>OY282558.1:325258262-326650905 GCA_958295665.1 Tipula vernalis | reverse complement strand
ATATATATATATATATATATATATATATATATATATATATATATATATATATATATATATATATATATATATATATATATATATATATATATATATATTATATATATATATATATATATATATATATATATATATATATATATATATATATATATATATATATATATATATATATATATATATATATATATATATATATATATATATATATATATATATATATATATATATATATATATATATATATAATATATATATATAATATATATATATATATATATATATATATATATATATATATATATATATATATATATATATATATATATATAATATATATATATATATATATATATATATATATATATATATATATATATATATATATATATATATATATATATATATATATATATATAATATATATATATATATATATATATATATATATATATATATATATATTATATATATATATATATATATATATATATATATATATATATATATATATATATATATATATATATATATATATATATATATATATAATATATATATATATATATATATATATATATATATAATATATATATATATATATATATATATATATATATATATATATATATATATATATATATATATATATATATATATATATATATATATATATATATATATATATATATATATATATATATATATATATATATATATATATATATATATATATATATATATATATATATATATATATATATATATATATATATATATATATATATATATATATATATATATATATATATATATATATATATATATATATATATATATATATATATATATATATATATATATATATATATATATATATATATATATATATATATATATATATATATATATATATATATATATATATATATATATATATATATATATGAGAATGTGAGATGATTTTGACAGTGATTACTCTCGGTTTTGGGTTGAGTTACTGTTGTGTTATTTATTTTATGTTCTATTGTCTTGTAATTTAACGTAGCTTCCTTTATAAATAAAATGAAGATTGAAATTCTGTTCTATACTAGCAGTCGAATGATAAATACGTTTTTAATTTAAAGTAAAGTTGGCAGTGATTCTACAAAATACTTTTCTTGTTCTTTTGTTATATGTGATGTTAATTTCCTACAAAATTGTAATGTGCGATAATAGAGACAATTAGTAAATATTATTTATATTAAAAGTGTTTACTAACTAAATTTGAACTGTACTTGTGAATACAAAAAAAATTAACTGTTGGTGATCCAGTTAAAGCAAAGAAACGAGTTTTGTGTATCGAATAAATTTCGATAGTGGTAAACGTGAAGAATTTTGTGATTTAGACACATTAATTATCAGTTGTGTGTGGAAAAAGAGATTTGGAAATTCTATTGAAGCGAATTTTAAGTCTGTAAATCACAAAATTGCTGCAAAATTTAAAACTTTAAAATAAAAGATTTTTTTTGTGAAGGAAATTATAAACTTTGAAGAAACAAAAAGAAAAATAAATAAAATTTGAAATCGACGTTAATTTAGCAAAGCATTCTTGAAAATAAGTTGTTTAATATCGTGAAGTTGAATTTGATTCAAACGGGTATAACTTTAGTTAACCGTTGTTGATATTGTTTCATTTTGCCGCGCGTGTTGATAATACCTTCTGGTCGTCGAAAAAACAAGAAGGACACTTCTGATATTAATGTGGCGCGTGACTCTGATGAACGGAACAATCCGATAAATGCTGATGATTTATGTGCTAAGATGTTCAAGCGAGTGATGAATGACGAAATGGTCTCTGACGCTGGTAGAGAGGTGATTTCGCCAATGACTAACAGGAATGTGATAAATTCTACGCAATTAATTGATAACGGTCTTGAATTGGAGTTGAGACAAAAGGATGAAATCATCGAAAATCTGAGACGTGAAAATGAGATGATGAAAACCCGTACTACAGATTTGGATGTAACGTTTAGAGATCAACAACAACAACAACATCAACAAGAACAACAACAACAACAATCAACCACTTTTCTTGGGTCAAAGGCCTATTAAACACCAATTTTACCTGGTCCAAGTAGTTATCAGCCACACTCGACAAATTCAGTTTACCAAATGCCTACACCAGTTTCTCCGGCATTCATGTTCAGGGATGTTGAAGAATCGATGTCAACATTTAGTGGTGATGATGAATATTCTGTGGATAAGTGGATTGAAGATGTGAACGAGTTTGCTATGTGTCTTGGGTGGACTGATCTACAAAATTTCCTATATAGTAAAAGATTGTTGTCTGGATCAGCAAGACAGAGCTTAAGGATGGGTAAGAAAATTGATTCTTGGATTACATTGACCAGATATTTAAGTTTAGAGTTCAAGCAAAAGACGAATGAGGCCTTAATCCATAAACAAATGCAGGAAAGGAAGAAGAAGAATGGAGAATCGTGTTGTAGCTATTTAATAACTATGCGTGAAATCGGAGCTACAAGTGACTTATCGGATGGTGCTATTATCCAGCACTGTATTGATCTGATAGTTGACTTTGAACCAAACAAGCCAATTTTGTATGGTGCTACTGATATTCAGGAGTTTAAGTCGAAGTTAGAACTTTATGAGACGATAAAGAAGAAAACTGGGCACCCGAAAGTTGAAAAGAAACCTTCGAGTTTTGGTGCGAATACAAATGCAAATTTTTCAAGTCGAAAGCCTGCTTTTATACGAAAACCATTCCATAGTCAAGGTAGATGCTATAATTGTGGTTCAATTGGTCATAATGAAAAAGATTGTCCCAACAAAAAGGATGGTCGTAAATGTTTCAAGTGTGAGAAGTTTGGTCATACTTCCGAGGAATGTAGATTCAGTGGTGATGTTAGTAAAAATATGGCTATTACCGTCGATGAAGGAGAGGATAAACGCGTTTTATGTAATTTTTCCATATTAAAAGACGTGAAAAAAATCCAGATAAGTGGTGTTGATATGTTTGCTCTCGTTGATAGTGGAAGTGACATAAATATCATTGCTCTAAACAAATACAAGGTAATTGATTCACCAAACTTTTCAATATTGCTTTGTCATTCACAGCAGCTGGACCTCAAAAAGTTAAAACAATTGGAAGATGTCAAACAAAGGTTGCAATTGATGGTGAAGATTATGATACCACTTTTCATATCGTGGATGATGGTGTACTTCCAGTCGATGTTATCGTTGGACGAGATTTGATGAGCCAAACCATTACCATAATAACACCGGTCGATATCACAATGAAGCGATATTCGCCTATAAGTTTAGCTAGTGTTGTACAAGGATTTGATATTGTCGTTGCCAATGAAATTTGAAAGATGGTAGTCAATTATAGCCCCAATAGATCAGCTGTGAAAAATGATGTCGAAATGAAACTGGTGCTTACCCATGAAAATCCGGTAGCTCAGCGACCAAGAAGACTCTCGCCATTAGAATTGGAAGTAGTGAAACATCAGATTAATGATTGGCTTGAGGAAAGTATTGTACGACCAAGTACGTCTGCTTATGCAAGTCCGGTGGTGATGTTGTTGTTAAAGATCGGTTTCTACTCCCCTCATTGAAGATGAAATTGATAAGCTGCAGGGTGCCAAATATTTCCCAATACTTGATTTGCATAATGGATTTTTCCTTGTAGCCGTAGCAGAAGAATCTCGTAAGTACACTGCGTTTGTGACGCCGTTTGGCCTGTACGAGTTTTTACGATGTCCGTTTGAGTTATGCGATTGCCCTGCTGTTTTCATGAGGTACATCTTGAACATTTTTCGAGATTTGATAGAAAAAAAAATATGTCTGCACGTATTTAGATGATTTAGATACTCCAGCTAAAGACGTTGATGAAGCTCTAATGAAGTTGAAAGTGATTTTGAAGGTTGCGGAAGAAAACGGCTTGCAAATCAAATGGTCGAAGTGTCAATTCCTTCGAGAGTCGGTAGAATATTTGGGGTATCGGATAAGTCAAGGATGCATTAGACCCTCTGAAGGGAAAACCGAAACCATTCGAAAAGTTTCAGTTCCAACGAATTTCAAGAAAGTTCAAAGTTTCCTAGGTCTAACTGGATATTTTCGGAAGTTTGTTGAAGGATATTCAATTATTGCGCGATCTTTGACCAACTTATTGAAAAAGGATGTCGTGTTTAAGTTTGGTAAGGATGAAATGATGACTTTCGAAAAATTGGAGAATATGGAAGCTGAGACTGAATTACACACCGACGCGTGCAACTTTGGATTGGGGGCGATACTGCTTCAAAAATCTCATGAAGATTTGACGTTTCATTCTTTTTTCTACTTTTAAAAAAAAAACAATTCAGCGCAAGAAAAGTACTGCAGTTATGATCTGGAAGTGCTAGCGATTGTAGAAGCCTTGAAGAAATTCATAGTTTATTTGTTAGGTCTCTGTTTCAAGATAGTAACAGATTGTGCTGCGTTCAAGGGAACTATGAAGCGAAAAGAATTGATGTCAAGAATTGCTGAAGAATTGATGTTGCAATTGCAAGAGTTCAATTTCAAACTTGAACATAGATCTGGTTTGTCGTATGAAGCATGTAGATGCGTTGAGTCGAGACCCGAGTGTAATGTTGATTGAAGATCATGTGGTGAATAGAGTGAAGGCTGCTCAAAAAGATGATTCAGAACTGAAAGCTATTTTCAAAATTTTGGAAAATGACGAGTATAATGATTTCGTTACTAATCATGATTGTTTATTCAAGATGGTGAAAGGTGTTTCGCTGTTGGTTATTCCAAAAAATATGCAAATGGAAGTAATCAAGTTGTGTCACGAGCAAGGACATTTTTCCACGAAGAAGAATTGGTGACGAGGCAATTTTATATACCTAAACTAGCACCAAAGATCTCTACTAGTTTAAAGAATTGCATTCCGTGCATAATGGCTGAGCGAAAGATGGGGCGTCAAAAGGGGTTTTCTCCATCCGATGCCAAAGGGTGATTTACCATTAGTCAGCTACCACGTTGATCATTTGGGAAGTTTAACTGCAACAAAAAAGCAGTATCGCTACATATTTGGTGTTATTGATGCTTTTTCTAAGTTTCTATGGCTCTATCTAACGAAGACAATGAACGCAAAAGAAGTCATACAGAAGCTAGAAGCCCAGAAGACTATATTTGGCAATCCGAAGAACATAATAGCTGACCGAGGTGGTGTGTTTCGTTCTGATGAGTTCAAAAGCTATTGTGGTAATGAAAACATCAATCTAATGTTGATAACAGCTGGTGTACCTACTGGCAATGGACAAGTGGAACGTGAGTTTCGTGTTGTGATCCTTGCGTTAACCAAACTATCGATGGATGACCCTGAATCTTGGTTCACATATACAAGCAAGCTGCAGAGATTCATAAACAATAGCTATCAACGTAGTTTTGGTATGACTCCATTTGAGCTACTCGTTGAGGTAAAGATGCGTGTTCCGGAAGAAGTTAAAATTTTGGAAGTTGTAGAAGAAGAAATAGCCAGTATTTTTGTTGAAGAAGGACAGATTCTAAGAGATGAAGCCAAGAGAAACATCCAGTCAGTGCAAGATGAGGATCGCCGTACCTACAACAGAAAACGAAAGAAAGCTCGGACATACGAAAAGGGTGAAATGGTTCTCATAAAGGGGACGCAGTTTAGTTGAGGCAATAAACTTCAGTCGAAGTACATTGGCCCGTATGAGATCATAAAGGTGAAGGATAACGAGAGATTTGATGTCAAAAAAATAGGGCAAACTGAAGGCCCTATTTTAACATCGACTTGTGCTGCTTATATGAAGCCATTCTACAATGGCATGTCTGATGATAGTGATGAGTGTGAAGATGCTACAGTCCTTAATGATGCTGCTACTATGTCAAATAATGATGGGGCCAATATTGATGACGTTGAAAATGCTACTCCCGATTTTGAAATAGAATTCTCAAGTGGCGCTCTGGGTTTGCTGGATTCGAAGATGATAATATCACCCAGGCCGGATGACAAATCAGTATGGCCGTGAGGAAAATGTGAGATGATTTTGACAGTGATTACATACTCTCGGTTTTGTGTTAAGTTACTGTTGTGTTATTTATTTCATGTTCTATTGTCTTGTAATTTAATGTAGCTTTCTTTATAAATAAAATGAAGATTGAAATTCAGTTCTGTACTAGCAGTCGAATGATAAATACGTTTTTAATTTAAATTAAAGTTGGTCGCGATTCTACAAAATAATTTTCCTGTTCTTTTGTTTTATGTGATTTTAATTTCCTACATATTATATATATATATATATATATATATATATATATATATATATATATATATATATATATATATATATATATAATATATATATATATATATATATATATATATATATATATATATATATATATATATATATATATATATATATATATATATATATATATATAAAGGGTATTCAAATTTGAGGTATCTTTTTAAATTTTAAATAAAAGACATAAATTGTGTGAAATCTTTATTTATTTGTATTGTAAATTATAGTACATTGGTTCAGGTTAACAATGAAAAATAATGTCATTCAAGTGACCTCCTCTGCTAGCTCGGTAGACTGTCAATCTTTTACCAGAATTTTAAATAACTTTTCGCATAATGATAGTTCAATTAGTGATATTTGCTCGATGACGTTGTCTTTGAGGTGTTGAACAGTTTGAGGATTATCCATATAAACTTTCCTCTTCAAGAAACCCCATAAGAACAAGTTCTATGGCGTTAAATCGCATGATCTTGGTGGCCAATTCACGTCTATTCTTCGTCATTGCTGTGTGGCATGCTGCACCATCACCTGTTGAAACTACATATTCTGCATATCAATATCTTCCAATTGACTCCACAAAAGTTGTTGGTAGACTTCTTTGTTCGGGTAGAGAACAGTAATGGACCCGTGGACAATCAACTATTTTCTCAAAAATATCGAGAATTCTTGAATTTTTTGAATAATTTTGAAAAGTTTCGTAAACTAACATCTCTTCTGTAATCTGTAAGAATCTCAAACATGCTACAATAATAATAAAACAGCCTGCGAAACCCTAATATTGAAATCTCGAATCTTTATCGATCTTTAAAATCTTAATAAACTCAGCCAACACCAGCATCTCCAAACCAGACAACTATCGAATTATCTTACAATTCCTTAAAAGAATGCAAATTAATACCAAGCGAAACATCAATTTCAGCAAAATAAAATTTCAAATAATCAAAATCGAAACCATCCGACTCAATTCTGAAACCCCAAACCTGACGATTTTTTAAGTAAAAAGAAACTTCTTAAGAGACACGCTTTCAAACCCTATTTTTGCTTTAAAAATAAAGCAAAAATTTTCTGGCACTCTTTTTGTTTTAAAAGTATAAGTCTAGAATTTTTCAATTTTGTCCTTTTCTCAAAATTCATACATAAGTAAATCGGGTGAACCGTAGCAATTGGTCAACCTTAATATCTCGTATCTTGAAAAATACACCTTGTGGAACAAAAATCATTTATTTTTTTTATAAATTTGTCTGAAACATTTTTTAATTGCCGGATTAATTTGCATATACTAATTAGAAACGATCGAATAGATGACGGTTAGAGATTAGGGTATAGTGGGAGGTTAGATTGAGTTGAGTTCATACACTCTTGTAGCTTTCGAATCGAGTTAATTTTAGGATTTTGTTGGAAAATAAGTGTAGAGTTGAGCAGAGGGTTGAGATTTGGATCGAGTTAAGTTGAGTTGACGTAGAATTAGGATTTAGTTGCTTGCATTGGATTGTGAGTTGTTCGGTTGGGGAATTATTTAATGGTTGAATTGGAGTTAGGTTAAGGGTTGATTTGGTGATTTAATTGATGGCTGGGTTGGCCGTTAATTTGGTGATTGCATTTAGGCTTGTATTGCAATTGACTTAAGAGGTTCATTTCGGGATTGATTTGGGTGTTGAATTAATCAAGACCGAACTTCTAATCACCTTTTGAGGTTTCAGCCCTTTATATTTTTCTATTCGAGCTCTTCGAAAAATTGCGAAAGTTATCGAATTATGGGTATAAAATAACAGATCGAATTTTTTTTATGTTTGATACCGATTTAACTGAATTTCATTGAAAACCGGTCGCTTGTTGGCTTAGTGCCACCGGTTCAAAACCGGCCGGTTGGCAACCCTATTGGACTTACGACAAGGGTGACACGCGGAGGATACCGGTAACACAATATTTGATATCTGTCCAAAAGTTCAATTTTAGACTAAAGCGACTATTGTCCCTTTTCTTATGCCAACATACTGACACTCACTTCAAGTCAGCGAAAGCAAATTATAAACCAAATTTAGCCATCCGCTAGCTACACCTCACACATTTATTCACATTAAATTACACATGTTATTCATATGGCCACACCATATTATAGTTATACAATTTTTATTGTTGAACATAAAAATTACCTTCATCATTGCTGAAATGTTAAAAAAAAATAAAAAATTATATTAATTTTAATATAATTCACCCCAAGCCGGTCGGTCCCTTCACAACTGGGTAGTTATTCATGCCATATGCAATATTATGTGTACAAGTACGAAAAATGATACACACTCGACCATACATAATAACGCATTACACACACTTTTATGTTGTATTTTTACTTTTTCGCCTATTTACTTAAACATCCAATGTTCATTTTTATTCTGGTTTAATATTTTCAACAACCAACATTATTTAAATTATGGATGACCCAACGGGATTCTGTTATATAAAATTTTGTTTTTCGTTCCATCTCTCTTTTCGTTATTTATTTTTCCATTTTCTCATGTTTTTCACTCTCATAAAGGGGGGCTTTATACATAATCCATATGATATCAACATTTTCCATCCTCCTTTCCATCATATTTAACCATGAAAGTGAAAAAGCTTTAAAATTATTAAAACTTAAGTAGATAATATTGTATATTAACGTAATAAAAGATAAAAAATATAATGAAATAAAAAATTGGGGATTGTGTTGAATGCTGGGATATACGAGTGCTATGTAGATGGATGGATGGGTTACCGGAACATTTTTTATTAAATTTAAATTATAATTTTTAATTACACTATAAATATTTTGGTTTTAAATAAATAATAATCGTAATTAATCGTCGTACATTATGTATTTTAAATCAGTTCTAAACCACATCACACTCTACAAATACTACCTCTAGTAGTAAGTTTGTTCAAACCACTTTTGTAACACCAAAAACCAAATTACACATATGTAGATGTGGATTGCGCCACGGGGGATGAATGTTTGTGATGTAAAATTGTTTAATAAAATAGTTTTTGATAACACAATTATGATTTGGTAGAGTATTCATACACATAGGTCTCATAAAATATTTTACATTCCATCTTATGTGAGGTACATACATATATACAACATACTTACATACATACGAGTTGATTTGGATAACATTTCCTTATTTAGTTACGGATCAAATACAAAAAAAATTGAAAAAAGATAAACAATATATGAAGGTATATAAACCCAAATTACCAAAAAGATAATGATGGTCGAATTATTAAAGGAATTAAAAAAAAAAATTATCACATTTAATTAAAACAAATTATTATTCAATAAAAATCATTACATCCTCTTAATAATTGTTTAAATCAATAAAATTTTATGTTTCGATATTCGGGTACAAGAGCATTCGTTTTCATCTTAGTTGGCTCTCTAAAACGAGGTTTGTGATTTCCACTTCGGAGGCATTAGAGATCTACATATTTGACAGGAAATGTCAGTTTGTTAAAATTTTAAATTTTAAATTTTTTTATAATTATTACTCGTTAACGCTCGTTATTGTTAACGTTTGTGAGGTTTATCCAAAACCTGCTAAAATTATCTCTTTAGAAAGCCCGATCAATTGTATACTAATAATCATTTTGTATGAGAAAAAAATTCCCAAGAAATAAAAATCATTGTTTAAGTATTCCCAAGTAACAATTTGATAGGTAAATTGCCCTAGACAGCAAAAACAAAGCTGTTACAACGTCATGAAATCAGAAAAATTACACAAATTAGTTATAAATGTTAAATAGATAATAAGCTTAAGTAGGTATATAAGACATTCCAGCAGGGATTTTGTTATATGCCATAAAGCAAAACAGTCGGGAGAAAAGCAATTTTTCTGTGGTAGTCAATTAAACAAATATGACAGCTATAATACTTTATTTATTTTTTTGTGTAATTTTCAACATATTTGCATTGCATCAAAATTACTGTTAAAATAACAAAATAGTTAGAAAACAAGTCTAAAAGAAATTTATAAGTAATTTTGGAGGTGGAAAAGGGTTTTTTCGGCTATGATTATTTACGGATACAAAAATCCAATATGGTGTGCGGTCTAGTTTTGCACTTTATGACATAAAATCAAATAAGTCGAATATAATTGGGAACAAACATTTATATAATTATTTATAATTTTATATATTTATTAATTTATTATTTATAATAATTGTAAATAGTGATGAGTCTTGCCAAATGCTCTGTTTGAGAGGCATCTTGCAATTGGCTAGTACCAGTTGATGCGGATGGGTGTATCGTAACAGTAAAATTTGGTGGTTTTTCCATTATTTTTTGCGACTATCGATTACATCTTGCACCGAAGGAATATTTGATATACGTATTTTAATTTAAAAAAAAATCATTAAAAAATTAACAAAAATTAAGAAAATAATTTGCTTTACTTGCTCTTCGGAAGTGGCTCGTTCTTCTAACCTTTGCACACCCTGTACTGCCAGCTGATACTCCGAATATTTGGCGAGCAAGCGTGCCGGTTCTGAGCATCATGAATTATCGGCTTTTGCTCTATAACCCTTGATATTTGAGGAACTCTTTGGTGTCCGGTGGATAATTAACCATACCATTATTTTTGTCTCCTTCAAACCAGCACGCCGGACAAACAAACAATTCCTTCTTGCTTACAGTTTCGAGAACACAGAAAACCTAATAATCATAAAAAACCTATTAAATAACACTCTTATAATATTAAATAAACTTAAAATCACTAGAAAAAATGATTTCATAGCAAACACTTACCATTATTAAAGATAAAATGTACTGTTTCAGTAATTACCGAGTTAATCTGACAATAATGTTGAATAACAAACTACAGAAATCCAACTTGATATGCCAATTGCTTTGGAAAAAGAAAAACTGCTTAACACACAGCGAAATTTATATGAGCAAACCACGTTTAGGATCAAAAAGGAAAACTGCTTAACTCAAAGCAAAATTATTTAACATACAGCAAAACTGCTTAACACACCGCAGAATCTAAATGTATACTATGTGTAAATTTATAACTAAAACAATGTTGTTAACTCTCTAGCAGGTATTTCCGCTTTTAGACATGAATAATAAATAGAAAATTATTATTTGCTGTTAAAAATATTATAGGTGTATGTGCATTAACGGTTATTATTTGCGTAATTTAAACACTTCAATTGGGCAGACAAATATTTAATTGTCGCGTCACAATGTCCAAGTGTACAAGAAATATTATTAATGTCTGGTTTTTCTTGTCGCAGAAATCAGAGAGTAGAAAGATAGAACATTCATAATATTCTGATCTACAGTGCCAGTATATTCTTGGTGTGCTTGAGAGGCACTTTTCGAGTATAACGCTAAATGTTAACAGTATACTTGGGAGGAGTACTTCGAGTGGAAAGAGCTAAGAATGTAAAATGTAGAAAACATCGATACGTCGTATGTGCGATGATAGCTGACATAGCGAGGCAATAGTAAAATAGTTTGCATTGCTCAAAACAGGAAAACGTATCTTGCTTGATTTAATGCAAGTGTGCTAGTAAGTTTTAAAAGGTTTCATTTGCAATTGAAAGATATGCATAAACAAAATTATCTCACATCGAATACTTTATCTTTGCTGAAAGGCGCAACGGACCCTTGTGTGCCCTTGGTACTTTTACAATTCAACCGGGAATTAGAATTTCAATTAGTGATGTGTTTGTATTATATAATCTTTGTTAATATAGTAATATGTTAGTAATTTTAACCTGAGACAATTTTAGACCTAATTTTCGATTTTTTCACATTAAAATTACCCTACCATAATTTTCCTAGTCAGAAAAAATTGCCTGCTAGAGGGTTAAAGTAAATAATATTCCATGCAAAGTCCAACAGCTAAAATGCTTAACACAAAACAATAATGTTTTATGAATAGTGATTTTCTCATTCAAAAGCTAATTAGTTACTTAAAACATTTAATATATTTTGGTAATACTGGTACATTTAATATATTTTGGTAATATTTAATTTAGGACAAATAGTTAAAATGGTTATCTATTATGCAATTTAGCTGCTAGCATATATTAAAGCCATCTTTTAATTTAGTTTTTCTTCTCAAGTTCGACAAAAACCACTTTATCACATGCAAATATTAAAAAAACGGCGCAATCTTCAGCTTTTGGTTGATAACCAGAAGCTTGTTAACAGATTTGGATTTATTTTTCAGGAAAAATAAATTTTTGGAAAATTTTTTTGATTTTAATTTTATTATTAATATCAAATCTTTTTAAGTCGCGTTTTTCTTTTCTGACCTAGCAAAGTCATATTTTCCCTGTCAATATTTCATAAAATATTTGTGACATTTATTATTAAAGTATAGAAAACATAATTAGAATGACATCATTAAAATTGTAGATGCAATTATAGAAATAAGTTTTTTTACCAATCATTTAGCAACTAATTGTTATTGTTACAATAATTTCCAAAATAATAGCTCTTTAGTTATTTCTGACTGTTTTGCTATTTTGAAATCGATTCCCTTAACTACATGTTTGCTGCTATAACATTAATTTTTCTTATGTAACTATTTTGCGTTAAAAGCACAGCGAAACTGCAAATATAATTTTTTTGCTATTTGGGAACCTATATTTTTAAATAAATCAAACTGCTGTCTCAAAAGTAATTTACCATTTATTACGAGTTTGCTGTTTGACGTTGCTATAACATATCGGCAAGCAAACTACGATTACCATTTTTGCTGCTATTACGTCGACAAACCAACAAACTGACGTTTTTGGTTATTTTTTAAGAAGTTATTTTAACTAAATTTCTGTGAATTTTAAGCCGCATCCACACGAGGTGTGAAACGTACACTTATGCGAGCGTATTCGCTTAATTGGCGAATGTAGACGGTTAAGCGAGAAGTGTACATTTTTCAACATCTCGGTACACACGATTCGTTAAATGTTCATTGATCACATGTAGGCGCGAATGTTAATGAACTGATATACATTTTTAGTACATATATCGTAAAATTTTTTCATTTAATTTCAAATTGAACAAATTTGTTGTTTTTAAAATTTTTTCAAGTTTTTCGGTTTATTCAAAATTGAAAATGGAAATAAATAGCGACGACGAGATTGATTTGGCCAGTGCAATATTAATAAATAGTTGTACTGTAATGTTATTAAACAGAAATAAAATTAAAGTATTTAAATATCGGTTTTTTACTAAAAATTAACAGCAAATTTGATAATATCCGACCAAACAGCCATTCCGACCATTTAAATGAAAATTGGCATTTAACATTACTTTTGAAATCAATTATATATTACGTTTTAAGAATTTTCAGATATTATTTCTCTAAAAAATGCAAAGTTCAATAAATAACATTTCCATTAAAAAAAATTCTAAAGATAAATGCACTAACATTTCAAATTAAATTTGTTAACATTTTGCCGCTTCGTGTGGATGGGACACAAATCCATCGATTGTTTCCTTTGATGTGTGTCGTTTACCGCCTATTTGACGAACACAAGCAAATGAAAATATTCGTCATGCGAAAACCATCCACACGACGTTTACATTCGCTAAATGCGCGCATAAGTGTACATTTCACACCTCGTGTGGATGCGGCTTTAGATGGCACAACGTTTTGACAACACCAAATTGTTACTGGGGTTATGTCGCTGTAATTTTATGAAATAGTATGATTAGTTTTTATAATTATCTCTTTGCCTTTATCTAACTTACATGTATTGTATAAACAAAAATTCGTTTGCACAAAAAACGTACACAACTAAACAAAATTTACCGTAATAAGGCGTTCCAAAACTTAGCATACAGTCATTTTTTCATATGTTTTTAATTTTCTAATCAACCAAAAATTCACAAAATTTTTGTTTTTGTTTTTCGATCCAAGAGCATGCATACATTCATATTGTTTTGTGGATTATACCATCCCAGTTACTGTTGTAAAGTCCTTTTCAATAAATATTTGTGGTTTGTAAAAATTTAGAATAAACTAAAAACAAACCAGAGAATGTTATAGCCTTATTGTTGTTTTAGATAAATGCAAGATTTTGCAGAGGAAATAAATGTTAGCCAATGGTTCGAATTCGATTATATCTAAGAATTTTATAATGCCATTCTCCGTATTTCAAATAAATTAGCTATTTTGAAATTAAATATATTCTCAAGATCATCACTTATGTATATGAAAATAAACATTTTAAGTGAGTGCGAAATTGTCTATACTAATTGGATCAACCAAAACCAACAAAAAGAAATTAGTACTTCCTTCCCCTCAGATTTAAAACAGAACGGAAAGCATTTGAAAAAAAAAATCGTTTATGGTAAAGAAACGATCAATAAATATGTGATCAATGTCTATGTTTCTCCCTCAGTTGTACATATCGATGGTGTTTAATAAAAGCGGCTTAACTTATAAAACTTTTGTTTGCAGCTACCTATCTGTCCCCCATTTTCCCGCCTACTAAAAAAGTAGAATGAATTTTTCACAATTTGATTCACAAGTGATTATTAAATCAAATTGTGGAAAATTTATTCTGATTTTTTAGTGAGCGGGAAAGAATGTAACATGCAGGGGGCCTATTCTTGAATTTCACATCCATTTTCCACATGTGGACATCTGTCAAAGTTGTCAAAAATTGGTTCGAAAATTGTAATTCGTATATAAAACACATGCGGCATTGACATTTTCCTATATGGGGAATTTTTCCACATGCTTATACCCATTCGGAAATATTCCCTTAGTACCGAAAAAAATCAATTTTTATGAGTTTTGACAGATGTCCACATGTGGAAAATAGATGTGGAATTCGAGAATAGGCCCCCAGGTAATTGTAAACGAAAAATTTCATTTTTTTTGAGTTGTGCCAGTTTTCTTGTACGCCATCGAGTATGGAAATTAGTGTTAAATATTATGGAAAGCAAATGAAAGGATGGAATAAGCAAATGCGCTAGGTTGCATTTTTTAGTAGAATGTTAACAAGGTAAACATTTTATTTTTTTTGTTGGAGCAACAGAATTAGGGAAGATGTTTTTGGATAGACCGAGTTAGTACTCGTATAAAAAAAGGCATAAACCCCAGAAAATATTGTTAAATACCATTTATGCAGATTTCAGTTGCTGGTACACAAACGTTTAGAAGGTCACATTCATTTTAAAATTTTTATTCAAATAATATTTTCAGACAAATGTTTGCAACAGCAGTGTAAGACATTGTCGGCGCTTTCATGGAACCGAAAGTTGAAGATTTGTGAAAATAACTTTTTTCTAGTATAAATAATGTGTCGGACATCGTTGGTATTTCAGCATTTTCTTTAATTCATTTTTTTCGACACTCACTACTATTAATTTTCTTAAATGCACAATAGCCAGCATGCATAGTATGAAATGGCATTTTTTTTTTTAATAACATGGTGACCGCAATTAAGTTGATGAAGTCTTAAATATTCAATCTGAACTGAAACGTCTTCAGAGTCGCATTCTTGTTCTAAAACTTCTTTGTATACTTCTTTGTATAACTCTCTACTACATAGATTATTATAAATGTATATCGTTTCCTTGTTTGAATCGCTTTTCAAAGTGTATTTTAGAGTCGAATTTCGGCAATTTAAACAATCAAAATTGTTGTTAAATCTTTAATCACGATGTTGATAATTGCATTTTCCAAAGTTTTAGTCAACATTTCTGGACACGTTTGTACGTGCCCCACGTTTAGGTTATACCATAAGTGTTTCCGGCCCATCTTGTCTAATAATTTACATTTGTTGCTTTCATCTCGTTCCACAATTTTTCTCATTACATCTCTGTATCAGCTACTCCAATTTCGCTATGTGAAATTTTGTTACCAACAAATGCATTTCTAGTAGATTTAATGATGTGTGGAGGATCGTATTGTGCAAAAATTATTTTGCAGGCAAATATAAAATAATGTTTCTTGGATGTGATACCGAGCTGTTTATATGCTTGCATATTTATTGCCCCTTCATCACATGTCAACATTATTACGTTTAACCCAATATTTTCCTAAAGTATGGTTATGTTTTTTTAATCAACTCACTTAATTTTGAAGCAGTGAAAGTATTGTCGTCTATTGATTGATTTTTTTTTGTTTATTATATTTAACTTTTCAAACCCAAACATTCTTTTCACACTTGATGTTCGCTTTTAATATTTTGATTGTTTTTACAACACCTTTAATTTTTTTTTAATATAAATTAAGCTCTGCAAATTTTTTCCACAACCATTACATTCGAATGAAACTTTGTCACAGTGGGAGCAAATTATCGGGATTGGTTGGCTTGCTAATAGGCTCATCACATTTTTCACTTTTAAAATGTAGTTCAATTGGTATAATACTCATAGCATTATGATTTGAAGAAGGTTCGTCATCTTGCGATGGAATATCAAAACATGGTATATCATTTCTCGTAAGTCATGAGTAACCAATATTGTGTGGTGCAAAATGATTATCGCAAACAAAATTTGGTTTGGTTTTTAAGATTTAAAATATATACTACTTATACATTTTTGATTTCAGTCTAAATTAAATAAAGAATAATTCAGTGTTGGCAATTTACGCGTGAAATTCGATCAATTCTATTTTTAATTGTACATACACTGTATCAAAAAATTGTCCGTACAGCACTCGGTTAAGAAAACATTGATAAAAAAAACCATTACAAATCAAACAAAAAATCCAGTTTTAATTTTTTTAAAACTCAAATTACATTTAAGAACCTGAAAATAATAATAATCATGATATAAATTAAGTTACTTTCACGTTTGATAAGATTTACTATTTAAACCGCCTAAAACGATATCAAATAATTGTCCGTACACACAAGAAGTTGAGGGAATTTGGTAAAAAAGTTGGGTCTAATATTTCGTATTGTAACCTATTCATGAAATGACACTTTGCAACTTTCTTTTCATTGAGAAAGCCAACTTCCGAATTATTTCGGGGGGAATTTTTGGCCCCTTCCTCCACAATGAGCCGTTTTAATTGTTTCTTGCCGCTAATTTGGTGTTCACGGATCTTTCGCTTCAAATAATGGCATAAATTATGAATGGGGTTGAGATCTGGTGGCTGCGGAGGATGAGGAAGTATTGACTTTACATTATACAATAACCATTCCATGATCAGTTTTGACGAATGCTTCGGTTCATTGTCATGTACGGATCGAACGTCTTGCCCATGCCCCATTTTCTCAGCACTTATTAACAGATTACCCTTCAAAATATCCAAATAATTAAACCGGTTCATTATGAAGGTCAAATGTCCTACACCCCTTCAGCTAAAAGCTCTTCAAACCATTATACTTCCACCACCATGTTTTACTCAAGTTCAGTGTTGGATTTCCGCCACACCATAACTTGCCCATCTGAACCAAGAACGTTAGATTTTCTTCCGTCTGAGTGAATAACATTTTCCCAGTACTCTTCGGGCTCACTCACATATCCCAATGCATATTCCAAGCGCTTTTAATATTTTTTTTGTTGGCAAATACAACTTCGCGTGTCGCACATCGAGGATATTCTTGTTTATGCAAAATATTTTGTATTGTCTGAGGTTATATCGCTCCTTTTTTGCGTTGATAAACTATGACAGCGATCGTTGGAGCACTAAGCTTTCGATTCTGTTTTATTGCCTTCTCTATTAGATGTATTTGAGGTGTGTTCAGCTTTCGGTTGCGACTACGCCCAACAACTATCTCTAGTGATTTGGTTTTTTGGGAGTTCTGAATGAATTGTTGAATCGAAGATCGCGGGCGATTAGTTATTTTTGGAAATTTCCTGTAAACTTTGACCTTCACTCTCCAATTTAATGATCAATTTTTTAATTTCTACACTATTTTTGGTAGGACAATGACACATTTTTAATTAACTGGACAATATTTCATTCGCCATGCAAAAAGTACGACTAATTAACTTTTATGCAAAAAAAAATTTGGTAATTTACCGTTAGTTGAAAATATGAGTACAACAAATAATAAATTGCTAACGTGCTAGTGTTAATTTTCACAAAAGTGCAAGTGTACGGACAATTATTTGAGATCGTTTTAGGATGTTTAAATAGTAAATCTTATCAAACGTAAAAGTAAATTAATTTGTTTCGTGATAATTATTATTTTCAGGTTGTTAAATGTAATTGGAGTTCAAAAAAAATAAAAACTGAATTTTTTGTTTGATTTGTAATGGTTTTTTTCATCAATTTTTCTTTAACCGAGGGGTGTACGGACAATTTTTTGAGACAGTGTAGTTGAAAAGAAATCATTTTTGTAAAACCGTGGGAACAGGGAAAAATTTCATATTTTTAAACTTCTCTTTCAAATCCAACTCAATTTTAACTCAAATCCTACTCACAATCATACCGGCATACGTACCGTCGTACCATCATAACCTTAAACAATCATTCTTTCATACCATTATTCAATTATACCATCATACCATCATGACACTATAACATTAAACCATTATACAATCGGCCCATTGTATCATAGTGACCTCGAATCATCCCACCATCACACCATGATATATATCTTACCATCAATCCACCACACCTTTATACCATCATATCATCATAAAATCGTACCATCGTAACATCGTACTATCCTATAATTAGTACCACTATACCGTGGTGCCATCATACCGTCCCCTACAATCATACCAACATACCCTCATACCATCACACCTTCATTCTAGAATAAATACTGTCATACCATCGTACGTTGTATCATATACATAATCATACCATCCCTCCATCATTCAATAATATCAATCATTTATATCAATTATACTATCATATACACCATCTCATTCCAGCATACCATTATACTATCAATCCAACATACTATTACACTTATCGATTAAAATTCCACTGAAATCAGTTAAGAAATAGATAAGTTCCATCCTAATTGGCCATTCATTTAATTTGCCAAAGGTTTAATTTAAAATGTAAAAGGTTCAATTTGAGGTTTGAGATATTAACAGTGACCTTTCTTAAGTCTTAAACAATATTTGTGTAAGGTTTGGTTCAAATCGGTCAAGTCGCATGGATTCCTTAAATATCATACACATATGCTGTACATACATACAAACGCTCACTTTATTTTATAGAATGCTTACCATCTCAACCCAACCGCAAACTCTATTTCAACGCAATCCACAAACTAGCATAAATAAAAAATTGGTCAACTGCTCACTACATTTTAACCAAACTTCAACTCAACTCCAACTCAACTTGAACTCAACCCGCAAATTGACCCCTAACTTAACCTTCAACTCATCCCCAAACTCAATACCCAATGCAATATTCAAACCAGCATATATAAAAAATTGGTAAATATTTGTATAACCAGGTATTTTGGGTCAATTCGTATGGCAGGTACCCGACCCTCTTGACGCACAGCTTCCCAAAGCTTTTCAAATCTCGGCGCTAACCATAGAAACAGATTTGCAAAAAAAAAATTCAAAATCGAACAAACCGTTCTCGTGATACCATGGGTATAGGCCAACAGACATCCAGACAGACGGACGGACATTTTTTTTTTGCTTTTTTAGACTCAAGGACTTTAAAAACTTCGAAAAAAGTGGTTTTGGACCAACAAAATGTTTGATCATTTTTGACAGGATTTCAATACTTTGGTCTTTTTAGACCGAAGTAACTACTATTTAGAAAATTGTGACCTATGTGTGGTTATCAGTATTGAAGGGAAACAGTATAAAAAATACTACCTACGCTTTAAAAACCGCCTAGTTTATTTGGGTTTGTTTCGAGGGATGATCGTAATAGACTATACTACTAGCAGAAAATGTTAAAGCAAATTAGTGTTTATTGAAAACCTCAAGATCCCTTATAGCGTTGCCAGACTGCGGATTAATAAATCCGATTTACCTAAACTGGATAAGGTACTCTATGAAACAAAACGCTATTAGCAAAAATTAGCATTGACACACTACGGCTAAACTCGAAAAATTCACTAAATCCGAAATATTAAATCGCAATGTGTCAATGGTATTACTCTAAATTTAAAGATTTTATCAAAGACAATAAATTTATGTTGACAACAATCGAAATGAAATGCGTTAATAACTATACATGCGGAATTATTGTCTTTAGTCTACTTCTAGTGCAGTAATAAAAGGGTTCTAAAAAAATGCCACAATTTTGATACTTGGTGTTGATGATGTATGCTTTGGTCTGAAACGTATTCTCATCCAAGCGGAAAAGGAACGCGAAATTTCTGAAGACAAGGCTTCTCTAAATAATACAATGGAATACTTGGTAGTAAATCAACAAAAATTTTTAAGCAGTATATCGATGCTTATTAAACACGACCAGAAGAGATACGTTTACCGTAATTCGAGATTTGTTCGAAGCACTATATAGCTGAAAATGACTTTCCTGATATAATTCACTTCCGTTGTAACTGGAATTTCTGTATATTTCTCACATTTCCCAAGGAAATTTGTGTTTGTGACACAAATGACGTAACTCTGTTCGTCTTCTGCATTAAATTTAGGCCTTCAAGCGCGTCTCTTCTTTTGTTCAAAAAGTTAAAAATGTGGCGAAGTGTAAGATGACGAAGTGATTTTGAGCCACAATGGTGGCTTACACGTGATTGGACCGAACATTATTGGTTGTCCCATGTTTTGCTTGTCGTATCGTGTTTTAATTTTGTAAAAATTAAAATTTTGTTAAATTTACTAATCGACATAGTTTACTCAAGTTCATTCTCGGCATTAACCATAATAGGTCATCATTCTTTACTACCCATAAAATCTGTTATACAAATTTTAATATTTTCTATTGTACGAAAAACTAATATAAAACAATTTGAACTGAAACCTATAGAACACAAATCCCATATATCAAAATTATTAGATTATCCTACCATATGGTACCGCACAATATAATAACAAGCATATATAACAAATCAATAAGAAGCATTTTGAACTTAACCACATTTTCTTAAAATATTCCCAATTCTCACCATAAACTCGAGAAGATTTTGTGCATGGATCCGAATTTGTATATATGCGTATGTATACATTATATTCTGGTGTTACCCCAGTTACAATTATTTATGAAAATACCGTACGTAAGAAAGAAAAATTATTATCATCCTTGCACACACATCCCCCAAAACACAAAAGGAAAGGCACAAAATAAATGAAATATGATTTCCTATCTGCAAATATAATATTATTGATAACAGAAATATAAACCAACGTAGAAGATAATGTGGCGAACACCAGAAGAAAATCAAGGAGGAAAATACTGTAGAAAATTCGTGATTTACATTATTTATTATCCGAACCAAAGAATTTTCATAAAGATAAATTTTCCTAGATTCGTTTTAATATTAAGGCAAATATATCAATAGATTTTTTTTGAAAAATTGGAAATTACATGGACACATTTTCTTCTGTGTTATCATAATAAAATAATGGTATGTCCTACTTGTATGTATATCAAGGATAATATAGATAAGGATAAAAATTAAAATTTATCTCAAAATTACATATCTGTGTAAGGGTGCTCTTGTTTTAAGGTTGTATATAGCATATCATCATCAATGTTCTTAGATATTATACCTCTTATACGTGTACCTATGGCTGAGTATGCCATTAATTTAATTTATTATCCTTAAATTGATACATAAGTCAAAGTTAGATAAAGTTTTCATCAATTTGTTTTATGGTAAAAATATATCGAGAAGACGTACCTACATACATACACATATGTACATAAATAATAAAACTAAGATACGAGTAATCGATTTATTACTTTACGTGCGACGTGCGAGTAAAAATGTTTCGAATTAGTGCCATCTGTATTACAACTTTTTTTTGTTTTCTACTTTATAGTTTCACATTTGATACTTAAGTTTATTTTATGTTAAAAGTTAGAATGTTATTAGCTTTGGTCAAATTTAGTTGGGCTTTTTATTACGTTTATATATTTTATGTTTAAAACGAAATTAGCCAAGAAAAGCCAAACACTTACCCGATTGGATTAAATTGTCCACAAACCTGTGCGAGTCAATTAATTCTGATCCGTAATGTTGCTTAGAGAAACCGGCAAATTAAACAAAATTTTAGAGCGAGGTCCCACACTCGAAAGAAAATGGTAGTGGAAGCATACTCATATGGCGTTTTCACATCGAAAAAGGTGAAGCAGGCCATTTCAACAGAACGCTTTGCACCCTAGCGGAGAGAAAAACGTCTTGCCTGTGTCTCAGATTGAACGCCGAATTTAAATGCTGCGGCATTTTCTTTTTGTTTTGCGGTCTGCAGCTCTGATTTGTTTATATGTATGTAGATGTCAAATTTATGAAGGAGTAATGAATATTTTAGGGTTTTTAGTGAAATCAGACTGTTGTCCGAGCAAAATCGTGACCATTTCAAATCTCAACTAATCTGCTATTGGTGGTTCTTGAATTCAATTTTTTGTAAAAGAACTTGCATATTTTCATTTTTTCCTGCATGATAGTTGAGTAAGCTATTTGTATTAGAGCATAAACGTTTGTAGTGTGAAGTAAAATTGCCTTTATACTTCGTTTAGATGAGTTGAGTCTATAAAAATTCGCCAATCTGTAGCTTCATAGCAATGCTCCTTCAATCCATTAATATATGCAAAATACTAGTGATGAATTTTCATCTGTTACGATAAAAAAAAATTTTGGTTTTGGCTTCTAGAATTTTTTTTTCTTTATGGAATGAAACTGGACAAACTCTGAACCATCTCTCGGTAAGCCTAAATTTCGAACAAGATCGTTCCGATTGCGAAACCAGTGACGGGGCCACTGATTTTTGTTGCTGTTTCGCTATCATCGTTATCATCACTCTCTGGTTTATATTATTCGGCAGACTCTTCGTCAATTCCCATTGGTTCAATATCTCCAGATAAACAAGCAAAATCAGTTTTACACTCACTTTTTCAGCAAGGTTTCAGCGATCCCATAAATATTTAGTAAACATCTACTGACATTAGTAAACAATTTATTTATTAGTAATTTTTTTTTCAAAAATGGATATTAGTAAGACATGTGTATACATTTGGCTTTAATAACATCTTGCACACGTCTAGCCATCAAATCTGTTATATTATGAGGGTTTTCTTTTATTTGTGGATCCCGGAACCAAACCTCGATAACATCTTCCACCATTTTGCCTTACAAATTGTCCATACATTTTCTAATGAGCACGAGGCATCTAACATTTCCCTTTTTGAGGTAACTCGTTACCAACTTCGATTTATGGCATGGCGCTGAATATTGTTTAGAAATTACATTTTCATCAACAACAGCTTTTTTCAAATTACTATAGCTCAACCTCCAACTCAATTTACAATAAGCCTCCCACTCAATCGCAGTCACCAAATTAACCGCCATCGCAACCCTCAAATCAACTTTAAAATCAACCTTTAACCTAACCCCCAAATAACCCTTAAATAATTCCTCAACCGAGCAACTCACTCAACCCCAATGCCAACTAACTAAACCCTAACTCAACTTTAGCTCAACTTACCTCGAACCAAATATCAACCGTTTTCGTTTCAACCCCAAAATCAACTTGATTTGCAAGCTGCATGCCAGTAAGAACTCAACTCAACCTCCCACTAAACCCTAAACTCGACCCCAAATTAATCCCTAACTGAACTTCTCACTCAAATTTAATTCAAACCATGGTCACCATTAAACCATAATTGCAGCGTATAATCATAACTTTACCATTATTCTATGATACTATCATGACTCTATACTATTAAACCATCATACAATCATAATAACGTACCATAGTAAAATCAAACCATCACACCATCATTCCATCATACCATGGTTAGATAGTATATCTTACCATTAATCCACCAAACCTTCATTCCATCATATCATCGTATCATCGTACCATCATATCATCATAACACCATATAATCATACCATCATACTGCCAGGCCATGTTAATACCATCATACCATCGTACTATCACATCATCATTCTAGAGTAAATACCGTCATACCATCAAACGTATACTATCATATTTACAATCTTATCATCACAACATCAAGCAATAATACCAAACCATCATACCATTATATCATCATAATATCATACAACCATACCATCATATATACCAGCTTACCAAGATACCATCATAACATCGTACCGTCATATCATCATAACATCCTACCATCATACAATCATACCATCATATCATCATATCATCATACAAGCATACAGGTTTTACACTTCAAATTGAACCTTTTACATTGCAAATTAAACCTTTCGCACTTAAAATTAGACATTTTATGTTCCAAATTGAGCCTTTTACATTTCAAATTGAACCTTTGCAAATTATATGAATGGCTAACTAGAATGGAGCTTGACTATTCCGTAACTGATTATTATTAAATTTGACCTATGCGCTGGAAATATGATTCTAAAATGATAGACTTCTAAGGCGGAACATGCAACTGTTGAGGTTCCTTTGAGACACTGTAAACGTACTACTTGAATTGCTAAACAATCAATATTGCCTCTGTGATAAAGTTTCGGATAGAAAGTTTTCTTGCCAATCCATCGCTTTAAACTTTGGGTTATTTTAAGTATTTGCTGTTAGAGCGGTAAGTTTAGAAAAATATAGTGTTTGGCGGACACGCGCCGCAATGTAGAGTTTCGGAATTAGAAATATTATTTTAAATCCTCATTCCCAATCTCGAATTTCATTATAATCGGTTAAGGAATAGCAAAGTTCGAACCTAATTGGCCATATTCCAGAATTTCATCAAAAAATTATTTTAGAATCTTATTTCCAATGCACATGTCGCATTCCATCGTAATCGGTTGAGAATTAGACAAGTTTCATCCCAATTGGCCATATTCCAGAACTTCATCTAAAAATCATTTTAGAATCCCATTTCCAACGCACGCGTCGAATTTTATCATAATTGGTTGAGAAATAGGCAAGTTCCATCATACTTGGCCAAATTGCAGAACTTCATCTAAAAATCGTTTTAGATTCACATTTCCAACGCACACGTCGAATTTCATCATAATCGCTTAAGAAATAGCCAAGTTCCCTCGTTCTTAGCTATATTCCAGAACTTCATCCAGCAACCATTTTGGAATCGCATTTTCGACGCACAAGTCGAATTTCATCATAATCGGTTGAGAAATAGGCAAGTTTCCCCATACTTTGCCATATTCCAGAACTTCATCTAAAAAACATTTCAGAATGCCATTTCCAGTGTGCATGCCTAATTTCATCATAATCGGTTGAAAAATAGCCAAGCTCTACTATACTTGGTCATATTCCAGATCTTTATCCAAAAATAATTTTAGAATCCAATTTCCATCGTGGATGTCAAATTTCACTAAAATTCGTTAAGAAATAGATAAATTCCAACCTAATTCGCCATTCATATAATTTGCTAAAGGTTCAATTTGAAATGAAAAAGGTTCAACTTGGGGTTTGACATAGGTATTAAAAGTGACCTTGTCTTATATAATATTTGTGTAAAGTTTGGTTTAAATCGGTCAAGCCGTGTGCATTTGTTGAAATATCATACACATATTCTGTTATTTATAAAAACACTCACTTTTATATATATCTAGATTGCTCAACTGCTTAATAAACACTAATCCAACCCAAACTCAATTCCAATTCAACCCGCAAACGGCCCCTAACTGAACCCTCAACCCAACCGCAAACTCTTCCAAAAGCTTTTCAAATCTCCACCTTGACCATAGAAACAGATCACCGAAAAAAAATCTAAATCGTACAAGCCGTTCTCGAGATACCACGGGTACATACATCCAGACATCCAGCCATCCAGACATTCAGACATCGAGACATTTAGACATCCAGACGTCCAGACAGATGGAAGAATATTTTTTTGCTGCTGTTTTAGACTCAGGGACTTTAAAAATCGTCGAAAAAAGTAGTTTTGGACCAACCAAATTTTTGGTCATTTTGGCAGGATTTCAATACTTTGGTCCTTTTAGGCCGAAGTGAACATCCCCAAAATAAGCATGGCCCAATTAATAGCATAAAACAAAAAAATATTCATGTTCACATTAATTCGAACAATACTGTATACTATATTTACTTCGGTCTAAAAGGACCAAAGTATTGAAATCCTGTCAAAAATGACGAAAAATTTGGTTGGTCCAAAACCATTTTTTTAGAAGTTTTGAAAACCCCTGCTGAGTCTGAAAAAGCAAAAAAAAAAAAAAATGTTCATCCATCTGTCTAGACGTCTGGATGTCGCCAATCTGTTTCTGTGGTCAAGGCGGAGATTTGAAAAGCTTTTGGAAACTGTACGTCAAGAGGGTGAGGTAACTGCCATACGAATTGAACCAAAACACCTGGTTATGTAAAAATATTTACGAATGCTGGTTTGGTTATTGAATTGGGCATTGAATTTGGGGTTGATTTGAAGGTTAAGTTAGCGATTAATTTGCGGGTTGAGTTGAAGTTGAGTTGGATTTCCCTAACGGGTGATATAGTGAGTTGAGGATTGAGTTTGGCATAGAGTTTGCGGTTGAGTTGAGGGTGAATTGGGTTCTGTTTGAGAGTTGAATTAAGGTTGAGTTGCGGTTTATTTGGGGTTGAATTACGCTTTAGTGAGTAGTTCATCAATCTACAATATATACTTGGAATCCTCGCTACAACGGAAATCGACGGGACCAAAAAAGTGGTCCTTTTTAATGAGGTTTCCGTTAAACTAAGGATTTATGATTTTTTTTTGTTTAATTTTATTGGGATTCTATATCTTATCCGACTTTAATGAAATCCACCATTTCCAATGGAAATGGAATTCTCAAATGATTTTTCGATGAAGTTCTGGAATATGGCCACTTAGGACGGAACTTGGCTATTTCTGAACCGACTATGATGAAATTTGATGCAGGTCTTGGAAATGGGATTCTAAAATGATTTTTGGATAAAGTTCTGAAATATGGCCAAGTAGGATGGAACTTGGTTATTCCTTAACCGATTATGATGAAATTTGACATGTACAATGGAAATGCGATTCTAAAATTATTTTTAGATGAAGTTCTGGAATATGGCCAATTAGTACGGAACTTTGCTATTTCTTGACGGATTTGAGTGAAATTTGTTATCTGCCGTAGAAATGGGATTCTAAAGTGATTTTTGGGTAAAGTTCTGGAATATGGCTAAGTAAGATGGAACTTGGCTATTTCTTAACCGACTATGATTAAATTGGATATGTGCGATGAAAATGGGGTTCTAAAATGAGTTTTAGATAAAGTGGTTGCCACATTCGATGGCTTCATCTAAAAATTATTTTCAAATTCCATTTCCAGTGCACATGTCAGATTTCATTTATTTTTTTTTTTTTTGGCCATATTCCAGAATTTTATCCAAAAACCATTTAAAAATCCCATTTCAATCAAGGATGTAAAATTTCACTAAAACCGGCTAGGAAATAGCCAAGATCCATCCTAATTGGCCATACATATAATGTGTCGGTTTCGTTGAGTGGTTCGTAAATACTAATATACTTCTACGTGTTAATTTGTAAAACACATTAAAAATGGTGTAAGGGGCTGTCCATAAACGACGTCTGTTTGGCAAAACGTAACGATAATGTGTCGAAGGAGAGAGTGGGTTTTCAATAATGTTATGTCCATAAAACGAAATCAAAAACCGAAATTTTAAAATCACAATTTTAAAAAAAAATATTTTCTTTATAAACATCGTGAAGTTCGCAACATTTTCTCTTCAAAATTTTCATTGAATTGTAAATTTTGGTTCGTTTATGTTCCGCCAACTTTGCCAATATGTTGAGTAAAATTAACACAGTGAGTTCTGAATGCATCTGATATATTAAAAAATGCATAGCAGTCGGCAAAAATGAGGAAAACCCTGAAAGCACCTAATGTTTGTCTTGTGATTGTAACTTCATAATATTTTGATGAAGAATTTTTGCTTATAATAAAAATCATTCGTTTTTAGGATAATATGGATCGAAATAAATTGTATCAGGATTTATACAAAACTGTTTGTGACTCGAATCCAAATAAATGTAAACAAACAGTCCAGAATGAAACCATACAAATTTGGAATGAGAACAAAGTAAACCCGGATTTTGGCAACAAAATTAAACAAATTATCGTTACGAATAACTCGAAATGTTTACAGAGAAGAGCTAGTATGACGAATTCTGGACCACGAACCAAAAACCATCGAAAACTAATGAAAGTGAACAGGGATTAAATCAAGCAGAGAATGTAAGGGCGACAAAAGAAAACACCCATTCCTCGTAAATACCCAAACCTTCGGTGCCATCAAGTAGTAACGTAATACATAAAAAACCTGTACAAGAAAAGTTGACGAATGAAATTGAAATATTGAATTTTGAAATTAATACCCTGAAAAAGCGAAAATCTGCAAATTTAATAACAGAAGAGCAAGAAAAACAATTAAAAGCAAATGTTAATAAAAAATTAAAGTTAGAAGCTCAGCTTGATAATAAGAAAAAGGATCAGGAAAGCTCGAAAAAATACCGAGACACCAGGAAAAAACAATTAGCAGTAATCCTAGAAAATTCGCCCAAAATTAAATCTAGAATTAAAAATTAGAGATAAACCTGGTAGGCCATCAATTGAATGCGACCAGCCTGAACTTCTTGAAGCGATTATAGCAAAATTTGGATCTGCTGCACATGAAAGGAGACGAGATGAAACTTAAAGGAGTGTTAAAACTTTAACAGAACTAACTGCAGAGTTAAACAAAGACGGATTTGATATTTCTCGAAGTGGCATGTATTTAAGATTGCTACAAAGACCTAGTAATTTCATTGAAGAACGAAAGCACATAAAAACAGCCACAGCCAAAATAATCTGCACACTCAGCATATTGATGGAAAATTTTGCATTGCCAACATTAAGTATTTGGAAGAATTAACAACATTTTTGGGACCAAACGAAGTATGTTTTATTTCCCAGGATGACAAGGCCAGAGTACCAATTGAAATGACTGCCGCATATCTACAAGCTCCATTACTCATGCATCTAGAGTATAGGGTTCAACTACCCGATCACGATTGGGTAGTAGGAATTCAAATACGGATTCGGTTGGATTTTCAGGGCCGACATATTTTGCAATACGCTCAGCTAAACATAATGCTTCAACTGCTTTAAGTCATGGACTTGATTTCCAAACTTTGTTGGAGATGGATGAATTTAAAGAAATAACTCAATTTGAGGGTTCTGCTAAAACAATTTGTATTTTTAGCGTAGATGGCGGGCCAGACGAAAATCTGCGATACACAAAAGTGATTCAAATGAGCATCAGACATTTCTGCAACCATAATCTAGATAGCTTATTTGTTGTGACAAATGCTGCTGGTAGAAGTGTACCACTTAGTCGAGAATTGTTAGGCTTAATTTTACCTCATGAAAAGTTCGGATCACACCTAGATTCTCGAAGGCAAACTATAGATTTGAATTTAGAGAAACAAAATTTTAGACATGCTGGCGAATGTTTGGCTGAAGTTTTGTCAGAGATGAATATAGACGGATTCCCTGTTGTTGCTAGTAAAGATCCCGACAGCTCAGAAATGAAGACCGAAAATATAATTCAAAAGAACTCTAATTGTTTTGCAAATCATGTACAAACCAGTCAATATTTATTAGTGGTACAGTAAAATGTTATAATAGAGATTATTTTTCTGAAAGCCGAAGTTCCTATTTTAAATTTATTAAGGATATATTTTTACCCGCTCCAGTCCCCAAAAAAACTATTTAATGGTGCCATTAGTAAGTGAAAATTATAAATTTGCAGTATTTATATTCACTAAAAAAACACAAAAAAATCATAGTGATGTCTCAGTACATATGAAAACGATTAGACCAGTTCGAGTAGCAGCGAGGAGACAGAAAGATTTAATGGTAATAATTGCAAACCAAGAAAATTTTCTGGATGTCGAGTGGAGAACTGGATAGACGAAGAATTATTAGATTTGAGAGACGTCCATATTTAAGACGAAAATTTTGAATCAAATTGTTTAATTGTAACAATCGAAGAGCATTTAAAAAAAATCTGAATTTGAATGATAGTAGCTGGTAAACCGTAATTTTATTTTTTTTTATTCGTATTAAATTACGTAGGTGAAGTTTATCCTAAATCTGTCCTAAAAAGCAACAAAAACAAATGCTGCGTATTTATGTTAGTGAAACAGCTAAAACTCCCTTTATAACGAATTTTATTTCTAATAAATAGAAAATGTATAATACAATATACAATATTTAAATAACATAAAAACATTGGTAAAATATCTAAGCTATCTGAAAATAATAGATCTAGAAAAAGTAGGGGATTAGAGTATATAGGACAACAAAGATTGATGGGATCTTATATAATATATCGAATATAAGTAAAAGTCATATTCCGAATTTTCTTGAAAAAATCCTGGGAAGCAAGCATCTAAATGACGCATATACAAAAATGTCACTGGACCTAAGCTATCCGAAAAATATTCTAGTTTTGGAAATAGTAGGGGATCAGGGTGTTTAGGACAACAAAGTTTGATGACATCTCCTATAACATAACGATTATTAGTAAAAGTCATTTTCCGAATTTTCTAGAAAAAATCCTGGGAAGCGAGCATCAAAATGGCCAATATACATAAATGTCCCTAAACCTTAGTTATCCGAAAAATATTCCAGTTTTGGAAAAAGTTGGGGATTTAGGATGTTTAGGGCAACAAAGTTTGATGGCACCTCATATAATATATCGAATATAAGTAAAAGTCATTTTCCGAATTTTCTTAAGAAAATCCTGGGAAGCAACCATCAAATGACCAATATGCAAAAATGTTACTGGACCTAAGCTATCCGAAAAATATTCCAGTTTTGAATAAAGTAGGGGATTAAGGGTGTTTAGGACAACAAAGTTTGATGACATCTCATATAACATAACGACTATTTGTAAAAGTCATTTTCCGAATTTTCTTGAGAAAATCCTGGGAAGCGAACATGAAAATGACCCATATACAAAAATGTTACTGGACCTAAGCTATCCGAAAAATATTCCAGTTTTGGAAATAGTATAGGGGATTAGGGTGTTTAGGACAACAAAGTTTGATGCCACATCAAATAATACATCGAATATAAGTAAAAGTCATTTCCGATTATTTTCGTTATGTTATATGAGATGACATCAAACTTTGTTGTCCTAAACTCCCTGATCTCCTACTTTTTCCAAAACTGGAATATTTTTCGGATTGCTAAGGTTCAGTGACATTACAACGTCATCTATCATTAAACGAAAAAAATGTTTCAGTCAAATCCTACGTATTTTTAGCCGTAGAATCCGAATCTGCAATAAGAAATAGGGGTTCATATTTTAGCTTCTACAAGGAGGAGAGGGGGTACTAATTTTAGCACTAATGTATTTCCCCCACGGAATAATTAAATTTTTGATCTTTACCATTTTTTTTCGTAGAGTACTTATTTTTCGAGAAATTTGAGTGTATCAGGTTAAAAAAATCACTCGGTATTATATGAGATGCCATCAAACTTTGTTGTCCTAAACACCCTGATCCCCTACTTTTTCCAGAACTGGAATATTTTTCGGGAGGGGGGAGGTCTAAAATTACTAGTTAAATAAATAATTGTTACTTCTTACAACAAATTGTATGTTAATTTCACTAGGCCCGTTTAACCCAACCGCTATGATCATTTTATCCCAGACTAGGGGCAAAATGGGATAGAAAAATTGGTACAATGTATTTTATTCAAAGTATTGTCAAGTTTAAAAATAAAAAGACAAACGCGAAAATCATAAAAAACAGACAAACTACATTCTAAAACAAGGCTAAAGTAGGCAGAAATATGATCGAACTTCCTAACTCGAATCTAACGGTTTTTTATAAATTATAATCGACTGAGATTTATTCGTATTTAAAACGAGCCAATTAGAGACCGACCAACTAACAATAGAATTCTGATCTAAACGATTATTTCTATAAATTTGAACGTCATCAGAGCACTGAACCCTGAGGCACGCCGGAAATTACACGAAGGAAATCAGACAAAGGATTATCGAAAAAAAAACTGCCTGAGAACGATTAGAAGGACAGCTAAAAATGAATTTGGCAGCGGAAACCGAAAATCTAAACTGAGATAGGAGTTTATTAAAAAGAATTCTGTAATTAATAGAATCAAAGGCCTTAGAAAAATCTAACAAATTTAAAGAAGTTAATTCCCTATTATTCATATTACAAGCTGTGAAATTTTCTAAACCCAGATTGGAAAAAACTATTTAAAGTATTGATATGTAAATGCCATTGAATTTGATTTGTAACAACTATCTCGAAGCCATAGAGAGAGAGAGAACTTAAAATGCTAATTGGCCGAAAATGGTATAGCTCTAAAGGATTACTGATCTTTGGGATGGGGCTTATTTTACTTAACTTCCACTGATTTGGATAGGAAGAGGACGTTAGAATAAAATTGAAGATATGTACCAAGTATTTTGAATCGAAAGGGAAAACTCGCTCAACGAATTTTAAATTGACGTTATCCAAACAAGAAGATTCCGATGTAACCTTCCAAATAGAAGATTGTAAATCCTCGAGAGAAATCTTTGTAAACACTTTTAAAACTCCGGAACCATTACTGTCATATTTTTGGCACAAAGGTTGACATGGCTAGAGCACAAAAAATTGTGTTGTTTACACTTCAGCGAAATGGCACGTACTAATTTTTAGAGGGAAATGATAGTTACAAGATGGTAGTTACGCCATCTTTTGTAAATCCCTCAAAACTTATTTATACACCCAATTCATATTGAACATAGTAAAGAAATGTTCAATTCAAATGAAAAATTAAATCCCTTGTGATCATAGGGTCTTGTTGTTACCAATTCATTAAATAACGTGAATCATACAACAGGTCATCTAACTAATTTATGCATTAAATAATTTGTTCTTTATTTGTGTTGTGTCACACAACACCGTTTTTCCGGCAAAGCCAATATTAAATGCTTAGGCATTGTTAGACGTTATACTTTTATTGTTTCTTTGTATAATGTAATAAATTTTGTATAAAAAGTCCAGCAAATGAAATATAAAAATCAGAATAAATTTACCTTCAATCGTGTGTTTATTTCATTCTCAAGATTATTAAGACACCATCAGTGGTAATCTTAATAATCATCAAATATCAAGTTCTGAGCAGAGAAATTACCACAAAGATGGAGATAGCAGAAAAACAATACGCTATCTCGAAAACAGAATCGCTAACCTAAAAACAATATATATAGCGAATACTTATAGTGAGAAAACAAGTTGTTGACACATATACGCAGCTGTTAGATGATATGCGGCTACGATTAAATAATGGGTCACCGAAAACGCCGACAATAAACATACCAGAGAGCAACGTGCAATTTCCAACGCCCTCCAAACAACAACCAGCAACGGAAGAGACAACAACGCTACAGAACAACCAGAGGAATCAACAACCAGACGAGGGAGCAAGAAGCGACCAAAACCCTCATCAGCCATCATACATTAGTAGCAGGCCACCTCAAGCGTCAAAAATGGAAGACAATAGCAACAAAACTTTATTTAAGAGACAAGACGTTCTGATGGGACAAATTTATCAGAAGCTAGCCTCAATAGAGTACTCACTGTATACCAACAAAAACCAGAACGCGTACTTCGAATTAAAAATGAATCAACTGACCAAGGAGATGGAAGAGATTGATTCACTACAAATAACGATCCTCATCAAAACAGGAGAATATGAGCAGACCTACGGTACACTCAAGGATAGGGTGGACTCCATGATAGTGCGATTGCAAAAAAGACAGACCGAACCAACAACCTCGATCAGAACAACAACAGTGCCGCTGCCTAAAGGCGAACTGCCAACATTTCATGGGGACTATGAGGAATGGAGCTCTTTCAACGATACCTTCACAGAGCTCATTCACGGAAACAACCAGCTATCAGATACGGGAAAAATGACGTATTTAAAATCGCACATTCAGAAAGGGGAATCACAACTAATCAGTAATCTAGCAACAACGGGTGACAACTATGTGAAAACTTGGGAAATATTACAAGCCAGATACAACAACCCTAGACTTCTGGCAATCAAATATTTCAATTCATTGATATCATTATCAGCGGTCCACACAGAATCGGCGGGACCAATTCGAGCCCTGCACGATACAGCAAAGGAAATGCTCAGGAAGGAGATTTCAATCTTTAGAGGCGATGGGATACACTAAAGTAAGCAGCCCTCGGTCATAATATATACCACCCCTGAGACGTATACATGCTGCAGCAATCAACAATCAGTGCTTCGCAAAGGGATGTCAAGGTAGTCAAAAGTTGGAGGAGTGCAAATTATTCAAGGAGATTGTAACGTTCGCCTAAGCGACCGCTACAAAAAAATCATTCGCTAGGATTAACCTGGGCACAGTTTGGCCGGCTACGGACTCACGGTAATGGGGTGGGATAATTTTCCAGGTTCCTAACAAACATGTCTAACTGTGCATATTTCTGCTCTACTTTTTTCCATTCCCGATCACCATATCCACCACCGACGGTTTAATATTTAACGCATTTTTACAATAATCTGATACACTTATGAAATATAACCATTAAATTCCGGATCAGTACAATCAAGAAATTAATTACATTAACAAAAACTTAACTACAAAAACAAATAGAATTAATACAGTAAAGTTCTCCGCAGCTTAGTACCGAATACAAATATTCCGGAATCCGATGAGTTGCTTGCGATCCTTCAAAAGGTTATCGATATTTTCGATATTCGATTATGATAATTTTGTAGATGTTTCTTCGATTGTATATGTACAAACAACACACTTCTTACAACTCCGGTGTAATTGTATAATGTAACGCATACATTGCGTTGTATGTGAGTAATTTGCACTCAAGAATTTTCACACAATTCCTTGTTCACAAGAGGCGAATTTGATATTTTGGTGACAAATAGATACACAGAATTAATCACTAATCAAAACACTGCGATAGTTTTTTTTGTTTTTTTATTTTTATAATTTTTAATTTTGATTTGGTTTTTATTAACTCAAGATAAGATTACATATTCAAGGTATTAAATTCTGATACTGTTTTATATTTTAAATTAGCTTAACAGTTTTGTCTTTAGAATTTAATAATTTTTTTTTTTTTTTTTACAGCTTTATATGAAATGATTCTAGAATACGCTGAGTGATACACATTTTATGTTTTTGTTTGCTTTTACAATTTAATTATTTATACGTGTACAAGAGTGATTTTCTGTACAAAACATTTCATAAATTGCAACTGATTTTAGTTTTACTAATCACATAATTGCATATATTATTAACTTAACTAAATTTTTGACTTCTTAAATTTTTTTGTTTTTATTATAATTAACACTTTAAACTATTTAATTTAACAAATGCGCTAAATTTTTCATGTAGCCTTTTACAGCCGATTTTTTTTTTAATTATTTTTTTAAAATCACCAAATGAATTCTCGAGCGTTTACTGACTTACTGACCATCCAATCCAAAAAAAACCGCAATATTTTTACCTTTTATGAAATTGGGTATATAATTTTTTGCATTATATAATATTTCGCGCGTAAAGCATTTTCCGCTAATCAATACAAGGCTTAATAAAAATATCATAACCGTAGCAGTTTGAATTGTTGGCGTACGCTATCTACAGACAAACATGTAATCGACTCAAATGAGTCGTTACAAGATGTCAACATTGGATAGGAAAAAATTGGTGAGCGGAGCAACTATCTGTGTCCGTTGCTTAAACAAACATTTCAATAATGACGTCACTCCATATTCCTGCTCATTAACTACACGCCACATGGAAATAACTCAGTATCAACAACCACTAAGGGCACGACACAAACTTTCCTGGTCAACCAGCAAGGCTCAGTATTATTGCCAACTGCAATAATTAAAGCAGAAACAGGAAATGAGAAATTCACCACACTGAGGGCACTAATAGATCCAGGCTCATAGACAACATTAATCTCTGCAAAGGCGGCCGACTTATTAAACATCAAAAAGAAGAAGGTTCATGTGAACATTTCTGGCATAGGCGGAAATAAGGCTGGCATTTGTAAGCATGTAATAAACCTAAAACTAACCCCAAGGTTCGAGGGAGACTTCCGATTAGAGGTAGCCTTAGTATTGGACAAATTAACACAACAACTACCCGAGAAAAAAGTTGACACCAGTAAGTGGACCTATCTGCAGAATATACAATTAGCAGATCCATCTTACTACCAAGCTCAATCAATCGATCTCAGGCTAGGGGCAGACTACTAACCATCGATAATAAAAAACAACATGATAAAAGGTGGGAGTCAGAACCCATGGCACAACACACGGAGTTCGGATGGATCATAATTGGAAGTATGGGTAATCTAGAAAACCAAAGCAGAACAACCATAGTGTCAACCGAATCAATCGAAGAACAATTGCTGGGAACAACCACATCGCAATGGGATAGAGCCTTGGTTCACAATCGGAAGACAACCTATCAGAAGTACAGCAGCAGGTGCAACCAGAGCTGGAAGAGAAAATAGCGCTAGTGACCGCTATAAAGGAAACACACACTCTCTCAGAAGTATTTATTTAACAAGGTCTCAGCGTACAACAAAATAGGGCGTATAGCCGCATATTGTTTGCGATTTATCGAGAGGTTTGGACGGATTATCCAGACTCAAGCCGAAACAGATGATTTAGCGCGAGTAGCCACAGTCAAATGTAAGGACGCAATATCCAAGCTGCCAATGACGAACCTATGCAAACTACCAATTGAAGATCGATCTGAGGAAACACTGCCGACAGATGTAACACTCGAGAATAATACGCCGAGCTCCAATCCGAACCATAGCGCCACACCTAGATGCCAACGAAGCAGGCGAGCCAAAACCATACTGAATCCTCTAGCAATAACAATGCTATCAATCTGCTGTCTACGTTCAATCAGTCCACCGGCATATATTTCGAGAGACTGGGCAAACTAGAAATTGTGGCCATGGAATGGATTCTAGCAATTCAGTACAACATGAGCAGTTACTGGGACGAAATCAAAAACGTCAAACTAGCTCACGAAGAACTACAGGCACTTTGCAAAGAGCTGCCTAAACTAAATTGTAATATTCTAAACCAACTAAAATGGCAATTAACAAGGGACAAAAACGTGTGAAGCGAGGTTTCGGAGACACGACTGGCATCATACTAGGATACATGTTCGGAATACTCACACAACAAGAGGCCAACGAATATGAAGACCGGTTCGAAAGAATTAACAACAACGAGCACCACCTACTGTCACTAGTGAAAAATCAAACAACAAATCTCACCCTAACGTCAATAAACACTGATAAGGGAGAAAAATCACCTCCGACAGGAAATGTCGGAACTTCAGGACTACCGAACATACGAGGACAGAGTTCGGTCGATACTACTTAACATACTCGAATTGAGTCTAGTCATCAGAAATCTAAAGGATACTTAACAGGGTCTGATAGACGTGGCTTGTGATGCTCATCGTGGAATCATACACCCAGCTATTTTTACACCAGCTCAGTTAAAAAGGGAGCTGCAGTTAATTCGGCAGCACGTGCCGGCCTCCATTACCATCCCGGGACACAACCTCCACGACCTTACTCACGTGTACCAAAGCATGAAAACACGAACCAGAGTAACACAGCAGAGTATAATTATTAAACTCACACTACCGCTTTCTTTCACGTGGGACTACACATTACTAGCGGTAATTCCGGTTTCAGATATCAATCACGGTACTACTCAGTCGTACATCATCAGAACGGCCGAGTACCTGGTCATAGACGACCGATGAGAGCACTTAGCAACATGAACAAGAGAAGAGGTGAACCGCTGCCAAGTTTTCCAACCAACTCAATTTCTGTGCAAACTTTCGCCAATTAAGAATACAATGGCCGACCAAGGAAAATGCGAATTAGCCCTAATACTACTATACAGTGGTAATCTTAATAATCATCAAATAACAAGTTCTGAACAGAGGCGAGAACTTTACACGTCTTAAGGGGCCCGTTTTGGCCCACTTCCCCTACCCAATATAACCTCGTTATAGTGGAAAAAGTAAAAATATTTTAATCATTCCAAATTATTCTTTAGGCATCTCAAGTTGGTTTAGTGATATCAGTCTGCCGCCTATGACCTTACATATTAGTTTAAGTAGTTTATATTATAATGAGGTTAGATAAATTGAATGAAAAAAAAAAAAAGTAAAAATCATGTTTATTTGAAAGTGGCCAACATTTTACCCAATATTAATGGTATTAATATAAAATTAAAAAAAATAAAAAATCACAACCATATGTCGTTCAAGCGAAAGCATATTGTTAAAAGCAAAAAGCTTTTCATAAATCAAAAACAATAAAAATCCAATATTGAAAATTGAAAAACCACCACACAAAACAAACATTAATCTTTAATCATCAATCTTAATTTAATACGAACAATAAACCGTAAAATCCAAATATAAAGAAAATCACAAACAACAATAGAAATTTTAAAACGGAAACAACAGCTTAAACTTAAAATCGTGTAAAATCTGTGCCGTAGTATAGAAGAAAAGCTTTCAAATAATAACAGATACATATATAGTTACCGTCCATTTTGAAGAATACACGAAAATGACTTGTAAGTATTTTTTCTTGTTAGGAAATTTACAAAAAAACCATGAATATCCTTTTTTTTTGCTTTGTCGTGTGTATCCTTTTAGAAGACAATAGATATTTTATTTGTATAATATTTAACGTTTGTTACTTGATGTACAATTAATATTCAAATCATGTAAATAAATATAATAGATAAAGGAAAACAAAAATAAACGGAATGGAATTTTCCAACATTTTCTAAATGACGAATACACACACAAAAATTGAATGTAAAATTAAATAAATCCTCGTGAAAAAGTTAAAAGAGCACAGTGTGTATCGGAAATCGTTTTTTTTTTTTTTTTCTAAAGCATGTCATCGTTAATTGATATATTATATTACCTTTTTCCTACAGATGTTATCTTAATCGCCGCGCTAATATCTTTATTAAAATACCCTCTTTTATATGTTGTATGGTAGACATATTCATATACTCGTACATATACGTCTTCACATACATATATATATATATATATATATATATATATATATATATATATATATATATATATATATATATATATATGTATATAAGCAATTATCATGCAAGTTATCTATCCATCTATAAAAGAAGGTTGAAAATGAAATGAAAAAATTTTAGACATTTCCCGACCCACTTGTTGTTCAACACAGCGCGGTGTATTACTTAAGGCGATAATCAATTTTTAATAAAAATTTTCATCCATTTTCCAATTCATTTTCTGTTGGTACGTTTACGTTGTATATTTATTTAGCTGTAATCTACCCTAATTCATCAAAACATTAAAATGTATTGCTCATCAATTCTAGTACACGTTATACTTAACGTATACATTTACACAGTTTCTTATATAAAATATTACAGCTAATTAATTATTTAAAGAAAACTAATTTAATACTAGTCTGACTAAAACTGGATGGTATGGAGTTAAATTACATAGTTTACTACATTGTGTACGAATACTACATACATATAAACAAATTATTTTATTGTTTAAAATTCATGCATTTTTTATGTGTGCAAAGTGCATAAAAATACCAGCAAGATATTATGTGACGTTAATTATTAATATTTTTAGGCATGCAGATGCCAGAAACGAAACAAGTAAGTAAATGTAGCTAGGTATGTACGTAAAAAACATACATACAGTGCTGGTAAAAAAAAATTGGGCAAACTAATTTATTGCAAATTGGAGTCTTTTTTTGCTAAAATTACAAAACTTTTGAAAGCAATTGGTTTATTGTTTCATCATTGAGGAAGGACTTTAAATAGAGAGAGATTTTGTACGGCTAAAATATGCAAAGAAAAATAATTTCTGTTTCGTTTGGAGATTTTAGTTGTGATATTATGAAAGGAATATGTAAATTTTAATTGCCTCTTTCTATTTCTCATGTTTCCTATCCCCATATTATTATAAATGAACACAATGGAAAATTGAAAGGCGGTGCTTAATATTTCATTCTTTCTTCTTTGTATATGTAACAAACAAAAAATCGAACGCAAATGCTAGATTAATACCAATGCCGTCTAGAATATACAAGCCATACTGCTAAAAGCAAAAATTATTATTTTTTAATTCATCGACATAACCTAGATGGCAATTAACATTCGAAAAATGAAAGAGTTGAGAGAAACAGAGAATAAAACATTTCAAAAATAAAAAAATTATTTAGTATTATCTCATGCGTACGAAAAGAAGGTTGTACATATTTTTATCTCTGCTAATTGTCTGCATAATTTAAAACTAATAAAACTATTAATGAAATAATGATATAAATATAAATAAATATTAACTAAAAATGTAATATGAGTTGGAAAAATTTATATGAACTTTTTTTTATTAATAATTTTAAATTATGAAAAAAACACACGACGTACAACTTCTCTTTCTTGCGCTTGGATTAATACTAATTTATTATTTTTATTTTTCACATGTTTTAATCTCTTCGTTTTCAAGTTCTGTTCTCTTTCATTTTTCTAGAATTAATGCCATCTGCAGAAGATTAATGGAACTGTCGACATAAATTGAGTGACGTAGACAGCAGTATGGCTTGTATATTCTAGACGGCATTGTTAATACCAACAAAAATGTTCAAAGCATTAACAAAATTTTAATGCCTTAAAAAATTCGAAAAAAGAAAGTTAACAACAAACACAATAATATTTTGTAAACAATGATTTTGGGTTAATATGTATTTTTTTTATTATATGTAGCATGTTAATATTTTTAGACTAGAAAGGAAAGAGGAAAACAGTTTATTTCAATGTCATCGTTTATAAATCGTATATGTATTGTTTTAGTGTTGGTTAGATCAATGCCGTCTAGAATATACAAGCCATACTGCTAAAAGCAAAAATTATTATTTTTTATTTCATCGACATAACCTAGATGGCAATTAACATTCGAAAAATGAAAGAGTTGAGAGAAACAGAGAATAAAACATTTCAAAAATGAACAAATTATTTAGTATTATCTCATGCTTACGAAATGGAGGTTGTACATATTTTTATCTCTGCTAATTTTCTGCATAATTAAAAACTAATGAAATTATTAATAAAATAATGATTTAAATATAAATAAATATTAACTATAAATGTAATATGAGTTGGAAAAATGTATATGAACTATTTTTTTATTAATAATTTTAAATTATGAAAAAAAACACACGACGTACAAACCTCCCTTTATTGCGCTTGGATTAATACTAATTTATTTTTTATATTTTCACATGTTTTAATCTCTTCGTTTTCAAGTTTTGTTCTCTTTCATTTTTCTAGAATTAATGCCATCTGCAGAAGATTAAAGGAACTGTCAACATAAATTGAGTGACGTAACCAGTAGTACGGCTTGTATATTCTAGACGGCATTGGTTAGATCAATGCCGTCTAGAATATACAAGCCATACTGCTAAAAGCAAAAATTATTATTTTTTAATTCAGCGACATAACCTAGATGGCAATTAACATTCGAAAAATGAAAGAGTTGAGAGAAACAGCGAATAAAGCATTTCAAAAATAAAAAAATTATTTAGTATTATCTCATGCATACGAAAGGAAGGTTGTACATATTTTTATCTCTGCTAATTTTCTGTATAATTTAAAACTAATAATATTATTAATAAAATAATGATTTAAATATAAATAAATATTAACTAAAAATATAATATGAGTTGGAAAAATTTATATGAACTATTTTTTATTAATAATTTTAAATTATGAAAAAAATACACGACGTACAATCTCCCTTTCTTACGCTTTTTTGTTACTAATTTATTATTTTTATTTTTCACATGTTTTAATCTCTTCGTTTTCAAGTTTTGTTCTCTTTCATTTTCCTAGCATTAATGCCATCTGCAGAAGATTAATGGAACTGTCGACATAAATTGAGTGACGTAGACAGTAGTATGGCTTGTATATTCTAGACGGCATTGGTTAGATACATATATTGAAACCAAACCAAAAAACAGATCAAAAATATACATTCCGTTGCAACTTCTTGAATGTATTTTCGTTTTTTTCCTTTTTAAAACTTAACTTATTGTATTCTACTTTTCATAAAAACATTAGAAATCCTCAGGAATATTTTTTGAATTTCATTATACTGAAGTTCTTATTTGAGCTTCGCGTTTTCATTTTTTTTAAATACAGTATTTCGTTTTTTCTGTTTTGTGTTTCGTTTTGCATTATACATGTATATGGATGGTATATGATTTTACTTATTCGCAACGTGATGAATTTGGAATTTTTCGATTCATGAATTTCAAAATCCTAAGCACTGTATTTCAAAGATCGAATATTCAGTTATTATACTAACGTACGAAGAATGCAGTGAAGCTAAAATAAAAGTACGAACTCCATCGTTATCTTAGTCATTTATATTTTTATAATACACTTATGGACAAAAAAAAACGCATAATCTGTATTTTTGAAATTGCGAGTAGTTTAATAATTGTTTTTATAATTATCATGATAAAATCTATATAGTATCTAGTTCTCACTGTAATACACATGCATTAAAAAAAATACTACCGTTTGTTTTGTTGAATTCGAGTTTAGTAGAAATTTGAGCACTTTGGCTGTTCAGTCGAAAAGTTTATTTGCAATGAATTGTTATTTAAATTATACAATTAAGTGTAAAAGTAAGGTTTTTCATTAAAAATAAATAAAAATGAATAACTTGTCGGCCGGAAGAAATCATTTGAGTGTTGAGGATTGCGTAAGGGCCATTACATTAGTTGAATAAGGAAGAACTCAGTCTTACGTTGCACAACTGTTAAGAGTGGACCAATCCACAATATCAAGAGTGATTAAACGATTCCAGGAGAATGGACAGTATCATCGTCGTGCTGGTAGTGGGAGAAATCGATGTACAACACTCGCTGAGGATAGGTATACTAAATTAATTTGTTTCAGAAAACGGTTCGTAACTGGACGTAGCATCAAATCAGACCTAATCGGATCCCGAGATACACCCTTTAGTGAAAGGACAGTGCATCGACGAATCAAGGAATCTAATTTGACTGCAAGAAAGCCAGCCTTATGTCCAGAGTTGTCTACAGCACACTGCAGAGCTCGTTTAACATTTGATCTCGAACATGAAAACTGGACAATGGAACAATGGGCCAATGTTTTGTTCTCCGACGAGTCTAGATTTTGCCTTGGATCATCAGAATATTCGTCCATTTTTGAATATAAGGATTATTAATACATTCTGTATAGTATTTAAATTCGTTCTCTGCCAAAAAAATACAATCAATGATGACCCCGAATTATTTTAATTACTCGTACCATTAAGAAACAAAAAGAAACAAAAAATTCGAGGCGGCTAAAATAACAACTAAAAAACTACCGAATAAAAACCATACTCGTATATACATATGAATTTCTTCTGCTTTTTTGTTTTTTTTAGATTTTATCTGTATTGGAGGGCAACATTTTTTCCGTTTTAATATTTTTTGTATGGATTTTGTTAACCCAGTGAATGCCATTTATGTAATGTGCAAGTTAGTTTAAAATAGCGCTGGCAAGTTAGCTGTTAACGTGGTAATAAAAAGATTATAAAAAATCGGTTTCACTGAAATATTAGGATTACTTTGTAAGAAAAATTATGTTACCACGATAGTTTCTATCTAATGTGATGTTCTATTGACCCAACACTTTTCCCAGAAAATCATGGGAAATACGCATTTTATTTTTGCAATGATTCTTTATTACAATTAACACAAAAGAAATCCAACACTCATTTCGAAAGTAATAACAAATAAAACTAAACATGTTTTCTTTTAACAAAAGTTAATATTTTATTGTTAGTTATACAGTTAAAATTCTAAGCTTTTTGGAAGTTTGGGTAGATGCTTGGTGCCTAGGTTTATTTTTTAATTTTTGAAATTCACCTTTTACTAAACTCCATTTTGAATTTTTTCTGATCAACACAAAAATAAAAAAGTGTATTAAAATTTTAAAATGGTCATAACAAGGCCCTTCATCTTTTAAAGGCAAAAATCCTGGAAAATCCCGAGCTACAATACTCATACATTTTTCCGAAATGTTTGCTACGATATTTGGCAAATGACAGTTTTTTCTAAGCATTTGCTCAAATACAGCTACTAAAACATATGCTACTTCACCATACTCCGTCTGCTGTGCTTTGACCCAAAGTTTGACGATTTATGAATTTTTTTTTCTGTTATAAATGTTTCACTCGTTGATGTTATGTTGTCATTTTGTTTTAATAATTTTTGACCACATTCATTGCAGTTTACTTTTTTTCAAAATTCGTGCTCCGGAAACAAATATGTTATTGCATATTTTTGGTTGCCCTAATTTTTACTTTTTTTTTTTATTATTTTTAACAAATTTGTTTATCAAATTGATTTTTCCTCCAATCTAAAAATTATAATTATTGCATTCAAAATCGCAAACGTAATTTAAACTCCATCAGATGGAGAAAAAAGGCAACAAAAACATAAGCAGTAAAATAATCAAAACACAAAAGGTGAATGGCCGTTCTGTGACACAAAATAAAATACATTAGTATAATTTTTCATCTACATTTTTATGTGCACGTGTATTATCAACCAATCCCACTACATGGCATTGTATTATCAGACGTAATATAACTAGTGGTCCGCTTATTATCGATAATTTTTTTCAAATGTCACGAATACGTATCCCAGCGACGAAGCATTTTCTAAAGCTTGGGATACGCATGAGTGACATTTGGAAAAAATTATCGATTCTTAAGAGGACCACGAGTTATATTTGGGTGGAGAATATAATGAATTGGTGTGAAAGATAAAACTTAAATTCACAACATGAAAGATTATATTTGTAATAACAATTATTTATTATGCAAGAATTTTGTTTTTGTTGTGTGTTACTTTGATTCTAATGAATTTATTTTTGTTAATAAAAATCGCCAAAAATAATAAATAGTAGGCTATTGCCATAACAACGTTTTTCCCACAGCGACAATACAACAGTGTTGTATTATCACTTATTAATAACAAAAATAACAAAAAAATTGCATAGTGAAATAGATGATTTTTAGGTATGAATTATATTCTCAACCTAACTTTATTACGATCATTTATTTCTTACGTTTCCCAAACAAACAGATTCGGATCATTCATATTACAAAACCAACAAAAATGTTTATACATAGACAGTATAGACATTTTTGTTGGTTTTGCATATTATTATTATTTTTTTGTTTTGCTTATAAATAGAGAAAAGAAAAAAGGACGAAAGATGCAAATCGAAATTAAGTTATATATTTACAAGTGTTGTGTCAGTGTGTATGTTCAAAACCCAACAAAAATGTTTATACAAGCCGTCTCGTTCCCTCCTTACACAGATACTATCAAAAAAATGTACACTATATTTATTATGAATGTATCACCTATACATATCTGTTTTGTGTATATATACTTTCTGATTTATTTGTATGCATCACTAATACTACGCCTTAATGTACTTTTTTATACCTTAAGTGTTTGTACTGTTTGGCTTGTATAAACATTTTTGTTGGTTTTGGTATGTTGCATGTTTATTCAGTGTGTTTCATTTCGCTTATTTAACCTTTGTTTGACACGATTATAAAACTACTTCTCGTCAACGCTTACAAATCGGGAAGTGGAACAATTTTATCACGAGTTTTCCATAAAAGGAGGTAAATTCGAATAATACAAATATGATTTCATAATTTAAATGTCGTTTTAATTTATTATAAAAAAACTTCATTCTAGTTTTAAAAAAAATCAAATTTAGGATGTGTCGTGTTAACAAAAGGGTTAAAAAATACACACGCTGAATCGACTCTTTATTTTGTTTTTTAATTTTTTGTTTTACTTATACAAAACCAAAATACATATACATAGGTAAAATGATAAAAATTATTAGGACAAAACCAACAAAAATGCTTGTAAAAATGTATAAACATTTTTGTTGGTTTTGATGAGGGGTGTGGTTTCCAGTATTTGTATTTCGAAAATATTTCATTTATTTTAAAAACATTTCGTTCTGTTTATTTAAAACATGAATGATAGAAGGAGAGGCATATAGAAATTATCCTCGTCTCATAAAATCACAAAACCAGAACTTAAAATATTTGAAATTATTTTATTTGGGTATATTTCCCTCATACAAAATATGCTTCTATAGTAGTTATTCTATGGTTTCATTTTAAATACATGTATGACGTAATTTTTTGAAAAAAAAAAAAAAAATTTACCTGCAATTTAGGGGCAAACCACCGAAAAATGCTAAAATATTCAAAATACATTGTTTGGTGTTAAAGTAATGTAATAAATTAAACACTTATTTTTTATTTTTTTGTTTGTTTTTTATTGTATTATAGAAGTTCAATCTTTCATATTAATATTTTGTTGGACCGCCTTTTGCTTTTATTACGCCGGTACAACCCCGCAACTGATGTGCAAAAAAATTGGGCAAGCAATTATTTTTTTTTACGCCTACCGTTCTTGGCCGTCATTAGTGTGCAGATGTTTTATTGCCTGTAATTTATATTTTGAGTATAAATAGTGCATATTTTGTAAGATTAAGTTATTCTGTAAGTGATCCTAGACAAATAAAGAATAAAGTGCAACTTTAGTTATAAAAATGGGAAAAGTTAGTGACCAGTGTAAAAGCAATATGTTGAAATGCGTGAAATAGATGAAAGATTAAACATTCCGAAAAGTACTGTCGCGTGGAATATTAAAAAAAATCGAGAGATGGGCGGTACACAAAGAAAGAAAGGCTCTGGAAGGCCCAGAAAGACAACGCCAGTGGAAGATCGTTTTATACTATTACAAAGTCGTCGGAACCGTTTTAAAACTTCATCGGACATAAGACAGGATCTTGAGCGAGCAACGGGAAAAAAAATTTCAGCCGGCTTAGTGAGAAAAAGACTTGTTAAAGCTGGTTTGAGAGCACTTAAACCAGCCCAGAAGCCTGAGTTCACATTACTAGTGAAAAAAAACGTTTGCTATGGGCCCAGGAGCATGTTAATTGGACTGGACTCCAGAGATGTGGAATGATGTGATTTTCTCCGATGAATCAAAATTCAAGCTGCATGTTGGAGATGGAAGAATTCTCGTAAGGAGAAAACCTGGCGAGAGATTTAGCAACGAATGCCTTTTAAGACTTCCACCGAAAAAAAAGGAGTTATGGTCTGGGGATGCTTTTCTGGAAATGAAACCGCTCGATTGTGCTTCCTTAGTTCCAGCGTTACAGCAGCTGTTTATCTGCAGGTCCTTCGGAACGAATTTGAGCCTTCTGCATTAAAGCTTTTTGGCGAGACTTGCAAATTTATTTTTCAACAGGACAACGCTCCGTGCCGTACCGCCAAAATTGTGAGTTATTAATTTTGAATTGTAAATAGACAAATTGGCTTTCAGATAAACATAAATAATTTGTTAAAAACTTGTTTTTTTTTTCTTATCTCTTCATTTAAAGGTAAAAAAGTCGATTCGAAGAAAAAAGTATCGATGTGTTGAGCTGGCCCCCGTATAGTCCAGACTTAAATCCAATTGAAAATATTTGGTCTATAATGATGCTAGAAGTAGCAAGGAAGCGCCCAGAATCGATTGAAGCTTTAAAAAGTTTGTTGATGATGATTTGGGAATCCATATCTCTTGCGACTTTGAAAAATTTATCAAATTCAATGAATCGGAGGTGTATCGCTGTAATAAAAGCAAAAGACGGTCCAACAAAATATAAATATGAAAGATTGAACTTCTATAAATCAATAAAAAACAAAAAAAAAAAAAAAATAAGTGTTTAATTTATTACATTACTTTAACTCCAATCAAACGTATTTTGAATATTTTGGCCATTTTCGGTGTTTTGCCCCTAAATCGCAGGTCAATTTTTTTTTTTCAAAAAATTACGTCATACATGTATTTAAAATGAAACAATAAACCAATTGCTTTCAAAAGTTTTGTAATTTTAGCAAAAAAAGACTCCAATTTGCAATAAATTTGTTTGCCCAATTTTTTTTTACCAGCACTGTATACTATATTGCTCATCATACATGATGTACATGAATACCAAAAGTGTTAGCCAAATAATTTCTAATTTGCTTATCAATATGATATGTTTAATGTTGTGATATGAATATATAATGTTACTTTATGTGTATTAAAGATGATTTTCATTTAATTTACATTGGAAATAAAATATGAGACAAGAACGACAATGAACTTAAATGAACTGTGCTGGCTTTATAGTGCTTAGTTTAATGTAGTCTGTAGACTAGACTCGAATTAAAATAATAAGCATATCGATGTAAGTGTATGTAGTTTGAAATATTTTTAATTTCGTTGTGACTTACATATATTATCTGTAGTAAACGATTTAAATTTGATACTAAGCTAATAATAAAGTGCAACGTTACAATTTCAAAGCTTTTCACTGTTTTCTTAAACTTTTATTTAGAGCACCTTTCAAAAATTCCGATTTTACATCAATTTTATCCTAATTTACTAATGTCGAGTTCGATTGTGTTTTCCCTCCCCATTACCGCAAAAAGCTATCAGGATTTCACCTTTAAAGAAACATGAAAATCGAATTGTTTGTGTTTTCTCTTTTTATTAGTATTCGTTATCCGTCAAAATTGATATTTTCAATTATTTATTAATATTTTGAAAAAGGCTATCTATCAAAATTATTGGAAATGGCAGCACAAACTTGAATTCGAGACATGTTATGTAGGGAAAATTTAGGAAAAAGTTCACTCACCTCTTAAGGGTTGTGAAGTGTCAAGCTGTTTTTAACCTAAATTCACTATGTAATACAGTTGGATACTTTAACGTTATACCATTCTATGCGCATTAAATTAAATGAAACTGATCTAAACCAATGCCTTCGTTATTAAATTTGGGCAAAACAGCGATTGGTAAAGAAACCGCTTCTAATCAACAACCAGCTGTTCGAGCGCTTCTAACTTTAGAAGTGTTTGAAAAAATTAAATGTTGTTCAAAATTTGTAAAGGTCATGAAAAGATGAAAAAACTCATTATAAGTATTTTAGCAAAAATTCACAAATTTGGCGAAAATTTTAACACATACCGTTTTTTAAGAAAATATGATTGTACCTTTTGGTGTTGCCTGAAACTGACTTCAAATGAAAGTTCAATAAAAAATGAAGAGAATGAGGCCTATAAGAAGTAGAATGTCTAAGTAGAATGGTTACCTATCGAGAATAGCCCAAAATTACTCAATTTCTTAACTTAAAAAAATTATAACTCGTCATAGTGGGGGGAGGGGGAGGCAGCAAGGAGCCAAATTTTAAATCGGTGAATGCGGTAAAAGCATGCCCTTGGTTGATTAAAAAAGTAATGGATAAGCCCATATTATATATGTATATATATAAAATAAATTTGTTATATCATTGAAGCGTGCTCGCACCACAAACTGCATAATAACATAACTGGCGCTAGTTGATTAGTTGATAGTTAAAAAAAAAAAGTAAAAAAGGAATTAGTTTAAAATCTTAAAATCAGTGTAATACGTAAAAAATTAATTTAATAAAATTTGAGGTAAAAGCCCCCACCAATGAAAGCAAGCGCTCAAGTCCCTTATTAAATATAATAATAAAAGTGAAATGTGTTGTGAGGAACTCAGTGAATCAAATCTAAAAAAAAAAAAAATGAAACTTTGGCTCATAATATTCCTGATAATAAGGTAAATTTTTTTATATAATTTATCGTCACATTTCCCGATTACATTAACAAGTTACATAATTATAGTTATTAGTAGAATCCAAGTGTTAAAAGTGAAAACTTGTAAAAAAAAATTAATTGTATCAAACTCTGCGATTAATGCTCAAAACGAAAAGAAAACGAATAGAAAACGAAACCAAATTGATGTTACAAAACTATATCAAATTCTATAGTGGAGTGAGTAAACAATAATTACATGGGAGAAAATTCAAATAGTAATTTAGATTCGATAACAAATCAACTAAAATTAGATAACTCGTAGCTAATAAAAAACTACCGACTTTAATAATCCGAAAAGTTTCAAATAAAATGGCAGATATTAAAGAAGTATGGGAGTTATTTGATGTAGATAAAATTACCAAGAATATTGCACCGTTTGACGGAAATTGATCAGGGTGGTCATTTTGTGGTGCTATATCACACTTTTATATCACTAGTGGAGACTTTTTTTGTGTGATATAAAAAAATGGAGAAAGTCTACAAACACATCCCTGCAAAATGAATTTTAAGGGGAAAATGATGAATAAAAGTGATAAATTGACGTTTTCACATAATCTCAAATGTCATTATATGAACATTTTTTACGAAGTGCTAGTATACGTTGTGATAAAATTATATTCTAAAGCAAATATGGTAAGTTTTTAAACAAAATGCATTTTTATTTAATAAATTTCAATCTATCATATTATTAATGTTTGTGTTTATCGTCAAAGTAAAAAAATCCGGGTTCAATGTGTTTTTTGATTTTTTATTGAAATGGTCGGTGTTTAAACATTAAACTCTAGTAAATCAAAGGCTTTTCTAGTAATGTTTTGTTAAAAAAATAATTATTATTATTTGTTAATCAATAATTTTGTTTTGCATTTCATATCGTGGTAATTTTTATTCATTTTTTTAAAACTTTAATTTAGTTGTTTATGATCAAACTCCATATAGTTTGACAAAAAGCACCTAAATGACAGTTTTAAAAAAATGAATGAGAATTTCAAGGATACTAAATGCCAAACAAAAGTATTGATTAACAAACGACTAATTATTATATTTTTAACATAACATAACTAGAACAGCCTTTTGTTTAACAGAATTTGATGTTCAAACACCATACGTGAAAGTTATTTCAGTTGGTTTATGTTGGTTTTTGTTCGAAAAAAATATTTTTTTTTGTCCATTTCTATTGACGAATGGAATAGTGTACTCTACTATGTCAATATGTATATAAGGAAAATTTGCTATATCAAGTTACAAGTAAATAGTGTCGATTTAATTTACATTTTTATTTGTGAAAATTGTAATGATTGGAAAATTGAATTAATCCAATGTGTAATTTAAAGTGTGATTGGTTTATATATGATCCATTTGGGACATTATTATGATTTTAAATATCAGTAAATTGTGCTTAAAAATTGTAGATTTAATGTTAAACTCACTATAAAGGCACTGCCCCATCCATGACGGAAAAACAGGCATTTAAAATCCTCAAACCCAATTTATGGCTAAATTACTTCACTTTGCAATAAGAAAATTATTAAGAAATAGTTCAAGTCTATAAGTTCCACCTTATTTTAAGAAAATTTTATTAAAATTGATTTAATTTCATTTAAAAAATATAAAATAAGGGTTTTTTGAATGAAATGGAATTAATTTTAATGAAATTTTCTACAAATAAAGCGGAATTTATAGGTTCGAACTATTTTTTAATAATTTGGATATTGAGAATCAAAAAATTTGGTCAAAAATGTGATTTAACGTTTTGAAATACCGGTTTGCCGTTTGTATATGGCGCAATAATGCCTTTAATATAAATGTGGGTCAATAAACATTTTTTGAGTTTTATTAGACCACAGCTACTGCGCTTTGACTTATAAATACAATCTAAAATTCACATTTTTTAAACATTTGTATTTAGTAACAATATCTTATTTATTTAGTCCCGTAGTAGAAGAAATCACACTTTAAACTTGGAATAATTTAATTTTCAAATCATTACAATTTTCACAAATAAAAATATAAGTTTTATAGATACAATTTCGATATAACTTCATACAGCAAATTTTTGTTATGCCGTATCACATATTTTGCTTTTGGTCGTTTATGCTTTTTAAACTTTTCCATTAGTGAATGGATGGTTCTTTTAACATGTACCTTCTTCTTTTGGTCGTTTATGCTTTTTAAACTTTTCCATTAGTGAATGGATGGTTCTTTTAACATGTACCTTTTTCAAGTCAAGTTAACTATTTTTCAAACCCAACTTACACATTTTAAAAACAAGTTAACACTTTTAATTTACGTTTTTTAACTCCTTATAAAAAAAAATATAAACATTGGGTGAAAAAACGGTTGGATTAAAGTTCTAAGACACGATCTATAAATTAAGATTTGTGCTTGCATATTTTTAATGAATTTCTTTTGTTTTAGGAATCTCAGGAAAATTCAAGACGCCGTCAGCGAGTCACCGGTGGCCAAAAAGCTGAATTAATAGAGAGAATTTCAGCAAATTATTCCATCGCTGTGGGCAGATTCCAATCTGCGGACGGAAAACAACAGAAAAAAAAATTTTGGATTGCGTTGATGCGAGATCTAAATGGCATGAACGGAGCTATAAAAAATGTCAGCGGTTGGCAGAAGGTAAATATTATTCAAAGTGCTCATAACATAAATAACTATTAATTTTCTTCTTTTATTAGTCATTTTACGATATAAGAAACGGCATACGTTGAAAATTCCAATACATCAGGAATCACGCATATAGGACGGGGGTTGTGAGCCATTGGATTTGAAGTTAGATCCGCTGGGAGAAAGACTTCTCAGTGTGCTACCAAATGAGCAAGTCGATGGGATCGATTGTTTGGAAGGGGGATTTGTATGGCCAATTTTCAACAATTTAAGCATGCATTTACCAATTATTTTTTTTCTAGGCCACTAATACTGTCACAAATATTGTGGTAGCCCAGGCCGCCGTCCAACGCCCGGAAGCACCTGAAGTTGTTCCAGTGGATGATGCTACAGGTCCAGTAGTTACGTTGCAGACTCCACAACACCCGATCTACTCACCTGACTTTGGAAATTTCGCTTTAAGTCAGGTAGTTTGTGTGAGTCAATTACCTGAACCATCAACCAGTAGTAATAATAGTCAGGTAAACTCTATTAAAATAAAATATTCCAGTGCACATTATTTAATTAAACAAAATCATTTTAGGCAACACCACTAACGCCAGCGACAACAACAGCGAGAGCAACAGCACGAACGCCTGCATCAGGACCAACACCACCCACAGCACCAACACCACCCACAGCACCAACACCATCCACAGCACCAACACCACCCACAGCACCAACACCACCCACAGCACCAACACCACCCACAGCACCAACGGAATTGACAACTTCATCACAGCCTACAGATGAACGATCATCGCGCGCCATTACATCAGGAGATTCTCCTCAAACCACAAATCGCTCCAGCCGTGCCCGGAATTTATACAGAACATCATTATCCAAAAATAGCCAGGAGAGTTTAAAGCTACAGAGAGAGGCGCTTAAGGAGCTCCGCAAAATTAGCTCACAACAGCAGGAGATCATCCGCACAAATTTGGAGAATGAGCGTCGACACCGGGAGACAACGTCACTCTTAAAAGAGTTGATAGAAATCCAACGAAATTAACTATAAAAAAACAGTATTTTTTAAATTTCTTTATATTACAAATAACAAACAAATCCGACTATTAAAAACAAATTTTTATTTAATATTAAAAAAATGTATATTTGAAATTTTACTTTTATTTTATAATTCTTTATATAATAAGTAATAAAAACCAAACTGACGTGTTGAAGACTGAAATATAGCAATGAAATGTGATTTAAAAATAAAATTTGATTTAAAAATAAAGCAAAGTGTTTTAGTAAAATAATTATAATAATTAATGCCCGATTTAGATGAAGAAAAATGTTTGCCTTGGAAAAAAAAGAAGAGATTAGTAAATTTGAATTTTCTTTTGAATGACAAGAACAAAACATAAACATGCAAAATTATGTTAGCATTATTTTTTGTTTTTTTTACCAATTGTTGCTATAAAAACATTAAAAATAAATATGATACTATAAAATATACTCGACCCGACTATATTTTTTGACATTTTATAGTAACAAACAAACACAATAAAACTATATTATGAAAACCTATACGATGACCAGAAGTCAAATGTTACAGCAGAAAAAATCAAATCAAAAGCAGTTTTCTCAATTTTATTTAATAAGTTTTATTTTTGTCACACAATTATGTACAAGCCGCCAAAAAATTATAGCATCGCCATTTTGGTTTACATAGTCCTTTCTTATTTTAACTAATGGATATTTTTTTATTGCGTGCAGCTCTATGCAAGGCATACATTTTTTGCAAGGCAAACATTTTTCTTAATCTAAATCGGGCAATATTGTCAATAATCCTTTGCCGAACTTGACGGCCTGCTTGAAGATAGGGGTTGTTTCCGCTATTTCTGTGCACATGTTCTGAATTGACGGTAACTTCGTGCTCGGCAGTATCGTACTCGTCCTCATAACCATGTAAAATTAAAAAATTATGGCAAACTGCGACAGCATTTATTATTTTAGCAGATTGTTTGGGAGCGTAATGCAGTTTCCTTTCGCCGAGTGTACACCGAAATCTATTTTTAAGTATACCAATTGCTCTTTCAACTTGGCTACGGATGATTTTATGCCGACAGTAAAACTCTTTTTCCTTTGCAGTTATTCCTTCTTCGGTTACTGTTATTAGGAAAGGCATCAGAGGGTATCCTTGATCGCCTAGAAGCCAATATTTTTGAGCATCGGGAGTAGTATATTCATTTTCGAACATAGCATAGAGTTGGCTTGCTTTCCAAACAAAACTGTCATGAACGAGCCTGGATAACGTGCATTTATGTGTGTTATGATATTCCGGTCATTCACCACGATTTGAACATTTATGCTGTGAAATCCTTTACGATTCACATACACCATTTCGACCTCCTTGGGTAAGCCAGATAAAGCGATTTGTGTCCCATCGATAATTCCAATTATACCTGGAATTCCTTTTTTGGCAAATTCTCCCGCAATTCGATCTCTTTCTGCCTCCTCTTGTGGAAATTTAATATATTTGGACATCAATATATTGAGGAGGTCGGTAACTTCCCCAATGCATTTGCTAATAGCCGGCTGTGACATATGACCAATACTTTTTATTTGGTTTTGGTAGGAACCGGTTGCGTAAAAATTGAAAGCCACCAAACATTTTGTGTCGAAAGGAATATATTTTTCCTGTGGATCATCCGTTGCGGTCCTTGTGGTTTCTTGTGTCCTCTGTAAGGCTTCCAATTCCTCTATTAATTTTATGGCCAACGCGGGTGTGAATCGGAAATAGCTCCTAAAATCAGACTCCTTCATGTGGTACGGGTTGGACTGTTGTCTATTCTTTTCGTTAAGCTTTCTCTGTCCATGCCAATACTCGAATGCTATGTGCGGATTTATTGAATCCATTATCTACAAACAATAAAAATTAGTATTGAAAACCATACTTCTTTGTGAGAACCATGATTGTTTTTTATGTAGAATTCGATTGGGATTATCAAACAAATAAATTTTTTGATGCTCAATCGAATGTGCAAGCAAAAAAATTTATTTCAAAGTGGTTTGGTGAATATATGTGAATGTTTTATTGAGGTTATTTTAACTAACAGTAAAGTCTTAGTTTAATTTTGTACAAAATTGCACATTTTGTCACATTAATTAATTTCATAACACAATTTATTTCTAAATTATTCAAAATCAAAATAAATGATTTATTCTACCCAATCGAATACGCATGATGATTTAAATCATTTTACATTACTTACACTATCTTCACAAGTTAAACAACACTACAAAAATATTTTAATGTAGATACTTTTATATGAAATATTTGAACAAGATTTATTTATTCTAATTTAATCTAATTATGAGAACTACAGAAACAGTTTATTCACAAAAAGACTAAAACATCAAGACTGATGACTAAACGTCAACACTGATATAAACAATGGGAATATGACACATTGGCTCAAAGAGGATTTTTCCCACTGGTGAAAGCAAGACGGAAGATGGTGTCGTCTTTTTCATTCAAGTCAATATACGACGTGACGTTGTTCATCCAAGATGACACCGCAGTAAGCTACGACAAATGTCAGTTTATCACAGTTTTTATCACCAAATGTGATATAGCACCACAAAATGACCACCCAGATCTTATTAGATTCATAGAAACAGTTACTCAAACTCTTAAAGTGTTCGAAAAAATCGAAAAAAACCGATTATTACATAATAATTATCGCTAACATAAGGAATAAAATTATAGGGTCAGGAAGTAATTCGCTCGCTACACATAACGTAAGTCTAGTAAAAAATACGCGGATAGTAGAGATGAATCGAATTTACAATTAGAACTTTATAGTTTAATTAAAAATAATTTAACACCGGATATTCTTTATACAAAAATTCAAGGTATTTTAACACTGTTAGCTAGTCAAGTTAAATTAAACAATGAAAATGATGACATTATTAAGCATCAAATTCTGAACTATCAAAAATTAGGTTTAACCATATATCAAGCGGCGCTCAAAGAACCACTAGGTAGTACGATTAGGGCATCAAACCCCAAAGATATTAACGAAGCAAGAGACATCGTTATTAAAGAGGAAATAATACAAAAACTAAAACAAAATTATGCTAATCAAACTAATTCAAAATCACATTGGAATGCGAAAAATCAAAACCAAACCAATTCCAACCAAACCGATTCTGTTAAAAAGGAGGAGGAAACTTCTAAATCTAATTTTAGACATAAAAATAATTTCTATAATAATAAAGCTAAAGATAATAATTATAAAAATAACTCAAATAGCTCAAAAAAAGAAGAAGTTATAGAAGATGTAGACAAAAACCAATATCACAATTGAAGCATGAAGAAAGAACATTACAATATCGAAACAAAAATTGATGATGAAAATTTTTAGTCAGAAGCCTCGGAAATACTGAATTATTTAATATTGAGACTGTTTGGTTGATGGATGACGAACTGTATGGTAAACTTAAATGTTGTAGCGGCAGCACAAAGTAAGTATAAATTCACGACTTCACAAAATGAAAATTAAATACTGGTTTGAATTTATCTCTTTTGTAAAACGTTATAAAACGTATAATTTATTTATAATTTTTATTTATAATTTTTATTTAGGTTTAACAAAATTTTTGGTTGTGATTGATTCACGGTCTCAAATGTCTTTTTCCCCCTCATTAGATGTCGCGTCAGTCAAATTTTACATAAAATTCGAATTTCGAAAAAATACAAATAAATATTAGAATTCATCTTTTCGAGCCTCGAAAAATAAATAAATACTTGAATTCTACTGTAATAATTGACATTCGAATTTATAATTACATTTGGAAATGTCAACAAAGGACAAAAAATTATTGTGTGCAACAAATTGGGAATAACAGACAGTCAGAAACATTCAGATGTATACGACTACATATTTAGAGGAAAATTTAAATTTAAAGTTAAAAACCAAACAGAAGATGTCATATGTAAAATATATTTTTTTATTAATAATGTTATCACATACATTTACGTAAGAAAAAAAGTAAGAAAAATAACAATAAGTAACATAAAAACAAAAAATTAACTTTAATTCAATAACGAAAAAGGAACATTCAGTTGTATACTCTGTACAAGAAATGTAATCCCGACCTAACTATCTTGCCGTAAGCATACTCAATATTTGACGGGGTATCCCTTGTTTCTAATAACAGCTGCCAATCGATTGGACATAGATTCTACTAATTTCTTAGTGGTTTGAAGTTCGATATTTGGCCATTCCTTTACAAGAGCACTTTTAAGTTGCGTTTTACTTTTGACCATGGTGTGGTTCATTCTTACTTTCCGGTCCAGATGTTCCCAAAGGTGTTCTATTGGATTCAAATCTGGACTTTGAGGTGGAGTATCGATAACTTTAGGGCAATTGTATAACAACCAATTTCTTACAGTTAAAGCTTTGTGTTTCGGGTCGTTATCTTGATAAAAATAAAATGTATTTTCCACCCCCCATCTTACGAGCAGACTCCTTTAAATTATCTTTGAGTATATTCAAATACATTTTTTGATCCATATTGCCTTCGATGAATACCAAATTTCTCACAGAATTATGGCCCATAGCATCCCACACCATTACACTTTGTCCACCATGTTTCACTGTAGCAAATAAATTTTTAACTGAAAATGCTTGATTGCGTTCCCGCCACACCTTTTCGTGTTTCTTATCATTCCGAAAGATGGAAAATTTACTTTCATCAACAAAAACGACGTTCTTCCAAAAATCAACCCCCATAATCGCTTTTTTCTGTTAATTTCACTCACCATTGGTTTTTGCCTGGCAACACGTGATTGAAGACCATTTTTTTTTAGTAAACGTCTGACAGTTATAGGATGCACATTTGTGCCACTAAATTCGAATAACATCTTACTTAGTTCTACCGCTGATAACTTCGGATTTTTACGAATTTCTCTTAGAATAAATTTATTATCAATAAAAGTGATTTTTCGCGATCCTTATTCAATTAGATTTATTATCAATAAAAGTGATTTTTCGCGCTTTCTAGCTTTTCTTTGATAAAATACCGCTCGCAAATTTTTTGAACTGTACTTTTCGATAAGTTCACTATTTTCGCTATTTCTTGTAAACTTTTGCCTTTTTCTCGATGAAATATGACCAGGGATCGAATATTTATTGATGTATTTTTACCTCTAGGTTTCACCTTTGTTTATTGTGAAAAATAATGTACAGAACAATAAGATTTACAATTTGCCACTTTCTCAATTATGTTACAGACCTACTTGATCGATGTGGATTGTGTAAAACGTAGAAGCCGACTTATTTTGAGAACATTCGTGCATCGTATACAACTGAGTGTTTCTATTGTTTTTTTGTAATATTTTGAAATTTTATCGTCTCGTAAGAAGTAGATTTGTTTTTTTTTCTAGGTAAATACGTGAAGGACAGTACAGACATATAAGACATAACATCATAAAACATGTTTTTTTTTGTACTGTCGGAAGTAATAAAACTGAATTTTATTGTTTCGTTCATTTTTATTGTCGTATACATCTGAATGTTTCTGACTGTAAGTATTTTCAAGATTAATTAACAATTTTAATGATAATAATTGTTTTATTTAATTTCAGATTGACATAATAAATGAAGAGAAATTCAGGGACAATTTAAGATAAGTTTATGCGACTGGGATTTTACATTTGGGAAGTTTATGTTATTGGGATTTCACATTTGTTTTTGTATTTTTCAGGTGATGAATTTATTCTGCACTGGTAGTGCAGACAGTGACGGTGACACCTAGTGTGTAATAGAAGAAGTTAAATGAATAGCTCAATGTTTAACTGTACTAAAATGGAATTTTCCATGATAAAAATTGTTACGTAATGTTTCTACGCTATTCTAACTGGAAAAGTCATGAGATTTCTAGAAGTTTGGTTTGTGTATATAAAAAGGCGAACAAGATCGAATTGGATTATTAGTATTTGGAACGCGATAGAGTAAACTTGTAAGATTATTATTAGTATGTATTTGGAAAGCGATAGAGTAAAGATTAAAAAGGAATTAAAAAGTGATTTAAAAAGTGTTTTTGTGGAAATAAAAATTATAAGTGAATAGTAAAATTTGAGAATAATTTATATAAAGTGAATTTGTGAATTATAATTAATAAATTGTGTTGTAATAATTTTTGTGCTAAATAAATAAATTCGTTGGTGATAAATTAAATTGATTTTGTATTATTCACAATCCAGTGATACGAACCTTGAGTGACAAGGCAAAAACGTAACAATATATAATATTTCAAATTTACCTTTTATTGTTTTAACATTAAATAACAAAATTCTAATAGACACGGGTGCTATAAATCATATATTAACCATGAATATGACAAAACAAATCAAATTGAAAAAACAAAATTGACTATAAATAGCCTATTCAAAACCTCAATTCTAAACGAGAAAACTCAGATAAATTTTCCAGAAATTTGAAAACCCATCGAATTCTTCATAATGAAGTTTCATAAGTTCTATGATGGGTTCATATTCGATCGTATATTAAACCATTCTTTCTTGAACCGTTAGTAAAAATCATTGTGGAAATTCTAGTAAATATTGATCAAGGTCAATTTTATATAAAACCTGTCAAAATACGGGATAATGTCTATATTCAAGAGGGAATTTATAAAACAAGTGAACCCTTTAAAGCTTGTGTAGATTATAAACGAATCTGAAACCAAAAAAGAAATATTTTTGGTCGAACCTGTCATGGTTCAACCAATAAATGAATTTAATGAAATTAACTTTCAATCTTCCATAAGTAGTAGTGAACCCTATGATTCAGAAGAATTCGAGTCAAAATTAAAAATCGAAAATTTAAATCAGGAACATTGTTAGTTTGTGTAAAAAATTCAGTGATATATTTTACAAAAGTAACATTTTAAAACAGTATAAAACATCAAATAAACTTGGAACATGAGAAACCTGTATTCACTCGACGCTTTAGGTATACTAATTTACCAAAGAGTCGAAATAAAAGAACAGATAGAAAAGTTGTTAGAAAGCGGAATCATTCGTCCATCCTTTTCACCTTGGGCAAGCCCGGTGATAATAGTACCAAAAAAGGCGGATTCTACAGGAAATAAAAAATTGAGGTTATGCATTGACTACAGGGAGCTTCCAGGGCATTTTGAATTTGTAAGAATGCCCCCTACTTTAAAAACGTACCAAGTACGTTTCAGCGTATTATGGATAATGTCCAGGGAGAATTGTTAGGTAACAATGTACTATGCTACTTAGACAACATAATAATATACAGTACTAGTCTAGTATTTGCAAAATTAAGAAAAGCTATTACCCCGGAAGTTGTAAAGTCAAATCCATCGAAAACTGAAGCCAACACTAAAATTGAATTAGCTAAAACCAAAAAGTAATTAAATCATTCCTTGGAATGGTAGGCTACTATCGCAAATTTATCAAAGATTTTGCAAAAATAACTAAACCGTTAACTGAGTATTTAGCCAAAAAAAGCAAAATCATTATTAATGATGAATATATTAAAAGTTTTGAACTTTGTAAACGATTGCTAACAACGAAACCAATTTTAATCTATCCAGATTTCGAAAAAGAATTTATTCTTACGATCGACGCGTCAAATTACGCAATAGGGGCGACCTTATCGCAGGGTCTCATTGGTAAAGATCTACCAATATGTTACACTTCGCGTACGTTGTCCACGACTGAAACTAACTACTATTGTATGTGCAGTTAAGTATTTCAGACCTTACTTTTATGGTAAGACATTTTTAATTCTAACGGATCACAAACCACTAATTTGGCTAAAATAGTCAGGTGGCGGCTCAAACTTGAATAGTACGATTATCAAATCTGCTATAAGAAAGGAACATCAAATACAAATGCGGATACCCTTTCTCGAATGGAATTAAACCAATACTTAGAAAATAATTCAATTTCATATCCTGAAACAATTGACTCAATACGTTCCAAAAATGAATCCATCATTAACAAGGGTTCTGAATACCAAAACACAAGTAACAATACTGTTACAACCAATGAATTCAATGACAGTTAAGTCAATAAAAACAAAGATGCTGTATCAGGCGCCGATCAGTCATCGTCAAACGAAGTAAATATAAACGAAGATATAAATGACTTCTCAAATTTAGAAATTAGTGAAACTATAGTGAATCAAACTAACACTAATTATGAATCAATAACACCAATTAACAAGTTCAAGCGGCAAATCTACGTTATAGTCGACAATAACTATGAAGAGCTTAATGAAGGTTTGTTATTAAATTTCTTACATACAAACAATATACTTTTGGAAGGAAGAAATTCGAGCACAAAGATATTGAATACATTATTCAAAAGTATGTAACAAAAAGCATCTCAGGATTACGTACTGATGATGAAACATTTACGTTATGTCAAAAGCACTTAGAGATACACAAGACAAAAAGCGACTTGTGAGAACTAGGACCTGGTTAAAGGACATCGTTAATAACGATGAGCAATTGAAAATAATAGAGAATACTCACATTCCCTATCACCGAGGAATTAACGAAAATTTAAAAAAAATTGGGCGAAATTATTTGTTCCCCTAAAATGAAACAAAAAATTACGGAATTCATAAGTAAGTGTGACACTTGTAAAATAAACAAGTATGAAAGGAAACCAGTGAATTTAAAATTCAAAATCTCCCTTACACCTAATGGACCAATGGAGATTCTTCATTGCGATACATTCGTATTACGCTCTAAAACATTCTTAACTATAATCAAGGCTGGGCAAATTACATTACACTGAGTAATTACAATACTTTTACAAATTACAGCAAACTCAGTAATTAAAATACAAATTACAATTACTTTCGAGTGTAGTAATTAAAATACAAGTTACAATTGCTTTGAATTGTAATTTGTAATTAAAATACAAATTACAATTACTTTACATTTGTAAATTGACAAATTTTATTTGACAAAATTCGTTTAATGAAAAAACGTATCATTAGAACAACGAATATTAAGATTAGGTTTTATACTGATGGCTCTGGAACCAGATTTTAATAAGCCTTGTAAAAATTTAAATAAGAAATTTTAAAAACTGAGGTAATTAAAATATAAATTACAATTACTTAGAATTTAAGTAATTAAAATACAAGATACTCTTACTTGGGAAATGAGTAATTAAAATACAAATTACAAATTGTATTTTAATTACGTAATTTAAATATATGTAATTCGTTACTTCCCACCCTTGACTATAATGGACAAATTTTCGAATCGCTTGTCTCAAACCATTATTCGAATGTTTAAAACATTTTTTTCCCAGGAAGATATTCCAAAACAAATCGTAATTGATTCAGCTACTGAATTTAATTCTGAAATTTTCGTTAATTTTATGGCGATGAATAGTGTTGAATTGCATACAACAACAGCCAAAACCTCAACTGGGAATAGTCCAATTGAAAGAGTTCATTCTACATTAACAGAACTCACTCGAATCACAGCATCACAAAACAAAAATATGTCAATCAGTGAGCTGTTAGACGAAGCAACGTTGGCATATAATGCATCAATCCATTCAGCAACAGGTCTAACACCGTTCGAGTTACATAGGGGACATATTAGTTTGTAAAATATTCCAAGTAATCTTTCTGAACAGTCAGATGATTATTTAAAGGAATTACGAAATAAGTATCAAGAAGTGGCAACGATCATTTCAGATAAAAATCGACAAACTAAATCTAAGATTATTAATGCTCTGAACGAAAAACGAATTAAAATTAAATTAATTAAATCACATCATTTAACGGGATTCAAACAAAAAATTTCCAATCTTTTTTTTTTTTTTATAAATTATGTATGCAATTCGTTGCACTTATGTGTCGATACCCAGCCCGAAATATTTGTTGTCATGAATTAAAGGAATTTTAATTTTTTGCACTGAAACCACACAAATTTATAAAGCCATCTTTTTTGGGAAGGACCCAAAATTTTGAGCGGTATCAATTCCTAATATATTCCTAATTTTTTTTTAATTCAAGGCAACGTTTGGAGCTATGGGGGTAAAACTAAAAATATTTCGGGCTAGTTGCTTTGGCAAGCGTAACTTACACATACAGATAAGTACAACGAATGGCATACGGAATTTATAAAAAAAGATCGGGAATTATTTGTTTAAATCTTGTTTAAACCCCATTAAATTAACCAGACATAACGGCGGCATTATCCCATCCTCAAGGAGCATTGGTAATACTTCGAAGTATTTGTGTTTGGGTTCGTTGCACGAGTTCTCTGTTTGAAGCGTTGGTGGATCCCTATAACTGAATACCATATGTCCATATGGGTTTGATTATCGCTTTGTACAGTAAAACTTGGCCAGTGACAACTGAGATTTTCTTCCTATCAGCCAATACATTTTGGAAAATGTAATTTTTATTTGATTTCGCTCTGTTTTAATTTGATTTTTCCACGTTAACCTTCTATCCAGATGCAAACCTAAGTATTTTACATTCGTTTGTTGAGGAATATTTTTATCGTTTCGCCAGTCCGGGACTTTGTTTAAATGATTCTGTAATTCCTTTGAGGGATTAGTGTGAGACACCAGGATGGCCGTGTCTGCGACAAATATTGATATTATTACTTTGTTGATTACAGGTAAATCAGCTGTGTACAACAAGTATAATATTGGTCCTAGAATGCTGCCTTGCGGGACACCTGCATTAATATCATTTAAGCAAGAAGTTGTGCTATTTTGTTTGACCATGTATTGCCTTTGAAGAAGATAGTTTCCCAAAACTGAGTGAAATTTCTTCGGAAGCTTGTGCGATATCCAAAAAGGCAGCAGAACAATATTTCTTTTCCTCGAAGGTGGTTTTGATAGCATTTACAATTCTGTGGACTTGCTCTATAGTACCATGTTGGTTTCGGAACCCAAATTTATCGTCTGGAATAACGCGCCGTTCTTCTAATATTGGTTTCAATTTCGTTAATAACATTTTTTCAAATAGGTTTGAGATTGCGGCCAACATGCTTATTGGACGATATGATGAGATTTGCATTTAATTTTTGCCTGGCTTATGTATCATTGTGTAGATGTTATTAGTTTTATGCATTTATCTGTCAATTCCCTTATCATTTTTCCAGTAATGAGATCATGCCCTGGTGCCATTTTCGGGTTAATGCAGGTTTTAATTGTATTCTTAGATTTCTACCAATTATACTTTAAAGGTTTGTAGGATAAACATGTGGGACGAATACTGTTCATCACTTCTCGCCAATTTCCAGTTGGTAGTCTAATCGGTAGATTTGAATTTGTTGGCATTTTTAAATTTTTTGTTGCCTTCCACAAAGAATAATCTGTCCTCTCGGTTGCCGAGAGATCACTTAAATATTTCTTTACGCGCTGGTTTTCTTCTTCCCGCAAAGCAAATCTTACGGCCTTAATAGCTCGATTTAATTTCCATTTCAATAACGGTGATTTTGTTTGCTGCCATTGATGGTGAATTTTTTGCTTTTCCTGGATTAGTTGCTGTATATTACGTAACAGTTTATTAACTTTTTCCGAACTACTTATGCCGGGTGTAGCCCTTTCAGCGGATAATATCATGACATCTTTTAGATTTTCTGCCGCCGCATCAATATCAGCTGGTGTGATCAGTGGAATATTAAGTAGACAATTTTTCTCGACTAGCCTTCTATATTGATCCCAATTAGTTTGCTTGTTTGAATTTTCTTTTTATCCGGGCCAGTAAGTTGGGTTACCGGCAGATAAATAATCCAGGTACTGTTCCTCTATAGCATCATAAAGTTGTTTGCCTTTCGGGGATGTTAATCTGCAACCCCAATGAGTATGTTTAGCATTGTAATTATCCCCCACAAGAAATTTATTATCCAGCTGGCTGAAATAATCCAAGAACTGGAGTTTTTTTATAGCATGTTTTGGAGGACAGTACACTGCCGATATGACCCAATTTCCAGACCACTCCTGCGGACAGATCGTAAGTTCGTAGTGTTTTAATCTTCGCTTAATCAATACAGCAGTGCCTCCCTCTGCTTTACCATCTGGGTGCTTGGTATCATAAATAGAGTACTCATTAATTTTGAAATAGCTATTTTTGGTGAAGCGTGTTTCTGATATTAACATTATGTCAATATTGTGTTCAGTGGGCCATTTGCATTCCATATGGTTATTTTGGTGATATACCGGGATAAATAAATTCAATTTTTTAAAAATACTACTAAAAATTGAGAGAGCCACTTTTAGATAAATTCAAAAGAACTAAATACCTATCTCTTGGTGAACATTTTCTCCGATTAAAAACGAGGATAAATTAGATCCATTTCAGCTGTTCTTTGAGTATCCAGTATCAATTTCTTAAGATATTGGTTGTTGAAGTATATTTAGTTATTTTTCGACGACTTGTATTTAATTTAGTTCGATGACTCAATAAAACAATTTAAGTATTTAATCATTTATTAATCTGTGGACCGAATTGTACGAAGAATTAATACTATTTTGTTTCTTTTCAATAACATCCGGAAACAAAGTGAATGGAAAGCAGAAAAGATTGACATTATTGCATTATTCTTGCATCATCTACTGGTAAAACCGACAACTGCTGTTTATGTCTAGTATTAGTAATAGATCAGTATAATGAATTTTAATGAATTTGGTAATTAAATAACTCAAATTACTATCACTTTAGCTTTATTTGACATTGTAAATTGTATTTGTAAATTGCACATTATTTTTTAGAACATACTTCCATCGGTAGAATACATATCTTAGAAACCGCTCTTTTAAATTCTGAAGTGGCAGTTTTTATACAACACGGACATATCCGTCATTTCCATCGCGTTTCTGTTATTCGTCCAAGAAGCCACTTTAATAGAGGCATGTTGTCTTCTTTCAACAACACCAGCGATCCAACCGAAACATTTTCAGAAGGCCTTAACCATTTTCGACGTTGTTGTAGGTGATTTAGATACTCAATCTGCCAGCGCTTCCAAAACTGCTGAAACATGAACTGCAACCGTTACTACCTGGAACTTCATCATCCCATAACAAGTTGGAAGTTGTCTACAGTGATTGCATTATTAGTTTTGCTGTCATCATTGGTGCACATAATCCCAACGGATCAAATAGTTGTACTATTTCTGATAGTATTGATCGTTTAGTATGTATATTTGTTTTTACTTTCAAAATTTCGAAGAATTATTTGAAAACTATCGAATTCAGGATCCCAATGAAGACCTAATAGTGATGTGGAATTATCTGATCTTGGATCGATGTTGAATATATCCGATAAACGTTTACAGTTCGAATTTCATTTACGTAGCTCAAAGCCGCCTTCTGCAAGTAATTCTGTTAGATCTTGTTTTAAAATTTGTGCATCTTCAAAGGTATTTGCACCGAACAATACTTCGTCGACATAGAAATCCCTTTCCAATACTTTCGAGGCGAATGAAAAATTACTTTTTTCATCAGAAGCTAATTGTTTAAGTGTGCGTATAGCTTAAAAGGGGGCACTTTACGTTCCATACGTGACGGTACATAGTCGATAGCATTTAATTTCGTCGTGTAATGATTCTCGCCAATATAGACGTAATAAATCTTGGTCGTTTTTATGGATAAGTATTTGCCTGTACATTTTTGGGATGTCGGCGAAAAGGTATTTGCGAAAAAGAACCATAATGGAAAATAAATCCTGTTGAATTGTTGGACCAGTCATAAGACAATCGTTTAATGAAATATTAATATTCGACTTCGAGGACGCATTGAACATGACTCGCAACTTTGTCGTTGTGCTGCTTTCTTTAATGACAGCATGATGAGGTACAAAATATGTTTGGTCGTATTGCCATTCAGAAATTTCAAGATTTTTCACTAACTGCATATGATGCAGATCAATGTATTCTTTTATGAAGTCATTATATTTTTTATGTAACTCGGGATTTTTAGACAATTAATTTTCCAGGTATTGGTATTGTTTGAAGGCACTAATTTTATTATCATTCAGTTCCTTAATGTTTGCCTTTACTGGTAATGCTACACTGTATCTACCACATGGTAGACGTATGTATGACATTTTGAACATAATGTTCCTCGCACATTTTCTCTTCAATTGATAGATCATTGGGCGAGTGAATTTGGTCCAATTCCCAAAATTTAAATATTTTAATATTCAAATGATATATTAACATTCGTGTCTAATTTTGGTTCTAGCGCATACGTGCACTAATTTTTGCCCAACACAATATAACCTAATTGTGTATTTTGAAAAGGTGGAAGTTCTGAGACTAATTTTATTGAAGCTCCGTTAACAATTTCATTGTACTTTTCAGCACCTGGAACATGATAAAAGCTCACCTGTTATTTTCGAAAGAATTAAAAAATCTAGCGTTGTGTAATATACATTTAAATTGACCATATGTTTAACCTCTGTAAATTTTTCGTTTATACCCGATACCCTAATCGAAGTTGATTTTTTAATGGGTTTTATAATTTGACACATGTTTTCCGTTATATAATTCGATTGAGATCCACTATCTAATAGTGCCCTACACTGAATTATACGACCGTTAATGGATTCTGCCCAAACAACTGCGGTTGCCAATAACACTTGAGTAATCGTGACGGGTTTCTCTATACTTTGGAAAGATTGTTTTTTAGGATCCAGAGAAATTACACTAGCGGTTGGTGGAGCAGCGGTTGGACATGGAAGATGTTTTTTTTATCGAATTATTATCGAAATTCCTATCAATATGCGAGGATGACTGATTATCTGACGTAAAATTTGATTGCGTTTTTTCGAAGTGTAATAAAGGGTGATGCCTTAACGAACATCGCTTACAAGGCTCAGCTTTACAATCGAAGACACGGTGTATCGAAGATAGACAATTGGTATTCAATTTCAATTGTTTAACCAAGTCATAACGTTTTGAGTGGCGACCAATTTGAACTACAAAATTTAGGACATAGATTAAGTGTGTGGCTTTCCTTCCAAACCGGACAACTACCCAGATTTGATACAAATACTCTATTAGTATTGGGGTTGTATGCAACCGCAATATTCTTACTATTCGATGAGGGTGTTCCTTTGGTCTGTAGGTACTATCAGAAGAAGAATATTTATGAATTCAGTAAAACCTAATACCTTATCTGTATAGCAGAATTTTTTCCATTAAATGATGATTTAAAATTAAGTTCTAAATTTCGACATTAACGTTTAAAGACTTAAGAGCGTTGTAATGCTTCTCAATTGACTCTATAAAGAATTGTAACGAAGTTGGAGATCATATTTTGATATCGTATAAATTTTTAACGTGAAGTTTTTGAATAGATATTTCAATATTGTAATAATTGAAAACAGTTTTCCATGCTGTGCTATAATTCTCATTGGTAATTGGTAAGTTTTCGATTAAGTGAAAAGCTTTACCATTTCTCAACGACGTAATTAAATAATGGAATTTAATGACTGAACTAATAGAATTATTGGAATGAATGATGTCAACGAATATCGCTCTAAAATTGAGCCAATTCAATTCAGTTCCGTCAAACTTTGGAAGGCTTATCTGAGGAAGTCTAATTGCTACTGAAGTTTCTAGATTATTTTTATCAACATTTTTAAAATTAATATTTGTTTCATCGAATTCTAATTTAGTTTTATTTTCTAAACTATGAATTTTGTCTAACACCGCAGAATGTGATGCACCATAATCATCTTCGAAAATAAATTTATCATCGGAATTTATTTCCGTTGGATCGATGCTCTCCAAAGCGCCTTGCAACTATGAATTTTGTCTAACACCGCAGAATGTAATGCACCATAATCATCTTCGAAAATAAATTCATCATCGGAATTTATTTCCGTTGGATCGATGCTCTCCAAAGCGCCTTGCACTTCGCCAAACTTATCATATGTTATTCGAATGCGATGCAAAACCGATTGCAGTTCACCGATAGAATTATATTCATTTTGTGCGAATTTATTTTTATAATATGTAATTCTGCCTTTATGGCCACTTCTACTTCTTTTTAATTGATTAATTTTAATATTTAATGCTACAGCGTCTAATTCAATTTCATTTTCAGACATTTTCATTTTATGAAAAATTCTAACCTCACTTTGCAAGTATTAATAAATTGCTTAATTTAGTAATTATATGTATAGTACATACACATAAACATGCAAACTTATAAATTTATATAAAAAATTGCAATTACTAATATTATAATTTAATTATAATTAATCGGATTTACCAAAATCAAATAATTAATTACTGATGTCTTCAACTGTAAACGTGTGGCTACTGCGAAGATGTCTGCTCTCACGTTGCAATAAATGGCGTCCAAAATCCACTTTTTAATGTATAATTATGGTTTTGCGACTCAATTTTAAAAATATCTGGGTTGATGGACCAAATGTTGAATATATTTAGTTATTTTTCGAAGTATTGTATTTAATTTATTTCGATGACTCAAAAAAAAAACAATATAAGTATTTATACTTTCGTCCACGACTAACGTATAATATACTCATTATACGCAAGGCTGGGCAGTAACGAATTACATGTATCTGAATTACGTAATTAAAATACAAATTACAATTTGTAATTTGTATTTTAATTACTCATTTTCCAAGTAACAGTATCTTGTATTTTAATTACTTAAATTCTAAGTAATTGCAATTTGTATTTTAATTACCTCAGTTTTTGAAATTTCTTATTTAAATTTTTACAAGGCTTATTGAAATCTGGTTCCAGAGCCATATGTATAAAAACTAAATCTTAATAATCGATGTGCTAATGAAACGTTTTTTCACTAAACGAATTTTTTTAAATCAAATTTATCAATTTACAAATGTAAAGTAATTGTAATTTGTATTTTAATTACAAATTACAATTCAAAGCAATTGTAACTTGTATTTTAATTACTACACTCGAAAGTAATTGTAATTTGTATTTTAATTACTGAGTTTGCTGTAATTACTAAAAGTATTTTAATTACTCAGTGTAATGTAATTTGCCCAGCCTTGATTATACGTTTGTTTCTTCAATTATAATGATATCCATTATTCATCGCTAGTTTTTCTAGTAGTCCTTTCTTCTATTATTCACTACTACCAAATAAAAATTTCATTTTTGGAAATATTATCTAGTAGTCTCTTGCTATTTTCATTATTATTAAACTGAGACGTCAAAATATCGACGGAAATTATTTTAGGTTTATTTAAAGGATTTGATAATAAAACACAATTTGTTATCGGTCGTGGACAAAGTATCGTATTCTACTCGCATATAATGGCTGTTATTCACTCAGATGATTTACGACACGAGCCTATCGGCTCGTGTCGGTAAACTTCATCTTCGTGAATAACAGCTATCATTATATGCTCGTTGAATAATATACTATTACTAATCCATGGACTGTATTTTATTGTTTCTAGCTTTACAAAAAAATTTAATGTACGAAAAATTAATACTATTTTGTGTCTTTTCAATAACATCCGGAAACGAAGTGAATAAAATAAAAGCAGAAAAAATTGACATTATTACATTATTCTTGCATCATCTACTAGTAAAACCGTCAACTGCTGTTTAGGTTATTTATTTGCGAGTACTTATGTTATTTTTGTAACTTACTTTATGTCACTTAATTAATACATTTTATTATTTTTATTTTATATTGGTATTAAATACCATGAAAAATACTAAAAAGGCTAGAGTTTGTGAAAGGGAAATTAGCGAAGGTTGTTACTCGGATGGGATTGCCATAAAATGTTTACTAGCGGCAGCGGAATTACCTTGCACAAAATTTTAACTAGCGCTCATGTAACATGTCGAGATTGTTTAACGAACAGCAAGCGAACAATTAAAGTTTGTAAGTCATGTTCGAAAGAGAACGCAAATTGTAATTTAATAAAGCTGAAACTTTGAATAAAATAAATTAGCCTTACTGGAAATTGTGGTAGATAGAAAATTTTTAAGAAGCATAAATACATAGTTGGATAAGTTTTAATATATTAAATAATTTCAAATATACATCATCTCATATCGGCTTCGAATGATTTGTTTCTCTTGTCCTTTAATAATTTTTTCACTTGGAGAATATTCCGTGTAGTTTTCGGTTTGTGCAAGCAACAAAGATTTTGTTGGAACTTGGGAATGCTACTCGACACCATATTTTTCTAGAATTGTGTCTTTCACTTGGCATTTTGGGATTTCAACTTGTTGTAGCAATTCCAATTTAATTGGTTGAACTAACAAGCATACATCAACATCTTTACCATAAGCTTCCCAAGTAAATAGTTCTGCTTTAGAATATTTTTGTGTGTCTCCAGTACACAACTGAACTCAACAATAATAAAATTAATTTATTTATTTAATTCTAAACTTAGTGATTAAAAAATCGTTATACTCTTCAGGATGTGATTTTGGATCAAGATTATCCCTCATAGAACTTGTTTTTGGATCGTAATATGCCGAATTGGGGTCCAAATATAACTAACGTATTTATCTGTCTCTTCACGTATACGAAGAATACGTACGGTATAATTCTTTGTTTTGAATCGGCGTTTGTACTAGACATGTCCACTTCATCAATATCATATTTATCTTCATCTTCGTCACCTTTCGACAATGATGCATCTCGATTATCTTTTTGCGTTCCAGCTTTCAAAAATCTTTTGGCACTTCTACTTTAACGTATTCCTCAACAATCTCCCGATGATTTTTAGATATTTTTTATTCTTCCGATTTTTTATTTAACTAGCGACACATGGGTATAATAGCAAAACTTTCAATAGAAATTTCGCTTGTGCTCCCGGTAACTTGCTATCCGGAGCTAATAAAAAAACGCGCTTAAGGAAACACAAGAACAAGGAAACCAAAATATTTCTAAAAGCAAGAGAGTAGTAAATTTTTTTTTTTTGTGTATTGTTTTGTTTAGAGAGCAGATTCAGTGAAGGAAATAAATATTCCAGTTTATAAAAAAATTTGTTTCCCTCGGTGGACACCTAATATTAGTTTTATTTTCGGCCGTACACATTATTTCTTGAGTCTTCTTATATTATTCATTATTTTATGTATTACTATACTTTCTGTTTTGACACAACAAAACAGATGATGATCTCGGCTACGTTTTACTTTCCTTTTACGTTAATAGATGGCCACAAACCCGAATTTTAATTGTAACATAACCAAAATATGCGATCACCAAAACGGTTCGATCAAATTTTGATAACATTTCTACCTTTTTGGTCCCAAGAAATTATTGAAAATTTGCCGAAAAATAATTTATTTATAAAAGTCACAAATTCTTGACAAAAAAACCTTTTATTGATCAATTTTTAACCTTAACATGCAATTTTTAACCTTAACGTAAAGTAAGGTAACTCAAAACCACGTAACTCAAGGAAGACCTATAGTTAATAATTCTACAGCGTATTCACAAAACAAATCCTCACTAAATTGGGTTTAAGGACGAATCTGAGATAAAAGACTAAATAAATAAAATGTTCAGCCAAGCTAACTATGCCAAGTATGCATAATATTAGTCACTTTGGAGTTTCGAAATGTGATCTTATCAGAAAAATAAAAAAATTGTACAATTTGGATTTTTATCCTTTAATTTAATTTAACTCGATTCTAATTAAAAATGTTTCGTACACGTAAGACAATAAATTTTTTTGTCAACATTTTTGAAATATTTATATCTGATTACAGTTTATTTGTCTACTTTCCTTCAGTATTATATAGAAATACAAAAAAAAAAAAATTTTACCAATTTATAAATGTTGAACGAATATCCTTCGAGATGTAATTGTTTTCTCTTACTCATGTGCTGGGTACAAATTTTTTTATTATATTCAATATTATACATACATTCCAGACACACAATATGAAAATAAAATTATTTCAATTTACTACTCGTACATCAACCAGAATATATGTATAAATTCTGAATCCATAAATATTTTATTTCGAATAAAACTAACTAGAGTATATAAAATAGGTACAGAATAAATTTATGTATGTAAGACAATAATTTTGGGATATGTTTATTCTAGAAATGAACGAGAAGATTCATCTTTTACTGAAAGTATTGTAGTCGAGTGTAATACTCTGTTATTTGCGTGGCGGTAAGTATTTCTTTTTTTCCAAGGTGGAGATGAAGTCGAGATGTGAAAAATTACGACATGTCTTTTACGCCTCAATATTTTACGCTTTTTATGTTACGAAATATGCTACCCCGTTTCACTAATATTACGTAAAAAATGGAAGCGCTAGAGAGATGATGAAAATCCTTTTTAATTCTTACCCATTTCGTCGTACATATTTTATACTCCTCTTCTTCTGCTCTCGTATTCCTTGGTGATTGCGTACTGTTAAGTTTAGCCGAAAGTTGCCAACCGAAAGTAAAAAGTCGATGATGCAGAAACCAGTTAATGTCAGCCGAAAGTTCCCAAACGAAAGTAAAAAAATCGGTAATTTACGTTATCCCAGCCGAAAATAAAAAATTAAGTCGTTAGCAGTCGATAGTGTTTAACCGAAACTTACTATGGATGCGCATGAATAGCATTAAAGACTTTTGTCTATATTTTTATGTGGCAAACCTGCATCCAGTTCCTCGTGGAAAATTGTGAAAAATTCGTCAAAACCCAAAAAAATATTTAAAATTGGTATAAAATCAGGTTCTAGTATATTACCAAATATTTTCAATACATATCGTCGTGTCCAAATAAGAGTATTACATCTACAAATCGCTAATTTTTTGAAGAGGCTTTAAAGTTGTTAATGCTAATTTCGTCTATTCTTAGTCTTGTCGTGCGATGGCCTGCAGCAGCAACAAACCTAAAAGCAACCAGAAGCGTTCGAATCACCGTTACAGAGAAGTGAAAAGTATTTCTAATCCTTCTGCTGTTAATACATCTGCTACCGTCAACATAAACCATGTTCCGTGTCGTTTCGAAGTGGATTCTGGCTCAAGGCACACTATTATCTCCGAAATAACTTTTAAAAAAATGTTTCGAAAATCACCACCACTTCGTGAGGCAAATTTGAAATTGGTCGATTTCCAAGGGAAACGGCATTTTGGGATGTTTGGACATTGATGTTTATTACAATGGTAAATCAGTTTCCAGTCTACCGTTATACATCACCAGCGGGAACAAAACCAGTATTCTTGGTATCGAATGGTTTCGAGCCTCCGTCCAGGGAGTGCATGCGATCACAGACACCAGTTTTTCCGATGTACTGGTGAAATACAGCCACCTATTTTCACCTAAGCTGGGCTCGTACAGTGGGTCTCCGATTATTCTTCAGGTGGATCCAAAAGTAATTCCGATACGTTTGCCAGCACGAAGAATTCCTATTGCAATGCGAGCAGCAGTTGAAGTTGAATTAAATAAATTGGTTCGACAGGGAATTCTGGAGCCGGTCCAATATAGTGAGTGGACTACGCCTGTAGTACCTGTTCTGAAGGCTGATAGCGGTGTGAGAATTTGCGGCGATTACAAATCAACGGTGAATAAAGCTCTCATACTGCATTGTTTTCCGTTTACATCAGCAATTCACCTGCTATCGACGATACCAAATGGTTCCGTATTTGCAAAACTCAATCTCGCCCAAGCATACCAACAGCTCATCGTAGACGATGCATCCGCGCTAGTACAAACAATTACAACACACAAGGGAGCATTCAAGGTGAACCGACTCCAATTCGGTATTAGTACGGCGCCAGGAATTTTCCAAAATTTCATGGAGAATCTACTTCGAGGGATTTCGGGAGTCATACCGTATTTCAACGATATCATCGTCATCGCGTCGTCCAATACAGATTTACGTCAGAAGTTGATCGACATCTTCCAACGATTTGATCAAGCTGGTATCCGTCTAAAACCTTGCGGCACCTTTGCATCAGTTGCTTCACAAAAATATCCTTTGGAGATGAGAACCTGCCGAGCAGCGCAGTTTCGATGCGCTTAAAGATGCCTTGATGTTCAGACGTGTTAATGCCATTTAGTGAGAAATATCCGTTGTTGCTGGTATGTGACGCTTCCCCCTATGGAATTGGAATCATACTGTCTCATAGAGTGGACACGAAAGAGCATCCCATAGCTTACCACTTGAGAACGATAACGGAAACAGAATGACGATACAGCCAAGGCGATCGCGAGGCTTTGGCGATTATTTCGGGAGTGAGAAAGCTCCATGATTTTCTCTACGGCCGCTTCTTGGTCGTTTTACCACAGATGTTTCAACTCCATAAATCCTATTGCCGAGAATGATTCGTTGGAGTACTTTCTTAAATGCCTACAAAGTACTTGAAGTCGCCTGGGGCCTATTCTCGAATTCCACATCCATTTTCCACATGTGGACATCTGTCAAAACTCATAAAAATTGAATTTTTTCGGTACTAAGGGAATATTTCCGAATGGGTATAAGCATGTGGAAAAATTCCCCATATAGGAAAATGTCAATGCCGCATGTGTTTTATATACGAATTACAATTTTCGAACCATTTTTTGACAACTTTAACAGATATCCACATGTGGAAAATGGATGTGAAATTCGAGAATAGGCCCCTGGACTCGATGGTATTATCCCTGCGGATATTCAACAAACTACGGATCTAACAATTTCCTGGTTAGAGGTAATTTTCAAAGGCAGCGTAGAACTATGTCACATTCCTAGTAAATGGACAGAAGTGAAGGTTGTTTTCATACCTAAGGCGGGAAAACGCTCACACTGCAATCCCAAAGACCTTAGACCGATTAGCTTGCCTGCCTTCCTTTTTAAAACACTATAAAGACAAATATAAGCTCATATTAGAGGCACGATTGTGTCGGAAAACCTGTCCAAATCTCAACATGCCTATTGCAAGGGGAGATCTGTAGAGACTGCTCTTCATTCTCTTGTATTTTTCATTACATTTTTTTCGAATATAGAGCCTACGCAATGGTAACCTTCTTGGATATTGAGGGGGCCTTTAACAATGTGCTTCCAGGGGCTATAACTCGGTCACTTTCAGATCTGGTAGTGAATGAATCACTCAAGGACTGGATAGATCAGATGCTAAGAGGCAGGATCATAAATGCCAGTTTTGGGGAATCCTCCGGCAGAAGATTTGCACGCAGAGGTACACCGCAGGGTGGCGTACTGCCTCCCCTACTTTGGAACTTGGTCATAAATGACCTGTTGCTGAGACTGGAGGACGGTGGCTTCAAGGTGGTTGCCTATGCGGATGATGTTGCTATTGGTGTCCGTGGTAAATATTCCGGCACCCTTAGTGAGCTTATGCAGAATGCCCTGGGTACTCTTTCATTATAGGCCAATGGCTGTGGGTTGAAGGTGAACCCACACAAAACCGAATTGGTTCTCTTCTCAAGGAAATATAAACTTCCTCACATCGATCCTCCCACTATAAATGGGTGCAGCTTGACTTTTACAGTTGAAGCGAAGTTTCTGGGTCTTGTTTAGGATATCAAAGTATATTGGTAACCTAATATTCTAGAAAGGGTAAAGAAAGCTACGGTATACTCTTGCAAAAATGCTAGTGGGAAAGGATGGGGGCTGGAGCCCCGCATCGTACATTGGCCTTATACCGTAGTAGTCAGACCCATACTCTTGTACGGGGTAATAGTCTGGTGGCCTGCTCTGGACAAAACTGTCAACCAAAAGCTGTTGACAAAAGTTCAGAGAACAATCTCTCTGTGGATCAGTGGCGCACTGAGGAGAACATCCACTCAGGCACTAGAGACTCTGCTATTTTTGACTCCTCTAGACATCTTGAGGAAACAGTTGGCAGCTTGTACTGCCATATGGCTGAAATCCATCTTAATTTGGGCCTGAAACAATACAGGGCACTCATTCTGTTAAATCTCTCTTTCCGTCTCTCCGACTACTGTAGCATTTTTCAAGCTGAAGTAACTGCCATAAAGGAAGTCGTAGACTGGTTGAGCTATAATGTAATATCAGTTTGTGATATTCGTATATATTCGGACAGTCAGGCTGCCATTAAAGCGCTTCAATCACACCTCCTCACGTCGAAAGTAGTCCAGAACTGTCTCTCATCTCTTAACGAGATGGCAGATCAGTTCAACATCCACATTTTATGGGTGCCAGGACATTTCATAAGTACAGGGAATATTAACGCCGATGAACTGGCTCGACGTGGTACAATGGACCACTACTCAGAAAGCAGAAAGGACATTGAAATGCCTCTTGCGGTATGCAAACTGCTGCTTCAGGAAGAAGCTAGCAAGCTGACGAATGACAGATGGTCAAGTATCACTTCTTCGGCGAAGTCAGATCAGTGTGGTTGTTGGAGTGATTACGGGGCACTGTCTCATAGGGAGGCATGCGAGTAGACTTGGTGTCTTCTCACATGACTACAGTACTTCATCTTCTTTGCACCTGCCATGGACGTCAGGAGTATCCAGCGCTTTGTTAACAACTCAGAATGGTTCCAATGAGTTGGAGGAAATAATTATTGTGGTATGGCTATGGACCATTTCTTGTGTCTTTTCCTGGTCCTAGTGGACCGCCACCCAAACCTAACCTAACCTTTGGACAATTGAATTTTCCTAGATTTTCGACGAAAAATTTGAACTTAATTGTTTTACTACAATAGCTTTTGAGAAATTACATCAATGCAATCCATCTCCAGACATAACACTCTTTAGTTTGATTTTGTACAAATTTTCTAATTAGTTTTAAAAAATCGAATTTTCCCAGATATCTGGGAAACTTGAACTTAATTTTTTCCTGCGATAGCTATTGACAAGTCACATCAATGCAATCCATCTCCAGACATATGTAGGAGTCTAGAGGCTGATTTTATACAAATTTTTTAATAATTTTTGGAAAATCGCATTTTTCCACTTTTCCCACGGGAAACTTAAATTGATTTTTTTCCTGTAATGGCTATTGACAAATAACATAAAAACGATTCATCTTCAGATATACACTCTAGAGGCTGATTTTATTCCAGTTATTTTCAACTGATAACTACAACATTTTTTATTTTCGGCTAGAATGTTAATAACGTAATCTACTTTATCGACTTTTGACTTTCGGCTAACTTTAATAGGGTGGTTAACATTGACATTGGCGGTTCGCTTCTATTTTTGTTCTTTTTCTTTTTGTTTTTGTATTTACCACAAAAGAAGAACAATTTCAATATTAAAATTCTTTTGTATTGAAAAAATTCAGTGAATGTTTGCTTTTGACGTGAACCACTTCGTCTGTTCTTTAGCTATAGTATTTCATGTGGCATCATGAAATGGGAAACACTACAGGGACGATGCTTATACGGGTAGATAAAGGAAATAACAGAGATTTAGAAAATATTTGAATGGATCTGGTGAGTATGATGTGAGCTAGCGGATCAAAACGGAGCAACTGATTTTAATGGGGTGAAACCCTTTACTCGTGGCTTGATGTGTTCTTATAAACTAGTGATTACAACTTAATACTTAACTAAGTTAATATGTAATTATTATTTTTTGGTTCTTTATATTTATTTCTTTGTAACGTATGGAATTGGTTCGCCAAGCTAATTTTAGTAGGAAAAAAACAGAAACAAATTTTTTTAGAAATTAATTATCGATTTCTATTGAAAACGAATTGTGCGCAAAAGCATTTTATACATACATGCAATCTATCTGGTCAAAATGAAGTCGGAGAGTTACGGTTAAAAGCAGATACAGGTAAAATGTGAAGTATTTATCGAATGGCATTCTCGTCAATTTAGATTCAATATATGGGAGCTTATATCAAATATAGTGTCTTGCAGTAAAATTTAATAAACATCGTCTATTAAGGGGTTTGGTCTATTTGATGCATAATCGCGTTAAAAGGATCATTTTTCTTTTCTTTTTAGCCATTAGTTTAATGTGAAAGCCATGTGCTATAACAGTAGATTTTTTACTTATCTTATTTACGTTCAGTGCATGTATAAAATACAAAGAAGCTTCTAGCAAAACTGTTTTTTTATATATTGTATTAAATTTGATAAGGGATCGAAATGAAGAGATTTACGATGAAACGTTTTTTTTATATAAATATTTATGTGACATCCAAATATCTCTTCATCCAACCAATATCCTTTTCATTTTATCCTACGAAACAATAAAAAAATTGATTTCGACCAATTTTCCATATAAATCCAACCACTTCAAATTATCTGTTTCAATTAAAATGATTAAACGGAAGTGATTTGTCGTTATGATGAACAACAAATCAATGCACATCATAACACACATTCATCTTTGTCTCAATGTCTCATACGAGTTTATTTACGGAAAAGGTTTACATAAAATTAAAATCGTGATGCACATATGTACTTTTCTATATTAGATCGAGATACGCAAATTATATCAAGTATCATTCATTTTTTATACATTAAAACCCAATTGATGTCAACAAATTAATATTTTTGAATTTAGAATACACAACTTCCTCTCTCCCATTGTATATCTCAATTCGGTGTAGTATGTTTATATGCAAAACATATATTATGTACATGTACTTGTTTGTACTCAAACATTCCTTTTATAAAATGATTGGATATTGATTTGTAGATAAATATTGGTTTTTTGAATACAAGTGGTTTTCGTAACAAAATGTAAATATGTACGAACGAATAAGTAACTCCATTTGTAACAAAACAAAAAATGTTATTTAGAATTAATTACCTCTGTGTCGTTCCACCACATGTGAAGTCTGTAATTTTTTAAGATGATTTGATGCTCATTTACGTGATCCAATGCTAATTTAACGCTGGGCATAACACCACGGCCTGAAAAGAGAATTAAAAACAAAAAATTGTAATTTGTTAAGTGCACAGTGTCGGTTAGGCGTAAAATTTTTTTATAATTTAATTTTTTCACAAGAAGTTACTTAATTATTAGTGAAATACTTGGCGTTGCTCGGAATTTAGTGATTTAGTTCAACAAGTATTTATAGTCTTGCTATGATACTCCTTGGTTGATTGAATATTAGTTTAATTTAGTGCACTGCTCTGTGCACGTTGTAACACAATCAGAACTTAAAAAATAAATAACCATAAATTGAAAATATACTGTAGTAGTTGTAGAAAACTAACGTATATTATACATATAAATATGTATATATGTTTTTGAATTTTGTTATTGTTTATATAATCGTTAGATGTCGCTGTTAAATCTTTATAATTTTCATAGTAGTGGCAACACTATATTTTTAAGAGAGTAGTTGTAATTGAGTTTTTAGTTGAATAAGAAGCATCTAAGTTTTTTTAAATAAAATTGAAATAAATAAAGATCAACGTAACTGTTTTTGTCCGATAAAATTCCGTTCTCTATAATTCAGAAGTGGGATAACTCAAAAATTATATTATTTTTATACATTTTTACATATTTTGTGGTTTTTGAGGTTATGAAATTTTTCATACCGCATGTTGTACATAATTGATTTCCGAAGCTATTAAATCAATAGCAAGTTCCCTATCAATAACAAGTTATTGATTTCCGTTAAAATAGTAAAAAAAAAAGTGTGTACCTTCAAAATGTTATCCGAGGAAATAAACAGGCTTCAAGCGGAGAAAATACAAAGATGTCTGCTAAAGCATGGTTATCAGAAATCGAATCAGCAGCGAAGATTTATAACTGGGAAGATCAACACAAATACTACTTAGCGAAAACTAAACTGAAAGGTGCCGCTAAAAATGCGTTGTTTATGTATCACGATCAAATAGAAAGTTGGCCCGATTTGAAATTTCATTTGAATAAATTGTTTCCATCGGAAATAGATGAAACCGATTTCCACATGCAGTTATCAACCCGTTTAAAAAAAAAGAGGAATCTTATTTGAATTATTTTTACGACGTAGTTGCAAAGGCTAAACGAGGAAATTTTAGTATGTCTGCTACGCAAAAATATATAATCAACGGCATTAAAGATACTGAAATGCACCATATTTTGTTGGCTAACCGGTCTAACAGTTTAGAAGAAATGTTAGAGACAATGGTTTTTGCCGAAAAATCCAGATTTGACAACGATAACTTCAGACCATCACAGTACCGTCAGGTTGAATCGCCGGCATCTAAACCCACCACCGAAATAAAAATTAGTAATAATAATAATAAGAGTAATAAGTGTTACAATGGTTTCAAACCGGAATATCAATCAATTAATTGTCCTGAACCACAACGTCGAGCAAGATGTACATTTTGCATCCGATCCGGACACAGAAGAAAATTGTTACATCAAAATTAAAAGGAATAAGGTACCAACGGAGTCTCCAATTGGTTTAATTACAAGCTGAAGTGGACACAGGAAGTTCAATAAATATTCTACCATTACGATTTCTACCGAAAAATATTAAATTAGATAAGTATATCGGAACATCATTTTATGGTATAAATAATTCAAGATTAAACATTTTATACATTTTTAACTCAAATTGTAAAATTAATTCGAATTTTTATTCTGTTAGATTTCACGTCGTTCCGGATGACACAGTCATTTACGATTGCATTATTGGCCGCGAGTTTTTAAAAAGTCCAACCGTTAAAATTCAGCTCATGTTGAACGACGGCGAAATCCAGTGACGGTCGAACCATCCGAAGCATTCAACGAAGTCGATCGAGTGAGTCTATTCAATCAGAATCTGAGTATCAATTACAATGACGACGATATCAAAACCGAGGGTAACTGTAACATTGGTCCATATTTCGACAATATCTCGGGATTATAAAATTAAATTGAAAACTACCAAACTTTTGGATGAGTTTGTGTATATACCGGTGAAGTCCGAACCCGACTTAAAAAGTGAAATGAAGATAGATCTTACAAATCAAAATCCAATTTACTCACATCCGAGAAGGTTTTCGTATTATGATCGGAATATGCTAGTCGTGTTTTGATGGTTCCGAAACGTAATAAAACACACCGACTTTGTGTTGACTATCGCATGTTAAATAAAGTAACGTTGAAAGATCGATTTCCGCTTCCTATAATAGAAGATTGGTTAAACAAACTACAAGGAAAGAGATTATTTTCTTTAATTGATTTAAAGAATGGATTTTTCCATATTCCGATCCATGCCGATTCGATAAAATATACGTCATTTATCACTCAAGATGGACAGTTTGAATTTGTAAAATGTCCTTTCGGTTTAAGAAATTCCCCTGCGGTTATCCAAAGGCAAATCAATCAAATTTTTAGACCATTGATCGATGATGGTTCTATTATAATATATATTGATGGTATTATGATCGCTACTGTAACAGTAGAAGATCACTACACTGTTTTAAATCAAGTCTTGAGTTTAATGCATAGTAATTGTTTGGAAATGAATGTTCCAAAATCATATTTTCTAAAATCTAGGTTAGAGTTTTTAGGGTATGAAATTTCCCATGACGGAATAAAACCGTCTCTCCAGCATATAGAAGCCATAAATGATTTTCCTACACAGATTAATGTGCATGAGCTAAATCGTTTTATAGGCCTTGCCAGTTTTTTCCGTAAATTTATTCAAAGTTTTGCAATTATAGCTAAACCTTTATATGACCTATTTCGTAAGGCCGCTGTTTTTAAATTTGAGGTAAATGAAATTTCTGCAATCAATTCGTTGAAACATAAATTAGTTTCAACACCAGTTTTATGTCCGTATAACCCGAATTATGAAACGGAACTATATACTGACGCAAGCCAAAAGGGCTTCGGCGCTATATTAGTTCAAAAGCAAGCAAAAGATGGTTGTTTCCCTCCGGTAATGTACTATAGCAAGCGCACAAATGAAAGCGAGCGGAAATATCACTCATGGCTGGAAACACTAGCAATATTTTACGCCCTACAACGATTTCACGTATATCTCCACGGTATACAATTTAAAATAATTACCGATTGTAATGCACTGCAACAGACGTTACAAAAAAAAAAAAGGGAGGTGTGGCCAAAACACGACTTTCTTTTACGAACAGAGAATTTTGAGAAATTTTATTTTTTTAATTTTTAATTTTTTGTTTTATTTGTTTTTAATTTTTGGAAACATTTTGTATTAAGTAATTTTTGGTAACCCTTATACTTTTTAAGATATTTGCAAAATAAATTTTCTGGACCAAGGGAGTGGCCACTTCCGGTTAGCCGATTTGGAGTAAAATTCACTGGGACCTCCCAATTTATCAAAAAAGCTTAAATCTGAAGTTTCAGTTCGATTGGTTAAACCATTTGGGCTGTAGAGAGGACACAGACAGACTGACAGACTGACAGACTGACAGACTGACAGACTGACAGACTGACAGACTGACAAACTGACAGACTGACAGACTGACAGACTGACAGACTGACAGACTGACAGACTGACAGACTGACAGACTGACAGACTGACAGACTGACAGACTGACAGACTGACCAGACTGACAGACTGACAGACTGACAGACTGACAGACTGACAGACTGACAGACTGACAGACTGACAGACTGACAAACTGACAGACTGACAGACTGACAGACTGACAGACTGACAGACTGACAGACTGACAGACTGACAGACTGACAGACTGACAGACTGACAGACTGACAGACTGACCAGACTGACAGACTGACCAGACTGACAGACTGACAGACTGACAGACTGACAGACTGACAGACTGACAGACTGACAGACTGACAGACTGACAGACTGACAGACTGACAGACTGACAGACTGACAGACTGACAGACTGACAGACTGACAGACTGACAGACTGACAGACTGAAAGACAGACAGACACCATTTCGAAACCCACCTTTTCGGACTCAGGGAACCTCAAAACAAATAAATCTCTAAAAATCTCAAGGTCCAAAATTTTCATGATTACTATACTTTATTTTACTAGAGTAAAAGAAAGTAAAAGTGAATAGTCGAATCGCCAGATGGGCTTTAGATTTTTCGAATTATAGTTTCGAGATTATACATCGGGGTAGTAATCAAATGAAGCATGTCGATGCATTGAGTCGAACTTCGAATATTTTATTTGTACATGAATGTACATTATCACAGAAACTCGCATTGCTTCAACTTACCGATGAAACTATTAAATCCGTTCATGACAGTCTTATAAACGAGGGTGAAAATAAACTGTTTGAACTATGTGAAAACTTAGTTTACCGTAAAACCGACAAAGGCAAATTATTGTTCTATAGTATGTTTCCGAAAATGTTGAAAATGAGATAATTCGTAAATAACACGAAAATGGACATTTGGGTATTGGTAAAACATTAGAAATAATTCGTCGCCGATGTTGGTTTCCGCGTATGAAAGCTAAAGTTGACGAATTAATTAAAAATTGTATTAAATGTCTAGTTTTTCAACCTAAGGATGGGCGGCTCGAAAGATATCTTCATATTTTCGATAAGGGAGATAAACCTCTCGATACTATCCATATCGATCATTTAGGTCCATTAGAAAATACAAAACATAGCAATAGGTACATTTTAGCAATAACCGATTCTTTCACAAAGTACATAAAATTATACCCGTGTAAAACGACCGGTACATCTGAAGTAATTAAACACATCAAGTCCTACTTTTCGACTTTTAGTGTTCCGAAGCGGGTAATTTCCGATCAAGGTGCTGGTTTTAAATCCGATGAATCCCAAAAATTCAATAAAAATCTTTGTTGATATTGTGTTTAATGCAAAAGCATCACCACAATCCAACGGTCAAGTCCAAAGATATAACCGCACTCTTTTACCTATACTAGCCAAGTTATGTGATACCGAAAAGAAATTGAGTTGGGATCTCGTATTGAGTGATGTCGAATTTATAATAAATAATAGCTTTAACCGTACTATTCAAAATACCCTTTCAATAGCTTTATTTGGTATAAAGCAGAACAGCCGGAATGATGAACTGGAACAATACATTGATAGGCGGTAATAACGTAAAATCCCAAATACAAAATAAAAAGTATTTCGATCGAAAACGAATAGATGGACATAAATATAAAGTCGGAGATTATGTTTTAATAAAAAACGTAATAAATCATGCCGGTGTTAATAAAAAGTTGTTGACTAAATACCGCGGATCATACGTATGTAGTAACTGAATGTTTAGAGGGTGAACGTTATCGTATTGAGGACATTCCTGGAGCAACGTTGACGACAAAACCGTACAGAGGAGTTTCAGCGCCGTTCAATATGAAGTTGTTTCGTGCCAATGGAGGTCAATTGTGTCGTCAGGACGACCAAATGTAGTAGTTGTAGAAAACTAACGTATATGATATATGTATATATATATATATATATATATATATATATATATATATATATATATATATATATATATATATATATATATATATATGTATTTGAATTTTGTTATTATTGTTATATAATCGTTAGATGTCGCTGTTCAATCTTTATAATTTTCATAGTAGTGGCAACACTATATTTTTAAGAGAGTAGTTGTAATTGAGTTTTTAATTGAATAAGAAGCATCTTGACAATATACAATACAATATTTGAAATTTCGCCGACTGGTGCAAAAATTACCAAATTATTTACGGACCTTATCCTTGGGTAGCACTGTAAAGATTGGCGTTGCGTTTTGTCTGTTGTCATGAAAAATGCCAGTCGTACACGAATTTCGTTTACCTACTTATGAGAAACTTATTAAGCAAATTTCTTAAAAATTAATTTTTTATATTTTTTATTTTTTTTTATTTATTTTTTTGGAAATAGTTTTTCAGTAAACTTCATATTTTTTGAGAAATTTGCAAAATAAATTTTCTGGTCCAAGGGAATGGCCACTTCCGATTCACCGATTCCGACTATAATTCACTCGGACCCCCAATTTGTGAAAAAAAAAAAAATTAAATTTGACATTTTAGTTTGATTTGTTAAACCATCTCGACTGTAAAGAGGACACAGACTGACTGACCTCAAAACAGATAAATCTCCAAAAATCTCAAGGTCGAAAATTTTCATGATTACTATACTTTATTTTACTTACGTAAAAGAAAGTAAAATTCGCCTTTTCCCTTTCCAACATTTGGTAGGAACTTCTTCAAACTTAGCAGTGTTCCATTACATAACCTCGGCGGGCCTTGTATCCCTAGTAAAAAGACCATACATCCAGAATTAATTAAGAAACTCTAGTGTTTAATTGACTGCCTCATCTGCTTCCACTACTGTCTCGATTGACGTATACCAAAGATTATTAACAAGGAGATCAACAACATAATAATCAGCGAGACCTGGCTTACGATAAATATGTTCTCCGAAGAATATTTCTCATCTGATTATGTCGTCATAGAAAGGGTAGATACGATTTTGACACCAGTCGTAAGGGTGGTGGTGTTTTGATTGCGGTAAAGAATTCGGTTCCTAATGATGTGATTGCCTGTCATCCTAGTCTAAACGTGATTGCTGTTCGAGTCAGATTGGCAAATAATCTCTCAACTTCATCGACTCAGCGGCTATGCCTTTAGTTCGTCCTAGCGACCAACTATCATTGTGGGCGACTTTAATTTACTAAGTATAACTTGGGACGATGTGGACGGCGTATTTTCTTCAATTTCTACCGATGAGAGAGGACAAATTCCTTGATCTGTTATTTTGCTAATGACTTCGTTGATTATGGGAGCATCTACCACGTACCGATTACGGTAAATATTTTTCTTCCGCGGGTTAAAATAAATCAAATCGGCCGTCGAGAGCCATGGTATAATAATGAGTTGGTGTTGCTCGAGAAACGACGCAATAAGCTTCATTCCTTATATAGACTGCATAGTGTTACTACTATCCTGATTTTGATAGAGCCCGCAAGGAATTTAATGGCCTAAACTGGTTCCTTTACAACAACTATGTGTTGCGAATTGAGAAAGAGTTAACATCTAGTCCTAAGGAGTTCTAGAATTTCATTAACATCAAGAAAAAAGTGGCTGGCTTTCCGTCTTCCAAGTCTTACCAGAGCTCCGTCGCTAGTCAGCCCTTGGATATCTGTAATCTGTTTTCCAATTTTTTTACGTCGGTTTACAAACCTGTTCGGTCGTCTGCTATCATGTCTCCAGCTTTGCCCACCTTCGATCAATTTAATATTTTCAAGATTACCGAGGAAAAAGTTCGGGATTGCTTGCTCCAGTTCAAGGTGGGAAAGGGGGCGGGTTATGATGGCTTCCCGCCAATTCGGTTTAGGTGTTGTGCTGAGAGTTTCACCCTTCCTATTACCTTCATATTTAATGAAAGCCTTCGTCGCGGTTTTTTTCAATCTTCAAGGCGGGTAGAAGAAATGATGTGAGTAATTATCGTGGGATCGTCATTCTTTTTGTCTTACCCAAGTTCTTTGAGTCTATGGTTCATAGAATCTTGTTCTTCCATACTAATAACTTCATTTCTCCTGTACAACATTGATTTTATCCCTGTAGGTAGTGTTGTAAAATTTCCGATATTTTTAAATTTGGTAATGTTAACTGTAATATTACCGGTAACACGGGTAAAATAGGTAACACACTTTTTATTCAATATTTTAATTCCAATTTGTATCAAAGAACACTAATAAGATTTTGACGTCTGGACAAAAGTAGTAAGATTTTTAAATAAAACACAAACGGCTTATTCTTCTTTCAAATATATTTCATCATCTTCAAAGTAATCTCCTTCGGATAGAATACACTTATGCCAACGTTTTTTCCAGTCTTCGAAAAAAATTGTTAAAGTCTATTACTGGAATGGCCTACAAAACCTTCTTCGAATCGATTTGAATCTCTTCAATCGTGTAAAACGATGTTCCCGGAGCGGTTTCTTGAGTTTCAGGAATAGCCAGAAGTTAAGCGGAGCTAAATCAGGCGAAGGGTAGTTGCGAAACAATATGGGTCGAATGTTTGGCCAAATAGAACACACTCCCGCCGACCAAATTTCATCAGAGACCTGCTCACTTGCAACCACAAACGGTCATGAAAAAAGTTCACTTCGAACATTATAATGCGTCAAAGACTCATATGTTTTGTTGCCCTTCTATTTTTTGCCCTTATATTTTGTGTGAATTTCTACGACATTAAAGTCAGTCGCTTCAAGTTCAGAAATTCAGTCGCTTCAAGTTTTTGTGATTCCGAAAGACTCTTTCCTCGAATAGTTGGTTCAAGCAAATTAGAGAATACTTATAAGTTCTTCCTAATTACCGCATTTATTTTGTTCAGAAGTTTGTTTTATATTAACAAAACAGTACATCACTATACACAAAACAGCACACTCTCAAAAGAAGATAGCCATTTAGCAATCGGAGGTAGTACATAGTGGACAATTTCGAATAGGAGATCGTAAATGCCTTCATAACTGATTTTACTTCGTATTCGATAGCTAGCGCCTTCTGGGCATATCTGCGATATTGCATGAACGTAGGTCGAATGTAGCATGAAAAATGTGCGAGTTTTTTTATTTCCGAAACCATCCGTACGACTGACTGAAAATTTCAAACTGTCTATCAACAAGTTCATGGCAGATGGACCCATATTCGGTAATATAGGGATAGCTTTTGTTAACCAGTTTTCGAGTCGCTTTATTGTTCGTTCAATTGTCAGTAATAAGTACAATAAATTTATAAATAGAAATACTATAGAAATACTTCGAAGGCGTTCATTAGAAATCCGATATGCTTCGCTTAATTCATCTTCAAAAAATTGTCGCAACATTAGTGAAAAATGCATCTGACTCAAGAAGTATGCTTTAATTGGTGCATACTTTAATATCATTCTCTCAACGGCTGGCAGTAAAGGTAACCATCTTGTTGGCACATGCTTAAGCAATTCGGACCAATTTGTTTGTGTCCATTTGAAAAACTCTTTTACTGTCGTTGTTCTTTTTGTAGAAATGCGCTTAATTCATTATAATATATGATTATAATTGTCTCTAGGTCAATTTTTAAACAAACACATCCTCTTTTAGCTCCATTATGTATAATGTGATCATTACAACCACTAGGGAAAATGTTTTCATTTCTTTTTTTAAGCGCTTTAAATACACTTTAATGTTTGGCAAAATTTATAGGAGTATTATCGGCACAATAAACTGTCTCCTTTGCTAAATGAAGTTCATTTTCACTTAGTTGACTTCTAAGTGCATTGAAAATAGAGAGAGAATCTTCCTCGTCTAAGGAAAAAAATGAAACTAAAACTGATTGTATTCCAATGTTAAGATAAAAAAAAACGCACTATAAGGGGAATTCCTTTGATGGATGCATCTGTGCTGATTGAGAATGGCGCATTTCCTTGAATTTTTTTAAAAACCAAATCCTTTGAATGCGGTCCAAGAACTTTTGTTATAATAGCAGTAATTTTAGTTTTTACACACGAGTATTTTGCCGAAATGCTGGAATCCGGAAAGAGTTCTGAATAATGGACTGACACAGCCCCCAGAAACATGCATGTGAATGCAGGGCTGAATGATAACTAAATAAAATTTCTGCGAATGACCTATTCCTTTCAGTTATGCTATTCCTTTTAGCGAAAAAATTAGAAATCGCCGAGCTACTCGCAGCAGATTTTAAGTTTTCAAAGTGTATTTTAGTTTGTGTGTGCCGATGTTGTATTCTGCTGAATTGGATATGTTAAAGCTAACAATATTTCAAATTGTATAAACTGCACAAAAATCGTTTTTTCCGCGTTTTAGCCAAGGATATTTTTCTAACCAATGTTGATTAAATGCAACCATTCGCTTAATTTTCTTTTTAGGTGAAGCATGTTCTGTATTTTCATCGCTGTTCTACATAATTTTTTCAAAATAAAAAAACTTACACCACTAACACATATCAAGCTAGTACCTACCAACACCAATCATTAATGGTGTTGTTTGTTATTTAAAATGCTTATAGGGTTTTTTTTTTAAGATCTAATATTAGGTTTTCAATAATCCCCCGTATGGACGGGGGACGGGGGAACTTGAACCTGACTGGGGACAATCCCCCTCAAAGGGGGACGACTGGCATCCCTGTGCGTCGTCAATTTTTGGTAAGACTGACCCTTCGACACGATGGCACTCAAGGCCCAACAATTGATTGGAAAGTTTGTATCTCGAAGGAAGTTTATAGTACGGTCGCAATTTCTTGAACAAATCAATAGAAGCCGACTTTATGGTTGAGCCTAATGGAGCATCAGAAACGAAAGTTGCTCGAGTACCTAATAGCTCATCGACCATCTGGTGCTACTTTGGTCTCATGTTGTCATCGAAATTCCAGCATAGTAGAGCTTTTCATCGACTAAGACGTTGCAACCACTTTTCTAGTTAAAATAGTGATTGTTTTTTTTTCCAGACAGAGCGATGGATCATATTAAAGGTCAGATTCCAGCTCTATTACGTATTTGCCAGCTCCAGCTCTATTACGTATTTATTTAACAGCAAAAATTTGGTTTAGTAGATTAATAATACGTAAGGAAGTATAATGTAGTGCTGACACAACTCTTTTTCCATTTAGGCTAGTTGAGTTGTTTCGAAAAAATATTTCTAATTTATGTTACCGATATTACCACGGTAACACCACTTTGGGTAATATTACCTAAAATTACCTATATTACCGGTAATATTGCCACCGAGAATATTACCGTTTACATCACTACCTGTAGGTCTACAGTAAATAACTTGGTTTCGTTTTGTGGCGACTTATTTGATAGTTTAAATTCCAGACATCAGCTTGACGTTGTTTATACAGATTTTTCCAAGGCTTTTGATATGATTGACCACTTTATTCTTCTTAGTAAGTTAGAGAGCCTAAATTGTCAGTTCATTCCTATTAAATGGTTGCGTTGCTACCTCATTGATCGTTGGCATTTCGTTAGGATCTTGGGTACTTACTCCCAATTATTTCATGTCCATGTGGTGCTTCATGATAGTCACATTGGACCATTGTTGTTTTCATTGTTTATCAACGATGTGTGACATGAACATTTTCGCCCAGGTTTCTAGTTTGTCTGATTGTGTAAAGTTGCAGGAGGACTTAAACAGATTTTCTAGTTGGTCTGAACGTGAGCAAATGTAAGGCACTTTCTTTTAATCGTATCCGGTCACCCATTTTTCACCAATATCAGCTGTACAATTGAGACGTTGACCGAGTCGAGTTCATTTCTTATCTTGGTGTGATTTCCTAGTCGTATAATATGTTGTGCTTTATTAAACGAAACTGCAGGGATTTTAGGGCTCGGATAACTTTGACATCACTATATGTCTCGTTTGTTCGGTCTATTTAGGAGTATGCATCTCCAGTTTGGGCGCCATCCTACCACTGTCATTCCGCGAGAATTGAAAGTTTTCAGAAGCAATTTGTTTTGTTCGCGCTCCGATGTTTGCCGTCCACGCGTGCTGTGGAATATGTCCTCCCACCTTATCAGGAGCGATGTAATCTTTTGAAACTGCAACGTCTAGACTATCGCCGGGATGTAGCTTCCGCGGTGTACCTGCGCGATATCATTACATTTGCCGATGACTGTCCCTTTCTTAATGGTTTTCGTCTTATCCGAGAGATTTAGAGTCCTAATTGGTACTCTATGGTCGTTATCTTGTTTAACTAGGACTTTCCCGATTATAATTTTCTGGCTCTGTTCTCCTCTTCGTTAGCTTCAACAATCCACAACCTGGGTGAGCCAGAACCTCCCTCCAATCTTCCCCACACGATCGTCTCCGAGTTCGGTGGCAGCTTCTCCTGAAGATCAATAATAATTCGCTTGGTAGTTGCTCCTGCACTGCTAGATTGAAGTGGCAACTCGATGTTATCGTAAATTAAAACTCCTCGTCCAACATCCACCACGAAGCCATTTGCCCTCATGAAGTCCATCCCCATAATGACTTCATCCACAATATCTGCAATCAGCACTTCGTGTTGGAAAAGAGTTCTTCCGATCTTTATTTTCACCGCCTCTTGCTACTTTCGAAACGCGGATGGAGGTTATGGGGCAATCGGTTGTGGGAGTCAGCTTCTGCCCCTTTAAGCTGACTCTTTCAAGTTTAACGACTGAGTCGTCATTTGGCCCTCTTGTTTGGTCACTCTCTGTGCTCCGCTTGGTCGTCGCTGCATAGGAGATGGTGATCTTCCCCGTTTCCTTCTTATTTCCCAGCAATCGCGAGAGATGTAACCGACCTTATCACATGCCCAACATCTGATTTTGCCACTTCCGTCACGGAATCTTGGTGTTGACCGCTCTGTGTTTATGCTGGTGTCGATTTTCACTCGGCGTATTTTCATTGACGGTTTGGTGATGGGTTGTGCAGTTTCATTTGTCAACGTACAAGCGATGGTTTCGGCGAAGGTTGCTTTAGGTGATAACATCACCGCCTTGCGAGTCTCTGGATCTCGAATGCGTCAATTTTTAGCCTTTCCATATAATCGGCCGATGTACTAGTATGCGCTATATGTATTAATCGCTCGATTGCCGATGAAAATTCCTGAAGTGATTCTCCTCTATTTTGGTAATGGCTTTTCAATTCCATTCAAAAGATTTCCCGCTTGTGGTCACTGCCGTACTTCCTATCCAGCGCCTTCATAATTTCGAGATATCTGCTGCGCTCTTGTTCCGGGATGGTTTGTAAAGCCTCTGCTGCTTCGTCTTTAAGGGTCACTATTAATGCCGCGACACGATGTTTGTCGTTCCAATGATTTTGATTGGCTGCCGTCTCAAATTGAAATTAGAAAATGGCGAAAGATGTTGTTCCGTCGAATTTTGGTGGCTTCAACTTGATTGCTTGGTCGGTTTGTACCATTTGCGTCGTTGATCCACTTGCCTTAACATCAGTTAATTCTTTCTCGAGACGTTGAAATTTTTCTACGACTTGTTGAACCTTCGTTTCTAATTTTCCTTCAACCTGTTGAATCTCCATTTGCAATTTCTCTTCAACATGTTGAGGCTTCGTTTCTAATTTTTCGTCAACCTTTTGAATTTCCAATTGCAGCTTCTCCATTTCGCCGTGTATGTTAGTAGATAATTCCAGAAGTTTACCATCGATTCTCTTATGACTATCTGTAATTTGGTGTTTCATTTCTTGATTCGACTGATCTCCTTGTTGTGCTATTTGAATTTGAATTTCTCCTAGGTGTCGTTCGTTTCGTTGTTTCATTTGACTCATATGTTCCATCATCTGGTTCATAGCAGCTATTAACTGCGACAAATTGAAACTTCCAGATGGTAGTTGTGTTGTTTCGACCGACGGTTGTTTATCTCCTGTCTTCTCTACAATTGCCGCATCCGTTACTTCCACGCAAAAATCATGGTGGTCAGCGTTCAATCCTTCTTTCTCCATGGCGTCACGTAGTCGCGCCTGTAAAGCTGCTTTACTACTATCAGTTAATTTTTACACAACTTTATTGTACACTTATAATTTTTATTTCCACTAAAACACTTTTTAAATCATTTTTTAATTCCTTTTTTTAATCTTCACACTATCGCTTACCAAATACTAATAATCCAATTCGACTTCGTTCGCCTTTTTATAAACGCAAACCAAACTTCTAGAAAGCTCATGACTTTTCCAGCTAGAATAGCGTAGACACATTTAGAGCAATTTTATCATGGAAAATTCCTTTTAGTACAATAAAACATTGAGCTATTAATTTAACTTATTCTATTACACACTAGGTGTCACCGTTACAATACGATAATATGACGGTGACACCTAGTGTGTAATAGAATAAGTAAAACTAATAGCTCAATGTTTTACTGTACTAAATGGAATTTTCCATGATAAAAATTGTAACGTAATGTTTCTACGCTATTCCAACTGGAAAAGTCGTGAACTTTCGAGAAGCTTGGTTTGTGTATATAAAAAGGCGAACAAGATCGAATTGGATTATTAGTATTTGGAACGCGATTGAGTAAACTTGTAAGATTATTAGTAATATTTGTTAAGCGATAGTATAAAGTATAAAAGGAATTAAAAAGTGATTTAAAAAAGTGTTGTAGTGCGATAAATAAAGTAAAAGTGATCAGTAAAATTTAAGAATAATTTATATAAAGTGATTTTGTGAATTTTTATTGATAAACTGTGTTGTAATAAATTTTGTGAAGTAAATAACTTCGTTGGTGATAAATTGAATTGAGTTTGTATTATTCACAATCCAGTGATACGAACCTTGATTGACAAGGCAAAAACCTAACAATAACAATAATTTAATTATAAATCATAAATGCCATGAATTTTATTTACCTTTCCTCCAAATTACTATCTTATCTTTTAAACATGAAGCGATCACGGAATGTTTTGACATTTAATCGAACGAGTGACATTTCAATGATAATAGAACGAGATGACACTACATTTCGTACACCGGCAAAAATAACAAGTTTCAACATAGTGTGACGGTGACACCTAGGGTGCAATAGAATAAGTTAAATTAATAGCTCAATGTTTAGCTGTACTAAAATGGAATTTTCCATGATAAAACTGTTCTAAATGTTTCTACACTATTCTAACTGGAAAAGTCATGAACTTTCTAGAAGTTTGATTTGTGTATATAAAAAGGCGAACGAAGTCGAATTGAATGTAAAGTGACCATGTGCTTTAGTGCGAAATAAAAAGTAAAAGTGATCAGTAAAATTGTGCGAATATTAAAATAAAATGATTTTGTGAATTATCGTTACTTAATTGTTTTGTAATAATTTGTGTGAAATAAATAAATTCGCTGGTAATAAATTGAATTAATTTTGTTTTATTCACAATCCAGTGATTCGAACCTTAATTGACAAGGCAAAAATATAACACTATTGATCTAGTCAGGACCAAAGATAATTTAAACCAATGAAAATTTTCTTTAAGTTATTATCAAAAAATGAAGTTTTAACGAATATTTGTGCGGAAGGTAGCCGAAGGCTTAAGGTGATTAATGCCAGCTATTCCCCTAAATGTTGAAATCAAATATAATGTAAATCAAAAGGAGTTGGTTCAAGTTATAGAAAAAAATCCGGCGCTTTGACGAACCCGAAGGCGCATGGAAATTCATGTTAATAGTAACCATTTCTGACCTACGGGTTTTAAAAACTGTATACGAAAAATTTGGTCCATATTGGTCAAACGGTGTGGAATTCTTATGGTACATTACAAATTTCACTTTCTTTATCTTTACCATAATTATCATTAATGTCGGAATTTGTTGCTTCAAAAATATTTCATTTTCATACATTTAATTTTAATTTTGTTACAAAATTATTCGAGTTTTCAAAAAATATTTGCACTTAATAAAAGCCTACAGCAAAATTACGAAGAAAAATTTAAACAAAAATATTAAATTTAATGAATAAGACTGATTTATATTACATTCAATAATTTTCTGCAAAACACAAAAAATGTCATAAAAACGATATATTTGTTAGGTATTTAGGTAACCGTGTCATTTTTAATTTCCTCAAAATCGTCATCCGTGCGCTCTTGAACTTAGCGCGCGATTTTTTTTTACGAATGATAAGAATGTTTCATTAAAATATAATTGGCTCTTGATTTTTGCTTTATGATTTGTCTTATCATTACCATGTGCGCTTTATGAAAAACCCACAGTCCCAGGTTGTCTGTATATAATCTCACCTAAGTAAGTATGCAATTTTGTGGTGCTTCTCGCGTGATTACCACACCAGTAATCCCATACATTCCGTTTACATAATGAAACTTTTTTTTCGATTTATGATAATTGTGTAACATTGCGCATAAACTAACCTGCATTAGCCAGAATATACATTTTCGAAGAGGTTACATGGGCGATTTCCAGAAATCCCAAGATTCACGTTTGTACATAATTTTCATTAGTAAAAGATGAGATTTCTGGAAATCGCCCAAAAAGCCTTTTCGAAAAATCGCGATTTTGATAAGTTGTAGATGTTCTATGGCCGTGATTATGTAACGGTTTTTACATTTATTTTGACCTTATTACAGTTGTGTGTATTCCTCTCTCTTAACACTTAAGTTACGGCACAGATATTAATAACCATTTGACCTAAAAATGTTGGTTACATAATAAGTAACTACCGCTATAACCATGCCATTCTGACTTTATTTTAAATTTCACTACAAAATGTTAGCTTTGTTTGTCCAAGTTATACAAGTTTTAGTAATTTCTCACATTCCCACACGACATTGCGAAGATACACCTGTAACACAACATCACTTATGTATTGGGCAAAAATATATCCCCTGTCACTTAAGTCTTGAAAACGCCTTACACCTTAACTCGTTCGATATCAGTCGTCGCATATATGTGATTCATCGGTTTATTATCAGAGACAGACGTTTTTGGTCTATTTATATTAAGTTGAAATGAGTAAGTACGTAAAGTCTAATCTAATTGGTATGATTTAATCCAAAAAACAATCCTGGAGTGTGTTGGACGTTTTTCCCAGGAGCCCCTGGTAGCGACCGAGTTAATAATGTCTTCAGTATGGGCGATTTTCACTCGTAAAGTTTTGGCAAGAGGTGTTTGCTCAATATAATTGGAAAAGTTACTACAACGTCCACAAGGCTTCGATCAAATATATTAATCTTTTAATTAATGAACAGTTCGATAAACTGTTTTAACTGGGATGGTCTTTTGTTTTTAAAAATTTAATTACTTTTCAAGTGACCCTTATCTTTCCACTTCATTTAAATATCATCATGAAGTTATTCCAAACTTTCCTATCAGGCAAATTTAAAAAAGGCTCTAACAACAGGCGCGTGAAAAATCCGTCCCAGTTTTTTCCCCACCAATTCAGTTGTATCAAAAACACTTGCTGACTTAGTTTTAACTGGATAACAATAGATTTGCTGGTTAGAATTTCCGCCTGAAGGCAATCTGAATTGTGGGGATGAACATAGAACATCGCATGCACAGGATCGTGGCGAAACATTTGGTTTTCTGTATTACAAGCAGATTATTACAGTGGTGCAAAAATGATCGGTACAGTGGCTTATTCCCGTTATTCATATTTCCTTTAATAACCTTATCAAATCTCTCCTTTAAAACATTTTATTTTTATTTTTGTTTTCATTAAGTTTGATTTTTTTTATCCATATGCGCTATCTATTTCCATTTCCTGTCGAACCAGTTGTTATCACCATAAGTAACTATTGATGGTAACATTCCAAATTTAATCCGAATCTAAATTCCTTCTCTCAGTCATGATGAGAGATTTGTTAGTTAGTACCGCACTAGTTTTAACATTTTGTCTTGACAACTTAGTGTTTGTTATACTCTTTTAGTCTCCTCATTTTGCTATACTCATTTAGCCACTCATCATGAGTGGTACATTCCATATTTTCGCATTCGTTGCCGAAATTGTGATGACTACAGTGTCCGTTAAGAGTATGGAATGGAAGCCAAATCCTAACCTTAGAAATGTTTCTCGCAAGAGTGTCCAATTTTCCAAATTTTATTTATTCTTGAATTTCATTGTTAGAATTAGAAGCATCTCACTTCTTTTCCTGTTTCAATTTAGATTTGACTGTACCACTGTACTTGATTCCATCTCCTACTTTATGAAATAATTGTGAGAAAAGAGCAAAACGTAAAAGTATAGGATTTAAGTTATATTCAATTCGGAGTTTCTATTATTAAATACCATTGCGAGTATGGTGGACATTTTTTTGTCGCTTGGTAAAGTAATTTAGTCGTGTTTGTGTGCCGAATTTATATTTTTTTGATATTATCATTTTTTTTTATTCTAATCAATAAACTATTTTTGAATTAAAAATCGGTCTTGAGACGCTTTCGGTTGAATGAAATCCAACAATCTAGAAAATGACGAATTTCGCATTGAAGCAGCCAACAGTGATCTCATCCCAAGTCAACCATTTAGATTTCCAAACGGCGAGGTTTCTATTTGTGTTATTAAATTGCAAAATATTCACGTTCAATTAATGCGGTGTATTAGAGCACCAACGCTTGACAAAGAAGTACATTCAGATTATGTCATGTTCTTGGGCGGTTGAATATGATTATGACGTCTATCGGATGTCAGATTTTATGCCAAGTTCAGTAAATCTGTGAGAAATTCCAAAATAAGGCAATCCCCCAAGAAGAAACAATTACACACATTAGTGATGTACAACTGGACACTGCCTATTTAATTAATATTATTTTTAAACTGGACACCTTATTATGGGCATGTATCAAAAACTTTAGTAAGGACGGCGGAGTATGATGAATCGGCTTCCACAGCAGACGAAATCAAACTTCAAATAATTAAAACTTCACTGAAGGACCAATTTCTGACTCACAACCGCCGCAAACTATTCCCAGTTCCAACACTGCACAATCAAATATTCGTCCTTCTCGATTATCAGAAAATATCTGTTACCATCTGTCCACTTTCAACAGATAATTTCGAATTCGACCTGGTCTTATCCTCAGCAGGCTATTCGTACTGGGGCGGTGCCCCAAATCGTAACGGGGGTAAATTATGCCTATGGTCCTCGGGTCAATCGACCAAATGTGTCTGCTTGAAAAACTGTTTGAGAAGCTGGTTAATGGCCTAACGTTTTTGCTGAAAGGGACTGCGGAACAACACATGTAATCCTTATAGTAATTGGCAATTGTTAAAAACTCGTCATTTCATTGGTTCCACGATCATCGTACTGAAGCCGACATCAAACAAATGATCAATGAGAGGAAGCAGAGAGAATTCAGAGACTCATTTTTGAAATTTTATTATGATGGTCCAACCACCTGAGGCGACCATGAACCAACGGCATAATATTCATGAGGTGAATTATATTCCTACATTTCCGATATTCCAATGCAGAAAATCTTTTCTTATGGATGTGGGTCCGCTGACGTTTTAAAACCACATTGTATACTTTGCAATCGTCACCAGGGAAACACCACAAAAGTCATGGCGGCAGCGTTCCATAAAATATTTTCGAATTAAAAAGCAACATCGGTCTAAAATAGCTGAGACAAGATTTACTAATGAAGGGGAGTTAAATAACAAAAATCGTCCATTCGCATGGATCACCATAAAAGGAACACAAATTCGCGGTATTTAAGATAGTGCAGCTAACATCAGCGACTTACGCAGCGGATTTGATGATTTCATTGCCCTCCGTAATTTGACTTTAAAATCAATACCGACATATGTTAATACGGCTAGGGACTCCCGTCAATGCGTATTAGGCTAAGATAATACGGTGGTAACTTTCAACGATAAAAGCCACCACCATTAAAATGTTTGTTGTGGCCGCTTTGCAACGAAGACTGTACCTTTACTGTGATTTCTTGCAAATACCACCATGACATCTCTTACAGAACAACACGATTTAAACGAAGATCAGCGGAAACTGCTCCAGAACGTGGTCGAAATTCTAGACAAGGCTTATCCGCCTCCACTGACCGATGGATTACTTAGTAGGTTGGATCGGACTACCTATATTTCAAGCCTAGATCTCAAGGATGCCTCTAGGCAAATTCGTTTAGATCTTACTTCTAAAGATAAAACTGTTTTTACCATACCAGGCCGCACATTATACCAGTTTCGAGTGATGCCTTTTGGATTCTGTAATGCCCCACAAACCTTATGTAGATTAATGTACAACATCGAGTATTCATATATCTTGATAGCAGTGCGCTTGATGAAAGCTGGAATTACCATTAATATGAAAAAATGAAAATGTCTACTGAGAAAGATCGAATACTTGGGATATGTAGTTGGAAAGGAGGATTGGGACTTAGTTCGCATAAAGTTCGAACAATTACAGAGCTCTCCACTTCAAAGACAGTACATCAGATGAGATGGTTTCTGGGTGTGTCGAGGTGGTATCGGCACAGCCGATAGTAGCAATAGCAGGAAAATAATTCAGTTCAATTTTCCCGTTAGAAATCTCGGAAAATTCGATTTTTAAAAACTCATTAGAAAATTTGACTAAAATCAACCTCTAGAGTGCTATTTCTGGAGACGTGTTTTATTGATATGACTTGTTTCCCATGGGAAATCTCGGAAAATTTGAAAAAGTTTCCAGCCGAAATTACGAAATGAGCTTCTAGAGTGACTTTCAAATAGCTATCGCAGGAAAAAATCTCAGTTCAAGTTTCCGTGGGAAATCCCGGAAAATTTGAAAAAGTTTCCGTTTTATCATAGGAAAAAAATTCAGTTCAAGTTTCCTGAGAAATATCGGAAAATTCAATTTTGCAAAAATCATTACAAAATTTGTATAACCTTGGCCTCTAGAGTGTTATGTCTGGAGATGGATTACACTGATGTGACATGTCAATAGCTATCGCAGGAAAAAAATTCTGTTCTTCTGGGAATTTCGGAAAATTTGGAAAAGTTTCCAGCCGAAAATAAGAAATGAATTAGTGTTTTATGTTTATGAGCCAATTAATATTTATAAATTAAACAATTTTTAGATGGTTTAGGGCTCTTTTTATTTCTTTTTTAATTAATTAAAACTTCAGCTTTTGAACCCTATTCAAGTTCAACTCGAATAGGATTCGAAAGCTAAAGCTTTAATTAATTAAAAAAAGAAATAAAAAGAGCCCTAAACCAAATAAAAATTGTTTAATTTATAAATAAATGAATGTATAAAATCAGCCGCTAGAGTGTTATGTCTGGAGATAGATTGCATTGATGTGACTTGTAAATAGCTATCGCAGGAAATAAATTCAGTTCAATTTTCCCGGTAGAAATCTCGAAAAATTCGATTTTCCAAAACTCATTTGAAAATTTGACTAAAATCAACCTCTAGAGTGCTATATCTGGAGACGTATTTGATACTGGTTTTATACAAATTTTCTAATGATTTTTGGAAAATCGAATTTTCCGAGATTTCCCACGGTAAACTAGAACTGAATTTTTCCACGAATAGGTTAAACAAAGTTTTCTACGTAAGACTATTTACAAAAAAATTTATTTCAATACATGTATCCTATTTACTTTCGGCCGATAACTACTAAATTGTTTATTTTCGGCTGGAATGTTACATAATCTGGATTATCGACTTTTTATTTTCGGCTGGAAACTATCGGCTTACTTTATAAGAGTCCGATTGATAACGACTCCATTTTTTATTTTCAGCTGGGATAACACAATCTGCATTCGGCTGGGATCACACAATCTGCATTACCATTGTGTACTTTCGGCTAGACTAACGCAATCTGCATTATCGACTTTTCACTTTCTGCTAACTTTAAAAGTATACGTTTGTGTAATTTTCTTTTGTAAATTGTGTCGAGTTTTTCTTGAAGATTTTCACAGAAGAAGAAAATAAACGAAAAATAGAAGATGTCGGCAGTCTGGCGCGATGGAGTCTAACATTGCAGATTTATGACTTCTAAATTGATTGTCGAAAAGGGTCTCATCGCTGGAATCACCAGAGTTTAAATCCGACAAATATCAGGCAATGGCAAAAGAATTAGAAAAGTACTCTAGGAAAACCAACGCGAAACTTGTAGACGGACGATAGTTCATAAATATAAAGCAACCCGATTCGACCTCATTTACGGGCGATACTCCATGTTGGAAACTATTAATACCTGAAGCACCACACGGACCTCTTATTGAATCTGCTCACTGTCCCTCGTCGGCTGCTCATCTAGGCATAAGCAAAACCACCGAAATATCCAACGTTATTAATATTGGCCTACGCTCTCCCGCGATGTCAAAGAATTATAAGTTCCTATGATTTATGTAAGAGTAACAAAGCCGTAAACTACATTACACGTACTCCCTTGGGAATACTACCTGTTACGTTTAAGCCCTGGCGGATAATTTATTTAGATTTTCTAGGACCTTATCTCCAGACGGGAAATGGGAATATGTACCTTCATATTGATCGCCTTTCATTATTTCTCAAAATTCATGGTGATAATACCTTTACGGCAAGCAACCTCAATGGAAGTCGTTAAGTTCCTGAAAAATCAAATTCCTGACAAATCACGGGTTACGTAATTCCATCCATGACACTACAGGTTTTTCGCTACATTTTGTAGAATTTGGCCAACATTTAATTTTACATGGATTCGTATGCAGACTGCTAAAACAGGTCTACAAACTGACCGGGAATAACTTATGTCTGAATGAGAAGCCGAATAATTTCCATAGGTTGTACGCCATTATTCAGAATTACCTCTTTCAGGCAGCGTATAAAAATAGTGCTTCTTATAATTTGCATAGCAGACATATAATCACTATTCGTAAGAAATTTTACGCAGAGTAGAGCAGTAGACCGGCATGCGGCTAAATATGTCCCAAAATGCTTAAAAGGAATAGTCAGTATAGGTAATGTCGCGTACGAGGTGACAGACATAAACGGAAAGTCAATGGAAATTTATCACAGGAAGGATTTGAAAACGTAACCTGATACAAACTAAGCAGCCCGGCCTCATCTCAGGGGCAGTAAAAATGACAAAAATTCTACTACTATTTTGAACTGGAAACGGAAAATTTGGTAGACGATGATTGAATTTTTTTCTAAAGGATTTTTGTTTTTGCTTTCTTACACTGAAAAATAATTTGGAATCATAGGAAGTGGTTGATATATGGTATGAGGTAAGTTGCCGTGCGCTGGTCTCTTGCTTTTTTGTTACTTTTTTGCGGTCTAGCAAAGGTCCTTACGAAATCTAAACTGCTTTAAAAAATTGTCATTTTTCCCCTATGTTTTCTGTAGTTTTAATAAACAGTTGGTTTGAGTGTCTTCCAGTTAAACTTGTCTCGTTTTCCTTCAAATAATGGCCTAAAGGTTCCGGCTGATATAAAATCTTAGGATTTAAATCTAAACTCGTGAAGCAACCTGTAACGTAATATTTGCGCAAGATTTAATGGTGGTTTATGCATCCGTATAATAGAAAACAAATTCAACCTAATTGAAACATTGCGCAAAATAAAAGCAATCAAATTTATTTACGTAACATTTTTAGTAAATATGGAGAGTTACTTTGCAGGTAGAACGAGCAAAAAAAAGAAAAAAAGTAATTTTTCCATTTTCAATTTCCATAATTGAATTGAACTTTTTGTATGTATTCCAAGAGTAGAAAATTAATTTTTTTTTTTTTTTCTTTTATAAATTTAATCAAAACTAATAAAGTTTGGTTAGTAAAACATCTAGAATGTTTATTTTTTGTTACTCACCTGTATCAGAATTTTCAACACCATCACCATAAGGGAAAAATCCAGCTATATATACGTCGGCACGATGAGAACTGGGTCGTTGACATGTTATTAAATAATTCAAATGAAAAAGTAATAATAAATTTAGGATGCAGTTTTCATTTCTCATTTTCACGTTATAGTCTGCAAGTAAATAAAGCAAAAAAATTAATAAGTAAATTGTTGTTTTAGTTTCGTTGGAGTATGGTGGTACACATTAATAATCATAAAATAGTACAAAACATTTTTATAAGTATAAGGCGTATCATCATCAACATCATTTATGTCTTCTTCAGTTTTCTATTTATTCAAAACATATGCATTAATAATGTAGAGTACATACATACGTTTGTATGTGAATTCAGGTTGAGTTCAGCATGTATATATTTACACTTTTATAACGCGCAAATGTAAAAAAAAAATCGCAAGCATATACATATGTATGTATATATGTACATATGTAAACGTTATATTAAATCAGTTTTAAAACCAGCTTGATATCCACACTCGTCTGATTGTTACTGAGTTTTTTTATTTTCTACGGTACCCTATTCCGATTATTAATTCAATGAGTATTGCATTTCTTATTACTAAAACAAAACAAAACAACAAAAATTGAAAGAAATAGTGCAAGAAAATATTTGTGCTGTGATTATCCTTTAAATGAATATGTATTGTGTAGGTACTCATATATGACTCTCATTTCTCATTTATGTGACTATTCTATTGTACGTACGAGTATGTACATACAATGTTAAAAATGAATAAAAAATTTTCCTGTTTTGCGAATTGTTGGTGGTTTTTAGATTTACAAAGGAACTTGTTGCATACAGATTTTATTCCATTCTCAAGTTATTTATTTATTTTATTTTACTTCAGTTTTTCCTGTTTGATGTCGGACTACAATATAACGTATATGTATGTATACAACCAAGAACTTTAGGATGTGGGGAAAATTGTTGCAATTTGTATGTACATTTCCATCTATCTATCTATCTATCTATTATTTATCAATTTTTTGTATGACTTTCTGCATTGGTTTTATGTTACATATACAGTACATTTATAAAAGTCTATATAATATGTACATATAGATTTAATGGTTCGATATTTATTATTGAAATTATATACTGTTGATTTTAGATTCCTTTCATTACAAATTTGAAATTTATATAGAGCACAGCGCATTGACACTAAAGCAATTTACCTTATCTATTTGATATTAGTAATTTTAATCAATATAAATGTGATGATATAAATCTAGATTGAAGACTCAAGCTTTTTCTCTCTATAATATAGTTAAGATATATACGGAAATGTGAAATATTATGTATAATAGCAGAGCCTTCTAGAGTACAGAGCCAAAATCATACGTCATAATTTTTTAGAAGCTTTTTTTAGTGGCATAACTTTCATTGTTCGCCATGTGGATTCCACAGAAAAAATTATGTTTATTAGTTTCAAATTTTTCAATGAAAAAAGCACGAGTGTTCTAAAACTTGTATACAAAAGTTTGCAACCTTTAAGCAAAGCCATAGTTTAAAAATCGAAGCTTACATATTAAAACACACAAAACATATGGGAAATCAATTTTTCGAAAGACAATTTTTTAAATGAATAAGTTACAAATTCTTAATTATGATTTCTGAAATACTTTCATAGATGTTTGAATTTCAACATATACGAATATCGTTTAAGTAAATCGTTTTCATTTTTTTGTAATAATTGATTTATTTAAACCAAAATATAAACAAAATTCATAACAACAGAATTCTGGTCAAATTAAAATAAAAGCTTACTACAATTCGTTTGGTCATAAAGTCAATATACATTACATAGATTGCAGTGATGGCCGTAGAAATTTGGTAAAATCATACCAAAAATTACCATCTGAGAAAATTTCAAGTAAAAAAATTGTAGGAAAAGCAAAACAAATTCACAAAACATTAAGTACGAGTGATAATTTTGTGATTAAATAATTTTTTTTCGTATTTTTCTGTAAATATTTTAGACATCTTACGTACACTAGTAAAACTAAAGATAAATTTAGCAAGTATTATTTTAATTCGTCAGAGCCAACTTTGATGTATTTTTCAAAATGAAAGTTAGAAAAAATATATTTTAGAAATAATTTAATTTTAATATTTCTGCAATTAATATTTACTTAATACCAATATGGCCTTCTTGTGTATTGTTCTTAAAGATATGTAGAAAACATTTATATAAACGTTTTATAATATATTTGCGTTTTTTATTGAAAAACTTGAACCTAAAAAACACCATTTTTACTATGGATTCCTATGGAAATCAATGAAAAGTTATACCACTAAAAAAGCTTCTAAAAAATACGTCATTAAGATTATGGCTCTATACCAGAGCAACCTTGATTATACAAAGCCATAGTCTAAAAAACACAGCTTTTATAAAGGAATTAGAAACGAGGAAAAAACCAAACTTTTCATAGTAAAATACACAAAACATATTTGAAATCACTTTTTTTCCTAAGACAAATTTTTAAATGAAAACGATACAAATTTTAAATTATGATTTCTGAAATACTTTCATAAATGTTTGAATTTCAACATATATGAATATCGTTTAAGTAAATCGTTTTCATTTTCTTGTAATAATTGATTTATTTAAACCAAAATATAAAAAAAAATTCATAACAACAGCATTCTGGTCAAATTAAAATAAAAGCTTACTACGATTCGTTTGGTCATTAAGTCAATATACATTACATAGATTGCAGTGATGGCCGTAGAAATTTGGTAAAATCATACCAAAAATTACCATCTGAGAAAATTTCAAGTAAAAAAATTGTAGGAAAAGCAAAACAAATTCACAAAACATTAAGTACGAGTGATAATTTTGTGATTAAATAATTTTTTTTCGTATTTTTCTGTAAATATTTTAGACATCTTACGTACACTAGTAAAACGAAAGATAAATTTAGTAAGTATTATTTTAATTCGTCAGAGCCAACTTTGATGTATTTTTCAAAATGAAAGTTCGAAAAAATATATTTTAGAAATAATTTAATTTTAATATTTCTGCAATTAATATTTACTTAATACCAATATGGCCTTCTTGTATATTGTTCTTAAAGATATGTAGAAAACATTTATATAAACGTTTTATAATATATTTGCTTTTTTCATTGAAAAACTTGAAGCTAAAAAACACCATTTTTACTATGGATTCCTATGGAAATCAATGAAAAGTTATACCACTAAAAAAGCTTCTAAAAAATACGTCATTATCATTATGGCTCTATACTCTAGAAGGCTCTGCTTATAGCCAACTAAACTTTTCAATGTTTTGTTTAAATAAATGACGTCTAATAAAAAATAAATCGAGTCGTTTATTAAAAGTATGTAATTCAAATTAAGATTTATATAGCGTAAAGGCTTCAGCTATTGACACTCTCAATTTTTGATTCAGTAATTGACACCATCGCGCTATTTAGCGTTTTTCTTACGATTGGTACCTTAATAATTATAAATGATGAGATTAATCTAATATTTCACTGTTTCTCTTTCTCTTTTATAATAATTTTGTCGGTTGCTATTTTAGTCTCTCGCCAAACGTTGATGTGAAAACATCGTATCATTTTTTTTCTTTTGTCAGTGAAAATTTGTTGAATTTGCACAAGGAATGCGGTAAACGTAAGTAGATTTAATACATTATTTAAGTAAATAAATTATTAGTGTTATATTACATTTTATAAAATAATAGTTTTGATCAATAAAAAACGAAAGAAATTAATCGTATATATAATATATAAATTATTAAATATGCTGGGTGTTAATTAAAAATTATATATATTTAAATTAAATTAATAAATTAATTAAATTATAAATAATTAAATATGATGGGTATTAATAATTGTAACCGAATTTAACGTAGTTTCTATTATTGACTGGACATGTCAATAAATGTTACTTCGTTGATACAATGATTGACTCAGGAGTGTAAAAATATACCTATTTCGTACAGTTTATTGTCAATCAGTAATTAAATAAATAACTGAGGCGAGTGCGAACATTCAAAGAGGATAGACGTGTTTTTTCTATCCTCTTCAAAAATTTAATTTAATTTTATTTTTGTCTTTATTTTTGTTTTATTTATGTAGTGTAGTGTTATGTATATACATACTTTATATACATATTTATATATATTTTAATCCTAATTGAATTCAATTTTAGTCTAATAATAATTAAAGTGTAAGTGCAATAATAATTGAAGTGAATTTTTGGAAAATGCAATCCACCGGGATGCATTTATCAGGCAATGTTTTATATTTCTAGATAAAGAAATCAAAATTATTGATTTCTTGTTTAAGTTCATGATTTTAACTTTAGGGAGATTGTACATGAAATTCAATTTCAATTTTAATTACTAAAACCTAATAATCGAATAGAAATAAAATAAATTTTAACTTAAATAAGGCCAGCACTGATGTAATACCACGGGCCTGATTCAATGATGAAGCACACAGAATGTAAGAGACATTTAATCGCTTGTGGTTGAAAGTGTTGGTGCGAAAATAGAATAAAAATACTCTCATCTAACCAATCCCAAATCTCAATTAGTTTTTTTCATTATTAACACACCCAATTTTCCTTCCACAATTCGTTTGTTTTGTTTTATCTACAATTTGTATGTTTTTCTCACTCATTTATATGATCTGTCGATCACCGATACTTTCATGTATAAGCCTTAAACATCCATAATTCCAAGACGAACTATTGTTTGTTATTGCCTGATAATTGCTACTGAAAGTAGTATTGGTGACTAAATGATGACGGCTACGTCGCATATTACTTTACATTTATTACTTTCTTTTACTCTAGTAAAATAAAGTATAGTAATCATGAAAATTTTGGACCTTGATATTTTTAGTGATTTATCTGTTTTGAGGTCCCCTGAGTCCGAAAAAGTGGGTTTCGAAATGGTGTCTGTCTGTCAGTCTGTCAGTCTGTCAGTCTGTCAGTCTGTCCGTCTGTCCGTCTGTCAGTCTGTCAGTCTGTCTGTGTCCTCTCTACAGCCCAGATGGTTTAACCAATCGAACTGAAACTTCAGATTTTAGCTTTTTTGATAAATTGGGAGGTCCCAGTGAATTTTACTCCAAATCGGCTAACCGGAAGTGGCCACTCCCTTGGTCCAGAAAATTTATTTTGCAAATAACTTAAAAAGTATAAGGTTTACAAAAAACTACCGAAAACAAAATGTTTCCAAAAATTAAAAACAAATAAAATTAAAAAAAAAAAAAATTAAAAAAAAAATTTAAAAATTTAAAAATTAAAAAAAAAAATTTAAAAAATTATAAAAAAAAATTAAAATTTCTCAAAATTCTCTGTTCGTAAAAGAAAGTCGTGTGTTGGCCACACCTCCATTTTTTTCATACAAACACATATTTACTTTTTATTTGTACACTCTTGACAAAAATATTGTACACATTTGAATTCATTTTTGAATTTAATAAAAAAATTATTAAGATAATTTAAATTTAAAAGGTATCATAATATTTTAATATTTAACATGTAGTAAAGCATTAAAATATGTACGCTTATTCGTATTTTTTAACACAATGAAATTTGGTCTACAGTGTAATAAAGATAGGTTATACATCTTTTTCCTTATGTCAAAAAATATGTACGACAAACATATGACATCTTGTTTTCGTGGCCCTTGTTATATAAAAATATATTTTAACAGAGCGCTCAAGATTAAAGACGTAAGTAATTTGTTTATAATCTCAATATTTCACGTCTAATAACCATTTTATTGCAGTCGGAGCTCGATAATTTAACGTGTCTTGAGTACAAAAACGAGTCGGAGAAGTACAATCTGAACAGCAAATGTGTATACATAAGAAGCTACTGACCGAGTTCGATATTTATCATCGTATTGTGCGGTTCAAAAATTATATTGTAGCTATCATGAATAAGAAATTAGTTCCGGCCAAAGTTATGGTCCCGTTTTTGGGCGTACGTACAACAAATCTAATCGACGAACAAAATTGTCACAAAGTTGTCACAACAATAATGTGTTTTGTTGAAAGAAAATTTAATAATCTGTCCGTTAATACTTTTGCGGCAGTTCATGTATTTTTTTTTTAATTATGGTGAGTTGATTAAACGAGAACCTGGAACTTGAATGAGATGCTGATCACGATATGGCCGACTATATCTACGACATTTAACGAGTGAATTAGTTTTTATTGTGGTATTTTAAGCGTTTTTGTCATATTAACCGTTTATGATGAGGATGTTGTCCAGATCGAAAATGTCCTCACTAAAATGACACTATTAACGGCGGTTGTTGTTATATCTCACCACTTTATTCCTGATGAGAATTTAATTTGGTGTCCTGAAAAATTGATGACAGCCATTCGGCGCATGTTCATTATCTCCCAGTATCGTATCGTGAATTATCACATATGTACATCAATCAGGTACTCGATCAATTCGGACAATTGTTGCAATTGAAAGTGGTAACTACTAGTATCTTTGAGTTACATTAATTTTGTATTAAATTCATGTTTATTCCAGATTCATCTTGTTAACGAATTATCGTCCGCTAGTTACGCCATTTGTCATGTACTTCTCTTTCCGGTCACGGGCTTTGGAGATTGTTGATTTTTTTCGTTTGATGTAAGTTCGTTTGCGAAATGGATGTGCGAAAACATGGGAATCCAGATTGGCAGCTCACTACAGTAATGAGGAGGAACAAATTACATCACAACCAGTTTGCCAAACGAATCAATATACGCAGGTTGAAAATGGTAAGACTGAATTATCACTGGTTCATTTCACCATGAAAAATCTGCAATAGAAAATGCCAAGTGTGCAAGGATTACGAAAACATGCTCTACAAGACTTGAATATAACGCGCGGTGGTGGAGGTTTCAATACTAATAATAATACGGCGACGGCCCAAAGCAAACAAATTGGTGGTGAACATTCTTTGATAATTCAATCGATTTTGCGAACGAACAACGTTGGATCAACAATGTATCTATCCATATTCAGTCCACCTGGATATTTACCATCAAGTATGGTGCACACTCCGCTGAGCAATGTTCACCAACAGAGTCTGATACATTCGCGGCATTCGGATGACTTTGATCGTGTGAAATTATGTTAAATTTGAATAATGCGAACACGAATACACTACGAAGTACACTGCATAAGATTGCAAAGCAACAAAAAAATTTATAGCTCTTGGCGTATATGTAGACCCATTTAATAAATTTCGTGTAGGTAAATAAAATAAACAACAAGGTATAATTTTTTTAAATATATTAAAGAAGTAAAAGCCGTATGGAAGCACATTTCTTAGTAAACTATTCAGTTAGTGCTTCCATTAGGCATAAAACCTTTCCCAATGAACATGTTATTAACAAAATTATAAATAAATAATTTAATAATTAATTAAAATAAATAATGAATTTCATTTAAACAAAAAGGTCAGTCTTCGTTCAGTCAATTATTTCGAATATGCCGAATGACAGAACCATTGCTGTTATTGTAATTGGCTTTATTTTCCAACACAAAACCTACACATAAATACAAGCATAAATAGCTTTCGTTTTATTTGATATTATTATACGGCGTTGCCGTGGTGTAAATTGTTGTTGTTTCCTATGTATTTTTTGTATTTTTTTTTTCATATTTCATAGCACAAAACCAAAACAAATTGATTAGTGTTGGTTAGTTTTTTTATTGAAGGCTTATATGTACCAAACTAACACTATGGGCAGTAGTCACTTTGTCCCTTTAAATTTCGTAGAGTTCGTCTTGGAATTATAGATGTTTTTGTATAAGCGCAAAATAAATTTATAATATTGCTGACAATCGGGCTTGTGGTGCATTGGTGTTGGTTTTGTATTTGTATGCTGGTGTTATTTTTTCGCTCTGTGAGTTTTAGTATTCATGGAACAAATATGGTGGGCTTGATAAAACATGAATATACAGGTTCAATGAAGTTTAAGTGTATTCGACTCAAATAGGATTCTTATACTTCGTATAATCGAATGGGTTTGAGTCGAATTGGAATCCGTCTTATACAATTCATTGAAAATAGTTTATTTATTTATGATTAATAATTTTTTTACAGGGTATTACAAACTGCATCAAATTGATTTTAAATTATTTTATTATATTTTAAAATTATAAATTAACTAAATATATAAATAAAATGCTAATTTGGAAATGATAATTTGAGTTGAGTTAAGATTTGGTTTTCAACACATAACGATGGATTCATTTATGTGTGCATAATTTAGTGGCAGGGTATTATGTACGAGAAATGAAATAAAGTTTTATGGATATACATATTTAGATTTATTTAAGAGTATATTTAGGTATGATTTATTTTTTACAGGTATTATAAACTACAAATTATATTTAATTGATTTTTATTAATATTATAAGTTTATAAATTAACTAAGTTAGATAATTAAATACTAATTTTGAAATATTAATTTGAAGTTGAGTTGTGATTTGGTTTGCAACACATAATAACGTATTTATTTATGCATGCCAAATTTGGATTAAACAAATGTGAACAACGTGGAATTAGATAAAGGCATATTGTGATGCTAAATGTTTTGAACTTAATTGATTAATTAAATTAATGGATTTATTGGAGTTTAGGTTGCAGTTTTCACATACAAACGTCAATTTTACTGATATGGTACACAGATAAAATTTGTAAGAAAATAATGTTTAAGGTTCCTTTCACTGTTTTATTATTTTACTTACTTTGCATGCTTGATTTTGCAGGGTAATATGTCTATAAACGGAGTTGAAGTTTTGTGAAGTAGATAAATAATAAATTTCGTATATTTTGATTTTTGTTTATCTTAATTATGTCAACAAGATTATGTAGCTGTTATAAATTATACTTAATTATATATAATTGTTAGATCGTCTCCGTGCTACAGAAATACTGGTGAATTCTCGCTCAGGATCCAGAAACTCCAAGTTTCCAGCTGTTATGTAGCGTAGAAATTCTATTGTCTGGTGATAACTATTTTATTTTATATATCACTAACTAATTTATTTAAGTTAAATTCGATTAATTAAGTAGTAGGGATATGATATAACTGTGATAATTTAATTTAGGTTCTGGAGATACCTGGGAAATTCTATTTGAGCTTTATTCGTAAGTGCCCTGTATACATGTAGATCTTAACTAACTTATTGGTATTCTAGACTTTTTGCGGCGTAACATAATCAATTTTTAAATGATGTTATATAATTTTATAAATAATTAACTTCAACCTTATTATTAATTTCCTTTTTTTAGATCTGCAGGAAATTGCTGATTAGTTTAAGTTTAATTTTATGGTTAAATATATATTTTTAACTTTTGTTTTTAAGATGTAGGATAAACACGATGAGAACCATTGGTTTACCGTTGTGCTGTTTTCTGTTTGGAATTATTAGTTTTATAATATTACTATATTAATATTATTAATATTTTTAAAAATTTATTTATTTGTTATATGAGAATTAATTTATAATTTATTTCAGAGAATTTTTGTGTTGTCTTGTGCTGATAATTTTTATCAATTTTTATAAATATTACTGAATAATCATACTAACTGTCGGCTATACCTGGATGTTTATAACCAGGCTGTTTCTGTCAATACTAATTATCCTATCCTACCCTTAGATTTTGCTGTGTGTGAAAGGAACATGGTGTTATCCGGCCAGGGTTGGACATGGAGCTGTCACATTTTTGTAGTGTCGGAGGTGGTTGTGCTTTCTTTGTTGTAATGGTGCTTCGATGTCCTCAATGGAAAGCATTCACCTGTGTCATAAAGTTGCTTTGACAAATCAATTCCTATAGAATTTTTAGCCTTGAATTGGGAAGTCTCCATATTTGTTTTCATAAATTGTTGATTTTTTGTAATGTTTGTCCATTAATATATTTTAATTAATTTAGTTTTGGTAACCCTCCTATAACACGGTAGATAGGTGCCTGTGATATGACGTGTAATGCGAAACCGCGCTGTAAGTGATTAGAAGCTGGTACAAAAAGAGGGGTTAGGTTCTCAAATCTACATATTAAAAAGATTTTTTTTTTAAATTTCATCAAGCAACTTTATTTTTCGCAAAAATAAAATAAAAAAATGTACATAAATACATACATATTATTAATTTCATTTCATTTAATGTAACCATTATTTAATAATTCTCTTCATCATCGCTGCTGAATAAAAAACGAGATCATTTATTTGGTTGAACGGCATCATCTTCACTTTCTGAAGTTTTTTCTGCATTTAGATTTTGCGCATCTTCTGCAATCTTTAAAAAATCTGTAATCTTGCTTTGCTTCTGTGTCCTTATAAAGCCGTTATAAATTTCATGATATGGAGATAAGCAATTTTGCAGTTCCCTTTTGAATTTTCGACTTCTTTCGATGGAGGGGTCTGTGTTCAAGAAAAATGATTCCAACTTTTCGGCTAAGCTTAAACCTTCTTGTAATTTTTTTATTGTAAAATTGTTAACACCACTATCTTCATCAGAGCTAGAATCGATTTGATTTAATTGGGTTTGAGATGCCATTTCTACCAAATCTGCTACACCAACTTCGTCTTCCACTAATAAATCTTGAAGATCCTCATTAGCCATATCCAAAAAACCTTCTCCTCCGATCAAGAGGGATCCGATCACCAATTTCATTTTCCGCTGATTCTTGCACGTTTTTTATTTCAACTGACCATATCTTCTTCCAACATGCATTTAATGTTTTAGTTTTCAGCTCTTTTATCGACAAGGATATGATTTCGATAGAGTTCTTAATTGAAAATTGCTTCCAAGCTTCAGTTACGTCAATAGATTTTGAATCAGTTGTGTCTGAAATCCATTGTAGTAATCTTCTGATATAATAAGTCTTAAAGCTGTAAATAATTTCTCGATCCAATGGCTGGAGCAATGAAGTAGAGTTAGGTGGTAGAAACACTATTTGGACGTTAGGTAGACTTAAGACTTTTGGATGGCGCACCTGGCGCATTGTCTATTAGTAATAGCGCCTTGAAGTCCAAATTTTTCTGTTTTAAATAAGCTTCCACCTCTGGCACAAAACAATTTAGAAACCAATTTCTAAATAAATCTGCAGTTACCCAAGCTTTTGAATTCGCTTTCCAATATACCAGTAATGTGTTTTTATTTACGTCTTTTAGTGCACGGGGATTCAAAGATCTATAAATTAACATGGGTTTCGTCATACAATCCCCGACGCGTTGCTGCACAAAAGTAACGTTATACGATCTTTTGATGCCTTAAATCCGGGTGCAGTTTTTTCATTTTTTGATATAAATGTTCTGTTGGGCATTTTTTTCAACCAAACCCCAGTTTCATCGGCATTAAAAACTTGATGTGCTGTGTATCCTTGGTCTTCAATAATTTTTTAAATTTTTTCTGGATATAACCTGGCAGCTTCATGATCTGCCGATGCAACTTCTCCTTGAATTTCTATGTTGTGAAGAGAAAAACGCTTTTTGAATTTCTCAAACCAACCTTTACTTGCTCGAAAATCTGAGTTCACAGAAGATTCTCCATTTTCTTTAAGACAGCTATAAATTTGAAGCGCTTTTTACTTAATTATATTACCGTCCAATGAAATCCGTTTTTGACAGCTATCGTCAATCCAAATGCTGAGTGCTTTTTCCATTTTTTCAATAATCAGCGCACGTGGACGAGCTGCATATTTTGCGGATATCGAAGATCCTGCAACAGCAGCACTTCCAATTTCCTTTTTAATTTGTTTAATGGCCCGTACCGTTGCCTCATTTAAATTTAGTGTTTTTAGGTATTCCCCCAACACATATACAGTACCGAGAATATAAAGTGCAACACCCATAAAAACACCCAAAATCATGTATTTTGCCAATACGACGCACATTTAAAAAAACAATTGTTTTAGAAGTGGTTCTTTATAACATAACAGACATTTTATGGAAAAACTAAATTTCATGATAAATGGTATTATTGTTTTTAAAGCCATTATAATTTTTTAGCATTTTTCAGGTAAAATTAAATTTCAGTTTCAAGAACAGGTAATAAATGTTTAGTCACTTTTTACTGTAGTCCAACAACTTACCAAGTACGTCACAACAATGTGGAAACTAACGATAATTAGCACAATTGGGCTAATGTACACCATAATTACTCACGAAATAATTTTTTAATCGATAACATATCAAGTTATTGAATTTAGAAAATTTTTATAAGCAAAATGCGGAAATGGCTATAACACCCTGTAAAAAAGGCATTGGGCTAATGTACACCATAATTACTATCAAAATAGTTATACGTTGCTATTACATCCCGGAATGGTATTGAAAGCATTTGAGGGTTGCATTACACCGCAAATTATATCAAATGGATTTAAAGCATGCGGCCTTTAGCCGTGGAATTACGCGTCAATAGATTATTCTAAATGTTTGGGAAAATTATCTGAGCTTTGCGTGCCAAATAGAGTACTATTGAATGAAGGCTCCATAAACCTTTCACAATTTACTGATATTGTCGGACAGCCAAGCATAACAACTCTTAATGACATTTTAAAAACCCCCAGTTAATTTAGAAAAGTTTGACGATAATTTTAAACTATTATTTAATGTGTTTAAGACACTTAAAGGCTATACTTTGCATTCACCGCTGAATTGTTCGACTGAAGCATTCGAAATAGCTGAATATCAGGCAGACGACGGTTACACAATTCCAGAAATCAATATTAACGGGATAGAAAATTTTATATATGTATGTACATTGATGGCGACATAACACACCAAGTAGAGGATCTGATTGGAGCAACGGTAACAATTTCTGATACTAAGGAAGTTACAGATACCCAAGCCACTGCACCTACCGCTACAAATTTCGCTATGTACAATCAGTCTATTGAGGACTATTTAGATTGGCCTGAAACGACAGTTAAACCAAAAAAACCATTCGTGTTAAAATCTCCAATATATATCCAAGCAGAATGAGTCCGAAAAATAGAAAAGAATAAGCTTTTACAAGAAAAGGAAGCACATAAAGTTGCCAAATTGGAAAAACAAAAAATAAAAAAAGATGAGGCTGAATTAAAAGCTTTAAGAAAACAGCAAAATCAAATTAAGAAAAGAACAGATCGGGAAACCTAAAACCACAAACTACAGAAATCAAATATTACCTGAGCGAAATAAAGTACGGATGCTCAAGGTAAGCTTAAAATTAACATTTATGCTTGAATAATTTTTGTCTAATCATAAATTTTCAAATATATTTTTAGTGCCTCCTCTTGTTAATGATCTTAGTCCTGACAAAAATGAAGAAATAATTATTGAAGCTGATTCTGAAGATCAATCATTCATTAAAACTTTAATTGTTGACATCGGAAGCAATAAAATTGCCAAGGGCCAAATGTGCTATCATTGTACATATTCGTTAAGTACGAAACCACATACCTTCGAAAATGTAGGGATAAAATGTTCCAAATGTTTAAGAGAGTACCACATAAAATGCCTCAAATCCCTAGAATTGCCAATTCTTCCACTGATCTTATATGCGAAGTGCAACTTGAAAATCCCATTAAGTAAAGACTGAATCGTATTGGAACATATTGCGATTATAAGACTTTTTAAGTTTAACAAATTAAGTGACATTGAAGTCATATTGTGATATTATTATTTAAATAACTGAATTAAAGTTTTATAGCTAAATATTTAAAAATAAAGTTGTTGATTTGGCTAATAATTTTTAGCCTAATTTTATTTAATAAAACGGATTTTTTTGATAAAAAGTGATTTTGGTTTGATTTTTATTTGAAACTAAATCTATGTCAATAGCTATATTAAGGCATGTCAATGATCATAACAAGGTGTCAATAGCTATGCATATTAGAAAGCTTTTCGGAAATTGAAAAATTAATAGTTGTAAAATATCTTTTCTACGAGGTTTAGGGCATAATTAACAAAACAAGCGAATACCTAAGTGACAATTTCATTATGACTGTCAATAGATGTAGCCTGTACGCTATAATATGTAGGATTTAAGGTATCCGAATTTGTTCAACTCAATTAGGATACAGCCTGTATCGTATTTTATGTTATATTTAAATTGTGTAATTGCTTTATATATTATTCCTGTTATGTAAAACGATTATTAACAACAACAACAACAACTCGTGCTTTTTCCTTAAAAACTAATTAAACTCTACACTTTAGGGCTCAACCGGGATCGATCAGCGGGTAGTTTTGAGCAACATACATATATTAAGGAAATTCCTTAACCTATTGAGTTTGAGAAGCAAATGTGTAGTTTTGTATGTTTTGGTTTAGCTTTGGTGCGTTTAAGATGTTGTGTTCCAAAAAGGGAAAACCGACCGATTAAACATTTAAGTTTGTGGTGATTAACATATATAAAACTTTATCGGGAAGTTAATATAGTTGGTAAATTTTTATATCCGTGAGAGATTTTACGTATACCAAGATTTGTGGTGATATAAAGTGCCGTGGAATAAATCCGAATTCGTGAGTCGAGAAATATAAAGTACCGTATTTTGTACCAAGGCAGTTTTAACGGCTAAAGTAATACGCGTGATATTTAAAAATAAGTGCTGCTGTTGTAAGCAGTTTTAGTTTGGCAAAGATCAAATATAAAATCAGAACGGTTCTAAGATCACCGAATTTGTGAGCCGAGAAATATAAAGTACCGTATTGTGTACCAAGGACGATTTTGATTTTGGAGCTGAAAGTGAGGATTGCTATTATATAACAAATTATTAAGAAATTTTAACTGAGATAAGCCGAAAAAAAATTATCTTCATAATTAGCCTGAAATTGAGGACGATTTTATGCGTAAGATGATGGAAAAGTTTAGAAGAGTCGCGAATATTGAGTCGGTGAATTCAAATAATACAGTGCTATTGAACGAACCAAAAAGCAGCACTATGATGGAGGGTGGTGACATGCTAGCGAACTTAATGGCAACCAACAGGAAGATAATACCTATAGTTAGAAGAGTTACGAACACGGGAGATGGCGCTGAAAGGTAAAATGTATTAGAGATGTCGAAGAATCGCTTTCGAAGTTTAGCGGGGAGGATGAATATCCCGTCGAGAAATGGATTCAGGGTGTCGAAGATGCTGTATGTATGAAATGGAATGCTAAACGGAAAGTTATTTATACAAAAAGACTATTTTCTGGAACAGCAAAAGACAATTTATGTTTGGCGGTTACTGATACCTGGGAAAATCTAATCACACATTTATTCAACGAGTTCAAAAAGAAAGTGAATTCTGCTCTGGCGCATGGCAGAGAGAGAGAGAAACAGAAAGATGAATTTTTCAAAAATTATTTAAGCGCTATGCATGAACTAGGTCAAACCGGCAACTTGGAAGATGCTTCGATAATCGATTACTGTATAAGTGGAATAACCGATTATGAACATAATAAGGCGATATTATTTGGATCAACCTCTATGAATGATTTCAAAAGTAAACTCGTAATTTATGAAGAAATCAAACAAAAAATTAAGATAAAAGCATCAATCGAGAGCGTAACAACAAAGCCAATTGAGAACAAAAAGTCAAATAGATTCAGAAGAATGCCAAGATGTTACAACTGTAGTGGAACCGGGCATCTAGAAAAAGATTGGGCGAAAAAATCTGATAGTTCAAAGTTCTAAATCTTGTGCAGCCATAGAGAATCAGGATGAGTGTTCATCTAAAGCTGTCAAAAATGTAATGTTCAATGGAAAGGAACTTTGTGCGCTAGTTGATACCGGAAGCGACATTAGTTAATGTCACATAAAAAATTCATTGGAACGGGCATTTGCGAATTTAACGAGAAGTGCACAATATTCCATGGTGCGGGGTCCAAAGATGTATTAACCGTAGGTATAGGTTTGATGCAAAGCTAAAAATAGAGGATGAAGTATATGAGACCACAATTCACATAGTTCCTGATGGAATACTGCCAGTTGACTTTTTATTCGGTAGAGATTTGGGTAGAGAAAATTCATTTCGGGAAACGTTTCAACGGTGATTGAGCGTGGAGAACTTCCGCTGAACATAAACCATATTAATGATCGTGAAGTGGCGGATAGAATTCGATTATTGGTAGTAAACTAAAATCCAGAGAAGAGAACGCCAAGTCCAAACATAAAAATGCATATTGAGCTGACCGATGAGAAACTGATTGCTTATAAACTGAATTATGTCAGAAAATTATTAAAATTATTAAAACTGTATGATTTTAACTAACAATAGTTAAAATATCGTGCATTTACTAAAAATAAAATTTAAAATTTTAACAGTTTTAATACAAAATTTCATTTTATCGTTTTAATTTACGATGATAAATTGAAATTTTGTATTAAAACTGTTAAAATTTTAAATTTTATTTTTCGTAAATGCACGATATTTTAACTATCGTTCATTAAAATCATACAGTTTTAACTATTTTAATATTTATGTTACATAATTTGGTAAAAAAGGAAATATCGTTCTCGTTACTCGTTCTCAATGTGTACCGGGCTTTACTGACTACGTATTTTAAACTGTATGTCATACAAATTGAAAAGTCGTCGAAAAGTAACCTCGTAAACTGCATTTTCACCAAGCATTTATGAGGAAATAGCGAAAGCTTCAAAATTTGAAAAGTTTAGTTTGAAAAGTCTTCTGAGGCACACAGCATAAGTCAATATTTTAACAGACACCTAGTGTGTAATAGAATAAGTTAAATTAATAGCTCAATGTTTTTGTGTACTAAAATGGAATTTTCCGTGATAAAATTGTTCTAAATGTTTCTACACTATTCCAACTGGAAAAGTCATGAATTTTCGAAAAGTTTGGTTTGTGTATATAAAAAGGCGAACAAGATCGAATTGGATTATTCAAATTTGGAACGCGATAGTGTAAAGATTAAAAAGAAATTAAGAAGTGATTTAAAAAGTGTTGTAGTGCGATAAATAAATTAAAAGCGATCAGTAAAATTGAGCGAAAATTATAAAAAAGTGATTTTTGGGAATTTTTGTTAATAAATTGTATTGTAGTAATTTTTATGCTAAATAAATAAATCCGTTCGTGATAAATTGAATTGATTTTGTTTTATTCACAATCCAGTGATACGAAACCTTAATTGGCAAAGAGGGAAGAATTAAAGAGGGAATTTGAGAAACGGGCTTTGGCCACTGATGGTGGTAAAGCAGCTTTACAAGCGTAACTATGTGAGGCCGTAGAGAACGAAGGGCTAGATGCGGAGCAACATGATTTTGTAGAGAAAGTAACGGATGCGGCAACCGTAGAGAAGAAAGAAGGAGATGAACCACCATTGATCGAAACAACACAACCACCATCTGGAAGTTTCGATTGGTCGCAGTTAATGACTGCTATGAACCAGATGATGGGACAGACGAGTGTAATGAATCAACAAGACGAACAACAAATGGAGAAAATTGAGCAGTCACACCTAAAAATGGGACAACAAAATGAGCGACAGTTGGAGACTATAAACCAGTCAAACCAAGAAATAAAACACCAGATGAAACAACAAAACCAGTTTACCAAGAAATTAAAGACCAAATTGCAGATGGGCAAAAGAGAATGGACGAGAAGCTTATCGAGTTATCCACTTCGCTACGTGACGAAGTAGAAAAATTGCAGACGAAATTGCAAACTGAAATTCAAAATGCTAAAACAAAATTTAAAATGGAGATTCAAGATGTGGAACATAAATTACAAGCTGAATTTCAAAAGGGGATTAACCGTTTCGAGAAAGAGCTGACTGATGTCAAGGCAAGTGGAACAACGACGCAAGTGGTACAAACCGTCCAATCAATCAAGATAAAGCCACCAATATTTGGCGGTACAACATCTTTCGGCATTTTCAAATTTCAATTTGAAACGGCGGCCAATCAAAATCTTTGGAATGATCAACATCATGTCGCAGCGCTAATAGTGGCCCTCAAAAGAGCAGCAGCAGAGGCTTTACAAACCATTCCGGAACAAGGGCGCAACAGTTATCTCGACATTATGAAGGCACTGACTGAAATGACTCAAACTTACAGAGATAAGGCACTCGACTGTGCCTAAAACTGGAGAATGTGCAATACCGTGTTCAGCATAGCCATAGAAATATGAATATTCAAAGGACTCCATTTTCTCAAGCCCCTCCACTTCCTCTTAGGCGAAACATACCCATACAACAAAAACATTTTCCTAACCAACCTCGAAACTTCTACCCTCCATTGTTACATAATTATCAATCATCCCAAAATTAACCTAAACCATTTCAAAATAATTATCAACATCCCTCAACTTCTAGACAAATTACGCAATATCATAATTAAAAACCATCTAGAATACCCAAAAGGAACTATTTTTCTAAACCACTACAACCAATGGAAGTGGTACCAATCTATACACTCTCAACAAATCAATTACCAAATTAGACTACAAATGATCCAATTCGAGAACAAACGGCTTTATTCAAATTAGTTGCACCAACCGGTTAAAATGCGAAGAGTATACCATGTAAACCCGTTTCATGGGGATCACGAAACGCAATTGTAATATGTACTATCATGAACAAATGGAATTAGAGGACCCCAAATATGACAAAACTCTTGTAGAATATACTGACTTTCACGAAATAAAGACCTACCTGACGTAGAAAATCACCATAACGAATATCATACATCCATTTTTTAGATTAATACACTCTTCGACCTCCTATATAGAGCATATAGCGAAGAGTGGAAAAAATTTTAAGTTTCTAATTGATACCGGCTTTAATAAAAATTATATCCAAAAATAAAATATTCGTAATCTCATTCCTAACGAGAAATCTTTCATGGCAAATTCAGTTGCTGGGAGCGTTAAGATTACGCACCACGCATTAATAGATATTTTCGGTCCAGAAAGGAAACTGAAATTTTTTATATTACCTAGCCCGAGCAGTGGCACAATATACACCGACATGGAATTTATGATCATTAACCCAGACACGAAAATACCTATCAAACAACACCTTTCTGATTCCGTGGATAATATAAATATTAGAACCTCACACCTAAATGCGGAATAAAAACAATGACTATAACGAATAATAAGAACATGTCCACACCTTTTTTCAGACCCCGACAAGAAATTGACCTTCACAACAGCCGTGAGAGGAGAAATTCGTACAATAAACACAGATCCAGCCGCTCTTACCGATATCCCATATGCTTGAAAGACGAGGTGGAGAAACAAATAAAACAACTGTTGGAAAATGGGACAATCAGGCCATCTAAATCCCCATATAACTCCCCCGTATCGATAATACCCAAAAAAGAAAACGCATCGGCAGAAAAAAAATACAGAATGGTAATCGATTACCGGAAATTAAATTCGGTTACTATCTCAGACAGGTATCCGATACCTGAGATCAATGACAATCTTGCAAACCTAGGGGAATACAGATTTTTTACCATAATAGATCTAAAAAGCGGTTTCCACCAGATTCCTTTAAAAGAATCAGACATTAAAAGAACAGCTTTTTCGGTTAATCATGCGAAATACGAATTTACTCGCCTCCCACTAGGTCTTGAAAATGCTTCCTCGATATTTCAACGAACCCTTGATGATATTCTTCGTGACCACACTGGGAAGTGTTGTTACGTTTATATCGACGATATAATCATACTTGGTAAAATAGAAGAAGAACACTTCGAGAACGTGATGATTGTCTTTAAAGTGTTAGAAAACGCCAATATGAAGTTTCAATTCGACAAATGTGAATTTCTACAGGATGAGGTAGAATTTCTAGGATTCGTCATGTCAAAAGATAACATAAAAGCGAATCAGAAGAAGGTAAAAGCTATAACAGAATTTCCTGTACCCAAAACCGCGAAGGAACTCAGATCCTTCTTGCGAAGCCCCTGACTTCACTCTTTAAAGGGAAAGACGGATATGTGTCCAAAAACCCTCTCAATAAATAAAAATGTAAATCTTAACACCGAAGAAGAAACTGCTTTCAACAAAATAAAAACCTGACTCGTCTCCAACGAAGTTCTTTTATCATTCCCAGATTTCCAAAAGGAATCTGAACTAACTACAGACGCTTCCAACTTTGTGCTAGGTGCAGTTTTATCTCAGGACGGAAGGTCAATCATATTTGTATCAACAACCTTAGATAAAACGGAAGAAAACTATGCGACTAATGAGAAGGAAAAGCTCTTCATAATTTGGGCATTAATGTCTTTCAGAAATTTCCTACGGATCAAAGAAAGTGAAGATATTCACAGATCACCAAACATTGACATAAGCCCTGGGCAATAAAAATAACAATTCCAAGATAAAACATTGCCTTATCGAGAACACCAACCAATGCTGTAATAAACGTAATGTCAGTAACAGAACATAGCAACAAAAGTTCTACGCACAATCTGATTCCCACAGTCGAAACCCCAGTTAATGTATTTCGCAACCAACTAATTTTAAATGAAGGCGAGGAAACTTTCGTACCAAATAATAAATCCTTCCCCAAAATATGCCAGGCACATTATAAAACAACCAAATTTTTCAAATTTATACATTATACATTTTTTTAAACGTTACCTCAATACACTCACGATTAACGGATTGAAGACAACGGAATCTATAATGGGGAAAATTGAAGAAGTGTAACCCGATACACTTTAGAGATTATAAAGTTGATTTACCCAGAAGATGGTACGGGATATTATGGATGAGAACCAACAAGAGGAAAAAATATTGTCCGTCCATCGACGAGCACATCGTAATGCTCAAGAAAATCGAGATCGAATAATTGAAAATTATTACTTTCCAAGGGTTTCCAGGAAAATTAAGTTACTGGTCAAGCATTATGTTACACGCCAAGAGAATAAGTATGATCGTCATCCAAATAAACCCTCCCTACAGCTATCCCTAATTATCCTGGGCATACGATCCATCTGGATATTATTCAACAGAAAATAAATTGGTTTTTAACGGCAATTGACAAATTCAGTAAACTCGCCTTGTGCAGACTGTTAAAGTCAAGAGCAACAGAAGACATCAAGCGACCACTTAGAGATATCCTCATCTTTTTTTAGTGTACCAGAAGTTGTGGTAATTGACAACGAAAAATCATTTAACTCAAATTCTATAATGCCAATGATGGAAGATGCCCCGAACAATTAGAACAAATCCGATAAAATACTATAATAAAGATAAAACAAAAGCATAACAAAAGATTAGGATCAAAATTAACGGAACAGTTCAACCCCGAAATAGTAAGGGAAGGCATACAACAGTTCTGACAGAGTCCGGAAGAAAACAAAAAATATTTTTATTACAGTTACCCCTTAAGCCACACACTTGCAGAAATGCAAATTCTTGATTATAAAAACTCTCAAGTCATATGAATTAGTACAGGTCAAGCAAAAATACAGGACGGAAGAAATGACAAAAGATCATCCGTTGCACCCCTATTTGAAGCACGAACTCTCGGAATTACAGACATTGCTGGACAGTCACAGAAAACATAAATTGTAGTAATTAAAGGTAAAATGAATAGTGTACTACTATAGAGAACAACAACAACCTTGTGGGTATAAACCTATTATATAACGAAAGAATCAATAAAATTACAAAAATGGCTAATTTCATTATTAACCAAATACACAAAGAAAACAAACTAAACGACCCATTAGCATTAAATATTCAATGTAAATTAAAATTAATGAAAGAGGAATTAGTAAACATTAAGTATGCAATTGATTGGGCAGGGATTATAGATTCACTCTTATCAAATTCTGAAATTAAATTAGCTCTTAATACACTGCAAATCGAATATTTACCATATAGCACTCCTGAAAATGCAAATTGTCTCTACTTTATATTGTGTACTTTCCATTAACAACTTCGGCACTTTGATAAATTCTTGGTCAAACCGGTCAAAAGAAACGATAAGATGACCGAAACTGAGTATGAAACGTTATTAAGGGTCACGAGAAGATTTATAGTATTATTAACGAATGTTAAACAGTCAACTCGCTTTCAATTTGAAACCAAAATAATATCTTAGATATAATCAATTCTACTTGTTTGCCTAATTTGCTCAAAAGACTGTGTTCATTTTGCCGAAGATGAACGACGTGGACTGTATCATGGATTTCTTGAACAAAGAAAACTCTAATTTTTACTATTCAGCGTATGACTTTTTATTTTATTCTTTTTGTTCAGCTGTGGTTAGGTTAATTTGACTATCACAAATATTTTTTATTTTGTCTTCACGATTTATTAAATTCCCACTTTCTTACAAATTAGGACAGTTTTGAAAAATATGTGTTTATTGATAATTATTGACACTTTATGTTTATTTAGATTATTGACATAAATTTTGCATCTCTGCATATTTTTAAAACTTTTTCCACCATAAGCTAACACATTCTATTTTGAGCTGTAGCTCATTCACAACAAATCATGTAGCCTACGGTGGATTAACATAAAAAGAAATTTAAAAAAAAATCGTATGTTATATACAGGTAAATCTACCTGGTGACATCTGTTTTTTCCTGGATCTTGATTACCTTGATTGAGTGATTTTCCATCACTTCCACGTTCATCAATGAAAAATTGTGCTCCTGTATGTGGCGTTTTGGATTTGTGGGTAACGTGCAATTAGAATTTTGAAAATAAAATTAATTTAGAGGAAATACTTTTAAAGAAAAATGAGAAAGTCTGACTCGAAAGTCAAAGCCAACGTTATTCACCGTTATTTATGGTTACTGATATGCCAAGACAAAAAAAGCTGTACGGAGTCGAAAATTATGTTCGAACGTTTAGTATGATGTATTCATCATAGATGTCGCGCCGATATTTATAATTTTCGACACTGCACTGCAAATTAAACATTATAATTCTATTACAATTCTGCTAATATAAATTAAATAGTAGAATTCGATTACCATTTTGACATTACATATGTCAAATGGAATTTTACAGATAATTATTTTGATTACAATTAATTATTGGTCTTTAAGGTTTAGTATAACAAATTTTACAAATACAGAATATATAAAAATGATAATACAATTTTATGTTTCCAGATTTGACATTATTTTAGTACCGAACAGTGAGCCTTCCAAAAGCAAACACAACAACAATCAGCATATTCCAACAATCAACGAAATGTCGGAGGGTTTAGTTCTACTGAATCAATTCGATGGGGACATTAATATTAATAATGAAACTCAGGCATTCAATGGAACATATCTGATCAAATTCAGCAATTCAACCTTGATAGTCGGAAGCATCATCTTTATTTTCAGAGAAAAAATGACCATTTAAGCACTTCCAGTCATTCTACAGCCGACGGCCGAAGAAAGCGAATTCAAGGAAATACTTACAAATGATGAAAGATATGCATATACATAAATAACACTCATCAAATCGGACTCCTTAAAAAGAAGGGAGACATCGAGAAATTTACGAGCTGGGGATCATTCTCAATAGTCATCATTATGAGTATACTGGTCGTCACTAAGAAATGTGTCAAAAATAAGAAATTACGAACGGATGTGAAGTTTTCAACAAAAAACCAATATCAACAAAACGTATGTGTATACAAAATTTTGTTGATTCAACAAAAAGTTATATTAGTATTAGTGCAACAGTCGGTAAAAGCAATTTAAAAGAAATAGCAGACAGGAATTATAAACTTCTATAAGAAAATATGGATTAATCTTTGTTTAATAAATAAAAGCTTTATACAATGTGATATTAACATTGCTTAGACAAACTGATTAGTAAGATTAGATTATTTATGTCAACAAAAAGACTTTTGTGGGTGAATCTGAAAATTGTTGAAATTTTTTGTGAGTTCTGAATTTTAATGGTTTACTGTACTGAAGATTTTCCAAATCACAGAGTTTTCACGAAATGTCACTTAGGCTAAATCCCACAAATACACCATTAGTTAGCTTAAAGAAGCGTTTTGATAATTAAATATTTAAATTTTAATTACACTACAACTAGTGAAAAGATTGATGGAAAACCTCAATTAGACTGCATATTAATTGATTTCAAAAAAAAATTTATTTTGTCATTTAAAGGGCTTTTTTTTAGTCTCCTTGTAAATGTTTAAATCGTTTTCTGTTTTATTAAAAAGTGAAAATAAAGTGCCTTAGTGACAGAGTGTTAAAAGTTGTGTTTTTGTGTGATACAAATTTTACGAAAATAACTGTATTCTATTTTGTAACTGTTTTTTTACTATTGGAGTTTTAATATTTTTTTTTTTGCTGTTTTAGGATATTCTCTTTCTTCGAGTAGGATTTTTGGATATTTTATATATGTTAGGACTTTTTTGTGAACGCTTTGGTTTAGGTAGTTGGCTGGGACATATTTAAATAAATTACATTCCTTATTATTTGTATTGAATTATATTGAACTGTTAATATAATTGCCATTTTTTATAATGGATAGAAATAAAAGAAAAAATAAGAAAAGTAGAAGCATAATTAGTGCTGAAAATATTTGCAATACATTGCGAAATTTCAATGAAAATCCTCAAAGTTTTAAATTTTCTCGGTTTCGAACACCCGAAATGGATAAACTTTGCAAACAAATGCACATTACCAATACCCGCCAAAATTTCTGCAAATTATGTTATACGTGGGAGAAAAACAAGAAATATTTTGAAGATCAAAATTCTTGCCAAAATGAAAATGATTTTGATACGTTCTTAATTTCTATTGTTGTTGATTCACCTAATGAAGTTATAGACATAACAAAATTTGCTGAAGTTAATAAAATTAATTTTGATGGTATTTTGATGGAATTTATTGACCAAACAAAATCAAATTTACCAAAAACAAATCTTCCAGGTAATAATTGTTAATCGACATAGTGAAAAATTCTGTGTAGAAAATCATACAAAGCCCATTAATTTAAAACTAGAGTTTCGATTGGACCCTTAAATTTTCCGAAAAATTTTCTGACGACCTTGACCTACTGAACAGAGCCGATGTAAGGGAGTTAATTCACCGCATTTTGAAGGAAAATCAAAATCAAATCAATCAAAGTATACGCACTTTCCAAGAAGAACAAAAAAGTGGTAGTGTACGGGTCATGTAAGGACAAGCTGCATGGTCAAAATTATAAATTTGGAATCAGCATATTAAAAGAAATGCGGGTGATTATTGAAGGAGCAGAAGGTGAAATTAACCACTCTTCTTTCAAAGTTTTTAGGCAGTATCGTGGTATTCGACGTGAAAAACTTATGATTGTGTCTGAAAACAAAAGCGCGCATAATACGTATTTAAATTTAGTAACCGAAACTGATCTAGAATTATTTAAAAAAGGCAATATCCAAGACATGACAACCCCTAGCGTTTTACGGAAAATTAAATCTGAGTTTTTAAAAAAAGATACCTTGTTTTGGATTGCGATTTAGTCGATATTTATTTCCAGTGTTGCACGCAGTCTAAAAATAATCGATACATTTATTCTGTAACCGAACCATTACAAGTGGTATTAATTAGAGATCACCAAATAGCGCTTTTGCAGGATAATGAAATCAAGGCGATTCATTTTGACGCCACCGGTAGTATTATCAAAATTTCAACCTGGAAAGGATTTTGTATTATGCTTGTGTCATTAAAATTAATTTTAATATTATACCCATCGCTGAGTTTATAACCTTCCAACACCATGCTTTGACTTTAGCAAAATTTTTACTTGACGTTAAGAAGGAACTGGAAAACTAATAAAATTCAATACTACTTTGTCGTTGATTGGTCCTGGGCTCTCATTAATTCCATCACAAGCACCTTCAATTCTATGAATGTTTCCGAAAACATCGAAGCCAATTTCAATTTTGAAGAAAATAGGAAACCGTTGAAAAAAATATTATTCCAATTTTTGTTTGCTGCTTGCATTTTCTGAACATTATAACAGTCCAAATAAAAAAGAAGCTACCCAATATAAGCCACGAATATAAAAACTTATTATTAGATTTGTTTTGTGCTATTTTAAGTGAAAATTCGATAAGCTGTGTGGATGAACTTTTTCGACAGCTTTGTTTTGTAATGTGCTCGCCAAAAGTAACAAAAAGCAGTAAATTCGCATACCAGATTTTTATTAAAAACCTATTTAGGAAAAATTTACACAGATAATTTTGAGCCTGGAAATATCAAGCCCGAAGAAGTTCTAAATAGCAAATTTAAACGTTTCGCCAGAAGACACAGCGAACCCTTTCTACTCGAAATACAATTTTATGTATCTTGATGTCAAAAATAAACTAACTAAAGCACATGGGTCATAGCCAAATAAGTTTTATTGCGACAATTTTGTCCAATTTATTATGAAAAAATTTTGTGGGCTAATTTTTTTTAAAATATTTATGGTGTTAAGGGCAATGTTTCAAACGCCATAATTGAAAACTGGTTTCATGCCGTAAAAAATCAATATTTACAGAATAAACGATTGAAAATTGGGCGAGTCGTAAGTTTATTAAAATATAAATGTGAACAAAAGTTGAAATCAATCAAAATGCCAGAGCCTTTAACAAATACACCGAGAAGCCAAAAACGAAAATCTCTTCCAGATAACATGATGAGCGAAGAGCAATAGAACATAAAAAACAGAATTAACCTGTCTCCAAAACATTTCGGGAAAAATGTTCTAACCCTATATAAGAGTAGAGATATTTTTGAGCTTGATTCGAAAACTCAAAATCATATTAAAGGCTTTGATGTGGAATAAATCCCTATACTAAAAAACGGATTTTCCAAATTGTATGGATTAGAAACCATAACAGTTGTCAATACGTGTGCGTTCGATTCTCTTACTTTTATTTTGGTATGTTTAGGTATCGACACAGAACTTTTAAAAATACAATTTACACGAATATATTATCGTCTGAAAAAAATTATCGTCTGAAACTTACGACTTACATACAGATATATTAATCGATGTATTTGAAGATATAAACTGTGTAAAAAGCTACAACAATACAACGCAACTCGACACAGAATGTCAAATTACGTATTTGATCAATAAAATGATACCACAACCGACATCAATTTACCAGAAGTGTATTGTGGAAAATGAAGTTGGAAGCCTTCGAAACTCCCTTAGTTGTTATCTACCGTTCGATATTTTTAAAATTAATGAAAACACGCTTCGGAATGTTTAAACATCAAAATCTTTTGGATCCCTTACATGTTCTAGCTGTGGATCAAATTTAAAAGTGGACAAAATTATAAGCAACTTTGGAATAGCTATAGCAGACGTTCAGTCTTTTAATAATGAAAATTATACAATTAAAATTTGCGAAAACGAAAAAAAAAATGGAGGTGTGGCCAACACATGACTTTCTTGTACGAACAGAGAATTTTGAGAAATTTAATTTTTTTTTTAATTTTTAAAATTTTAAATTTTTTTTGCAAAATAAATTTTCTGGACCAAGGGAGTGGCCACTTCCGGTTAGCCGATTTGGAGTAAAATTCACTGGGGCCTCCCAATTTATCAAAAAAGCTTAAATCTAAAGTTTCAGCTCGATTGGTTAAACCATCTGGGCTGTAGAGAGGACACAGACAGACTGACAGACTCACAGACTAACAGACTGACAGACTGACAGACAGACAGACAGACACCATTTCGAAACCCACTTTTTCGGACTCAGGGGACCTCAAAACAAATAAATCTCTAAAAATTTCAAGGTCCAAAATTTTCATGATTGAGTAAAAGAAAGTAATTAATACTAAACACCGAGGATTTTGTTTTAAAAGCTATAGTAAATTACAATAATTTGCTAAAACATTATACAGCAATCGTTAAAAGGGCGATAATAAATATTTGACGACTTAAAAAAATTTCCTGTGCAAACGACTGACCAACTACTGATTGTTAATCCTGCAATTTTATTTTACTGCAAGAAATAAATTTCTTTAAAAAAAAAATGGCAAAATCTTAGAAAGTTTTTATAAATCATTATATGTACTTCTAGTTACAAATAACCATACTTCAGTGTAGATACAGAACTGACCGACTAACTTTACAGAACCAACCGTTACACAAAAGACTTTTTATTGTCATAATCAAATCTTAGTAATTTTAAATCAAAGTAAACTCCTTAAGCTAACTAATGGCTTATGTTACATTCCGGGGAAAACTCTGTGATTTGGACAATATTCAGTACAGCAAACCACTAAAATCTGTAACTCACAAAAAATTTCAACAATTTTCAGATTCATCCACAAAAGAATTTTTATATTGTTTAATATTTGTGTAATTGTTTTATGCTTTATATTCTATAATTAAGTTATTAATTATTATTTAATTTGCTTTTAATAGAAATTGTTTGGCCTACTGTACATCCATTGCACAAATACATATAAATTTTTATTTTTTGTTGGAAACTTCACATCCGTAATTACGAATCATTAATACAACGTACATCGAGAATTTGTCCATTCCAAAATCTCGGGGTAAAGTCGAGAATGCCTGTTCAGTAGCAATTCAGGGAGAAGAACTAAAAACCCAGAACGTCACGCCTCAAACGGTAACACCCGAGGGGGTCCCAGGGCACAGACAAATGTGGGCATTCGAATTTAAAGGGGAAAGAGTTAACACACATAGTAACCAGGTTTCCACAGAAATACAAATAGATCATATTCGGCACGTTCCATTTCCGCATCCGGCATTATGCTGAATAAACGTTTTTGACGACATGGTTTCATATCCTACACATTTTTAATTAAGTAAATTGTAATTAGAATATAAGAAAGGAAGGAATCAGTTGTAATTTCACACATTTCACATTTCAAATAAAAAAATATTTTTTAATCAAAAAATCAATAAATAATTTAACTTATACAAAGATATAACAAATGTAAATAGTATATAATAAATCAAGTACATATGTATACCTTACATGTAATTTTCATTAAATCTAGCAACAAATTTGGTTAATTGTTATCAAAATTTTAACTTAGATTTTAAAATAATTTTATTAATAAAGCAATTCAGTTAAGAAACAAAATCGTTAGTTTGAAATGTTTCAAATGTGTAAAACGAACTATTTAGATTAAACTTAACAATAAGTACTAGTTCAAACAACAATAATATGTTATTATTTATATAATTTAATCCGATTAATATGTACGACAACATTTTTTCGATTTACGCGAATTGTCAAATTTTCAATAGAACTTAATTTTATTATTTCATATTGACCTAGCCAAAGAGGATCTAGTTTTGTATTCATTTTTTCATTTTTTAAAAAAATTTGATAATCGATTTGAAACTGTGAAGATGTTGAAGCACTACGATCATAGTATACGCCTTCCTTTGCTATAGTGATTAAGTTTGTATATGCTATTTGCCAGGCTGGCAAACTAGGCAAAATAGGTTTATGGCCAAAAACCAAATAAATTTCTTAATGGCAAGAAGTTTACATGTATGTTTGAACATTTCACTTATAAAATTGCTGGCCTGATCGGTCACGATTGACTCAGGTGCACCAAATTGGCATATAAAAAGTACTGTGAAAGCTTTTCAGATAATTGATGTTTCTTGATTTTTGAGTGGTATAGCTAGAGAATATTTGGTCAGATCAAATCATATATATTTCAGGAAGTGGTCCAACTATGTCCATACAATTTTTTTTGGAAAGATCTGTTAGATGTTCTGGTTATTTTCATGGGAAGTTTGTTAGTTCTACATACTTTGTTGTTTTGGCATTTTCCGCAACTATGAATGTATTTTTTTATTCGTAACAACATTTGAGGGAAGAATCTGGTATCCACCGATAGGAGAATTTTGAAATTCGTCTAGTAATCGTTTTCATCGGAAAGCTCTACTTTACATGAATAATCTGTTTGATCATTGCGAGCATTAGCGAATTATTATTCGTTGAAGTTTTATTTAGGATATCATTAGATGAATCAACAATTGAAGAATACTTTTTAGCATGAGCTAGATACAGGATATTTTCTTTCTGCTGGATTCTATGTCCTACTAGCAAATTCTATAGGTAGGTCGGTTGATTCTCGTTCTTGTGACAATATTGCGCCGTTTGCTACGTCACTAGCGTCACAACTTATAATAAATGGTTTGGTATGATCTGCAGAAATTAGAATGGGAGATGAGATAAGAGAAGATTTCGTTTTCAAAAGCGTCCCATTTGAAAACGACATTTTTGTCAAGGGCAAAGCAATTTCTGCAAAATTGTTTATAAATCTTCGATAATAATCGCACGCACCAAGAAATGATTTTATTTCTTTTGAAGTAGTTGGTTTAGGATAATCCTGAATGGCTTGTATTTTCTTTGTATCAAATATATTTCCATTCCATTTTTCTGAGTCACTTACACTACACATTCATAGTTTTTGTGATTTTCGTTTTCAATGTTATCGGAATTTCCGTTCCATTTTTAATCTGATTTTATTTTACTTACCCCCGCTTAAGATTACAGTTACAAACGCTTTATTAAATAATTTTATTGAAATTCTCTTTAAATCGCCGTGAAAATAAAGATAAAGTTTAAAATTAAAAAGTTGGCAACCTTCGTCATAATGCAGGAGGATCAATTTCCTTGACTACAAACAAATTCGAACCAATTCAGCACACAAAACGAATTAAATTATCCTTTTTCCTTTGACCTTCTACCGAACATATTAAATATATCAAACTCATCGAACTGAAACATTTTTTCCAGACTACAAAACAAACTGAATATACGGATATAACATCAAATCGGAATTACAAACCGATTATCCTTTATTGAAATAATTACATATTTGAATTTCGATTATAAGTATTTTCCCAATATACCAAAACAATTGAATTGGAATGAAAGTACATAAATTTGAATATGCCACGTTTTTCACAAAGCATTCTTTCTATTTTAAATCAGTTTTGAGTTTGTCTTATGGTGTTTTATAACCACACGACGAGTACATTCCATTAACATTTAAAGAATCACATAAAATAAGAATCGTATTTGTTGATTTTTAGCAAATTTTTTTTTTGTTCCCTAAAAACAAACACAAACATAATAAAAGTATAAAAGTTAAGCTTTTTTTCTACTTTATCTGGATACGAGTAGATAATTGTTTTTGTTTTTTTTCTCGATTGTAGATTTTTATGGGATCGGATTTTTTTTTTTTGTTTGTTGTATTCGTCTCTCTATTTATGCTGCCATGAATGGAAATAAAAAATACATAATGAAAATGTGGAGGAACAAAAAGCTAAAATAAAAGGAGAAACATGTGGAAAAACGGTAAAAATCATAAAAAAGCTGTAGAACAAAATTTTAATGGAAATATTAAACAACGGAATATAAATTGTAAAAGTTTTTCTTTTTTACACTTAAAATATCCTCTTCTGCTGCTCCTCTTGTAGATAGATGGATAAAATTATTATGTGCTATTAAAAGTTATCATATCAAAATATTTTTATGGGGAAATAGTTGTCTAATGAAGAAAAAAAAATCGAATGATGAGAGAGGGAATTATGGTACTATAGCGAAGTTTTTTTAAAAAATATTATTTGATGTCGCTGCAGCGAAATAACAGTTTTATGGTTTTATGCCATTTTATTATCCTAATATGTCACGAAAAATAGTTAGTTTTAAGTATGCAATAATGTAAAAATTATTTGTGCAGCTATAATAATTAAACTTATATAAACATTAGTGGTGGTGGTGGTTGGTAAACATCCCTGTGTAAAACAGCGATTTGAAATAATAATTATGTTTTAATAGTTGTTTCCATTTAGAAGTACCTTTTGATATAATGGACATTATAATATATCTCATTCTAAATTTAACAAAATTAAGCTTAAGATATGGTATACCGTATGTGGTAATTTGTGAAACATAATTTCAAACAATCAATGTAAAATACATCAATAATGATTCGACAAAAGTTATTAAGAAACCCACTCCTCCGAATCAAAGTGAAATGAAAAAAGCATGTCAGAAGACGTCCTACTCCAATGTGGCCTACAAACTTATCCAATTATCAAACCATTCTTTCGTATTTACAGTGTTGCTTTCTAGCCTGCGATATTATTTGACAACGACGAACTTAGTTTTTCTTTTTGCTTTTTATTTGACTGAATGAAGAGAAGCTGTTTAAAAAAAACAACCATTGTGATGAGCATGCGCAGCAGAAGTGAAACTGTGGCGGCACCAATAACGTCCACGGTACGCTTCCCCATATAATTTGCGGTTCACTGGGCGAATAAATTGACGTCGTCAAAATGGTACTCACTAACTCGACCCCTGAATAAAAAAAGGTTAATAAAATGGCAAACAAGTCATTTTTATGTGTTCTAATTTTATAATTTATTTTTGTAAATTAAATATTTTAATAAAATGAATTTTCAATCGTTATTGTATTGGAACGTAAATATAAACCATCGTATTTATTATTAGTGTGAGAGTAGCAACATAAATCTCCGTGTTTATAATATCGAGCTCAGCACGTGCCCCAAATGCGTGTGTACGGAAAGTGAAAGTGTGGTTCAATCGCGCACAAAAGATATCTAACGTATCAATAACCACCTCCACATTTGGTGACCCCGACGTGATCACAATTACGATTAACGTGGTAAAAATCTAATAAAATTTATAAAGCTGCATATCCACACATCAGTGGCAACGATACGAAATACAAAATTACATACTAGGCCGCATTAACTGTAAATCGTGATTCAGCACAACAATGTAGCGGAACACGCGTGTTCTATAAAATTAGCAGATCAACTTGCGAACACAACCACCACGGTATTCGACGCAATATATTAGACGTTTCATCCTAATTTCATTTCTTCTATTTTTTTCTCTCAATTATTGAGGCTTTGTATTATATAACTTTAAATTAAAATTAACGTAAGATACATACGGAGAAACGGTCTACGCGTCAGGGGTAAGTTAGTTCAATTGTCTGTTTTAATTTGGTGACTTTCAACTGTTTGGATTTCCATTTATACCGGACGATTATCGTCTCTCGTTCCGAACATCCGAACAAACCCAGTGTCGATTTTCCACCGCGTTTCAAACATTTCGTGTGACGTCTGTTAATATGAATAGTTGAAACGACGAATGTTTACAAAGTGTCAATAAAGTACGCACATTTCAACAGTGACGATCCGGAAATTTGGTTCACTCAATTGGAAGCACAGTTCGAAATTGGTGGTATTTCGGTCGATGCTACTAAGTATGGACACTTCATCGCAGCCCTCGACCAACAAACAGTAAATGCGTACGTGATCAAATTCTTACACTGCCAAAGGACAATAAGTACGAAACTTTAAAAAAAAAAATAATAATCGAGCACCTATGCGAATCGGCCAAAACTCGGCGACAAAAAACCATCCCATATTTTGAAAGAGATGGAAGCATTGTCTATAAATCAAGTAACCGAACCAGTTTTAAGAAACTTATAGTTGCAGCGCCTACCGACACATACACAGGAAATTTTATCATATATGGACGACGCAAATTTGGAAAAACTTGCAAAAACAGCAGACAAAATAGTTGATGTGCCAAAAACCAGCTGGCATTTTTAACCTCAATGCGCCAAAAGGCGACAACAGAACAGTACCAACCAGCTTAGCAGCTCAGATCATCGAGTTATCACAACGGGTGGAAGAACTATTCGGTCGATTCGAAATGTCTAAAGACAAAACATATCGCGGCCGCTCTCAAAGCCTTAACTCTACGAATACTTCACGTCAACGCAGTAATTCACGATCGAGCGAGCGAGTAGCCAAACACCCGAACTGCTGGTACCATCACAAATACGGCTTTTCTGGCACACTTCGGTCTATTAGTCGACATCAAGAATAAGAAACTCATCGACCCTATCACAAAACTCGATATCAAACGGAAAGCAATTCAAACCCCGTCTTACGGCATTACGACCATAAAATCCGCCGCATTGACACCCGAGATACTGAGATAACTACGCGAATTCAAAACAGTAAACCACGCGACTACAAATCTAAGTAAAATAAAGCACAACGTCACTCATTGTATTGAGACATCTGGTCAACCGTGCCTCGCAAAGGTACGTCGTTTAAATGCCGACAAAACCAAAATCGCCAAGGACGAAATCGAAACGTGATTAGCACAAGGAGTATGCCGACCCTCCAAGAGCAATTAGGCAAACACATTACATATAGCACGAAAGAAAGACCGTAACTGGCGATTATGCGGCGACTATAGAGCCTTAAATGCGATAACAAAACCCGACCGTTACCCGATTCCCTTCGTAACCGATTCACACACCAACTCGAGTCATGTACAGTGTTCTCAAAAAGCGATCTCATCCGAGTCTACCACCAGGTACCTATCAATGAACGAGACATCGAAAAAACGGCAATCATCGCTCCTTTTGGATTGTTTGAGTTTCCCCGAATGACATTTGAGTTATGTAACGCAGCTCAAACAGCTGCTTAATCATCAACCAGGAATGTTACTTAATCAAATAAACCGAAATAGAATATTCTCCTTGAATAGTTCTGTTTGTGAAGCCGTGTAACCTTTTATTTGCTGCCCAATGAAAACTAAGCGAGGCAGTACCCACACTAATTGATGCTCGATGTTTATGTAATCATGAAAATATTTCCAATATTATCAAATTAGGACAAAAACGTACTACCCTGTTGAAAAAATATTGCTTATGTAATGCAAATTGCATTACATGTAGGTCCAGTGCAAGGCTGTTTTACAGAATGATACAAAGCTTGCATTAAAAATTAGTTTGATACAATTTGCATTGATTTGTAATACAGCAATTAGATTAAATTTTAGTCCAACATTCCATTAGAATATAAAGCAAATTGTTGGAGAACCGTCGAACAACTGCATTAAAATTTATTAAAGACTGCATTAATAAAATATTTTAGAGGTATTAAGTTTTAAAGCAAGTTACATTAAAAGCTCCGTGATTTTAGCGATTTTTTTTTTTTTGGTTTTTCCAGGGTTTTTCTTTGTTTTTGGTGTTTTGCCTTGAGGTTGAGGGTCGAAATCTCAGAGAGATAATAATTTATAAATTAAGAACTGAAAAGCTTACGTTAAAACATAATAGGTATTTTCGAATCCGGAAAACTAAATTATTAAAGATTTATTAAGCTGTGTCATGTAGTCGCTTTGATCTAGTGAATTTTATTTTATACCAGTAATGCAAAACTCGTACATGATCTTATTATTCATATATACATTTAAGTCCGTATAATTTTTAAATTTGAGCAGGTTGCTTTAAAATGTTTAATAGTTGTATTAAAAATATTTTTTAATGCAAATACTGCTTTAGAAATCCTCATAATTGCATTAAAATTCATTTGAACGCAATCCTTTACAATTTAATAATAACTTGCATTACATAAGTCGTAATGCAACGCTTGCATTAAAAATTAAAGTTATTTTTTAAACTGTGTAATTTGGACATAAAACAGTTCTCCATAGATCAAAGGGCTTATCTTATGATGCCGTTCACGTTTCATTTCCTGACGGTAGATCATATTCCGTTTGTCTGTATGCCCTATAAACCACAGCTGTTCAAGGTTATAGTTCAATTTCGGTTTATTTTATGAAGTAACATTCCTGGTTGATTATAAACAAGTCAGTCTTCAATTTGCTCTTTAGCACAATAATGCTCCAATACATAAGAAGAGTCATTGCCACGAAATTATATAAAAATTTTGAATATAATTATTTGTCTTGGCTGGGGCAGGGTTTCGATTTAAACTTGCGGAAGTTTAAATTAAACTGTAAGATATTCATGATTTAAAAATACCAAAAATTTGTAGCAGGGTGGCAAGAAAACCGAGCGGGATAAGACTCTAAATGATGTTAACAACAAATTATTGAACCACTTGCGAGATGTTATAGAGGCTAAACAAAAACTGACCATCTGCATACAAAATATGAGTGACTATATCATTATTTAATTAGCAAAAAATAATCTTAAATTTAATTGATTTACTATTTTATTTGATTTTTTCCATATTGCACAAATAATAATAAAAAAAAATTTGTGGATACAAATAATTTTGGCAAAAATTAAATTAACAGTAATTTCCCCTAGAACTATAATTTAAAAAAAAAAATTTGATAGAAATGTAAAGCAGGATAATTAAATTTATCTAGTTAAAATGGATGTTTTCAAAAAGTTTATTATTTATGTAATTTTTAGAGTTGTTTGCGTTACGTTGCATCAAAAATTTAGCAGGTACAAATAATTTTGGTTAGGACTGTATTTACTTTTGAAAGGGCACATGTCCATACTTTAAAAATGAGCATACCAGCTAAAATAACCCCAAAATTCAGCTTAAAATTTTATAGCAATTCACATTTTCATCAACAAACTCAAATTCCCTCCTAAACTTATTTTTGCTGACAGTATAAAGTTTTTTTTTTCAAACGATTCAAATACATTCACAAGCCAACATGAAACATGAAATTCTATAAAAAAAATTTTTTCACACACTTACTTATTATTTGGATCTGATTGAATTTACATCTGAATGTATCAGATTGGGTTGCGAATCCTTTGGCAGTTTAATTTAGAATCCTTTGACTATAAGCTGGACACAACACTAACTATGTGCACACTGTGGCACTTTTAACTTACAAGCACTTTGAAAAATTGTCACAACTCAAAAAGGTTGGTTTTAAGGAAATTTCATGTCAAATTTTTTAGTTTTTGCTAAGCAATCCACTTGACAGCGATAACAATACAAATGAAATCGACGACTTGATAATTACCATACGCAAATTTAGAATGGAGTAAAGATTTTGAATTTTATGTGTATACATATAGTATACATACATATGTATATGAATGTATATAGTCATAGATTAACTTAAACTACAGGGCCATTATCAACCATCACACAATTTTGTATCTGTTGATTGTATAGAATCATAGATTCGTTAAGTTCAAGTAAAATTTGAGAAGTAAGCTTGTTTGATTTGTTGAGTTTAACAACAAACACAATAGCGACATTTTTTTCTTTGTATGTAAATGTGAACAACAAGTTATAATTGCAGCTTATAGAGAATCTTAAGGTTGTCTGACGACTGTAAAAACACAAATTGCGAAATACATATTATACAAAATTGTTGATACTTGTTTATACTCCTATAAGATGTTATCACACTTAAAAAATTGACTCTATTGAGTAATCTAATCTATGACAAATGATTCACAATGAAGACAATTTTTTCTTTTGACTTAAGGCCGGTACACTGCTGAAGCGACATGAATTTCTCATATAAAAATGACACAAAGCGACAACGAAAATAAAAATTTCACCGCTCAATTTCACTTTGCGGTACGCAGTTTAGCTAGCGAAATGGGGGTTTTTATATTAAGATGTCTCTATGTTTTCTCTATACATTTTTCACTTCATTGTGAAGATAAATTTTAACGTTTCATCGTTTGAGTTTCTGGTTTTTCAACCGACTATTGCATTCAATTTTAATTTTCTTTTTAAATTCCAAATTGAAGTTATCTAACATAAAATTTTACGAGTATCGACAAGCAAATTTTTAGACTAGTAAAATTTTCATTTCACTTGAACTAGGCTTAAGTTGGAAATTCATACAAACCTATAAGTCAAAAGTAAAAAGTTTTTTTCATTGTGAATGCTCTGTAAGCTTATCGTATAGAATAGTGGCAAATACAATACTGGTAATGTAGTGTGTTTTTTTGCCTTTTAATTTGTTATGGTCAGTTGTTATCCAACCGTAAGACGATAGCTTTTATTTTTCTCCTATATTCTGCTCACAGATAATTCTCATGGGATGTTCTGTAGGTAGCTACAGGAATTTAACAGTTTCTAACTTTTAAAGGCCGGTACGCTGCTAAAGTGAAATTAAATTTGTCATATCAAAATGACACAAGCGAAAACGAAAATGCAAATTTCACCGTTGAATTTCACTTTGCCGTACGCAATTTAGATAGCGAAATGGGGGTTTTCATGTTAGAATACAGATGTCTCTATGTTATCTCTACCATAAAATAATGAAGTATAAGAAAATTCAAGCGCATACAACAATGAAATTCAATCAGCGCACGAAACGCCGGCCGAAAATAAAACTAACATTAGGTGTCCACCAAGGGAAACAAAGTTTTTTATAAACGCAATGAAATTCTTTATTTGAAATGGAATATTTATTTCCTTCACTGAATCTGCTCTTTAAACAAAAAAAAAAAAAAAAAATTTACCTCTCTCTTGCTTTTACGAACATTTTTCTTTCCTTGTTTTTGTTTTTTTTTTTTGGTATATTATGTAGATGTACGTCTGTATATTATCTTGTACGTACATAATTGAGTCGATTGTTGTCGATTAGTTTTAGTTTAGAAAAAAAACTTATGAACGTCGGTCGTGCGATTTTTTGTATCGCGAAATAAAAAAGATGAATTATGGGTTTTCTTAATTAAAATACCCATTTTTCGTCTAATATGAATGAAAACAAATTGATTTTGTTTCGTAATAATACGGCCCAAAACCTACATAGGAATTCAAACATAATATTTTTCAAAAAATCGATTTCTCTATAAAGTTAGCAGTTGGTTGGACTAATAAAGCTTTATTCAAAATTGTTTGTGCAAATTAAAAATTAAGACAAAAAAACACATTTAAATTAACAAACAGTTACTCGCGACATGATGTGTTCTTTATAAATAGTAGATCTACAAATAAAGAAAAGTGAGTTTTCCAGCGAGTGTAAAATTTCTCAAGCATGCGGTAAATCACTTTTGTCACGCGTCGAATATGTCATTTTTCGTTGTATACTTGACGAAAAATACCTAAATTAAACAATTACAATCACTGGAAAACTTTCACTTTTCTTTACTTGTAGAACAATCTACTATTATTTGTGTAAATTGTCCCTTTTAAAGTGGAGAAAAAAAGAAAAACTGATTTTTTTTGTTTTCTTCACATTTTTATTTATATTTCGATAATGGATGAACGGCCGTTAACGGGACAAAAACCTTTTCACATGGTTCGACGACCTCTTTATAACAATTTTTATTTTTGAAAATCGCAGAAAATATTTCTCTCATTTAAGGTCGCCGAGCCGCGCGTTGTTTTATTATTTATAACTCGGTAAGGGTTGGACGGCCTTTAGTCAACCAACACCATTTAATTTGCATGAAACGATCAAACTATCCTAATTCATATACTACCAAACTATCCTATTCTATGTGACCTCTTACTTTATACTATAGGCGTATGTAGTTCTACATTTAAAGGTCGTGTCTCACAATCTTCTGCTTTTTTGTCTTAAGTTTTAATATGCACAAACAATTTGAAGACATATTTTAAGCAGTTTTGAATTAAGCTTTATTATTAGTTCAACTAACTTCTCTAATTTTACAATGAAATCGATTTTAAAGGAAATATTTTTTGAATTCCTATAGATTGTGTGCCGTACATGATGTCAAAATATAAAGTGTACGCTGTTTAATGCGGGACACCCTTAAAATTGAAGAAGCATTCCGTCTTCACCCTTTTTCTTTATTTTAAAAGTCCTATAGGGTCAAACTAATATACTTGAACTTAATTTCCGGTAGAGATATGTGGTACAGTGTTCATTATATTGTGAAAATGGACACGCGTTTTTCAGTAGTAAACTACTTGTAATTGTTATTTTTTTTTAAATTCCTGAATATCTGTGAATTTATTTATTTATTTAGTTATCCTTATCACCAACTTATTTAATTGGTTATATAGTTATAACGAACTGGTTACATTATTAAAAGATTTAATAAAATCATATCATTAAAATATTTCAAAATTTTTTTTTTCAAAATTTACCAATAATCTAAAAGATGCTTTGGCACCAATTTCTTAAATGGATCTCTACGAAAAAAGAGGGGCTCAGTATTTATTAATTTGCATCTACCTCGATATGCTGGAAGTATGAAAGCAGGCAGGCTTACATCTCTAGGTAGCCTTGGGAGAGCTTACATTTAAAAGCGCTTTTACACTCTATCTATGCCATCTGAGTAGTTATTATAAAACAGATTCCATACTGAAAATCTTTGGAAAACCTTTTAAAAAACCCAAGCATAGAATTCGCTTTAGAAATGCAACCCTCAATGTGCTTATGAAATGATAGATTCGAAGTAAAAGGTATACCTAAATTCTTAAACTTATCGACACTTTCAATAATGCAATCGTCAAAAAAGTAAACGTAACTAGCGGGTGAGTGTAATCGGGTGAAGCAGATTGTTTTGCATTTGTAGATCTATAGCATCAAATTATGCGATGTACACTAAACTTTGAAGTTTGTTGGATCCGATTGAAAGTCAATTGCATCATTGGCGCAAGAAATAGTTGTGAAAATTTTAATGTCGTCCGCATAAATTACTCAGACAATTTACCACATCATTTACAAAAAGAATAAAAAACATGGAGCCAAATGACTACCTTGATGGGCTCCTGAAGAACTCTTGAAGTGAAATTATACCAATTTTCACTATTTGAGTTCTAAATTCCAGGTAAGACCTAATCCAATCAATCGGAAAAACAGGTTCAATCCAAGGAGTTAAGTTTCCGCAGCAGCAATTCATGATCGACCTTATCAAAGGCCTTTCACAAATCAGTGTAAATGACCTGTACAAAATTACCATTTAATAGTGCATATAAAATACAATTTGAAAACCAAACTAAGTTAGTTACAGTTGACCTATGAAGGAAAAATTCAAGCTATCCTGTGAAAATCCATGAGAAATGAATATCTTAACATGAAACCACAATTTCCCTTTAACTAGTTACACACAATGCTTTGTTAAAACTGAAATAATGCAAATACCTCTATAGTTCTCGACATCGCTTCAAGATCCAGATTTAAAAATTGGCCTAATAAGTAAGTGTTCCCATAGAAGAGAGAGGCAACTAGGGAAATATGGCCAGAAATTGCACTACCGGCTAATTTTAGAAAATGAGTGGAATACAATCGAATCCGGAACTTTCATTAATATCAAGGATTGACCATTCGGATAAAATAGTATCTACTTCGAGACGAAACATAGAATATTTTGACTCCCATACAACATTATTCAAAATACATAGATTTTGAATTATATACAATGTCCAACAAATTAGTTGTCCATTAGATTTGTTTTTGTAATTAACAAAATGCGAAAAGTTATTCGGCTTTGATTTAGTTGATGATGCAAGCTCCAGAATATAAGTGCTGTAAAGAATATATATGTACATATATACTATATTTATATATATATTCTTTAATAGAGTTTCCCAAAATTTGGCTCTTTCCAGCGCCCCTCCTCTCCCCCTCCACGAGTAATACTTTTTGGAAGTTAAGACCATTCTACTTAGGTTGCTTTATTTTAATGTTATAGGCATCATTCTCTTCGTTTTTATTGAACTTTCATTTGAAGTCAGTTTCAGCCTCATATTTAATATTGGCTAAATGCGACACCAAAAGGTACAATCTTATTTTTTTATTAGAAAATGGCATGTTTTAAAATTTTCGCTAAATCAGTGAATTTTTACTAAAATAGATAGACTCAGTTTTTTCATGTTTACATGACCTTTACAAATTTTTGAACCACATTTAATTTTTTCAAACACTTTTAAAGTTGGGTACAAGCGTTTGAATGCACCCAATTTTTCGGAAATCGTAATATTCACACCTCTGAAACTTTTCTCGTTTTACTCTGAACGACACTAGCTTTTGGAAAGAAGCTCTTCGTTTTATCCTCACAACACCTCATGAAATACTTATTTGAATATTGAGATCCTAACTGCGTTATAATTTTTTAAAACACCTAATAACTCGTTAAAAAAAATCAGGGGTAGTAACGCACGTTTTAATTCTGTATTTCACAAATATCTCAGCTTCTGTTTATCATGTTAAAAAAAAGTATGTATTTCTTTATTTATTTTGAGTTTGCCTTTAAATCGAACATTTTTAACTTAATATTACAGTAAACAAATTAAAATCTCTCAGATCAATTTTGGTTTTATATAGATCATAACAAAATTCAGAAGCATAAGGAAAAGCTCAGTAGAAGGTTCAACACTGTTAAAAATTCACAGTTGTGATCCCCTTGATGAAAAAAGGTGCAAATTAACTTGTATCTACTACTAACCTTACCCCTACTGATAATTTTAAAAATGTTAGATTTAAAGGCAAACTCATAATAAATAAAGTGGTACATACTTTTTTTTTAATATGATAAACAGAAACTGAGATATTTGTGAAATACTGAATTAAAACGTACGTTATCACTTCTGATTTTTTTTTAACGAGCTATTAGGTGTTTTAAAAACATTATAACGTAGTGGGGCGAGAAAACGGAGAGAATGAGGCCTATACCTTTAAAAACAAAGCAACCTAAGTAGAATGGTTACCTATCTATTATCCTAAAATCACTCAATTTCTTAACTTCAAAAAATCATAGCTTGAGAAGTGTGGGCCAGGAAGGGGTCAAATTTTGGGCAAATCCATTTTTCATCGACTAATTTTCTGTAAAAAAGTTACAGATAAATCGGTGAATGCAGTAAAATGCATGCGCCCGGTTTTTTAAAAAGTAATGGATAAGCCCTTCTTACGCAATTAGGATGTAATTTATATTTTTTGTGAGCCTTGCCCCTTCTATTTTTAGATTTATCAAGTCATTATTATGCCACGTTTCCTTTTTTGTACTTGAAGCTGTTATCCTAGGGATAAATCTCTCCATACCTAAATTAATGTTTCAATTGAAAATCCGGAAATGCATTTAAGGAAATAATCATTACAAAATTTAAAATTCATGAGTTCACATTTTCTTCAACCAACTCGCATCATTTAAAAATATAAAAATACATATTGTATATTAACGAAATTCGTAATTTCGTATGAGTTGAGTTAGAAAAATCTGTATGGCTGAAAAGTTCATGCCGAGACCGTGCGAGGTCTTTACGAGGTGCAAATTTCCATGGCAGAAACGCGAGATAAAAACAACTTATTCATAACAATAATATAAAAAACACGGTTAAGGTGTACTACTTCAGCATTATATTATATTCTCAGATGAGAGTAGCTTTAATATTTTTGGCTTCGAATCCCAAATGGAATGATGAAATAATATTCAATCAATTCAACGCTGCCGTACGTAACTTGATTTACATAACGAGAGAAAACGCATTTTGGGAAAATCGATGTAAAAGTTTTGAAAATATTATATTCTGCACCAAAATTGAAAACTATTCTTCTTAAGCGTTTCTTAATCTAGTTTTATGTAATTATTTTTGTTAATTTTATTGATATAGTTTATTATTAGTTATCGATTGGCATTAATAACTGAATTCGGCCGAAAATAAAGTTCTGTAAAATATGCAGTGAAACATGAATGTGGGCATGATGAAATGGCGTGGGGGTATATATCAGATGGAAACATGGACCGATTTCTCAAGGAAAATTTGATTCCAAGCTATTTAACCCTTGGAGTGTTAAAAAGCTTGGAATTAAAGATTGTTTCGAAATTTATCAGGAGAACGATCCGATACGTTCATCTTATATCGTCCAATAATGACTTTTGTATAATTGTCTCGAAGTTATGAAAATACCTCACATCACCGGGCTTAAATATTATTGAAAACTTGTCGCTTAAGTTAAAACTCGGAATTCGAAATCACCCCATTTCCAGCAAAAATGTGCCCAAAAAGCGTTGGCTGTTTGGTATTGGTTATCTTTTTGTTTTGTATTAATGCACTAATAAATGTATCTGCAATTAACAATTAAGTCGCTATAGCATGAGATGGAAAAACAAATTAAATTTTTCACAATTCTCATTCAGATCGAAACTGAACTTGTAAAATTCTTAATAATTTCGCTCTTCGTAATAAAAGTATTGTAATATTACAAACCGATAGAAATCTTTGTTCAACTATTTTAATTATAACTATTTTAATTATTAACTACAAATATCTTAAATATATTATAATATTATTTAATATAGTATACATAAAAAATATTTTAACTATTTAATTAAATATTTAATTTTATAATATTTGTTTTTTTTTTTTCAAATTAATCTAAAACTAATTGTCATAATTTTAAATGTTAAAATGAACTGAAAATTGTTAATTTAATTGTTCAATAATTATATTTGGTTAAATAACCGAAAGAAATAATTGAATTAAAAATTTAAACAAATAAAATAAGTAAATTAGCAAAAAAATCGTTTTTTTCATGTTTAACCTGGAAAGCTCATTGTTTCCACCAGAAGTTGAACATTTCATATTTGGTCTAGTTAAATAAAAATGCTATGTTGAAAAAGTTAACAATTTGTAAAATAATTAAAAAGTAGGTAGAAATGAAGAGAGTTTTCCCATTTTAAGGGTGTTCCGAACTAATCGATTTCTCATTTTTAACCTTTTTTACAGATTAACTGGACTATATCATCTGTACTTTTCTCTAGAATAAAAATTTAATACAAATTGTATTGATTTTTTCCAAAATGATTTTGAATTTCAAACCGTTCTTTAATTTAGGAATACCGTAAATCACACACAATTTAAAAATGAAAGTTTAAAAAACCATCAAATTTTGGTTTACAAAATACGTAAAAACATTTACATATTTTAAAAATTTATGCATAGTGCATATCGTGAACAAAAATTCGCATCATCAGTTGATTTTATTTACTTCTTATTGAGTAAATAAAAAGCAACTGATGATCTGAATTTTGCTTCACAAAATGCATTTTGCACAAATTTCTAAAATAAATGTTTTTATTTTTTATTCGTTTTGAAAATCAAAATTTTGTGATTTTTTAAACTTTCATTTTTAGATTGTATTGAATTAAAAAGCTTAGATTATTTATTTATTTAAAATAAAAACAATCTTAAAAAATTATTATTTGATTTATTTTGAATTTCATAGGATTGGGTTACGCTGTAATACAAGTTTAGCCTGCACAAACTATTTGCATATTTTGAATGCAAGGAAAAATAAATAAAATTTCGTAGAAGTAGCACAAAATTACACTGTATCAAAAAATTGTCCGTACACCCCTCGGTTAAAGAAAAATTAATGAAAAAAACAATCACAAATCAAACAAAAAATTCAGTTTTAATTTTTTTAAAACTAAAATTACATTTAAGAACCTGAAAATAATAATAATCATGATATAAATTAAGTTACTTTCACGTTTGATAAAATTTACTATTTAAACCGCCTAAAACGATCTCAAATAATTGTCCGTACACACAAAGAAGTTGAGGGAATTTGGTAAAAAAGTTAGGTCTAATATTTCGTGTTGCAACCTATTCATGAAATGACACTTTGCAACCTTCTTTTCATTGAGAAAGCCATCTTCCGAGTTATTTCGTGGGAAATTTTTCTCCCATTCCTCCACAATGACCCGTTTTAATTGTTCCTTGCCGCTATCTTGGTGTTCACGGATCTTTCGCTCCAAATAATGGCATAAATTATCAATGGGGTTGAAACTGGTGGCTGGGGAGCAAGAGGAAGTATTTACTTTACATTGTACAATAACCATTCCTTTATCAGCTTTGACGAATGCTTCAGGTCATTGTCATGTACGGAGCGAAAATCTTGCTCATGTCCCATTTTCTCAGCACTTATTAACAAATGACCCTTCAAAATATCCAAATAATTAAACCGGTTCATTATGAAGGTCAAATAACCTACACACCTTCAGCTAAAAGCTCGTCAAACCATTATACTTCCGCCACCATGTTTAACTCAAGTCATTGTTGGATTTTCGCCACACCATAACTCGCCCATCTGAACCAAAAATGTTAGATTTTCTTCCATCTGAGGAAATAACATTTTCCCAGAACTCTTCGGGCTCACTCACATATCCCAATGCATATTTCAAGCGCTTTAAATATTTTTTTTGTCGGCAAATACATTTCTTGCGTGTCGCACATCGAAGATACTCTTGTTTATGCAAAATATTACGTATTGTCTGAGGTTCTATCGCTCCTTTTTTGCGTTCATAAACTTTGGCTGCGACCGTTGGAGCACTTAGCTTTCGATTCTGTTTTATTGCCTTCTCTATTAGATGTATTTGAGGTGTGGTCAGCTTTCGGTTGCGACCATGCCCAACAACCATCTCTAGTGATTTAGTTTTTTGGGAGTTCTGGATGATATATTGAATCGAGGATCGCGGGCGATTAGTTATTTTGGAAATTTTCTGTAAACTTTTACCTTCACTCGTCAATTTAATGATCAATTTTTTAATTTCTACACTATTTTTGGTACGAGAATAACACATTTTTAATTAACTGGACAATATTTCATTCGCCATGAAAAAAGTACGACTAATTAACTTTTACGCAAAAAAAAATTTCGTAATTTACGGTTAGTTGAAAATAGGAGTAAAACAAATAATAAATTGTTAATGTGCTAGTGTTAATTTTCACAAAAGGGCAAGTGTACGGACAATTATTTGAGATCGTTTTAGGATGTTTAAATAGTAAATCATATGAAACATAAAAGTAAATTAATTTGCTTCATGATAATTATTATTTTCAGGTTGTTAAATGTAATTGGAGTTAAAAAAAAATAAAAACTGAATTTTTTGTTTGATTTGTAATTGTTTTTTTCATTAATTTTTCTTTAACCGAGGGGTGTACGGACAATTTTTTGAGACAGTGTAGATAAAACCATGATGCTACTGCCAAGTACTTGTGAGTAGATGTTCAATGTAACGCAAATTTTTGTAACAGTAGTAAAACATAACCTCAATTTAAATGAAACTGCTAGATTTTAATAGAAAATTCGTTGTTCTGTTAATAATAATTGTTAGCCACTACAGCTTAGCGGATTTTGCGGATGTGTTGCGAGAGTATTCACCACAAGCGGCACTCGAATTAAAACACTTAAATCAATTATATTATACTTTATTGAGGTTAATGCACTTCTTCGTTCGTATGTTTATTATGAAATTTGCTGTTATGATCTTGATGTTGTTTTATTAATTGTAGTTATTATTGTGAAGAAAATGGCCACTGTAGTTTTGATGAACACGATGTGCGATGTTGTTAGGTTGACGATCGACGAGAGAAGAGAAAGAAAAATGGTTGGACATCGTGTAGTTTGACGTCTGTATTAATTCGCTGTGTTCGCCACAAGGTGATGTGTTTGTTGTGGTGGCGCCAACATTGCCGGCCGGCCTAAAGGATTAATCCTTTAGCTATCGATGTTGTCTGGGATCGGCAGTAGACACAATTTTACTACCGGTCTCGTGAGTGTGTTGCCTTGACATTTCAGCGTGACTGTGCGAATAAGACCATCGGCACCCGGATGAATAGCAGTGATTCGGCCCATTGCCCATTTGGATGGTGGGCAGAGTTCTTCTTTTATCAGAACTAGCTGACCGACCGTGAAGTTAACGTTTGTTTTGAGCCATTTGGGACGTTGCTGCAGTCGTGACAAGTATTCGGTTGACCAGATCCTCCAGAATTGCTGGTATATTTGTTGTATTTGCTGATATCGTTTTAGACGATTCGACTGAGTGTCAAGCACTGATGGTTCTGGAATAGTGATGGGTGGCTCTCCGATGAGAAAGTGGCCGGGAGTGAGTGTCGTATAGTCCTCGGGATCATCTGACATAGGGCACAATGGCCTCGAATTGAGGCAAGCTTCTATTTGGCACAATAACGTTGTCATCTCTTCGAATGTGAGTAGTGTATTGCCGATGATTCTTCGAAGGTGGTGTTTGACGGACTTCACCCCTGCCTCCCACAAGCCTCCGAAATGTGGTGAAGCGGGCGGATTGAAGCACCAGACCGTGTTGTCTTGAGCTAACATTGTGGCGACCTCAGGATTTACATTTTTTGTGCTGTTTTGGTGAAGAGTCGTTAGTTGACGGTTGGATCCAATGAAGTTGGTGCCGCGGTCGCTGTATAGAGCTTGGACTTTACCTCTTCGAGCGGTAAACCTTCTGAACGAAGCGATGAACGCGTCTGCGCTGAGATCTGACACCATCTCCAGATGGAGCGCCTTTGTTGATAGGCACACGAATAAACAGATATACCCCTTTGTTGATTTTACGCCACGGCCTCTGCTTAATTTGATCGAGACCGGACCCGCGTAATCCACTCCGCTGTGCAGAAAGGCTCTCGATGGAGTGACGCGTGGTGATGGAAGGTTGGCCATTAGTTGCTGTCCGGTGGTTGAGCGATAGCGAAAGCATGTCACGCAATGGCGAACATGCGTGCGGACTAACCTCTTAACGTTGATGATCCAGTAACGGCTTCGAAGATGTGCCAACATTAATTGTTGACCACCGTGAAGTGTGGTTCGATGTGCCTGTGCGACGATTAAATTAGTGAGTGGACTGTTTTTTGGCAGAATTAACGGATGCTTGTTTTGATACGGCAATAACGAATGTTTTAGTCGTCCACCAACTCGTAAGATTCCCTCATCATCGGCGAATGGGTTAAGTGAGCGAAGCACACTTTTGTTCAGCAGGTTTTCTCTGGATTGGCATCGTCGGATTTCATCAGCGAAGTGAACCCCTTGTACGAATCGAACCCAAAAGCGGAGTGACCAATTCATCTCAGGAACCTTGATGAAAGTGTCATTGTGATCGGATTTGAGAGTACGAAAGTGTTGGATGAAGCGTCTACAATAGGCTGTGACTCTGAGTAGTTTTTCGAGAGTGGAACAGCGACTCAGGAGTTGGTAAATCCCATCAGACTTTGATGTTTCGTTTAACTGCGTGGCGACCATGGATACGATTCTGCATTCTTCCGATGGGGTGAAGCATTCGTTGATTTTGTGTGTTGGCCAAGTGTCCGAGTGTTTCGACAGCCATTCAGGACCTCTCCACCATATGTGATGATCGTGACGTAACGAAGGTTCGATGCCGCGAGATGCACAGTCTGCGGGGTTGTGTCGAGTATCAATGTAACGCCATTCGCTAGGCTTTAGATGATCGGTGATTTGCGAAACGCGATTCGCCACGAAAGTTTTCCATCGGCTGGGAGGACTGCGAAGCCATCCAAGGACCACTTGTGAGTCGGTCCACGCGAACTGTTGTATGTCGTTGAGGTTGAGTGACTGGACGATCTTGTTCATGAGAGTGGCCAGTAGCAGACTGGCGCATAGTTCCAATCGCGGTAGGCTGATGGCTTTAAGTGGGGCGACCTTGGTTTTCGCCGCCAGAATGGTGACTTTTATTGATCCGTCTGTCGACGTGGTGCGAGCATATACGACCGCAGCATATGCCTTCATGGAGGCATCACTGAAACCGTGGATTTGAAGATTGCTGCGACATGGTTGATAATCCATCCAACGAGTGATTTTAATTGATTCCAACGATTTCAGATTCTTTCGATATCTTGACCATCTTTCGGCAACTGATTTCGGTACTGACTCGTCCCACGATAGTCCGAGCACCCATAACTCCTGAAAGATTATCTTTGCGATGACAACAGTAGGGGACAACCAGCCGAGCGGGTCGAAAATCCTTGAAGCCTCTGAGAGGATGATTCGTTTGGTGATCACCGGAAATTCTGGAAAGTCCTTGATTTGAAATGCAAAATAATCTCCCGAGGGTGCCCAATGTAAACCAAGCGCCTTGACCGACTCTTCCCACTTTAACTCCCGCAATGGCCGATGTTCATGGTATTCTGATGACACTTGATCCAATAGGGTTTGGCAATTTGAAGACCATTTTCGAAGCTCGAAACCGCCTCGCTGAAGTAAAGCCACCATTTGTTGCTGGATTTCAACCAATTCCTTGACTGTGTGCCCGTCATCAGGTCGTCTACATAGAAGTCCGTAAGAGCGACCTTCGTAGCGATGGGAAATTGCTTGGATTCGTCTCGTGCCAATTGGTGGATCGTACGTATAGCCAAATACGGAGCACAGCTGGTACCATAGGTTACTGTGCGCAGACGATAATCTTGAATTGGGTCCTCAGGCGTTGTTCTCCAAACAATCCGTTGATAATCTTGGTGCTCAGGGGCCACCAGAATCTGTCGATACATTTGTCGAATATCTGCGATAAATACGTATCTGTGTTGTCGAAATCGAGTGAGGATGTTGAATAGATTCTGTTGAAGCTTAGGACCGATGCGAAGGTTTTGATTGAGTGAAACTCCAGAAGTCGTCTTGTGTGAGGCATCAAAGACCACGCGTAATTTTGGCTTGGAACTCGAACCCTGTATCACGCCATGGTGTGGAAGATAACACATTTGATTTGTCGGCTCTCCGTCGTCGGATGGCACTGCCTCCATGTGATTCTGCTCAGAATAGATTTGCATGAATTCTCGATATGCGATGCGTAACTGCGGATTCGTCGAGAATCGGTGCTCCATGTGCTTCAACCTCACGATCGCGCCTTCTCGAGATGTTCCGAGTGGCACTGGCTGATCAACAAAAGGGAGTTGCACGATATATCTTCCCTCCTTGGTTCTGGAGTGCGTTGATTGGAAATGCCTTTCACATTGAATTTCATCTGCAGTAAGTTCTCGGGATGCTGGCACGTTTTCAATCTCCCAAAATGACTTCAAAATGTTGTCGACGTTGGTGTAGTTCTCGATGATTGCAGTCGTACTTAAAGAGTGTGTGATTGTGTTGCGATCGAATCTACCAAACAAAATATGTCCCAGTCTGGTTTCTTGTGCGAATGGGGAACCGTTGAGAGATTTTATGCATCCATCCATATGAAGCATTCCGAGGACATCAGCCCCCAGCAGCACGTCGATTTTGTGAGGTCGATTGAAGTGAGGATCAGCCAATTGGAGTTGATTTAAATGTGTCCACTGTTGTGACTCGATATGTTGCGATGGCAATATGCCAGTTATCCTTTCGACGACTACTGCTGTGATGGAAATTGAGAATCTCGGATCAACACGTGATTTAAGGACAAATTCGACGATCGATTGTGATTTGGCTGCTTCCCTGGCCCCGATTCCGTTAATTGAAATCGAAGCTGGCTTTCGTTGTAGGCCAATTCGAGTTATGGCGTTTTCCGAGATGAGATTCACTTGTGATCCAGAATCAAGCAGGGCACGAATGGTGAATTCTTGGTTTCCGTTTGCGACGATTCCAACTGCTGTTGCGAGTAAAACATCTGTCAGTGGCGATGTGGTATGATTGGAACTGGCGTCATTTGAGTGATTGGTGATTGGCGAAGTGTTAGCCGGTGTTTTACTCGTGTTGGTGCCTGAGTCTCGACTTGACCCATCCGATATGTGTAATAGGGTGTGGTGTCTGCGGTTGCAGACTTGACAGGAACTTGACCGACATTCTGCGCTACGATGTCCCTTCCGCAGACAGTTGTAACATAGATTCTTTTCACGAATCTTTTTTGATTTCTGATCGAACGTTAATGATTTAAATTGGCTGCATTGGAACGCACTGTGCTCCTCATTGCAGAATGGGCAATTCGTCGATGTGATTGAAGTCGATGTAGCGACGAACGAATGTGATGGTTGCATGGAAGATTCATGCTTCGAGCTCGGGCGTGATGACGAAAGTTGAACTGTTGATGGTGAACGATATCTTGTTGGTTCGTTTCCCCGGCGCATTGATGAAGCGATGGGCTTTGACGAATTTGATTTGTACATGGAAATCATTTCCAACGATTGCCATCGAGCCTCCAAGAAATCCATCAGCTGTTGATATGTGGGATACTGCACTCGAGTTAGTGTCAATTCCCATTGACGATGAGTTTCTGTATCAAGTTTGTCGACGATAATATTGACGAGGATGATATCCCATGTGGCCACCGGAACTGCCAGAACTTTCAGACTTCGAATTGTGTCTCTGGAGATGTCTATGATGTTTCTCAATCCGATTGCGGATTCATGAGTGGACGCGGGCATATTTCGAAATCGACGGATGTGATTGTCGATGATGAAACGTCGATGTTTGTACCGATCGGTGAGGATCTTCCATGCCTCGTTGTAGTTAGCATCGCTGATTTGTACCGTTCTCAATAGGGTAGCAGCTTCACCAGTGAAGTTTGCTTTCAGGTAATGGAGCTTCTGTGAATCAGTCAATCTTGGATTTTTGTCGATCAAATCAGTGAACAAACTTTCGAATTCCGTCCAATTTCCATAATTGCCATCGAATACAGGCACTTTGATGCGTGGTAACTGAATTTCGACTGGCTGCTGTGGTGTGGTAGCATCGACTGGAGTTGCCTTGGCATCCTGCATTGGAGTCATCATGGTAATTCGTCTCAATAGAGTTTTGAGATTTGAACTTGCTATGAAATAATATTCCTCACTCTGCTCCCGATTTCCAAATTGTTGTTCCAATTCATTCTCGGCACATACGGCCTCGATCTTGTCTTGCGTGTCGCAGAATTCCCTATACCGTTGCTCCAGGTGAGTGACCTGGATTTCGACTGTCTCTCGTGTGACTCATCCAAGCTGAGCTCCTTGCTGCGTTTGAGGGCTCGTTCCAGACTCTTCTGGAGCGACTCCTGCTTTACCCGCATGGTCATGATGCACTGATTTCACGTGATTGATGTATTGGAATTGTGAGATACGCACGCGATTGATATAAATTGAATGCACGAATTATTTGATGATACACGAATTATGTTTTTGATAATGTGTCACACTCGACGACTAATTGAATAGATCACACGTGATTATTTTGATAATTGACGATTGATTCGAAAGATAAAACACGTGAATGATTTCGATGATAATGTACAACACTCGAACACTGCACTGGATACGATACACGAATTATGTTTGTGATAATGTGTGTCACACTCGACGACTAATTGAATAAATCACACGTGAATTTCTATGATAATTGACGATTGATTCGAAAGAGAAAACACGTGAATGATTTCGATGATAATAATGTGACACACATCCGGCTCGAAGGACCAGTTTTGTTAGCCACTACAGCTTAGCGGATTTTGCGGATGTGTTGCGAGAGTATTCACCACAAGCGGCACTCGAATTAAAACACTTAAATCAATTATATTATACTTTATTGAGGTTAATGCACTTCTTCGTTCGTATGTTTATTATGAAATTTGCTGTTATGATCTTGATGTTGTTTTATTAATTGTAGTTATTATTGTTGAGAAAATGGCCACTGTAGTTTTGATGAACACGATGTGCGATGTTGTTAGGTTGACGATCGACGAGAGAAGAGAAAGAAAAATGGTTGGACATCGTGTAGTTTGACGTCTGTATTAATTCGCTGTGTTCGCCACAAGGTGATGTGTTTGTTGTGGTCGCGCCAACAATAATTATTAATAATAAGTAATAAAACATTAAACAACAAACTAATTAAAATATTTCTACGATTTAACCAACATATTTTTGTTATGTCAGCAAATTCAAATTCTAATCAAATAATTTACGAAAATTTTTGCAGAGAATGAGTAGATGTCAAATACGTTGTATGGAAATGTTTCAAAATAAAATACATACAAGTTTATAACTAAATTAATATTATTTTGAAAATCGATGCATTTATCAAACGAGCCAAAAATGCACACCTTGGTTGGATTAGGGTTAAAAAATGACGTTTCACACAACCAAAATTGGTATAGAGCCATCTATTAGAATTTTTTAAACTAAAATCCATCTGTCGTTAATTATATGCGTAACTACTTCTAACAACTACACCATAACTTGAGCCGTTACGAGTAGATACAAGTACTTGTGAGTAGTTTGCTAACGCCAATGGAACACGCTTATTATAAAATATTTTTTTCAAAATAAACAAAAATATTTTATCAGTTCCAGATAATAAGTTGTAATTTTAGTATACAGAGGGTAATCAGGGTGCATAATTATACTAACAATACTTATGTATGTTGTGTAATTACAACACACATTGTAAGCATTTAAATTTTCAAACAGCTATTCGAATTTTATTTTATATAGCGTTAAAAAGAAAAAAAAAACAAGCGGCAAAACCAAGAATTAATGCTACACTGCTATATGCCATAAAACTAGTATTATTCGTTTTTCTTTTATAATTTTGTATATTTTTTACTGTGTATAAAAACATAATAAAAAAAAGAGAGAAGTGTGTATTTGAGCGTCCGAGAAGGAAAACGTATATTTTATTTTTGGTACAATTGTACAATTAGTTCCGTGTGCCCTCAAAACATTTTTTAAAATTAAAATTTATTTTGGGCATCCTTCAATTCAGAAGTGGGATACTTTGAAAAATTGTGTGTTAACAAAAATTTAGTGTGTGTAAAATCTAAATTTTTGTAGTGATTATTAATTAGGAAGTATAACCTAAAAAAAAATATCTATATAAAATTAAACTATTGTAGAGAAATAGTGTGGGTGATATTTTGCACATGAATGCTGAGCAATTGCAACAGCAATTGAAAAATATAAACGAATATTCCGGTGGAAACAAGAAAGAATTACAAGAACGAATCATTAATTTCATGCAACGCGAAAAATCAAAAAAGGAAGATAACATGCTGATATTATTAACGGGTTTGCAAAAACAAATGCAACAAATGGAAGATAAAGTAAATTTAATTTCATTGCCGCAACAAATGTTGTCACCTCCTGAAAATAGTAGAAAGTTGGTTGGAACAACCACTATAACTCAAACACAACAACAAAGTGGTGTAAATAGTATGCATGCATCTGAAATAGAAATTAAACCTATTGGAGTACAGCGAGTTCAATGGTAAATGTGATAAGCTTCAAACATTCATGAACAAAGTCTATTTAATAATGAGGTCGTATGAATCAAATGAAGAAGAGTTTAAGATTGAAGTGATTAAGTAGGTAAAGGTTAAGCGGCTGATTGGTTTCATTCAAAAGGTTTAGGTAAAGCGGCTGATTGGTTTCATTCAAAAGCGGAGCACATAACCTATAGTTTAACCAATTTATTGGAAGCCATGCGTCAAATGTACGATATCAGACCGAGCAATAAAGAACAACGACGTAAATTTGAACAACGTTAATGGAAGTCACATGAAGATTTTGTAATATATTATCAAGATAAAGTGACATTAGCAAATTATTTGGAAATATCTGATTGTGAAATTATCGATTATATCATTGAGGGGATGAATAACATCCAATTACAATCACAGGCAAGAATGCAAAGATTTGTGACAAAAGACGATTTACTGGAAACGATAAGGAATATAACTGCTGAAGAAAGGGGAATAAACCAACAAAATAAATCAAAAAGTGGCGTGACATCGTCAAAACCAATGGAACAACCGAATGTTCACAATCATAGGCAACAAGTTAATTGTTATAATTGTGGTAAAGCCTGTCATGAATCCAGTCAATGCAATAAACCGAAACGACCTTATGGATGTTGCATGTCATGTGGGCTTGTTGGACACCGTATGAATGAATGCCCGACGAAAAATAATACGGCTATGCAATCGAGCGTACCCTCTTATCTAACAGTCAAAATAAGCAGCACTCCAGTGTGAATTATTGTTCAAACCAGAACATATCAGTAATTAACGAGAGCAACAACAATAACGAAAACTTATGTGAAAAGTATGTCGTCCGTGCAATCCAATGAGGTTATAGAAATATCTTGTGATTTTGTTAAAGGGTCGAAAAGCAAAAATGGTAATTCAGTCATCAAGTCTATGTCATCACCAGGTATTTTTATAGAATTTAAGTTATTTATGCAATGTAGTCAATGTATTAATGTGTCTGCTCTGGTTGATACTGGCAGTCCTATCAGTATTATTAAATCTAATTGCCTTCCAAAAAATATTGATTATAAATATAAATTGCATACTGATTGCGAATATGCGGGAATCAATCAAAGTCGACTTAATGTTCTTGGTAAAATCGATGTACAGATTTTATATAACGATAATTTACCTAATATGGAAATAGCAGTAGTTTCGAACGATACGATATATATTCGAAATAAGCAAATCAAAAATTATTATAGGTGAGATAAACGTAGATTTAGATAGAACTCACATGTATGAATCAATTGAGTATAATTCGGAAAATGAAATATTAAATATTAAAGGGGACCTCAACCCTGAGTCCGAAGAAGTGGGTTTCGAAATGGTGTCTGTCTGTCAGTATGTCAGTCTGTCAGTCTGTATCCTCTCTACAGCCCAGATGGTTTAACCAATCGAACTGAAACTTCAGATTTAAGCTTTTTTGATAAATTGGGAGGTCCCAGTGAATTTTACTCCAAATCGGCTAACCGGAAGTGGCTACTCCCTTGGGCCAGAAAATTTATTTTGCAAATATCTTTAAAAGTATAAGATTTACACAAAACTACTTAATGCAAAATGTTATAAAAATAAAAAATTAAAAATTAAAAAAAAAAAATTAAAAAAATTAAATTAAATTTCTCAAAATTCTCTGTTCGTAAAAGAAAGTCGTATGTTGGCCACACCTCCAATTTTTTTTGCCGTTCCACGTAGATTATCATTCAGTGAACGCGAAATGCTTTCGGAAATGGTTAAAGATCTTTTAAATCGGGGTATTATTAGAAGAAGTAATTCTCCTTATTGTTCACCCATCGATGTTGGTGAATAAGAGGAATACTAGTGAGAAACGGTTATGTGTAGATTACCGTAGGCTAAATAAAGTAACAGTTCGGGATAATTAAAATATCCCATTCCGGTAATTGAAGATATGTTGAGATATCTTAAAGATATAATTTATTTTACGACCTTAGATCTTAAATCAGGATTTCATCACGTAACTATAGCTGAAGAGAGTGTAAAATTTACCAGCTGTATTACTCCAATCGGACAATTCGAATACGCGAAAATGCCTTTTGGATCAAAAAACGGTCCTACCGTTTTTCAAAAATACATCACTATGATTTTTCGATATTTGATCGAAACAAATCAAATCGTTGTATACATTGACGATTTGTTGATTGCAACAAAAACAGTGAAAGAGCATTTAAGTATTTTAACGAATGTCTTCAAATTATTTGCGTCTAATTTATTGGAACTTCGTTTGGACAAGTGTCATATTATGCAACGTCAAATTGAATTTTTAGGATATAGTGTAGATGAAAATGGTATTAGGCCAAATAATCGTAATATATAGGCAATATCGAGTTACCCAGCACCAAAAAACATTAAGGAAGTACAACGATTTTTAGGAATGTGTTCATATTTCAGAAAATTTGTTAAAGATTTCTGTCATCATGCTAAGCCCGTTACTGGATATAGTAAAGAAAAACTCTAATTTTTTATTTGATACCGCCCAATTAAAGTCTTTTAATTATCTGAAACAAAGGTTAATTGAAGAACCTGTGCTGGCTATATTTTCGCCTAATAGTGAAACACAGTTACATTGTGACGCTATAGTTCGGACGGATATGGTGCTCTATTAATGCAGAGAAAAGAAGATAAGAAGTTTCACCCTATAAGTTATTTCTCAAAAAGAACGACGCCGTCAGAATCTAAATATCATTCTTACGAGCTTCAATGTTTATCCATTGTGTATGTATTGCGAAGGTTTCGCATTTATCCTTATGGTCATCAATTTAAAATAATTACCGACTGTAATGCATTGACACTAACTTTAAATAAAAAACTTGTCAATCCTAAAATCGCTCGTTGGGCTCTGGAATTACAAGAATACGATTATTCTGTAGAGCATCGTATTGGTGCTCGAATGCAGCATGTGGATGCTCTTAGTAGAGCCGAATCAATTTTAGTTGTTGAAGAAAATTCATTTGAGCAAACATTAGCCATTGTTCAATATAAGGACCCAAAGTTGGAATTTTTACGTCAAGAATTAGAACGAAGTGATAGTCCATTATACGGTTTAATTTATCGGAAATTATCTCAAGAAAAAATACGTTTTTATGTACCAGAGATGTTAGAAACACAAATTCTTAGGAATTCACACGATTATTTCGGACATATTGTGGTCGATAAGGTGGTTGAACATATTGGACGAAATTATTGGTTTCCCAATGTTCGTGATAAGGTAAAACATTGTATTTCTAATTGCTTAAAGTGTATTATTTTTAGTTCACCTAGTGGAAGAAAACCTGGATATTTACACTCCATACCAAAAAATAATAGACCATTTTAGGATATTCATATAGACTTGGTGGTGGTTGGAAGTAACTCGATTTAAACATAAATTTATTTTCACAATTATTGACTCTATTACCAAGTTCGTTTATATTTATCCTACCAGAAGTACCAGTACAAAAGATGCTAGTAAGATCTTACAGCATTACTTTAAAATATATAGTAGACCGAAGCGTTTGATTAGTGATCGGGAAGGTGCTTTTACTTCTGATAGTTTTAAAAACTTTTTAACTGAAAAGTGTGTGCAACATATATTAAATGCAACAGCAACACCGCGTGGAAATCGGCAAGTCGAAGGATCAAAGCAGAAATATCCAATGGAGTGATGTGTTGGAACAGGTAGAGTTTGCTTTTAATAAGACAGTAAATCGATCTACTGGTGATACTCCTAGTCGACTACTGTACGGTGTAGATCAGAAAGGTCCCATATTTGATAATTTAGCTGATTTTTTTAATGATGACGTCGAGTTGAACTCTCATGCTTTATCATTAGATGAACGACGCAAGGAAGCTGTAAAAGCTATTGAAAAGAATCAGAAGTATAATGAGATATATTATAATAAAAAACGTTAACCACCGTTCTAATTACACTGAAATATTTCAGGAATATCAGGATGGCCGAATCTGAAAGCATTTAGATTTTCAAACAGCTATAAATTTGAATTTTTTTTTATATAGCGTTAAAAAGAAAAAAGCAAGCGGCAAAACCAAGAATTATTGCTACACTGCTATATGCCATAAAACTAGTATAATTCAGTTTTCTGTTATAATTTTGTATATTTTTACTGTGTATAAAAACATAATAAATAAAAAGAGAGAAGTATGTATTTGAGCGTCCGATAAGGAAAACGTGTTACGTGTGCCCTCAAAACATTTTTAGTTAGTCCAAAATAGTTCCGTGTGCCCTCAAAACATTTTTCAAAATTAAAATTTATTTTGGCCATTCTACAACATAAGTATTATTATTAAAATAGTTTACAGCTACTATAATGAATATTAAACATTTTTTAAAAAAAAAAAATTTTTTTTGAAGCGGAGTGACGTAAGTGATCTTTTTATAATTAATATTATTTCGTATAATCACAAAACACCAACAGTTTTCACTTACTTAAAAATAAAAAAACCAAAATTTTATTTTTGAATTTATTTACTTTTAGTTGTAATTTTAAATAAATAAAAGTAAATAAATTCAAAAATAAAATTTTGGTTTTTTTATTTTTAAGTAAGTGAAAACTGTTGGTGTTTTGTGATTATACGAAATAATATTAATTATACTATAATGAACATAAAAATAACAATTTACAATGTAGCTAAACTACTAAAACTTTTAAAACTTGTAATAAAATTTTGTCATATGTGACATTGTTCAGTGAATGTCAGGGCCAGCTCGAGGTGTGTGCAAACAGCTCCAGTTTTGGGACTTTCGCAGAATTTGGTCGCAAATGCTTTAAAGTCTAATATTCAAAATGGTCAATATGCACCCTTTTAAAATATTTGTTGATGTTAGAAAGAGTTACATCTTGAAAATAGTATTCATTACATTTCGTAAGAATTCGATTGGAAAATTCGATTAAAAAAAATAGAGAAACATATTGTTCAGCGAGGAAACAAACATTAACTTATTTCGATCCGATGGTAAATAGGATGTTCATAGGCCAAAAAACAAAGCATTTTTCCCACAATATTCCAAAAAATTGTGAAATTTGTTTGATAGAGTATTGTGCTTTGTCCCTTTGGTCCCAGTAGTGTAGGGCCTTTGTGACCAGGTTTCACTTTATAAAATTAAATTAAATACTGAAAATAGGTTACAATATTAACTTGATGGCATATATTGAACAATAATTACCATATATTTAAAATTTGTTGATTTAGCCTTTGATCATGAAAGGTTTACTGATTATGTGAAATAACTCTCAAAAAATCGGAGTAGCACACAAACATTGCAAAAAGGGAGGAGTAACTCTTTTACAGCTATAATATTTGATTTACACGTTCCGAGGTACGCAACAAATTAAAATTGAATAAAATCGATTAACCGATAAGTCGTCTGAAATCTGATTTTTAATTTAACTTTATATTTAAGGTATTGTTCGCGATATACACGATAAAAATATATTTTTTCAGTTGTAAAGATTTTGACTTATAAGACAGTCATTACCACGAATCAACCGAATGTTCGAGAATCTTCATCGCGTAAGGAAGGATAAGGTAAATAACTTAACTAAAATTTTAAAATTATCGATAAATGGATAAATCTGAAGAAATCTGCCATCCCTATCCTTTTAACCAATTCCCTATTACTATTCTAACGATAATTTGAACACTTAAGCTAGGATATCGTTCAACAGAAATTCAAATAAGAAGATTCAGAATTTCGTTTCAAAAATAGTCCTAATAACTGTCGGAGTCCTAATATTGTCGAAACACTGCGGCTTGGCAAAACGAGTTTAGCTAAAAGCTTATAAAGTAATGTGTTTAGCGTGTAATTTACAAAATTACTCCTATTTTAATTTTAACAAAACCAATTTTACATGGCATTAATTATGGAATGCTATGTTTTCCACTAGAAGTTTCCATATAATTCGGGCTCAAATTCATCAGGACCAAAGACATTATGACAACTCGCATCTGGTGACGGTTGATATTTCTTCCTTCTACAATTAAGCATCTACCGCACGTGACATTTTTAAACTACTTCGATCAAATTTTAATTCTTTACTTTGACTTTTAGAGAATGTCAAATGTTGATCGATACTGCTTATTGAATCATATTGGGTCCTTTAAACTTCTCAACAGTTCGACAAATTTTTTCTCTAATTTTGCTTCGATTATTTAGGTAAAATTTCACCATGCGCTCGAAAACATGCTCCATTAAATTGAATCTGTATTATAAATTTTAGGTACTTAGAGATGTAAAGAGTTCCATGAAAATTGGTCCATATTTTTCGATGATGGGGTAATATTTGATAATCCAGCAAATCGCAAGACGAAAAATATGACTACTAGATCGATTTTACGAAGAAAATTTTAATTTCAATTTAATTTTTGACCAAATTTTCTTTGGTTCATATGAAAATTGCTTGCTTGCTGGACGATTGAGAATTTGCCCTGAAGTCAGTCAAAAACTACATATATTGATAATACGTTACAAGTTATGGGGTTTAAAAAAGGTATCAATTTGAGAGCAATTTGTATTGGGTACCCGGGGAAATTACCCGTTCTACACCCCTCCCCCCATACTTTAATAGGGCTTAGCTATAGTTACTTTAAACTATAAATTACGTACCACGATTAACTATAACTGAGGTTGACATAATTGCGACTAAACACGAAAAATTTAGTAGATCCGCTTTGCTAAATCTCAGTCAATTTCAGTGTTCGTTAATTTGTTAAAAAAAGGCGGTTCAACAAATCTCGCACAGGGCGCTCAGACATCTCGAGCCGGCACTGTTGAATATACTGGGACGCCTATGTTTTTCTTTTTCTTTCATCATGCTGTCATGGCGATTTATATGAGTTGTCAAAATAAGATTTTTGTGCGAATGAAACTTGAAATTTGCACTTTAATTACAATTTACGGAGATCATTTTTTTTTTTGTATCTAGAACATTTTAAAACATAGTGAATAACACATCATACAAAATAAGTGTGAAAATATTTTAAATGACTATGCACAAGTAATATAAATATTTGAAAACAAATAAATATTTTCTTGCCGATGAAATATAATCCTTTCTTTCTCAATTTTTACGTTATACCTGGTATTTTTACACTTATACACGCAACACTTATGCAAGTTTCTAACAATTAAAATTATTTTTTGGAAGAAAACTTTATTTTTTTATTCAAAATTTCGTTTTTAAACTTTAAGAAGCCAAAACCTGGTCAATAAGTGTAGAAAGACAAAAAACAAACGAAAACGGCTTCATTTGTTTTTATATTTTATATGGAATTTTTGTTTTACCTTCTATCCTTTTGTTTATTATCTGTGACATTTTTCACTTCATTTTTATCTTCCCGAACGATAAATGGTACAGATAAATTTTAACATTTCATCATTTGAGCTTCTTGTTTGTCAACCACATATTGCAACCAATTTTAATTTAGTTTTCCGTTTTCAAATTGAAGTAATCTAACATAAAATTTTACAAGAATCGACAAACAAATTTTTCACGTCAGATTTATCTTCCTATTTTTGGAGACCAGTGAACATTTTATTTCACTTGAACAGCGCACTAGGCTTTATAAACTAAATGATTTTATATAACACTAATTTTCAGTGTTATATCTACAGCGCTTGCTTTAATACTAAATTTTGTTTGTTTCTATATAATTCGGTACTTTTATTATTTGTTTCTCTCTTTTTTATATAATGCAATATTTCTCTATTCCAAATTTATTTGTTTTTTACGGTTGTGAAGTTTCCGACAAAAATAACAAAATATATATGTATACGAAATTTGTTAAATTAATAAAAAAGATATAAGTATTGGTGAAACAGTCATTGCGAAAGCAATGTAAGAAAATTCTATAAAGAGATACCATCTCAAACGCAAAAAATATAAAATAACCATCAGTTGATTGTCTTGAACCAGTAAATTATAAATTAAAAATTGGATTATATACATAAAAATGTCAAATAAAAATAATAAATTTAACACTATCTGTTTATAATAAATGGGTTCACTTTGGTGCAATTGAAAATTACAAAAAAAAAAAATTGAAATGGTTTGTTAACTGTTCCGTATAACATATTTTGTATAAAAATTTTTTTGTTTTATTTTTGCACGTGTTGGCATTTTAGTGTTTAATAGTTTTATAGTTTATACCGCTATTGCCTTAGTCGTGTCACTTGTCACTTGTACCGACAATCAAATTTTGGTATTATCTTAGTCGATCGATGCGACAATCATCTAGTTTGGAGTGACGAACATTCTTTTACGTCGCATTCTGTTATATTATCACTTCGATCGACTAAGAGAATACCAATTTAAAGTTGAAGTGACGCGACAATTATCACGTCGAATGAAGTGACACGACTAAGGGTTTAGGGGTATTAGTGTTCCCCTTTAAAAAGCGGGATCTTTTGTAATTTATATTATATTTAAGGTTGAATTTTTGTTGTTGGTTTTCTGAATATTTTTGGTAGTTTTAATTTTCTTTTTATATTGTAGTTTTAAGCTAGTGTTTTTAAATTTTATTTACTAATTTTTCACTAATAGTTTTGTAAGTTAGAGTTCCAATTATTTTTTAATTTTATAATGGTTTTTGACTTTATACGTTGTAACGGTTGGAGATTTAGTTAAAGCAATTTTATTTAAATGAAGTTGCAAATTTGTGAAGCTTGGTGGTTAATCGGGTCTTTGATATCATCTCCTCCAACCTACAACCGGTGATCATAATTATGGTGAATTTAATAATGCTTAGGTAAGGTGTCGTTACCTCACCCTACCATAAAAATGGTCCAACCATAAGTTATAAAAAATAAAATTATAAAAATTGGGCCCACGCTATTGGGATTATTAATGCGGTGTGCGCTATTTTTCCGTTGTTTGTAAGCCACCGGGAATACACTTCTAATTGTAAAGAAATATAAACTCGCTACTACTCAGGTAAGCCAAACGATTTCTGTTTGTATCAACGTTACCTAACCGTGCGGTTGTTTCTTTAGTCAGTCAGTGGCAGGCGTAAAGTCTGAAAAGTCTGTCCGTACGAAAATCGTGGTAACGATAAACACTGCCCGGAAGGTTTCTCGCTTGATGACCAGTGGACCGTTTTCGAGTCGAGAGGACCGAGATAGCCAGCTAATTCACCACTGGATGTTTTTTTTTTGGTCTATAAAAAATAAAAAAACAAAAATAAAAATTAATATAAAACGGGATTTCGACAATAATCCAAAATAGACCAACCGCGCCATTTTTTTTGTATTGTAATAGTGTTTGTGTATCTTAGTTTAATTTTAATATTACTTAGTTCTTAATTTAATTTTGGGTTTCTATCTAGTTAAAATTAATCATATATTGGCAAATTAGGTAAAGTTATTAAATTCTATGTATAGTGATTACGGTTCGCGGTTGATTGAATCATTTTGTGTGGTGGAGAATCTACCAGAAAGAAAAAAAAGTTATTTTATTCTTTTAGATGAATACAAATAGTAATCAGCCAACCACGAGCGCTCCTGGAAGGAATATTTAAGTACCGGGTACGTTTTTGAACATACTATATATTTTTTTTCTGTACAAATTTTTCTACCCACACGAAATTCGGTTATACTAACAATTTTCGGTTATACTAAAAATTGTTGGGCTCTAAGATTTACGGTTGCGTATATTTTTTTTTGATGACTTTAATAAATTAGTTAGTTAGTCAATATGTTTTGAAATCATTTACGAATAATTATTATATTTTTTGGTGATTAAATTGATTCGGTTGAATCTGTGAATTATAAGTGATGGCGTTTTAATTACGATAAAAGTGTGATGATGCGGGAACGACAGTGGGGTCGCAGATTTAACTTTTGCATGCGAAAATTTAGTGCGAGCTCAGAAGCCAACAAACCCTCCTTCCGACAATAAGCTACCTGCAAAAAAAAAAAAGCATGCCTGGCTTCGAACGAGGCAGCTCGTTACAACGTAATGGCGCCTATTAAGAAGTATAATTATAAAAAGAAGAGAAACGATATAAACGGAGAATCTATTTTTAAAGCATTATGTGGCATAAATAAAAATCCAGAATTTTTCACGTTTTCTAGAAGTGATACAGCTTGAAATGAAAAGATTGTGTGACATTATGCATATCAAACATAACCTTAAAAATATTTTCAATTTATACTATACTTGGCAAAAGTATAAGGAATTCATTAACAATCAGGCTTCGTTGAACGAGTCGTGCAAAAATACAGAATGTAGTAAATTTTCAGCTGAAAATATAAATTTTTCTGTATCACCAAAAGCTGATGTTTTAAATAGTACAGACATATCTGACATTACCAATGCTATTACAGTAACAGACATCAATTTTGATTTGCTTATGACAGAAACTCAAGTTTGCGATTCCAACAATATCGTTTTAGAGTTCATAGACCAGAAAGAAATTCAGAATTTTGATAATAACGATTTGGTCATTAGTATAAATAATAACGAAGACTTATTATCATTAATTCCAATACACGCCAATGCAAAGGTTTTAAAAAATCCAATTTTAAACTGGAATTTGAAATTTTCGGTTCATTTTAACGAGCCTCTGGAATTCCTCACAAAATGCGAAATAAGAGAATTAATTCATCGCATTTTAAAGGAACATCAAAATCCGTGTATTATCGCTTTTCAAACTATGCAGGTGCTTTCTAAAAAACATATAAAAATTGTAGTGTATGGGTCGTGTATAGACATTTTGCACAAGCAAAAATATAAATTTGAAGCAATCAAAAATAATGAAATGCGAGTTTACACCACAGGCAACGAAGGCGAAATTATTCATTCTTCCGAAAAGGTATTTAGGCAATATCGTGGATTACGGCGACAGAAAATGAAATTAATTTTGGAAAACCAGAGTGCACACAATACATATTTGGATTTGGTAAGTTCAACTAATCTGGAACTGTATCAAAAGGGTAATACTCAGGACATGACTTATTATCATTGTTGTTTACATACTAAAACAAATCGGTATATATATTCTGTAACAGAACCCCTACAAGTGGTGCTATTGCGAAATGGGCAAATTTCTCTTTTAAAACAAGAAACAATTAAAGCAATTCATTTTGATGCAACCGGAGGCATTGTTAAGATACCGACCTGCCATAAAGAACATATCTACAAAAGAATATTGTATTACGCTTGTGTTATATGTAAAAGTTAAATGTAACATTATTCCAATCGCCGAATTTATATCGTGCCAACATGACGCTTGGACTTTAAGTAAATTTTTGTTGGACGTAAGGAAAGAAATTAAAATCAATGTTAAACCATTAAAAGATCATTATTTTGTCGTTGATTGGTCGTGGGCTCTAATAAACGCAATAAATAATACCTTTAATTTAATGAGTATGACTGAATAAATTCAGTATCATTTTAATTTGATACAAAATCAGTCGCTATTAAAAAGAGCAGTTATACCTATATTTATTGGCTGTTCACATTTTATTAATATTATAGTATTACAGTCCAAATTAAAAAAAAGCTGCCTAATATAGTTGCTGACCACCGAAACTTACTCTTAGACTTTTTCTGCGCTTTGCTTTGCGCCAAGTCTATAAGTTGTGTAGACGAGTTATTCAAACAATTTTGCTGGATCATGTGCTCACCTAAAATTACTAAAAGTAGTAAATTAGCATACAAAATGTTTATTGGCAAATTAGGTAAATTGTATGATGACCATTAGGCTGATTTTGAAGGTTCTAAGTCGGAAGAACAGATCAATCACAGCATCAACATTTGGCCAGAAAGTACTACTACAAACCCCTTTTATTTAAAATATTGGGTAATTTACGAAGAAGTGAAAATAAAAATCCAAACAGAGCGCGGCGCAAAAGTAAATAAATTTTTCTGTGATGACTTCGTACAATTTTTAATTAAAAAACATTTTTCGTACGTAATATTATGGGCCAATTTTTTTCGAATCTGTTTGGTCTCAGCGGCAATGTATCTAACGCTGTAGTAGAAAATTGGTTTAGTGCAGTAAAAAACCATTATTTACTAAACAAACGAATGAAAATAGGTCGCGTTGTAAATATTTTAAAATATAGATGCGAAAAAAAAAAAATCAAATCCATAAAAATGCCCGAACCGTAAGTAACAACCCCGAAAACTATTAAACGTAAAGGTAATTCAAATAATTTGAGTACCGAAGAGCAGTGGAGAAAAAAGATTAGACGTTTAGATAATTCACCAAAACTTATCGGTAGGAACGTGCTAAACAGATATAAAAATCAGAAATTTTTTGAAGCTGTTCCGAAAAGTGACGGGAAAATCAAAGGCTTTAACGTTGAAAGAGTGCCTGTATTAAAAAGCGGGTTTTCTAACAATTTACGGTGAAGAAAATATATCGGTGGTCAACACATGTGGGTTTGATTCATGTGGGATGAAATTTTAAAAATCAAATTTAACGAAATAAATTCAGAGTTCTTTACGTTTATTTCTAAAATTATTTCATCGAAAAACCTCCACCTTGAAACGTATGACACATGCACGAACATATTATTCGATGTATTCGAAGGAATAAACTCTGTGAAACATCACTGAAATACCAAAATACTAGATGCAGAATGTCAAATTACATACTTAATCGATAAATTGATACCCCAACCCACATCAGTCTATCAAAAATGTATTGTAGAAGACCTGGTTCGAATTAGAAATTCTTACAGTTGCTACCTATCATTTGACATTTTTACGGTCAACGAAAACACACTTCGCAATGTTGAAAGTTCAATCTCATTTGGAACCTTAACTTGCTCTGGATGTGGTGGTAACTTAACTGTCTATAAAATAATTAGTCATTATGGGATTGCTATAGCAGACGTGCAATCTTTCAATAATATTAATTATAATATACAAATTAATGAAAATCAAGCAGAAATTAAGTTGGATATGGAAGATTTCAGTTTAAAAGCAATTCTAAATTATAGCCAAATTTTGAAATACTACACAGCCATAATTAAAAGGCCGAATAATAATTGGGAAATACACGACGGCATGAAAACATTTTCTGTTGTAACGACAGACCAACAGTATGTTAATCCGGCCATACTGTTTTATATCAAAAATTAAAATTCGTTCCACTAATTAAAATATTAACACTAAGCACCCAACAAACCATAAAACGAATAATTTTTTTAATTTTTTTAAACCAATAGTACTTTATTGATATACTCGTAGTATGTCTCTAGCTAACTTTTCATATGCATCATGTCCATCGGAAAACTCTGTGAGTTGGAAAATCTTCGGAACAGTTAACAAATAATATCAATTTTTTTGTTTTTTTGTAATTTTCAATTTTCGAGTGCAATAACAAAAGGGTAAAACCCCATCGTATGCCCAACCTCTGATGTCGGTTTTATTTCAACTATTTGACATTGTACAAGTTTTATGCAAAATACCAATTTTTTTACAGACTATATAATCGCGTACTAATACATATAAAGCTTTTGTTATTTGTCGAAAACTTCACATTCGTTGTTTTTTATGTCTCTTAGTTCTCATCTGAGATGTATAGATATTATCCCGCTAAACAATTTAAGCGAATTCGCAAAATACGTCGCATAAGCGTACTATAAACGTAACACTTTTTTGCTTGTCACAAATACATTCTCAAATTTAAATAAAATATATGTAGTATAAAAATACCTCGCAACCAAACTTAATTATCATGATGCAGAAACGACGTAAATGTTTCGTTTTTGCTACACCTAAACATAACACCAAATTCCTTTATGAATATTATGGAATAATATAAAGAAACGATAACTATTTAGTTTTGAGTTTTCGATCGCCATTACGTATTTTTTGGGTTGAAGAATTTTTTTTAATAAATAAATAACTAAACAAATAATTAATGTCCAAGTTTGATTTAGAAAAACATAATTTGTTACTTGATTTTTTTTTTTAGAATAAAAGTAAATACTTATTATTTTTTTAGAAAAAAAAATTGCAAAAAAATGCTTCATTAAATTCATATCACTAAAAATGTTACGTTATTATTTCACTATCACGTGACAAAAATGCAACACCTCAAGTGAATAGTTTACGAACTACTACCACATTAATGACTCCTCGACAAAAGTCTAATTATCATAGGACGGGAACGACATAACTGCTTCGTTATTGCAGCACCAAACTGTTACGTTTACGAAGAGTTGTATGAACAAAATTCTTCACTAGTGTTACGTAAACGTAACACCTTGTTTGACGGGATGTTAGTAATACCACAGAATAAACAACCAGAAGGGACATTATGTGGATCAAGAAATTTTTGCTCTTACCCTACATTTTACATGTTAATTTTGATGAAAACATTTTACATGTTAATTTTCAGCCACTGAACTACAACTTAACACTGAAAATCTTACCTTCGCCAAACCAAGGTTAAAAAAATGAGTCCATATTTCTCCATATAAAAACCGCGTTAAGTCGCTTCTGGCTATTCTGTGGTAATACCAAAGCACTTGTATCTAGGTGCTTTGGTAATACCCAACACCTGAAAGTTTTGTTAGTGAGTTATGCCCCAATTCCATTGCGAAAAATTGACTGAACTGACTTGAAGTTGAAAGAAGGCAAAAAATATAATCCATCAGGACATAAATTTTGGTCGTCTCATGAGTCGGTGAGGCGAGAATTACCGGATCGTAATGGTATTAGTTATTGTGTGTGTGTTCGAATGCTCTTTAACTATTCATGCTATTCATGTTCTTTTTAGTTTTTCGTATATGTAGTTATTTTGTGTTCTTTGTTGAGATTAGGGTTTCGTATACGAATGAAATTTTTAAAGGGACACGAATATGACGATGTTTGAAAAAAAAATCAATTGACTAAAACGCAAAATTGTGTATTAAAACTTTATTAATTTTCATTAAAATTGTGTACAACCTGCAATTCAATATATTTAATTTCAAATTATTTATAATTATAAAAAAAAAAATTCGTTTAAAGTGATAATAAAGACGATGTAAAATAATGAATTTGAAAATCCTATATGATTTTGTTTACATTCCATATGGCATTGGAAAAATGTACAAAATGCATGTAGTTGTTAGCAAGTTAAACAGAAAATAAAGGAATAAGAAAAAAGAGTTTTAATAATAGGTACGTATATGTATGTGACGCTGTACTAAAAAAGGTTTCGTAAAACATCATTATCATTTTCAAATACAGCTTGTTAAAACAAATTGCGATTACTCTCGATTTGTTTAAATTTATCAAATTTTCAACAGAATTTTTTGATGGCTTTAATATTAAAATGAATTAAATCAATCAAATATTGTGAAAGTACAGTTTACATTATGTGTTTTGAATGTATTTCAGTAAGTATTTTTTAGTAACCTTTACATAATGTACACTGTACCTACACAATATTTGATTGATTTAATTAAGTTTTTAATAAAAAATTAATTTGCTTTTGCAACACGAAATCTAAAAAATTAATAAACAAACATGTTAAGTTAAAACAAAAGAAATACATTTTTTTATTATACAATAATAGAACTTTACTAAAAGTAGAATATTCAAAAAATATTTACAACGAACAACACAGTATGTATTGTTAATTCTCCTGCTTCATAGCAAGTGAAATATTCTCACACGTGAGCATAAGCATCAACAATTTTTCGCGATTTCAACAGATTTCAACCGATTGGCTTATTTTTGATACTTACCGTCACAAAACAATACACTAATACAAACAACGAAAATGACAGAACACAATAACAAAATGTATCTTATACTCCTTGTACGTATACAAAATTCTCATGAGGCAGTGAGGAAATTTGGGACCAAAATTTATATACTGGTATATTTATGGTGGTATGTTTTTTTTTTACCAGAATTTAACACATACTACGTTTCCATGATAGAGTTAACCCGATTTAAGAGTTTCGTTGAGTTAATAACATGGCCGCCCTAATCCATATCGTTTCCATGCAAATATAAATTCTAGTGTAAATTGACATTTCACAACAATTTAAAGTCATATTTAGAAATTTTATTTGTATGGTGGAAATTTTTAAATTTAACATTTATTGTGATTTTTATGATTTATAAAGTATTACGGAGAGAAAAGAATACTCGCAATGCCATTTTGAATTGGTATAAATGTTTTTTTCGCTTTTGACAGATATAATCCCTTCAAACCCTACTACTTTCGTTGAGTTAAGTTGGATTAGAAACTTAACGAATATCCTAAACTCGACATGTTTCCATGATGAGATAATCCACGTTAATCCCGGTTAACTCCGTCATGGAAACGTAGTAACAGTTGTTTTATGTTTATTTTATTGTTAATATTAACGCCATATGAATATAAAATTAACAGTCTATATAGGTACTCATTTGACCATGGATCACTGATAATAGAGAAGACATAACAACCACCGGTTTATATTATAATTAAGTATTATTATAAGGTGTATGAATTTTTAATTTAGGTATTACATAGATTTAATGTTTTTATGTTTTTCTTTAATTTTGTCCATGTACAATGTATAAATAAACTAATGAACTACTAATTAACACAATATTCTTTAGATTAACACGACACATTTATATTTTCGTTCAATCTCTTAACAGTTTATGGTCTTACAATTTTAACGGTCTCTATCACGTACAATTATCACAAAGTGGCACTAGTTTTAAATTATTATTAGTTCTTTTAAAATACTAATTTTTTTTTTACAAAATTTAATTAACTATATACATTATTTATCCACAACTTAATTCGAATTTGCGTTTGAGCCCTGGTTGGTTTTTTTTTCTTTTTAACGCGGTACACAATTTTTATGCAAGATCTAAAACAAAAACGGTTTCAGATCAATCATTTTTAATATCCCGTATTTATCAAAACCAATCGCACGCAATGATTACCACTTACTGCCTGCCTACCATCTCCAAAAAAAACGAGAAATATCCAAAATCATAAATCCATTGTTGTGCGTTATCGCATGATCATCTACTATCACATTGATAATTCGATACTAATTGGATGAAAATTAAAAAAAATTATGGTAACCCTTCATTGTACAACGAATATTTAATAATCAGTTGTTACATTACGCTAACGCTACAACACACACTCATCAAGGTTCAATGAATCGAACGAACGCCTTTTAATTTATACCATATGTATCCCAAAAAGCTATTTCCAATATTATATGTAATTCAACTAAACACTTCTCTCCACCCTCCTCGCAGTTATGCGACGAAAATTACGAGATGAAACTAAAAAAAAAATAATTTTCCAGATAGAAAAGTTGTGCAGAAAAAAAAAAAATTGAAAATTTATCCGTATATTTTCTCATGTTATCTCAATTTTAATTTGAGATTTTATTTATTTAACTCTTCCTCCATAATTTTTCCCACATTTTTATTTTCCTTCCCTAAATTTATAGCAAAAATACCGAATAGACTGGGGGAGTAAACGGGGAAAATAATTTAACGTTATGAGAAAAATAAAATGTGATGATATTTAAAGATAGATACTGTATAAACGAAAAATGCAAACAAACAGCTATAAGCTAAGCGACAAGAAAAAGGATTTTTCAATCTGAAAGAATTTCACTCCCCATAAAATAAATGAAGACTGATTGTAGAAATGGTGGGAATGGCGATATGGATAAATATTGGTACAAATCGTAGATTTCTATTTTTTTTTCAGTTTATAAGACTTTGCTCTTTCTTGGACGGTTTGTTTTTTAATTTGATTCATTTAATTACCTATATAAATATTGCATGCCTTTACCCTAATTAAAAAGTACTATGTAATTTTTAACCTATACAGCTTAGCTAGAAAAACATTTGTTTACCACATTTTTGTATTACTTTGCTACCGGCATTCTCCTGGATGATGCACAATCAATAAAATATATTTTTGTATAGTATGTGCTGTTGAATGGAAACATATAAAATTTAAAAATCAATAAAATAAGAAAATTCGTTTCTTTTTTCACAAAAAATTTAAAATTATAAATAAAATTGATTTTCATAAATAATTTATAACCAATCGAATATGCATGCACATGTACCGTATATGTGAGGCGTGCCTACGAATGATACGGTATAAAAGAACTCTCAATTAGCATATGCTATATCTGTACGTATGGAGTTGACGTTGTTTAGGAAATTTTTTTTCGTTTATACTGCAGTAGCTTTGACTGGCTACCGGTATTTTTATTTGTTTGAAGTAGTAGCGATTAGTAGACTTGGAAATATTTGAAAAACAGACAGAAAGAGGAAATCGACCGGAAAAATAACGGAGAACTATTCGAAACTGCAGTAGAATTTCAAGAGGTACACAGCAAAAAAAACCGTTAAAGGAATTAATTAAATTGATGAAATAAAGAAATTTGGAATTAAATTAATTCTTTAAAATATTTTTGAGACTTATTTAGATTAAACTGAAAAAAGAATTGTTTAGTTAATAAAATTTCAAATATTTATGTTAACCCTAGAAACGATTCTAATTATCTCTTTTACTTTCTGTTACGTAAGTAAAATAAAATACATATAGTAATCACATATAGTGTTTTGAGCTCCCCTGAGTCCGAAAAGGTGGGTTTCGAAATTGTGTCTGTCTGTCAGTCTGTGTCCTCTCTACAGCCCAGATGGTTTAAGCATTCGAACTGAAACTTCAGATTTAAGCTTTCTTGATAAATTAGGACGCCCCAGTCAATTTTACTCCAAATCGGCTAACTGGAAGTACTCCCTTGGTTCAGAAAACTTATTTTGCAAATATCTTAAAAAGTATAAGGTATAGAAAAAACTACTTAATACAAAATGTTTCCAAAAATTTAAAAAAAATTATAAAAAAAAATTAAATTTCTCAATATTCTCTGTTCGTAAAATAAAGTCGTGTGTTGGCCACACCTCCATTTTTTTGTATTTAATTCAATTCAAATTTGAAATTATCTTTAAACGAATTGGTTTTATCCTTAATTAATAATAAAATATCAATATTTATAAGAAAATTAAATTAATTCTTTTAAATGTCGAATTTGTAACCGCTGAAATTCTCAAACAAATCTTTTTAAGAATTAAACCAAAACGTTCAAGGAGTAACAATAAAGTGAATTCTTTTACGCAATAAAACTAGCTCCAAAAAGGAATCAAATAATTAAACCATTAGTTTCTTAATTTTTTTTACTTTAGCATATTAATGCGAGTAGCTATAGACATAATGAAAGAAGAATAAGATTTGCCATGACATTTGTTTCACTCTTATGCGAAACTAGCGACATACCTTTTTGATTAGTTTTTGGTACTAAAAGAAAGATCGCAAATCAAACAAACAAAATAAAAAATAAAAAATTGAAACCAAATTTCTCTCTCATGGCATGAGCTCTCTCTGGTATGTTTAGTGAAATAAGAATAACTACACAAAGGAAAAAAAAAATTCAGTACGTATACACATATATTTTGTTTTAGTACGAATTGAAAAGAGATAATTGCACCAACACTATATACTATATACATATACAAATTAGGTATCGTATGTGTATTTTGAATCACATGTTCAGTGAACAAAGAGGATGAACAGTGACAGTGCTCATAAATATAGATATTTTTACATACCTAGAGAAAACACACAGACATATCCATACATATTTTACGATCAAAGAATTGGTATTTTTCCGTAAATTTATTTTTATTAATTGACGTAGATTTTCAAAGCGATATTCGTGTAATACGAGTAGCAAAATATTATATTAAATTGAGTTTACTTAAGATAAATATTTTAAATACGTTTTTTCTGTTTCATACAAGTGTATCACAAGTGTATCTTATAAGTGTATCACGAGAATAATATTATTTTGAATTTATTGGAATTTACAATCGATTTTCTTTTCTGTTGGCCTTCAATTTTTCTTGTTTCATCTTCCATGCCATATTTATTTCTATTTGTTAGTATTTTTAAATTAATAAATTTGTTAATTGTACCAATTTTTATATAAATAATAAATAACAATTTAACATGGTAAGACCTACAGGAACGAAATGTACAGTTTTGTATTGCCATTCAAAATGACGAGATTGTACACGGTTGTTTAAATATAAAGAAAACTACGAAAACTATAAATTATGAGCAGAAATGTTTTTTGAATCGTAATTTAAAAAAAAAACGGCCGTCCCCACTCTAAATTTACCGAAAAATGTGGTAATGGAAACCACTAATGAATTTACAAATATGTAATGAAATATCTGTACCACAATGTGGAATTTCAAATTTCGAAGAAACTTTAATATTTCCCGAACCACTTTCAGAATCAAAGACCTATGCTCAAAAGAGTAAAAATTTAACTGATTTGAACAGATCCTTATTTTGACGGCAAACCTATAATTGATGGAACTCCAAATATTGAGACTCACCGCAAAATAAATAGAAAATGTCACCTACAAATTTATATAATATAATCCGAAAAGGTAGAATTAAGCAAAAAAATTAAAGCTTTACAACAACAAAATCGATCACTTACCAAAAAATAGTGGTTTTAAAGGCAACAACTATGGTAAAAATGACTGACGTTATAGAAAAGCAAAATAAAAACGAGCATTCCAAAAATTTTTGTAAAATGATTTTGTTAGAAAGAAAGAAAAATGAAAAAATGGGCTTCGGAATATAAGAATATTGCACAAAACATATAATATAGGGCATTAAAAACTTATAATTTTATGAGAAAACATTTAAGTTCGATCTTCCATCCAAGTCGTCTTTAATAAGATGGCCAGTAAAAAATATATCTCCGGGGAATTCAAATCCTTTATTTCTAAATAAGTTGAAACAAAAAATAGATACATTACCATGGACTGGTCGACAATGCTTTCTACTATTCGCAATTAAAACTATTTACGACTTAAATAATTTCTCTGATTCGGTTAAATCGAAATGTTTTTCGAGAACCTAAATACGCTATTCGATATTTTAAATTCAAAGCATATGTTAGATGGCAATGAATATAAATCGGGTTTAAAAATTAATAAAACTAGCGGGTCTTACAAATTTCTCGAAGAAATGGCTACATATTTGCAAAACATCAAAATAGTTAATATTTTCTTTTGACGAAATGATTCAGACTATTAATGGCATTTTATGCTTGCTAGCATGTTTGCATTGATGAATGACAGTACCAATGTTCAATATTTAATAACTTCTAGACTAAATCAGGATGCTCTAGAAAATACCTTTGCTCTAATTACATCTGCCAATGGAAATAATACACACCCCTCAGTCCAGGAATTTAATTTCACTGTAGCGAAATTGTTCTCTATAAAATTTCCTTTTACTTTCTTTTACTCTAGTAAAATATAGTATAGTAATCATGAAAATTTTGGACCTTGAGATTTTTAGAGATTTATTTGTTTTGAGGTCCCCTGAGTCCGAAAAAGTGGGTTTCGAAATGGTGTCTGTCTGTCTGTCAGTCTGTCAGTCTGTCAGTCTGTCAGTCTGTCAGTCTGTCAGTCTGTCAGTCTGTCTGTGTCCTCTCTACAGCCCAGATGGTTTAACCAATTGAACTGAAACTTCAGATTTAAGCTTTTTTGATAAATTGGGTGGTCCTAGTGAATTTTACTCCAAATTCGTTAACCGGAAGTGGCCACTCCCTTGGACCAGAAAATTTATTTTGCAAATATCTTAAAAAGTATAAGGTTTACAAAAAACTACTTCATACAAAATGTTTTTAAAAATTAAAAACAAATAAAAAAAAAAAATTAAAAAAAAAAAATTTAAAAATTTAAAAATTTAAAAAAAAAAATTAAAAAAAAAAAAATTATAAAAAAAATGAAATTTCTCAAAATTTCGTAAAAGAAAGTTGTGTGTTGGCCAAACCTTCATTTTTTAAATTGAAGAATAATCTAATAAAAATGGACTAAACTAGCCCGGAATATGTAACGATTCACAAGATAAATGTTGTGCGAATATTTGTGATGTTTCCGATAGTGATACCGACGAACCAGCTTTAGGCAATAATCCGGAGTCATTACCTTATATAAAAAATTCAGATGCTTCCACAAGATACTTTGTTGGATATTTAATTCAAAGAGCATTAAAAAAATTTAATTGTGTTAAGGAAAATGATTACTTGGAATGTAATTCTGAGTTACTAATAAAATATAAAAATTACATGAACGATACTTTTGGAAAGTTGCAAACTCCCTCTACGAAATTTTTTTAACTTTGCAGCAGGCAAATTTATCAATTCGAAGTTTTTTACAAGAGCAATGCTCACATCATTGGAGTCAAATAGGAAATTGTTAATATTTTACAAGTCAACGACCAAGAAATCTATAACAAACATGACTTATGCTTTGAGCACCGGATATTTTTATTAAACTTGATGATTTTAATTTTATTGAGAAGGCACAGTAAATGGTACATGGAGAGTATTAAAAATGAACAGAGGGGACAAGACTAACTTGTATCTACTAATAAACAAACAAGAAGGAGGTGGAATTCGATCCTCAACTAAATGATAACAAAATATATATATATATATATATATATATATATATATATATATATATATATATATATATATTTATATATATATATATATATATATATATATATATATATATATATATATATATATATATATATATATATATATATAAATATATATATATATATATATATATATATATATATATATATATATATATATATATATATATATATATATATATATATATATATATATATGTATATATATATATATATATATATATATATATATATATATATATATATATATATATATATATATATATATTTATAATACCTACAGACAAATACAAATTAATTACCATATATATATATATATATATATATATATATATATATATATATATATATATATATATATATATATATATATATATATATATATATCCCGACAAACAATTTAAAACCGTAACAGGATTTATGGTTTGGTGACCGTAAAAAGTCGGTTATAAAATTAAAGCAAAAAAGTGAAATATATACACGAAGACTATCCCGAATCTGAAAATCAAATAATAAACTTACACGAACCGACTATCAGAAAAAAAATGAATGACGACAGCAACCGATTGTAACGAAACCTATCCGATTTTAAAAATGCAGAAAAAGAAAATAATAAGCGCACACGAATAAGAGCCCGAAATAATTTGTACTTATATTTTACGGTTTAATGACTGCAAAAAGTCTGCCGAAAGAATCAAAATATGTGAACAAAATGTACGGTGATACATCAGTTTTTTGTCGGTTACTCAGTTACAAATTGTAAAACACGATGTAAAAAAACTAAAAACAAAAAAATCCGAAGATAGACGAATTCAACGAAATGAAATGAACTCATAAACATAAATTTCATTAGGATCAGTTACACAATAAGTAAAAGTAGTTTCATCTGAGGACGGAAGTGGTTTTTAGTAGTGAAAAAAAGTTTGTGTTGTGAAAAATTTGATTTTTATTTACATAAGTGCAACAATATCTTATAAAGGTAAGACTTAATGCATTTCTTGCTTTCGCAATTAGAAAACAATATTATTTTAGAAAATACTAAAAATAATTAAAATTATATTTATTCCAATAAAACACAACGAATAAAAAAATATATATGTATATGCTAACTGTTTGATGTATTTGGTGTGCACATGTACGAGTATATTGAGGGGAATCACCGATTTCTGTTTATTCTTTATGTTTTTGACAGTCCTAACCAAAAGTTCTATGATGAAATGTAATATGGATGTCTGAAAGTGTGTGTGTCCGTTTGTGTGGTTGAACTAATTATTAAATAATGTCAATAATGAAATATTTAATTTTTTGTCGATTTTTTAAATTTACAATTATAATTTTTTAATTTTTTTAGATTTTTTTATTAATTTTTAGAAATATTAAGTATATTTAGTTAAGTACAGGGATATAGTTGTTTTATTGATTTTTCAATTTATGAATAATAATAATTAATTTGTTTCTAATTATTTATATGCAAATATTTTTTATTACTAGCATTATAATGCCTAAGTATAAAATGCTGCAACATCTATCAACACAATCCGTTAAAAGACGTCTTTGTGCTTTGAAACGAATTAATAATTCAAAGCCATGCAAAGACAATAATTCACATAATCGGATATCGATAGTTAATAGTACAGAATATGCTCACTCATCTCATAGCGAAATTATTCAGAAAAAAACAGAGTGCAATTTAGTTGAAAGCGGGTTTTCCAATAAAAACCATGAAGATTTTGAAAATGATCAAGCCACGTTATCGGATTTGGAAGAAGATGAAGATGTCACAAATAAGGTACCAACAATTTTAGAATTCTTACGAGCTTGGTCTGTGAAGTACAATATAAAAGCAAATGCTTTAAATGAGCTTTTAGACTTTTTAAAAAAATCAATGGGATTTTGCGTGCCAGTTGATAGCAGGACTCTTTTAAAAACTCCTTCAACTAGAGTTGTTTTAGATTGTCCCCCAGGCAAATATGTGCATATTGGATTTGCAAGTGCATTTGACACGCTTTTACGTACTGCTAATTCAACGGAAATTATTTTAGATATTAACATTGATGGAGTACCGATAACAAAAAGTAACCAAAGTTGCTTCTGGCCAATATTAGCAAAAGCTTGGAATTTTAAAACTAGTAAAATATTCGTAGTTGGTGTGTATCATGGCTATAATAAGCCAAATGATTTTAACCAATATCTGAGGCCAATGGTGAATGAACTCAAAACTCTTCTATCGGATGGGTATTTAAGTGACAACAGGAAAGTTAACGTAAAAATTAGATCTTTTATATGCGATGCTTCCGCGCGTTCCAGTATTCTGGGAACCAAATCGCACACAGGTTATTTTGCATGTCTTAAATGTGAAGTCGAAGGGGAATTTATAAAAAATAGAGTGTCGTTTCCGATCGATAGTCTTGCACAAATGAGAAGTGATGAATCCTTTCGAATAAGAAGAAATATAGAACACCACAAGACTGATTCAATACTAGAGGAACTTCCGATTAATATGATAAAACAGTTTCCGCTTGAATATATGCATCTAGTTTGTTTAGGAACAATGAGGAAGTTGCTGCAAATGTTGGTTTCTGGCGATCCAAAAACTTTGTTAAACACCGCACGCGTCAATGCTATATCAAATAAAATGAGTAATATTTCGAAGACTCAACCATCTGATTTTCAAAGAAGAATAAGACCATTATCGGAGTTAGGGTATTTCAAAGCCACAGAGTTTAGGACTTTTTTATTATATGCGGGACCATTTGCACTAAAGGATATTTTGTCACCAGATAAATACAATAACTTCTTATTTTTACATGTCGGAGTTTTAATTTTATGCCATCCGGAACTCTATAAACATAAGGTGAACCTGGCGAATGAAATTTTCAAACATTTTATCCAAGGAGTGAGCCTGCTTTATGGAAAACACCATTTAACCTACAATATGCACTGTTTGTCGCACTTGTCGGAAGACGTTAAAGAATTTGGCCACTTGGACTGTTTTTCAGCGTTTCCTTTTGAAAGCTTTATGTATAAAATAAAATGCTTGCTAAGAAAACCGAATCAACCCCTTGAACAATTATGTAATAGAATTGCTGAACTAAACAATGTTGAATTCCATCAAAATGATAAATCAAATGAGATATACCCAATTTGTAAAAGTAGAAAAATAATAAACCGCAAAATAGTTAGAAATTACAAAATTATTTTAGAAGAAACTGAAATTGATAACAGTGAAAGAAATAGATGGCTTTTTACAAAATCGAATGAAATTGTCAGATTTGAATATGCAGAAAGATTTAATGGAACAACGTTTCTGTGCGGTAAATCAATTACGGAGCTACAGAATTTCTATGAGTTACCAGTTGCGTCCAGTAAATTTGATATATATAAAACTGTTACAACTACCGGAGAAGTAATGAAAAGATGAAGAGTGGATGATATAAAAATTAAATTATTCGCAATGAAAACATAGAAATTTTAGCAATTGAAGAACTTCCACCTCTACTCCCACCTTTAACACCATTCAACCATGCGATACCCATAAAGGAAAACACTCATATAGCAGAACTCATTACGCATAATAGACAAGACACATTTTCATTAACAGCAGACCATAACATCCAAAACGAGGGCACTCCAGTCTTTAGGGCACACTGTTTCATTGAAGACGTAAATGATGCACACACTAATAATGAAAATATACACAATTCATTTCCTGCTGCAACAGTGTATGACAATTTCCAAAATGAATGTCTCAATGAAAATTATATATCAGCTGGCAATACGAAAATCTCAAATATCAACGTTAAATTGGAAAAAACAATTAAAAAAATTAGAGACTTACAGGAAAAAAAAAGAAAAAATAGAAGTTCAATAAAAGAAATTCAATCGGATACTAATACATTGATCGATAATCAAAAAAAAATTATGCAAAATCAGGCGAGCATTATGGAATGCCTACAACTCATCGTTAAATCGTTGCCGAAACAAACCCAAACACCAATAATCCAAGACCAGAATTTTATTATACCACTTCTTCCAATAAATAATATAGAAAATTTAATAAAATTGAAAAATTATATGGATCAAATGGTAATACGAAAAGTTTTGAATCTTTTACACATAATAATTAAAAATTTTATTTAATTTCAGACTGTTTATTTATATAAGTTCAAATCAAAAACTTTAAATAAAACAATTAAAAGCGTTTTTGAACATCTTTTTTCATATGATTTGATCACAAAATACACATGGTCGGGGCAAACATCATTCTCAAAAGGTAAACATGCATTATACTTACAATTTTATTACAATCTTTGACAAATTTTTTTAATTTTTCACCAGATATAAACAAATTAGTGTTTGCAGAACAGTTGAATATTTTGGAGTTACTGAGAAATTCGTTTAACTATTTAAATGATGAGAATGCTGTAGCATTTGACGCAGTCAAGTGCAGTGTGCAAGAATTTTTAAAAAGAGCCAATTTCAGGCAAAAAAAATTAAAGCAAATAAGATAAAATTATGTAATATGTTTAATATAATAGGCATACCTACTGCCCGAACTGAAAGTTATTTTTCCTGAATTCAGAAATTCCGTATAGGTACATTATTATTTTAATTTTTGTTTTGTTCACATAAGTTGAAACTTTCAGATCGGAATACACAGTAGGCCCGGCCCACTGAATTTTATAATTTTACCAACAAAAATTCACTATGTAAAATAAATAATAAGTATATTTTTCATTTATGTGATACTTCAATACTTTTGAAGGTGGTTGGATGAAGTGAAATCACAGTCTAATAAATAATTGTAATTTCGGTTAATCTGTTGTGCCAATACATACCAATTTTACACTAGTTAAATTGTCCACCATCAACCGTTGATCGGAGAACACAATATCAGGGTAAGATCCTACTTTTTATACCATTATATTTGCTCCGAATATGGAACCTCTGTCGTGAATATGGCAAAATAACCGATCGGTCTCCCTCTGTTACAGTCGTCGAATAATGCTCTGAACTTTTATATCTGTACATCAAACCAATTGGAATATTTGATCCGTCCCAATAATTTTTATATGTAGATTAATAAACCAAAATTTGGTTTTGTGTAATTAATATTTTATAACTGGAATGACTCATAGCTATGATTGATGCTGCAAGATTTTTGGATTCTCTTTATATGCAAATGCAATATAATTGTTTAAAGGTAGTACATAGTTATACTATGTAATGATCACGATCGTACGACAAATATAAATATTGTATTTTTTTTTGTATGTACAAGAACGAGTACCTATACACATTTTAATTGTAAATAAGTATGTTCGACTGTATTAAGTATGAGGGGTATAATAACGAAGTACATAGATTCAATACATCAGGCGATGCTTATATACTTGCTTATATACAATAGATATTTGTTTTTGTTTTTTTTTGCAATATCGTATTCCAAAATCCAAATGAAATCTCATATTACGTGAGGCAATCGTGCCGAGTAAAAGTAAATAATTTACCCGTAATTTTTCACGGAAACACTAAGTGGTAGGTTTTATTCAGATTTTTTTTTTTTTGCTAAATCTATCTTATACATATTGTTGTGGTATGTTGTGTTTCATATAGGTGAAATATTCTAACTGTGCTACAAAAAAAAAAGGAAAAGATTTAAGAAAGCAGGAAAATTTGTACGGTTTGTCATTTTCGGCCGGTGAGTTTAGATTATTTAAATTTAAGGAATAATAATTTTCTAAAAAAAATAAAATTAATTTAATAGTGAAGCCTCACAGTAGCAAGTAGCTCAGAAAAAAAAGGAAACCATTTCCAGCATTATAACGCATATACACATATACGACTTTCGTAAGAGGGTAGCGTTAAATTTCCGCTAGTGAAAGTTTTACCAGCTGTTGATTTTGGCAATATGCTGTTGTGAAAAAAAATTTTAGAACAAAACGGTACAACGGAAATTAAATCAACCGACAGAAAAGGTCATCAAGTGTTGTGTTGTGCAATTTTACCTAAACAGTAAAAAAAAAAATATATAGTTGATATAATGAAATTTATTTAACGAAAATGAAAAAAAAAATTAAAATAAATAAAAAGTAGATGATAGTGCTAATAATTACTAGCTGGTTGTGCTAAGTTTAAAAATATTAGTTATCTTACTGCAAACATCTATAGTTTTAGCGGTTTAGAATAGTTTTTTTGTATATAAATACATATATAGTAGTGCTAAGAAAAAAAAGTTGGTATTGAAGTGAATCTATCAAGTGTAAAATAAAAGGGCACGGACTCGATAATTAACATTTTTTTTCAGCCACGCATAGAAACCGGGAGTACTCTACGGCAGATTATGGGTGAGTGTTTATAATTTTAAAGTTTTTTTGCCCAAATGAATTAAAAAAAAAAAAAAAAAAAAATAATCAATTGATAGATTTTCCTATTTACACGATTTTTTTTATTCCAATTGTAATTAATAAAACTTATTTTTCTTGGTCGTAGCTCTTGTAATTCGCATTAATTAATTATAGATGTTAGAGCGATTGTTAAATATTATTATATGTTTGTTATTTAATTACCAATAAATAAGTTAACCAAAATATGGAGTAATTTAGAATTTTCATTGGTTGATGGTGGTGTGATGATAGTGAGTTCCGCTTTGAATTTTTTTTTCAGTATATATTTTTTTTTGTACCAACAAATGTTTTTGTCTTGCCTCATGCTATATGGCAACTAGTAACCCCCCAATTTCCCACTGAGGACTTCCCGAATTTAAAAATGTTGGTGAGTCATATAGAGGCATGTTACACCTCCAGTCAACAAATATCGCACAAAGTCTGAATTGTTCCTAGCATTTAACAGACAAGAAACCGCTTAACAACCAATCGGTCTTCGTACAGTCAACAAACATTGCAAAGAGTCTGAATTGTGTCTAACATTTGAGAAACAAAAAACCGCTAAATAACCGATCGATCTTAATGCAGTCAAAAAGCACCGGCCGATGACTGACTTGTGCCTAATATTTGACTGACATCGGTCTTCATATAGTCAACAAACATCGAACAAATTCTGAATTGTGTCTAGCATTTGACAGACAAAAAACCGCTAAATAATCGATCGGTCTTCGTAGAGTCAAAAAACACCGGCCGAGGTCCGACTTGTATTTATCATTAGATTGACAAAAAACCGCTAAGTAACTGATCGGTCTTCGTTCAGTCAATAAGCACCGCCCAAGGTCTGACAAATCGTGGTTATTCTATTGTACTTGAGGAAACGATTGTCCGACCAAACACCACATGGTCCTTCAGTGACCATCGGTAATTTTACATTACTAAAACTGTAAATTGTTTTCCGGGTATATATATATATATATAAACAAATGTACAAACAAATTTATAATACCTACTGACAAATACAAATTAATTACCAAATAAATTAAGTTTTTTGTTTATTATTAATAAAAAAAACAAAAGGGGCTGTCTATCCGACTCCGGATGACACTTTTTCCACAAAGCGTCTTAAAATAAAGATGCATTTATACGTTGCCAAATCAACTATTTACATTTTACCATAATTTTCCGTCATTTTGAGCAGTCGTTAAATGATGTCACGGGTTTCCCTAAATTTGGACACACTTCACCAATATCAAAATTGGGCGTGACAATAAAAATTCCCTAATCGTTTTATTTAGTTTTTCAAGCCCAGACTTATAAATTATACAATATTTAGAACTATGTCGTGTCGAACAGCAATCAAAATCTCATTCCCCATTTTTCACCGTTAGGTTTTAGCACACATTTTTTGGGTTTGTCTAAGACATTTAGTCAAAAAATATTTTTTTAGAAGTTGAAAAATTTTACTTTTACCTAAGCTCCGTTAAGTTAGATAAATAGATTAAGAACAAACCAAACGTGAAATTAAGATATATCAATAGTTTACTTACCGATCCTTACTTCTTCTAGAAAATTAAATTTTGTGATTGTGGTTTTTATTCGTTGACTATATATTATATATATATATATATATATATATATATATATATATATATATATATATATATATATATATACATATATATATATATATATATATATATATATATATATATATATATATATATATATATATATATATATATATATATATATATATATATCTACCTTTATCAAAAAAGAAATAATTCAAATCTAGTGAGGCACATTTGATTAGTCCATAATTTGAAAAATGTATGTAGACATAAAGGAACGCTTCGAAATTTAAATGGATATCGCTGATGTCAATTCACAATTACGTACCTAAAAATATTGAAAAAAAAGTTCGTATCTAAAAACGTTTAAAATTTGTCGTAAATGAAAAATGTCGATTAAGGTGACCAGTAGTAAAACTATATTGTGTGTAATAAATTATAAGAGTATTGGTTATTTTCATCGACATTGGTCAAGACCAATCTTAAACGTTTTTATATACGAACTTTTTTTCAATATTTTTAGATATGTAATTGTGAATTGACATCAACGATATAAGCTTTAAAGTATATTAAACTATAAAACATAGCAAATGCAATTCTAAAGCCCTTTCCGAAAGTTATACTTATTTATTTAGACATACTTATTTAAATAAGTATGTTGGCAAGATAACTTTAAATAAGTATGTTCTTACAAAAAAGAAATCCAAAATGAAAACCAAAATTCTGTTAATTTCATTGCATATACATTGTGATATTATGCATTAATTAAGTTTTATAAAAAATTTAATTAAAAATTATTTAATAGTTAAAAATTAAATGCGTTGCTATGTGAAATAAATTCGGATGATTTTACATACTTATTTAAGATGGCGGCAAATAAGTCAATAATTATGAATTAAGTAAAACTTTCGGAAAGAGCTTAAACATTTTTTAAAGCGTGAATCTTTTAGTATCAACCGTCAAGGTGTTATTTTGAGGTAGGTAACGTTTATGAATTCAAATTTAATATGTATGTATAATAAATGGAGCCAGTTTTGGATTTCCTCTCCAGCCCTCTATAACCCAAGGGAGTTAGTTTGTCCAACGTTATTGCCAAAATCTTATAAGCTTTTATTTTAATGAGTGAATTGAAATCCTCTTGTGATAAGTTCTAAAGTTTTGGGTTTCTTTTCAAAATTTCAACACATATTTTTCAATAAAATCCCATATTTTTACCACATATTATACAATTTTCGTTACATATTTTAGGTAAATATTTTTAATTTTTAGAACCTACAAATCCTAAGCCTACATCTCTTATAAGCTTGCTAAATAAAATTTCTAACTACTGACAAGATGTTTTAAAATTTTTAATTGTTTTATTTATAGTTTTTGCCACCAGAAACAAAACTAAATATTTACTATAATCATGTATTTATATATTTCACAAGACTACAGAAAATAGGGGCAAGTACCCTATTTTCTGTAATCTTGTGAAATATATAAATATTTCTCGTTTCTCGAGTTTTTGCATGAATCATAATTTCGTAACATTATGTGAAATATTTACCTAAAAATAATGAATCAAAAATTTAAGCCGGTATTTCCATAAGATAAATTTTTAAAATTCATAAAAAACTGACAGGGGTTTACGTTCGTCTGGAAATTAAAAGCCCGTGCCTTGAGTGAAATTGAGTAAAATTACTCAATCACTATTCTCTTCTGTTGCGATCTTTTTTTAGTTTTTTATTTCACCGCCGATTGCTGCCATATGTTAGCACATTCTTCTTGTTAAATAATCTTATTCTGTTTTAATTATGCTATAGATCATGTCGCAATGTCAAATTTTCTTAAACCGCAAGAGCTACCATCTTTCGGAAAACTCCGAAAGCGTAAGCAACTTTCACATAATGCCATCAGGTGTAACTAAATATTTATTGTCAAAAATTATATGACATTTTTATGTTTGCATTTTGTAAACATAAACAAAAAATTTTTTTTTTATTATTTTATGACCGGCTGAGTTGTGAACTGAAAAATGACTAAATGAACCTTTCAATCGAAAGTTACATGAGTTTTCCATTTTGTGACCGATATTACGTTTAAATATCAAATTGTATAAAAACCAAATTAATCTAAACAAAACCAACACTTCTAGTAAAAGATCCACTCCTTCATCTGACCACATATTTCTTTTTTAAACTCATTCTGTGTTTTGTACTTCAATTGATGATTTATTCTTCTAAATTCTAACCTAGAAATAAACTTGAGAAATGTCATTTCAGACAGTACAAAGTTAATTGTTTCACCGAAAACTAAAACCGACTTAACCAACCGAATATAATTGACAGACTCGATCACCATTTCAGTCACAATTTGAGTTGGGGTGCAGTTTACATGTTAGACTGTTCATTAAGTTTCAGGCGGTCATCATTTAAGTTCAACATTTAATTTCAATATGTCTCCTTTTAAAAAACGGCAGTAATGTTTTTTTAGTTTGTGTAGTGACATCTAGTGGCAAAATCTCTGTACTTTTTCTTTGATCTTGCTGCCTCTTCCGGAAAACATGATCTATTGAATTGAATTCAAATAATAGTTCACTAATACCAAAATTGCTACCAAAATAACAAAAATTCATATTTCAACGTATTTTTTAATCAAGATGGCATAGTAAAAAGAGTGATGTTAAACAAATTCGTGAACACGGACTTTCTTGAATTTCAAGACGCTTTGTTATCATTTAAAATTTTTTTTGCATGTACAATGAGGCTACAGTAAAAACAGTTAGTATTACAAAATCAAACCACATGAAATGAAGAACAAAGCGAACAGAACATTTTCAAGGTTAATATGTAAAAAGATAAACACGCATAAAACAAAAAAAAAATCAAATAAGATAATGAACAATTTTGTATAATGATTTTAATTTATAATAATTTAGTAGTTTACAGTGTTAAATAGTTATTATTACGAAATTTGATTACATGAGGTCAAGAACAATGTGAAGCCGATTGCGCCACGTGTAATGTTGGATAAAATTAGTCAGTTTATTTTGAAACACAATATGTTCCACTTCATAATATAATGGGATTTTCTGATCAATTCGGGAATAAAATAAAGAATGAAGATTTAATCACACACACACACACATATTTGCCACTGAGTTTGAGGAGAAAAGTACTCAAACCGATCTATTCGAACATGCAACAGCACACCCACAAATACAAATTTATTATCACCGCCAACAACATCAGAAGTTATAAATAGAAATGTATTATCATCACCGATCGCACGAGATTTGGGATGTATAAAGCGTAGTAATGGCGTCGTTGGTTCACTTTTGAAAATTGACTTTATGTGTATTTTGGGCGATCACCACGCCTCTACATATAAACACCATAACTACGACTATTCCACGCAACCAAAAAACATACACCATGCCATCTACAAAAAATGTTACTAAAAAAATACAGACAAAAAACACGAACTACCCATTACATTTGTTGTGATCGGTGATATTGGTTGTTGCTTGTGAATTTGTGAAAGGTAAGTGTTTAATTTATTCTTGTTTGGGTTAATTTTATGTTTATTTTTTTTGGAATTACGAGTAGTCAGATAAGTATACTAGAGTTTTGAGCTAGAAGTTGGTTTTTTTCATTGACAGATATTACGGTAAGCGAAATATAACGACGATGCGCGAAGCAAAAAAAATTGAAATGACAAATAAAAGAAGATTTTGAAATTTTTCAGAAAATATGTTTGTCTGTGTGTGTGTGTGTGTGTGTGTGTGTGTGTGTGTGTGTGTGTGTGTGTATGTGTGTGTGTGTGGGTGTGTGTGTGTGTATGTGTGTATGTGTGTGTGTGTGTATGTGTATGTGTGTCTGTGTGTGTGTGGGTGTGTGTGTGTATGTGTGTGTGTGTGTGTGTGTGTGTGTGTGTGTGTGTGTGTGTGTGTGTGTGTGTGTGTGTGTGTGTGTGTGTGTGTGTGTGTGTGTGTGTGTGTGTGTGTGTGTGTGTGTGTGTGTGTGTGTGTGTGTGTCTGTGTGTGTGTGTGTGTGTGTGTGTGTGTGTGTGTGTGTGTGTGTGTGTGTGTGTGTGTGTGTGTGTGTGTGTGTGTGTGTGTGTGTGTGTTATATTTATATAATTATGTATATAAATGTGATAATGTAATACCCGCCTAAGAATAAATCTTGACTCATTAATTATTTTTAGGTTTGTATAACATATTTTTCACAGCACACTTTGTTCTAACCTAATGATTTACTTTGAATACCATCATTTAATTTGAAGTTGTTTTAAGGATTTGGTATACGTTGACTAAAAAACATTGCCATTAAATATTACAATTATTAACACTACAATTGGCTGGCAAGCAAGGTTGGTGAAGTTAGCCCGAAATATCAGGCTGAATTTTTGGTTCATTTCTCGGTTAAAATGCAGCTATCTTGAAAAAGTGTACATTTTTGTAAAAAGTGTAGGTTCATCCCGAAAAAAATGTATGATTAAAATGTATATAACACGAAAAAAAACAAGTTTAAACCAAATGAAAATTAATAAATTTTTTAAAAAATATTTGTAATAAAAAAATAATAATTTCTATAAGAGTAAAGCCATTCAACATATTCTACAAATTCATATATAGTATTAATGTATGGTCTGTTGGTAGTGTAGTCCATTTACTATGAAGAAACCTTGAGTTATATACTGGCAATACTAGCTGAAATATAAATTCTGTATGGGGGTACTAGAGATAAATACCATTAATAACACTAGATAGGCCTTGGATATGCTAAGGAACCATGGGCATAAGGCATATAATTTTCAGAACACATAATACGCATCGTCGTACACTTCGCCCAGCTGAAACCTAAATTCTGTGGAGCGATATTAGAGATAAATACAACTAATGGAATATACCACAAGGAAGGTCTTGGAAAATGCTATTAAACTATAGAGATTTTGGAAATGGTTCGACACAATTTGATAAATTGGAATCATCATTTGAAGTTATTAAAACGAATTCAAAGAAATTTTGTGAATGGTTCGACACAATTTGGTAACTTGTGTTACGGTTCGCAATAAAAAAAAAAAAAATCATTGTAACCGACAACATAAAACACTTGCGTGTTTTGGAATGGTATAGAACAGCAACAACAGAAGAAAAAAAAATGATCTTAACCCGAGCTCAGTCTAGAGAGGCATACGTTAGTCGTGGGTGCCGTTCTAAACCACTCGATCTAAAAATAAAAAATATAAAATTTTGCATTTGCCCTCGACCTATTCACATCCTCAAGAACTACCCTCCCTATAGTTCACTCACTTACCCATAACTTAACAAAAATGACAGCCCATGTAAATTAAAAACCTCAAAGTTAAACATGAGCAAATTTGCACACAAAAAAAAACCCACAACAAAAATGAGAAGATAATTTGGTATGGCACTAACAGTAGTATGGCACAGCAAAGATGTATAGAAATAATATAATAATGTTGAAGAACTAGTAATACAAACAAAAAAAAATATTTGACAATAACCAAATAAATAAACTTTAAGTTTTAAGAAAATAAACGAAAGCAAAGTAAAATTATCCTAAGATTCTAAAGAAAAGGAAAAAAAATAATAATAAATAAACAAAAGATAAAACCTGATAATTCTCGAACGATGACGTTGGATTACGGGTGTTGATCACTGCTGCATTGGTTGATTTCCATATGACCTTGTGTCGGTCAAACCACCGATAATTCTCGAACGACGACACGTTGGGTCACTAATGTAGATCTTTGGTGCATTGATTCGTTTTCATCTAACCTTGTGTTGATGGATTTTGAGTGACACAATTGCAGATTCGATAATATCGTCGATTTTCACTACTACCAGATGCAAATAATTTGTCGAGCCAGATCGAAATTGTCTTTTTGCCGTTCACTTTAGCGTTAACGAAATATCGTATAAATATAACAACAGATACTATGTTAACTTATGTCGTTGGCATTTTACTATAAAACCTTGGGCATATACTCTTGCCACAATTAACACCTTACAACTTTTGACTGGTATATACTTTTATCGGATGCACAAAATACGGTTACTTCTGTTCCAAACCCACAATTGAAAAATTTCATAAATAATTTGCACAACACAATTCATTAGCGTTTATAATTTTTTTTTATTAGCCGATCGTCATTCTGATCGGTCACAATGAACTTTTGATTACAATAATAATTTTCAACAATATATAGTTTTATATTACAACAAACAGTAAAAAATTTTGATCATTAACAATTTAGATTTTTATAATTTTATTTTCTTATTTTATTAATGCACATATTAATTATTTTATTATGTTATAAGCTGCTTAATACACATCAGCAAGCTTCACAAAATTTTTTTTTTGTTTTCGATTTATTAAAATTTATTTTTGGTTTTTACATGTTTACACTTGAAATCTAACCGCCAAAAAAAACTTTGCTTGCCAAAATGTACCATTCCAAAACAATCTTCTACACAAGACAAAAAAAAAATCTATTCCCCTCCCTTTCCATAGTCTTCCATGTTTTATTATTTGGAAGTGAGTTTTACCATTACACAATCAATTAGGTATATACAAAAAACTTTGAATAACCCATTGATGGACATGACCATTGACGACTTACCACCCTGGCAACAACCAATAATAATTAACAATTTATAAAATTGTTACACTTGGAATCATCAATTGAATTTATTAAAATGAATAAATTCAAAGGGATTTTGGAAATGGTTCGACCTATTCATGGTTTCTTAGCATATCCAAGACCTATCTGGGGGGATATACTATTAGTGGTATTTATCTCTAGTATCGCCACAGTGAATTTCAGTTTCAGCTGGATTCAGTGTACGAAAAGGCGTTTTATGTATATACTGAAAATTATATGTCTTATCTTCATGATATGAATATGGCCTATTCATGGTACCTTAGCATATCCAAGACCCTACACTGGTGGTATTCATCTGTAGTACCCCCATAAAGAATTAAAATTTAAGCTAGTATTGGCTGTTTATAATTTTAGGTTCCTCTACATCACATGCGCTACACTTAAAATACAAATTTTTAAAAATCATATGTTTATTTCCATGATTTGCACCTAGGCTGCTGACCTACTCTTAGCTAGTATTACGGCCTATCCTCCCAAATAAAAAACCATTAGCATTTTATCTAGTATTGGCAGTATATAACTTAAGGTTTCTTCATAGTAAATGGACTACACTACCAACAGAACATACATAATTATATGAGTTTGTAGAATATGTTGAATGGCTTTACTCTTATAGAAATTAATTTTTTTAATTACAAATATTTTTTAAGAAATTTATTAATTTTCATTTGGTTTAAACTTGTTTGTTTTTCGTGAATATTTTATTCGGGATGAGCCTACACTTTTTACAAAATTTACACTGTTTCGGGATAGCTACATTTTATCTGAGAAATGAACCAAAAATTCGGGCTGATATTTCGGGCTAACTTCAACGACCTGGGTAGTCGGAGCTTGGAATAAATAACCATAAGTTATGTTGCTTTTTTACCGTATTTTATGGGTGAAAATTTGCATGTATAATTTGTCTGTGGTATTTTTAATCATTTCATTGTTTATTCAGTGTTAATAATTATTTATGAGTTACATGATGTTTCGCGAAAAAATTAATTTACAATTAAAATAAATAGGTATGTATTCATGGTATTCATGCAAATTTAATCCATTGTCATGAATTAAAATAATAAAATACAGCAATTTAAAGAAGTTGGAAATGTAGTACAATTCTGTTTAATCGTTCAATTGTAATAAACAAATTAACATTCTGTGGAAAATAGACTCGACTGAACTTTAAGATTTTCGTTTTTAAATTTTGATATTTTTATGAAATCTTAAGGAATTGACAAATAATAATTTCTTATTATTCCCACATTAATAAAAGACAATATGAGCTCCATAAAACAATTACTCTAGAAATATAAAAGTGCTTAACCGTTTCCTATACCAATATCAATACAAACCATCCAATAGCAATGCTTGAATAAATTGCTGTGCAAAATCAAAAAAAAAAAAAAAAAAACCGACAAAAATTGTTTTGATTATCACTGACTGAGCAATATCGTGATATGGGTAAAAAACCGAAAAATCCATATCTAGATTAATACCAATTTTTGTAATACCATTGTTACACATTTCAATACATATACATACATATAAACATACAATCTACACTACATTTACAAGAAAATGGAAATTTTAAAAATTTAAACCTTAACATTTTTCCCCAAAAATCAAAATGACGAGAATAACAATAAAAAGAAAATCAGCTCAAATATTTACATTACAAAACGTTTTTGAGTTTTCGACTTTTTTTTTTTTGTCATCATCTTTATTTTGGGCCAAATCAATTTTTTGCCATCTCATTTAAACGTTAAATATACAAAACAAAATTTATACTAGAATTAATTAAAATGAAAATAAATAAAAAAAAAGTTCAGAGCAAAGTGTACGAATAAATTATTAATTTATTATTATTTTAATGAAAAGCCTTCCATCGTTTTAATTTATAATTGTATTGGTTGTATTTTTTGCCATTTACCTAATACATACATAAATATGTATATTATAAATTTATGGATAATATTCGATTTGGTCTCGTGATCTTTCCAAATTGCCTACACCGATAATACGATAAGACCATAACTGAAAAATTTATTTGTCACAATGTATTGTACACACGTACAGAAAATGATGAAAAATGTAATTTAGTGGATAATGTGAAAATTATTCTACTGTAGAAATGAAATAAAAATAAAATTTAACATTTATCCGAAAATGTCTGACATATTTTTAATTAAGTTAATTAAAATATGTCAGGGATAAAATAGTAGAGAATAAAAAATTGTTTCGTATAGAAAAATATTTTTCCGTTTTTCATTTAGTCATTTTTAATGTTTCACTTTTTTTGTATTTGGGGTGAAGCTGATATGAAAATGGAGTAAGTAGACATTACTAAAATGGGGAAAAATATAATTAGTTTAATAATAACAAGTATTAATTTTTAGTACATTAATGTTTGTCAACCGTCGTTATGGGTTCTTAAAATCTTGCAATTCCTTTAAATTATTATTTTTTACTTTCCCTTCTACTACGACGAATATGTAACAGATAGGTAAATTCTGTAATTGCGAAAAATTGTTTGTCCACGATTTTCAAATTTCTCGACTAATTAATTTGGTTGCTACCTTGGACTTTCAATTAATTTTTTACAATGAGCGTTTTCAATTTCGCCAACAGTGTTGGCATTCAGTGTTCGCTTTCAGGTAAGCCAACTGTTGGCAGCATGATGCGTAAAATCAACACGTTGAGACCTGAACGGTAGATTTTTGATCCAAAATGTTGGGTGTTGGGGTGAAATGGGATAAATATAAAAGAAATAAATAGCAGTTTCCGCTGGATTAAATCAAAGAAAATTTTTTTTTAATGGTTAGTTTCGACACCATATCATTATGTCAATTTTTCCGTTTACCGCAAGATATTTTTTGTAAAACTCGTTCTCGGCCGCACGTTTTCGAACAAGTTGCTTTTTAATCACAGTGAGAAATTATTATGTCGCAGATATAGTTTCCCATAAAAAAAATAATGCTTGTCCAAAAAAAATGGTTTAATTTTCTTCGACGTTAGCGTGAAACACAGTAGCATTCAATTTCGTTTTCCTTTCTTCTCTATTGATTTCTTCTTTTCCAGTTTCGAATGCATTCCGATTAGCAGGCCAAGCTCTCGATTCCAACTTTAGCCATTCAGGCCCGGACCACCACAGCTTATACTCCACAAGCTGGTTAGGATAAATTCCTCGACTGGCATGATCTGCTGGATTGTCAGAACTCCGCACGTAATCCCAACAATTTCTGGGTAGCCTTGTCTGTATTTCGTTTGTTCTGTTCGCGACGAATGTCTTCCATTTCGATGGGTGGGCCGATAACCAAGCGAGCACTACTTGGGAATCAGTCCATGCGAAACACTTCGCTTCTTTTTTGACTATACATTTTACTGAATCCATCAACTTGGCTAATAAGAGGGCCCCACAGAGCTCTAGTCGCGGTAGAGATATTAGCTTTGTGGGTGCGACTTTCGTTTTAGAAGTCACTAGATGTACAATTATTTCGCCGTTTTCATCTCTCGACCTGCTGTATATGACTGCCCCATATGCCTTTTCACTCGCGTCGCAAAACCCGTGTAACTCCATCTTGTCGTCGTGGACGTGAACGAATCTGGGAATTTTTATTTTCTCAAAGTGTTGAAATTCCGATCTAGTTTTTGTGTATATGGCGACTAAATCTGAAGGAAGTGGGTCATCCCAATCGAGTTTCAAATACCACAGTCTTTGAAAAATGATTTTTAGTATGATTATGGATGGAGATACCCAGCCCAAAGGATCAAATATTTTGCACGTTTCGGACAGCAATTTTCGTTTTGTTATGACTTGCTCATCTCCATGTTGCACCTTGAAACTGAACATATCTTTGTTAGGGAGCCACTGAATTCCCAACACCTTTATTCCTTCTGAATCTACAAAATTTCTATCCGTGTTCACCTTTTCGTCGTCACTCAATTCCGGCAAGTTCGACCTCCATTTTCGAAGCTTAAAACCACCACTCCTCATGATTTTCTCTAGATTTTCCTTTAGCTCGCGTGCCTCGTTGATTGTTTTACAACCGGATATAAAATCATCCACGTAGAAATGATTGGTCATGCGATTAGCGATATCTGGAAACTTATTTTTATGGTCGTTCGCTAATTGCCGCAGGGTTCTAATCGCCAGAAATGCCGAGCTTGCTAGTCCGAAGGTCACTCTAGTAAGCTGATAGTGCTTTATTTTTTCTTTATCATCTCTCCATAAGAGCCTTTGATAATTTATATCTTTCTCGGATACCTCGATCTGCCGATACATTTTTTCAATGTCGGCCGTTAACGAGATGCGATAAGTTCGGAATCTTAATATCGCGTCCCATAATGTAGGCTGAATCGTTGGTCCTATCAATAGTTTATCATTGATTGACCCTCCTGATGCGGATTTACACGAACCGTCGAACACAATTCGGATTTTGGTTGTATCGCTGGATTCTTTTATGACGGGGTGGTGGGGTAAATAAAACATTTTCTCATCGGGCACGTTTAGCTGTCCTTGCGGTATCTCTTTCATGTGGCCTAATGACAAATATTCCTCCATTTGTTTAGAATATTCCATTTTTAGTTTGTCGTCGGTAGCCAGCTTCCTTTCCAGCGACTGAAGTCTTTTTAATGCCGTATTCAATGTGTTTCCAATTTTAGGAGAACCATCCTTGAAGGGAAGTCGGACTACATACCTTCCATTGGCATTCCTTTTTGTAGTATTACGATAAATATCCTCACACGCCTGTTCTTCCTGTGACAATGTGGTATCAGTGACAATCTCCTCTATCTCCCAAAAACGTCTGAGGGATGCGTCGATGTCTATAGCCACATGGAAATTAAAAACGGAAAAATTTGCAGTACTGGCACGCGTTACTTCTCCACAATGCTCAATATTGCCCAACACAACCCTGCCAAAGATCGTATTCTGTAAAATACATGACTTGTCTGCGAACCTGATCTGGCCATCTTGAATGACGTCAAAGAATTTATCCGCACCTAACAGCAAATCTATCGGGGCCGGATGATTAAAGTCATCATCTGCTAATTCAATACCATGAAAAATTCTGCTGTCGACGTCTACACCCTCCTTCGGGAGCCTTGCTGGTAGCGCCCTTACAATTAACGGTTCTATCTCTAAACTCTCGTTTCCATGATACTTGGAGTGCACCTTGATCTTGGTTTTCCCTCGCGAGACTAGGCTTCCCGGCGTTAATCCTGTGATGCTTACATTTGATTTACTCCTTGGTAGTTGCAGTTTTTGCACCATTGATTCGGTTAGAAAAGAGGACTGAGAACCAGAGTCCAGCAGTGTGCGACACCTTTGTTTATACCCGTACGCATCTTCGATTAATATCACTGCGGTTGGCAATAATGCGATGTAATTGTTCGTAGAATCTTTCTTTATTGGGGCGTTACAGTTAGTGGATGTCTCGGTAACCTCTTTATTAGCTTTCTCGCTTTGTGTTAATGGAGGTCTGACATCCATATGAATGGAAGAGTGATGCTTTCGTTTGCATTGGTCACACCTGAATTTTGACTGACAAACGACCGATTGATGACTAGACGATAAGCAATTAAAGCACAATTTCTTATCGACTATAAAATCCTTTCTTTTATTTGGATTCAACTTTAGATAGCCTGCACATCTGGCCAAATAATGTTCTCCTTCACACATGAGACATTTGATATTGGCTGGTCGCGAATACATGGCGCTGATTGTCGTCTGCCTAACTGTTTTTATTGGTTTGATTTCGAGACTTTCCAATACGTCGCTTCGCAAATTAAGAAATTTAAAAAAACTTTCTAGAGTAGGAAAATCTGTCTTAGCTGCCTCATTAGCCCAAGCTTCTTTTGTGTTACCGTCTAATTTATTTGATAAAAGGTGGATCAACCACGGATCCCTGGTTTCTGCTGTAGGTCCCAATACCCTTAAGCCTCTGATGACTTCGTCAGATGTATCCGTCAGGACTCGAATACCCTTTGCCGACATTGAGTGTAGTACTGGTTGTGAAATAAATTTAGTTATCAATGTATTGATCACGTGTCCTTTTTTGTCGTATCGCAAACAAATTTTCTGCCAAGCCTCGTTGTAATTATTTTCTGTAATCTGTAGGTGAGACACCAAAGCAGCCGCATCCCCTCGGAGGAGCCCCTTCAAATACTGCATTTTATGAACGCCTTGAATTTTATCGTTGTTATGTATGGACGCCTCAAATAAATCTTTAAATGATGGGAACTCAGAATATTCCCCAGTAAAAACTGGTATGTTCACCCTTGGTAATCTAACTTCACCATCGTGTCGATTCAGGCTTGAAAATTCCTTTAAGAAAGACTGTTGGTTAATAACCAGATCATCTATGGTTGAATTCAAAGGTTGGGCAGTTTGCCCTTCTTCGAACGAAGCTCGCATTTGCATAACCTTCGATTTCAATTCAAAATAATTTGTTTCAATTTGATCGACTAGCTGGAGGTTATCTTCGGTAAAATCTCCTTTCGCCATCCTTTCTATGTTAACAAATTCGACCCATTCTTCTGATAGCAGGGATAGACACATGTTCGCAAATGGCAAACCTTTGTCAGGCTGCGTAATATTGGCATTATTCAATTTATTTTCTATGTTTGCAATACGTTTGATTATCCGATATAAGGCACGTTTTTCCGCCATTTTTGTGTTTCAAAAAAAAAAAATGAATCCCAAAACACGACCTTGATATTCTTAACTGTTTATTACACGGTACAAAATTTTTCACTAATTTATCGTTGTGGCGTGGGTTAACAAAAAAAAAATTAATAGATCACATAAAATCTCTCCACACGTTATATAATTATTCAATTGTACTTCGATTTCGTTCACATTGATTTTGAGACTTAAACTTATAATTTAGTAGATTGTCTTACTCACGGTTTTTTGTGGTTATGTTTTACCATGAGGTTCCGCTTTTCCTTAATATGTGTCCGGTAACGTGAAAATGATGCACGAAATTATGCTGATTCGCAGTATTTAACCAATGCGACGTTCACACGATGCTTCATAATTCGCTAATTACTCCGGTAATCCGGCTCGAAGGACCATGTCAATTTTTCCGTTTACCGCAAGATATTTTTTGTAAAACTCGTTCTCGGCCGCACGTTTTCGAACAAGTTGCTTTTTAATCACAGTGAGAAATTATTATGTCGCAGATATAATTTCCCATAAAAAAATAATGCTTGTCCAAAAAAAATGGTTTCCAAATTACAAGACACGTTTAACAATCTTTCGCCTGGCTGAATTTATTATTCCTTATTTTATTTTTTTGTAGCTTAGGCGACCTGATGATTCGCTGATTCAGTGTCCCCCGTGTTGATTCGCTGTTTTTTTTTTATTAATATTCACCGTGTATATCCGTAATATTTGTTTTTTTTTTTATTAATGATGTTTACTGTACAAAATTCAAGAAGGTTATGACTCTTCTCTTCTAATATTAATTTTTTACAACTTTTAATAAATTTGACCTAGTGTCCTCTAAACATTAAAAAAAAAAAAAAATATTTTTTTTTTGACAAATTTTATGTAATAAAATTATTGATAGCAAAGTGCCATCTAAAATCGGAAATTTGAATTATTATCTTAGCTTTTTAGTACACTATGGTTCTAAGGGTACTAATTTATTACTTTGTTTTGTTAGTGATTTTAACCATCTGTCAAAATCGTGATTAAACAAATAAATTTTGGATGCATCAATAAAAATGTAAGTTATAAATTATATAATGCAAATTAAATCTAATGAATCTCATCTTTTCAGATAGCAAATATAGAAATGAAACAAAAAATAAAAAATGAAACATTAAAGTTATATAATGAAAGCCAGTTAAGCTGTATTGGTATCGTAATCAGATAAGTATAAAGCGTTATAATTATTTAATAAAAAAATTGATTCTTTGTGTTTCTTATTTTTTTTTTCAGGAGCCGTCGCAAACACATTATTTTCAAATATACCAGTCGACACCTAGCTATCGAAATGACCAAACAGTGGAACGAAATTACAACGTACACTTCTAAACCTAAGCTATTATTTTTTCAAATGCTTAAGATTTGTTTTTCGATCTACTGCGTATCAGCAAATTTTTGATATGGCAATGGGTAACCCACTGCCGACGGTAATCGCAGATATAATCACACGAAGATTATTGGATGAGACACTGACGAAGTTAAGCTACACACTAAAATGTTTCGTTAAATATGTTGATGAGATTTTCGCCATATTACCTTCCTTTTTAATTGACGCGACGCAGAAATTACTAAAATCATTTCACCCCAGATTGAAATTCACCGTCGAAACAGAAAAAATAAACAAATTTCATTTCTAGACATCATGGTGTAAAGAAATCCTGATGGCACACTTCAAACAGTTTCGTATAAGAAGGAAATCACATCTAACCGTATTCTGAACTTTTACAATCAGCATCCCGAAGGACAAAAATTCAACACAGCAATAAATTTTGTTAGCAGAGTATTCGATTTAAGATCGGATATTTATTTAAGGAAAAATAAAAAATTGATTGTAGACACATTAACCTTTAACAATTACCCAAAAAAAAACTGATCAACAGACTTATTACTAAGCCATTACTAATAACGAAAATGAGTCACTTATAAACAACAACAAACGATTCAAATCGCTCACATATACTAAAGGTATATCTGAAAGGATAAAAAAAGTGAGTAGCACACATTGTTCAGAAATACAGCCTGGCCAAAAATATAAAGCACCCCTATCTATTAGCATTATATATTAATATTATGTCTTTCTAAACAATGGGTGTTAACGAACGAGTCATCCCACCGAATGCGACCCTTAATTATTGAAAATCACCAATTTTTGTTTTGTTTTAGGTTCTTAACAAGAAGTTGTAGCGTCGTAAAATTTTTTTATTTTAGTTTTGTATTTGATCGTGTGCAGTCTTCACATAAAGTGTTTTAAATCAAAAAGAGTTTTCGTAAGTTTTTTGAGAAAAAAAGTGTGTTTCTGATAATTATGCCTAAAGCGTGCCAACTCAGTGAAAGAATAAGGGCACAAATTGTGTTGTTGGATTCCCAGGGTGTAAGCCAAATTAAAATATCCCAAAAATTAAAATGCTCTCGTGGAGCAGTTCAATCTACATTGAAAAGGGTTAAAGAGACCGGGGACTATGCCTATAAACTACGCTCAGGCAGAAATCGTATCACTTCGGTAAGAGACGATCGACAAATTGTGCGAAAATCTCTCAAAAACCGAAGAAAAACATAGCTGCAGAGCATTTAACAGAACAAGAAGTTCACATTTCGGCACGGACAGTTAGAAGAAGGCTCCTGCAAGCTGGATTGAAAGGTTGTAAAGCAAGAAAAAAACCTTTGCTCTCACTTACCAACATAAAAAGTCGCTTGAGATGGGCTCGAGAACACAAACATTGGAATGACGTGGATTGGGCGAGAGTTGTTTGGTCAGATGAATCTACTTTTGAGGTAAATATAAAAAATAAATATTAAAAAATAATTAGTCAAAAAAAAAAAAAAAAATTGTGCTATGTATTTTAAAAGAATTAATAGAGAAATTTATGTTAAATTTGATGGAATTCTTATAGATTTTTGGAACTCCTGGCGCAACCATCGTAAGAAGAAGAGTCGGGGAAGCATACAATCCTGATTGTATAGTGCCTACCGTAAAGCATGGAGGGGGTAAACTGATGGTGTGCGCTGACAGAGGAATGGAAAAATATATCGAGAAATACCTGCGAAAAATTAGTACGGTCGATGAATAAAAGAGTCCTGGCTGTCATCAAAGCCAAAGGAGGACCTACAAAATACTAAAATTAATAAAATATAAAAAGTATTTCCTAAAAATATTGAGTTTTAATTTTTGTCTTCATTCGTTTTGTAGATACTGCAATTTGGGAGGGGTGCTTTATAATTTTAGCCAAGGCTGTACAGTTAGAATACAAAACTCCGAACAACTTACGTAACGTTTTCACCAAGCTAAAAGATAAAATACCAAATTTGGGTTTGGGTGGTTTAATGATCGCTCAGATTGTGAAATATCCTACAAAATCATAAGCGGGATTTAACCAAAGCTAATGATCAATCAAAACCAAAAATCGCTTTAGTTGATCACTGCCTCAAAGCAGGCCGAACTCGCTCTAACATGAACATACAACGAGGAGTACACCTACAACAAAAAATGAGACTCCCTCCATTCGCAAGAATGTTTACACCAAAAGAGACACGTTTACGAATGGTTTACGTACAGTTTTGTTTTGAAACACACTACCAGACTAGATATATTTTGTAAAGACGACTATTAGCAGAGCCTTCTAGAGTATAGAGCCATAATCATAATGACGTATTTTTTAGAAGCTTTTTTAGTGGTATAACTTTTCACTGATTTCCATAGGAATCCATAGTAAAAATGGTGTTTTTCAATGAAAAAAGCAAAAATATTATAAAATGTTTGTCTAAAAGTGTTCTACATATCTTTAAGAACAATATACAAGAAGGCCATATTGGTATTAAGTAAATATTAATTGCAGAAATATTAAAATTAAATTATTTCTAAAATATATTTTATCGAACTTTCATTTTGAAAAATACATCAAAGTTGGCTCTGACAAATTAAAATAATACTTGCTAAATTTATCTTTAGTTTTACTAGTGGACGTAAGATGTCTAAAATGGTAAAAGAAAAATACGAAAAAAAATTATTTAATCGCAAAATTATCACACGTTCCTATATTTTGTGAATTTGTTTTGCTTTTCCTACAATTTTTGAACTTAAAATTTCCTCAGGTGGTAATTTTTGGTACGATTTTTCCAAATTTTTACGGCCATCACTGCCATCTATGTAATGTATATTGACTTAATGACCAAACGAATCGTAGTAAGCTTTTATTTCAATTTGACCAGAATGATGTTGTTATGATTTTTTTTTAATATTTTGGTTTAAATAAACTAATTATTACAAGAAAATGAAAACGATTTACTTAAACGATATTTATATATGTTGAAATTCAAACATTTATGAAAGTATTTCAGAAATCATAATTAAGAATTTGTAACGTTTTCATTTACAAATTTGTCTTAGGAAAAAAAGTGATTTCCCATATGTTTTGTGTGTTTTACTCTGAAAAGTTTCGTTTTTTCGTCGTTTCTAATTCCCTTATAAAAGCTCAGATTTTTTGATTATGGCTCTATAAAATACAGGGTGCTCTGATCACAGTCGTGGTTATTTTATAAAAAAGCTAAATTCTTTATTTTCACTTTAACAATTTATTTTTATACAGTATATTAATGAATGTTACTCAATTGGAGGTTATTACAATTCTGTTCTTTTATTCTTATAAAATAAAAGATGAGATTAAAAAGAAAGACTAAACATTTAGTGTAAAGATAATAAAAATTGCAAATGCAACGATAAATGTATTTATCGTTGTTCTTTGTATTTAATTGTTTATCAAATGAAATTTAATATAATAAACTGAAAAATTATTTATTTGTTATTTATTTTAAGTTTAGCGAAATTTGATTATATTATTAATGTATAAGAAATAGTTTATGTTCTAGGTGGTCGAATAGCCGTATTGGTATTCTTTCTAATTCGCACAATTCAGTGTTTTTTTTTTTAAGTACGTCAAAAGTATTTTGACACGGTTTAGGAATTAATTCCAATATTGAGGGAATATCAATATTTTAGTGATTGTGTTAATACGAAAAACTTTAGTGAATTTAAAAAAACAAAGTGATACACATCAACTACGGTTTAACAAACGTGTATTGCGGGACAGAATGCTGAATAAAGCCTACATCATTATATTATCAATTGTGATTACATGGTAAGTGATTTTGTTATATTGTGATCAAATCGTTTTAAAAAAAACCCTTACCATATTAACAATTCTCACACCTCACGGAATATGAGGACGGTTTTATATTTCACGGTATATGAAGTGTAAAAACATCTGGAAAGACTAGTATAAATTTTGCGGTTTACGAAATAATTAATTTAAGTTAAAAGTGTAAGATAATTTGAAAAAAAAAAAGTGTAACAAAATAGAATCAATATAAAAATATATATCTTAAATAGAAAATTGAAAAATTAAAATCAATATTAATTAACTAACTTGTGAATGAATCATCACGGTATATGGATGATTTGATTAACAGTTTCGATATTATAAAAATTGACGATATTGATCCAAAAGATAACAATAATTTACAAGAAAATTTTAAATTAATAGAAATAGAAATGTCTGTAGAAGATATTAATAGATTAGTTAGTTGTTTAAAACTTCCTGATTCAATTAAGGACCTTCCAAAATTTGAAGGATCCAGGCATACTCTTCACGAGTTTATAGACAATGTAGACGAGATAGTCAACCAATGTGAAAAGGTGTTAGGAGACGGAAAGCTTCCCAAAACGTTCCTTAGAGCGATCAGAAATAAAATTGTTAACGAAGCAGACGAGGTCTTAGGAATGTACGGCACTCCATTGGACTGGGCTGAGATTAAAGAGAATCTCGTAACCCACTATGCAGACAAGAGGAATGAGACGAGTCTCATTCGTGATCTTCATACCTTGCAACAAGGTAATGACGTAATTGAAAAGTATTTTTCCAAGGTGATAGATATACAATCTACCATCATAAATCATGTTAAATTAAATGAATGTAACGAAATTGTAAAAAGAACAAAGGAAACCCTTTATAAGGAAATGTGCTTAGCAACATTTCTAGCAGGAATCAAAGAACCAATGGGTTAAATGATTAGAGCAAGGAATCCAGATAATATCGCAGAAGCCTTCTCTTTGTGCTTGCCCGAACAGAACATGCACTACATCAAACATAAATCGTATAGTTCAACTATACCTCAACCTCCAAAAAGGGTAATACCATTACTACCAAATAGACAATCAAATTTTCATTACCAACAGCCGTATCAACCCAGAATGCAAACATGGCAGTCTAGTTATCCACCCAAACCTCTCAATTCAAACCATGTCTATTATAATCATCGACCATTTCCAAAACCCCTTTATGGACAATTCCATACAAATAATACCCCACAAAATCCAAAACCACCACTACCAGGATTTACACCGAAACATCCACCAAAGAAATTCGAATCCATTGATACTGTTTCTAACATAAACAAATTCACCCAGCCAACCAGATTCCCACCACAGAATTTTGGCTATAATAGACCACCACAATTCCAACAGCCAGTACCTCCACGGTTCCATAGTTAAGAATTATTTCATACAGAAGGATATGATATACATTCAGAAGAAGATATATATCAAGGACAATCATTTAATTTAGAAGAAGATAATGGTTATGTACCTAACCTAGACTCCCTCCAAAACATAGTTGAGGAGCATATTCCAGAAGAACCCGATGCAGAGGTTTTTCTACAACCAGCCTCGGAACACCTATAGGGCTAATTAGCCTCAACACCCATCAAACCAGTTCATTACCTTACATTCATATAAGGATTAACCCTAAAACCTGTATTAAGATGCTTATTGACACAGGGGCTAATAAATCATTTATTAATCCCATATATCTAAATCCTTTACGGACAAAACAAATCCCACCAGTTCAAGTTAAAACCCTTTTCCAAACTCATACGATAACAGAACAAGTTACCGTTCCAGGATTGAAAGAATTTCAAACCAAAGAACCCAACAAAGAAGATTCAAAAACTTGGAATCAAGTTAGATTTTCAAAAATCTATCTTAGAAACTAATAAAGTCAAAATTCCAAACAATTCCATTATTCAAACCAAATTACATGCCTAAATTGTTTACAATTCCTCCACGGAACAAATTAACTATACATGTACCAGTAGACGTAAAATCAGGGGAAATCTATATCAAGCCTGTAGTTGTACAAGATTAATTAATCATACCAGAAGGTATATACGTATCTAATAATAGGTATGGGTATGTTGAAATAATTAATTTTGCTAATAAGGAACAAACTTGTTTGTTTGAACAACCAATTAAGGCTGAGTCCTTAAACAAATATCAAATCGAAATTAATCATTCAATAGTAACAATGAACACTACGAATCTAATCAGGACTTCACACTTAAATTCTGAAGAAGAGAAAGCTATCATAAAGATTTGCAAAAAACATGAGAATCTGTTCCTGAAAGAAGATCAAAAATTGACTTTCACTAATCAGGTTAAACACCAAATAGATTTAAGAAATGATAAATCAATTTATTCGAAAAGTCATCGTTACCCCTATGTGCATAAAGAAGAGGTAACCAACCAAATCAAAAAGATGTTGAACAAGGAATCATACGACCCAGTTATAGCCCATGGTCGTCTCCCATCTGGATAGTCCCTAAAAAGGACGACGCCAGTGGTAGAAAGAAATGGCGGTTAGTCATAGACTATCGCAAACTCAATGAACCGACAATCGAGGATAGATATCCGTTACCAAATATAACGGAAATATTAGACAAATTGGGCAAGTGCATGTATTTCACTACCCTAGATCTCGCCTCCGGTTTCCATCAGATTGAAGTTCATCCAAAAGATATAGAAAAAAAACAGCCTTTACCGTAGATCATGGTCATTTCGAATATGTTCGAATGCCATTTGGGCTTAAGAACGCTCCGTCCACTTTTCAAAGAGTGATGGACAATATTCTCAAGGACATTCAGGGAAAGACCTGTTTATGTTACATGGACGACATTATCGTCTTCAGTACATCATTACAAGAACACATTATAAATTTAGATCAAGTATTCAGTAAATTAAATCAAGCCAACCTTAAGGTGCCATTGGACAAGTCCGAATTCTTGCACCGAGAAGTAGCTTTTCTAGGCCATTTGGTTACTTCGGAAGGAGTGAAACCAAATCCTGAGAAAATAAAAGCCATTATATTTTCATTGGATTGCTTGGTTATTACCGGAAATTTGTCAAAGACTTTGCTAATGTAACAAAGCCGATGACCCAATGCCTTAGGAAAAATAAAGAAATTATCCTAGATCAAGAATATATAACATGCTTTGAGACATGTAAGCAGTTACTCTGCAATGATCCAATCCTCCAATACCCGGATTTTAATAAAGATTTTATTTTAACCACCGATGCAAGCAATGTAGCCCTTGGAGCAGTGTTATCCCAAGGAAAAATAGGAACAGACAAACCTATTTGTTACGTATCAAGAACCTTAACGGTCACAGAGCAGAATTACTCAACCATCGAGAAAGAACTTTTGGCAATCATATGGTCAGTAAAATATTTCAGACCATATCTCTTTGGAAGGAAATTCAAAATCGTAACGGATCACAAGCCTTTAACCTGGTTGTTTAGTCTTAAAGAACCAAACTCCAAACTCGTCAGATGGAGATTGAAGTTAGAGGAGTACGATTATGAGATCGAATACACGAAAGGTACAAAAAATACAAATGCGGATGCATTATCTCGCATTACACCTGAAATAATGGAGATCAATCATAATGATGATGATCAACAATCGAGGTCTTCCACATCTTCAAGTTTACAAGAAATTCAGTCCACACTTAAACATAAAAATAAGAATATCATTCCTACAACAGAAACTCCATTGAATGAATTCAAATTCCAATTAATTTTGCGCATATACGCAAATTCAAATGATCTCGACTCAGAATTCAAAATACTATTCTGTTCAAAAAAAGGTATAGGTACTATCAGAAGCGCAAGATTCAATCAGGAAAAAAATTATTAAAATTCTAAACGAATACGTACAACCTGATCAACTTACTGCAATCGCTTGTGACCAAGATACCTTCAAAAGTCTCAATTCTACAATTAAAACCCACTTCTTAGGAACAAATTTTAAACTTTTAAGATGCAAATACTTCCTAACAGATATCGAGGATACGGCAGAACAAATAGTTATTATCAATGAAATTCATCAAAAAGGAAACCATCGGGGCATCCAAGAGAATCACCAACAATTGAAAAGAAACTTTTACTTTCCAAAAATGAAAAATATTATTCACAAAATAATCAATAAATGCGAAACGTGTCAGACACAAAAGTATAATAGGAATAACAAGCCAATAAAACTAGAAATTTCGGAAACACCAGGAAAACCCCTCGAGATAATTCATATCGATATCTTCTCTATTCATAATTTACAGTATTTAACCATCCTGGATAAATTCTCCAAATTTGGATCAGCCATGCCACTGAACGTGCAAGATGGTCTGGAAATAGTAAAATCCATGAAACAATTTATCTCTATTCACGGAAAACCGAAGAAAATTGTCACCGATAGAGGGCCACAGTTTACTTCTATCCTCTTTAAACATTTCTGTATATCCCATAATATTGAATTACATTTCACAACGCCCAAGGCTTCTACTGGTAATGCACCCGTAGAACGCTTCCATTCTACGTTAATAGAAATTTATAGAGTCCTTTACTCCAGAGATCAAAGTAAGGATAGCCAAGACTTAATGCTAGATACTCTTATAACATATAACAACTCTATTCATTCCACAATTCAAATGACACCTATGGAACTTAAGAATGGACACTATGAAAAACAAGAAATATTCCCATCCAATACCAACGTCAAATTACATGATTATGTTGCAAATCAAAAGAATAATTACGATAAGTTATGCCGATTAATACAACAACGAAATGCTAGGGACAAAACGAATTTAATGAGTAAATTGAATAAAAATAGAATAGATCCACCCGTTTTCCAAAAGAATGATATCATCTACAAAAAAAATTACAGAAGAAATAAAATGCATCCAAAATTTATCAAACACCAAGTTGAAAAGAATAATAAGATAACAGTAACCACTAACAAGAGAAAAATCCATAAAAATAAAATTAAAAAACCATTGCAGGTCACATAGTGTCAACACCCAATCCATGGACATTACCAACTACAACATTAATAAAGGGATTATTCCCATAAGAATGGGAAAAGCAAAATTAGTTACTGGAAGCAGTAGACTTCTGCATCTCATTGACCTCAATAGTTACGACCAAGCCATAATAGATATAGATAGCAACATCTACAAATTACAAGAGATAGCTAAAACCAATGAAGAATTACAGATTCTATATAGCAATAGGTTAACTTTGTTAATATTGAGACTTGATAAATTAGAAGATACTTTAGAATCATTAAAACCCAAATACAAGATAAAACGAGGCCTAATCAATGGACTCGGATCAATAATCAAAAGCATAACAGGTAATATGGACCATGAAGACTACGAACAAATTAGTAAAGCCATTGACGAAATCAATAAACATGAAGATCAAATACAACAAACTGTTAATGATCAAGTAAAGATCAATGTACAAATGATAAATAGATTTACAGAAATAAAAGAATTCATTAATAATCATTCCAAGGTTATAACGCAAGAATTAGAATTAGTTCACAATCATAGTATAACTATTTTAACCATGATGTCATTGGACCAACATCTACATCGAATACTATATAACATTGAAACATTACAAAAACATTTCGATGATATTACCAAAACACTCATGTTAGCTAAACTTCAAGTTATCTCACACCACATCCTAAATCACGAGGAAATTCATTACATACATGACCATATGAGGGAACAAAATGTATTTATTAAATCAGAAAACAGCCTATATAATCTTTTAACATTACAAGCTTATTATAATCAATCAATAATTATTTTATCAATACAATTACCAAATTTTCATGTCGATGAATTATACCATCATCTTCTACAACCGACTAATATTAACCTCACCTATACAATTCCTATTCTAAACCCCTCAATTATTTCTAATGATCACATATATCAATATATCACCTCCCCTTGTAATCAAGTCGAGGACACGCTTTATTGCCAACAAGAACATCTTGGCAATAGTAACCAACACTGCATAACACAAATTATGTACAATCAACCAGCCAAGTGTACCCTGATCAACACTACATATCCAGATACTCGTACCATTCTACAAATATTACCGCATTACATATATGTATCAAGTCGACAATCAATTGAATTTCAATCAACATGTAATCAGAAACAACGAACCATCCAAGGGATCTTATTAATTAACTTTTACAATTGTACCATAACTATCAATGGGAAAAAGTATTCCAACCAGTATTCCAAGTATTACAACACTTAGATGACATCATGTTGCTACAACCATACAATGATATTATCATTGACACAGTAAAGCACCCAATTAATATAACCACATTAAATGATTGGACCCTATAAAACACGGCGCAAATACAACAATTTCATCACAAGACATTACAAAATGAGATACACCAATACGTATCTTGGAGCACCATAATATCCATATTAATAACCATCATCATCTATATAATAGTGTGGAAAATACGGCAACACCATCGTAATAAAGCTACCACTACACCAGATGCCCAGAAATCTTTCAGATTTTGGCCATCACTTAGGGGGGAGGAGTTACGTGCTCCCGACTCCATAATAACAATGTCGAATACCAATACGGCTATTCGACCACCTAGAACATAAACTATTTCTTATATGTATATTAATAATATAATCAAATTTCGCTAAACTTAAAATAAATAATTTTTCAGTTTATTATATTAAATTTCATTTGATAAACAATTAAATACAAAGAACAACGATAAATACATTTATCGTTGCATTTGCAATTTTTATTATCTTTACACTAAATGTTTAGTCTTTCTTTTTAATCTCATCTTTTATTTTATAAGAATAAAAGAACAGAATTGTAATAACCTCCAATTGAGTAACATTCATTAATATACTGAATAAAAATAAATTGTTAAAGTGAAAATAAAGAATTTAGTTTTTTTATAAAATAACCACGACTGTGATGCATCAAGTTTTAACTCGCGAGATTACATAACTGTACGGGAAATTGTAATGCGAGATTTTGTAACGCGAGATTTTGTAATGCGAGATTTTGTAATGCGAGATTTTGAAATGCGAGATTTTGAAATGCGAGATAGTGTAGGGCGAGATTTTGAAATGCGAGATTACATACCCAACTCATTTTAATGATGTCGGCGACTCGATTTTAGTGATTTTAATGAATATGATAGTGAAAATGGGAATTGGGAAAAAAATAATATCGAGCATGATATTTGTGAATGGAGCGCTACTTACAATATTACCACAGTTGTCGTTCGTTAAAGAAAAGACCGAGAAAAATACACACGTAATACCCATGGGCAGTATTCTCATGTCGGTTTGGAACAACAAATACGATTTTTTTTTAATGAAATGAATTATCAGAATAGTGAGATAATTATTGATGTGGGGATAGATGGAATTCCTTTAACGAAAAGTTCCAAAAGTCAGTTGTGGCCGATACTTGATAATATTGTTTCTCATAGAGAAGTATTTATTATTGGAATTTATTACGGCTATAAAAAGTCATATTCAGCTGATAAATTTTTAGAACCGTACGTTGATGAGGTTCAACATCTGTTAGAAAGCAACATTGTGTACAATAATCTAGTATTCACTCTGAAACTCGAGAGTTTGTGTGCGATGCACCAGCAAACGCATTCTTCTTAGGTAAGTAAAATTATATAATTAAATTATTATTTAATTTGAAATTAACAGCTTCTAATTATATTAGGTGTAAAAGGCAACGGTAGTTCAAAATTATTTTTCTGATTTACCAAATCGAAAATATTGGGATTGCCACGAACAATAATTATATTTGTCTATAAAAAAGCCGAAAAAATCAATTGATTACAGACAAACAAATTAAATTCTTAAGAAAAAAAAAAAACATCAAATTATTCCGCTTAAAATAAAAAGAACGAAATCTTATGGTAAGTCCATAAGATTTCGCTCTTTTATTAACATTTAACATTTTAATTTAAATTCCAGGTGCATAATTGGTATGAAGCCAATCGATTTTGTACTTTCAACGTAATGTATACGGTGGGAATTCATTCGTTCGAGGATGATCAACAAGTCTTAGCGATTATACAACAATTTCGCCTCAGGTTATTTCGGCAAATTCACACAAAGTCATGCTTCATTCAAGCGCAATTCGAATTCGGTGTTAAATTTTTGGAAAATTATTTGTTAACTATAATATTACACATTGTGTTCTAAAATTGTCCAACATTAATTACAAAATTAATTGAATACAAGTTTATCAAAGTGATTTTAGATATGTATTTTTCCTAGATAAGCAACTCCATTAATAAGCACGGTCGAAAATACTTTGAGTGTTATTAAAAATACTCTAAGTTCTGAATTGTTGTAGTTTTTGGCTCGTACGACGCATCGATGTAATCTTAGTACCTTTCAATGTATATTTAGCCTAGAAATATTAGCCCATTCGTGCCACCGATCGGAAATCACTGAGATTTCCACAATTCCGAAAAATGGTTTGAGTGATTATAAAAATCCCTAAGGTTTTGAATTGTTGAAATTTTACTGGTACGAGTTCGATGGCTTAGATAAAATTACCTCACGCAAGTATTCAAGCTTCCACAATTTCGGAAAATACTTTGAGTGAAATAAATTTGTTAAGTTTTAAGATTTTGTAGTTCGGCTCATGAGGGTAACATCGATATGATCGAAGTGGTTCTGAATATGTGTTTAGCTTTGAAAAACTAGCTACCCTACTTAATCACACGATCAGAAATTTCTTACTCTTAGCTGAGATGAAATTAATCCACTCATGTACACGATCGGACATCTCTGTGCTTTCCACAATTTCGGAAAATACTTTGAGTGATATTTAAATTGCTGTAAAATTACCAATATATACTGCAGTTTTGGTCGTACCGCCTCGATAGTATCGAAGTGAAAACAAAATGTTGAGTGATATTTGATTTTCTTTAATTGCTGAATTGTACGATTTGTTCGAAGTGATTGTAAAAAATATTTTGCCTAGATAAACAACCCTACTCAGGTACATAATCGGAAATCTCCCAATTTTTTTTTTAAGTTTGTTTTAGCTTTATTGCATTTCGATTTAATCGAAATTGAGGAGTTTTCATTTTCTGTTGTTGTTCTGTTTCTGTTGATCACGAGGCTAGCGCCTGTTTCCTAAGTGTTAGTTTTAGAGGTGTGATAGGCATCCGCAGATTTGCCCTTTTCGATTGCAGCTGGAGAGTCCTATAGTAACTTCGTCCAGCCAGATTAACTGAATGTTGACTTGTTCACCATACCACATTATGCTTCAACCACGATATCGATCCTTTCCTCTAGGAAGAGAGATCCTTTCCTCTCTCTCCCTTGAAGGGAACAAGGTCCAAAATCACTTCTCGAGGCGTAGAATACAAATGGCGTAATGTAGTTAAGATTCGTTAGCTCATCCTTCAACGATCTAACCATAGTCAGGTGTCCTGTATTAAGATACTTACACTGAGAGATGACTGCAAGTCGCACGGCGACCCATATTTGCCGCCATTTTTTGGCCAAAAATGTCTACGAGAAGAAGGTGACACGTAACCTCTAAGGTACGTGTCGGTGTTGACCTCAGGCAGGCTGTTTTTTGCACCTTCTCTATTCTATTTCTATATGTTACTTTGTCCAGAACAACATACATGAGTTCAGGTCTCATTCCGGCGGTGTAAAGCCAGTTTACCAGTTCGCCTTCAGATCCCATATATTACCAATTGTGTACCTACAGGAGTATATGGTTATAATAGTTTTGTTTATTCTCTCTAGAATGTTAGGCCTCCAACTAAGCTTACTGTCAAAGATAACGCCAAGATATCTTGCTTTGTCAGTAAAAGTAAGTCTCGTGACATTTAAGGTAGGAGGGGCAACTACTGGAATTTTGTATTTCTTATAGTGAAGAGTTCCAGATATGTTTTGGACGGGTTAATTTTCAGAATATATTTGCCAGACCATTTCGTAACGATTGTTAGCGCATTTTGCATCACGTCCACAATCGTTCCCAGAAATTTCCCGGCTCTCTCCAGCTCCAGTAGTAACCCATTAACCACTATGTTCCAGACAACAATCTCTGAGACATCTGAGAATTGACTTAGTGTAGAACCGCTTCCAAATCATTTTGAGAAAATTTGTTAACTTTTGAAAATTTGTCACACGATCCCAACCCATCGTAAGTGACAGGCGAGAACATTTTGGGAGAATTTGTTATTTTTTGAAAATTTGTCATTTTAGCCCAACCCGCTTATTATATTTGACCTAACCACCTATTATATTCTTAATCCGTGGAATACAGTAACTACATAAGCATATCTATGAGATTTGTGGCATTTGATTTAATGCGGCACTTTCGCCCTCATTTTATTGTAGTATTCAAAACTTTTAATGGTTTATTTAAGTAATTGATATAATATATCGCTGGTGACGATGAAAAAGCGTGTATCTTACGTTTTAGATATTTTTCAGGAAGCGAGAAAAACGAGCGAATTTACCTTAGTATATACACTAAAATGAACTAACAAATTGAATATTTGTTCACGGTTGAACGTGTTGCTGTCACAAATTTATTGTAATTAACCAATTAATCAATAAAGGGATTTTGAGGAATTTTGTAGATAAACACTTTTGCATCGTCACCGGCGATATAACGTTTTGATTAATTTCAAATTTGGTTAGTTTTAACCATTTTGTATAACCTTTTTGCTTTATTAATTTTAAATCGAAATACGAGAAAATATTATTTTTTTTTATTTCTCATTTAACGCTTTTTTGTGTAGCTACATTTTTTAACGTTAGTAACTTTTTGTAACACTTTTTCTAACACTTATTTCTTACACTTTTTTTTAGTGTTAAACTGTACTTTAATTAAATTAACGTAAGAAATTAAACTTTTGAGATGAGAAGTGAAAGAAAACAAATGTCAATATTCATCTTTAATGGCAACCAGAGTCGTGCCATCGGAGAAACTAAAACTGCCTGCTAATAGCATTGATGAATTCTATAAATTGGAAACAGAAATTTAACGCGACGACAAAAAGGAAAAGATGGTATGTTTTAATTTCAAGGTATCTTTTACAAATTTTATTAAATGTGTAAAATTTATTTTATTAACTCTACAGATTCAAATTCTCAGAACGGACGAAGCAGCATCAAGCTTTTCGTGGCATAGACAAAATAATAACATTCGTATAAAAGCGTTCACCATCATTAATATTTTAAAAGGTATATCTTTAGTAATTCATAACATTTAATTAAATTTTTGAAATAACAAAATTAAAATTCTATTGTAGAAATGTTAAAATTTAATGAAATACGTGCTGGCGATGTGGAACAGATAATTAAAAAATGGTTCCAATATGCAAGGGATCGCCGGAGATGACAAAAAAAAAAAAAATAAAAATAAAAAATGGAACCATTTTTTAATTTACTTTAGATAGAGAAATTAAAGTCCTTAATTTAAATACAGTATAAATGTCACGTTTTAGCGTACACATTACGAACAGTTTTATTTAGACTAATACAAAGAAAGGTCTTCGTAAATTTGTTTTGATTTTCTCATGACAAATGTTTCATTTACGTGACATAAGTGTAGTGTGTTAGCATGACGTTTACGAAGACTTTAGTACTGCAAAGCACTCGTAAGCCGTACGTAAACGTTACGCTGCGCCTAGAGGGCTAGTATAATGAAATGTCACATTTTAATTTGTTACCCTCTCAACAAAGAAACGTATACGTACGTCAAATATGTAACATAAAAGTTACGTTTACGTACATTTTTTAATGCTACAGCACTGCCTCTCGTGAGTGGTAAAAAAATAAGGCAACCATATTTACTTTTGCTTTTCTCGCTGTAGTACATAATAAATTTAATTGTGAAACACCAAAACATATTTTGATGCCGCTAATCTTCATAGGAATTTTTAATATTTTAAGTGAGTGTTTATAATAAATTTTTGAAGTTTTGATAATAGATTTTAAGTTGTGATAATAGATTTTTAAATAGTAGTAGTAATAGTTTTACTTTTGCACTTTGTTGTATTTAGCGTATTAAATAAATTAGTCCTAGTGTTATAAAAGTGATAAATTTAAAAAAAGAACAGTCAAAGTTTTAGTGAGTATACATAATAAATTGTAAACTTCGTCCGTCGCGAAATTAACACACTTCTTGATTCCTTTGTTAATGGCTCGCATAATGCACCTGAAAACCCAAATAATATTAAACAAAATATTTACGTCCTTGAGCAAAAGGGCGAATTAAATATGATTATTTTAGAAACTAAACTTGAAGACCCATTTTCAAGCGTAACGGCTTCGAGTACCGAACGAGAATTTTATGAGAACTACGTAACACGTGATTGTGACATATAAGCCAATATACAGTGCGAAATCTCCGAATGGAGTATAAAATATAACGCTTCGAATGATCTCCGTAAATGCCTAGGTCTAATAATATTGGTGAATTGAACCGAGCCAATGCACCAGGCGGGATGTTGAGATAAAATGGGTATTTAACTTACCCACCATACAAAAATCAGACGTAATATAACTAGTGGTCCGCTTATTATCGATAATTTTTTTCAAATGTCACGAATGCGTATCCCAGCGACGAAAATGCAACGAGTGCGTAGCACGAGTTGCATTTTCTAAAGCTTGGGATACGCATGAGAAATTCACAACATGAAAGATTATATTTGTAATAACAATTATTTATTATGCAAGAATACCATTGAAACATATTATATTTAGAACTGACAGTTGTTGAAGGTACAATTTTCAAATCGGAATTGTCCTTCATTTTTGTTGTTAATTTTAGATGAAACGATTGGGTTTACAGCTTTTGACGGCTCAGCAGAACTTCCTCGCATCTCTTCTAGAATATTGTTGTGTTGCTCTGGCTGCATATTTAAATATGGCTGAATTGAATTAGCACTGCTATGGCCGGTTATTTTAATCAATTGTTGATCTGAAATACCCGCATTTGCCATTATAGTAACCGCAGTTGATCTATGACTATGATTGGTGATTTTATTATTTTGCACATCAATTCCAATTGCCTGGGCCGTTTGTTTGGTCCATTTTGATAATTCATTGACACCTACAGGAAGATTTTTATACCACCTTCCAGTTGAATTTTTCCAGAAAGGATTGGGTGTAAGAAACAATCTTTCGGAGGTTACATGATTTGGCCGTTTATTCATTAATTTATTGAATAATCGTACGGGACAAACGTTGATATTATTCACATTTTGCGTGAGCCACTTACTATTAGCACAACGGCTTGCACCTCCTTGTGTAGTTTTGGTGAATATAGGGTTATATTCAATTCGTCCCGTATCATTACCGAAATGGTCTGTAATTCTCTTAAAATAATGAGTTAAAGCAAACGCGGCTTCGTTACCACGCCACGCTAATTCTGTCGCAACAATGTTGAAGAATTTCTTTTGAAGTCCATAAGGGTTATCTTCATCCCAATACGTTTGCATACAAGTAGATTCATTTGACGTAAAAGCTACAGCACTTAATTTCCGTTTGTTCGGTTCACTTTGAAGTTGTTTCCGTTTTGAATCTCTGGCACATCTTGCCTGTTTAAACTCAATATCACGAAATGGATCAAATTTTATTTTAAATTCTGCATAATATTTTTCTTGAAGCATTTTCGCTAGCGTATTCCAAATAGTTTTAATTACAGTTTCCTTGTAATTTTCTCCGTTAGACTTACGCATATTGCATGCATAATCTTTTAAATATGACGCGAGCATATCAATTGATGTGTCTCGCTCAATTGTGTATTGACGTGTTGCACAAAAATCCATAAGCTGTTTCCAAATACTTTTCTTATTTCGTTCCGTGTTTAAAGGAACACTATTGAGTATTAACTCTTCGATTTTTTTATTTGTACACTCTCCCCATCTTTGATTATCACAATTATCCATCTTTGTATCAAGCAGTAATCAATACTGATTCACAAATATTTTGTAATTGCATAAGTTGACAGATAGTTATATAAGAATTTTGTTTTTGTTGTGTGTTACTTTGATTCTAATGAATTTATTTTTATTAATAAAAATCGCCAAAAATAATAAATAGTAGGCTATTGCCATAACAACGTTTTTCCCACAGCGACAATACAATAGTGTTGTATTATCACTTATTAATAACAAAAATAACAAAAAAATTGCATAGTGAAATAGATGATTTTTAGGTATGAATTATATTCTCAGCGTAATACAACTAGTTCTTATTATCGATAATTTTTTACGAATTAAAACCGTACTGAAAATTCCACGAGTGCTTATCACGAGTTGAATTATCTTGACGGAAAAACGAATTAATTCTACTTTTGTCGGTGAATTTCACGAGTACGAACCGCGCACTTTTTGATAAGTGTATTCTTTTATGTGTTCTAAGGTTGATTTGTACGAACAAATGCTACAGTAATGTTTAAAATATTTGTGTCTTCGGTATTGGTCGATAATTGATGAGATTTATGTTAAAAAAAAAGTTACATTACTTTAGAAAAAAGCCGCACTGTGCTAAAAAAAATACATTATGCTAAAAAAGTACAATATTGTCTAAAAAGATTATGTCTTTGCTAATGGTTGATCAGTTGATGAGTTCCAAAATGATTTTGTGCTGAAAAGTGACAATAATGTCTAAAATGTTTGTGTCTTTACTAATGATCGAAAATTCAACAGCTGCCCCTCTTTTTTTTAACACAAATCAATTTTAAATCTCATCAATTATCGACCATTAGCGAAGACAGAAACATTTTAAACATTATTGTAGCTTTTTATTTAGTAAAAATCAACTTTGAAACACATAAAAGACTGAGCTTATCAAAAAGTATGCCAGAACCGGCATATTTACTCTACTAACTATAGACACAAAACACAAAAGTATAAGAAAAATTAAACCAAAATAAAATTTTAAGCCGGCGCGAAGCTAGCGCCACTCTTTGAATATTATTTTCTGGTACTAACATTAGTCTAGTAAGGGAAACAAATTCATTTACATATGATATGAAATTTTGTCTTTTAAATGGAATATTTATTCCCTTCACTGTAAAGCATATTCTCAATTTCTCATGGATATTTCATTCGTTTTGACTTCGTTTTTGTATTTTCGTAATTATGTATATAACATAGGTATACATTTACATAAAGCTTAGCGATTAGCCACATTTGGTATGAAGAAGAGAAAGAAAACATTTCTACATAGTTTGGTTTAGGTTGATTTTTTATCCATGCATATTATAGTATGCACAAATAAATAATACAACATACACTTTTAAATAGATTTTTTCTGCATCGAACTATTTAATTTATGAATAAAGGAATTGAAAACGTAGAAAATATTTCATTCATGTTTTTATCTAATTTTGTCTTCTACGAAATTTTAGTTATTTTTCCTTGCATTCTAGTGATGGGCTAAATCGATCTTTTTTGTTAAAAATCATATGAGAAAATAAACAAAACAGAACAAAAAAGATCGATTTAGCATTCAAAATATTCAAATAGTTTGTGCAGGCTAAACTTGTATTACAGCGTAACCCAATCCTATGAAATTAAAAATAAATCAAATAATAATTTTTTAGGATTGTTTTTATTTTAAATAAATTAAATAATCTAAGCTTTTCATTTCAATACAATTTAAAAATGAAAGTTTAAAAAACCACCAAATTTTGGTTTACAAAACAAATAAAAAATATGTACATATTTTAGAAATTTAAGCAAAATGCATTTTGTGAAGTAAATTCACATGATGCGAATTTTTGTTCACGACATGAATGTTGCATAAATGTTTAAAATATGTACATATTTTTTATTTGTTTTGTAAACCAAAATTTAGTGGTTTTTAAACTTTCATTTTTAAATTGTGTGTGATTTACGGTATTCCTAAATTAAAAACGGTTCGAAATTCAAAATCATTTTAGAAAATAATCAATACAATTTGTAATAAATTTTATTCTAGAGAAAAGTTCAGGTGAAATAGTCCAGTTGATCTTTAAAAAAGGTTAAAAATGGGAAATCGATTAAGTATGATTGGGATTTTTTTTTATTCCTTTAGATTTTGTGCTGTAGATTAGGAAAAAGTAAAGCTTACTCTCAGTTTAGTTCAGGGGGTAGATTCTGATGAAATGACAATTTTTCGTGACATTTTGTTATTAGTACAAAATATTGTCACGGAAAATTTGCGATTCTGATGAAATGAGTTATGACATTAACAGCAGTTTACACCAGTTGCATTTCTAGTTTACCGCAATTATATTTTAAGGTTAATTTGAATGATATTACATGCTACATACACATTATATACATACATATATAAAAATAAATAAAATATTTTTTTATTTAAATTAAAATATAAACAATTTATATTTATAACAAAATTATTAAAAATTAACAAAATATACTAACACATATTTTATTTAAAAATGCAGCTGACTTTTGTCACGGAAACCCAAATCAATGACAATTTTGTTTAATTTGTCATTTTTTTTTCTTGTGACATTTTGATAAAGTCACTTCATCAGAATCGCATTTTAGAACTCACAACTATATTGTCATTTTATAACAGTTAAAATTTTAGTACAAAGTCACAAAAAAATGTCATTTGTCATTTGTCACTTGATCAGAATCTAGGCCCAGAACACCCTTAAAATGGGAAAACACTTCATTTCTACCTCCTTTTTAATTATTTTACAAATTGTTAACTTTTTCAACCTATCATTTTGAATTAACGAGACCAAGTATGGAATGTTCAACTTCTGGTGAAAACAATGAGCTTGCCAGGTTAAACTTGAAAAAACGATTTTTTTTTGCTAATTTTTGAACAGTTAAATTAATAATTTTCAGTTCATTTTAACATTTAAAATTATTAACAATTGGTTTTATACTAATTTAAAAAATAACAAATATTATAAAATTAAATATTTAATTAAATAGTTAAAATATTTTTTGTATACACTATATTAAATAATATTAAATATTGTATTTAAAATATTTGTTGTTTTTTTGTATAGAACAAAGATTTCTAGCGGTTTGTAATATTACAATATGTACTTTTATTACGAAGATCGAAATTATCAAGAATTTTGTAAGTTCAGTTTCGAGCTGAATGAGAAATATGAAAAATTAATTTTTTTTTCCATCTCACGCTATAGCGACTTAATTGCTAATTGCATATCCGAAAGAAACATATGGTATTTCAATTACATTTATTAGTGCATTAATACAAAAAGATAAATTAAACTAGAAAAATGGCAAATGAAAATTACTTCATAAATCCAAATGGTACATAAAATGATGCTCTTACGTAATTTTAATGAAACTTTAGATAGAACTCTTAATAGATTGTTCTCATAGTTCATTATTTGCCAGGCTTTTATTATTGCTATATATTTTCTTATTAACTTCAGTCTATTTGAAGTCTATTTCGTGTGTAAGTCAAGTTAATTTTCTGCCAATCTTCTACCAGCGCTTTTTGGCCATATTTTTGTTCGAACTGGAGTGATTTCGAATTCCGAGTTCTAACTTAAGCGACAAGTTTTCAATAATATTTAAGCCCAGTGATGTGTAGTATTTTCATACCTTCGAGACAATTATACAAAAGCCATTATTAGACGATATAAGATGAACGTATCGGATCGTTCTCCTGATAAATTTCGAAACAATCTTTAATCACAAGCTTTTTACCATTCCAAGGGTTAAAACGCTTGGAATCAAGTTCCCTTTAGAAATCGGTCCATATCTCCGTCTGATACACACCCCCATGCCATTTCATCATGTTCACCTTACGGCCCAATTGAGTTATTGATGCAAATCGATAACTAATAAAAAAACTTTATGATTAAAATTAACAAAAATAATTACATAAAACTAGATTAATAAACGCTTAAGAAGAATAGTTTTCAATTTTCCTGCAGAATATAATATTTTCAAAACTTTTACATCGGTTTTCCCAAAATGCGTTTTCTCTCGTTATGTAAATCAAATTGAATTTATTGAATTTCTTGGATACTATTGAACCTTTGACTTGTCGGTCATGTTTTTTCAAAAGCTTTTAATTTAAAAAAAATTATTTAATTTTATATAAATTAAATGGCTAATGCAAAATGGCTGATGCAGATTATTTTTTATATTTGGTATACACTTCTATTACGAACGAGCTGTGACTCAAAGTAGAGTGATAAAAATTTAAAAATGTAGACAAATAAATAAATAAATAGCGGCATAACGCCGCTAACTATTCATCATTCCATTTGGGATTCGAAGCCAAAAATATTAAAGTTACTCTCATCTGAGAATATAATACATATAATGCTGAAGTGTACACCTTAACCTTGTTTTTTTATATTATTGTTATGAATAAGTTGTTTTTATCTCGCGTTTCTGCCATGGAAATTTGCACTTCGCAAGGTCTCGGCATGAACTTTTCAGCCATAAAGATTTTTCTAGATTCAACTCATACGAAAATACGAATTTTGTTAATATACAATATGTATTTTTATATTTTTAAATGCTGCGAGTTGGTTGAAGAAAATGTGAACTCAAGAATTTTAAATTTTGTAATGGGCGATTTTGATTGTCAATATCCAAATAAGTATTTCATGAGGTGTTGTGAGGATAAAACGATGAGCTTCCTTCCAAAAGCTAGTGTCGTCCTGAGTAAAATGAGACAAGTTACAGGGGTGTGAATATTACGATTTCCGAAAAATTGGGTGCATTCAAACGCTTGTACCCAACTTTAAAAGTGTTTGAAAAAATTAAATGTGGTTCAAAAATTTGTAAGGGTCATGAAAATATGAAAAAACTGAGTCTATCTATTTTAGTAAAAATTCACTGATTTAGCGAAAATTTTAAAACATGCCATTTTTTAAGAAAATATGATTGCACCTTTTGGTGTCGCATTTAGCCAATATTAAATATGAGGCTGAAACTGACTTAAAATGAAAGTTCAATAAAAAACGAAGAGAATGATGCCTATAACATTAAAACAAAGCAACCTAAGAAGGATGGTTACCAATTGAGAATAGCCTAAAATCACTCAATTTCTTAACTTCAAAAAAGTATTACTCGTAAAGCGAGAGGAGAGGGGCGCTGGAAAGAGTCAAATTTTGGGAAACTCTATTAAAGAATATACATATATATAAATATAGTATATATGTACATATATATTCTTTACAGCAGTTATATTCTGGAGCTTGCATTATCAACTAAATCAAAGCCGAATATCTTTTCGCATTTTGTTAATTACAAAAACAAATCTAATGGTTACCCTTCTACGATGTTTTATAATGACCGTTCCTGTTATCGCAGGAACTTGTCATTTGCTTGCTAGTTTCTTGGAGATTGTATATAATTCAAAATCTATGTATTTTGAATAATGTTGTAAGGGAGTCAAAATATTCTATGTTTCGTCTGGAAGTAGATACTATTTTATCCGAATTATCAATTCTTGATATTAATGAAAGTGCCGGATTCGATTATATTCCACTCATTTTCTAAAATTAGCCGGTAGTGCAATTTCTGGCCATATTTGCCTAGTTGCTTCTCTCTTCTACGGGAACGCTTACTTATTAAGCCAATTTTTAAATCTGTATCTTGAAGCGATGTCAAAAACTATAGAGGTATTTGCATTATTTCAGTTTTAACAAAGCATTGCGTGTAACTAGTTAAAGGGAAATTGTGGTTTCATGTTAAGATATTCATTTCTCATGGATTTTTCACAGGATAGCCTGAATTTTTCCTTGATAAGTCAACTGTAACTAACTTAGTTTTGTTTTCAAATTGTATTTTATATGCACTATTAAATGGTAATTTTGTACACGTCATTTACACTGATTTGTGAAAGGCCGTTGACAAGATCGATCATGAATTGCTGCTGCGGAAACTTGACTACTTGGATTGTAACTGTTTTGCCAATTGATTGTATTAGGTCTTACCTGGAATTTAGAACTCAAATGGTGAAAATTGGTATAATTTCACTTCAAGAGTTCTTCAGGAGCCCATCAAGGTAGTCATTTGGCTCCATGTTCTTTATTCTTTTCGTAAATGATGTTGTAAATTGTCTGAGTAATTTATGCGGACGACATTAAAATTTTCACAACTATTTCTTGCGCCAATGATTCAATTGACTTTCAATCTGATCCGACAAACTTTAAAGCTTCGTGTACAATGTACATCGCATAATTTGATGCTATAGATCTACAAATGCAAAACAATCTGCTTTACCCGATTACACTCACCCACTAGTTACGTTTACTTTTTTGACGATTCCATTATTGAAAGTGTCGATAAGTTTAAGAATTTAGGTATAACTTTTACTTCGAATCTATCATTTCATAAGCACATTGAGGGTTGCATTTCTAAAGCGAATTCTATGCTTTGGTTTTTTAAAAGGTTTTCCAAAGATTTTCAGGATTCTTACGTGATTAAAATTTTGTACATCCCGTTTGTTCGTTCATTGTTAGAATATGGTGTTGCCGTATGGAATCTGTTTTATAATAACTACTCAGATGGCATAGATAGAGTGTAAAAGCGCTATTAAATGTAAGCTCTCCCAAGGCTACCTAGTGATGTAAGCCTGCCTGATTTCATACTTCCAGCATATCGAGGTAGATGCAAATTAATAAATACTGAGCCCATCTTTATTCGTAGAGACCCATTTAAGAAATTGGTGCCAAAGCATCTTTTAGATTATTGGTAAATTTTGAAAAAAAAAATTTTGAAATATTTTAATGATATAATTTTATTAATTCTTTTAATAATGTAACCAGTTCGTTATAAATAACTATATAAACAATTAAATAAGTTGGTGATAAGGATAACTAAATAAATAAATAAATTCACTGATATTCAGGAATTTAAAAAAAAAAATTAACAATTACAAGTAGTTTACTACTGAAAAACTCGTGTCCATTTTCACAACATAACGAACACTGTACCACATATCTCTGCCCGAATTAAGTTAAAGTATTTTAGTTTGACCCTATAGGACTTTTAAAATAAACAAAAAGGGTGAAGACGGGATGCTTCTTCAATTTTAAGGGTGTCCCGCATTAAACAGCGTACGCTTTATATTTTGACATCATGTACGGCACACAATCTATAGGAATTCAAAAAATATTTCCTTTAAAATCGATTTCATTGTAAAATTAGAAAAGTTGGTTGAACTAATAATGAAGCTTAATTCAAAACTGCTTAAAATATGTCTTCAAAATTGTTTGTGCATATTAAAACTTAACACAAAAAAGCAGAAGATTGTGAGACACGACCTTTAAATGTAGAACTACATACGCCTAGAGTATAAAGTAAGAGGTCACATAGAATAGGATAGTTTGGTAGTATATGAATTAGGATAGTTTAATCGTTTCATGCAAATTAAATGGTGTTGGTCGACCAAAGGCCGTCCAACCGTTACCGAGTTATAAATAATAAAACAACGCGCGGCCCGGCGACCTTAAATGAGAGAAATATTTTCTGCGATTTTCAAAAATAAAAATTGTTATAAAGAGGTCGTCGAACCACGTGAAAAGGTTTATGTCTCTCAGTTTTTCTTTTTTTCTCCACTTTACATAAAAGGGACAATTTACACAAATAATAGTAGATTGTTCTACAAGTAAAGAAAAGTGAAAGTTTTCCAGTGATTGCAATTGTTTAATTTAGGTAATTTTCGTCAAGTATATAACGAAAAATGGCATATTCGACGCGTAACAAAAGTGATTTACCGCATGCTTGAGAAATTTTACACTCGCTGGAAAACTCACTTTTCTTTATTTGTAGATCTACTATTTATAAAGAACACATCATGTCGCGAGTAACTGTTTGTTCCTTTAAATGTGTTTTTGGTCTTAATTTTTAATTTGCACAAACAATTTTGAATAAGGCTTTATTAGTCCAACCAACTGCTAACTTTATAGAGAAATCGATTTTTTGAAAATCGAAAATATTTTGTTTGAATTCCTTTATAGGTTTTGGGCCGTATATTACGGAACAAAATCAACTTGTTTTCATTTATATTAGAATCATTCATTCATATTTTAATTCATCCTTTTTATTTCGCGATACAAAAAATCGCACAACCGAAGTTCATAAGTTTTTTTTCTAAACTAAAACTAATCGACAACAATCGACTCAATTATGTACGTACAAGATAATATACAGACGTACATCTACATAATATACAAAAAAAAAAACAAAAACAAGGAAACAAAAATGTTCGTAAAAGCAAGAGAGAGGTAAATTTTTTTGTTTGTTTTTTTTTTTTTTGTTGTTTAAAGAGCAGATTCAGTCAAGGAAATAAATCTGTGGTCACAAGGCATAACCACTTAAGTCGACTTAAGACAAAAATAATTTTCAGTGTGTAACGTTTTCTAGCTCTTTCTAACTTCACTAAATGATGGACTTAAGTGGTAAAGCCTTGTGTCCAAATGCTGTTGTCGCAAGACGTAGTAGCTTTAGTCGGAAAAAACGAAAATGAATTTAATATTCAACTTTTTCTATGTCTCTAGAAAAATTATCAAATTTGACTTAAGCGGTTACGCCTTGTGACCACAGAAATATTCCATTTCAAATAAAGAATTTCATATTTTCTCTTGCTTGAAATTCCTTTTTAATATTTTCTAAAATAATTATATAAATAATTACGTATAATATTATCAATACCTAGTTTATCGATTGCATTGAAAAAGAAAGGTACGATACGCCATGACAAACGTGCAAAGAGTTTACCATTGCAGTAGTTTAGTGCTGCCACATTTTGGAAAACAAGAAATACTTTCGTTCTACTTTAGTAATGACAACTAGCGGCCAACGTACTAGCCATTATACTACTTTCGGTCGATCTGCCTCCTTTCGGAAAACATGATCTATCACTATTCGTCACAAATTTAACATAACTTAATGTTAATTAGTGTACATACATACTATCATAGTCAAAATTGTTTGTACACGCGAAATTTTCGGTGCTTTATTAAACAGATCACTTTAAAAATAAAATAAACAATATTTTTTGTTAAATTTTAAATTAAGTAAATTAATTTATTCTGCTTTCTATTTCAATAAACAAAAATTTTAATTTTTATTCTAGGGTAAAATGCGACTAATAAAGCTTGATACAAAATTGTTTGTGTATTGATATGTTGATGTTTTTGTGCACATCGTAAAACTTGTTTCTTCCTAATTTTGGGAAATCTGATGGCGCATACTCGAAAATTCATTTCAGTAACTTTTATGGTAATTTCGCAACAAGCGAACTTGACGGAGATAAACTTTTCTCAATATTTTGGTAATATTTTTCCCCTCCATACCAACTTATGTATGGAGGGGAAAAAAATTACCAAAATATTGAGAAAAGTTTATCTCCGTCAAGTTCGCTTGTAGCGAAATTACCATAAAAGTTACTGAAATGAATTTTCGAGTATGCGCCATGAGTTTACATTGTGTTTTATTTTATTGTTTCTAAAATTTGTTCTAGTAGTCATAAAATAAACTGGTTGTGACGGGTAATACGAATTAGCCTGTTGTACTTATGTTTGAGATGGCTCCGGCTACTTGTGTCAAAGCATACCTTGAGTAATTGTTGATCAATATTTTCGAATATCAAGGTTTTGATTTTTATTTAGAAGTCTTCATCAAATCTTGTGATATTTTGAGATTGATCGTGTGTTTGTAAATGCCTAGTTTTAGCCCCACATATACCGCTGATGATAACGTGTACTTTTCCTTTTTTAAACTTGAATAAATGTGCGGCTTTTGTAGATATCAATGTTGCATGTGATCCCGGATCGTTACCGTGAAAAATTGCCTGTTTCAGATGTAGCGACTACTGCTGATCTTGTTAAGTGAAAAATGATGAAGACTGTTTTTTTCTGCAAGTGTGATTTTTGATATATATGTCATTTTATCATGTCGGATAATTTTTATTTTGGGAATGAATTCAATGATTTACTAATGATTTTTTAATAAAAATATGTAAAGCAATGAGGACCTGAAGTTGCTGTCCATTGATTTGGCTGATAGGCTTCGTATAGCTTCCGACCAATGTTATTTTGGTGTCGGTTTATTCGTTGCCCCATTTTATGTGACCGCTGGCGTCTCTGTTCTATTTTTTTTTTGTTTTTTTTTGTTTTGTTAAAGTGCAACAATCGTTTGATACAGAAGTGTTCTTGCATAAATAAAAATAAAATTAAAGTGTTAAAACTAATAAAATAAAGGGTGTTTTTTATAGAGTTACACAAGTTTAAATCATAATAAAACAAAGAAATATATTTTTAATATCAATGAAACGGGCTTTATTTGCGGCTGTATTTCGCCAATAAGTCTTCGAATGTTGATTTCCAGGTGTTCAATTGTCTCTGGTTAATCGACGTAGACAATTGACTTTACATAACCCCAAATAAAAAACCCCAATCACACGATCTTGGTGGCCAATTAATTGGACCATTACGCGAAATTATTCTTTCATCAAAAGTTTCTTTGAGTAAATCAATTGTAGCGCGCGCTGTGTGGCATGTGGCTCCATCCTGTTGGAACCACATGTCAGCAAGATTAATGCCAGCTAATCGAGGTACGAAGGGTAGCACTCATAGAGGTAACATTCTGACCATCATCGTTTTTGAAGACATATGGACCAATGACCCCACAGCCCATAAAGGGCACCAAACAGTAATTTTCTGTGCATATAATGTGGATTATCCTCACTCCAAAGCCGACAATTCTGCTTATTTACGTACTCATTCAACCAAAAATGGACTTCATAGGAGAACAAAATTTTGAATGGAAATTCAACATCAATATCAATTTTGGCTTCAGTCCATTCGGCGAAATGGCGGCGCATACGATGGTCGTTTGGCTTTAATTGCTGCACAAGTTGAATCGTGAAAGCTTTTAAATGGGTTGTCAAATAAAACAGTGCTGCCAACTCAAAGTTGTGAACCTATAAAAAAACACCCTTTATTTACTGCTATCAAAAAATTGTGTTCCATTTTACGATTCAAAATTATACATATAGTGTAGTGGATTATTATATTAAGTAAATGAATGTGAAAATAATAGTGTTATTCATACATATTTAAGATTGAACTTGTTGAAGGTAAACTATTTCTTGATGGGCAGTGCGTCGAAATTCTAAATTTTAATAACAATGCGCATGCAATCTTAAAACGGTACGGTGAATTTAGAAAACATAAATAAATAATTAAAAAACTGTTATTTTAGCATATTTTTTTCCAAAACCGTTTATTCAGCTAACGTTTCAAACTGAATTCCTGTTCATCTTCAGAGCTTCTAAAAATTTTTTTGCTATAAAATATGGTATAAACACAACTCAAAAACTACTTACAAATTGTTATTTTTAAATAAAATTATTAAATTAAACAATATTAAAAAGTTAAAAATTATTTAAAAATGTATGTTTGATCACATAAATGCACTTCAAAATAAAACAATAATAAAAATTTTCCGTTAACTAGATAGTTCAATGCAAGGAATAAATTATTTGAAAATGGCAGTTGAACAATAATTCGAAAAAACATACTAAGAGATTATCTTTTATGATTAAACAATATCAAAAAATTATATTGTGTCATAAAGAAGGATACCAACAGTATAACCACTGTACTAACTAAATAATTAATTTCTCACCCTTCCAAATATCCAACAATAAAATATATTTTGTTGTATCGTTAACGGTAAAATTTTACATCACATTCAGCCAAAAAGATATAATTTGCAAAAAGAAGTACACTATACAAATAGTACTTATTCATTATCTGGGTTTGGAAAAAAAGAGACCTAAATATATGAATGTAAGTATATTCTACAAAAAAATATTTACATATAGAAATGACACCGGGCAATTTCGCCGCTACGAGGTTGGTATGTCGCTGCAAGCGCGATTTTTGGTTTGTTACTTTACTACTTTTTTTACTAAAAAAAAATGGGCGTGTGTTTACGCACTGTTGTTTATTTATTTTCTATTTTGCTTATTGTTATATACACTAAATACCGTAATTCTTTTATTTTCAATTCATTCAAAACACAGTGAAAAAAGGATAAATTCGTTTTTGTTTATGTATTTGTATTTAGTTGCTTGTTAATTTAAATATGGTTTACAATATCAAATTTTCTTAATTTTCTTTTTTTATTTTTCGCCGAAGCATTTATAATTTTGAGTTTTGCACGACTGAGCACTCGCATTGTATCGATAATCAAATGGTTCGTGTGTTCCAAAATTTCACAAGGTGTTTTAATTTCCTTTTCACATACATTAAATAATTTTTTTAACACGTTGTGTTCGAAACAAAATTCGTCAAAATTATTCTCGAAACAGTTGATGATGTTTTGAACTATAACAACAAATGCCGTTGTTGGAACTAATAAACCCCCGTTTACAGTATTTGCGAACTGGCGATATTTTATTAGCTTTTCTGAATTGACGTAATTATTATCCAAATTTTCCTTGCACATAAAATATTTGCAATCACTTCAGTTGTGTATTTTTGATACGGCATGTGCAACGTATCCTGCAAAATAAGTTGTTGCCATATCGTTAACAGTTGGATCCATTCCATGTTCGTCAACAACAGTATCTTCGGCTTCTGCATCAGAATCATCAAACTCGCATTTATTTGGATCTTCAATATCCTCCACATCGCAGTCCCTGTTGGAGTCCTCTTCTATATTGACATTACCTTAATATATAAAAAGAGAAGAATGCATAGTTAATTTAGTAATGTAGTTGTTTTAATAACATTTAACTAATTCTTACATGTTAAACTTGGCATGAGTTCATTCGGAATTGCTTCAAATAGATCGGATTCGTCTTTGAAACTGGAATCAGTGCCATCTGGATTCAAGAAATCTGTAATTGTTAATAATTGATTAATTATATATGTAAAAGAGAGTGCACTGCGAGTGTAACTTACTTTCCACGTCTCCCATATTCAAAATAACTGAACAATCCGAAATTTCATAGGATGTAGTATCTGGAGCCATTATGTTGTAAAAACACATTTGCTTCAAGTTTTTATGAAGCCGAAATACAGAAGGATGTTTCTCGTAAGATCCTCGACTACTTCTTACAACAGAAATTGTGTTTTCTAAACAGTCTGAATTTAGATGAGATGTAATGAGATATTGTTGCATTTCTCCTTTTATGGCATCCCATAACTGAAGGGTTCCATTAATCGTTTGGCATAAACCACTGAAGCAATATACGTGACCTCTTTTTTCTCTTCCATTTGCCTATCCCTTCTAATGATTCCTTTAGGTTCGTTTCTACATCCGTTTGGTGGATCGACAAAGCACATTTGTCTGGATTTTTTGAATACTTGTTTTTACTATTCATATTATCAAATAGTTTATTTATTTTGAAAATAAAATTAGCAGTACTCAAAGCAACCAATTTTTCCTCTTCGTTGAACAAATTTGTTGACGCAGCTGCAAAAATTGCCGTTGAAACATGGTGGCTAAATACTTGAGTAGCCAGTTTGACCCTCATTTTTTGAAAAGTGTCAGGTTTGATATGAGCTTCCGTCAACTTATGCATCGAACGAATCACTCGATTTTAGGCATAAAATAATTTCTGTAGTATTGACCAGGAAACGACGTCATCATCAATAAAAATGTTAGACACTAACAAATTATTTCGTACACTCTTGAATAGATGTACAACATCGTAAAAACAGAAAAGTACATATACGCTCCACTATTTTAAAAGAAGGTTGCTTTGTTGTAACTCCCAATCTATTGTATGCAGTTCTGTTTGCAGCGCCTTGATCACATATACAATCGTACCAACTAAAATACCTTGTTGAATTAATATTTTAACGTCGAAGTAATAATTTCCGCCAGCGTAACACCGCTGACATTTCCAGAATAGTACCCAATAATGTAATAAAAATAAGCAATCATGAGATTTTTTTTTTTATTAATGATTTCGAAACAAAAAAGAATTTCAGACTGACCTGTTTCCATGATTTATTTAAACCACGAAGCATTAAAAGAAGGGCATGGTTAGCAAAAGATTTAGATCGCCCAAACTCTCCTAAATGTTCAAATCCATACACTTTATCTTCCTTAGAATTATATTCAAGCTCATTTTTAATGTTCATCTCGTCAAACACCAAAATGCACTTTTTATTAATTTCGGGCATTTTACTTAATTTATGTTTTAACATATGTAAAATATCATATGAAATTCCTGTTTCAAACTTCATTACTTCATACCAACGAATAATTGTTCGTAAAGAAGGCATTGCAAAACCTTCTTTTTGCAAATACCTATAAAATGATGGGGACTTATAATGAAACTTTAAAAATAAGTCCTTTTCATCTGTGCTCCATTTAGTATTTTTTGTGTGAAGCAGTTGACTTTTCACAAAAGTCGCGACACTTTTGGTTTTTGTTTTCTAACATTTCTTCAAGAACGTTTGAAGACAACAATTTTCGGGCCGCTTCTGGTTTAAATATTTTCTTCTTTGGTGACTTAAGTAATTCATCGATAGGCATTCGACTTTGATCAATATCATCATCATCAGAATTGGTTTGAATTTTGTAATCTGAATGGTAATCAGGCGACGGAAATTGTGTTTGACATATTTCGGTATCTTTATCAGCACCTTTAAAATCCCTAAAGACATTTGAGTAAGTATTTAATGGAGCGCTGCTAGTTTCCGCATACTCATCGTTGAATGTTACCGACTTGATATTTGTTGTTGTTGGTGCCATAATTATTGAAGGTTTATCACAGATCATTATTTTTTTAGGTAAAAATTCATTCAAATCTCTTATTTTTGCAGCGCTTTGATTTTGAACATTAAATTTGATCTGTTTGGAAACAGTAGGTTCATTATCTTTGTTTTCCATAGAATATTCATGATCAATTTCACTTTCAAAATGTAAATTCGGAATTGCACTCATAGATAGGCGTGATCTAAACGAGCCACAGTTTAAAAATTTTGGATCAAAATGATCAGCACATATATAAATTGGATCGTTTGAAATAAGTTTCGGTGAATAGCTATTTTTACAGTTTAACAGCCAAATATCGCGGCGATTATCGTTTGGCAAAGCAAATCTAGGAATACCATAACTTTTTTTGTTTTTACAATTTATATAATCACAATAAACCATTTTATAACACGTATTATTTTATGTTAACTAAATTTGTTTGTAGTTATCACTAATCACAACAATTTTAATTTTCAGAAATTCACTTAAACACTCAACTGAAATTAAGATGCCACTTGTTTACACAATAGAAATTAACGGTCTAAACGATCTTACTGAAAAATCAAGCTATTTATATCCCGAAATCACAGAAAAACATCAAGCAATAAAATATAATTTCAATTGTCAAGTTACCGCCTATAATCTAAATTCGCCTGTTTATAAATACATTCCGTATACTTTACGGTGACCATATAGCCCGCATTTTATAGGACTCACCCACATATCAAGACCCTGTCCTCCAGACATTTTTGCCCTTAAAAATAACCAGCAAAATAAAATAATAGCCCGCATGTCCCGCATTTGTAATAAATTAATTTAAAAAATCAAAGTTTTGTCAAAAGAAAACGAGGATTTACTTCGTTTTTGCTACATTATTCTTTGAAACCCGAAACAATTAAGGAACCAATATAAAGGGTGTTCAAATTAGAGGTATCTTTTTAAATTTTAAATAAAAGACATAAATTGTGTGAAATCTTTATTTATTTTTATTGGAAATTAAAGTACATTGGTTCCGGTTAATAATGAAAAAGGATGTCATTCAAGTGACCTCTTCTGCTAACTTGGCAGGCTGTCAATCTTTTACTAAAATTTTGAATAATTTTCCGCGTAATGATGGTTCTATTAGTGATGTTTGCTCGATGATGTTGTCTTGAAGTGTTGAACAGTTTGAAGACTATCCGCATAACCAACTTCTCTTTCAAAAGATCGATTGATTCCTTTGCTATGAAGCATGTTGCACCTTTCTGGTCAAACCACATATTCTGCAGATCAATATCTTCCAATTGACTCCACAAGAAGTTTCTAATCATCCCTCGATATCGAGCTCCATTTACAGTAATTGAATTGAATTATTGGAAAAAATATGGACCAATTACCACCACCACACCAAAATCCCAATTCTCATTTCAACTAACAGGAATGTTTGTACTTGTCATTTGTCAAATAACATATGGTACTATAGTACCAAAAGTATAAATGGTAAAATATTTAAAAAGAGAATAAAATCAGCCTCTAGAGTGTTACGTCTGGGGATGCATTACATTGATGTGACTTGTCAATAGCTATTGCAGGAAAAAATTTAGTTCAAGTTTCCCGTGGGAAAATTCGATTTTCCAAAAATCATTAGAAACTTTGTATAAAATCAGCTTGGTGTTATATATTGAGATGGATTGCTTTCATGTGATTTGTAAATCGAAAGTAACAGTCAAAAACGCATGTTAAATCGCAGCTGCGTGGTGGCCCATTGACAACTCCATTACGGCTGATTAATCGATCCCCGAAGGTGTGCAAAAGACCGATTGTTTCGTTTGGTGTGTGGCAATTTGTGCCGTCCTGTTGAAACCAAATGTCTTGTGTGTCCTCCTCTTGAATTTTGGGTACCAAAAACTCGTTTATCATGGCTCGGTAACGCTCCCCATTGAGCACGATGGCGAGTTGAAATTGATGGATGCTCAGACACATTCGTGGCAACAGCTGCAATGGTCTTGGCTGTACGCGCTGTTAATGCAAGTGCACTTGTTTGTTTATCCAATAACAATCAAGTTTCACGAACTCGCTTTACAAATTAATAAACAAATTGCCTTGTAGGCATTTAATTTCTACTTAATTTTCCACGTAAATTTCATACAGTTTGGGTAGAAGACTCACCACTTTGAAAGTAAATTTTCAATATGTATTTCCCAATTTTGTTCAAGCGTAATTCAACCCATTTCGTAAATGACAAAAATTAAACTAATTTTCTGTCATAACACGAAGAAGTAAGTGTCGCACTCGAATTAACCGATACTTGAAATTGCAAACGCTAGATTGACCATCATCTTATATTTTCCTTAGTTAATAATTTATGGGCAGCTGTAAAAACCCAAATGCAAATAGAAACCGCGTTAAAGCAATGTTATTGGCTAGAGGAAAGCACGAAACGTGTGAAAAAATTTACGAAGACATTTCGAAAAATAATGATTTACAAATTGCGATATGTTCTTATGCAAAAACAAAAAAATTCAAAATCCCAAATAAATTTTCATTTATTGATTCTCAATTCTTTCATATTTCAATTCAACGAAATATGAACACACACCACTTTTAAAATATCCGACATAATACCGAAAAATATTTACATACGTTTACTCAATATACTTACATACATACATTCATCTGTTTACCTAATTTTAATACAGAACCAACAACAAATCTAATGCCGTAAATCGTTTTATGTTTTCGTTTCATTGGATTTGTTGTTGGTTTTATATAATGTCATGCGAAACAAAAAACAAAAAAAGGACGGCAAACATTTTTTATGAATGAAAATATATTTTTGAACACAATAACCAAAGACCCAATCCATTTGAGATTTTTGGTACTATTTTTAGACACTTCAGCTGGTATGTCGCTTTGAAATTTGCGGTGTCATACTCTCTATCTGTTTACTCAATGATTCTACACAAAAAACCTAAAGAACCGAAAAGAATCAAAAGACTCAAAAGAACTGAAAACCTATGGTACAAGTACCTTGTTGTTGTTTATTGTATCTTGTCAAAACCATCAAAAATGTTTATACACGCCGTCTCGTTCGCTCCTTACACAGATACTATCAAAAAAATGTACACTATATTTATTTATGTATTGGTATTTGTATATCGGTATTTGAACAGATTTTTTCGTAAAATACCATAGTGTCGATGAATCTATCCAAAAACATCTATAGTTATAGATGTTTTTGATCTATCACATACACTTATTTGTTTTGTGTATATATACTTTCTGATTTATTTTATACGCATCACTAATACTACACCTTAGCGTGCTTTTTTACATCTTAAGTGTTTGTACTGTTTGGCTTGTATAAACATTTTTGTTGGTTTTGATCTTGTACATTTTTATATTTTGTTTTCATATTGGCTCTATATTTGATGCTACTCTTGCTTATGTAGATTTGTAGATCGATCTGATATGTTTGACTCTTTCGCATTATTATACAAAGAGATACCTACACATACTAGTTTGTTGAAGCATGTATTATCATATTTATGCATCTCTTTTTTATTTTTAGTTCTTATTCTTTTCGCCATATAAACGAATACAAAAAACCAAATCAGTATATGTATACATAAAATCAATACCCCTATTCCCTTAGTCGTGTCATTTCATTCGATGTGATAATTGTCGCGTCACTTTAACTTTAAATTGGTATTCTCTTAGTCGATCGAAGTGATAATATAAGAGAATGCGACGTAAAAGAATGTTCGTCACTTCAAACGACGATTGTCGCATCGATCGACTGAGAGAATACCAAAATTTGATTGTCGGTACAAGTGACAAGTGACACGACTAAGGGAATAGGAGTGCAAAATCAAAAATAATACCCAAAGTCGAACCGGATACTTTAAAAAGTACTTATTTCAAAGTCCGGACATTTTGAGTATCAGGTTAAAAGAACCCGGTTGGAATAGGTTCGAACATCACTAGTACGAAACCAAACTACCACAGAGAAAGCTCAAGGAAAGATTTCATTTTTGCAGTCGATACACTTTGTATTGACTTCGGGTTAAAGTACGAGGGGAATTTTGATATTTCTACTTTTTTTTGGTAGATATATTTAGAAATGATTGGCCTCTTCATTTTTCTGATTAACAAATCGAAAATGTTGTGAATGCCATTATTTTTAATATATTTTGTCTATAAAAAGCCGAAAGAATCTAATTGATTTAATACAGACAAAGTTTCTCTTTCTAACCTTCTTAACAATTACTTTTTAAGTTTTATTTAAGATTTATTTAGTGTAAGTTAGTTTTAAGTTTAAATCATTGTGGTTTTCATACTATATTCCAAATTTTCCATAATAACAAATTATAGAAATTTTTTTTTTTTTTTTTTTTTTTTTTTTTTTTAAAACATCTTTATTGATATGGTTACTACAATCTTAAACATTATTAATTCATTAGTAAGGTTGACATTAGTACTTATGAGATAAGCATAAACTTGTGTGGGTCTGCTGGACCAGTATCCAGTTCCCTTAGAAAAAAAAATGACTATAAATTAAGATGTAAAATATCTCACTCAATACAGTTCAAACTAATTATAAGCAACTTAATATTATAAAGAAGAAAAGTTGCATTGAGATGTAGGTACTCTTCTCGTAAACAATCATTTTATTTTAATAAAGAATTTATTGAATTGAATTGATAAATTATTACTAGTTTTTTTTTTTGCATTGGTGGTTGTGAGCGAATGGCGAGATTTTCTACGGGTCCATCATCATGTTCCCTCTCATGCGGTTACCCAAATTTGTACTAACCATAGCCAATGTTGCTTGACGTAATTGTTGAAGTAGGTACTCGCTCCCGAAATTAATTCTAATTTTTATACAATTAAACTAATTTTAACTGTGTAATGTTACAACAACAAATATTATATGTTACTTCCTGCTTGATACGTTTCATGGTTTATTTTATTATTTTTTCTACGTAAAACAACGTAAAAACATATTTTGTACACAATCTACAATTAATTAATAGAAATCATAATATAACCTTAATGATAAAACATACGATTGTTTACTTTTTATTGTTGTATTAAAAAAATTCAAATTCTATGAGATGAAATTTGATCCCCTGAATGCAAATAGCTATTAGCTTGTAACAACAATCAAAAGCAACAACTAAAAAGAGCGCAAATTTTCGTTGTGTTTTGTGTACCAGGAATATACTAAAAAAAAAAAAATCTTCTAGCTGGATTCGTTCGAGAAATTTTTTTTTGTTCGTTTGGTTCTGAAGTTTCAGAGAATTTTAATGCAAATTTGGATTTAGGCTATTTATACAGAAAAAAAAAATGAATTGTAAAAAATTGTAAATTTGTTTTGTGGAATTTTTAAATTGTACAAGCTTAATATACTCTCTTTGCCTGCATTTGTATGCAGCATAGCTATTCCAATTTAATATTTTATAGATATAACGATACAGTCGATTTAGTTGATTGTTTATTTAAAATAAAGTGTTTTTTTGCCGTTTTTAAATTCTGTTGTTCGCGAAATTGTCTTAAAGGATTGTAGGTTGGTTAGATATTGCCGGTTAAATTACCAGCTTTGAATTTGCATTACAGAAACAAAAATTTTAGTATTTTTTTGTAAATTAGGCAGATTTTTGTGAAATATAAATACGACGATTCCTTTTTTTTGTAAATTGTTTGTTTATGTGGAATTTAGCTAAGGGCATGATATATACAAATTCTGCTTTGCGGTTGAATAAATTCTTTCTCTGGTTTATAATATTACAGTATTTCGACGAAATATTCTTTATGTGGTGAAAATAATATGCATAAATGGTATTTACCAAAATTAAAACGAATATGTTACCCTTTAGAACTTAAAATATGTCGTTTAGTGTTTCTGGTTTATATGTACAATAATTATAAGCAGGACACGATATATTCGGTCCTCGTGGCAAATTCATTTTAAAATTGTCTTACAGTCGACCTAAAAATCGATTTTTTTATTGTTGCATTGCTGTTAATCTCTTATGGGAAATATTACTCGATAATAATAGACCTACGAGAACTACCTGGCAAACAGAAGGCGGACATATTTGATAAGGCATTAAAATGGGTAACAATATTGATTTTATTAATATTTTACTAAAACGATTTGATGATATTTGGTTGGGTGAATATTGAAAAGTAAATTATTGATTTTCTGTGCAATTTCAACATTTTAAATTGAATCAAACAAAATATTACAATTTTCAATGGAACAGTTTATGGTGGCATAATAGAGAAATTATACGTTATGATACTTATTATTATTTTAAGCCCTGAAAGCTCCAGGAATATCAAACATACATTTTTAGTTCAAAAATTAATCATTTATTTGAAAATATTTCGAATAAGAGTACTTCCATTTGAGTGGATAATAAATTAAGTGAACTAAACGTTATTTAATTAGAAATTGTTAATAAATTAACAGATTAATAGATTAAAAAGCTTCGCCCAACATCAGCTCTGCAGATTTCGAGAACAACCATACTGAAGTTAAATATCTTTTGAACCCATCTAAATTGACTTAAAATTGTTCTAAAAAAAAAAATTAAATTTTCCTTAGAAATTTATTACAGATAAAATGTAACAAAAAACTGTCAAGTCGAACAAAATTTTATCTAATAACATTCATCTATAATATATAGACAGACAGACATCTTCTGATATTTATCAATTCCCTAGCTTGTATAAAGATTCGTATAAAATTATACAAACCATAGCAAAAATTCGAAATCCCGGGAATAAATTAATCAATAAAAACATTTAAAAATAATTTAGTCCTTGTACCCCCTGAGATACCCTTCGAATATAACCAATAATAAAAAAATAAAAAATAAAAACAACAACAATAACAAAAATTTTACAACAATAAATAGGCACAAAAAAGGAAAATTCAACTTCATTTTCAATTTTATTATGTTTTCTAATCAAAACCATAAAAATCAAAACACAAACCAAATACAACCTAACCTAACCTAAAAAAATAAAAATTCTAAATTACGACGAAAACAAGGAAAATGAAAATTGATTTTTTTTATTTTTCTCGTCGATTGTTGTTTTATATTTTCGAAAAATAAATAATGAGCTTTTTGTTCTAAACAAATAAGGTCTGTGTGTTTGTGTGTGTTTGCCGCATACCAAAGTTATAAATATTTATAAATTTGTCAAGAGAAGTCGATCAAGGGGAGTATGATACAAACAATATTCGAAATCATTTAAAACCAATAAAATCAACTAAATTTCTTGTTCAGTTCATTCTGTTGATATCTGCAAAATATTTTTTTCAAAATCTCATTATTAATCATTAATTTTGTACAAAAAATTCCCATCGAGATTTTTCCCCAATAAATAGGGCGAAATATGTGCACCAGGCGATTGGATTAAATTTACAGATAATAAATTCAATTCTTAATATTGATATTCACAGAATAGCTGAAACCGTAAAGCACAAGCTGCATTTTCCAAGATTGGGGCTCACTCGAGTGACATTTAAAATAACTAACGATTCTTAGGCTGTTAGTGAATGTGTTAAAATCTTGTTAAAAATTAAAATTTTGACAGTAAATTTAAAATATTTATTTAACTCGATACTGACCGTATATAAATTTTGACAGATGTTGTTAAAAAACATAACCTAATATTTCATTAATTCGGTGTTAAATGTAGTTTTAAATCTTTATTTAATCCAAGTATACCATCAACGTGTCCATTTATATCGGATGTCGGAAACTCTATTGTGGTAGAACGAGTAGATGTATTTCAAAAACAGAATGAATTCATGTTTGATTTGTTTCAAATTAAATACGCTTACAAATTATGAGAAATGGAAGAGAGCTGACTGAATTAGAAGTGTATTCCGAAAATTTAAAAAATCCATTATTATAGAAAATCTACATATGTCGCATAAACATGTTATTGAATCTTTCATAAATTTAATTAATTATTATTAATTAAAATAAATGATTGAAATTCTTTTTGTTGTCACAATAATAAGGTACATTTTGTACAATTTAAGATTGTCAAAATTTTCACCAATTCACACAGCAAAATATGTTTTGGTAGTTAAAAATATTTCACCTCGATTATTTATTTTCAACTAAATTTTATATTTTTAACACATTGGGCCGAATGCATAAAAAATAGTAATTGCTAAATGTAAATGCTTTTGCTCCAAGCACTTGCTTGAAATTAATGAATTTGCTAAAAGCAAAAGATCAAAAGTAAATGCATAAAAGTAGCTTTTGCTACGATATGGTTTACTGAAAATAGTTTAGCATTTACCTCGAGGTAGTCAAGCATTTGCTTCATAAAAAAAGCAGCTGCTTCTAGCATATGCCGAATTTGTTGTTTTATTACCACAATATTAAAATTTAGAAATGTTAAACAAACGGGTTAACATCAAAGTACAATAAATGAATTGCAAATAAACGTAGTAGTCTACTAAAACAACTGAATCTTGTGAATACATCAAAATCAAGACTCGTAAGTCTTGTCAAAACCACTAAATTTATTTAACGTTATTTGTAGTGCTTTTTTACCAAATAAATTTAAAAAAAAATTAATACTGAGTGAGAAAGAGTGGAATAAAATGGTGTTTAATAAAATGATTAATGATCATAAAATCATTGAAGTAAAGATAAAAAAGAGTGTTTCGCTGAAAGAGCTAAAAAGGAAATATGATGAAGCATTCGGGCCAATTAACGAGACACAACTAATGAAAAAAATTAACCATATGAAAACAGATGTAAAAAATAAATTCGACATAAATAAAATGGGTAACAAAAAAATTATTTTAAAATCATGGGAGCAGGAATTTCTGGATATTTTACAGACTAATAATAACCCAACATTCACAAAAATATCAGGAGGGATTTCAGCTGGATTTTCAAATGACGATAAAATACATCGTCACTTTAGCAGAAACAGCATCAGTTCCATGCAATAAAAATTAATTGCCATCAAAAATTAAGCTTCCAGAAACTGAAGAAACAAGAAACCTGTCAACAAGCCAACTCCAAAGATTAGTGTTGTTGGAACAGCTTTCTCTTATAACAATGCAAATGGAGCAGATTAGACAACAAAATTCAATTAATAATAATGAAACAACTTCAACGGAATCCGTTCTAAAATTCAATGAATATTAACTGTTTTAGTTACATACATTTTTTTATTATAGCACAAAAAATGAATGAATTATAAAACAAAGAATTTTATTAATAATATAATTAATATTCTTTTAAATATTAATTTATAACTGATAGAAGACCGAACACACAATTTAAATTAACATAAAATTTATTTTATCTTGAATCAGTTGAATTAATTTATTAATTATAATTATAAAATTTATTTAAATAAAATATTTATTTAATTTTATTATTTTGCACCACCATTTTTGGTACACACAAAATGAGTGGTTGGCAGCTAACACAAAGAGCGACGTGTTAAAGCGTTGATATCCGAGGCGAGACTGAAGAAAATAATTTCATTTTGTTTTTGTGTTGTCTCTTCATATGGAAGAAACAGTAGTTTGATAGTTACATGAGTATGTTCCCAAATGGTACAACGTTGAGCGGCGTGAAGACGTTGCACTGGTTGTTGGTTGAACTCAGACGACAACGCTTGTAGATGATGCATTGTGGCGAAGCATGCATGAGTGAGCCGCTACAGGACTCCTCCGCAAGAGAGTCCCCCCACAGCGAAACATAGTTGGTTTCCGTATGTCTGTGTGTTCGGAGACTGATATTTGATCAGCCGAACAGGAGTGGCGACCGCTCCGTTGAAATGTCTTATCTTGTAAGAAGCATTAACGGAGTCAATGGGTCGAGACAGGGTGAAGGGAGGAGAATATGATCGGTCGATGCTTGTGCCATGGCAGGCAGCGGTGAAGGAGAGAGTCGAGGAACACGCCAGATAGGTTGGGAGCAGGCGGCTTCGACCATGTACCTGATGTGCACCTCTAATCTCTCCTGAGCACTGAGTGCTATGCAGAGAACAGAGCTATTTTAAGATGTTCGGTGAGTTGACACAAGTAAAGGCAGAGTGGTGCGTCGACCGAGTTTCCATGTAGGCAAAGCTATGACATGCCAGACCAGAAAATGAATTCTGAAGTCTGGAGTCGATAGGCTTTGGGGCCAGCCAAGAGGTTGGCTGTGGCCGCTTTGAGGCCAGTTTTGGCCTTGACTGTGGCTATTTGAAGGTGGGACAATCGATGTGAGTCTCGACTGTGTCCCAGTGACATGGAAAGTTTATACGGCAGCAGTCAAAGTGAGTTTCGACTGTGGCCGTATAAAAGGCGGTGGGGAGTGCGGTTGGGAATGGCTGGGTGGTCGTTTTGTTGTAAGACCATTGGCCGAGCCATTTGAATGAAAACACAAAAAAAAAAAATTATTGAATTTAAAAAAATGAATGGAAAAAAATTAGCCCGAGATGGTGGTGAAAAATGTAGATGTTATATATAAAAATTTAAATTACAAAAAAAATGAATAGTTGTTGCCATTGTTGTTGTTGTTGATGCTGCCCGTCGATAGTGGCCATGATGATGATGACGAATGCGATGACGACAGTGTTATAATTATGCCGCCTTATGAGATGATGGCGATGATATGGCTGCCGGCGGTTGTTTCTGCTATTGTTGTCGTTTCTGTTGTTAGAGCTGCTAGAGTATCACCAGAAGATGAATGACGGTGGCGACGAATGTGGTAGTGCTGATTATTGCTAAGGAGGTGATGATGGTTGATGCAGCTGCTCGTCAATGATAGTGATGATAATGATGACGAGTGTAGAGATGTTTGCAGTAACGACGCTGCTGATGTCGCTTGTAGTCATGATGATGACACCGATGACGAAGGCATAGTGGGGTATGTGTGCCGTGGATTGATAATGGCGGAAATGTTGTAGTTGCGGCACGTGTTGGTCTCGGATGATTTTTTTTTTATTGTTGATAGCAATGCTAGTCTCGTTACTCTCGCTTGTCGTGCTACGCTCATAATGGCAATGGCAGTGATGATATTTATGCTGCCGATGTGATAAATTAAGCTGATTATCGTGTGATTGTGGTGTGACTCGTTATTGTGTGTGTCTGCCTGCTGGAGTCTGCTTGCATGTGTTTGTTGACTGAATGTCTGACTCCATTGCACGATACGGTACGTATGTATGTGAAAAAACACAAAAGAAACCAAAAATAATAATTAATAAAGGCACTTCGCTGATTTTATTTTTTGTTAGGTAGATACCATTTACCTGGTACGGGTTCGTACCAGCTGTCCATATTTTACAAGCATATATAAAACATAAAAACAAAAATTTTGTTGCGCCGATTTTGTTTTGTGTGGCGTGTTCCAGAAAAAAAAAATATTAAACGCGTGTTCCGTTCCATAAAAGTGGACGTCGGCTGTCACCAATATAACTGATAGAAGACCGAGCACACACAATTTAAATTAACATAAAATTTATTTTATCTTGAATCAGTTTAATTAATTTATTAATTAAACTTAATTTATTAATTATAATTATTTAATTTATTTAAATAAAATATTTATTTAATTTTATTATTTTGCACCACCATTTTTGGTACACAACGACGTGTTGAAGCGTTGATATCCGAGGTGAGGCTGAAGAACAGAAGAAAATAATTTCATTTTGATTTTGTGTTGTCTCTTCATATGGAAGAGACAGTAGTTTGATGGTTACGTGAGTGTGTTCCCAAATGGTACAACGATGAGCGGCGTGAAGACGTTGCACTGGTTGTTGGTTGAACTCAGACGCCAACGCATGTAGATGATGCATTGTGGCGGAGCATGCATGAGTGAGCCGCTACAAATTATTTATTATGAGTTCCTTTATTTGATTTCTGCGATCTTGTCCTTTAGTTCTTGTTGCTGTGAGGTTGTTTGCATTCGCTTCAACGTTATACATATATAATTTTTTCGACTTCATCATTTATAATTTCATCAAAATCGTCAGCGTCATCCAAATATTTTGCAATGTTATGCAAAATGAAGCAACGTAAAATTATTCTTGGTGCATTATGAAGTGCAACTCGAACTTTATAGTGTAAGATCGGAAACCGTCGTTGTAACTGCCCAAAAAAACGCTCAATTATTACTCTTTCATTTGGCATCGCTTGAATTTTTAAATGGAACCATTAACCATTTACTAATACCGCATCTCTCATCGCCAAGTAAAACTGCATTAGTGGTAATGCTATTCATAAAAACAAATAATGACGAATTTATTTCGTAATATTATACTGTCGTGAACCTGGCCACGCTGGTAAATTTTTCAGTGGCATCACATGTCGCTTGAATATTTAAAGTGGCGTTGCCTTTTCTATAAATATATTCACCGTCGAATTGGCCAGATTTATTAATTTTAACATCTATAAAATCAATAACACCGATTGCATATGGAAATTTAAATTTGGTTAACTACAACTCTTTTGCTTCATTGATTTCCCTTACCGTTTTAGGAAACTTTATTCACTCGTTCGATTTTTTAAAAATGTTTTTTGTAACTTCTTTAATAATACGACAAACTGTACTTTGATGCACACCTACGTCTTCACCAACACCATTTTCAAACCCAGGGTCAGACACGTAACGAAGAAAAATTCGTATTTTGTCAACAGGGCTAACTACACCACCTCTGTTTTCAATAAAATAATTAGCTAACCACTTTATATTATTTTTATTAAACCGATATGAATTAAACCGAAATTTAGATGATTTCTCATCTAAATTTGTACGTTCTTTATAAATTTTTTGTTGAATTAATATCATTAACGCAGCCATATTTATGATTATATCGACGAATTATTAATCACTAAACTGATTTCAAGCTACAAAATAGCAGAATGAAATATTTCTAGTGTTTACTTCTAAATTTTAGCAAATGCTAGTGCTTATATGTATTAAATAAATTAGAAGCTTGAAAAATTTTCCAAATTCTAGCAAATGCTAATGTATGACGAAAAGATATAAACAGAAGCGATTGCTTGGACTTTATACATATAAACCATAGCATTTGCTTGAAATTTCAAGAAAATAGCAAATGCTAGTTTTTATGCATTCGGCCCATTGACCAACGGCCAAGCGTAAACTCGTTTTATATAGTTATAGAACAAAATGATTTGCGTGAATTGATATGAAAAGAGAGGACAACATATCTTTCCTTTCTATTTGGCATAGCATGCTTTACCTTATTTTGGTTAAATTTTTATGTATTAATAAAAATCGACAAATAAATAGTAGGCTATTGCAATATCAACGTATGCACGATCAGTAATAATGTCAGTAGCAGTAATGCGCCCATTACACGGTCAGTAATAATGCCAGTACTTACTTACTAATATTGACGTTAATACTGATCGTGTAACTTAAAGTAATCACGAATGATGGTCGGTAATGACGAAAATCCGGATTTTCTGATTTAGTGACATCATTACTGGTATATGGAGGGGATCATTTTGCTTATTGTAGAATTTAGTATCTGTGAAATTAATAATCGGAAATTATTGCGGTATTGACAAAGTGGAATAAGTGGGTTATTAATAATGTGTGTTAAAAAAAATATTGTTGTCCAATAAGTGTAATAATTACTAATAAACATCAGAATGAATGATGATGAATATTTGTACGAATCACATGCACCCGAATTGAGTGTAAAACAATTAACTAGTCCAAAGATTTGGAACATTTTTTAGATATTTTTGAGAGTCTACCACAACTATGGAACCCCACACATCCGGGGTATATGAAAAAGGATAGTCGGAATAGTGCATTGGACAAGCTATTACTAACATATATAAAAATTAAGAGCGGTGCTACCCGAGACGATGTACGACGCAAAATACATACGCTTAGGTCCAATTATAAATGCGTTCTCCACAACCACACGTGCTCTTGACAGTCTTTTATTGAATTCATATCGAGCTTCATTTATTAAGTTTTGTGAGTAAGGCTTTAATAGATTCAAATTTAGGGCAAATGCCTCGTCCGCGACGAACACATATGAATGAACTTCTCTGGTATTTGGTAAGTGACAAGCTTTTGGTATTTTAAGAGTTCCTTTCTGCATTTGTTCCCATAATTTGGAGTAATACAAAACTCCTCTGGCTGATATACGTCCATTTATTCCGGCTTTCACCATCACGAACTCTTTCCTGGCATTTACAACAGCTAATAAAACAATGCTGTAAAACCCTTTGTAGTTGTAGTATAATGAGCCGGGTTTTGCTGGTTCTTAAATCGCCATATGCTTGCCGTCGATTGACGCCAAGGTATTAAAAAATTGATGAATTTGACCAAAATCGTTGGTAATTTTAATCCATTCATCAGGGGTTGTGGTTGTCAAATATTATGAAAACAATAACAGTTTAAGTGTATTAACCGTTATTTAAAACGAGCTTAGCTAAATCGGATTTATTAAATCGCAGTCTGTCAAGGGTATTAGGGACTGTATAGCGAGTGAAATAAGGTTTTTTGATTTCTCGTTTGGTTGCATGATTTTGATGATTGTGTGGTTGTTTATGAAATTTAAATTCAAGAATTATCATATTTAAATCAAGTTAAAATTAAAATTGTCTCAATTTGATATATGAAGTTGGATTTCATGTCTTATTTTATTTTTACTAATGTTTGATTGTATTTTATGTATAATCGCCACAAATGTTTACCTGTATCTTAATATGTTGAACAGGAATGGCCGTGTGATTTTTTGGTTCTTCTAATTTTAGTGCATCTGTGAGCTTGTGGTTTGATTGTGTTCTCTAAAAGGGTGTTATGTGTATGTAATATAATGAAAACATGTTCACATTGACGCGTCTCCTGCTATGCACATGGAAGATTGTCAGAAAATATTTACCTTCTCTATGTGTGTTGATGGTTTAAGTAGTATTGTAGGACGATTCTATTAGTTTTATTTTGGGGTTATTTTGACTCTTTGTGTTCTTGATAAAACATGAATTACTCAAACACAACGAAAATGTTGTTGTATTCGACTCAAATAGAAATCTTATACTTCGAATAATCGAGTAAGTTTGAGTCGAATCGGAAACTGCCCTATGTAATTCATATAAAATTGTTTATTTAGGTATGACTCATTTTTATACGGGGTAGTATAAATTTCATTAAAATATTTTAATTATGTTAAATTAGTTTAAATAATATCAAAAGATTATAAATTAACTAAATTATATAATTAAAATACTAATATAGAACAATTAATTTTGAGTTGAGCTGAGATTTGGTTTGCAAATCATAATGACGTATTTGATTATGCGTTCCAAATTGTAGAATTGTCGAAATGGTAGTTATTTATAAAATTCTGGTAAATTTTTATAGTAAATGCTTTGGGAGAGGTAATATATGTATTTACTTTTTTAATTTTATTAATTTATTTTTCATATTTATTTATATATATGGTTTGTACTTTTAATAACGTGAAAAAACTGTTTAGGTATCAAGGTAAGATGCATCATTATTTTACACTGTAGGTTCCACCCTTTGGTGTGTACTTGGAGATGGATGGATAGTGATATCTACAACTATAAAATAATCTATGTCTCTAAAATTATTTTTGTTATTTTTATCTAGATAGTATGGGGCTTAGAATAGAAATACTAATTTAATGATAGTACTTAAAGATTAAGATTAATTTATAAATTGTTTCAGAGAATTGAATGATGGTTTCGGAGTTTAACTAATTCTTCAATAGATAGTGAGAGCTGAGAGTAATAGATAGTGTAAATTATTTACTGGATTTGGATTTGCAGAAATAGCGGTATAACCTAGTTCATCTCCAGAAATTGGAAGCAGCCAGCAAATATGTAGATTAGAAACGGTGTTGTCCTGTGATAATCATTTTTCATATTATTAATAAAAATACCAACTTATTGATTGCTTAGGTGTCTGTATCTGCGTGAAGTCTGACCTAGTTAATATTTCTATTCTACCTTTAGGTTTTGTTATATGTAAATATTTAAAAGGGTGTATGATGTGTGGCGCGGAGCAAGGGAGTTCCTGCTATTATGCTTGGATATTCATCCATATCAACTAGACAATCAATGCATTTCATTACAATATGTTATGAGAGTTTAAATATTACTTTAGTTTAAATCTAAGGTAGCAATTAGAGATAATTAATTAATTTTGATTTGGATTTTCAGAGATACGGGTGAATCCTCGCTCAGCATTCAGAAGCTCCAATCAACCTGCTATCATACTACATAATTATGTAGTAAAGAGTTCATTAAAATGGATAAATGTCAGTTTTGTTATCAGAAATGCCGGGAAATTTTTATTTGAGCCTTATTAGTAAAAATACCCGTGGCGTACTGCAGCTATCGGGGGGATCATAGGTTGTGGATAGTGGACGACCTATCGATAGGTAGGTTAGCGGTGAATTAAATAAGCCATCCCCAACCGCGGTCCAGCTGGGGAGTGGTTAACCTCAGTTCATTAAATTCTGAGTGCCTATGATGCCCAGCATAGAAAGGCGAACGGATGGCGCCAGGAAACCATCGACCAATAACCACGGCGGACTGTGCGTCACGTCCTCTCTGCACCTCCGGAGTCTCCGCGGGTGATGAGTGGGATACGTACCCTATAAACGGGTGACCCTGGGAAATGAATGTATCCCATTGGATGGGGCTCTCCATGTGAATAGGTGAATGAGAGAGAGAATGTGGAGCGGCGGGAAGGTGGTGCAGGGAGGCCGGGGTGCTAGCGAGCCGAATGGGCTGGATTAAGGTGGTAAGCGACCCGTGCTGATGATAAACTAGGCTGGGGGCCCATTTAACAAAGCCCAGTCGCTAACGGAGCCCTCTGGGTACCTGGCGACCTCCAGTTCTATTTAGCCTTACCTGTGTATACGGATTTCTTTCTCCGATACTCGTGGGAATAGCATGAATGAATCCAAAATCAGAGAAATAGGGGCCGGTACCCTTCAAAAACCGTGAAGCAACAAGGGAGGGAGTATCATGAACCTTAATGGTGGGGCTCCTTCCTTAGCGGCGGGGGGGGGAAGCAACACCGTGACATTAAAGCCAGGTAGAAGCGGAACCGGAGCCAAACAAAAAAGCAGGGGATCGGAAGGGGTCCCTCCGGCGAAGCGACGATATCGTGAAAAACGGTCGGCGCACAGAATTTTGGAAAGGCTGACTCGACCCCAGAGGGGCAGTTAACAGCAGAACAAAAGGAATATGTGGCATGGGCGAGGAAAGTTGTTGGCAGTGGCACTTTGAATAAGGAACTTGGTTCGAAAAGAATGAGGTCACTTGATGAGGAAGTACCGGGCGACGCTAAATGAGCCAAGGTGACCACTAGAGCCCAAAATGACCAAAAGATGAAGCTGTTCAGCGAAATCTTGAAGGAGCATGCCTTGATGTTAGCCGTCATTGACACGGGTCAGGAAGACGGGAGCATTACGGCTGGAAAATGGAAGTTGGTTTACAACGAACTGAACTCCGTATTTTTGGAAGTCCTGAGAGATAATCCGGGACCCCCACCATCCTGTAGGGATGCGGGGTGGTATCAGGGGCACGTTAAGTTGACTGCGTGCTCAGATAAAAGATCGGTGGATCTGTATAGAATGGCAGTGGCCAAAGTAGGCGAGGTATGGCAGGGCGCGAAGCTGGAGGCGGTCGGTAAGGAAGCAATTCCGAGCAGACCGAGGGCACGCGTCTGGTTGCCAACCAAGCCAGAGAAGCCTGAGGAGGTCGTTGAGATCATCCAGGCCAGTAACCCACATCTTCCGGCAAAGAACTGGAGGATAGTGAAACAAGAGGAGGCCAAAGGGGGCTATAGGTTGACAGTTATGCTGTTAAACAGGAAGTCCCTAACTCTCCTCGCGGAAACAAAGGGAGTGATCAGCTTCGGATTCGGGTCGATCACTCTCAATGTGTATAAGAAGGATGAAGTGGAGACGCCAATGGGAAACCATCAGCTGAGGACGAATCTAAGGACCTTGGATTAACAATAACAGGATCTGTGGCCTCATAACGAAAGGGTATAAATTATTATACTCAGGCAACTCTAAGAAGATCAGGTCGTGTATTTTGGCGAAAAATAATTTGAATATTTTTCTTCTTCCTCAATTTAGTAGTGGGGATGTTACCGCGGCGAGCGTTGAGGTTGGCTGTGAAAAATTATGGCTAGCCTCAGCCTATATGGATCGGGAGAAGGAGGTTCCACCGGATAACCTGGGCGAACTGATCCGGGAAGCAGGTCAAAGAAAGGTAGGTGTCACACTTGGATGTGATGCAAACGCGCATCACACAATCTGGGAAAGCACAGACATTAAAGAAAGGGGTGAGTTATTTTTTGAATACTTATTAAATACTAACCTTTTAGTTTGCAATATTGGGCGAGAACCAACATTTATTGTCAGGAATCGATAGGAGGTCTTGGATGTGACATTTGCGTCAGATACTATTTTTCATTCGTATGTAATATATAACCTCAACGTTAACCCTGTTACCCGGAAAGCCTTCAGGAATCCTAGAAGGACAAACTGGAACAAATGTAGAGGAGGTATTGCCGCTGGAGGTTCCAGAACTTCCGGCGACAGTAGCAGAAATGGATTGCATGGTTGATATTGTCACAAAGGCAAGCAATCTTTAATTTAATGCTGTGTGCTCCCTGATATAACCCAGGGGCAAACAGAAGCCGACATGGTGGTCCACTGGGTTGGAGACCTATCGGAAGGCTTGTAGAGTAGCATTTAATAGGGCCAAGAATACCAGGGAAGCTCGGCATTGGGACTCATACAAGGAGGGCCTGAGGAATTATAAAAGAGAGTTGAGGAAGGCACAAAGGGGGTCCTGGAGACCCTTCTGTGGTAAAATGGAAGAGGTATCTGAGACTTTCTGCCTTAGGAAGATTCTTTCTACCAACCCAACCAGTCCTAGTTATTTAATTAGGCCGGATGGGTCATGGACAGCTTCTAGTATGGAATCTCTGGAGCTGCTAATAAATACGCACTTTCCGGGAAGTCTCGATGACTCGACGGAGCCGGGGGCTCATCGAGAAATACATTCAATAGAATTGGAGGGCATCGTGGATAGGGAACGGATCGCATGGGCAATGAACGGGTTTAACCTTATAAATCGGCTGGCCCGGATAGGATTATACCAGCGGAGATCCAGAGGAACTTGGCAGTCATCCTTCCCTGGTTGTAAAGTGAGGTCGGTGGACACAGCCTTGGTACGCACAATTGAGAAGTCAATTTACTCGCAGGAGTTCTGTACGGTCTCATTCCTTGAAATTGAAGGTGCCTTTAATAATAACGTACAGACGGAGACGATCATGGAGGGATTGTCAGCTTTGAAGGTGGATTACTATATAAGTAGGTTGATTAATCATATGCTGTTAAGCAGGGTTATTACCTCAGAACTGGGGGAGCCCACAATTAGAAGGCGGGTGGTTAGAGGAACCCCGCAGGGAGATGTAATATCCCCTTCTCTCTGGGGTATAGTGATTAACGAATTGCTGTTGGAACTGGAGAGAGAGGGGGTATTGGTTGTAGGGTACGCAGATGATGTACCGATAGCGGTATCAGGTAAATATTTGGACACGACTAGAGATGTTATGCAGAATGCACTATTGATCGTTACCAAATGGGCCAGCAAATGTGGATTAGGGATCAACCCGTCCAAGACAGAGCTGGTACTTTTTACCAGGAAGTATACAATTCCGGTAGTTTGCCCGCCTACGATAAACGGCACTAGACTGACTTATTCTGATAGAGCGAGATTCTTGGGCATAATCTTGGACAGTAAATTCAGCTCGATGCCTAACACGTTAGAGAGGGTAAATAAGGCCACTGTAGCCATTTACTCGTGCAGATGTGACCTGTACTTATGTACGGAGTAGGCGTGTGGTGGCCAGCTGGCTGGACAAGGTAACATACAGGAATAGAATGGAAAGGGTGCAAAGAACGGCCTGCATGCTTATAAGCGGGGCGCTTAGGACGACACATACTCGCGCTTTGGAGGTTATGTTCCACCTTATTCCAGTAGAGGTTTTTGGTAAGCAGAAGGCAGCCGAGGTGGCTATGCGACTTACGGCAATCTCTCGGTGGAAGTGTCTGCAGGTGCGGCACTCGACGATAGTTGGATCACTAAGGGATGAACTGGTGAATCTAGATTACGTTAAACCAACCTTGTGCTTCGATAAAGGGATTCGGACCGTCTGTCCTTCAAGCGAATCTTGGAGGGCCGGTTCAATACTGGAACATGAGGCAGTACAATTTTTCACGGACGGCTCTAAGCTAGATGGTAAGGTAGGAGCCGGGGCCTTCTGTGAGAAGCTTAATGTTAATATTTCTGTTCGTCTTCCTGACTACTGCAGCGTTTACCAAGCTGAAGTGGTGGCGATCGGGGAAGTCGTGACATGGTTGAAGCATAATGTGGTATCAGTAAGGGATATCGCAATTTATGAGGACAGTCAGACGGCGGTCAGGTTATTAGAGGCGATTTGTATGAGGTCACGGGTGGCGCTGGAGTGCCGATTATCTCTTAATCAGATGGGTGAGTATTTCAGTATCCAGACAATCTGGGTCCCTGGTTACTTGGACATTACGGGGAACTGCAGGGCAGATGAACTAGCTAGGCACGGTACGACTCTCCAGATGCAAACGGAAAGAGCAGGTTTGGGGAGGCCTATATCAGCGCTCAAATTGGCGCTCAGTAGAAAGGCAATCGCCTTGGCAAATGATAGATGAACCAACATTCTCACGTGCGGGGTAGCAAAACAGGTTTGGCCAAAACTAGACTTGTGGCGCTCCAAGGCACTGATATCCCTGGGAAGACGAGAGTTGGTCTTAGGGATACTGAACGGAACACTGCCTTTTTGGGTAACACGCGAGAAGGCTGGGTCTACAGACAAATGGCTTTTGTAGAAGTTGCATGGACGAGGAGGAGGAAGCGACTATAGATCCTATGCTCGTGCCCGACACTATCATACAGAAGACATAAATACTTGGGTGTGTACGGTATGGACAGCCTTTCGGAACTCGCGAACTGTGGAGTACGAGATATTTTACGCTACATAAGTAGTACTGGATGGTTTCAGGGGTAAAGGGGAGATAAGATTCTGTTGTATCATAATGGGCCACTATTGGCCTAAGTGTGCGATAGCAGCCACTCTAACCTAACCTAACCTAGTAAAAATAGCTAACTAAATAATTAGGGCATTCTGGATTTTTGTCGCAATGTCTCATAATCATATTTAAATTAGTTCATATAAATAATTATCATCATATAAATAATTATCTCCAATGTTATTAATTTCCTTTTTCTAGATCTATAGGAAAATGCTGATAAATTAATTTTTACGGTTAAACATTTATTTTTAATTTTTAATTTAATTTTATTTTAATCATAATTGCAGTATATAAACAATTAATTAACTTGCTTCATGATCACTGCATCTAGATTTAGAGATTCAGATTTAATTTTTTGCTTGAATCAACCCTAGAGGAACAACATGTAGTGAATTAGATGTGATTTTGAAATTGTATTGTCTTGTGCTAACTTTTTTATTATATAATTTCTAACAATTTACTAACTATCGATCGCTTAGGTGTCTGTAACCGGGTCGATTCTATCCTAACTAACAATCCTATCCTATCCTTCGGTTTTGTTATGTAAACGGGTGTACAGTATGTGTCCGGGAGTCCGGGAGTTTCTGCTACAATGCTTGGCCGTACATCCTAATCAATCAATCAATTACAATATGAAAATAATTAACATTTTCGTTATAATTACAATTCATATGCTGGCTTGAAGCAATACAATACGCAGGTGTGTAGGACGTTAAAAGCAAACTGCGAAAAAGTTTGCAGTGTTTTCAATCAAGCAACAAACTGCAATACAACGCTAAAACTCCATCTACAAAACGAGCATAATTTTAATCCTATCCAAATAGTATATCAATTTCGATTTACATAATTACAACTGGTTCAAAACCAAATCAGTTTTAGAAATAGAAGATGTAGAAATGAATGGTGCAACTCAACAGACGCTGCGTTAGTTATATGTTATACCCAAACAGTAGTAAAGTTTTGATTTATTATACTTTCTCGTCACAACGAAAAATTATAATTTTGCACGAATTTTATTTTAGCAACCACCAATAAATCAGCACTCACTCTACATAAATGCACATGACATAAACAAAACAAGGCAATAACATAAATAAACAATTATCTAGATGAAATATATGAGCCTAGAGAGAAAATTGAACCAATATAATTCTAAAATAGAAAGAAACAGCAAAGCTTTTATATTTTCGTTGTTGACGTACCAGCCAAAGTCATGTGAGGCTTTTTTTTGTTTTTTGTTTAATACTAAAACAACAACAAAATTCCACAACTTGTTTATTATTAGCAAACAACAACTACCATTTTATGATTAGTAAGTAACATTGAAAATTATTTATGTTGAATGATGAATTTTTATTTCTTCAATTTTTTTTAAAAAAAATTTTAAAGACCTTTTTGAATATAAACTAGGTTTATAGTGTTCCCCTAGTTTATTAGTTGTTTTGATGAATGCTTTGAATATTTATGTTGTAGCAGGTATTATTTGTAAACAATTTCACTTTCACTGCTGCTTTTATGAAAAACTTCAAAAAAGTTGTGACAAGCTGTTTTTGCTACTCAATCTTTTTGTTGTTTTTTTTTTTTTTTCGTCATGGATATGCTGAACAATTATTTTTAGAATGTCGCTATTTTTTTGTTTTGTTTGTATTTAGGTAGGTGTAGATATGCAAATTTGTTGTGTTATAATGGTAATTTAGTTCATCAGGTATACAAATGTTAATCCATTGGAATGTTTTTCATGGAATTTGGAATGTTCTAGAAACCAAAGTCTAAATGTCTAAAAGTAACACGAAAGAGATTATCCGATTTAGCTAATTTATCAAGCAACCTGCCAACAGGGCTAGGTAGTTTAATCATGAAAATGAATGAGTTATTTTACTCAAAACATCCATTTGTGAGCTTACCATTGCAAAACCAAAATTCTTTCTACTAAATTTGCTAAATAATGTAGATTCCGAAATTTTAACAAAATGAGTATCACGAATTTTACGATAATAAAAGCTTGTAAAAATAGTAAATTACCTATCTTGGTTCATGCGCCTAACACACTGAAAAAAAGGGCTACCTCAATTTTAGGAAACGCTGGTTTTGTTTCGAGGAATTTAAAATTTCCAAAAAGTAAGTCAAAAATGTAAGATTTTTCTGGCTTTAATGTAAAAAGTAATTCATTTCAGTCATAATTAAACATTAAACAGGACCTTATTTTCCACAAACTAAGGTTTTCAAAGACTCCTAAAATTGAAGCAAAATTTATAATTTAGTTTTAGTTTTAAGGAATTTTACATAATTTTGAGTTAATATAACATTGAATTAATGTAAAATCTAAATCTTTAATTTTAATTTCCACAAATGACTTAAAATTAAACCAAAACTATTCATTCATCTGTGGGTAATATCAAGGAAACAATAAATTTTTAAATTTTAGACTGATGAATCCTTAGACGAAAATGAAAATACACAATTCAAATCAATTCAATAAGGTTCTTTTATTGAAGAATGTTGAAAAAACATTAAAATTGAAAATAAGTTCGTAACAAGTAGCACATAGCCGAAACAAGGCAAAGTATAAACACAAATTAACACAATATTATTCCTTAAATTATGGAATTTGAAGCTTAAAGTTAAACTTAATGTGAATCAATGCCTTAATATTAGGATATTTTCCTCACTTTAAAGTATTTTTGTATTAAACACAAATATTTTAACGGTAAAATATATTCCAAGCGTATAATTTTAGAGATTTTATCATTCGTGTTGCGACAGGTTCAATAAATACATGTGGAGTGATAATTAAATATATTTTTACAGTGTTTATAATTTAATTTAATAACGTAATATACGTACATACATTTGGGCAATAAATGATAAATTATTAAAAGTATTTATTATTACTTTATACAAATAAATATTAGATTTTGTGTTGTCGAAAGTTGTGCAGCTATTGAACTTGTGAATATAGTTTAGACAAGCTGTTTTTCTCCAATTCAATTATATTTTGCATTAAAATTAACTGCAATAGTTTACTGTGCGTGATTCTAACTAAATATTCCTCTTGAATAAGATTTTTTATAGTGCTGTTAGGAATTAAACTTACATTTGATTGGCAAAGGATACATTAACGTAATCAACAATGTCTGAAGATTTATCGAGTGGTAAGGTTATCTGAAACGTATTTACGTTTTTTAATTTGATTTATCCTAATTGCTTATATTTGCCATTTTATATTAGAAACATTATATATTGAAAAAGAACAAAGTGGAACAACGAGTTTGTATGAGAACAGTATGATTATTTTCGAAAATACTGACCAAGGACGGCATAATGAGGAAATAATTTTGGTAAATATACCAAGTGATTCAGTAGATAGGAACTAGGTCGAAGAAATACTGTATCAGTGGGACATTCTCTATTTACGAAACAAATTTGCAGATAACCTAATTCCAGTCTTTATTATTACAAGAACAACAACTTTGAACTTGTATTCATATTACAGAAGCTGGCTATGATCAGCTTTCGGATTTGCAATTAATATCGGAACTCGAATTGAATCAAATGTTTCCGGCATATCGTGAGCAATGTTATAAGATACGGCTTCATAACAAAATAGTTGAATGGCGGAAAGAAAACGTAATTATTTCCACAGAAATTTAATATATTTATTTGTAATTTAATGCCATTTTGTTTTAGGGATACAATGTAGAAGTGACTCTGTTAAGTGGGTCTACCAAATCTGTTACTAGTTCCGTAAATAGTTGGCTTCAAAACCAACATAATCAAAATGGCGTAATAACACGAACTGAAAGAACACCAACAAATTCGAAAACTTGCACCACGAACGAAGCTTTAAAAATATTTTTAAACACCGATAAGGGCCGAAAAATTTGAAACAGTTATATTTCGACAAATCCTCCTAAATTGGGAGATATTGAAAGAAAAATTCTTGTGGACGGCATACTAGAAAATCATTATGTTTCAAATACGTCATTGAATTACATTGACTTCGACAAAATTTCATCCCATATTGCAAGTACTTTTGCTGGCGAAAAAAAGGTAAAATTTCCCACAGTAACTTACTGATAAAAATGTTTTTGATAGTCGTATATATAAATTTAACTCGACTTATAGGAGTTTTACTACCATCGTATTGATAAAAAACGACCTACCGGAAAACTCTATAATAAATATAGAAACGAAGCCCCAAAGCTGAACAAAATTGGGTTCTTTGGCGCGACAAAAAGGATTAGGATTTATAAGATTCATCGCACTCAATGGGTATTTTGCTGATTTTCCGCATTTTTTTTTTTAATATGACGGTTTTTTTTATATTCATTAGTTAGCGAAAACAGCAGCCAAAATTTTAATACCAACATAGAATATGTGAAAGGCGAAGAATTCGACAAGGACAAAGAATGGTTGCAGTGGAAAGAACTTTTAAATGATAATTTAGATGTTCAGATATTTTATGAGAATTGGATCATCTACAGACACCCAGACGCCTTTAAACTTGTATGTTAATCTAATTTGGTAGTAAACTAATTATGCCAATTTCAAATGATGTTTTATACTACATATATACTTAGCTTGATCTCGAGTTTCAAATGTTAAGGTAAGAGCACCATCTACCATCACCGTAGTAGCTTAGTTTGAGAAAATCTAGTGTATTTTTATTATTTAGCACCAAAAATTTTTGTTATTTGTTTTTTTTAAATTTATTATAGTTTAGTCACGATATCCTAAAGGAAAACATTCAATTCGTTGGGGAATTAAGTAATTATAATAACTTTTTTGATTAATCAATTGTTCCCTATCACCGCCACCCTTATATTGCGTTGTACCTATTACCGGCAAAATTAGCCAAAAAATGCATCAACTACCGCCACATGTAATTAACAGATAATTAAACACATTCAACCATAGTTTATCTAGTGTAGCAGTTTTATTTACTTAATTAAAAATTGATTCATTCATAACAACATAAACAAAAAGAAATATTGCGTTCTTAAAATAAAAAACTTAAAAGTTTAAGGCTTATAAGCTTAAGGCATATCACTTTTGTATTTAAAACTTCATATATCATATGCATAAGCATTTATAAAAATTAAATTAGGAATATTGACTCGTTTATATAAGGCTAATTAACAATTTAGTGTAATTGGTTTCCAGATTTTATTAAAGCTATCTCTGGAACTGCATAAAGCTCTCGATTGGTTATTAATGATGGTGGAGAAATTTTGATAACGTCAATTATTGGATAGTTTAATACATCTTCATTTTCAGGCCATTTCCAGTTTGATCCTGCCATAGCCATGGTTTTGACCTTTACCTCATCAAAAACTTCTACTTTTCCAACGACAAGCCCAGGAAACAATCCACCTTCACAATGAACTGCGACATAGTCTCCAACATTAAATGTGTCTTTCTTTTTCTTTATTTCTGATATAACACGGACCATTGCTTTTTGTGCTTCTTTTTCATTGAATTTCAGTTCTCTTTTCAATCGTCTTGCAGCCATTTCCCTTTCTTTTAGCTCTTTTTCACATTTTTGCGCTTGCAGATGTGAAATAAATTCTTTTGACGTTGCCACAACCGGGGTAATCTTTTTCTTTATTTTGACGGTTTTGTTTTGTGAGGGCTCTGGCCAATACAAAGCATTTTTGAATGGTGTTGGATAGTTCGTATCATTTGAATTCGAACATTCATGCAAGGGACTCACAGGTGCTGCTATAATAGTAGTGTTCATGGCTGCCTCTTTTTCTTTGTGTTTGTCCACAATTAAAACGGAACCATTTTCCAGCAAGTTTAGATTAACAACGTCACTTTCTTTGAACCAAAAACTTTTATCAATATAATTTTCATCTTCATTAGGCAAATTAAATGTGGGATTTCTTATCGTTCTTATCGTTTTGTACCACAGTTCAAATAGGCTTTTGTGCTGAAGATCACCGTCCCAAATACCTGGTGAGTTGCAGAATTCTGAAAGCAAATTGGATGGTATTTTACTTTCTAAAATATTTAAGAATGTTCGGTCTGAAGATTAAATTTTGTTTGCAGGTTCGTTTGTATTGTTGTCTGTGGACTTAAGGGTTTCACTAGTAATTTCACGCGCAACCTGCTTTAATAATTTGCCATAATCAATACCATCAGCATTGAATGGAAACAGCCCCGTTGTTCTGAAGGCACATCTTATGGTTTCTGGTTTTGCACTATTTTCTAGACATGTTGACAACAGAGGAGCAAAATTTTCTTTCATCAGTTTTCCACTATTATTTTTCCACCTGTAGTAATGCACCGCAGCCTTCCATTCAGCTTTGATTGGATGAAACAGTCCGACGTCACAGGGTTGCAAAATATGCGTTGCGTTTGGAAATAAAGCAATCAAAATAATTTTATTTTTCTCACAAAACTCAGAGAGCGGTAGCGTAATATGCGATGAGTGGCCGTCAACATATAATATTACAGGTAACTGAATTTTCTTTTCTGTAATCCATGGATGGAAAACATTTGTTATGTATTCATAAAATGTTTGAGCGGTCATCCAGCCGTTATCGGATACACCAATACCCCAATCCTTTGGCATTTTTTTTTTACAATTCCATTGGGAATTCTTTTATATGCAAATAAAACCATTGGTGGTCCAAGGTCACCACATGCTCTTACTGTAATTAATACTGTAATGCACTCTTTTTCATCATTCGCAATTCTCGAATATACCTGTTTAGCTCCTTTTTTCACCAAAACCGATTTTTCCTTAGGTGCAAGGAAAAATGCTGTTTCGTCACAATTAAATATGCGTGATGGATCATTTGTTACTTCTAGGTAATTGTTTTCATCTAAATAAGTTTTAATTTCAGCAAACCAATTTCTAATATTCCGTTCTGTCAATTGTGATCTAGCAGCAGTCAAGTTTTGCGACACACGTAGGGCTAATTCTGGGTGTCTCTTTAAGAAACAGGCCAACCATTTCCTTCCAGGTCTCCCACAAGTAAAAGGGTTTGGCCGACTTAATGATTTTGTGAGATCTGCAACGGAATCCTGCAGCTGGGTTTTTGTAATAGGAAACCCCAACCTTGCTAACTTTTGGATCCACTTGACTAGTAGTGTCTCTTCATCAGCACTTAATATAGTAGGAGGTCCTGGCTTTGCTCCTAGCTCGTATTTACAACTAAGCTTATCACGTAGTGTAGTTCGTGGTACATTATATTTCTCACTTGCAGCCTTAACACTTTGTCCCTTTTTTACTTCCTCGATAGCCTGTGTCATGGCATCAATGCTATACTGAAATTTTTTACCCTGCCCCGCCATATTTTATTGTAACTGAAAAAAGACCCAACTACCGATTATTGCACCTATTATCGTCTTCTGAATAAATACTACTGTTTTGAAATTAAATGGCATTTATTGGTAAATAAAAAACAAAAAGTACACTTTTTGATTATTTTTCTAAATTAATTAGAAAAAAAAAATGAAAATATCTAGTTTCTTTATTTAAATATTTTAATATTAATATACCTTTACTTGGTACCTGCCACCGCCATAGCAAAACTCCTATTTCCGCCACTATATTTTTGTCAGTGTTTTTACGGGAACAGGAGTTCAAATATTAAGTGGCGGTAATTGGACCAAAGAAAATACAGCTTATTCTTTTACAATTACCATATCACTATTTATCACTTTTATCACATTCACCATCAATTATTTTCTCTAAAACTATTTAAAATTAAGAAATTAATTTTCCACGTGTTCTTAATAATTATTGTAAGACCTGTCAAAAATATTCTTTCGGTCGCAACCAACGCTATTGAAATGAAATGTTAGATAGAATTTGTAACGGACTTTTGAAAACATATGGTCGATTGTGCTCGAAATGCTTCGATATATTATCGTGCAATATATACGATATACAAATTTCAAACGGTTTTCTTATTATTTTGCTATTTTGCGCGCAGTGGCGGTAGTTGGTGGGGTGGCGGTGACGGGTGCTCTTACCTTATTCCCAGAAAAAGAGCATTTGATAAAATAAAATGGGATAAATCATTTCTCGAAAAACTCTCTGATGCATCCCAAAATGAAGGTATTATCCTTGGTTTATTTTCCAACCAAAATGTCTATTCAGATTTTTCTGATTTTTCTAAATACTAATAACTATAATTTTCTTCTATCTATTTTCAGAGTCAAAGTTTTTGTTAATCTTCAAAGGACTTCATTATCTACTGAAACCTTCTGCGCGGCTTATTCGAAAATCAGATAAAAAAATTTGGAAAATTTCAATTCGGGATTCGATTAACGCATTTTTTTTCCCCACTTAGTAACGCAACCAATCTTAAAGAAGAGATAACTAAGAAAAAGGATATTTGCAAAGCGTATGGAGTAAATCTGAAACCCTTCATTGTTATATTGGAACATCAAGAAAAAAAATTTGCGATTTGTTACGATCAAATCTTCAACTCTTTTAAAAATATTTTGGAATGTGTTTCAATAGCATTCAAAATACATTTTGCACTGAATTTGAAGTACGCAAGTGAATGCTATAAGGTTTGGCTATTTTTGCAATATTATTTTTTTGATATAAAAACTTCAAGTGATAAGCCAGATGTTGAAATTTTATCGTTAATTACAAACCTAAATTGTTAAATTCAAATTACCTTAATTTTATATTATTTTATAAATAACTGAAATTTAATTTGTATTGTTTACTTAATATTAAAATGAATTGCGAATCATGCAACTTTGTATGCAGTGAAATTGATTCATATATTTTGTATTTAAAAATAGTTCATAAATTTAAACCATTTGAACATAACTACAAATGTCCAAATGCTAAATGTTTATCAACCTTTTCTAATTCAAGTAAACTAAAACGCACTATAATTATTGTATAAAATTTAATGTCATTGATTCCGGAATTTCAAGGGATTCTCAATGAACTCCTTGTAATTCACAAACACGTTCAAATAATGTAAATTCTCTTGCTAGTGTTTTTGAATAAGAGGCTAAATCTGAAATAGGAAAATTGTATCCTCAGGTCGAAAGTATTTCAGAGTTTCAACGAACGATTTATTCTTTTGCACTTAAATTTGTGTGTAAGTTGAACTATATGAATAATGTCACAACATCCCTGTTACAAACTATTATATCAGATGTTTCTAATTTAATTGTTTTTAATATTCTAAACGAGTTAAAACGACAGATTGAACCGTGTATTACTGAGGAAATGAAATGTAAATGCGAGCATCTTTTTAAAATATGCGAAACGCCTTTTAAAGAAATTAATAGCGAATATTTACTATTAAAGCAACTAAAAAGTCTAGACTTATACAAACCAGCAGAAAAATTTACTATTCATATTGAATTAACTGAAGTGATGAAAAAAAGAATTTCTTATCTAGATAAGCAATCATCTAAATTATTAGTAAATTTTGAGCTGCCCAGGCGTTTTAGAAAAAACTCTGGAAAATAGCAAAGTGCTTCAAGACAACAATGCCTCAAAAATTTCTAGCTTAGTACATGTATCAAATTGGAAAATAAAAATTAAAAATTATAAAGATGCATACATAATTCCAATTAATTTATTGTTTGTTTGTTTGTTTGTTTGTTTCTTGATTTATTTTTTACCGTCCTACCTTACGCCTGGAGTAGCCAAATCGAGGACGGGCGGCTACAGATCCGTCTTTGAAAACCACCTGCACATTGCATTGCTTCATGCCAACCCGTAGTGCTGACATGAAAGGTGGGTCGGCCCATGGATTCTGCACTCTCAACAGGGGGTCATAGATGTGTTCATCTTCATCACCGATCGCTATTAATTTATATTATGACGATTTTGAGACAGGTAACGCATTAGGAAGTCGTGCAGGAAATCAATCGCTTGCAGCATTTTATTTTAATTTTCCCACCATTCCTCAAAATATTTCAAGCTTATCGACCATTTTTCCAGCCATGTTTATTAAAACCACTGTTATTAAAAAATACGGATACAATAAAAGTGTTAATAAACTAACAAGTACTACAAAATCTAGAAGAATCCGGCATTATTTTCAATATTAGAGGCACTAAATTTAAAGTTTTTTTTCGTCTTAGGAAGTATAATTGGCGATAATTTAGGCTTAAATTCTATGTTAGGTTTTAGCCCTTCATTTAATCACAAATATTTTTGTCGATTTTTCAAAGTTGAGAGAACTGAAATCCATAAATATAAATGTGAAGATTTATGAAAACTTAGAACTATTCAAAATTACCAAGATGATCTGAAACAAAATGATTACAAGCTGACCGGAATAAAGTTTGACTCATATTCTCGTATCATGCATGATTGTCAAATGCTCTTAATTATTTTATTACAGATAAATAGTATTTTTCTTTAGATGAATTAAATAATAGAATTAAATATTTCGAGTATGGCGAATTAGAATGCACAAACCGAATACCATTGATAAAAGACGACCATTTGAAAAACAAGAAACTTCATATGTCGGCCCGAGAAAGTTTAAAGTTATTACAATTGTTTTCTTTACTTGTTGGTGACAAAGTAACACAAAATGACAAGGTTTGGAAATATGTTTGTCTGTTAGATGAAGTGATTGAAATTATACTTTATGATAGTTTTACTGAGAACATATTAAGCATGTTAACAAACAAAATAGCACTTCATAACGAGATGTATACACGCATATATTTAATGATCTATTAAAACCGAAGCATCACATTTTAACACATTACCCTTCAATCATCTTGAAATCCGGTCCCCCTATATATTATTGGTGTATGAGATTTGAATCAAAACACAAAGAAATGAAATTGTACATTAATAGCACTTCCTCAAGAACAAATTTGCCAGTTTCCTTAGCTAAAAAGTGCTTATCACGTTTTGCATTTACTATTTTAGAAAATATTGGGTTTAATGAGAATTTTCGAAAAAATAAAATAGAAAACGGATGTTCTGTAGTAAATAAACCATATTTTACTTCGATTAACGATAATATTAGCTTAATATCGAATAATTTTCAGTTAGTAAAATCAATAATATTTCATAATACTTTATACAAACCAAATTTCTTAATATGATAAAGAATAAGAAAAATTAATGAAAATAATTGATATCTTGGTGAAAGAAAATGAAGTTTATCTCATTACACAACGCCAAATTATAGAAAAGTATGATAAACATTTCAGGGCATTTATAGTTGGCCGACTAGAATCGGAATATGATTATCTAAAATTGGGTAGAACCCATTTAAAACCGCTGTTATTATTTACACTTACAGAGTTAAGAAAATGTTTTAAACCAGCTTTGTTTTGAAATTAACTATTTTGGAAATTAATATAGAAAGTAAGAAAAATATATATACATATGTAGATGTTTGTTGTATGAATGTATAATATTGTAATTATAATTTAAATTAAAATATATTTAATCATATTTTTGAATTTAAAAAAAAAACGGTATTTTATTTTTTTAAATGTATGACGTGAAAAATGTATGTCTTAAATTAAGACAATTTCTGCTATAGATTTAAGGAACCAATACTTAATTCTATGTTAATCCGATCACCAATACAAGGAATTATTTCTTTTTTTTTTTTTTTTTTTTTTTTTTTTTTATTTTCATTACCAATTTTATTAAAACGTTTAAAACAAAGTTACAATAAATAATAAGTAATTGGTAAGATAATTGCACCTTTAGTTTCAAAGAAACGTGTGTCAGGTACAATGGTTCTCTCTAATAATATTACAAAAAATTTAACAAAAAAGTCAAAGTTAACACAATAATAATTTACAAAATTTAAAAAGTAAAACTAATACAAATAAAATAAAAGACAAAACTATAATAATACAAAAAATAGATGCTCAATTGCTTTGTTTAGTTTCAACCAATTTTTGAGAGCTTTGGAGAAAGCGGAGAAGCTGCTGCACACTCGAATTTCCAATGGTAAGTTGTTAAAGATTATTGCTGAAGCCACACTGAAGTAACGTTTACGAAACTCTAAATTAACATTGGGGACAAACTTTATAAATTTGAAATTTAAACGAAGATTATAAACTGAATAGTTGACAAAGTTGTTCCCGCTGATGATGTAAAAAAGCTTTAAGACCTTGAAAACATACATGTGTTGTAAAGGCATTATATCCAGCTCCTGAAATATAGGCCATGATGGTGTCTGCAATGATTTAAACGTCATTAGCCGCAAAACATGCTTCTGTCGAACGTACAGAGGATGTAAAAGAGTTTTACAAGCACCACCCCAACATGCTAAACCATACAGGAGGATAGAATCAACTAGGGCAAAATAAACCAATTTCAGAAGATATAACGGACAGTATAATCGTAAAACATACATTTTCCTGGAAACCAAAAGAATTCTCGACTTAAGGCCTTCAATGTGGGCCTTCCAGTTTAGGTTACTACCAATCATAACTCCCAAATATCTAATTTCACATACCGAGCTTATGGTGAAGCAACCATTGGGGATACAAATTGGACTGTTATTACAGCCAAATGCGTGATAGATAATCGGTGTTTGGGATCTCTGGCATTCCCTGAAATGCATAACTTTAGTCTTGTCGCTCAAAATCAAATTATGGGCTCCCAACCAAATCGCTAACATAACCAAATCCTTGTCAATAACAGTAAGGTTCGCATGATGGTTGAGGCCAGCATAAACAAATGAAAGATCATCCGCATACGCAGTGAGGGTACCAGAAAAATTCTGGTTGAAGATTCCATTTATGTAAACAAGAAAGAGTAGCGGCCCCAACACTGAACCTTGAGGAACTCCAACCCTAATATAACGCTCCTTACTCAAAATATTGTTGACGCGGACAACTTGAGTTCGGTCACTTAGATAATCAGAAAGCCACTTGTGTAACATTCCACGAAAACCGCAACGATTTAGTTTTAACCAAAGAATTGTATGATCAACTCTATCAAAGGCTTTGGTTAGGTCAACAAACATTGCTGAAACCTTAAGTCCTCGATCAATGCTGCCACTTATCTGTTCCAGAAATTCTAAAATCGCTTGTTCAGTATTTTTATTGTTACGAAATCCAAATTGTTTCGGAGAAAGAAATTCGTTTTGCCTTTTCAAAAATTTTAGAGAAGATTGAAAGAAGTGATATTGGTCGGTAGTTATTTACAAAAGTTTTATCATTTTTCTTAAATATGGGGACAACAACAGCTCTTTTCAAGGTTCCAGGAAAAACTCCTGTTTCAACACTTAAGTTAAAGAGAAAAGACAAGACATCCACAAGGAAGCAAGCCATTTTTTTAACAACACTATTTGGAATTCCATCAATCCCAGGAGACGATTTATTTTTTAGGGAGTTAATAATATTATACAGTTCCCCTGGAGAGACAGGTGTAAAATAACAACTATTCATAACATCATAACTCTCAGTAACTATTCGATTTCTTTCCAACTCATCCATCACTGTCGAACTATTGGAGTTCCCTATACTTACAAAGAAATTATTAAATTCATTAGCAATAGCCGCAGAATCCGAAATGGTCACATTATTATGACTATTAATTTCTCTGATTTCAGCGTTACCATGATGCTCACCAATTATATTATTCACAGTTCGCCAGTTTTTACGAGAATCATTACCATTTTTTTCAAACTGTTTTGTGTAGAAGTGTTTTTTGGTCAGCTCTATTTTGAGATTTACCATATCACACAGTTTGCGGCTGTAGTTAGCTAGCCTTTTATTGTTAGGAAACTTTTTTGCTAGGTGACATATTCTATTTCTTTTACGAATGGCTCCCAACAAATTATCAGACATCCATGGCTTAAGCTTGGCTGTTTTATTGAGTGGGACCAATCTAGTACAGTTAGCAAGATGACCACTAAAAATATTTATGAAATTATCATAAGCTAATGACGCATTAGACACATTATAGACATTGATCCAATGTTCATTTAACAGCAATTCTTTTAAACACTCATAATCTATACGAGATATCTGCCTCGCATTATTCTTAAGATGTCCTTTATTCGAGCTCTGTATAGCCAGTCCGATGAATTTTGCATCAATTAGACAGTGGTCTGAGATGCCCAAATTATGCACCTTGTATGAAATATTTTGGAAGTATCTGTGGTCAAACCTAAAAAAGATATTGTCGATACAGGTCGCAGATGTTTTAAAAATTCTTGTAGGTTCATCCACTAAAATCTCAAGACCAAAACTAGACGAAATAACTAAAAGATTCTCCACATGCGCAGTTTTCCGCACAAAATCCATATTAAAATCTCCCATAATTAAAAGGTTAGTATAGGGCAAGTTTTGCAGAAGCTTAGTGAAATCTTCAATGAAATCTGGAATGTTAGCAGCATGCAGTCTGTAAACACATACAGCACATAATATTTTTGAACACCAAGGAAAAGTTATACCAACACCATCAAAAGACCTAAAGTCAAGGTTAAACTGCTTACAGCTCAACATTTTACTAGCGTAAATTGCAACACCACCAGACCTATATCCCTCATTACATTTAACAAACAGGTTATAATCATGTAGATCGTAGTTCTCAATTTCATCATTAAAGATCCATGTTTCAGACAAACCAATCAATAACGGCTTCACGCATACAGACTCAATGTAAGACAGCAGCCTATCCGAATTCCTCCTCATGCTTCTTATATTCTGATAAACAAAACTAAAATCATTCATCATGAAAACGCAAGAAGCCAATAATATAATAATCTCTAAACACAATAACAAAAACACTCCAAAGCATATAAGATAGCATTGCAATACAAACAACTGATATGAAAATACCGATAGTAAAAATTAACCATAACGTGCATAATGAAATTTCAAAAGATAATGAACGGTAACTCCATAAAAAACAAAATTGAAATAGAAAACGAAAACGGAAGAATGAAAAGATAAATATACAAAATAAATTTAATAAACTCCAATATGATATATGTAAACGTCTCAAAAATATATTGTAATACCGTAATAATTTTTGTGTCATTGAATGATGGCTATCAATGACTGTGAAAAAATTGCAAATCGCTATCCCAATGTTGGTCCTGTAATTAAGTTCAGAAATTACCACATCATCGCAGCACAGAATCCAGCCGTACCACACATATCGCATATGCAAGGTTTTAGTTGAACTCATGAACCACCAGTGCCCCACACCAACAAATGAAAATAACTGAAAAATATCAAATTGTGAACTGATGGATGAAACTAAACAAAAACAAAAACAAAAACAATCTTCAGATTTGAAAAACAAAATTAACAGAAATAATAATAAATTGATAAATTAAAATAGAATTTGTGAACTTTGGTAAGATAAAATCAAGAACTGATGTAAAATAAAATAAAATTCAAAAAAGCTAATTATACTCAAATGCTTATTATTCCTTATTCTTCCTGGACGGGTTCTTAAATTGTAAACCAAAAACATTACAGTTTATTCGAGTTTGTCTTAATTTTTGGAAATAAATTCCTAAATTTAACGACATTAGCCTTAATTTATGTTTTAAAATAAGTCATAGAAATCCTTAAATTTAATCTCGTGCTACTTAAAACTTAGGCTATCTTCCTTAAATTATGATGGCATATGGCTTAACTTTTCTTCTAAATTTAAATGTTAATTTTATGACAGTTTCCCAGTTAGTTGGAAATAAATCTACTTTCAATGCCACAAAAAAAAGAAGGCAAGAGAATACCTAATTAACCATACTTCAATGCGAAAATGACACTGCCCCACAACGACAACAAGGCTTTTATATGGAAATCGTCAGACTTTCGTCAGAATTGAGGAACAAGCCGCCTAGAATTTAGGATCGCTTCTATTTGAATTAATAGAGTGAATATTTCTTGGTACGTTAGATTTAGAGAACAAGTTGCTTTACGTATATGCGCCTTCACGGACTTGACGGCTGCCTCTGAAATGTGGTGCTAAGGGAGGGATGAAATTGCCAACTTATAAAATTAAATGCAGCGGATTACCCGACTTCCTGATTAAACTCATCTGATGACATATATTGATAGAAACCTTTTCAGCTTGTCTCGCGCTCCAACATACGAAAATTTTCTCTGCCGAGCTACTTATTTCATATTCCAGACAAATTTCCTCCTAGCCAAATTTTCCTACACAAAGTCACAAGCAATTTAAATTTTTGTATAAAAAAGAGGTAGAAAATAAGTCAGTTCGCTAGAATACTTATTTGAATATGTTAGGTTCCACAAATAAGTATAATTGTAAGTCAAAAAGCATTAATTTTATATCTGATTTTATTATTATTTCGATGGGTTTGATAAATAATTTGAATATCCGATACTTGTTATACTTAATTTGTACAAAATTAATTCAAATTTTTTTTCTCTATATTTACATTTATATTTAATTGTAAATTTCTCGGCAACAATTTTTCTCGTTCATCAAGATTACGCTCATTATTAAATTTATAAATAAATGTCATACTGATAATACTTAGAGTGTGTTAATTATTGTGTATTATATATTTTTCGCAAGATAAATTTAAATCTGTATATGAATGACCACACGATATGAACAAATATTAACAAAATATTCCAATGAATTTTCACAAATAATAAGTGAAATTGGAAACGGCGATCATAGTAAGGACTCGAAATTTAGAAAACTTATAAAATTAAGAAATCATTTGGATTCTTATATTGAATATTTTAAAGGTAGTATCGGAAAACTCTCTACCTTTAAACAAACACATATCCAACGACAAAAATCATTATTGGAACTGAAATGTAGTAAAGCCGTTGAATTATTAGGTTTTGACTACGAATCTGATTTTATTTTTGCACTGTCCCTGGAAGAAATAAATGACACATCGAATTCTAAAGATTTTGAAAGTGATAGTAGTGACAATCCTAATGATGCTGAAATAATAAACTCCAAACAGTGTGATACAGATTTGAAAATAGATATCAATTGCTTTAAAATTTCTAAAAATTCAATCAAACAATCTTCAAATTGTCCTTCAAATCATCATCAACTAAACAATTGTCAACAAAGATGACTAACAAATTTGACCTTAAACTTGCTAACTCCCTTATACCAGATTTTGATGGTAACGTTAAACATGTTGAGGATTTTTTAGACAAATGTGAGTTTTATGATAGCCAAATTTAAGCTGCGGAGAAGGCAAAATTCTTAAATTTTCTGTTAAAGGTCAAAATCCTTTCAGTTAAATGCAAAATTAGCACGGAACAACACCAAAATCATTCGACGATTTGAAAAATCTTATAATTAATCGTTTTTCTTGTAAAACAACTAAAGAGAGGAAGATGAATGGAGCTACATAGCTTAAGACAAACTGCTAGTTTATAAGATTTTGCTACTGAGCTGGAGAATGTGTGTGCTGAGCTTATAAAGCTGAAAATGAAAGATAAGGAGGAGTGCGAGCAAAAGACAATTAAATCAGAAGTTCAGGAGACAGCAATTAATGTTTTCACAAGAGGTGTTAAATTAGTTGAAATTCGTCAGGCTTTGATCTACAAGGAGCCAAAGTCTTTATCAAAAGCAATCCAATTTGCTTTAGAAGCGGAAGCGAAATTGGGGCAGAATGAAACATCTATTAATCAATATGCAGTACCAAATATCGCAATCGGAATTTTAATGCTCATAATAAAAAAGAATTGAATCCTCATTTTTACCAACATAATACATCTAATCCACGGCAGAACCATCATGCTAATTATCAGACAAATGCAAACATAAATCAACGATATCACGGTTACCGAAATTACCCTAATAATTATTCTATTATAATAACAATGAAGCAAACTCTAATCAAAATTATAGAGAAATGTCGAAAAATTACAACACACAAACATTTTGTAGACAACAAACCCAGCCACGTAATAATAATAATACAACTCGATATTTAGAGCGAAATACAAATCGGCTAAATTTTCATGTAGTTGAGATCGATGAAGAGTCGGGAAACGGGTCCCGCCCTCAACAGGAAGAGCAGGAAGATACTCAGTTGGGGGCTGCATCAAACCATCTTTAGAAGTGTACACTTTCAATAATCTTTCTAGTTGCGATTTCATTAAAGTGAAAATCAATTCATTAAATAATAACACATGAGTCCTAATGATTGACAGTGGTGCCGGTGTATCGATTTCAAAAGAATCAAAAGTTGAATACCTTCATGATCTATGTCGTGACAAAAAATGTATAATTAAAGGTGTTACGGCTGGAAGAATCGAGACTTTGGGAAGTTTATCTTGTAAATTACTAATGGAAAACTCATTTGCTCTGCAACATAAATTTCAAATTGTATCTGAAGATTTCCCTATTGTAACTGATGGCATTCTAGATAGTGACTTCCTAAAGAAGTATACAACAAACATCAGTTCTTCAACATACATACTGGAAATACCATGCAAAAGTAATAACATTTTGATACCAATTTATGATAGATTTGATGATTCAATTGTAGTGTCGGCAAGAAGCGAAGTGATAAGAAGATTAGATTTTCATATCGACGAGCTAAGCGTACTATTATCATGTGAAATTTAGCCGGGTATTATTGTGGCAAATGCCACAGTAAATGGCGAGCCCTACGTAAAAATGTTGAATACAAAAAAAATTAAATTATTTAAACCTGAAATAACTCCATTGAAATCCTATGATATTTATTCAGTAAATGAAGATAAACAAGCGCAAAATAAAATCGAGAATTTAAATCAACGTTTTAAAATTCTTCGTGAACAATTCGAATTTGAATCATCAATTGCTTTTGGAAAAGAAACTGTACTGGATATATGCGAATAGTTTGCTGACATTTTTTATGTTGATGGAGAATGGTTAAGAAGTAATAATTTTTATAAACAAAAAATCGATCTATCCGACGACCACCCAGTGTATGTAAAAAATTATAGAATTCCACAAGTTCACTTAAAAGAAATTGATCGTCAAGTTAAAAGCATGTTACGTGATAATATAATTGAAAATCCTTACTCACCGTATACAATTCACCACTGTTGCTAGTTCCTAAAAAGGGCTGTGCAGATATTAAAGATTGGAGAGTTGTTGTAGATTCTAGGTAAATAAATAAGAAAGTGATATCGGATACATTTCCACTGCCGAGAATTGATGAAATATTAGACCAATTGGGACGTGCAAAATTTTTCTCAATACCAGATTGAAATAGAGCACAATCCGAGAAGTGTTACAGCATTTTCTACTAACTCGGGTCGCTACCAATTCAAGAGGTTGCCGTTTGGATTGAAGATCTCTCCAAACAGCTTTCAGCCTATGATGACATTGGCTATGTCTGCACTAACTCCTGAAGCTGCCTTTTTATATGTTAATGATTTAGTAATATTTGATTGTTTTACGACACCATAATAAAAATTTGATTGAAGTATTTGAATGAATCCGGAGGTACAATTTGAAATTAAATCCAAAAAAATGTAAATTTTTACAAACCACAGTAACATATTTGGGCCATCAAATTTCTGATTGTGGCATTTTACCCGATCCATTTAAATACTCAGTGATAGAAAATTATCCAGTGCCGCAAAATGCGGATGACGTAAGACGGTTTGTTGCTTTTTGCAATTATTATAGAAGATTTGTTAAGGATTTTGCTGGAATAGCTCAGCCATTAAATCAATTATTGCGAAAAAATATAATATTCAGTTGGACCAAAAACTGTAATGATGCATTCGAAAAACTTAAACATATTCTTATGAATCCACCGTTGCTGCAATATCCCGACTTTACACAGCCATTCCGTTTAACTACGGATGCCTATCCGATATTGCATGTGGTGCAATATTATCACAAATAAAGAACGGAAAAGATTTACCTATAGCTTTTATGCTTCAAAGTCGTTCACAAAATGCGAAAAACATAAGCATCTAACTCTTAAAGAGCTAACTGCAATACATTGGTCAGTGATGTATTTTTTTAACCATACCTGCTGGGTCGTGTATTTAAGATGTTTACGGACCATAGGCTATTAATATATTTATTTGGGATGAAAATCCATCTTCAAAATTGACGCGCATGCGTTTAGACTTAGAGGAATTCAATTTCGAAATTGAATACATAAAAGGTACATCAAATGTCGGTGCAGGTGCTCTATCGAGGATTAAGATAGACAGTGATGAATTAAAACGTATTTCAATTAATTCAATTTCAATTATAACCCGGAGCATGGCAAAGAAGCCACAAGAAAACATTAAACATAACCAGTCTCATCAAATTGAAGAGCCAGAAAATAAATTAAGTGTTTACATGGCTATGACAGTAAATGAAACTAAAAACTTACAAAAATTACAATTCCAACTCCATGAGGGAGTACGGAAAAGAGTAGCAACTATATTGAAAATTTAAAAAGGAAGGTTATATTAAATATTTGGACTTCGCTTTAGAGCGAGCACTTCCAAAGCTGGAAAATATAATGAATGCAAATAATAACTTTAAACTGAAACTAGAAATGAATGATGTAATTTTTAAATTAATATATGTTCATAAATTTAAATCAATTGAAAATTCAGTGTTGAAAACCATGAAAATTGTTTTATGTCCGTTTCGTACTTATTTAAATGATGAAAAAGTGATCAATGAGCTGTTACATAATAATCATGATACTCTCACAGGTGGTCATGCGGGAGTCAGTAGATTATACCGTAAATTTTCTGAGAAGTACGTAATTCCCAACTTGAAAAAACGTATTCAAATATGAAAAAACTCACAAGGAACCGCAACAAATCACAGATACACTAAAGACAAGCTTCGACGTAATTTCGATGGACACGGTTGGTCCTTTGATTCGATCAGATAACGGAAACCGTTATATTCTTACAATTCAGGACGAATTAACAAAATATGTCTCAACTATTGCTAAAGCATTTATTGAAAGTTTTATTCTTTTATTTGGCGCCCCCCGTAAAGTTAAAACAGATATGGGAACGGAATATTTGAATTCCCTCTTTGCAAGTATTAGAGACATTCTTAAAATTTAGCATAAGCACTCTACGCCTTATCATCCTCAAACGATTGGCTGTCTTGAAAGTAATCACAGACACCTAAACGAATTCTTACGATGTTATATTAATATTGATTTGACAGATTGTTACAACTGGATAGATTATTTACAGTTCTCATATAATACCACACCGCATATTACACATGGTTTCACACCTTTGGAATTGGTATTTGGGAAAAAACCAAATCTACCAAAAGATTTACAAAATGGTGAAGTTGAACCCTTTTATAATCTTGATGATTACAGCAAGGAAATGAAGTATCGGATGAAATTGGCACACTCTCGGGCTTATAATTTGTTACCAAAGGAAAAAAAGCGTCGTCAAGTCATGTTAGATGATAAAAATAAACTAAATTATATAGATTTTAAAGTAAATGACCTTGTGTTGCTGAGAAATAAAAATCAAAATAAATTGGAATCAGTAAAGAATGGTCCATTTAGAATTGTTAATATCGGCCCAAATAATGCTATTATTGAAAATATTTATTGAAATTTATTAAGGAAATTTTAAATGTATTGAACATAAATTATTAATATTGAAATAAAATTTGTCAAATTAGTTTTTGTTACAATGCAAATTGTTTGCAGATCCTCAAAAACCGATTCGGCGCGGTTAAACGTCCAGCATAGGGCAAAAGTCCTGATCCGCTAAATACGGCTTAAACCCATAACAACTATTAGTATAAAAATAAAAAAAAATTAAAAATAATAAAAATTAAATTTTTTATGAAATCTGTTCAGATTGTCTATACGACGTAGAAGTCATTCATTATGGCTGCTTCTAGAAACTCGTTTAAGTACTGTAAACGTACTCCTTTAAGCAACTAGTTGCAAGTAATGCGGCTGAGGCTGTTTCTTATGTTACCGTATTTAGCAAATATGGTCTAAGCTCTTGATTTGGATTCTCCCGCCATAAAATTCGTTGGTATGGTCTTTCTGATTCAGATATGAGTATCTGACGATACATTTTTTGATATCGGCCGCCATCACATATTTGTATTTTCTAAAACGCAATAAAATCTCCCAGGGACTTGTCTGTACGACAGGATCACACATTACTGTGTCATTTAAAGACAAGCAATGTTGAATATATTTTATTCAATATAAAATATTTGCGATGCAAATTTGTTTTTTTATCATGCAGCTGATATCGATTCGCAAGAAGATTGAAGGATGGCCGCAATTGTTCATGTAATAATTTTGATGAATAAGTTCGGGTGGAATAATAAAAATTGGTGAATGTAGGGGGATATTTTTCTAACAAGTGTCACTAAAAAATGTGTACTAAAATATTTTTTACAGGTTTCGGACACAGTCTAAGACTTGAAAGTCTCTGCTGCGCTGATCTGCTTTAATCGTAAAAAGAGGCTTCATTTAGATGGAACATCTGCATTATACATCTTCCGATTTTACGATTAAATGTTATAAAGATTAAAATTCTCATTAAAAGCTGGTTTTGTATTACTAAGCTCATTCATGAAGAGTAAAATTTAAATTACTTTTAAATTGTTTTCCGCTTTCTTCTTTTGTATGCTGTAACAAAACTAAACCCGTCGAAAATAATCGAATTTCTTACTAACGTCTCTAAAATCTTCGAAAAATTTCGATAACACCTGAGATAACACCCCTCTGGAGTAGTCTATTAAATTCACTAAATTAGATGCTCAAATATTATAACTTCGTGAAGTTGACCATAATCAAAAATGGCCACAAAATCTTGTAAGTCGTATTTAATTGGATTTTCGTAATTCAACGAGTATTTTCTCAAGTCCTGTATTATTGGCACCACCGCACCAATCTACTCATGATTTTCTATTAGATCTTTCATTTGCCATTACTCTGAAATTATTTCAGGATTTTGTCGTGGAGATGACTTAGTTATATTGATGTTACCAATCTCGTGATGATCTCTGTTAAACGTATCAACGGGGATGGCATGGTCGCAATACGACTCACGAGCTTTGGTGCCCATATTTAACCATGCTATCCCCATACCAAAATTCTGAAAAAATTTCAGAGTACTTACTGGAAATAGTTATGTCTTCCAGAAAATCATCAAAATCATCATGAGCTTGAGGAAATAAAGGAATTAGGAAAATATTTAGTTGAATTGCGAAAATCATATTAAATACGATTCACGATCTCTACGGCCATATTTGACCATGCCGTCCCTATGACAACAAAATTCTGAAAAAAATCCAAAGATCCAATTGATAGGTCTCATAGAAAATTATCGGGAGATTGGGGACAAAAGTACAGGTCTTTAGAAAATAATCAATTGAATTGAGTAAATCAAATTAAATACAACTCACGGGACTGATAATGGATACGTCTAACAGAAAATGATCATGAAGATTGGTCCATTACAGCACTGGCAAACCGTCTAGCTTAAATTCATTTAATATGGATTTTTTGAAAGAATTCGAAAGAATTCGGTTCGAAGTGCAGCTTTTTTAATTCCGGCTTTTTTAATTCATTTTAACATTTTAAAGAGGGTCAGATTCAAAGATTTTATAAACCATTTTATCAAATAGTCTAAAATTCGAATAGCTAGGGTTTTTGTTGCTATTTCTTGGGGTTAAATTTCACAACGGACCATTCTTGAAAGGAGAAAATCTGTCCAACGGTCTATTAGAATAGGTATTATTGATTGAATCGATAGAGCCGGCGACGGTAGATGTTGTTTGTCTCCGCAATTACAGAAAATTATGTTCTTTCGAGCTGTTTTACACATTTTGCACATAAAATAACTGAAATGATAGAAGGTGCATTTTTAATGATATTGAATAAAATTTAGTTAAAGAACCGGTTTGTAGAAAGATGAATACAAAAATTAAATACAAACATCAATAACACTGTCTAACTTCAGAATTCAAATAAAGTATGTTCATGCCAATGGATTTATCCAGAGCGTAGAATCTTTAACAAATACTTTTCCTGTATAATAATAGAAACCATTGCAGTTTCACAATTCCTAGTTAGTTCGATAATCGAGTCAAATGTGTGCACGTCTACAAGGGTTTCATTTGCTGCGTTGTTTGAAGTAATGTTATAGGCAACCAGGTTAACAGCTGTCCCACTTTTAAATTATAAAACGCGATATGGTACAAAATGCGATATTTCAAAACGCGATATGGTACAAAACGCGATAGTTTAAAAGGTGATATTTCAAAACGTATATCCTATTTCCATCGTACATGTTCAATTTCATCATAAAGGTGAAGGGAAATTTTTTATGTGAAATGAAGAAGGAAGATTAATAATTTTAAAATATCGCATTTTGTACCATATCGCGTTTTGAAATATCGCGTTTTCAAATATCGCGTTTTGTATCATATCGCATTTTTGAAATATCGCGTTTTGAATTATCGCGATTTGTACTTTATCTCGTTTTGAACTCCCGTTCTGGATCTCGTTTTTTATGTGTGGTACATACATATGTCCTTATTTAAACTAAATTTTTGTTTGTTTGAAATTTTCGTGGGTTTTGCTTCACACCTCAATTTGGTTTTACCTCTACAAAAACCTATGTATACATTTTTTAGGTAATTTGAGCAATATTTAAAGGTCGCTAAAATGGTTTGAAATTTAACATTAACACATATGATGTTTGGGCTATATCATGGAAAAATCTTATTATCTTTTTTACCGCTTATGCAATTTAAACGATTTTGTGTACATAAGAGAAATAAAATACAGGGTACAGCCGACATATTTCCGTTTTTTTTAGCAACTTCTGGTCTAGCCTCCAGGTATTATAAAAAAAAAAAAAAAAAAAAATGGAGGCATTTTCCGCCAAACCGGAAGTTGGATAAAATTCGTACGTAGAAAGTTCTCTAAAATTTATAAATGTAGTTATAATGTAAATTTGTACATCAGTTTAGCGTGACCTTCAAAAATTGGGGGTGGTCCAAAACATAAGAACCACCCTAACATATGTGTTAGTAAAATGTATTCAAAGCTCTCGGAAAAGCACACATTTTCCATTTTAATGTATTTTTTGCGAAATTTTAGCAAAATTTAAAATTTTTATTTCATCATGCTTCTTCAAACATATTTCGATGAACTGTTTAACTGTTCCATTTTTTTTTTTTTTGTTACATAAAAAACTTAACGTTTGATACGTTTTTTGTTGGTATTTTTCATATTTTCCGTTTATTGTTAAAAACCATGTACAATATTACTAAACCAACTTACATATTTTCTTCTATGTTTTTCCGAGCCTAACCGTTATCTTTATATACATATTTTTATCATAACATTACCATAAAGTTATTTTTTTTTTGTTGTAAAAACTACAAAAATTCAACTCTCTTGTACATACAAAGTACAAGCATACTCGTTCGTATATCTATATTCGTACAGCTCGTATCTATGTTATGCTTATGGGTGTTAAATCTAACAAACATTTTTCCACCCAAAAACGAGAATTCTCTGGAGTTAGGCAAAAAAAAATATTTTATTTATCAATTTATAATATTATATAGTTCACAACAAAAAAAAGCTTAGAGCTTTTTTTATTTTATTCAACTGAAGACGAAACGAAATGAATAAAAAAAAATTATTCAAAATAAATCAACCTTTAATAGACTTAAGTAAATAAATATTGAGAAAGAGCTTTTACGGTTTTACTTTTTTTTTTTTGTTTTTGAATATATTTCTGGTTTGGTTATAAAAGCTCAAAAATAACATAAAACGAAAAAAATATCTGTTAGTGAAAACATTCCTGTGTCGGTGGTGGCATTTGAAGGGGGGGAGTAATCAATTTGTGGATCTCCATTAAACTAATGGTTTTATATCGAAATAACGAACGTATTCGCAGATAGTGTTTAAAAGCTTTCGTATTCATGACAAAATATAAATTTACGAGCACGGATCTACAAACGTTTATGTATTTTTAAATATTATTATTTGCCTTGATCGGGTTCACTTCAAATAAAATTTTGTATTCCGAATTTAATTTGCTTAAATTAAAAGTGAAAATCATTAATTATATTTCGTTCTTTATGTGTCTGTGTGTATGTCGTGCGATGGTTTTTTATTACATCTTTACGGTTTGCTGATTTTCGGTTACGTCACACGGAAATATCTGTAATTAAAAGAAAAAAACGAACAAAAGAAAATGTTGTTTGTATAGCGCAAATAGCAATGGATGAGAGGATACGTTGTTTTTTTTTAAATTAATGGAACTTCTCGCTTTGTCATAAAATACGAGTAAAATATATAGCACTGTGAGAGGATATGTTTCATTTGCATAAATGGAAATATCCTATTAAAAGAAAAAGAACAAGGGCCGAAATACGAACCAATCTATATACTCGTGTACTTATACAAAAAAAAATGCCGCATAAATTATATTTCAAACATAAATTTTCATTTCAAGTGCTATTTGAAGAAACATTTTTTTTTACATAAACTACTTTTGGAAATCTAACACCCAAATAATACAGATGTTCGGAAGGGAATAAATGTTGTTGTTGTTTTGTATGAAAAATGAGTTTTCCCAATTTTATTTTTGGTTATTTGTCTTTTGTTAAGAGTGAATTAGTTTTGTTTTCATTTATTTTAACTGCTTTCGTTAGCTCTTGTATATGTTTAAAGTTAATTAACTATTTTAAAGGAAAATTTATCAAAAATTTGAGAATGTTAGTAAAAGTTTCAAAATTTAGCTTGCAGGCTTAGATATTTCTGAGAAATTCAAATTAAAAATGTGAGTTCCGAATTTTTCAAACTGGGAAAAAAGTTCAAAACATGTATAAATTAAAATTCAAAGAAAATCTAATCTTAACTCCATTGTTGACTTTAAATTTAAAAAAACATTTGAACAAAATATTTTCCTGAAACTTGCCATTCGAGAAACTTATAGAATTGAACAAAACATTTTGCACTTCAAATTTTCAAGTTCAGGATTAGCGTGCGTTTGATGATGGCTATCGATGTTTATTTTATTTCTAACAGTTGTACTTTTTATAAATTTATTGTGGATTTATAATGGTTTTTCTATTTCCGGTAGGTATACCATTCTCTACTTTTCCAATCATAGAAAACTAAAAATTTAATATTGGCGATTGAACCGTTTGCTCCATATAATAATTTTCCTTGTAAATAATAATTAAAGCATCGGTTGTTTAATTCGATTAAAGAAATTCAGTCAAGTAAAGCTATTCGCCAATCACCAGTAATATTAAAGAAATGGGCTGTTGTTCTTAAAACGAGGAAGGAAAACAGGAGTAGTGAAAACTTTACACGGTTAGCAGATAGCTGGAATAAAGAAAGATGCATAACAAATTCTGAAACTTCTCATGAACCTCTAATACCAAATTATTTCAGTTATGAGGTGAATAAGGTTATTCCTTAAACTGTGTTCCTTAGTCCGATCCTCAAACTGTGTTATGTGAATGAGGAAGTTTACGTCCAGAGGACGGCTGAGACATCCGACAAATATCTTTCAATTAGAATCTGAAGCAATTTGTAAGTCCAATTTTTCTGTATGATATAAAAAAGAAACTAAACTCACAATTAACGACAATTAACCAAATTATGTTTTCTTCAGTTTTTGGCGAAATCCAAAATGTTTTAAGCGATTTCGGAATTTATATGTACGTATTGTACTCGATTATCCTGAATACGTACGAAGAACGAATACATTCAAGTGTGACAGATTTGGTATCTGAATTGAACATTTGTAATTATTCGTTCTACAAGGGTTTACACACATTAAAACTCATTGTTGGTAAATCTCTAGACAAAGCCATATCCAATATTTCGGATTTGTTGGGGAAATTTGAGCGAGGCAATACCTTTTTGGTGGGTAAAGTGTCCCTGATAAGTGACGAATTAGCAAAAGTGGGGATGGAAATAGTGCGACCAGAATTTGTATTCAATAAATTTTCCAAAGCAGATGTGGACAAAAATACATGCACCACATCAGCAGGTTAAAAGCAGAATAACACGTCTTAAGAACTTTCAAGTGCTATCTGAGCACCGGTTTAATATATAGATTTAATTTGATTTATTTTCTTCTGATCCTCATCATACACAATATCATCAGAAATTATTGCAAGGAATTGGCGGTCGGTGTCTACTGGAAGAGGGACCCAAGTTAGGTAGTGATCTACCATCCGGCTTTTCCGGTAATGATGAAGGCAGCCGCGCGATGGATACGACGGTTGTTTAAGGGATAACGTGGTCACGATTCGCAAGTGTACGGACTGCCCCCTCGTGGCGACCATTGGTAGCTGATGTCTTTTTTCTCAGGCTAAAGTACGGCGCTAAAGAAGAAACTCTTGACAAAAAAAAACAAAATCTAAGGTGGAACACATACACCGATGGATAATTGGTTGATAGGTTAATCAGTGCTAAGTATGCGGAATCTGGATACCAGGCGACCTCCAGTTTTACGTAGCCTTTATGTGGTAGAGCTGGGAATAAAAATAAGGATAGTGACGCTCGTTGAGAGTTGAATGTTGTATTATGAATGAGGGTACTAATTTCGAACATTTAATTTGAATATTTAAATTTTTTGATATACGAATCAATTTTACTGGAATAATAAAGTTTTTCTCGACATAATGTACGAAGAATTTTACGTATAAAACTATTGAAGCTTGATGCTATAATTGCATTTTTGCGGAAAATTTGTAACTGATCAATATGACCAATACCTCAAAATTACCAATAACCTCAAAAGTAGTGTATTTGCGCCGGTTCTACCGAATTTGGAATTGGGATTGTGACGTTACAGGGGCAGTTACATAAATTCATGAGTAATAGCATACATTCAGGTGGTATTGCATACATTCAGTGGTAAGTTATAGTATACCCATTCTTTCAGGTAAAACCATACATTCAGGTTAATAGTATATATTTAGGTGATTTTGCATGCATTCAGGTGGTGACTTATATTATAAGCATACTTTAAGGGGAATTGTTATATTCAGACGGAAACTGCTTACTTTCAGTGTAAATTAATTGTTGACATACGTTCAGCGTTGAATAGCGTACATTCAGGTATAAAGTTATATTTATAGCATAGTTTCAGCGTAATTGTATACATTCATGCGTAAATTAGACGTTACAAAGTATACTTTCAGGACAATAGCATACATTGGTGAGCGTTATTTATAAATAGAGCGTATTGAATTTAATCTAGATGAAAATCACGAGTGGAATTTACGTATTCGTCTAGACCCAGACATATTATTTTTAAGTTAAAATTGTTTAATAATCATATGTAATCGTTTACACTCAGGTTTGTGGTCGTGTTTTTATCAGTCGAATTACTAACGACCTAGAAAAAAGTAATAATATTTTGAAAACGATAATACCAATAAAAACACTTACTAAGGAAGAAAATAAAAAATATTATAGTGATAAAAAATGTCATGTATGTGAAGAATCATTTACAGAATCTAATTATAAAGTAAGAGATCATTACTACTTGACGGGGCAATTCAGAGGAGCTGCACACACTAAATGTAATTTAAAATATAAAATTTAAAGTTTCGTTCCGATGTTATGTCATAATCTTAGTGGATAGGACTCTCATTTTATAGTGAAAGAATTGGGGTTTGACTCTGACAAAAACAGGTCTGTTAGCTCAGAATAAGGAGCGTTATTTATCTTTAACCAAATATTTTAAATTTGGTGAGAAGGATTTTATTAAATTACGTTTTCTCGATTTATTTATGTTTATGCCTTCGAGCATTGATAAATTATGTAAAAATCTTTCAGATAATCAATTTTCTGAAACACAAAATTTTTTTTACAAACCTAGAAGAGCAAAAAATAGTCAAACAAAAGGGGGCCTTTCCTTATGATTACCTCGATTATTTTAAAAAATTCAATGATAAATGTCTAACACCAAGAAATAAATTTTATAATAAATTAACAAAATCCGATATTAGTGATAATGATTTTATTCATGCTAATAGTATATAAAAAGTATTTAAAAACCAAAACCAGTTTTTTTCAAGGGGGGCCACGTCCACGTCGGATTTTAGAACGTTCATGAACTTTTAAATGTTCATGAACTTTTAAAAGTTTATGAACTTTCTAATATGGGACGTCCCACGTTCGAACAGGATGGTTAGTCTTTTGAAGTTCTTTCTCATAAAACCGTCCAGCCACTGACTGACCCTGACCTACCTCAAGTAAATATGTTACGGGAGCCTTGTTGTTAATATTAGTAATTCTAAATATTTCAGCAGTACAATTTGATGTGTATCCTTTTTCTAAAACTGTTTTGAGTTTGCTTTAAAACTTCGAACAATTAAATTGGCACCGATTGAAGTTACTAAGAAAAATGAAAAGCAGCTTTTGAAACGTGTATGCAAAAATTATGCAATTTCCATTTGAATAGAACCCCTGAATGCATGGGGGTACGCCTGAAAGTATGCTTGTAATATAACTTACTACCTGCATGTATGCAATACCACCTGTACCCCTGAATTTATGTGTTTACGCCATAGTGACGTCACAATCCCAATCCCAAATTTGGTAGAACCGGCACAAATACACTACTCTCAAAATCTTAAAAAATTAAAGATTTACACACCTTAGATACAAACCAGTCTAATACGAGTATGTTGAATAAATCAATATTTATTCTATTAAAGGTTTCAGAGATTTTATCTTTAACGCCCCCGAGGTAAATTTGACAGTCATCTGAATACAAATGATATTTCGAGTATTTCAAAACCTGCGGTAAATCATTGATGAATAGGGAGAATAATGATGGCCCAAGGATAGTTCCCTGGAAAACACCAGAAGGAATACGTTTATCTGATAACTGATCCTTTATTATGACTTTTTGATATCTATCCTATAAATAACTATACATAAGCTTAAGCGCAGTTTTATGAAAGTAACTTATGATTTAAACAGTCAAAAGCTTTAGAAAAATCGAGCGACACTAATACAATAAATGTCAAGTCATATACGCAATATCAACAATATCTTGAAGAAAAACGGTGCTTATACTATGATTATTACGGAACCCGGATTGAAACTGTGGTTAATATTTTTATTTTTTTATATGGACCATATGCCAGTGGCATAACTACAAGTGAAGTGAAGTATACCAAACGAACGGACAAATCACTTCAGTAATTCACCACAACGTACTAAAATCTTTAAAAAACTCGAATAATCCTAAATAGAATTGTCGAAAAACTTGAGAAATCTAGAATAAACCGCGGAACAATCTCGAATAACCCAGAAAAATTGTAATAATCTCTATACGAGTATTATGTGAATCTTGATTGATCTCGAACAACTTCAATGATATCGAAAAAATATCAGCAAAAATCTAGAACACTCACGAAAATTTCGAAAAACTCCGAAAATTCGTGTAAATATCGAATTATTTGTCAAGTAATTTAATGTTACTAGTACTACTAAGCAAATTAAGCTGAACAAAATGAAATTCAATAATAATGGAACCCACAAATATTGGGTGTGTGAATATGACTCCGCCCTTTCTCAATTGGTGTCGTTATTTTTACTGCTTAGGTAAACTATAAATGAGCAATACTTGTATTCAATAGTACTTGATGTCAGCTATCAAACGCAGTATACGACATTTGATTGAAGTGTAAACAAATAGTATTTTTAACTCTTTCAAAATGTCGAACTTTTTCCAAATAAACATCATTTGCGGGAAGTTTTATTACATGATTTTATTGCAAAGAAAAGTGCAGCGGAAACTTATCGTTTGCTTGTGGAAATTTACGGTGAGCATGCTCCATCGAATACAACGTCCAAAAAATGATTTCGACGATTTAAAAATGATGATTTTGGCATTGAAGATAAGCGTGAAAAACCACTCAAAAAATTTTAAAATGCTGAATTGGAAACGTTATTGGCTGAAGATTCTTCTAAAACACAATCAGAATTGGCTGTAGCATTAAAACGTTTACAAACAATCGGAATGGTTCAAAAAGCTAACAACTGGGCTTCACATGAATTAAACGAAAGAGACCTCGAACGCCGAAAAACCATTTGTGAAATACTGATTCAAAGAGAACAAAGAAAAGGTTTTCTGCATCGGATAGTTACTGGAGATGAAAAACGGATTTATTATGAGAATCCCAAACGCCAAAAATCTTGGGTGAAGCTTGGTGAAGCTTATTATGAACTGCTGGAATCAGGTGAAACTATCAATGGCGATGTGTACCGACGACAACTAATACGTTTGAAGCGAGCTATAGAGGAAAAACAACCAGAATGGGTGAATAGACGCAACAAATTAATTTTTCAGCATGACAATGCAAAACCACATGTTGCAAACGTTGTGAAAAATTATTTACAAGGATAGGACTGGAAAGTTCTACGACCCCACCCGCCGTATTCACCAGACAAAGCTCCTTCAGATTACTACTTATTCCGGTCGATGCAGTCGTCTCTTTCTGAACAGCGGTTCAATTCTCGCGCAGATATCGAAAATTGGCTTAATGATTGGATCGCCTCCAGAGTTGTTAAATTACATGTAGTTTTTAAAAATCTACATTAACTACATTTGTCATGTAGTTTATGTAGTTAAATGTAGTTAATTTAGTTAATGACGTCAATGTGTTTTTATATTTTAATTTTTTATTTTTATGCATGGTTTTGTTTTCTGTCTTTCTGTCATTCCCATTTCTTTCTGATGGAAAATTTGACATAACCTCAATTTCTCATTTATTTGTGAACTGAACGTGTTTTGTAAGTTTTTCTTAAAAACAAAATATTTTTAAATAGTTACATTAATAATTTCAAGTTTTTAATCAAAATCATAAGCTAAAAAACTAAATTAAAATCGAAAATGAGTAGTAGTGGGCGGAAATTACATACTTTTTGGCAAGAAGGTTTTTTCGAACCAATCAACAATGTTGATAAGCGTGGTCGCAAAAAAATAGGAGCTCTGTGTAAAGTGTGTAGCGCTATTTTAAAAAATACAACAAGAACTCGACTTGTGGCGCATAGGTAAGTAAAACAAAAAATTATATTAAATTAGAAACATATTCAATTCAGTGATATAGATTTCCTTTTAGAAAATTATGTTCATCATCATCACGTTTAAGCACATCGGTTTCGAAATCTCATAATGAAAATAGTATTCGCAGCCGCAGCTCGCAATCATCTGTAGCCACTCAGAGCAGTAGTGACTCTGAACTTGAAATAAATAATAGTAGTGGGCACGAAATTGAGAAAAATATTGTACAATCTGAACCAGTTACTTCATCATATCTAGATCAAAAAAACAGTTAGCACCATACTTAATAGATGAAAATGCTACAGACGACAGGCAAAATTTAAACGATACTGCGCTTGCTAACGGAAATATAACACTACCAATAGTATATTTCAGTGACTTGGATGATGTATCTGTTTCCGTCACGGAACTCACGGGTTATATACGAGTATGTCTAGCTTTTTAATTTGTATTTAAACCGATTCTACTTCTTTCAAACCAGCCAATTAGCAATGACGTTGCCGCTTCAGACTTTGACCACGGTATTTTATCGGCTGATCGTGCTTCTTCAGCATTATCAACTGAATCCAGTAACCCTTCTGCATCAAAAAAAGACTTCGTTATTTCATCGGGGTTCGGATCATGACCGTCATCTTCACCTAACCAGCTGTCACATCAAAACCGTACATTTAATAGTCCTAGAAAATCGTCAGTGCGGCAGAAAAATATTTTGGGCTATATGGACAATGTAAATGCAGAACAGAAACGTAAATTGGATCAGGCATTAGGAACTTTCTTTTTCGGATGCAATATACCATTAAGATTTTTTATTGCAATTACGGCCATCGTATAAACCTCCATGTAGGCAAACATTATCTACAACAATTCTAGATTCCGTATACTCCGATGTGACTTATAGGGATAAAAATAATATTGGCGAGGAAACAGTCCTCCTTATTGATGGTTGGAAAAATACGTCTAGTAACTCTAACCTTGTGGTTACAATGATACAAACAACCGATAGTAAATTGTCATTTCTCGAGTCATATGATATGACAGGAATACGTGAAACGGGAGATGAACTTAATAAAATTTGCGAATCATCAATTGAGCTAGCGAAATTAAAATACAATACTGAGATTTATGCGGTGACTAGCGATAACGCTAAAAACATGATAGCTATGGGCAAAAAATCAGTTTTATGGCATAATACTTGCAGTAGCCATACTGGAAACTTACTGGAAAAAGACGTAGTTGACAGAAATACTGCAACTATAATCATAAGTGTATTAAAAGAATTTAAGAGAGCTGATTTGGAGAAGACTATAGTTGAAAATGCTGGGAAAAGAATAAAACTTCCCGCTGAACAAAATTGCTGCTGATGGTAAAGTAAAATTGAAGAGTGAAATAAGTCAGATATTGTTTGATGACAATTTTATAGATTCAGTTACATATTTTATTAAAATGTCTGACCCAATATGTATTTTAATAAATAATTGTCAGACACTTACATATTCTATAGCGGATGCCACCGAAGATTGGATGCATTTACAGGTAGTTCCAACATACTGACATATTAACTGCAAATCTTTTGCATCCCAAATACAGAGGTAACTCGATGAACTTAGATTAAAGAGATATTGTTGATGAGTTTCTGATTGAAGAATTGGACAAATCTGGCCTTGATAGCCTCCAAGAGTTCAACCTAAAGGAAGGTATTTTCCAGAACCTAAATACAAAGGGAATAACCACTCCAAGAACATATTGGAATGTTGCCGCCAGAAGGCACGGCACTCTTCAGCTCAATTAGAAAGATTATTTAGTAATTGGGCATATGTATATACATACGGATAAACGTAACAGATTAAAACCGGAAAGCTCAAAAAAATTGGTACATACCTACTATTCATTAAAAATTAACGATGATATTGGTGATAATTATGGAGTACGTATTATATGCACGAAGATTAATCTGATTGATAGTTGTTCGTAGATAAGGATATTGAAATACATTGCATTTATTATTTATAAATTATAATTTATTATAAATATAATAAATTTTAGTATTTTTTTAAGTATCAATGATACTGTATCATGCTGAAAAAATATTCGTTTCTCTTTATCCTGATGTGATAAAATATAAAGACGAACTTTCCAACTTACGCTTCTTAGTTCTTTCTCACTTATAAGAATATACTGTACCATCGAATCCGTAGTGAAGTGATCAAATTACGAAAGTAGTTAATGCATGTAGTTAATATGTAGTTAATTCATGATTTTCGTCTACGTAGTTAATTGATTAACTACACGTAGTTTTTGAGGTAGTTTTTATCTCCTTTAACTACTTAACAACACTGATCGCCTCCCAAGACCAAGATTTTTCAGAGAGAGAGTCCGGAAACTGCCTGAAAAATGGGGGAAAGTTTTAGCTGCAAATGGAGCATACTTTCAATAAATAATCTTTCATTTTCTAAACAAGCAAATGTGTTTTATTTTAACAAAAAAGGGCGGAGTCATATTCACACACCCAATAGTATCGGATCGAATAATGGAATCCTCAAATAGTATCAACAAAATTAATCTTCGAATAGACTCTAAGATTCTCAAGTAACTTCGAACTAACAAATACACCCGACAATCTCAAACATAGTCGAATAATCTCGAATAATCTGAATGTTTCGAAACACGCATTCTATTTTTATGCTATACTCTAATAATCTCGAGAAAATTTTAAAAAGTGTTCAAAAGGTGAATTTCGAGACGAGGTGGTATGAAACAGGAGAACCCCGACGAAAATAACCAAAACAGCATCGCTAGTTGCAAAATTAATTTGGAATTTGCAATTTCCTTACATTTAAAATATTTTTTCAAAATAAAACAGTTTTACCGAGTTTACTGAATAAATCAACTCAGCAAACGCTAAAATCGTTATCGTTATCGATGCCGAAAGCTTTGCTGTCAGAAATATCCAGCTCTTCGTTAACAGCTCAAAATGGTTCAAATGAGTTGGAGAATAAACTACAATTCGTGGTATGGTTACGGACCATTTTTGTGTCTATGCCTGGTCCTAGTGGACCGCCACCTAAACCTAACCTAACCTAACCTAACCTTAGGCGTAATCTGAGCTAACGTCTATCTGATATCTCTGCAGCGTAACACAATAATTTTGCGAATAACGCACAACACTTTTAATAAAATAAAAAAAAAAATTTAATTAATTCACTTTCATCACTTCTCACAGAACCAAATCGAAAAATAGGATGTAAGTTCAAGATAAATTAAACTGAAGGTTTAAAAACAAATATCACCATATAAACCATATTTATTAATAAAAAAAAAATGAAATTCACCAATTACAATATAATTGGTATAAACAATATATTATTAATTTTTGATTAAAAATTATTAAATTGATTATGATAATGATATATATACATACTATAGATTTTAACATCAAATATAAAAGTAAATAAAGTTAAATAGTTGTTACCAATCAGCGTATATCTCCAAGTTGTGCACGTCTCGATGGTCTCTCAGAAAGTCAACGAGTTTTTCTTGCGTAAAAAATTACAAGAATTTGACGTTTGTTATAATTATTGTGGCTCGGAAATACCATAAAAGCAGATTCGCAGATCGATCATGTTTGACAGTGTTCAAAATAACAGAAAACAATAACAAACATTTTGGCTGTGATGGTTGTAAGTGTAATATAAGTTTTTCTATTTTATGACATAACTAACTTAATTTTTTTAATATGCATCTATTTAAATTTTAGGCGTGAACAGGCCCCATTAACCGTGGGCCCCATTAACCGTGGGCCCCATTAACCGTGGGCCCGGCTGCTTCGGGTAACTAGTTACGCCACTAAAAGCTGCGTTAGATTTTATGCTGTGAATACTTTTCAAAATATCTAATTCCATTAAACCACTAACTGAAAACAAATTAGAAGTGAAATCCGGAAGAGGAAAGATAACCGACTTGTTAGGTATGTTGCAAAAATAGGAATTTACTACAGCAGGGTCAATAATAATTAAAACATCAGACCTACATTCCGCTATGCCAGTCGCATTAATATTTCCCCAAATTCTTGCCATAGTTTACGATACTTCATATCGGAAGTGTGTTCTGAAATTTAGTAAAGGCTTGATCCCGAAGTAACATTCTGTTAGCAATTTTAAAATCAATCCAGTGTTCGTTTCACCGGGACACAGTTGTTATTAATAGAGTTATTATAAGCACTCAAAAAATAAGTGAAACATAAAATTAATGTTATCGGTCGAATATATTCGACACCAATCAGCACCCAAAAAACAAGAAGAGATTGCTGCATTATCTATGTTACTATGGTGGTAAATAAGCTTGTTCTGTATTTTGACCCGTTTAGATATGACTTTATAGGAGATGAGTAGAAAATCATGATCAGATCCATGTGGCACAGTGTGTTGTATGAACCCCAAAATTCTAGAAACAATAAACTGATTTAGCCAAATCAAAAAATTGACGTCACCACCTATTACGCAATGACTATATCGTAATACAAAAAAAGATAGTATTTTCTGGAAATCATCCAGGTCAGTTAGTTTAGCATGTGACGGATTGTCAAATATCATAGCCTATTAGAATTGTCATGGAAGGAAGTTTCATTTCAGTCATTATAACTTCAGTTCTACCATAAGTACCTGAATAAATTCTCATTAATTTGTAACATTTTCTGTAGTATAGACAGACACCACCACCATTTTTGTGTGTTCTGTCGTACCGTAGAATATTTCACCACTGTCTCGGTAACTTCGCCATATAAACACAATTCGGTATTTTCATTAGCTGTAATAAATGTAAAATTATCAGATGAATGTTTTATACGTAACAATTTTAAATTAACAAGTCCACTGATAAAAATGGTTATCCAAAAAATATAATATCCAGGAACATAAACAAAGCTTTCAATAAGTAGATCAGTCATTTTGAAACTACCTCCGACTTGCAAAATTTAAAGGTATAAAACATCCACCAGTGTTTGATTCTATTTTTGACTTTTTGCATTCTACAGTTTTAGGCAATCGAGACAATCACGATAAACGATTATTTTTACAAAATATTTACATAAAACAACAGATTTCAAACACATATTTATTAAACTTTCAAGAAGTTTCCTAATTTTTTAGGTATAAAATATTTTAGTTTCAATTCAAGCAAAAATGGTACAGTTTTGAAACATGGTACACTTCTTCTTTAACCCTCAATAGAACCAAAGCATTCCTAGATATACAAGCCGTCAAGTTTATTTCACCAGATTTGTCCATTGAGCTCGTCAAGAAAATAACAACTTGACGGAGTTAAAAACCAAGTTAAAAATATGTTATCTCGTTGGACACAAAAGTTGTCATTTTTTTTGACGAGCTCAATGGACACATCAGGTGAATCAACCTTCAAGATAAAATTCGAACTTAAAATAAGGGGGATAGAAAGACAAAAAAAAAATGGATCTTTAATGGTAAAATGTATCCCCCTTAAATAAAGCTTCTTTTAAAATTGTTCTAAACCTGACGGCTTGCATATTTAGGAATGCTTTGATAGAACACAACAAAATGTTTAGCACCCAATCTTTGTCCAAGCACTTGTGGGAGGGTGTCAAAGGTTGTAAAACAAATTTTTGGTGGGTTTTGACGAATTTTTTACATTGTTTACGTCGAAAACTAATATCAACGCTATTGTCGATATTTCCATGTAGACAATCTCCAAATAGGGGTAGACGCACAACAATGTTAAAAAAATGGTGCTTGATCTTGGGCTTTGTGTAACACGATAGGTTCTGTAAGAAGTAATATATATGTCTATAAAAAGCCGAAAAAATCAATTGATTTACAGACAGACAAATTAAATCCTTAATAAATCTTCGTGTGGGCGTAATTCACGCACAAATGAGGTTTCTCCATGGGTTTTTGATATAATGAATATAATTCGCTATGTCAGTACGTTCTGGCCAGATACTTAATGTACATGACGAGAGTTGTATTTTTGGTCGTAGCTAACTGATGAGTAAACCAACTTTTCAGTGCGAAACCAAACTACCAACATAAAGAGCTCATGGAGGGTTCTCATTTTTGAAGAGTAATACATCTGTATAACTCTTGGCCCTTGGGCTTAAAATACGAGGAGGGGGGAATGATATTTCTACTTTTTTCAGTAGATATGTTATGAAGGATTGACCTCTTTATTTTTCTGATTTACCAAATCGAAAATATTGGGATTGTCATGAACAATTAATATATTTGTCTATAAAAAAGCCGGAAAAATCAATTGACGTAAGAAGTAAGTGGAGAGCTAAAATTGAATAAAATTTTATTAATAAATTGTATTTCCAGGAAAAATTAATTAATAATCAAGCTTCAATTATATAAACATAACAACTAATTAATCGTTAATTGACACTAAACTCGTATTTTAAATCAAATAACATCTTGTATTTAACAATCTAACATCTATATCAGAAAACGTTGAATTTTTAAAACTAAGTACAAAATCGTGATTTTACCGTTCCAATTTATTATGTATATATATATAGTACAGGTACGCAAGGGTGAAATGATTTAGAACGATTGAAAAACCCAACCCAACATACTATGGATATCGAACAAATCAAATTAAAGTTAAGCCAGCCCAAACCAAATTTACAAAAATAAATTCATCCATTTCAATTATTTACCAGAATTTCGTTCAATTTTTTCATTTAACCAGTTTATCACAATCACACACACACAAAAGTGATAACATGATTAGGATACCGAAGACAAAAGTTTGTGTGAAACGGTAAAATTGACATTTTTTATGTGTGATGCGATTGTATTTGTTTCACGTTCAAACCCCACATACATTTGTTATTTCGTTATGCTTTTGTATACAATTTTACATGTTGTATTATGGTTATACATAGGCATACATAACGAACTATATGCTTTTTAACAGTTTTTATTGTTTTTGTTGTTGTTCAGTCTCCCAAGCTTTCATACGTGCTTACAACATTAACTATATCTCATACTATTCCTAAAATGGTGTGTGCGCTTACGGGGTTGTACATAAAAGTATACATGAATGTATGATGTTGGGTTGTTGTCACACAAAAGACATAATTTAATTGTTGGTTGTGTTGTGTGGGTGTGGGTTTTATTTTGGTGTGTCTAGCACAGACGCTGTAATTTAAATTAATTTGATGAAATAAGAATCATAATGTTTTAATAATTAAAATTAAAATGGATTGTATAGTGGGTGTTTAATGTATGATCGTAACTAATGCAGGGTGAGTCATAATTAAATGAATGATTTATTTGTTGAATAACTCGGTAACTAAAACAAAAAAACAATTCTTCAACGGCCACCTCTGTAGCATTGATACAAGTTTCGGCTCGTTTTTGAGCACTTTTTTCGGACGACGACGGATTGTACCTTGCTTTCCAGATAGATCGGTGATCATCGCCGAATTTCCTCGTGAAAAGCCCTTCACAGCAAGTTGATCTACTTGTAGCAAAAAGGCGAAATGCTAATAATAACCAATTGTACTAATTACGTCCCACCCTATAGAATGTTGAATTATGGTTGCAAAGCAAATTAAAGGGATTTGTAAAATAATATCATCATCTAACTTTTAACATGTACATATGTAGTACCAGAATCAAAAGCATTTATTTTAATAAATTTGTAAATCTATAAAATCTCAGGTTTAAATCAAAAGTAAAATAAATTAATGGGCTGCAATAAATCATAGCAAAATAAAAACATTTTGCAATTTAACTATAAACTATACTAATAATATTGTAATTTAATTAAGTTTATAATATCTACCCCCTATTCCCTTGTTAAAAACTATAAATTATTTGACCGTGTGTGTAACAATATTATTACCTCAAGTTGGTATATAACTATGTGTAATGTAAATGTTACAGTGAAATTGCATGTTTTAAAGTAATTTAAGGAAATGAACATTAAAAAAAGATTTAACATTTTTATAAAATACTAAAAAGTCGTGTACAAAAAGTATCAAACACACCTCCAAATATCTTTATACAATCATTTATGAATTTATAATTATGTACATATATTTTAATTGGGAGTACGTATTATATGCTAAGCTGAAATTAATTTGAAGTTTATTTTAATCAATCTTTACATCTGACATATCATTCACAAATTATAACAACACTTTTGGCGTCGCAGAGGTTAATTTTTTTTCTCCAATTAGTGTCACAAGGCCCTGTGCGAAAAATGAAACTTACCGCGGAACGCCAAAATCTCATTGTGATACCGATTTCGCCCATGCGCAAGTTTGACAGTAAATTCATACAGATCATTTAACCGCTCTAGTATACATTTCCGCAACCATCTAAGCTTTTTTAGTAACGAATCATTAATGAATCTGAATCAGCTGATCAGGTATTTTCGATTAGTAAAAAAAGATATTCCATAAAACTTTAAATTTTGAAGAACAAAATAAAGAAAATCATTAAAGAATATTGTTTGTGACCTCAGGGGCGTAAATTCATAATAGCCGACATTGCTTTACCAAAATCTTGAAAGATCCCACACGAATTTTCAAAGGTCATGGAAACAATTTCTTATTATGTCTGAAAAAAAAAATGTTTTGGCAGCAAACCGGTCTAGGAATGTGTATGAATTTGAGAGTGGAAGCCAACTTAACAGTGATGTTTACTTTTCGGCTGCAGAAGTGGTATCGCTGCCTATGGTTATTTATTCATATAAAGGGATCCCTGAAGTGATTTGTAAATCGTTCTCCAAACGATGAGGCATGGGTATTAGTGATAATGGAGATTGATATAACCTTTGGATTTGGTTGGTAATTTAACGGTGTCCGTTGAAATCGCTGTTCCCAAATTCCAATTCCTAAATCCAATATGAGTTGAAAATTGTATTGCCGGATGTGTAGCAAAATCTCGTGTCCAAAGAATGTGCGTGGTCCAAAATAGTATTGCGGTATCTTCTCGTTTCCAATTTATTAATGCAGGGTCAAAATATAATATTAGCGGTATATTATCGTGTCCAAGGTAATTTCGGGTAAGTAGGTAAATAAGTTCAATAAAATGCAATCGCCGTATTTTTTTTATCACTGTATATATATATTTTTTATTTTATTAGTTGAACTGTATTCGCTCGCTGTTTTTTTACTAATGAATTTATAAATTTATTATTTCTTTTCTTAAATTCTTTACAAAATTGTCTTGTAGAGACATCTAACTTTTCAAATGATAACTAATATCATTTACTATAAATTTATGAACAATTTCAATTATTAGGCATAAAAACGTTGGGGATTAATAAATTATATGTACTAATTATTTAGGCATAAATAAAAGTGTCAAAATGTCAGAATATTCGTGTTTACAATTCAATTGTGGTGAGTTATTTTTAAATTATTTATAAACTTTTAATTATAATAATACAAAAATCCAAATTTTAATTAATTTTAGATATAATAATAATGGAATGATGTCTACTTTGAAGAAGTGACAGATTAGCTGATGGCTTGTTCAGATAAGTTAAATATAAAATAATTAATCGTACTTTGTTGATTCTTTGTGTTTCTTTTAGCTAATCTTGTGGAGCTGGATCATTCTTAACAGAGATGGATGACAAAGGATTGCAGCTGAGTACTAAATTTCCTATAATTTATTTTGTAGGTAGACATGCTACGCATTTAACATAAACAGTCAGTGAGGTATGTGTTAAGTTACAAATTATTTTAGAAGCTCTGTACTCTAACGCCTAGAATACTGCAACCGCACACAGAAAAAAAATGAATGTAAGCGAAATCAAGAAACTCGCTTTATAATAAACCCAAACGATTTTGTAAAAATTAAAGCGAAAATTCTTAAGATTAACACTTTAGTTTTATATTAAAGCAGTAGTAACTAAAATTAAAGCTAAAAAATTTTAACTAATAGTTATTCGCTTTAATTTTATAATCAAGAAAATTAAAATTTTATAACTAAACGATTATACTAAATGTGTAACGATAGTCGTATTTTTGTTAATTTTAAAGCGATCATCGCTTTCACAAAAGACCGAATATACTAACAATAAAATTAATCGTTTTATCCTTCTAAGTTCTAACGGTCTTAATGTTTTATTTTGCTTGTTCTATATAATTAACCACATGCAGTTCTAAAAGAGAAATTGGTCGAAACGGTTCGTTTATTGTTTTCCGAAACTTATCCAAATTTTTTGGTACTTAAAAATTTTATTAATTTGTTTATATAAGTAAATATTTAAATTTATTAAAGTCGACTGTTTGTTAGTGTAAGTTAGTGCCTGTGTAAAAAAAAAAAAAAAAATGTTCAATAGTTTGGTAGAGGAAAATATTGAATATTTACAACCATCGTCATCTAACTCATCGAATTTAATAGCGTACAATTACGTTGTACCGTTAGCTGAGGAGGTAGTATATCAAAATAATAATACTTTTGATACAAGTAGTTCTGATGAAGAATTACATACCCTCATATATAGTTGGAACTTATCCAATCCTCAATTTATTTATGATATATTACGTGGTAAGTATTATTATATACAAAATTATGTTTCAATTTGTGCATTCATAAAAAATAAAAATGTATGTACAATTCAATTTTTTCTCGAGAGAAGTGTTCAAAAATTGTTACGTGCTGCCTATAAGTGAAGTAGTTAAAACATTTTAAAATTGAGGGGCCGAAATAACGAAAGCAAAATTAAAGTTGATAAAATAAATTTATTAAATATTTTCTTGTCATTTTAAAATATTAAATATGTACAACAAAATTGGTTACACTTATTTTTGTATTGTAGCACTATAATTTCATGTAAAAATCAACTACGGATATCAACTACGCCAATGGCCATAGTTGCTATTATTTTGTTTCTATGCTTTTCGTGTATTTTTGTTATTTTTACAAAACGAATCTCACGACGAAAAAATTCTATGTACTCTTATTATTTTTTTGTTAATTGTAATAAATAAATTAATTTTAATAAATAAATATATCTAAATATATTGTGTTTGAATTGAATCAAAACCAACAACAATGTATACACAAACCGTGCAAAGCGTACAAAAAGTACATCTCTATATGTGCATAGTATAAATACATATAGTACTTCCATGCAAACTTCATCGGTGAAGTGTTAGATGGAGATACTGATATCGTTTTCGATTTTTGAAAATATTTTTGTATATAAATCCGCCCAAATATATGTTCGAATTAATACGCCCAAATGTCATCATATTTTTCTAACCGTTCATTGAATAGTTAAGTGTGTAAAATATAGACATATCCATAGATATTTGTTTATTTCGTTTCGGTTCAACCAACACTAAAACAATATTATTTATAAAAATTTTTATTTATGCACTGATGGTAAATTTTAATGTTGATGAAAATTCTTGGCAGTGCTATTTGATTAAATATGTACAATATCAAATTCCCCATAAAAACCATATACAAAACATAATTTTGTTTTCTTTTTTTTAATTTCTATTTGTATGAAAAATCCTAATAAAACCATGAATATCAACTCTACACAATAATATTTGTAAACAAAATCAGCTGATGTTAGATTTTTCGTGTTAGTTCATCTTTAGAGAGAACAAGGGACCAAAGCATTTATTTCCCTTATGATGGAAAGAGAAAAACATTTGATGTGAAAACTAGTTTTTATAGACGGTTTGTAAAAAAACTTGTGCGGGGGCCTTATTCTCGAATTCCACATCCATTTTCCACATGCGGACATCTGTCAAAATTCATCAAAACGTTCTGAAATTTTAATTCGTAAATAAAACACATGGGGCTTGAACATATTCTTTTTGGAGAATTTCTTCCACCTGCTTATACCCATTCGGAAATATTCCCTTAGTACCAAAAAATTCAATTTTTATGAATTTTGACAGATGTCCACATGTGGAAAATGGATGTGGAATTCGAGAATAGGGCCCCAGGTTTTGACCTACTTAGCTCTTGTTTCAGTATTGGTATAAAAAGTAAAACTAAAAATCAAAATCAAAAATGTCTAGTATTGTTTTAATATTCTTACCTAGGCCGTGCCCGAATACTGTGATAATACCGTAATAAATATTAATTTGTGACATTTACTTGAGAAATTTTCCCCTTCGCAGACATTTGTTATTTTTACTGCCCGAATTTAATAATAAGGCTGTGTTTCAAACGAATAAAAATTCGCATAAAAAGTTAAAAAGTTAAATTTTTGACAATTTATTCACGGACCAGTTAAAAATTTCTAGGTTATATTTTACTATTCTCTACGCAAAATAAAAATAAAAAACGTACACGTTAGAATTTTAACCAGTTCCATTTAAAACACCAAAGCGATTAAAAAGTAAGGAAAATTTAATATTTTTCACCACAATTAACAAATGTAACTTTTTATCCATTGAAACACAGCCTAATTTGTACGTGATAATTTTCTCGCCTACTTTTTTTAATAAAATCAAATTGAAAATAATAATAAAAAATACGACTACATTATACTCCGCGGTTCCACAACCCGATTATTGGTGAAATATTATCCTGTAATGATGAGGAAACGAATAAATACGTAAGGATTTCTGGGGATTCGTTTCACGAAATCACAGATTTTTTACCACGCAAAACGCATGGATGGCAACGTTAGTTTCAACTCATGGCTTTTTGTGGCTTAAAAGTGGGACAAGGCATAGAATGGTGTGGGCTGTTAATATCAAATTATATTATTGTTAATACCCAAATTATATTTTATTGAATATTGTAAAAAATAATATGTTCTCGCTCTTGTTGATTGCTGTTGCTAATAAAATATTCAAATCACATTCAGTAATAAAATATTTCACATGGATCTGTCAAAATGTATCATAGGGAACGACTTTAATAATTTGGATGAGTATAATATTTAACAAGGTATTCAGGCACGGCCTAAATTAATGTTCGTGTAAAACAAACCAAAACAAGTTGTCGCTATAGTTTGATGTATTTCTATAAAGGTATTTTAAAACTAGTTTCGTATGTATAAATTTTATTTACATTTTTAAATTATTAATATTAAAATAGTGTGTGTTTATAAAACTTATTTAAACAAAAACGGCACCAATGCCACAAGAACATTTTTTATTGTGCCACAGGGCAATCGCTGTAAAGTTTGGTTGAAGCATGGTTGTGTGTGGGACAAACTCCAAGAGTGTTCAAAATACTATATATTACATTTTGTGAAAAACACTTCTGTGTCAGTGAGATTAAAATAACTGGGTATACAAAAGTTTTGAAAAGAACGGCGCTAAATAAAATATTTAATAGTTTTGTTTGTAAATGTAAAGACAATTACATCGACGTTGCTTGTCAAAGATTAATAAATCTAAAACTTTATATAACTCCTATTTCAAAAAAACCTTTGCCGCCAACCATTACTTTTAACACAGAGTATTCTGAGGTTGAGCCAGTACTCTGAGTAGGGCTGACTCGCCACCACTCAAACTAAAATATGAAGCAGGGCCCCGAAAACGTATCTAAGGAATTATGATATTCCACAAGTTCCTTTAGCGTGTCCTATATCGCCCTCTCAGTTCCTCAGTCCACATCACCGAAGGAGGACCGAAACCAATCAAGAAAATAAGCAACTGAAAAAAATGTCGAGGTTCCTTTTAAACACTCCGCCTAAATAGAAGCTCGCATCCGTGGATATTGTGGTAAAAGATTTTATTAGCAACTTACTTGAAGAACGGCCAGAAGTGAAAACGTTTGTGTTTAAACAAATATTCCACAAAAAAAAATCGACATGGACACAAACAGAGCAAAAGTAATTTCTAGGATTTTATTTTAAATCACCTGCTTTTTTAAGAATAAGGATTTGTATACCAAATTTTAAAAATATGATTTGTAATATTTCACATAAGTAGCTATTTTATTTTATTAATTTAAAATTAATTTTTTATTTTTATTTAAATAGCTGTGCCACCAGATAGAAAATACTTCATTTTGTGTAACGAGTGGGATATTGCTCGCTTCGCTTATTTCGAAAATCACACAAGTTACACAAAATGATTATTCATAACGTTTCGTCACAAAGATTTTTTCTAATTTTTGTAAAAAAAACAGTAAATTATTGAATTTTGGCAAAAAAGTCTTATGCCTGGTTTCACAAAATAATAGCAATCTCTAGTTAAATAATATTCCCTCCCTTTCTTCTTTTATTAAATTGCGATTTATTTCATAATACAAATTCAGCGCTTGCTAATTTTATTTCTTTTTTTACATCAACATTTTAACTAGAGAGTTAAATATTTAACTGCCCAATTTCATCGAGCTCAATATTTAGCTGAATGCTAAATACTTCTATGTAAAAAAAAATTATTATCAACTTGCATAGAATTTGTATTATGAAACAAAACGTAATTTTATAAAAGAAGAAAGGGAGAAAATTCTATTTAACTAGGGATTGAATATTTTTTTGTGAATCCGGGCCTTAAAGTCGTAAAATTCCAAATTAATTTAATTTTTGTTTTTTTTTTTTGTTTTAAATCAAGTAGACACAAACTGGTGAATATTTCATCACCAGTTGTGAAATAAGGCAGTGATACGTGCAACGTGTTTCCATGCTGATTTGTTGAAATAGCTGTTACTTTTTTAAGATCATGTATTTTTGCGTGAAAGGCAAAAAAACGTTCTGTGTACAAAATTGAACAATGTTCAATTTTTGCCTTAATGCCGCATACTTGAAATCTACCAACGGTAACTTGGTAATTTCAAAGCAAAAGAACTTGACAAAAACGTCACGACAAAAAATTATAAACTTAAGAATTTTAGTGGAACCATTATTTTTCGATATTTGTTTTCAAACCAAACTTTCTTTACTTCTAATAAAATAAACTTTGAATATTTTAAACTATTTTACTGTGGCATAAAATAAAAAACTATTAAACTACAAATTGTTATTGTGTATGTGCAAAGCAAAATGGGGCTACATAATTCGCTAATCACAAAATGTTGACATTTTTTACCTTTTAGGAAAAAATACACTAGACAAATTTTTTCAAATTCAAATAAATTGATGCCTCCGTTAAGCCTAGAGAAATAAAATTTAAATAAATAAATAAAACTAAAAAATAAATAAAACTAAATATTTACATATTCCTTAAGTTTGGATGCAAAATTACGAAGCTTCGTTAAATTTGTTAAGTGACGTTATTTTTCGCTGGGCGAGAATACAGAAATGCTATCTACCCCATTTTTAAGTTTTGTTAATTCTTAATTTTTAAGTTTATTAAGTGGTAACCAGCGAAAAATTATAAACTAATTAAGAATTAACAAAACTTAAAAATGCGGTAGATAGCATTTCTGTATTCTCGCCTAGCGAAAAATTGACGTCACTTAAGAAATTTAACAAAGCTTCGTTAAATTAGATCTGTCAATTAAGAAAAATTAAGAATGAGCGATTTTGTGTCGAAATGTAAGAAATAAATAAAAAAAATAAATAAATTTTTGATGCGGTAGGTGCAAAGATTTTTATTTCATGCGATTTTATTTATATTAAATTCATGAATTTCATCAACTTAAATTTTACTTTTATAGGTTTTATTGTGGTATTACACTGTATATATTCTTCATTTCTTATCTAGTTATGAAAAACCTGCCGTTTCGCAACCTACTACAGTAACCATACGTTATATTAAAATGAAAACCAAATTATAGTATACTTAATACTACCGATGTGAACTTGGCCCGAAAAACCATCCCGAAAAAAAACCTTTTCAAAAAAATTATGTGTATCCTCGCTAAATTTATAAAATAAAGCCTTACAGCACGAAAACTAATATTTTATTACGTACAAAGAAAATAACACTTCATCCCGAAAAATATTATTTTTATTTTTACCCGTACTAATGTATTCATTTCATATAAAATATCTATTTTGTAGAAACTAAAGAAGTGTTTAAAGAAATAAATTATTTTATTAAATTTTTTAATGTTCGATTTTATAATTTTGTAATTATTAATATTGTAAAGTAAATCACGTATATCATCATTTGGACGATAAATTAATTCATTTATTTTTGGGTTTATTTCTGGTTTCAGTTTGATTTCAGATTTTTTTGTCAAAATTCTAAACATTTTACCAACAATACAAAAATAGTTACAAAAATTTCTGCAAGTACCTTCAATCGACTCGTACTTCTTAAAACTAATCGAAACGAAATTACGTCGGTGGCATTTCTCAACCAGGTGGAACTAAGAATTTATGGCCGTTTGATTTGGACAAAAGAGAATTTTTTTTGTTTAATTTACAAGTGATTTTCATACTATACCGCCGATCACACTGATTGCTCCCAACATCGGCAAATTATTGCCACCGCCATTATTGCGAAGAAAGCTTACTCTGATACCGGATCAAATTGAAAGGCAAAACTTTTAATTGGAAAATATGCTAAATTTAAAACTAAACTTGGTTCATTATAATTTAGGCATTATTAATGAAAACATGAATATTAAAATTTAATATAAAATTGTTGAAACACTGAAGTGAATTGTTTAAATATTATTGTATTTCATCCATTATATATGTATACAAAACAAAAGAGGTGATAATTATAAGGAATGTAATTAATATAACAAGAATAATTAAAATACGATAACTAAATCACATGGTATCATGTTTCATAGTAAAATTTCAACCAATGTGATTTCGAGAAGGGTGATTTAAAGCGTTATATTCATTTTAACTGACGTTGGTCAGAAACTTTGATTTATCAAACGCTGTGGCGAAACTCACAGGGATTGATCTATATAACGGGATATGGAATAGACACAGTAGGGCTCTTAGCTACGTAAATTTATAAGCCAGATATCTATGCGATGGCGAGAAGGTTGATTTAAAGCGTTATATTCATGATAACTAACGTTGGTCAGAAACTTTGATTTATCAAACGCTGTGGCGAAACTCACAGGGATTGATCTATATAACGGGATAAGGAATGGACACACCAGGGCCCTTAGCTACGTAAATTTATAAGCCAGATATCTATGCGATGGCGAGAAGGTTGATTTAAAGCGTTATATTCATTTTAACTGACGTTGGTCAGAAACTTTGATTTATCAAACGCTGTGGCGAAACTCACAGGGATTGATCTATATAACGGGATATGGCATGGACACAGTAGGGCCCTTAGCTACGTAAATTAATAAGCCAGATATCTATGCGATGGCGAGAAGGTTGATTTAAAGCGTTATATTCATGATAACTAACGTTGGTCAGAAACTTTGATATATCAATCGCTGTGGCGAAACTCACAGGGATTGATCTATATAACAGGATATGGCATGAACACAGTAGGGCCCTTAGCTACGTAAATTTATAAGCCAGATATTTATGCGATAGCGAGAAGGTTGATTTAAAGCGTTATATTCATGGTAACTGACGTTGGTCAGAAACTTTGATTTATCAAACGCTGTGGCGAAACTCACAGGGATTGATCTATATATGGCATAGGTACAGCAGATCCCTTTACTAAGTAAAATCACAAGTCCCTTGTCTATGCGAAGGCGAGAAGGGTGATTTAAAGGGCTACAGTTGTGGTTCATTTTTAGAATATATATTTTTAATTTAAATAACAAAGTCATCTTCGAAATATTTACATCTGTCAAGTATTCTGGTATCGCATTATCGTACATTAGAACGAAATTATTGGCTATTATTGGTGCATGGGGAACAACAAATGTTTCCAATATTTTGTTAATATACCGAACGGCCGTTATATAGTATATCCATTTGGAACTGATGATGGGCTGATCCGTTGAAGGTTTTTTCACTAACATTTATATTACATTTACATATGTGTTTACAATTCATTGCTGTTGGTCAACAGCGGTTGCATGGCGATTTCTAAGAGTTAATGAAACTACAAAACGGTCATCTTGAACGTTTGTTACTCTTTGCTATAAGTTCTTTGTCGCCTGGTATAAAACATTGTCTTGAAAAATCGCGACGAAACACGTTGTACGGTACTACGGGAAATCCGAAACATAATAGGGAAGTAACGTTAACTTCTCTTATCTTCCAACAATGCCACGATTGTCGTTGCAATTTCTGAGTCTGGCGACATAATAAAAACGTAACACACTGATACAACAAAATGTAAACTCGACAATAAAACCATTGAATATAGCAAAAATGATTTCACAAATTTTGATTATTAATTTGCATTTAAATTTTCCACGCCATCACATATTTTCTATGATTGTTTTGAATGGCCTAGAATTTGACTTTTGTTTCATGTTTCCAGCTAATGCGGTTTAAAATATATTTCAGAAAAAAAAGAGAAATCTGTAGGGTAGATTTATTTTCTATGCCGGTGAGTGTAGTTTTAAAGCAATTAGTGGGTAATAGAGGGTTAGTCATATGTAAGATCTCTATAAGTTATGGGTACAATACAATATGTCACATTTATTTGGTCTCCTTCAAAAGTTTTCTAGTTAGGACTTTGCTAGGTAAAGTTAAGTATGAATAGATAGTTTCGAGTATTGAAATCTTCACATCAGGCATCTTGTGTAAACTACCATGTGTGGATTTACTTTAGTACTATGCGGATTTCTTGCAGTAGCTACAAATTTTTTTAGATCATCGTAGCTAAGAGCCCTACTGTGTCCATGCCATATCTCATTATATAGATCAATCCCGTTAAAATGAATATATTAAATCAACCTTCTCGCCATCGCATAGATATCTGGCTTATAAATTTACGTAACTAAGGGCCCTACTGTGTCCATTCCATATCCCGTTATATAGATTAATCCCTGTGAGTTTCACCACAGCGTTTGATAAATCAAAGTTTCGGACCAACGTCAGTTAAAATGAATATAACGCTTTAAATCAACCTTCTCGCCATCGCATAGATATCTGGCTTATAAATTTACGTAACTAAGGGCCCTACTGTGTCCATGCCATATCCCGTTATATAGATCAATCCCTGTGAGTTTCGCCACAGCGTTTGATAAATCAAAGTTTCTGACCAACGTTAGTTATCATGAATATAACGCTTTAAATTAACCTTCTCGCCATCGCATAGATATCTGGCTTATAAATTTACGTAGCTAAGGGCCCTACTGTGTCCATTCCATACCCCGTTATATAGATCAATCCCTGTGAGTTTCGCCACAGCGTTTGATAAATCAAAGTTTCTGACCAACGTCAGTTAAAATGAATATAACGCTTTAAATCAACCTTCTCGCCATCGCATAGATATCTGGCTTATAAATTTACGTAGCTAAGGGCCCTAATGTATCCATGCCATATCCCGTTATATAGATCAATCCCTGTGAGTTTCGCCACAGCGTTTGATAAATCAAAGTTTCTGACCAACGTTAGTTATCATGAATATAACGCTTTAAATCAACCTTCTCGCCATCGCATAGATATCTGGCTTATAAATTTACGTAGCTAAGGGCCCTACTGTGTGTCAATGCCATATCCCGTTATATAGATCAATTCCTGTGAGTTTCGCCACAGCGTTTGATAAATCAAAGTTTCTGACCAACGTCAGTTAAAATGAATATATCGCTTTAAATCAACCTTCTCGCCATCGCATATATATCTGGCTTATTAATTTACGTAGCTAAGAGCCCTACTGTGTCTATTCCATATCCCGTTATATAGATCAATCCCTGTGAGTTTCGCCACAGCTTTTGATAAATCAAAGTTTCTGACCAACGTTTGTTATCATGAATATAACGCTTTAAATCAACCTTCTCGCCATCGCATAGATATCTGGCTTATAAATTTACGTAGCTAAGGGCCCTACTGTGTCCATGCCATATCCTGTTATATAGATCAATCCCTGTGAGTTTCGCCACAGCGTTTGATAAATCAAAGTTTCTGACCAACGTTAGTTATCATGAATATAACGCTTTAAATCAACCTTCTCGCCATCGCATAGATATCTGGCTTATAAATTTACGTAGCTAAGAGCCCTACTGTGTCTATTCCATATCCCGTTATATAGATCAATCCCTGTGAGTTTCGCCACAGCGTTTGATAAATCAAAGTTTCTGACCAACGTTTGTTATCATGAATATAACGCTTTAAATCAACCTTCTCGCCATCGCATAGATATCTGGCTTATAAATTTACGTAGCTAAGAGCCCTACTGTGTCTATTCCATATCCCGTTATATAGATCAATCCCTGTGAGTTTCGCCACAGCGTTTGATAAATCAAAGTTTCTGACCAACGTTTGTTATCATGAATATAACGCTTTAAATCAACCTTCTCGCCATCGCATAGATATCTGGCTTATAAATTTACGTAGCTAAGGGCCCTACTGTGTCCATGCCATATCCCGTTATATAGATCAATCCCTGTGAGTTTCGCCACAGCGTTTGATAAATCAAAGTTTCTGACCAACGTTAGTTATCATGAATATAACGCTTTAAATCAACCTTCTCGCCATCGCATAGATATCTGGCTTATAAATTTACGTAGCTAAGAGCCCTACTGTGTCTATTCCATATCCCGTTATATAGATCAATCCCTGTGAGTTTCGCCACAGCTTTTGATAAATCAAAGTTTCTGACCAACGTTTGTTATCATGAATATAACGCTTTAAATCAACCTTCTCGCCATCGCATAGATATCTGGCTTATAAATTTACGTAGCTAAGAGCCCTACTGTGTCTATTCCATATCCCGTTATATAGATCAATCCCTGTGAGTTTCGCCACAGCGTTTGATAAATCAAAGTTTCTGACCAACGATTGTTATCATGAATATAACGCTTTAAATCAACCTTCTCGCCATCGCATAGATATCTGGCTTATAAATTTACGTAGCTAAGGGCCCTACTGTGTCCATTCCATATCCCGTTATATAGATCAATCCCTGTGAGTTTCGCCACAGCGTTTGATAAATCAAAGTTTCTGACCAACGTTTGTTATCATGAATATAACGCTTTAAATCAACCTTCTCGCCATCGCATAGATATCTGGCTTATAAATTTACGTAGCTAAGGGCCCTACTGTGTCCATTCCATATCCCGTTATATAGATCAATCCCTGTGAGTTTCGCCACAGCGTTTGATTAATCAAAGTTTCTGACCAACGTTTGTTATCATGAATATAACGCTTTAAATCAACCTTCTCGCCATCGCATAGATATCTGGCTTATAAATTTACGTAGCTAAGGGCCCTACTGTGTCCATTCCATATCCCGTTATATAGATCAATCCCTGTGAGTTTCGCCACAGCGTTTGATAAATCAAAGTTTCTGACCAACGTTTGTTATCATGAATATAACGCTTTAAATCAACCTTCTCGCCATCGCATAGATATCTGGCTTATAAATTTACGTAGCTAAGGGCCCTACTGTGTCCATGCCATATCCCGTTATATAGATCAATCCCTGTGAGTTTCGCCACAGCGTTTGATAAATCAAAGTTTCTGACCAATGTTAGTTATCATGAATATAACGCTTTAAATCAACCTTCTCGCCATCGCATAGATATCTGGCTTATAAATTTACGTAGCTAAGAGCCCTACTGTGTCTATTCCATATCCCGTTATATAGATCAATCCCTGTGAGTTTCGCCACAGCGTTTGATAAATCAAAGTTTCTGACCAACGATTGTTATCATGAATATAACGCTTTAAATCAACCTTCTCGCCATCGCATAGATATCTGGCTTATAAATTTACGTAGCTAAGGGCCCTACTGTGTCCATTCCATATCCCGTTATATAGATCAATCCCTGTGAGTTTCGCCACAGCGTTTGATAAATCAAAGTTTCTGACCAACGTTTGTTATCATGAATATAACGCTTTAAATCAACCTTCTCGCCATCGCATAGATATCTGGCTTATAAATTTACGTAGCTAAGGGCCCTACTGTGTCCATTCCATATCCCGTTATATAGATCAATCCCTGTGAGTTTCGCCACAGCGTTTGATTAATCAAAGTTTCTGACCAACGTTTGTTATCATGAATATAACGCTTTAAATCAACCTTCTCGCCATCGCATAGATATCTGGCTTATAAATTTACGTAGCTAAGGGCCCTACTGTGTCCATTCCATATCCCGTTATATAGATCAATCCCTGTGAGTTTCGCCACAGCGTTTGATTAATCAAAGTTTCTGACCAACGTTTGTTATCATGAATATAACGCTTTAAATCAACCTTCTCGCCATCGCATAGATATCTGGCTTATAAATTTACGTAGCTAAGAGCCCTACTGTGTCTATTCCATATCCCGTTATATAGATCAATCCCTGTGAGTTTCGCCACAGCGTTTGATAAATCAAAGTTTCTGACCAACGTTTGTTATCATGAATATAACGCTTTAAATCAACCTTCTCGCCATCGCATAGATATCTGGCTTATAAATTTACGTAGCTAAGGGCCCTACTGTGTCCATTCCATATTACGTTATATAGATCAATCCCTGTGAGTTTCGCCACAGCGTTTGATTAATCAAAGTTTCTGACCAACGTTTGTTATCATGAATATAACGCTTTAAATCAACCTTCTCGCCATCGCATAGATATCTGGCTTATAAATTTACGTAGCTAAGAGCCCTACTGTGTCTATTCCATATCCCGTTATATAGATCAATCCCTGTGAGTTTCGCCACAGCGTTTGATAAATCAAAGTTTCTGACCAACGTCAGTTAAAATGAATATAACGCTTTAAATCACCCTTCTCGAAATCACATTGGTTGAAATTTTACTATGAAACATGATACCATGTGATTTAGTTATCGTATTTTAATTATTCTTGTTATATTAATTACATTCCTTATAATTATCACCTCTTTTGTTTTGTATACATATATAATGGATGAAATACAATACTATTTAAACAATTCACTTCAGTGTTATATTAAATTTTAATATTCATATTTTGATTAATAATGCCTAAATTATAATGAACAAAGTTTAGTTTTAAATTTAGCATATTTATCCTACGAAAAATTTTTCGGGCTGAATTTGCGTTTTGTGTACTAATTTTCAATTTTTCGGGCTGGAAGCTAAGACACTTTAGATTTATAGCAAATTCACATTCTGAAAAGACCTTTTTCGGGCTGAAAGGTTTTTTCGGGCTAACTTCACATACATTGATTTAAAGCGTTATATTCATTTTAACTGACGTTGGTCAGAAACTTTGATTTATCAAACGCTGTGGCGAAACTCACAGGGATTGATCTATATAACGGGATATGGAATAGACACAGTAGGGCTCTTAGCTACGTAAATTTATAAGCCAGATATCTATGCGATGGCGAGAAGGTTGATTTAAAGCGTTATATTCATGATAACAAACGTTGGTCAGAAACTTTGATTAATCAAACGCTGTGGCGAAACTCACAGGGATTGATCTATATAACGTAATATGGAATGGACACAGTAGGGCCCTTAGCTACGTAAATTTATAAGCCAGATATCTATGCGATGGCGAGAAGGTTGATTTAAAGCGTTATATTCATGATAACAAACGTTGGTCAGAAACTTTGATTTATCAAACGCTGTGGCGAAACTCACAGGGATTGATCTATATAACGGGATATGGAATAGACACAGTAGGGCTCTTAGCTACGTAAATTTATAAGCCAGATATCTATGCGATGGCGAGAAGGTTGATTTAAAGCGTTATATTCATGATAACAAACGTTGGTCAGAAACTTTGATTAATCAAACGCTGTGGCGAAACTCACAGGGATTGATCTATATAACGGGATATGGAATGGACACAGTAGGGCCCTTAGCTACGTAAATTTATAAGCCAGATATCTATGCGATGGCGAGAAGGTTGATTTAAAGCGTTATATTCATGATAACTAACATTGGTCAGAAACTTTGATTTATCAAACGCTGTGGCGAAACTCACAGGGATTGATCTATATAACGGGATATGGCATGGACACAGTAGGGCCCTTAGCTACGTAAATTTATAAGCCAGATATCTATGCGATGGCGAGAAGGTTGATTTAAAGCGTTATATTCATGATAACAAACGTTGGTCAGAAACTTTGATTAATCAAACGCTGTGGCGAAACTCACAGGGATTGATCTATATAACGGGATATGGAATGGACACAGTAGGGCCCTTAGCTACGTAAATTTATAAGCCAGATATCTATGCGATGGCGAGAAGGTTGATTTAAAGCGTTATATTCATGATAACAAACGTTGGTCAGAAACTTTGATTAATCAAACGCTGTGGCGAAACTCACAGGGATTGATCTATATAACGGGATATGGAATGGACACAGTAGGGCCCTTAGCTACGTAAATTTATAAGCCAGATATCTATGCGATGGCGAGAAGGTTGATTTAAAGCGTTATATTCATGATAACAAACGTTGGTCAGAAACTTTGATTAATCAAACGCTGTGGCGAAACTCACAGGGATTGATCTATATAACGGGATATGGAATGGACACAGTAGGGCCCTTAGCTACGTAAATTTATAAGCCAGATATCTATGCGATGGCGAGAAGGTTGATTTAAAGCGTTATATTCATGATAACTAACATTGGTCAGAAACTTTGATTTATCAAACGCTGTGGCGAAACTCACAGGGATTGATCTATATAACGGGATATGGCATGGACACAGTAGGGCCCTTAGCTACGTAAATTTATAAGCCAGATATCTATGCGATGGCGAGAAGGTTGATTTAAAGCGTTATATTCATGATAACAAACGTTGGTCAGAAACTTTGATTAATCAAACGCTGTGGCGAAACTCACAGGGATTGATCTATATAACGGGATATGGAATGGACACAGTAGGGCCCTTAGCTACGTAAATTTATAAGCCAGATATCTATGCGATGGCGAGAAGGTTGATTTAAAGCGTTATATTCATGATAACAAACGTTGGTCAGAAACTTTGATTAATCAAACGCTGTGGCGAAACTCACAGGGATTGATCTATATAACGGGATATGGAATGGACACAGTAGGGCCCTTAGCTACGTAAATTTATAAGCCAGATATCTATGCGATGGCGAGAAGGTTGATTTAAAGCGTTATATTCATGATAACTAACATTGGTCAGAAACTTTGATTTATCAAACGCTGTGGCGAAACTCACAGGGATTGATCTATATAACGGGATATGGCATGGACACAGTAGGGCCCTTAGCTACGTAAATTTATAAGCCAGATATCTATGCGATGGCGAGAAGGTTGATTTAAAGCGTTATATTCATGATAACAAACGTTGGTCAGAAACTTTGATTTATCAAACGCTGTGGCGAAACTCACAGGGATTGATCTATATAACGGGATATGGAATGGACACAGTAGGGCCCTTAGCTACGTAAATTTATAAGCCAGATATCTATGCGATGGCGAGAAGGTTGATTTAAAGCGTTATATTCATGATAACAAACGTTGGTCAGAAACTTTGATTAATCAAACGCTGTGGCGAAACTCACAGGGATTGATCTATATAACGGGATATGGAATGGACACAGTAGGGCCCTTAGCTACGTAAATTTATAAGCCAGATATCTATGCGATGGCGAGAAGGTTGATTTAAAGCGTTATATTCATGATAACAAACGTTGGTCAGAAACTTTGATTTATCAAACGCTGTGGCGAAACTCACAGGGATTGATCTATATAACGGGATATGGAATGGACACAGTAGGGCCCTTAGCTACGTAAATTTATAAGCCAGATATCTATGCGATGGCGAGAAGGTTGATTTAAAGCGTTATATTCATGATAACAATCGTTGGTCAGAAACTTTGATTTATCAAACGCTGTGGCGAAACTCACAGGGATTGATCTATATAACGGGATATGGAATAGACACAGTAGGGCTCTTAGCTACGTAAATTTATAAGCCAGATATCTATGCGATGGCGAGAAGGTTGATTTAAAGCGTTATATTCATGATAACAAACGTTGGTCAGAAACTTTGATTTATCAAAAGCTGTGGCGAAACTCACAGGGATTGATCTATATAACGGGATATGGAATAGACACAGTAGGGCTCTTAGCTACGTAAATTTATAAGCCAGATATCTATGCGATGGCGAGAAGGTTGATTTAAAGCGTTATATTCATGATAACTAACGTTGGTCAGAAACTTTGATTTATCAAACGCTGTGGCGAAACTCACAGGGATTGATCTATATAACGGGATATGGCATGGACACAGTAGGGCCCTTAGCTACGTAAATTTATAAGCCAGATATCTATGCGATGGCGAGAAGGTTGATTTAAAGCGTTATATTCATGATAACAAACGTTGGTCAGAAACTTTGATTTATCAAACGCTGTGGCGAAACTCACAGGGATTGATCTATATAACGGGATATGGAATAGACACAGTAGGGCTCTTAGCTACGTAAATTTATAAGCCAGATATCTATGCGATGGCGAGAAGGTTGATTTAAAGCGTTATATTCATGATAACAAACGTTGGTCAGAAACTTTGATTTATCAAACGCTGTGGCGAAACTCACAGGGATTGATCTATATAACGGGATATGGAATAGACACAGTAGGGCTCTTAGCTACGTAAATTTATAAGCCAGATATCTATGCGATGGCGAGAAGGTTGATTTAAAGCGTTATATTCATGATAACTAACGTTGGTCAGAAACTTTGATTTATCAAACGCTGTGGCGAAACTCACAGGGATTGATCTATATAACAGGATATGGCATGGACACAGTAGGGCCCTTAGCTACGTAAATTTATAAGCCAGATATCTATGCGATGGCGAGAAGGTTGATTTAAAGCGTTATATTCATGATAACAAACGTTGGTCAGAAACTTTGATTTATCAAAAGCTGACGCGAAACTCACAGGGATTGATCTATATAACGGGATATGGAATAGACACAGTAGGGCTCTTAGCTACGTAAATTAATAAGCCAGATATATATGCGATGGCGAGAAGGTTGATTTAAAGCGATATATTCATTTTAACTGACGTTGGTCAGAAACTTTGATTTATCAAACGCTGTGGCGAAACTCACAGGAATTGATCTATATAACGGGATATGGCATTGACACACAGTAGGGCCCTTAGCTACGTAAATTTATAAGCCAGATATCTATGCGATGGCGAGAAGGTTGATTTAAAGCGTTATATTCATGATAACTAACGTTGGTCAGAAACTTTGATTTATCAAACGCTGTGGCGAAACTCACAGGGATTGATCTATATAACGGGATATGGCATGGATACATTAGGGCCCTTAGCTACGTAAATTTATAAGCCAGATATCTATGCGATGGCGAGAAGGTTGATTTAAAGCGTTATATTCATTTTAACTGACGTTGGTCAGAAACTTTGATTTATCAAACGCTGTGGCGAAACTCACAGGGATTGATCTATATAACGGGGTATGGAATGGACACAGTAGGGCCCTTAGCTACGTAAATTTATAAGCCAGATATCTATGCGATGGCGAGAAGGTTAATTTAAAGCGTTATATTCATGATAACTAACGTTGGTCAGAAACTTTGATTTATCAAACGCTGTGGCGAAACTCACAGGGATTGATCTATATAACGGGATATGGCATGGACACAGTAGGGCCCTTAGTTACGTAAATTTATAAGCCAGATATCTATGCGATGGCGAGAAGGTTGATTTAAAGCGTTATATTCATTTTAACTGACGTTGGTCCGAAACTTTGATATATCAATCGCTGTGGCGAAACTCACAGGGATTGATCTATATAACAGGATATGGCATGAACACAGTAGGGCCCTTAGCTACGTAAATTTATAAGCCAGATATTTATGCGATAGCGAGAAGGTTGATTTAAAGCGTTATATTCATGGTAACTGACGTTGGTCAGAAACTTTGATTTATCAAACGCTGTGGCGAAACTCACAGGGATTGATCTATATATGGCATAGGTACAGCAGATCCCTTTACTAAGTAAAATCACAAGTCCCTTGTCTATGCGAAGGCGAGAAGGGTGATTTAAAGGGCTACAGTTGTGGTTCATTTTTAGAATATATATTTTTAATTTAAATAACAAAGTCATCTTCGAAATATTTACATCTGTCAAGTATTCTGGTATCGCATTATCGTACATTAGAACGAAATTATTGGCTATTATTGGTGCATGGGGAACAACAAATGTTGATTTAGTTATCGTATTTTACAACCATGTGATTTAGTTATCGTATTTTAATTATTCTTGTTATATTAATTACATTCCTTATAATTATCACCTCTTTTGTTTTGTATACATATATAATGGATGAAATACAATACTATTTAAACAATTCACTTCAGTGTTATATTAAATTTTAATATTCATATTTTGATTAATAATGCCTAAATTATAATGAACAAAGTTTAGTTTTAAATTTAGCATATTTATCCTACGAAAAATTTTTCGGGCTGAATTTGCGTTTTGTGTACTAATTTTCAATTTTTCGGGCTGGAAGCTAAGACACTTTAGATTTATAGCAAATTCACATTCTGAAAAGACCTTTTTCGGGCTGAAAGGTTTTTTCGGGCTAACTTCACATACATCTTAATACTCAGTCATATATTTTTTTTACTTAGGAATATCGACTATTTTGCGTTGGCATTCGCTAACAAGATTTGAAAGTGGAGTATCCATGAATATAATTAGGTTTTTAAAAAATAAATGTGACGGCATGATTGAAATAGACCAACGTTGCATTCTGTGATGGATAAAATATCAATAAAAAAAGAATTGGAATATAATACAGCAAATGACCTAATCCATGGATATCAGGACCTTGGTGGACTTGGAAGGGGCAATTTGATTTCCGACAAAGCATTTGTATTTATGCTACGTGTACTCAACCGCAATTGGAAACAAGTAGTCGGTTATTACATGGGTTCACCAAAAGGCGACCAACGGAACAGAAACAGTTGTCAACAAAGTTCACAAAACCGGTTTGCAAATAGTTGGTATCAAATATGGTCAAGGTAGTACAAACAGAAAAGCACTTTCAAGCTTAGGGAGCCATGGGCGAGGTTTGGCCCACGAAAAATATTTTGTTTTTACGACATCCCTCACCTTTTTAAAAGTGTTCAGAATTGTTTATATTCTGATAACATATTAACCAACGACTGCGAAAAGACAATATTGTGGCAGATACTACAAACACTTTATTCTATGGAGCATGGATCAGTGAGAGTTTTACATGACCTCACTCGTAAGCACATTTGCCCCGATATTTTTGAAAAACTTAAAACTTAAATAGATCCAAATATTTTTTATATGAAGATTTTGGTAAACAATTGAATTAAAAATGATATTTTGATGTTAAATAAGTTTAGTTTACCAATAAATAGCGCGTCAAATTTAAATTTAGGCGTATAAAAATGACGGCTCTCGATAGCAGCTATCCGGAGCGAATAAAAAAACACTACAATAGTTATATAAGGAATATAATACAAGAAAAGGTACAAAAAAATGTATGCAACAGCTAAAGGAAGCGAACATACGAGTATGTTTTGTTCCTAGATGTTAAATTATTATTAGTACTGCAAGTTGACAATGTAGATCTGCTCTCTAGTATATTTAACAGGGTTTTTCAGTAACAAAGTTACTAAACAGTTTAATTGTAACAATTGCTCAATATTTGCGGTTATATACATATACAATATATACAAATAATTAAGAACGAGAAAATTACGCTCTTTAAAAATAAAGACCCATGTAACTGAAAATACGAAATCAGCTGCATGCATATGGAAATTTGTGTCCTCCGTCGAATTCGAAGAATTCATCGAAAACATATTAAATACATTTAAAAAAAATATTTAAAATATGGGTTGCGAAGAAAATGTTCTTGACAAACTTTTTACGAAGTTTATTCACGGGAAATATCCACATCGATTAAGTAATGTGGACACTGCTCGTATTACCAAATATATAATTGCTGAATTTATACGTCTTAGCTTAAAGCAAAAAAAATGATGAACTCAAGCAACCGAAAAGGCATCAAAATAAAATTTTTCAATTTAGAAGAAACCGAAAACTAAAATTCTACTAATTGTAGTGTTTTTTTATTCGCTCCGGATAGCTGCTATCGAGAGACGAGAGCCGTCATTTTTCTACGCCTAAATTTAAATTTGACGCGCTATTTATTGGTAAATTAAACTTATTTAACATCAAACTATCATTTTTAATTCAATTGTTTACCAAAAACTTCATATAAAAAATATTTGGCTCTACCTATTTCTACGGAGCGCTATCCGGAGCCATTTTTTATATGACGGCTCTCGATAGCAGCTATCCGGAGCGAATAAAAAAACACAAATATTTAACTTTTTTTTTTGTTATTTTGAAATGGATTTCATTGTATTTACTTAAAATGTTTATGCTACCAAAACAAAATACAAAAGGTCAATGACCGTGTGAACCGCAAAAATAAAAATTATCTTTTCTCATTCCTAAACAATTTTTTGCTCAATAGAAATTACATATCTACATATTCAATTATTTATTAAAATATAAAAATAAAAATAATTAGTGAAAATTTTAAATAAAATAAAAAATTGAGTTGAAATTAAAAAATGACAAATTGATTTTTATTGCCATTTTGGTCAGTTTTAGGCAATGACCTTCAGTATTTAAAAAAAAAAAAAAATATGTTTGAGTAGTACGTACAACAAAAATACACAATTAAAATGTGTATTTAAAAGGATGTGTAGTCGGCTATGAACATATGTTTATTCGTTACTAAGTGTTAGAGTAGGATAAAACTACACGTGAACAATTCGAATTTCTGTTGTATGTTCAATTAACCATACAAACATTTAGGCGATGGCCAAAGTTTGTATATTAACTTTATATGCGATCGACGCGACATCTGGAATTTCACCGATTAAATATTTTTTTTCTATGATGGTAGTACTATATGTATTTATACTATGATATGTGTTAGTGTGTAAATGAACGTTTCGTTTTGTGATATTTGATTGTGAGTGCATTTTATCTACGTTTTTATGTACGTTTGTTTGCTTAATACACAACTAGAATAATGTACATTTTGTTTATGTGTATCTGTTAATTGAACTTTCCGCACAGCTTGTATAGACATTGTATTTGGTTTTGATTCAATACTTTACTGTACACATTTCTTTAAACTTTAGAAAAAGGTTTGCAAATAAAACATTTAAAAATGCTGCAGAAACATCATGTTGATGAAATACTTCCTGTTTCAAATTTACTGGATCGGATAGAATTCGATGATGCCATTCTGATATGGAATAAACACCAACATTCAAATTCCAGACATATAATCGAGTCTGAGAGCCCTCCATTAATGAAGTCACATGCATCTACACCATTTTTTAGTGATAGTGAGGAGTCGAGCTCATCAAGTTGTGAAGTAAGTAGGATTTCGATACTATTTTAAAGTGTATTTTGTTGAAAAAAATAACTCTACTCAGTTTCGAGTTATTTTTTCTTAACAAAATAACCTTTGGAGTTAATTGTTTTTTTATGTGTTGACAGTAGAAATTTATTTGTTTTATAAATCACAATAATTTAACAAGCGTTACCTCCATCGCTATATTTTAATTTAAATAAATTAACTATGCTTAAAAACTGACTTTGACTAATAAAACATATATTTACCTCGATTAATAATTGCTCAATTTTGCCATTTTATAACAAAACACAACTAAATATAAATTAACGTTACATAAAAAAAATTATAAAAATGCAAACCAATGGTGTTGGGTATTATAACTCAAATTGGAACAGAGTTAAATAACTCAAAAAATTTTAAAGAGTTATTTAACTACTGCGAGGAGTTATTCAATGCAATTATTGTTGTATTTTTATCAACCAAATACGCTTTTAATCAACAACATTGTACAACATATGAAAAATCAATTAAGCCAAAATCCTCTTTTTGCTATAATTACCAATTAAGGAATTGTTATATCATTAAAGGAAATGTTTGTTTTGTCTGTGCTACAAATTTTGCTACTACACATTTTTTTCAAATTAGAAATTAGAAGATATTTTAAAAAAGACCAAAATCGGTAGTTTATTGCTTGACTTAAAACGTAAAAATATAAAGAAGCTTAATGTTTTACAACAAAAGATGATATGCGACTGAAAATTTATTGTGCTTCCGCAACGATTATTTTAGCACAAACTTACAAACCGGACACTTCCTCGATACAAATACTTGTTGTAAAAAAAATATATTTATCAATTTTTATTGATTTTAATTGCTTGTGTGTTGCTCGCCTTAAAAAAATGGAATAATAATAAAAAGTAATTTTATGACAAAAGCTACAATACAATATTTAACTCCGCCATCTATAAACAAATATTATAAATTTACCTAAGTGGTTTACATGTATACAAAATTTTATGTAAGTCTACTTTAGTACACAAAAATTTAGGTAAGTGTAATTTAATTCTAATTTGACAGTACTCATTTTGACAGATCAAAATGTTTTCAAGAACAAAAAAATAAAAATAAAAACAAATAACTTTCATCTAATCTAGAGCAGTGGACTGTAAAGCTAAGTATTTTGAGTTTATATAATTCAACAAATATTAATTTAATAATAAATATAATTCTTATATTTTCAGGTATGTAGATACGGAACATCATCCAATTACGAAGGTCGTTTTTAACAGCGACGTTATTATAGACGATGTTTCTAATAAAAACAAGAAAATGACTCATCATGAAATGAAATTTTTTGCCGAAGACATTCATCGTCTTTTTGATGGAGAGGTACCAGTAAGTTAAATAATTTTTACGAATTTTAACAACACCTGGATGGATTTAGAAAATATGTTATCTATTTAAATTTGCAACGTACATTTTCTACGTGATTTTATTTTTTTATTGTTTAAACTACCTATTTTTAAAAATCAATCTTATGTATTTCTCAGGAGGTATATTATCAGAAAAGATCGACGGGGAATCCAAAAGGGAAACTCTTTAATAAGCAAAGGAACTTGCTTCATAACATAAAAAAAAATCGGAGCCGGCGAGCATGAAAAGTACGCCGGAAGAATTAGGCAACATTGAAGAATGATTTGAGCAATGCTTAGATGAGAAAATGTTTTTGCAACGGCACACGGAACCGTGGGAAAAAATTGAGACATTGTGGAAAAAAACATCACAATATAGATTGCAAACTTCAAAAAAATGTTACTAAACTCAGTTTTTCAAGAATGGCCTCTGTTAAAAGATGCCAGGGCACCTTCGCTCGTAAGAAATTATCTACAAAATTATTTATTTAGGTTTAACATCTAATTTTTTAATTGTTAGTTTGATATAGATTTTGAATTTCTGTATCCATCGAAAAAATAATAATTTATTCAACGAGTGGAAACGAATATCAAATACGGCCATTCAAAAAATAAAACCAGCTATCAGATATTTCCACAAAAATTCTTCTACAACAAATGAAGGATGATGCCACAGAAGGTAAAGTTAATTTTATAGACAACGTCTGCTACATTTATTCTAATATCAAAAAACTATTTTCAGATGAACGAGATGAAAATATTGTTCTAAGCCTGTATGCTTTGATAAAGCCATCGGCAAGAATTACCCATTCCAACAAAATATGGAAACCATCCATCAAAGATTCCCAAGATGGACAGTTTCAAATAATTGATACTTTAAATAATCTAGAAAATAGAATAGATGAAAGTTCTGCTAAATACGCTGCCAAAGGTTTAAAAATGCAGCCGTTTTTGTGTGGCATTATGAATATAGAAAAAACCTTATATTATGTTTATGTAGATCCATAGTATAAATACATATAGTACTTCCAAGCAAACTTCATCGGTGAAGTGTTAGATGGAGATACCCTCCCGGCGCAAAAATGTATACAGCAAAAATGTACAGCGTACGAACAGTTTACGAACGCTTTTTTTTATAATACACTGCTACATTTACATTCTCTATACACAGTGCTGTCAATTATTATATATTGCGGCTTTGTTTTAGTTTCAATTTTTTTTTGTACAAATTAAATTAAAGTTGTCGTATTGTGAAAATATAAAAACTTCTGATAATTATTGTTAGTTTTTCGTGGCATTCAAGAGCAGCACTATATCCATAATATCATATAAAAATCATTATAATGAATATTTTGAAAGGTATTTAAATAATACTCGAAGTACTTCATCTATGATTGAAACATTTTATTTCATTTCAGAAAAAGATTAATTAACAAATTTGGCACGTTGTGTCTTGTGTTGCGGCTTATTTGAAGAAAAATACAAATAAAAGATAAGATTGATTTAAAAAAATTGTTTTATTCTAATTAAATGGGGCAATTCGCACTAAACCGTTCGTCAATGTTACGCTTAAGCAGTTCGTAAACATTACGTTTAAGCGTACACATTATGAACACTTTTATACATGCTAATACATACACAAGTCTTCGCAAATTTGTTTCACTTCTCATGTGACAAAAGTACACATTACGTACTATATTCGTACTGTTTTAGTGTAACGTTTACGAACACCTTAGTATAGCAAAGTCTTCGTAAACCGTACGTTTATGATACACCTGGTCTGGAGGGTACTGATATCGTTTTCGATTTTTAAAAAGATTTTTGTATATAAATCGCCCAAATATATGTTCGAATTATACGCCCAAATGTCAGGATATTTTTCTAACCTTTCATTGAATAGTTAAGTGTGTAAAATATAGACATATACATAGATATTTATTTCGTTTCGGTTCAACCAACACTAAAACAATATTATTTATAAAAAATCATTTTAATGTTTTCGCAATTTTTAATTATGCACTGATGGTAAATTTTAATGTTGATGAAAATTCTTGCCAGTGCTATTTTATTTGATTAAATATGTACAATATCAAATTCCCCATAAAAACGATATACAAAACATAATTTTGTTTTCGATTTTTAATTTCTATTATAAAAAATCCTAATAAAAACATGAATATCAACACTACACATTTATATTTGTAAACAAAATCAGCTGATGTTAAATTTTTCGCATTTGTTCATTTTTAGAGAGTTCAAGGGACTAAAGCATTTATTTCCCTTACGATGGAAAGCGAAAAACATTTGGTGTGAAAATTAGTTTTTATAGACGGTTTGTAAAAAAACTTGTGCAGGTTTTGACCTACTTAGCTCTTGTTTGGTATAAAAAGTAAAACCAAAACCAAAATCAAAAATGTCTAGTATTGTTTTAATATTCTTACTAAATTAATGTTCTTGTAAAACAAACCAAAACGGTATTTTGAAACTAGTTTCGTATGTTTAAATTTTATTTACATTTTTAAATTGTGATATTAAAATGGTGTGTGCTTATAAAAATTGTTTAAACAAAAACGATACCAATGCCACAAGAACATTTTCTATTGTGCCACAGGACAATCGCCGTAAAGTCTGGTTGAAACATGGTTGCGTGTGGTATAAACTCCAACAGTGTTCAAAATATATTGCATTTTGTAAAGAATACTTCTGTGTCAGTGAGTTTAAAATAAGTGGGTCCAGAAAAGTTTTGAAAAGAACGGCACTTCCAAAAACATTTAATAGTTTTGTTTATAAATGTAAAGACAGTTACATCGACGTTGCTTGTCAAAAATTAATAGATCTAAAATTGTATACAACTACCAAAGCTCAAATTAAAATATGAAGCAGGGCCCCCAAAAACATATCTAAGGAATTATGATATTCCACAAGTTCCTTTAGCGTGTCCTATATCGCCCTCTCAGTTCCTCAGTCCACATCACTGAAAGAGGACCGAAACCAATCAAGAAAACGAGCAACCGAAAAAAATTCCGAGGTTCCTTTTAAATATTTCACCTAAAAAGTAGCTCGCATCCGTGGATATTGTGATAAAAGATTTTATTAGCAACTTACCTGAAGATCGGCCAGAAGTGAAAACGTTTGTGTTTTCACAAATATTCCACAAAAAAAAATTGACATGAACACAAGCAGAGCAAAAGTTATTTCTAGAGTTTAATTTTAAATCATCTGCTTTTTATAAACATTTGCTGAAGAAAAATTTTTATTTATCAAGTAAGAATAAGGATTTGTATACCAAATTTTAAAAATATGATTTGTAATATTTCACTTAAGTATTTTATTTTATTAATTTAAAATTAATTTTTATTTTTATTTAAATAGCTGTGCAACCAATTAGGAAATACTTCATTTTGTGTAAAGAGTGGGTAATTGCTCGCTTCGCTCGTTTCGAAAATCACACAAGTTACAAAAAATGAGATTTCATAACGTTTCGTTACAAAGCTTTTTCTAATTTTTGGAAAAAAAACAATAAATTATTGAATTTTGGCAAAAAAAGTCTTTAAATCGTAAAATTCCAAATTAATTTCATTTTTTTTTTTTTTTTAAATCAAGTATACACAAACTGGTGAATATTTCGTCACCAGTTGTGAAATAAGGCAGTGATACGTGCAACGTGTTTCCATGCTGATTTGTTGAAATAGCTGTTACTTTTTTAAGGTCATGTAATTTTGCGTGAAAGGCAAAAATATTTGCTGTATACAAAATTAAAAATGTTCAATTTTTTCCTTAATGCCGCATACTTGAAAACTACCAACGGTAACTTGGTAATTTCAAAACAAAAGAACTGAACAAAAACGACATGACTTGACGGACATACAATTTTCTCATCTTTTTGGTAATTTTTTTCACCTCCTTACCAACTTAAAAAAACACAATTTTTATTTTCATACGAGAAAAAAAAAAGGAATTTTTAAGTTGGGATTGGGGAAGGGGGCGGGGGGAACTATCCAAATAGATGAGAAAATTTTAGGTCCATCATAAGTTCTTCTGTTGCGGAATTACCATAAAACTGTCGGTAGTTTTCAAGTATGCGGCCTTTAAATGCTCAACCAGTGAAAAATTATAAATTCAAGAATTTTAATGATCCTAATTTTCCTTAATTTTTTTTGCAATTCCAACCAGCAAAAAATTATAAACTTAAGAATTTTAGTGGAACCATTATTTTTCGATATTGGTTTTCAAACCAAACTTTCTTTAATTCTAATAAAATAAACTTAAATATTTTAAACTATTTAAATTACTATTAAATTACAAATTATTATTGCTTATGTGCAAAGCAAAATGGGGCTACATAATTCGCAATCACAAAATGTTGAATTTTTTACCTTTTAGGAAAAAATACACTAGACAAATTTTTCCAAATTAACAAATAAATTAATATCTCCGTTAAGCCTAGAGAAATAAAGTTAAAATGAATAAATAAAAATAAAAAGCCATTTATTTCTTAAGTTTCTACGCAAAATCGCGCGTGACGAAAATGACGTTCATTTTTCGCTGGGCGAGAATACACAAATGCTATCTACCGTATTTTTAAGTTTTGTTAATGCTTAATTTTTAAGTTTAATTATAAATTTTTCGCTGTTCGCCACTTAAAGGCATTTAAAATGGTCTACTTGATGCAATTATTTTTATTGTCTTAAAGGCTTGTACATGTACCACTGTATATATTCTTTATTTCCTAACTACTTAAGAAAACCCTTCCGTTTCGCAACCTACTACAGTAATCATACGTTATATTAAAATGAAAACCAAATTAGAGTATACTTAATTCTCATACCGATTTTATACCGTACATAGTATATTAGCAAAATAGTATAATACTATTTTGCTATCCGGTGTAAACCCGATGTTTTGATAGTATAATAGCAAAAATAAAATATACATAATATTTGAATTTCATATAGCTATCAAATTTTAATACCTATTATATTTTATTTTATTGTAGAAGGAAAATTTGTGACAGTGTATTGTTCCTAAATTAGTCTAGAAAAATTTGTGTGTATTCGGAAATTATAATTTTTCATTATTTTGTTTTAATTTTCTGTGTTTTATGAATATTTTATGCGGTTTAAAACCGACTATGACAGATAGTAAAATAGTATTATACTATTGTGCTATTACACTATCTACGGTGTAAAGCCAGTATCAGTCATATATTTAGATACAGCAGACTCTAAATTTTGAAATACTATGCTGGCTTCGGTTGTGTCAGCGTACGCACATTGGTTCGGATTTTTTGAATATTTACATTTGGAATTCAAGCTGTCAAATAAATTGTTCAGTTTACAAATAAATTCTGCAGTATCAAGCGCTATTTGTTGCAAACTAATTTTGGTGGTTCATGTTTCTTTTCCCTCATCTATTTATAAAAAAAAAAAAATAGAAAACAAAATATTAACTTATGTTTTAACCCTTTTTTGGCACAAAGTGAACTGCGATCATATGCATCCCACGCTTATGTCATAAATTTTAAATTGCTAATAATTTAAATAAGCTTTTAATTTTTTAACAAACTTACATAGTTTAATTTTTTGACTATATAATCTATACTACATTAAAAAGTACACTTTCAAGAAGCTCCAAAAAAAATTTTAAGGTAAAATATTTAATACTTTATTTATTATAACGGTTTTTGTTCGTGGGAAGCATATGATCCCTATGTGCCGAGTACGTCATTCGGCAGAAGTGTGCCGAATAAGGGTTAAATGTTTGTGTTTCGAAATATTAACTGGCGAAAACTAAATAAGAAACTATAATATAAATAAATATTTACAAATATTTATTTGTTTATTTTTTATTAGGTCTGTTATGTTTCTCTGTTATATATATATGTATATAGACAACACAACATCTCCCTATTGGAAGCGTATCAGAAAACTCTAATTTTATTAAAATCTTAATATTCCACTTTTATGAAAAATTTATAAACAGAGCGATTGATTACTTTTTGATTACTGAATCATAAATATTAATAGTTTTGGCTTTTACAAACTATTTAATTAACATAATTAATTTAAAATATTAAACACATAAAATTAAAATTTGAAAACCCAAAAATATTTTAACTTGAAACTACAGAACATTTTCAATTTTAATGAAATTACCGTTATTTTTTTAATTATGTTGTTCCTTTTTATGAATCCACCTTAATTATGTTTTAAGTTTTTTTTAGGATTAGTTGGAAAGCATGCATAATAATGCAACTCAACAATATTATTTCGAATCCTATTATTTGAATAATACAAATGATGATATCGATATTTTGTTTCACGAATTTTTTAAAAACTTTGATCTCATGGAAGCAAGGTTTAAACCTTTTTAAAAATATTTTTAAAGGCATTTTCGTTCATTTTAGAGATCAAACAAAAATTTTATGGGACGGCATGAAAGAAAAAATATTAAGGATCACTCTAATATTGACAAATTGATTTTTATTCCAGTTTTGTTCAATTTCAGGCAATGACCTTCAGTATTTTAAAATAAATAAAAAATTATGTTTGAGTAAAACTTTTACGTATAATAAAAATACAGAAAAATATGTAAAAGTATATGTACCACTGATCCTTATGTAGTATAGTTGGCGATGTATATAAATACATATGTTATTTCGTTACTAAGTGTTAGAGTAGGATAAAACTACACGTGAACAATTCGAAATTCCGTTGTATGTTCAATTAACCTTATAAACATTTAGGCGACTACCAAAGTTTTATATTATTTTTTATATGTGATCGACGCGACATCTGGAATTTCACCGATTAAATATTTTTTTTGTATGATGGTAGTACTATATGTATTTATACTATGGTAGATCGAAACATTTATTATAAATGTGAAAACTTATTAAATGCCATCGACCTCTGCTTCAAAGTGTATATGACACTAAATCTGCAATATAGTAAAGATTTTGAACAGGTTTGGGAGTTTATACAGAAGCAGTTTTATAATATTGAGACACTTTTTGATTAATACCCGCAGTCATCAGATTTTAAAAATTTGTTTGATTGACAAATTACACTTTACAGCTGTTACCATTGTATTAATTCTTCTTTTTCTGATGTAAATTTACTAATTCAACACATTAAACATCAGCATAAATACATAAATTATTTTACTTGTAATCAAAATAGTTGTTTACAATCATTTTCAAATTTAACTAAATTCAAAAGACACTTAAACAGAATTCACATCAATGAAATAAACTTATCGGAGATGATCGTTTCTAGTAATCCTGAACCATTGCATATTAATAATATAGCTAACGTGTTAAACTCGATAGTTGTAAGTAACGTCACAAATAAACAAGATATACCACCTTGTAATAATTTATATATGGCTTCTAGTATGCCATGTAAGCTAAATGGAGAATTTTATAAAAATATATTATCTGCAAACATTGAATTACACAACAGGGATAATTTTAATAGAAAAGACATTCTTTTTGTTCAAAACACCATTTTTAAATTGATTAAAACATCCATACGTGAAATTTGTGAAATTCTTAAACCTAATCCAGAATCAAATGAATTTAATGATATTGAAAATAAAATTTCAAATTTAGAAACAAATTCATTTGAAATTATAGGAAATTTTAAAACTGAACATATAATTTTCAAGCATTTAATTGATATCGATTTATTTTGCTTTCCGAAAGTGTTCACTATTAATAACCAAATTAGTGAAGTTACACTTAATAACATTTCGGTATTAGCTGAAGAGAAAATATCCGGTATTTTAATGCCATTAAAATTTCAGTTACGAAAATATTTTGAAAATACAGGAATGTTAGAAAAAAACATTAAACCGAGTTATTCTTCTTGAGTCATCAGCTCAGCTAATTAATATTGTAAATGGCTCAGTTTGGAAAGATATTGTCAATTCTACTAATGATATTATTTTACCCTTGATACTGTATATAGATGATTTTGGTATCAATAATATACTAGGACCCCATTCCCAATCAATGTGTGCTTTATATTGTTCGATTCCAGTTGTTTCAGAACAATGTATTTCTAAATTAGATCACATTTTCTTAGCCTCAATATTTAAATCTGAAGTTCTTAAAACATTTGGTACTGAAAAATGCATTTTACCATTGATTGAAGAATTAAATTCATTATATGACGAAGGAATTGTTTTAAACGTAAACGGCACAGCAATTCGTATAAAGTTTACGGTTCCTGTTATTTTAGGTGACAATTTAGGTTTAAACGGTATTTTAGGGCTAATTAAACCATTTTTTTTATTATTATTATTATTAAATTTATCTTTATTTCAGTTTATTTATATACATATATTAAAGAAAAACAATTATTGCAAATTAGAAATAAAGTAAAGCTCCATTAGATTTATATTAAAATCTGTGGTGGAGCAACAATTATACAATTCAATAAAATTAAACTAATACAACTTATCAATTATACAATTCAACAAAATTAAACTAATTAAACTTATATAACATACAATAACAAGCTCAAATTTAGTATCATTTGACATACAATAATTCAATTGCACCACTAAAAGTATTGCTCAATGTTATCTAAACCGAGCAGCCAGGATCGAATTTCACGTTTTAATTTGTATTTCCGCACATTGCTTAGACTTTTAATATCGTTAGGTAACATGTGGAAAAAGAATGTAGCCATATAAAGATAGAATCTTCTAAATTTTTCGCTATTGCAACGAACGCCGGCAAAGTTATTTGGCTTTCTCGTATTATATATGCTTACAGTTCGATTGTGAAAACTGTTACTTCGATTAAAAAACATTTTGAGGACTTTATAAATATAGAGATATCTAAATGGTAATAAATTTAGTTCACGAAACAACGGAACTGTTGGTGTTGTCTGAGGGCGCTTGTAAATTAATTTAATGATTCTTTTTTGTGCGATATACAGATCCTCAATATTAGTAAAATAAGTACCACCCCAACTGGATATGCCATACATTACTATTGATTCTACTAGAGCATGGTATAATTTCCTTAATGTAACCCTTGGGCAAATTTTGCTAAGATTATAGAATTTATGAATGGCCCAGATTACGTTTTTCCTAGTATTATTGATGTGTGACTTCCAGTTAAGTAGTGAATCTATTGTTAAACCCAGATATTTAAATTCATGTACCAGCTCAAGCACAAAACACTGAGGTGAGCATAGATTTCTATCGCATGAATACTTGTGGTACGTTTGAGGGTGCGCTAGGGAAACCGCATCTCTTCGCCCAAAATGCATGAGTTTTGATTTGTCGCTAACAATAAGCCGATTATGATAAAACCATTGACTTAGGCTGTCCAGATCCTTTTCAAGAATACGACTAATTTCCCAAGTACTATCAGTCATAGGAATAGCGTAGCTAAGGGCCAAATCATCAGCAAAAGCAGTGGGATTTCCTATGAAATCAACGTCAAAAATCGAATTAAAATAAATCAAAAATAATAATGGACCCAAAACAGATCCTTGAGGGACGCCACACCTAACAGCACCTGGGTTAATTAATGTTTCGCCTATTCTAACAATTTGACGCCGATTTTGAAGGTAACTTGTAAACCAATCTAGAATTGTGCCTCGAATACCAATATTACATAGTTTAGCTAGCATTATTTCATGGTTGACTACATCGAAAGCTTTAGAAATGTCAACAAACAATGCTGTAGGCTTTTGCGAACTGTTCATAGCTGTAAATATCTGACTAAGGAAATCAATTAGTGCTTCTTCAGTGGATTTACCAGCAGTAAAACCATATTGTTTATTGTGTAAAAAATTAACTTTATCAAGATAATGCACTAACCGACGTTTTATTAGTTTCTCAAAGACTTTAGCTACGGTGCTTAGCAGAGAAATCGGCCTATAATTGTTCAGCTGTAATTCATCGCCTTTTTTGAATATTGGAATTACAATTGCCAATTTTAAATTATTTGGAAAAATTCCATTATCAAGGCTCAGATTATACAAGAATTTTAAAACATCCACTAAGTACCAAGCGCAGTTTTTAACAACCAAGTTATCAATTCCATCAGCACCTTTAGATCGTTTGTTTTTTAAATTATTAATTTCAATAATAATTTCCGAAGCAGTTATAGGCTCAAAATAACAAGACGAAACGTAATTATTTGACTGTGACCCAAAGATAAATTTATTACGTTCAATATCATCATTTCTAGTAGCACTAAATGTGGAAGTTAATTCTTTGGATATGTTTATAAAAAAATTGTTAAATTCATTAGAAATCGACTTAGAACATGTAAGGATATCTTCAGTTCGAAGTTGATATATTTGAGTTATTTCCTTACTTCGAGAATTACGTCCTAACACCTCATCTACAATCTTCCAAGTAGCCTTGGAATTATTAATGGAAGAATCAAATTTGTTCTTGTAGAATACGTTCTTTGTTGAAAATTTTTTTAATTTGTTCATCTTGCGCAAAAGATTACAATTCATCCATGGTTTCAATTTTGTGATTTTCCGACTATCAGTGATAAAAGTGGATGATGCTATGTGAGACCTTAGAATATCGACAAAATTTTCAAAAGCCATATTACAATTGGATTGAGAATACACAGAATTCCAATTTTCAAAGTTTAAAAGATCGTTTAGTTTGGTGAAATTCACCTGTGAAATATTTGATCTATAATTAACTGTACCTGAACTCAACATTAATGCAAATATATCGACTATAATCAAATTATGATCAGAAAAATGCATAGGATTAGGTAGGTTTCTAATGTTAAAATCAAATATTTGCTCACTTTTCAGGAAGACATGGTCCAGACAAGCTAACATTCTAGTTGGTTCATTTAAAAAGTTTATTAAACCATATGAAGCCAGCATTGTTTGGTAACCAAACGACTCATTGATATCTAAAAGATTTAAATTAATGTCACCCAGAATAGCTACGTTACTTTTTGTAAGCGTACGCAACAAACTTTCCAGCTCATCGCAGAACCCATTAATAGACCCATTATTAAATCGGTAGATACAAATGAATATCCAATTTCTCCCTGCAATGTCAAGATCAAAACGAATAATATCTGCTGTCATCCAATTGTAAACTTGAATTAAGTAATTACCAATGTTATTGCGAATAAAAACACCAACCCCCCCAGAACGGTAACTGTCATTACAGCAAGCCCTGAAGTTGTAACCCGGTAAACTAAACTCACAGCATTCTTTAGAATAAATCCATATTTCAGTCACAAAAATTAAATCGGGAATCTCGTTAAGGCTTGCCACATATAAACTAAAAGTATCAAAATTTGCCCGTAAACTTCTAATGTTCTGCACCAATATCCTAAAATTAGAATTTCGTATCTTACTCATAAAAAATGAATGAAATATAGATAATAAAATATACAGGTAAAAGCAAGATTATAAAAAAAATATTGATACTGTTGTTTACGAGTAAAATTAAAAAAATTGTAGTTATTGTAGCATTTGATTCCGCAAAAATGTAAAGTTGGGTACAGCACTAATAAAAAGCTTATTCGATGTTTTGAATTAATCACGTTAATTGTCAGTGCTACCAACAAATTAAAACTGAAATTGTTAGTAAAAAATATAACTGTCAATCCTTTATAAACAAATACAAATGAGATTTGTTTTGTTGAAATCAAAACAAAAATGGCAGAAAAGTATGTAAAAATAACCAATAAATATTGAGCTTGTAATAGTAAGAAAATTTGCATACCTAATGAATTAAAAAATATTTGATTCCCGATTGATCTCACAATCGCTATTTTTTCTCCCAATTGGATTGTGTGCTTGAAGAAGCCGAAAAATATCATTGAGTGATTGTACTCGATAAACATCTGAATCTGCCGATTTCCGTAGATTTATTTGTCCATTAGTACACCACAAATATTTATAATTGTACGTTGTTTTAATTTTCTTCGCTTCACGATATAACTGGGACTGGAACGCTGTTAATCGGTGCATAATGAAAATGCGTTGCTCAGGATGGTTTTGCGGCAACATTACATCCAAATCGTTAGTGAAAAGTGACTTCTTTTTCTTCATCTGCAGCAAAATGTTATTCTTAATATCATTCGTCGTGAATTTGACAACTAATAAATCATTAGAGAATGATTTAGATGTATATTCTTTATATGAGACAGTGCTCTTGCTTTTGGGAATTGCATGAATGTTCACTATGTCATCATAATTAATTTCCACTCCTATTTTTTTGACGGTGTTGATAACCACATCACGAATATCACCATGTTGACTGGGTAGACCGACAATTGTTATGCTACTCGAGTTTAATTTCTGGCTTGGTTTATCATTTTCAGCTTCTAGTAAATGAATCTTGGAAGTCTGAATCGACATCTGGTTCTCTAAGGTATCTACCCTGGATTTAAGTATTTCGTTTTCCGATGCAAGCGATACAAGCATGGCTTTCAGGTTATCAAGAGTAGATAGCTTTTTTTCCATACGTTTCAGCAGGATCATAACATCAGATAAATTAGGCAAATCATCCATTGCGTCAGAATCATCGGAATCCACTTCATCAATTATTATTGATTGGTTCGAAGAAGAATTACGACAAACATGACACAGCCATTTTGCTGAGCGCTTCTTTATTCCATCTAGTAATTCCTCGGAAATGTTTGCACATCTTATGTGAAACGTATTATCACATGAGCCCGCGCATTTGACGCCAGGAAATTTCGCTTTGGTAATGTTCATAGAACAAATGTTGCACGTCGACATTATAATAACTATTATATATGTTTATATTATTATTCCTTATGAAATTATAGATTGTATAAATAGTTATATTTATATATAACAATACAATTTTCCGAAGAAAATTTATTTTTCAAAACATTAATTTATTTTGACGTGTGTCACGTTCGACGACTAGATCCCAAGTCCCATTTAATTGTGGATTTTATTGTAGATGTTGTTTAAGAAGTAGTGATCAAATGAAAACGGATTTTATTGAACACAATTCTTTTCTAAGAACTAAAGAGGATTATAGTCAAAAACTTTTAAAATTTAATAAAGTAGAACTTCAGAAAAACGCTGGCATTAAAGAAAAATCTGTACTCAACGATTTAAAACATTTTCATGTTACTAATAATTTTACTTTTGATATTATGCATGACATATTCGAAGGAGTATGCTATTATGATGTATGCAAAATATTGTTACATTTCATTATCGACAAAAAGTATTTTTCAATTGAGTTTTTAAACTATCGTAAACAACATTTTTCATATGGAACTTCCGAAATAAATAACAAAGGAGTACCTATAAGAAATTGATCATTTAAAAAATAAACGTTTAAAAATGACTGCACGTGAAATGCAGACTTTTGTATGTTATTTACCTCTGATGATAGGTGATAAAGTGCCACCCAAAAATTCTGTATGGTTATTTTTTGGTATTTTATTAGATTTGATTGACACAATTCTTTCTCCTTATTTTAATTCTGAATTGTTGATTAAATTAGAAAATTTAGTTTCAGAACACAATAAACAATACCAAATTATTTTTTCCGACAATTTAAAACCTAAATTTCATTTCATGGTCCATTATGTGGGATCCATTAAAAAATTTGGCCCTTTAAAATATTTGTCATCAATGAGATTTGAGGCAAAACACCAACAATTAAAAATCGTATGCAAATACAACTAAATCACGAAAAAATATTTCGCTTAGTTTAGCTTTAAAATGCGCACTTAAATTTATAAAACCAGTTTTTAATAATACTTTTGCGCAGTCAGTAATAAATTATGATTCTAAAAAACATAAACCAATTACTTTAGAAGAATTAGAATATTTTCAATATTTAAAATTAAATAACTTACAAAAATCAAAATCTCTTTCTAATGTTGCCGAATGTTCATATAAGGGAACAAAATATAAAGTTGGCTACTTTTTGAATAAAGTTTTACGCGATATTAGTTGTATTGCTTTCACCAAAAATAAAAATTTGCAAAACCAATCGTACTAGATAGACCAAAAAATGGTTTAGCTAACCCAAAAAAAATTAGTGGTTAAATAAATCTTAACCAAATTTTTAGTTTCAATACCTGCCACAAGAGTTGAATTTGACAAGAAAATACATGAAAAAAAATTAGACAAAAATTTGGTTAATTTTTGCTGTTGCTTTGACCAGCCGTTAACCAAATAAAATACCTAACTCATTTTGGTTGAAAGCAATACACTTATTGTAGAACTATTTGAAATCGTTCACATTATAAATCAAGAATCTAAATTGTTTTTTTTAGTTATTCTTTATAAAACTAAATATAATGATCATTTAAAAAGTTTTGAAGTAATCGATAAATTAAATGAATCTTTTATTTATGATGTGGACTTTTTTCAAAGTTCCCCAATTCATTTACAAATTTTAGAAAATAGGAAATATTTTAGAATTAAAAAATATTTTGATGTAGATTTTTAAATTAAAATATGTAATATTAAATGTTGTCATAGAATAATGACATATAAGAAAAGTTATGCAGAAGAAGCAAAAAAAATGCGGCGCTGATTACGTCAATTAATCAAACTACTAAAACCTCGCAACTTGTGCATGTGTTTATTTGGTTTTTTACGTTGTGCTACCGCCTATACAGAACAATATTGAATTATATACTATACTACCTACACTGATTGAATATATTTACAACTACCATTGCAAAATACAACAACATTTATTTTTTGTAAAAGAAGCACAGAGGATTATATAAGATTAGTCTTTTCAGTACAAAAACATGTCATTCGAAATTTCAAAACGTGTTATTTTATAATGGTTGTAAGGAAGCGAGAAATATAAATATGCACAATATATACATATTTCTTTCCTTTTTCGCATTCTTACATAACGTGTATTTTCGAGTATAATAGATGTGTCCATCTGTATACATATTGTATTGTAAAATATACTTACACATACATATTTTATATTTGAAATCTCCTGTATGAAAACTAAAACAAATTTTGGAATATGTATATTTCTGAAAAATACCGATTTGGTTGATGCGGTTTGTTTTTTCAAAAGGTCATTCATTTTTTCTACTTGGATGTTATTTTTCTTGCTTTTGAAATGCTTTCTTATTTTCTGTATTGTATTTGTTTCTTGCACCTACGTTTTCGTAGGTGCAAGAAACAAATACAATACTAAAAGGGATAATAAATTTGATTAAAATTTGAATTGATGAGAATTTGAGTAGGCAAATCATTTTTAATGACGTGCCGTATAACATTCTTTGCTTCTTTGCTATTTGAAGAAATAAAAAAGTTAGAATAATTATTAGAGGTTTTATGTTATGAATGTGTTTTTACCGACTTGAGGAGAACGGATAATATATAATTATTTATATTGATTATGATCAGATCACTCACACGACAATCATTTATCAAAATAAACCTTTTGAATAAAATGAATTATTATAATCTCGAATGTGAGCAAACTGCAAAGTTCTTTATAAAATTGAATCAACTTTTACATTGTACATAATAATTTTTATTAAAATGTTATAGTAATAATTACCAATTCTGTGACAATAATCCTAAGCAAGGTAACTCGAGTTATGTAGTTTTTCAAATTTATTCAAAATCAGAACAATTGTATGAAAGGAGCATTTTGATATAGGCGAAATAATTTTCACGATAACTAACATTTGAAATTATTTCGCCTATACTATATTAAAATATTTCTTTTGATGAAGTTGAATCGTTTAGTTTTGAAAGGGCACATGTCCACTTTTTAAATTTCATAGGAACTAAAAAAAACTTTATACTGTTAGCACAGATAAGTGCTGTTAGTAAAAATAGGCTTCGAAGGAAATATATAGTACATTTATTTATGAAAATTTGAGTTGCTGTTTCATAATCTATTTTATGCTAGTATTGTATCGCCATAAAACGTATTTAAGGGGCTATGATACAAAAGCGTTGTAATAATAATTTTGGCAAGAAGTGGACATGTGCCGTTTCAAAATTTCAGTTGTTCTTAATTAATTAAATTTGAAAGACTATATAATGTAACTCAATTTATGTACTACGAGTATATATGTTGTTTTGGTTTATTGCCACAGAATTAAGGAATTAAATAAAAAAATCGACTATATTCGATCTACACAAAGGTTCGGTATGTTAATGATACAAATGTTTTAAGACCTCTTACAAACTTACTTATCGTTGATTTGAACCAGTAGCTGCAAATTAGCACACTTATCCTGTGGAGGACCTTAGCAAACATAATCTACATAGGTAATAATGCATTAAGCATCGATCAGGCGAGATTATCAGATTGGAGAATTTTAACATAATTTCTTTTTTTTCCAATTGCCCTTAAAGATAGGATTTGGTTGTCGTGTAACGGTTATTAATTTCGCGCACATCAATTTGTCTGAACTGTGAAAATTTTTGTGAAAATGGCATATTTAGGGGCTCGAGACAAAAACAGCTCGCGTTGATTAAAATTAAATCACATTCGCGTTAACCAGTTATCGTGTTAATGTACGAACAAGTGTAATAAAGTTGCATAAAAATATTTCAAAAATATGTATTTACAATTTTTTAATATTTTAAGCTTTCTTGAAATTCATTATTTATTGTGGACCATTTGCAGTTCTTTCTCATCAAAACAAGAATAAAAAAATGAACTAATTTCCGAATATGATAGCAATCATCATTTGGATTTGGTAGGAAAATGCTCCTTTCATACAATTGTTCTGATTTTGAATAAATTTGAAAAACTACATAACTCGAGTTACCTTGCTTAGGATTATTGTCACAGAATTGGTAATTATTACTATAACATTTTAATAAAAATTATTATGTTCAATGTAAAAGTTGATTCAATTTTATAAAGAACTTTGCAGTTTGCTCACATTCGAGATTATAATAATTCATTTTATTCAAAAGGTTTATTTTGATAAATGATTGTCGTGTGAGTAATCTGATCATATTCAATATAAATAATTATATATTATCCGTTCTCCTCAAGTCGGTAAAAACACATTCATAACAGAAAACCTCTAATAATTATTCTAACTTTTTTATTTCTTCAAATAGCAAAGAAGCAAAGAATGTTATACGGCACGTCATTAAAAATGATATGCCTACTCAAATTGTCATCAATTCAAATTTTAATCAAATTTATTATCCCTTTTAGTATTGTATTTGTTTCTTGCACCTACGAAAACGTAGGTGCAAGAAACAAATACAATACAGAAAATAAGAAAGCATTTCAAAAGCAAGAAAAATAACATCCAAGTAGAAAAGGCGAATGACCTTTTGAAAAAACAAACCGCATCAACCAAATCGGTATTTTTCAGAAATATAGGTACATATTCCAAAATTTGTTTTAGTTTTCATACAGGAGATTTCAAATATAAAATATGTATGTGTAAGTATATTTTACAATACAATATGTATACAGATGGACACATCTATTATACTCGAAAATACACGTTATGTAAGAATGCAAAACCAACACTAATGTAATACTACAAGCCTGATTCAGTGATGAAGCACGCAGATACCCTCTTACATTTAATACCTTATAGTTGAAAGTGTTAGTGCGAAAATAGAATAAAAATACTCTCATCTAACCAATGACAATTAGTTTTTTTCATTATTACATACCCAATTCTCCCTCCACAACTCGTTTGTTTTGTTTTATCTACAATTTGTATGTTTTTCTCACTCATTTATATAATCTGTCGATCACCAATACTTTCATGTATAAGCGCAAAATAAAGTTCTAATATTGGTGACAATCAGGCTTGTAGTACATTAATGTTGGTTTTGAAGAATGCGAAAAAGGAAAGAAATATGTATGTATTGTGCATATTTATATTTCTCGCTTCCTTACAACCATTATAAAATAACACGTTTTGAAATTTCGAATGACATTTTTTTGTATTATTGAAAAGACTAGAGATTATTTTATCCTACGTAGAACAAAGTCAGACTCTGAAACATAGCAGATAGAGTAGGATAAAACATTTTTTTTTATTTATAAAAACATTTTATTATTCTTTTGTTGTATATTTTGTAGCGATACCACTACATAATAAACCATGGCAGAGAAATTTGTGGTAGTATTAATTAGCAGAATAAGAATTTTATTTTTAGTTTGTGTTTTCGTAGTTTGTGTTTATGACGTTTATTTTTTTGTTTTTTAATAGGCGGGACAAAAAATAAAAATATTTTATTTTTGTTTCATACAAAACATAATCTACTAACAATATTCTCAAGTAATTTTTTTTTAATTTCATTATGGTCGTTTTTGCATGGCTTAGTATGCGTAAACGAGGTTGAGGATACTGAAATACTCAAGTAAATGCGAGGTTAAAGTAGCTTCGCAATTTTAATATATATGGTCTGCCGCTCTAATCGTTTTTGCAGCGAGTAGTTACTCTACAGGGTTCCTCTTATTGTTTGGTTTCTTTATGATGTTGTAAATGTCAAATGTAGCATTTAGTATTTAAATGTAAGAAAAAATGTAATAGAAAATGAATTGCGTATTATTTTAATCTTACATTTATTTAAATTTTTATAATAAAATGTAATTTTGATGAAATAAAATATATAAATTAAATAAACCAAAATATTATAGTTGTATTAATAAAACCCCAATTTGAATTGAGCTTTGTGTACCATAAACTTTCTGAGAAGCTTTTACTATGGACCGTAAACAAAATAACTGAGCTTTGAAAGTAAAATTATTTCTTCTTCCACTTAAGCGAGCACAGTTTTAGATTAAAAATTAAAAATTTCATAACGAAAAAATACAGCTTGGTTATAAAATTATCATTTCTTCAACTTAAGCGAGCTGAATTTCAAATTAAAATCCGAAAATTTCAGCATGAAAAAATCATGATCGGTTTCTTTTAAAATATTCTATTTCTCAATTTAAAGCGAATCTATATTTAGAACAAAGAAATATATTCTTTGCGATAAGCGAAAACCATTTTCAAGAATATTTCGCCATGCTGTAAACTTAGGCGATTTCTGTAAGTTATTAATCTTGTTATAAGAACCTTATCGTATCGGGTGAAAATTATGCCGAAATTTTCTTATCTTTAGGCGAAAAATACTTAATTTTTTTCTGTGTGCGGAAGATGTAGCTGCATTCAACCAAAAAACTGATCATAAATAGCACTGAAACTAGTGAAGGTATTCTTCTTTTACTTGATTTGTACAAGCAATTTAAATTTGCGGAATAAACCCCAAATAAAGTTATCATACTGCTAATAAATCAAGTGAAACTGTTGCTGAATACAAGATTCTAGTAGATTTGAGTATTGGAAAACAGAAGCCAAAAAAAACGAACCAAGAAAACCGGAAAGCAAAAAGAAGTGCGAAAAAACGTAAACACTAATTGTTTAACAAAGAGATTCGTAAGACCACCGACTATACTGAGCCGTTACTTCATTTTTACACAAATTTTTGGACTGTGATCCCCTCCAGAGACAACTGGGCGATGGATGCAGTTCTGGAACCTGGAGTTATAAACTTCTACACTGATTGTTCAAAAAGGGATGGGGAAGTGGAGCTGGTGTCCACTGTGAGTAATTTCTGAAAAACCTCCCCTTTCACCACCCAAAGAAGGCACGTCGAAAGTAGTCCAGAACTGTCTCCCATCGCTTAACGAGACGGCAGATCAGTTCGACATCCATCTAATATGGGTGCCAGGGTGTTTCATTGAATAATTCCTTTGTAATGAGAAGGATATTGAAATTATGACTAGCCGGTTTTACGAAATTTTGTATGCGGGGATGGATCTATTCATTCCAAAATTGTCAACAAACATAACTCGTATCGTGAAAAAATGTTTAACAAAAAACTTGTTAATTTATATAACCGTAAAACCATGGCACATAAACTTTATAAAAAGACGAAAATATCAGCTGATTATGCATTGTATTCTCACCTTCGGTATGAGTTTAAGGTTTTGAATCAATTTATGTATGGTAATTATTTCATCGTGTTTCTGGCATTATATTAACTATAAAAGAAAATCTGTTGGTTATCCTTTATACCCATGAGTTATAATGATAGGCAAGCTCATGATCTAAATGCTGTTTGTGAATTATTTGCAACGTTTTTCAAATCCGTTTATTCAGTCGAAAATGTTTTAACATCTCCCAGTGACTAAGTCTTGGTCAATAACCATATTCACTGTATTTCTTCTTTTACGGGGGAACAAATGAAAATGGCTTTAGTTGGAATTAATAGTAAAATGTCTATGGGCCCTGATGGTATTCCCTCACTACTCTTAAATAATTGCGCCGAAGCCTTAAGTGGCCATTTAGCACATTTATTTAATTAAGCCTTAGCCAAGGTATTTTTCCCCAGTGCTGGAAACCCTCGTATGTAATTCCAGTATTTAAATCGGAACCTAAAAATTCAGTTGAGAACTATAGAGGAATAGCTATATTACCTGTTATCCCTAAACTTTTTGAAAAACTGGTAAAGGATTGTATTTATCTTAATATTAAAAACTTAATTGTTCCCCAACAGTACGGTTATTTTTCTGGTAGATCAACAACAACCAATCTGGCGGTATTTGTTAATGATGCGATATGCTGTTTAGAAAAAGGTGCCCAAGTTGACACTATGTATACAGGTTTCAGTAAGGCCTTTGGCCAAATTAATCACAAATTATTAATTGATAAATTGATTAAATTGAATTCTAATTATATTCCTATAAAATGGTTATCATTTAATTTGTCGCAAAGGTCTCAACTAGTACGTATTGGTCAAAATTATTCTGAGAAGTTTACAGTCTCATCTGGTGTTCCTAAGGGCAGTTATTTAGGTCCATTATTATTTATTCTATTTGTTAATGATGTTGTTACATGTTTTAAGTTTTGTAAATGTCTGTTATATGCAGATGACCTTAAAATTTACGCTATTATCCGAAATGGCGCAGACGTTTTATTGGTACACCAGGACTTTAATCGGTTTAGTGATTGGACTACCGAAAATCGTTTAGCTCTCAATATCTCCAAATGTAAAACTATGTCATTTGCACGAATTAAGATATTAATTGTAGCTCCGTACAATTTACAAAACGTGGAAATAGATAGAGTTACTCAGTTTATTAATTTAGGTGTTTTGTTTACAGGTAAGCTAGGTTTTACTAAACATATAGAAATGATTATAGCTAGAGTGGGTTCGATGCTTGGTTTCATAAAGAGACATGCTCGTCAATTTTCTGACCCATATACTCTCAAGACATTAAATACTGCTTTTGTTAGGCCTATTTTGGAATATGCTGTAGTTATCTGGAGTTTTGGTTATAAAATCTTTAGTGATCGTATTGAGCGGATTCAAAAAAAGTTCTTAATATTTGCCCTCCGAAGACTTCCAAGGTCAACTTCAGGATTTAGTTTACCTTTTTATGCCGGTCGTTGTACACTTTTGAACATTCGTAGGCTTGAATTCAGAAGAGAGATGATTCATTCAGTATTTGCTCGGGATTCGAGCTTCAGAACTTTTCGATTTTAACATTTCAAGGGATCTTTTTAAGAGTCGTATTCGAAATAATAATTTGTAACACTTTTTTTTATATACAAAATTATTGGTATTGTAACCTATGCTATTTGTTAGTGCTGGTAATAAATAAATAAATAAATAAATTCTTCAGGAAAAAACCAGCAAGTTTACGAATGACAGTTGGTCAAATAGTACAGTACGTCATCAGCTGATCTCATTTCAGCGGTGTCAGGTCAGTAGGGTTTTTGGATTGATCACAGGGTACTCTCTTATAGGCAGGTATGCGAGTAGACTTGGATACTTCTCACACGACTACTGCCGTAGTTTGTGAAAACGAAAAGGAGAAAGAGGCAGTACTCTATCTTCTTTGCATCCGTACGCGTCTGGCCCGAGACCGACTAAAGTTTCTAAGAGCATCCCTTTTAAATAACCTGACGGACCTCAATAGGATGGACGTCAGGAGTATCCAGCGCTTTGTTAATCGCACAAAATGATTTCAATGTGAGGTGGATATATAATAAATTGTGGTTTGGCTATGAACCAGCGTGTGCCTATGCTGGTCTTCTTGGACAGTCACCTTAACCTAACCTGACCTAACCTACAATACTACTGAAGTTGTATTTTTCTGCGTATTCAATTTATCCAGAATATGCTCGTTTATTATAGCTATTGACACACATGCTGAAAATAACCGTGATAGGAAGCATCATAGGAAGAAGGGTGATTGTTTCCCATGCGGTGAGAGAAATTACAATGCAAAAGATTGTACAGTAAAAGAAAAATAGCCGAAATGTTTTAGGTGCAATGAGTTTGGGCACATAGCACCCAAATGCCTTAAAGCAAAAACAGAAAAAATAAATGGTTGTGAAGTGGTTGGTTTAGTATTTTTTCAGTGATTTAAACTTAATTACTAATAAAGTGCACTCCGAGTTGGGTGCTCCAAGGCTATAAAATATTCAAAAGCTATTTGATGGAGTTGGGTCGAGTCGAAACACTACATAAGATACATTTTGTGCAAAATTCAACATCGATGTTGAGATATATGACACGGTATTTCATGCGGTGCCCGATACTATGATGAAGCCTGGTATTATTCTCGGAAAAGAAATCATTAACCAAACAATAACAGTGATTACACCAGAAACCGTGATAAGGAAGAAGGCGTTTCCTGATAATTGTTTTTTGTGTGTCGAAAATCAAAATGACCTACCAACCAGTACTTCACATATAACAAATCCATTCATTGCTGCAGAAATTAGAAATCGTGTCAGTAATTATAGACCACTGAAAAAATCTCTTGGAATTTATTAGAAGCCACGAAGATTGTCTGCTCTAGAATTAGAAATAGTGAGGAAGCAGGTAGATGAATGGCTGGACGAAGGTATTATCTCTCGAAGTGTGTAAAACTTCGCCAGCCCGGTAGTTCTTGCCAATAAAAACGACGGTTCTGAAAGGTTATAAGAAAATTGGAAAAGGTTATTGTGAAAGGACCGATAGCCATTGCCGTTGATCGATGACCTAATCGACCAGTTGTGAGAAGAATCGAAAGAGCTGAAGAATCGAGAAAATATACTGCTTTTAAAACACCATTTCAAGGTTTTTTAAATAACATATTCCAATCACTTTGATATATGAACGACTTAACTATTCAAAGCTTAACCGAGACAGAAGGTATGGATAAACTGATGGAGACATTACATGTTTCCGAGAATAATGGGCTATAAATAAAGTGGAGTAAATGTGAGTTTCTTAAGCCTTAGTTGAATATCTCGCGTATCAAGTGGAATATGGAACTGTTCGGCCATCGATGGGTAAGAAAATGGCGATCGCAAAGTTTCCTGAGCCACATACTTTTAAACAAGATCAACAATTTATTGGTTTAACTGGTTATTTTCGGCGATTTATCAAATCTTACGATACTACTGCAGGTCCCTTAACCAATCTACTATACGGAAGGGAGTCAATCCCATACCCCCACCCGGAGGTTCATACAACTCTCCGCCAAAAAGACAGCGAAGACCAGCATTTCCATCCTGTCTTTTACTACAGCCGAAAAACGGAATCTCGTGAAGAAAAATATCACAGCTATGACCTCGAGGTATTAGCGATTGTTACCGCTTTGAAAAAGTTGAAACACTATTTACTTGGACTTTCGTTCGTTATTGTGACTGATTGTGCAGCGTAAGGGACAATGGAAAGAAAGGAGCTGACATCTAGAATTGCGGGCTGAGCCTTACAATTACAGGAGTTTGATTACAGACTTGAACACCGACCTGCGAACAAAATGAGGCATGTTGATGCGCTTAGTCAAGCGCCAACCGTTATGGTGATTGCAAGATGTAACTAATCGAATAAAGGCTGCTCAAAAATATGTAGCGGGTAGTTTCTTCCATTATAAGAAACACCGCACAATAAAATCAACACCTCTGCAAGCTCTAATTTTTATCTATGGACAATTCTCCAGATAAAAAATTTTACAAAATACGTTCCAAAATTTGTAACGAACAATTCGCATTTAATTGTGACTTCATTTTTTTCCTCATTACATAACGATTCTACTTTGGTATACAAACTATACAAAGTATATTGCATACACAAACATACAACATAACTTGTATATACAAATCTCGTATGCAAAATATAATTGAAAAATTATATTTTTGTGACACACAATCATTTTGTTAGCATGACCTCCAAATCACCTCATTTGGAATTGCATTAAAATCGCATCGATTTTAACAAGACAAAATTGATAAAATCATACGAAGACAATATATTGTATATATTGTATACCTATATAGGTATAATGTTTTTTTCAACAGCCTGCGTCATAACTTTAACATAATCAATAACACGATGGCCCGAACAAAACAAAAACTGGTTACCGAATTTAGGTTCGGCGGTTATAAAAAGCACACGAGGAAGAGAATAAACCACATATTCGATCTATTCAATTTGGGACTTCGCAGCAGCAGCAGCAGAGCAGCAAACAATACAATTTAATAATAAAAAATCATTTTTGTTAAATAAAGTTTAAGAGATAACTAACCAAAGTTTAGTTTTGTTTTTTTTCCATTAATTAACATTATAAATACGACGACCACATCAAAGCCATCCTCGAGATTTTAGTTGACATCGATGAATACGAGGACTTCGTAACATATAATGGTATTTTATTTAAGGTACTCAAAGGGCCGAGACTAGTTGTAATTCCGAAAGCAATGGAGAATAAAGTTATCCGCTTTTAAAGTGTATATTACCTGATCGTAAGACAGGTAAACAAGATGGTCTTCTTAGTCCTATACCAAATACACTAAACATTTTATAAATATAGATTCAAAAATAAAAACAACAAATACTAAACTACAACTAACATCAAAAGACCAATTAGTGACAAGTCTGCCGGCGGTCTCATTAGAGACAGGTGAGAGTATTGTAGCAACGCATCATCGCCTCTTCTGCTGGCAACGTGTCACTAATTCAAATACGTGCTAGCCCCCCCCCCCTCTTAAAGGGAATTATTATTTTTTTCTTGTTGATTCGATTCAAAAGTTGGTTATGGTCCAGGCTTAAGGTTTAAGGATTCGACTACGCTCTCCGAAAGCGTCCATGATAAATGAACCCTAAAAAATTCCATTGGGTATAAGTCTTTTTCTTTTGCCCCCAAGTTCTACAAGTGAAAGATCTAGCTTTCTAGCCGTTTTACTCTGACACCCACGACCAACGTACCTTCACCGTACCACCAATTGTTACAGTTCACCACAAACGATGTTCAATTTTTATTGTTTGAAAATTATTAGTTTTTATTGATTTGAGTGAAGAAAAAAGTACTGTTTCTAAATTGTCTATTAAAAAAAAAGAGTAAAATTAAGAAAACCGACCAAACGGCTTCGACATAATTCTTCGGTTAATAACAGTAGATGATACAATAAAATCTTCGACATTATTCTTCGAGCTAATTAGCAATAAAATCTTCGAACAAATTTCATCGCTGAATTTAAATTATCTTTAAAAGGAGAACCATATAAACATTGTATAATTATAAATATTTCATTGTTCCGATTTATCGAGTGTAAAGAAATAAATATCATCGTAAATTGTACTGTACATCGTTTTAGGCAAACACTTTATTCAGACAACAGACACCGTAAGGTCAAACGTGTCATATTATTTCATCTTGAAATATTTCAAGTAACCGGATTGGTATCAACCGCGGTCAACCAACAATCATCGAAGTAATTTTCATCAAACACTAAGTAATCAACAGGTATCCTTAATTAATTTAATTTAAGTTACTATATTGTTTAGTATATAAAAGTGTGTAAAAATATTCCAATTTTATATTGTAATTCGCAATTTACTTCATAATTTTTGTAATTCATTTCGTGATAAAAACATAATTCTATATAGAAATGACGAGTTCCGAAGACGAAGATGTCGCGGCTAGTGAAAAAAGAATTAAAAAGTTAACACATATAAGGTCAGGGCATAAAAGTTGTGTTACTTATTTTGAAAATAAAACGAATAGGTCCGAATATACGAGCATCGGCGAGTTGGAATCTGCACTAAGTCGACTTCATTTAACATACTCAAAGTTCGATGACACACAAACGAAATTGGAATTGATTTGTGAAGATAAATGCTTGTACCGGTATGAATTCGACGATGAGTTTGGATCAATCGAAGCTAAATTATTGGATAAGATCAATGAATAAAAGCAGAATCCAAACCACTTCAAAATAAAATTGAGATTTCGGGGAAAATAATTTGCAAACTTCCGTATCACTCAAACTTCCAAATATTCAGCTGCCTAAATTCGATGGGTCCGAATTAAATTGGTTGGATTTCCAGGGTATTTTTATTGAATTGATTCACTCAAATAAAAGTTTAAGCGATGTTGCAAAGTTTCATTATCTAATTTCGTGTATTAGAAACGGAAAGGGCTATAAATTTGTACAACCTTTTGCAATCTCAAATGATAATTATCCAATTGCATGGAAAAACTTGATCTATCATTATAATGATGAAATGATAGTCCAAAAATTACACATGAAAAAAATTTATGAAACTAAAAGGCCAAGTGAAAATTCTGCATTATCACTTCAATATTTTATCGACAGTGTGGTAAAGAGTTATAATTCATTAAAGGCTTTAAAAGTTCCAGTTCAGCACTGGGATTTGTTTCTCATTCACCATATCTCGGAACGAGTGGATGATCTGTCCAAAGTTGCAATAATTAACGGTTCCCCACAAGCAAAGGGTTTAACTTTTGACAAAGTTATAGAAATTTTGAAAGAAAGGTGCAAAATCCTTGAAGCTCAAAAAGCGTCAATCGGCTCATATCAATTCGATAGGTCACAGAAAGGAACAACATTAAAGCCAACTCGCGTTATGTCAATACAGAACATCAATTGCGAATACTGCAGCGGTAAACATACGTTGATGTAATGTCAAAATTTTAAAGAAAACAATATAAGTCCTCAGAATCGATATGAAGTTGTTAAAAGATACAAATTATGTACTAATTGTCTTCAAGATAATCATCGTGTCCTGGAGTGTAAATCTTCGCCATGTTCAGTGTGTCCATTGAAACACCATACATTGCTCCATTTCGGAAAGATTAGCTTATCTAATTCATTAAATGGAGAAACAAAAACGAGTTTAGATAAAAAAGTTGAAGCTTCCTTAAGTCTATTATCGTCAGTATCAACATCATTCGGAACAGATTATCATAGTGTTTCTATTCCGAGAGCTATATCTAATCAAATTATTTTACCCACAGCAGTAGTTTGGATTAAAGATTCATTTGGCAACCGTGTCCCAGGTCATGTTCTTTTAGATAGTGGTTCCCAAGCAAATTTTTTGACACAAAATATGTGCAAAAGGTTGTCTTTAAAAACAGAGCCTGTGCATATCAAAATTACCGGAATCAATGGTGACGTATCAACGGCAACAAAAAGAGTAACCATTTCCATAGAGTCTCGGACATCTGAGTACACGTCAAATCTTAACTGCCTGGTAAAGTCAAAAATATCGGAACGGCTTCCATCTCATCGAATCCCGTTCGATCAAAGCTCAATTCAAGAACATATCCAATTGGCTGATCCGTGGTTTCATAAGCCCGACACAATTGATTTATTAATTGGTACAGAGACATTTTCGGAAATCATGGATGGTAGTAAACTAAACATAATTCAGGATCTTCCCATGTACGATACATTTTTTGGATACGTAGTCATGGGTAAGACGGGAAATAATCAATTTTTATCGGAAAGGAAATCAGAGTCGGCGCAAAGACGAGAAATATATCGCTAAGCGCATTCGAATGTCTGGATGAGAAAATCCAGAAATTCTGGATCATGGAAAGCATTGATGATCCAAAAGCGCACTCGATCGAGGAGAAAATCAGTGAAGCACATTATTCCAGAAATGTCATTCGAACTGAAACGGGAAGGTATAGTGTTGCCCTTCCAATAAAACCTAAGATCCAAGAGTTAGGGAATTCTTCGACAAACGCCTCGAAACAATTTTTGGCAGACGAAACCGATTGTATCCATAAAATATCTTATTTTATGCCACATCACGCAGTCATTCGCAAAAGCAGTAGCACAACTAAATTACGCGTTGTTTTTAATGCCTCATCAAAATCTTCGACGAACATATCATTGAATGAGTGTCTAATGGTTGGTCCTTCTATTCAGCAGGACTTATTTTCAATCATTCTGAGATTTCGGAAATACTTGATTGGCATAACTGGCGACATAACGAAAATGTATTGTCAGATTTTAGTTCACGATAATAACCAAGATTTACAAAGAATTTGGTGGCGTGAGTCAGAATCGGTACTGTTAAAGTGTTATAAACTCAGAACAGTAACATACGGCACAGCGAGTGCTCCATTCCTCGCAATTCGTACATTGTTCCAGTTGGCCAAGGATGAACAGTCAATTTTTCCGGACGCTTCAAAGGTGCTTGAGCAGGACTTTTATGTTGACGACGTTTTGGCTGGTTCTGACAATCTGGAATCCACGAAGAAGTTGACGAGTGATCTTGTAGATCTTTTGAGTAGAGGAGGATTTGACTTACGTCAAATAACCTCAAACCATTCAGAAGTGTCGTCTTTGGACGAGTAACATCATTCGAAATCGATTTCAATTCTTGGGATGCAGTGGAACATCGAAACTGATAAATTGAATTTTTCGTTTCAAAAATATAGTATCGCGCAACAATCTACGAAAAGGTCAGTATTATCGGAAATTACGCAATTGTTTGACCCATTAGGTCTATGCGCACCTATTGTCTTCGAAGCAAAATATTTCATGCAAACACTCTGGGCAACAAAGGTGGGATGGGACGAGATCTTACCATCTCAATTGCATGATCACTGGAACGAGTTTAAACGTCGATTGATTTCAATTGATGAAATATCTATTCCGAGATGTGTTGTTATGCCAATGGCAAGGTCGATCGAGCTTCACGGATTCGGAGACGCATCCGAAAAAGGTTACGGATGTGTAGTATATATTCGTAGTCTTGATTCTGAGAATAATGTATTCGTTAAATTCGTTTGCTCGAAAAGCAGAGTTGCTCCTCTGAGAACTGAAACCATACCACGTTTAGAATTATGCGCTTCACTTCTGCTGGCCCAAATGGTTCACAAAGTTGTATGCGCGATAAAGGTTAAATTCAACTCAATGTTTTTATATACAGATTCCGAGATTACGTTGCACAGAATAAGGTCGAGTCCAGGGCGATTTGAAACTTTCGTAGCCAACAGGATTTCTAAAATACAAGATTTAAGTTCCCCAGATGACTGGAAACACGGTCCTTCGTTAGAAAATCCTGAAGTAAAAATTTCCACTATATCCGTCGAAAGTGCAGTGACAATTGAGGAATGGATTTCTTTAGTAAATTGGTCCGATTATCAGAAGATTTTACGCATTTTGGCCTATGGCCATCGATTTATCAAGGGCTGTCAAAGGAAAAACCGAACGTCTCAAAAAATATCAGATCGCACACCATCGGCACAACCGATACAAGTCTGTGACCTTGATGGCGCCTTTAAACTTATTATCAAGCATATACAACAATTCTACTATTCATCGGAAATTCATCAGCTTCGAAGAAATCAGTGCGTTTCTCGTCAAAGTAAACTAATTTCTCTTGCTCCGTTTCTGGATGGTGATGGAGTGATGAGGGTCTGTGGTCGATTGAAGAATGCTGATGTTTCATTTGATCATAAGCATCAATTAGTTGTGCCAGGATCACATTCATTTGTAAAAGTACTGGTTCGGAATGAACACATTCGTCTTCTTCATGCGGGACCTAAAACCGTCCTCTATAATCTAACACAACGATTTTGGATCATAGGAGGCCGAAATTTGTGTCGAAAGGTGGTACGAGAGTTTATACGTTGTGTCCGAGCAAGACCTCACACTTTACAGCAAATCATGGGTCAATTACCCGATCATCGAGTTCGACCTTCGAGACCATTCCAAAATGTCGGCATAGATTTCTGTGGGCCATTTTCGACTACCAGTAAATTAAGATCAAGGGTCGCGATCTTTGTTTCGCGACAAAGGCGATCCATATGGAAGTGGTGTCGGATTTGTCCTCTTCGACGATTTGGGTCTCGGCGCGGGATATGTTCAACCATATATTCGGACAATACCACTAATTTTGTCGGGTAGAAGTCTGAGCTACTCGATCTTCGTCGTTTATTTTTGTCGGAATTACATCAAACCGAAGTGCTCAAGTTTTGCTTGGAACCGAATATTCAATGGCATGCGATTCCACCGCGGTTTCCGCATTTCGGAGGATTGTGGGAAGCAACAGTTAAGAGCGCCAAACACCACATTAAACGAGTTCTCAGCAATTATGCCTTTTCTATTGAACAGTTGAATACCGTTATTGTTCAGATTGAAGCATGCTTGAATTCACGTCCGATAGGACCAATGTCAGACGATCCAAATGATTTAGAGTGTTTGACGCCTGGGCAGCCAATCAATTCAATTCCCGATTCATCATTGCTACATTTAGATTTTAACTGACTCAGTTATTTTCAAAAGGTTCAACATACATTTCAAAGGTTTTGGAAACGATGACAAGAGGAGTATTTAAGTTAATTACAGCAACGTTGAAAATGGGATGTACCGTGTAAGTCTCCACAGATCGGAGATCTTGTCGTATTAAAGAAAGATAATATGCCTCCTTTAAAATGGCCTACGGCTCGAATCATCAACGTTCACCAGGGTCAAGATGGGTATGTGAGAGTGGTCACGGTTAAAACGTCGAACTCAGAATTTAAGCGTGCAATAACTCGTATATAGTATGTCCTCTTCCAGTTAATGTGGAATCAGTTCCGGACAATATCTAATTCGTTTTTAATTTCAAAATAATTCGAAGTACATGAATGTACACATAAATTATAGTTACTGAGTCTCTAACGATTTTATTTTTTGTTCTTTGTTATACGAATTGCGGTCATGAAAACATTATTATTTCAATTAGAAATTTCGTATCGTAATTTGAACGACGACGTGGTCTAAACTAAACTAATCTTTTATGAATGGTGAAGGTTGGAATATTTATTATTTTAATTTGCAAGATGTTGAAGTAATTAAATACTTCAAAGGCGGGAGTATGTTTACTGGTAAAGCATTGTTTATTGGTAAAGCAAAGAGAATTCATAGGCGAACAAGAATATGTTTGTAGGAAAAAAATGTGGGCATGAATACAACACTCGGTTGAAGAGTTGTTTGAACAGTAGTAGTTTTTTAAGAGAGTCGTAAAAATACTGTCATACAAACATCATCGTTCTTTTTTATATTATAATTAAATGTATAAAATTAATAATTAAAATATATTATAATAAACAGATTAATTCCTAGTGTTTTATTTCATCGAATGTGAATAATTAATCATCACAAAAAATACTAGACAAAATACAGTCCACAAATTAAAATTATAAGTTTTTTAACAACATTTATGACGAACGTTTTAAATTTGAAAAATTATTTGGTGAACTGGAAGCTGCTTTATCGAAATGTTCATAAATTAGAAGTCGAAACCGAAATTGAATTTAAAGCAAAATCGCAAGAATTACCTGATGATGATGGAAAAAGCCAATTATCAAAGCCGTCATTTTCTATTAAAGCTGTAGAAAGTTGGTCTTTCATCATATTTGTGAAAAATTGGATAGTCAATCAAAAATATTTTTAATTGAAAATACAATAGCTAAACGACTTCCAGAATTTGCTAAGATTACTAAAGGGTTAAAGGAGCGCGTTCGAATATTAGAACTATTCATCATCTCCTGGTAAATCGTACGGAATTTCAAATGTAAGCCGATCGGAAAATACATCGAAGATTGAATGTTATTACTGTAAACAACATCATTTATTATACAATTGCCCTAAATTTTCGGATGGAAAAATGACACCATTAGAGCTGTTAGAGTACGTTAAAAGTAACAAGCTGTGTACAAATTGCTTATCTGCTAGACACAGAAAAGACGTTGTTCACTGTGCTCATTAAAGCATAATATTTTATTACATTTTAATCGAGTTCAAAAAGTTGTACGAAAAGAGGAATCCGGAACAAATCCTGTAAATAATGATAAATATCTAAATATTGCCGAAATTTATCATCATAATTCATCATACAATAGTAAATTGCCCGAATTAAAACCGTTGCCTCATCACAATAATAATTTCGTAAAAGAGGATGGCGTTATACAACATAAAACTTCATGCGCGTCAAAAATAGCTTCTCTTCATAGTCAGAAATTATTAGCAACAGCTGTAATTTATGCCATATCATCAGATCATCGTCAAGTGCCTTGCCGAGCCTTATTGGATAGGGGACGGTTAATATATCAGTCAATGGGATTGGTGGAAAGTCTTATTCAGTTAAGTTCGAAATAGAAGTTGAAATTAAATCAGGAAATTCGAATTACAAAAAATCAACTAAATGCATCGTTCGGGATTAATCTAAATTTGAATTGGCTGATCCTGCATTTTATGTGCCAAATAAAATAGATATGCTGATTGGTGCCGAAATCTTTTTTGAAGTGTTACTAAATGAAAAAGTAATGGTAAAGGAATTACCGACCTTGCAAAATACCGTATTCGGATATATCATTTCGGGCAAAGTAAACGAAAATTCAAATCATTGTAATTCAAATGCATACGCAGTTTCAAGGGTAATAAATACTGTTTCTAACAACGATATTTCAACACAATTACAAAAGTTTTCCGCGTTAGAGGAAGTTAGTGTAAAACATAATTATTCGCAACAAGAAATGGAAGTAGAGCAACATTATAGTAAATACGTCTCTCGTAACACATCAGGGCGTTATTCCGTGAAAATGCCTTTAGATATTAAAATATTTGAGTTGGGCGATTCTTATCAATCAACTCTTCGAAAGTATTTATGGTTAGAAGCTATTAAAAAAAAATCCAGAGCTAAAGCAGCAATATGCCGATTTCATTAAGGAGTATAAGAATCTTGGGCACATGGAAATCGTGACCCAACCTTCGATAGTTGCCTCGTCCTTTGGTAAAGCTTATTACTTACTACATCATCAAGTAATTCGAAAAAACTGTACAACTACAAAGTTACGTGTTGGACTTAATGCGTAATCGAAAACAAATACAAATATTTCATTGAATGATGCAATGTTTCCTGGTCCAATTATTCAACAAGAGCTAATTAAAACACAAGAGATAAAGTGCTATCGATTATCAACTGTAACATACGGTACCACAAGTGCTCCGTATTTGGCAACTCGTACGTTGCTATAATTAGCATGTAATGAAGAAGCAAATTATCCCGTTGAGTCACAAATTGTTAAATCGGACTTTTATGTAGACGATTTATTAACAGGAGCACCATCCATTCAAAAGGCAAGTCAAATTAAAAAAGGAATTACAGCTCTTTTATCTAAAGGAGGAGTTGAGCTTCAGAAATGGGCCTCTAATCGTGAAGAAGTTATTCCAACCAGCAATGAAGACACACACCCAAGCAAAACCAAGGAATTAAGGAATACCAGCAAAAACAAGTTGTATTTTGAATTTAACCAGATCAAAATTCAGCCGAAGTTAACTAAAAGGTCAGTCCTTTCTGAGATAGCGCAATTATTCGAGCCTATGGGAATTTGCGCTCCAGTTATCTTTATGGGCAAATATTTTATGTAGTTATTATGGACATACATTGAAGAATCAAACTGAAATAGATGTCGAATCAAAGAAGAAGAAGAAAATTGGGATGTGTTTTCCAGATTTTCAAACTACAACCGCTTAGTTTGAGTCATTGCAATATGTTTGCGTTTATTTAGTTGGTTCAATAGAAAATCAGAAATTCGAAAATATGGTAAAACAACCCCATAGGAACTAGAAAGAAGTGAAACTCGAATTATTTAAAATAGTCAATCATTTAGTTTTCCTGAATAAATAATATGCCTGTGTTAAAGTCCAGTAGGATCTACGCGTTAAATCCATTTGTTGCGGTATCATTAGATTGGGTAGGCGTCTTAAGAATGCTAGTTTGTTATATAATGTTCAACATCCAATTATGTTATCGAAATCGCACAACCTGACCAAGTTAATTGCAAAATCAGAGCATGAAAGATTGCTGCATGTGGGAATACATACGCTGCTTTTTAGTTTGAGGCAGAGATTTTGGATAGTTGGTGGTTGAGGCCTGTGTAAACAGATTATTTTAAGTATGTTACATGCTTCAAAGCGAAACCAGAATTAACAAACCAATTAATGGGAAGCCTACCTGCTCTACGAGTTAATAAGAAGCCACCAAAGATTTTTTATGCAGTTGGAGTTGATTTTACAGATCCTGTTCTATTGAAAAGTAAATTAAGGAAGCAAATCGTAACCAAATTTTATATCGCTATATTTATATGCTTCAGCAGTAAAACAGTGCACATTGAAATAGTGGAGGATTTAACCAGTGATTCCTCTATAGCAGCATTTAATCATTTTATTTCACGTCGAGGATTCTGTACTCACATTTATTCAGACAATACGACTAACTTTAAAGAAGCAAAGGCGGAACTAAAAGAATTACAAGAAGTGTTTTTCAACGAATACAATGGTATACGATTCCACCAAGACATCAGTTAAAAAAGCAAAATTTCATATGAGACGAATTATTGTGAAGACAACATTTACGCATGATGAGTATCATACTTTATTTTGCCAGATTGAGGCATTGCTAAATTCAAGTCCATGGTGTCTATGTCTGATGATCCGAATGACTTGAATTACTTAAGTCCAGCGCATTTTATAGTTGGAGATGTGCTTAAAGTTCAATAAATTGAACAGACGTCAAATAATTACAGGAAAAAAATGCACGATTTACCGCATTCGAGTGTTTACGGAACTTCAAAGTTAATTAATGAACGATTTTGAATGATATTAGAAACAGTTGCTGCCGATCTGATATCTGGCAAGATCCAAAATGGTGTGACTGAAAAAATTTTGCAAACTAATGAATTAAAAAAATGTTCACTTTATTTCAAAATGATCTAAACCTAAAGGTTAGTTAAACACACTTTTTTGTCAGTGTCGATGTCGTACAACATTTTAAAAATTTCGCTCATAACGTTAAACCACCATCTTCGTCTCTAGGGCCCGTAATTTTCTCTTTCTTATTTTTAAACGAAGATAAATCCACTGAATCAAACCTGGATTAAAATTGTATCCTCGGATTTATACATCGATGCCGATGGCTAAAACAGTGGATACGGCTATTTTCGAAAATTGGGAAATATAAAACGTTATTTACGATCTGTCAAATTACATACAAAACTAAATATTTGTAGATAATGAATTGCCAATTTAAATTTAAATAAGTTTTTGAAAATTTAAGTTATAAATGGAAAATATATTTAATGGGTCTTCGCCTTCGTCATGAGAATCTGGTGAATCAGATTACGAGATAATGTTGTCGATACGATCTAAACGACCTACGAGTTTTACAATAAGGAATAGTTTCGGCGCCGATCCCAGTTTTCCAAAGAAAGTACCCCCCGACAAGAACTGGAACCTTTGGACGCATATTATCACTTATGATATCGTATATTACGTGCACCACTCGCTTTCTATTTTATTTATTTCTTGTACAGGAATGTCACAAATAACTAACTCCAACAGACTCAACCCGGGCTAGTCGCGAATTCGAGATTAGGTAGTTATTTTTTCAATCTATGCCACAACACGATTTAAATGCTTTTAGGCTTGTTACGTTTCGTACATAGCATGATTATCGTAATCTAGAATTTGAAACTCGATGAATAGGAAATTCAAGAAAAGACGGAAAACTTAAGGGAGAAAAAATTATTTTATGTCGTTTTCGATTGACCCGAAAAAAGCATTCTGAAGGTGAAAAATTTGCATTTTTTGCTTTTAGTTTGTTCGATTGAAGAAAAAACGTTGTTCTGAGGGCCAAATATTTTTGCTCGAGAGCACATTTTAGAAATCTCGAGTTTTCCGTTGATTTACCCCTCTTTTACATAAATATGTTTGTAGCAGTGGCATAACAGCATCCGCAGCAGCGGGGCCCGCTGGGGCCCACTAGTTTTAACGAGCGTTTGAATATTAATTTAAAGTAAAGATTAGATTGATTGTAGCTCATATTAAAGAAGCACACCGTTTCAAATTTACAAAACGAAATTTTGATGGTCGTCTAATTTTTAGAAAAAGAAGAAATGATTCTTGTTGCAATAATTTCTTTTCGATTGCTGAAGGTGACAAAGTTCTGACTAGAACCATATGACTCCATAGAAATAAAAATGCCTTTAGATTCTGACGGATATGTAGATTTATAAGACAATTTGCTAAACTCGTTTGAAATCAAAACTTTCACCATCAGAGGATAACGATTTTTTTGTTTGGGTTAATTTATTTGTAAAATACGCTTTGTACTCCAAATTTAACCGTTTTGCACTTCAAATTTAACCTTTTATAAATCAAATTAAGCATTTAGTAAAACACATTGAAATTTTTACAAATCAAGTTTTGATTAGAAAATATTGAATTTGATTTGTAAAAGGAATCAATACTGCTAAGCAGATTGCGATGTACCATTTTGATGTTCATAAAAATCAAGAAGAAATTGTTGAAACTTTGTTATTAGAAAAATATCTAACCGCGACTGAAAACTATTAGATGTTTCCTTCATTAGGAGTGATTTTGACTTTAGAAAGGGAATTAATAGATACTTGAGCCAAACCAATCAGTCTCTATAGTCAATTAGCGTTGCAATTTTGCAATTAGTACTGGGCCCTATTGCACCAACTACTTATCACTTATTACTTATCAACTTATCATAATTTTTGATAATTTTCTGTTGTACCAAATTGAAATTTGATAAGTATTTAATTGAGTTATAATAAGTGATAAGCACTCACTTATCAAAATTAAGTTGCACCAATTTGCGAAATGATAAATGATAAGTAATATTTTGATAAGCGATAAGTTTGAGGTTTTTGATAATTTTTTCATAGTTCTGTTGCACCAAAAGTTTTAACTTATCAATAATCGACTACTTTAATGATAACTTATCCAAAATTTCAATAAGAAAAATTTCACTACTCAAAAAAATTGATAAGAGCTACAAATTGTAGTGGTATTACGGAAGTCTGTTAAAAACGTTTTTTTTTTTGCTGTTATTGTAAGATGAGAACTTTGGTTCAATTTAAAAAGAGTACAAACACATTTTTCAATAAAATTTTTTATTATTCAAATAATTATAAATGATAATGACAATACATGTAACAATGTGTTTTCAAGTGTATAATAACTTTAATTTCAAAATTTATACCGCTATTTTATTGTATTCTAATAAGTTATAATATTAAGTCAAACTAAGAACAATTTCATTCTCTTCGATTTATCATAGAGGTAAGACAGTTGTTTCTCGATATTTTAAAATTAATATAAAACTATCAAATGTAGGTATATCAACTTTAGTGAACAAAAACTGAAATTTATTAAACGAAAAAATAATTTTTATAAATAAAGGCGTCGGTTCGAAAGATTATTCGAGGATGAAAACGAAAGAAGAAATCGTGTAGTGAAAGCCACAACCAAATATTCTCTGGACTCGCGAGTGATAAAAAATTTTCGTTTGTCACATGAACAAATTGAGCATGTATTATTGAAAATCGAAGCAAATTTGAAACATGGAAGCGACCGAAACTGCGCATTGAGCCCTCTATAGCAGCTACTAACAACACTGCATTGCTTAGGAATATCCAGGATAGAAGTTTCTTGAGATGGGTGGTTACTCCAGGTAGCTGGTTGCTTCGATGGAACAATGATTAATATAGATGCACCTACAGTCAATGAAGAACATTTTGCGAATCGACAAGGAAAAAATTCACTGAATGCAATGATGGTGTGTGGCCCAGATCGCAGCTTTTATGCAGTAAATTCAAATTGGCCCGGCAGTGTCCACGACTCCAGAGTATTGCCAGATACAAGGCTATTTAGCAATTTTGAGTATTGTTTTCGCCCGTTCCCCGGTGCTGTGATCTTGGGTGACAGTGCTTCCTCTCAAAGATTGGCTTATCCCACCAATGCGAAGAAATCCGGATGATGCAATAGAACAAAGATTTAATCGTGCTCATAAGCGGACGAGACGAATAGTGGAAAATCTTTTTGGTTTGTATATGACGATTACAATTTTTGTATAATGTAGTTAAATTCTTTTAAATTCTTTTAAATTCTTCTTTTTATGTTATAAAAATAAATTGTTTACGTTTAAGTACTGCAAAAATTATTTACAGTTAGAAAAGAGAATTTATTTTAAAAGTAACAAAAGAAAGGTTTTACAATTGATTCTAAACACTGAAATAAACACTCTAAATTGAGAAAGGTTTCTCTTCATCTATTATTATATACATGGAAAATTGTTGGTGTTATTAAATTACAGAATAACAATTATTTAATTGTTTTGCTATATAGGTACAAAACCATTATTTTGCAAACACTATCACATTTATAGTATTTTTGTATAGATCATTACAACTTATCATAAAAATTTGATAATTCGTCAATTGATAAGTTATAGATAATCTGATGTGCAACGCTTATCACTTATCATTATCAAAATTTGATAAGCTTTCAAATTGATAAGTGAGTGATATTTTGGTGAAACACTTATCCCTTATCATTATCAAAAAACTAACTTATGATAAGTTGATTAGTAATAAGTGATAAGTAGTTGGTGCAATAGGGCCCTGGTGTTTTTTTTTTGTTGTTTTTGGCGGGGTTCTCCCGAAATTTGGAAGGTTCCGTCGCTTCCCGATTTCATACCTTTCATACCTTCTATTTTTTTTAAATTTCTCGAGATTATTGGAGTTTAGCATGGAAACGAACTTTTGTTGTTCGAGCCTTAGTTGGTGATTCTTTATTTCGAAACTGTCAGGTTATTCGAGATAATTTGAGATTATTCGAGTGTGATTTGATGTTACTCAGGAACCTTAGAGTCTATTCTAAGAATATGTTTCTTCGATATTTAACAAATTATCCGATAATATTTGAGGGTTCCATTCTTATTCCATGTCGTTTTGTCGAGCTTAGCCATAACTTGCTTAGTAGTATTAGTAACATTAAATTATATTTACATGAATTTTAAGAATATTTCGAAATTTTTGTGGATTTTCTAAATTTTGACAGGCTTTCCGAAATTATTCATTAATATCTAGATTTTTCGGTATTATTGAAATTGTTCGAGATCAATCGAGATTCACAAAATTTATATTATGCGAATTATGTATGACAATATTCTGCGATTAGCTCTGAGTTTGAGTACTGTCAGAATTACACATACACATAAATCTGAATCGCAATATTTAGTCATTTTTCGAGATTATGCCAAAATTTCAATATTTCTCCCTAGGCCAGGATCTTCTTTCGTTTTACATACTTACAGATAATTCGATATTTGAGAACTTTCAGGAATATTCGAGATATTTGTATACTTTGAAAATTTGACATTTTTGAGATTATTTCGATATTCTTGATATTTTTCAATTACATTCGAAATTTGTGATGCTTCTTCGACATATTTAGAAAACGTCATAGCATTGATAGTTGCTGCATGATTCGTTTTATTTAAGGCCATTGAAATGAATCATGTTCTCTTTCGTCTAGTCACGAAATAAGATTCTTTTAAATAATGCGAGGCTCGACAGTAGAAAGAAATAAGTCTTTATCTAAAAGCTTTATTTGCTCATAAGTACAAGGATTATTTTTGGGGCCCAAGAAAAATTTGGTAGGGGGCCTGGGACTTATAGTTTCGTCACTGGTTCGTAGGTTTACTCTGGTTCTGTTATTTGGCTGATTGGGTGTCGTTTTCAGTTTGAAAACTTATTATGGTCATTGTTTAATAAGAAGTGTGATTAAATTAATATCAACATTGCTTCGAAAACGGATTTTTTAGATTTTATATTTGCAATTTTCTAGTTTCTTATATTTTGACAGATAATCCATAAACATAAAAGAGCAATGAGTTGTTCTTGTTCGATTGACGCCGAAATTGAGATTGCTTTTCCATAGAGGAGAAAATAATCAATCGAAAACGACATTAGAAAACAAACAAAAAAATGCCTAATATCCCAGCAAAAATCCACGGATTCTATCTACGTTTAAAATTACCAAAAGAAACCTCGGCTAAATCAGTGGATTTTCGAAAATTGTCGATTAATCCGTCGATGTATCCTTGTTTAAAAATACGAGCCTAGATGTTGGAGTAATTTAGTACAAAATTAATACACTGCAACGAAGGTAAAGAATATTTGACCTACTTAACATTGAGTTTCCATACCAACCAAATTAATCGTATTGATTGTGGCATTCAGAAGGAGAAGAAGCAATATGAGGTAGGAGACGGCAAAATCATATTTCTGTATATTAATACTTAAATTTAATTAATTCATATATAAATTAAATAATTATTCTACTAATTAATTTCCTTTTAAAGCTTACAATAACAATCAATTTAAACATCAATATTATGTACATACATACAAATATAAGTGAAATCGTTGCCAAGTACTTTTTCATTTTCATTAAAAATGAATACATTTATTTTCTACGATATACGAGTGAATACTTTTATACCTAAAACCTTTACAAAACCAATTTTGGTACGTTAACTTACATAACATATAACGTTCACATATTTTCCATTTCGGAAAATAAAAAATCCAAAAAAAAAAATGTTTATTCCGTTAATTAATTTAATGATTATATTTGTATATAAGTGTTGTTTGTTGTTCTCGTTTTTCCTCTCGTCTGTTCATCATTTTCCGTTTGCTTTTCAAACATTTCAATCATATCACAACAAATTTTTTTTTTCCACTACAATAAACGCGAAATTTTAAAAGGAAATTAAGGAAATAACTTTTTCTTTTTTTGTTGGTTATGATTATTATTTTCATGAAGGTGGGTTGAGGTGCAAGGGAGAATAAGAATCTTTAATTGAAATACATGTCTTTTGTGTTCAACATTTTTACGAATCGATTGTGATTTTTGGAGAAAATGTCGTAGTTTTTGGTCGGAGGATAATAAACCAACACGAGTTTATAGTAAAAATGGTTTGTTGTGTAGCAATGTGCTAGCTCAGTTACAGATGTTAGCACATTGCTCGCAATTGTATTTAGCACTTTTCATATTTTGTGAACCAGATATTAAGGGTTAGAAGATCACAACGTTTTATACACATCTACAGTTACTTTCATTTTTGACATTCTTAAAATATAATAACTTACTAGTTTTTTATTATCCTTTTAAAATTTGTGGTAGCAGACGATGACGCTAATGATGATGAAACGTTGGACACATTTTAAGTCCATAATTGATTTAAATTTACCTGAAAATACAAAATAATAAAAAAATATTAAGACCATATGCTATAAAATAATTGTCAGTTAAATAATGATTGATAATCTTAAAAGATAAACTGTAGGTTGTCGACAAAATTTTTACTAAAAATGGTTTTTATTTTATTCGCATTTCCCGTGACAAAATTCTCTCATTAGTCACATTTAAAGTGATAACCTGAGCAAAAAATAATGGAAACAATTTTGTACCTTTCTACTCATACCTGTACCCGAAAAAGAGATTTTATTATATTAGAGATATACAAAGCCGTATATATTTTTTCTACTGATCATTTGTTGTTGTAAAATCACATTGAAACCCTGGATGTGTGTTAGTTTAAATTGTCGAATGGAAATATACGAGAAAACAATACATTTGCATTTTTCATTTGGTTTTTTTATCATTTTTGTAGATCTAGCTAGTATGTATTGATATTACATTATAGAATAGAAAATAAAACAAAAATAATGTATGAAATTTTAAGCTCGAAGGTGAAAAGAAATAAACGAGAAAAATTATTATCGATGATATACAACGAAAAACACCAAATTTAAATTGCAAGTGACAACTTATCTTTGTTTTACTATTTTTAATTTTTCCGGGATATTTTGGGCATACCATATTTTTATTGTTTGGGTTTTAAATGATTTTAAAATATTTTGGTAGTGTTGATTTTTTTATATTTTTTAAAGAAAACGTTTAAATTTTGTATTAACGTAAATTAATATAATGGAATTTCATTAGTTTTTAATGCATATATTTAAGAATATATTTATATGAACTTTTAAAAATTGGGGCCAATTTATGACGAATAAACTGGTTGACGACCATTGAGATTTGGTTGTGGACTGATATTTTCTTACGTCTTGGAAACCCCGAGTCCGCTCTTTTGAAATCAACAGAACCTTTTGATATCAATTTAACTGGGAAGTTTTACGTGGATCAACACGGTCGACATATAGTTTTCTAAGTAACAGCACATTCCTCGTTGTGATCCTTGATTTCTTATACATGGTTAAACGGGAGTTCAACTATATCAAATTTTATTTTTTCTGCTAATATTTTTAACAGTTGAGGTTTTTTACGGGTGAAGATCATCACCCCAGCGATTAAACGAGATTAAAACTCAGTAAAATATCGATACTTAATTTAAATTACTATATATATTTTATTTGTTTAATTATACATATTGAAAAACTAACTATTTAAAATTGACATTTTTGATTGTGAAATGTATTTTTTTACTGCCCATTTACAATGTTTTCGCAACAATACTAAAATCATAAAATCTAATATTTCATTATGGTGATCATAACATCCGTTGTTATGATTTAAAATAGTTTCAAATTCGAATCGCGATTTCGTAATTTCAATACATTTTTGTTTAATATATTGTTTAATATTTTTGATATGTCCAGTGTTATTAAAGATTTTATGAAAAATATTTACACAACATTTTGAAAAATTAAAAAATATTTCAGATGGGGCATTTAAGCTTCCAAAATCAGAATTTTTAGAATAATTTTTAAAATAGATGAAACGCTCATTTTTAAGAGTTATTGTTTCTTCGCTTTTAGTAAGTAATAGCTCACACGAATTACATTTTATATTTTTATTAGATTTAAAAAAGACATACCCAATGTAATATTTAAGTGAAGCATCGTCTACATCTCCATCTCCATTTAAATTGGGCTCTGGGAGCACAAGTAAATCTTCAAATTCAAAATTTTCATTCTGGTTTGAATCATCGGATGGTATTGAGTTTTCAGTTATGTCTCTTGAATCAGGTGTTGTGTATACTTCATAATTCTCCAATTCGTTGAGACTAGATGTATCTTCTTCGTCATCATTTTCACAATTTGCAAGATTTGTGTTTTTTAATAATCTTAAGCACATTATCTGGGCAACCGTTCTGCTGAACTCCAAAACCGATGGATTTTTACAATGTCCTCCTTTCCCTCGAATAACCGAAAACATATTTTCAAGCGGATCTTGATTAAATCTTGAAGTTATTATGAATCTATCACAGTTATCTTTAAATAAATCATTAGATAACTGGAGAATTGCATTTATTGTTGTTATTAACCCTTTGAAACAGAAATTGGGACTTTTTTTCTGACATTTTAAACTGCCTATGTATAATTTCATAGAAACCAAATTTTCAACTACGTGATTATTATACTTCAAAGCACATTGGTTAATATTTTTTGCATACAAATTTCTGCTATTCAAATTATCGAACAATTTATCTAATTTTTCACAAAAGTTGGCTGTTGCAAGAGCATATTTTTTATTTTCGATAGAAAATTTATCAAGCTCATACATTGTTCTAATTGCAGCAGCTACAGTCCGACTGAAAATTTGAGTTGCCAATGCAACTCGCATTTTTTCGAACGTATTTGGATATAAATGGCGATAAGTAATCTTAGGACACAGTTTTGTAGAACTATTTTTTTCCGTATCGTATAGTTCTCTTAATACTTCCCAGCTAACTACTCCATCAGGCGTTTCAATATTTGCTTGCATTAAATTATTTCTAAATGATTTCATTAGATGTGGAACATCAAACATGGCATAAATTTGTCTGTCTGCACAACTCATTTTAAAAAATGGGGTTTCGTCAGTTATGCTTAACAATTTGTACGCCTTTCTCTTGTTTGATCCTTGATCACATACTACAGCTTGCACAACAAATCCAATATGATCTAACAGTTTAATGTTTTCATTAATTAATTTTACCAAATGTTCACCAGATATTCCTTTGGCCGAAGTATAGTATGATAAAACATATTTGTATTTAGAAAATAATCCACGGACCATAAACACCAACACATATTTTGCCACCTCAGGTTTTCTTTCAGTTCCATCATCTGTGTATCCTTGAATTAAATCATTTTTTATGTCATACTCCAAATCTCGTCGGATGTTCAATTCATCGAACATCAAAACTGCGTAACGATTTTCAATTGATAAATTCGCAATTTTTTTTTTTAAATTTTCGACAACATTTTCATTTAGTCCGGGTGCAAGGTTTTTAATTGGCATCCAATTTATAATTGAACTCTTAGATGGTAAATTTAATTTTAAATTGTCTCGAAGAAATCTATAACATGCTGGAGATATAAAATATACGTTTTGGGCTATGTTACGCTGTTCTTGAAGATATTTAGAGGTTTTTGAATTTCGACATAAAATCATTTTTGCAAAATATTTTGCAGCCAAACTTAAATTTGATTCATCAATCTGTTTCCGCGTGTGTTGTGATTGTAGTTTTTTATTAGGAATTAATTTTCTTTTATTTTGAAATTGTAGGTAAATTAAAGTTTTTCGATTTTTTATGTATTTAGTTTTCAATATGTCGTAATGTTTTTTTAATGATAAATATTTTTTTTTATATAATTCACTAATTTTAATATATTTTATACAGTTAGTGCAATCTGCTTCGACACTGCAAGATGTATTTGAATAATGTCTAGGAGATTTTATGTTCTCAAAGTCGAAAATACTCATTTCGGGCAATGTCCCACTGTCTTTATATCCATATGTTTTTATATTTTTATATTTTGATGAATTTTCAGGCAGATTTAAATCCGAAGATGAGTTACCGGCCATTGGCATTGAATCAACAACTACACTCTCATCCATCAATACCATATCAGGGTCACCTAAATATAATTTTGGGATAACATTTTTTTTTAATTTTCGTTTTCCTTTATCGGTCTCATCGAAGTGCTTTTCACAAATAATTAATTTTTTTTTTAAACTATCATGTGACAATGAGCATTTGTCAAACCAAATTTGAAAAAATGGAGAATTTTGTTCCGGGAAACCATAAAACTTTCTATAAGGATGACTGCGTCGAGTGGCTTTACAATTCACAACAGCGCATGGGATTCCACTAACCATGTGGTTTTCTTTATCAAAAAACGCCATTATAGAAATGAGTGCATAAGACAAATATTAAACTAAAATAAGTTTTTACGTGACGAGAAAATAACTGTTTCTAAAAAATATGAACAACTGAAAAGGAACTTATTTTCTGTTACACATTTATCGAAAAACTCGATTCGCACACTAAGCATTAAAAAACCGGAATTTTTTCATATGTATGTGTACAAAATATTATCATTTCGTATTTGTTCTTCAAACGTTTAATCATTTTTGTTTGTGTTAGTGCGAAGAATCCAAAGAAACCAACAAAACTATGGTGTTAAAAAAATCCTTAAAAGAGCGAAAAATAGAGCGTGGAAAGGGTAATAGAGAAAAAACAGTATTAAAATTTGTATATGTGTGTTCTCTTGTATACTATATGCAATATAAAGAATTTATACCAATACATTACCAGGGTCAGAATAATTTACAACAACAATGCCATAATAGAAAAACGTATATAGCTTTGTATATCTCTAATATAATAAAATCTCTGCCGAAACCCAATTTTCTAAGATATCGAAATAAAATTTTGGTTCTCAAATTGTCTTTTATTTTACATTTTATATTATGTGTCTGTTTAACATTTAATTTAAGCAGGATATTGCTTGACTTGTGTAAATGTGTCGTTTTGTGCGATCCAAAAATAATACAGATTTGATTGATTTGACGCCGAGTTTTTATATCACGTTAGCACTTTCTTAACCATTTCCAATTAATTTACAAATTAACTGCAAAGCTGTTTAACTTTAATACTATAATAATACTTGTCCGCATACTTTTTCGTATTTCGATAAGTGAAAAAATATAAAAATTTATGACCACAAATAAAATTTTAATGCTATAAACTTTTAAAAAATACATCAAAACATGTCTACTTCCGTTTTTTATCACAATATAACATTTTATGCCTCAGATAAATAATATTTTATTATTATATATTACCATGCCGTTATTTAACAAAACTACCACCAGAAATACTCGGTGGTACCATCGTCTATAATACACATCAACCATGCATGGCAAATGAGAAAGAAAAAAATCACAAAACTAATTGGAATAACTGGAAAAATGTAGAAATTTTCCATACACATAGTAAATTTTGTTCTTCTGAGTAAAGCACAAAAAAAAAGCAAGGCGAGAAAATAACATGGAGGACGTGGTGCTGCAAAAAATCTCACTATACCGTCTGTATCCTTTCAATTTCCTATTTATTTTTATTTTTTTATTTTTATTAAACACAGTAGTTTTTTTTACAGTATTTCGTGAATGAACAGCACAGCTAGAACAAAAAACAGATTTGTTTGCTTGCAACAGAAAATAAAAAAAATATATCAAAACAACATTAGTGTTGGTTGTATTATGTATATTGTGGGGATAGTATGTATATAAGATGGTGGTATAAACCATACAGATTTCAGACCAGCCTCTTTTGAATAATTAATGTGCGACAAAATTTTACGATGTACACAATTACAATGTTTTTTTTTTCTGTAGAATTGGGAGGCTTTGTTGTGCGCTTCACATAAATTATTAACAAACAAATCGGATGTTGGCAAATTCCACTGATTTATGGCATTATTGGCTTAAATGGCCTCTCTAATAATAATCTCTCTAATAATAAACTCTCAGAATTCGAAAGTTTACTAAACTATCCAGTTTCCAGTTTTGTGTACCATTGCTCCCACTTATTATCGATGATTTTCAAATGTCACGAATGTGATTTACTTGAGTAGTGATGTCAGAAAAAAAAATTCGATGCATTAGCGTACCTCTAGTGATATTTAGGTAGATAATATAAACGAATAAACGAATTTGCATGAATAGATATGAAAGGAGAGAGTTCAAAAGATTCTGTTTGTTTGTATATGCCCTAAATATATATACAGTCTATTCCGCTTAATCGGGAAACATCGGGACTAGTACAATTTGTCCCGATTAAGCGGCTGGCCCAATTATCCGAAGGTTCACAAAAATTATAGGATTAGTAATTTTTAAGGTATTTTATATCATAAATTGCACAAAATTGAAAAAAAAATTTGCTCCAGACATATGTATGTATTGCACTGCTATTTTCGACATGCATTTTTTTGAATTTTAACTACAGAAAACCATTGGTCGAGAGCCTCCTCTACATCTGGATCCTTGCCCTCCCGTTTTCTTTTAGACGTTCCTGGTTTTCTTTATGTAACATCCATTCGTCGCGTAGTAGTTTTTCGTTTTTTAATAGTCGTGATATTGTTGTTTTCGGCATATTTATTATCTCAGCAAGCTGACGTAAGCTAGTGTTACTTGGCTGGCTTTTAATTTTATCAAGGATAGCAATTTTAGTCTCTAATAGACGTTTTTTAGTTAATTTTACTTACGTTAATAAGTGAATTTATGTTTTACTGAATTTATGTCAAAATTAAAAAACTTTACTTCTGTTTGGGAATAACCCGGGGTCTACACTATGCAAAATTGCTGATATTTTCTCTCATGAAATTTTATGTATGTGTGTGTTTTTTTCAATGTATTGATAAATATTTGTTAAAAAATTATCATAACTGGGCATTTTACTCTCATGATAATTTCTTCAATTGTCAAATAAAATTCGCTGAATATTGTCAGAAAATTAGTAGGTTTTTATTTTCCATAAACATTCGTTATTCATAAACATATGAATTAATTTTATAGTATTTTCAGTATTAAATACCATTGCGAAAGATTTTTTTTTATGCAGATACGAACCTCCCAACACTCGGAAAAAAATGAAAAAACATCTGAAAATTGCATTTTAATTTGACATTTCGTACAAATTTCATGATAATTTTTTCGTGAAATAGCCTGCTGATAATTTGCTGAGAATTTCAAAATTTGTATAATATACTTACACATACATTGATAAATTTAATTTCATGAGAGAAAATATCAGCAATTTTGCATAGTGTAGACCCCGGGTAACCTAAAACTATAACTAAAAATATAAGCGAACCGAAAAAAATCATTCTTTTTCTTCTCTTCTTTTTTATTTTTTATTATATTTGTTTTATTTTTTAAATTTTTTTTCTATGTTTACTATGATTAGTAAATTTTTGTGTATGATCTGTCCCGATTAAACGAAATATTGTCCCGAAAAAACGAAGTAAATTTGTGTTATTTGCTTGGTTTTGTTTCCGTTCTTTAGGATTTGTCCCAATTAAGCGACTGTCCCCATTAACCGGTGTCCCAATTAAGCGGAATCGACTGTATATATATATGGTGAAAAATACGTGAAATCATAAATTCACTATATGGAGCCATGTTTTAATTTTATGGTTTTTATTTTTTTTGAAATACTTTGTTTTTGTTGTTGTTGAAGATACAGGGTGTCAAATTTTGGGAAAAATGATAATCATGATGTTGTATTTATGGCAATAAAAAGAAAACTAATTATCCGATAATTATAATTTTGGGCTTATTTTAAAGGTAAGTTAATAGTGATTGTTAAAAAAATATAAAAATAATATTTTGTTTAATTTCTTCTTCTTTAAATTTCCCGCCAAAATGTTTCAATTTTCTCAAAAACACATTTTTTTTTTTAAAGAATTCGACAATTAATATTTTACAACATATCAAAAAACTGGAACTCCGTTATTTTTTGTATTCTTGCAAAATACGGTTTAGTAAGAGCAGTATTTCATTTTTATATGGAAAAACTATATTTGAATAGATATTTCTCAGTGTTTTGGGATTGTTTACAAAAACAACAGTTCAGTTAAATTATTAGTATTTATTATTCAAATTTCATTACACATATTTAAACTTTTAACCCTAAAGATAATTTTACTTTATTGTTTAAAATTAGATCTTATTCAAATTAAAAATCACAATTTAAATTTAAGATAATCGTCAGAATTAGAATATTTTTTACAATTCAAAAAGCCATCTTCTGTTGGAATGACTGCGTGAAAACCGTGAGGTCCTTTTACTGTTTTTAAATTTTCAAACCTAGTTGCAAGTTTGATTTGCTTGGATTTATGTATGTTCTCCGTCTGAACAAAATCCAAAATTGATATCTGTCTTCAACGTTTTAGCCCATTTAAATAATTCATCTGCATTGGTTATTGTACTGCCGTATTCCATTGTGAGACTAGCTCTGGATGCCATTCTTTTGATGGTACCCCCTACTCCATCACATGGACCTTTTCCATGAGCTGTTGCATCAAAATGCCATTCACAGTCAACTCCATAATCGTCTTTGTGTTTTAGGATGTTCTTAAAATTTTTCTTATTTTTATAATGCGTGACTGCACCATCGGTAATATAATAAATTTTAGATAAACTGGATATTTTAGTTTTGAAGAAGTGCATTAATTTTTCAATTAATAAGTGAACCGCTACAGTATCGTGGTGAAGACAATCCGATATTATATATTCCAATGAAATCCTTGTGCGGCATTTTGCATTATAAATGCATAATTTTCTGCAAAACCACATAAAACTATCACATCCGTAGGCTTCAGCGCCAGTTTTTTATTTTTTAAGAAGCTGGACTGCTGTAGTGAAATGAAGCAATGAGGCAATAGATTCTTCATCTTATTTATGAAATAATCCAGAAATACATCTAACGGTTGTGACAAAGTTTCCAAATTGCATCTGTCGGTAGAAACCCACGGTAGAGTCGCGATATGGTTTACAACACTTTGGAAATGAAAATGTATACATTATCAAATTTAATTCACTAGTACATATTTATCACTCACTTTAACTTACACTCACTTTACACTCATTTTGCTTCTTAGGTAAATGTTGTTTACAAATCACAATGTCAACTAATCAAAAAGTTAAATTTTAACTGTTATAGCAACAATATTCTCTTTTTTTGTTTTCAAAAGAATTACTCATCGCTTAACAGGTACGCCTGTCAAGTAAAAAAAACCAACCCCCAATAAAAAAGGGAAAAACCACATTTTATTTAGTCTTTTATAAAATAACCTAAGAAATAAAAGGGATTTATGGTACCATGACTAACTAATTTTTAAACGATATAAACTAGGGGGTGGCACCTTCTAATTCGCTGACTCATATTTAAATGCATCACAAAATTATATAATTAATAATAAACAAAACAAAAAAATTAACTAAACTATCTTTTCTGAAAACAATTCCAAAACACTGAGAAATATCTATTCAAATATAGTTTTTCCATATAAAAATGAAATAATGCTGTTACTAAAACGTATTTTGCAAGAACACAAAAAATAACGGAGTTCAGTTTTTTGATATGTTGTAAAATATTAATTGTCGAATTCTTTAAAATAAAAAAAATGAAAAAAAAAAATGTGTTTTTGAGAAAATTGAAAAAGAACATTTTGGCGGGAAATTTAAAGAAGAAGAAATTAAACAAAAATTATAAAATTAAAACATGACTTACAAAAATTTGTGATTTCACGTATATATATATATATATATATATATATATATATATATATATATATATATATATATATATATATATATATATATATATATATATATATATATATATATATATATATATATATATATATATATATATATATATATATATATATATATATATATATATATATATATATATATATATATATATATATATATATATATATATATATATATATATATATATATATATATATATATATATATATATATATATATATATATATATATATATATATATATATATATATATATATATATATATATATATATATATATATATATATATATATATATATATATATATATATATATATATATATATATATATATATATATATATATATATATATATATATATATATATATATATATATATATATATATATATATATATATATATATATACTGTTGTAAAATTTCTGATATTTTTAAATTTGGTAATGTTACCGGTAATATTACCGGACACACTGGTGAAATAGGTAACACACTTTTTATTCAATATTTTCATTCCAATTTGTACCACAGAACACTAGTAATATTTTGACGTCTGGACAAAAGTAGTAATATTTTTAAATAAAACACAAACGGCTTATTATTCTTTCAAATATATTTCATCCTCTTCAAAGTAATCTCCTTCGGATAGAATACACTTACGCCAATGCTTTTTCTAGTCTTCGAAACAGTTGTTAAAATCTATTTCCGGAATGGCCTACAAAACCTTCTTCGATTCCTCTTGAATCTCTTCAATCGTGTCAAAACGATGTCCCCGAACCGGTTTCTTGAGTTTCAGGAATAGCCGGAAGTCAAGCGGAGCTAAACCAGCCGAATGGCAGTTGCGAAACAATATGGGTCGAATTTTTGGCAAAATAGTCACGTACAACCAATGCAGTGTGAGACGGTGCATTTTCATGATGCAAAAACTGAGTTTCCTGCCCAAAATTTTCGTGATGCCAACAAGACCTCTAGACGATTTTTGGGCACCAAATCCTTGATTTCCTTGACATGGTGTTTATGGGGGTGATGTTAAGGTCGTCGCCTTTAACGCCTGCAGTAAATAATAGAGTTTACATAACTATGAGTGTATGATCAATTAAACTCTTTAATCAATTTAATCATCCTCAGCCTCAACAACATCCATAACCGAATTATTCTTACTTTCCTCCAAGTCATCCTCTTCTTCAAGCGAATATGATTATATATCTTCATCCATTAATAATATTTTATATTTGATTCATCAGTAATAACTTTATCTTCATTATCCACCCATCCTACGTTCGATCTCGACAGGTTTTAGTTGTGCAAAATGTCACGTTAGTTTTCCTGCACGATCAACAGTCAATGTGAAAAAAGTTCACTTCGAACATCGTAATGCGCCAAACAATCATATATTTTGTTGCCCTTCTATTTTTTGTCCTTATATTTTGTGTGAAGTTCTGCGACGTTAAAAATAAATTCAGTCGCTTCAAGTTTCTGTGATTCCGAAAGACTTTTTCCTCGAATAGCTGGTTCAAGCAAATTTGCGGCAAAATGTAGCGGCTGTAAGCATTTTTCGGCCCATGATTTGAGAATACTATAAGTCTTTGTAATTCGCGCATTTGTTTTGTTCAAAACTTTGTTTTATATTAACTAAACGGTATACCACTTTAGACAAAACAGCAAACTCTCAGAAAAATATGGCCATTCAGCAATCGGAGGCCTTCATAATGGACTTCACTTCGTCTTAGATAGCCAGCGCTTTCAGGGCATACCTGATATAGCATGAATGTAGATCGAATGTATCATGAAAAATGTAGGAGTTTTTTATTTCCGAAACTATCGATACGACTGACTGAAAATTTCAAACTGTTGATAGACTGAATCTCTAAGATATCGAGGGCTACCTTTTACTAACCATTTTTTCGGGACACTTTATTGTTCGTTCCATTGTCAGTAATAAGTAAAATATATTTATAAATCTCGACGTCTTTTAACACCGCTTCAACTTTCTCGAAAAGCAACTTTAAAAGCCAAATGTCGAGTTTACTTAGTGAGTAGATTTATAGAAAAAGGCTTTGGGTGTATTGTATGGTTAACTTAATTTGTTATGGAGTCCCTGCGTATGTTCGATCAAGCATCGGTCTGCAACGTGACATGCGCCGGCAATTTTTGGTAAGACTGACCCTTCGACGCGATGGTACTCAAGCCGAACAATTGATTAGAATGTTGGTATTTCGAAAGAAGTTTATACAGTGTTGCTCAGAATAACTGTCGTAGTCATAATATTGAATTAGTATTACTAATAAATTACTAGGCAAATCGAAAAACAGAAAGGAGGCAGTCATAGTTAAAGCAAAGGGACGGACGTATGCTGATATACTGAAGACTGTCAAGGACGACATTGATATTAAAGACGTAGGGGTGGAAATAATTGCTATAAGGAAAGCAAAGGCAGATGATCTTATGATCCAAGTGAGGGGTGGTGAAAATAAAGCCAAAATTTTGAAGGAGGCAATTGCCGGAAAGGTAGATGGAGTAACAGCTATATACCAGAAGGAAATGACAGTGATGCATATACGGGACCTAGAGGAAGGTACGGTCATTTCCGATGTGAAGCAGGGTGTCAAGGCGGCTTTAGGATATCTGAGTGTCGATGAGATATTCATCACATTAATTCGGCCAGCGCACTCGAACACAAAGAATGCAACCGTTAAAATTCCCAAACAATGGTCAAAGCGGCTAGCGGATAGAAGGCGCATCAGGATTGGATGGGTATCTTGTCGGATACAGATGCGCATTCCTTGAGAAACACCGCTGCTACAGATGCTGGGAAAGAGGGCATACAGCAAGGAATTGCAGGGGGCCGGACCGTAGTGCCCTCTGCTTTAACTGCGAGAAGGAAGGCCACAAGAAAAAGGACTGCAAAGAGTCGCAGATTAGCGCCCCCATGTTGGGCTTTAAAACACGGTTGGAGGCAATCACGCCTGTAAATACAACAGCATTAAAGTCAGGACAGTTAGCCACACAACATGCGCCTGATTCAGCTTAATGCACACCGCAGTAGACCAGCTCAGGACCTCCTGGTTGCTACCGCTAATAAAAGGCAGGTAGATGTGGTGTTGGTGAGCGAACCAAACCGACGACGACTACAAGGAGGAAATTGGAAGCCAGACCTGGGGTGCTATTCTTGAACCATTACGAAAACTTTCGTATTGCGAGTTAGTGTCAAAGTATTACGAAAACACTAAAATCGTATTCTTGAAATAGGATTACGAAAATTTTCGCAACGGAACGTTACTAAAATTTTCGTAATGGTTTTTTCGTTTCCCATTGCATTTCGTAATGAAATCATTTGGATTTTTGTGTTAATTATATTGATAAGGATGTTCATAAAACTCAATATTTTCTATTCACAATATTTTATAAAAAAGTGTACCTTTTTTTTCTTTGTTTCACGTGTTCTTAAAAATATGTATTATTTATTTCGAGATAACGATGTACATAACTATGCATTCGGTTTTGTTTACTACCTAACTAGAACAAAAGGATATTTTCTTCTAAATTTTTGTATTTACATGTCGTATACCTAAATCTTGGGATATTTTTTTAAATGCTTGACCACTTTCTAATTTTAAACAATACGTGTAAGGGTATGAGATTTTTTCGTAATTGACAATTGGCTATAGCGGACAAAAATGGAATATGTGATTCAATACAACAAAAATATGTTATTTAAAGCTATATTGCCTATTTAACTTTTATATTTATTTGTTAAAATTGTAATGATTGGAAATTAATTAATGCAATGTGTAATTTAAAGTGTCATTTTTATCATTCATTAAGTTCATTTGGAACAATTTTGTTTTATCAGTTTAAATTACCGGTCTTCAAACATTACGACAATTTTCGTAATGCACAATATTTTCGTAATCGTAATGGTGAAATCATAAATTGGTATTCTTGAAACCATTACGAAAATTACGAAGAGAGGAATAAAAAACTAAGAAGATTTCGAAAGAGATTATTAAAAATGTTAGTATAACTGAGGATATTAAGCGAAGCGGACGCTTTCTTTACTTAAAATTATAAATTGTTTTGAATTTTTGTCAATAATGGCTTATTTATTTAATATTAAATTAAATATATTAAAAATGATTGTGTATGCTACTTTTTTCTTTTAAAGGGAAAATTAATTCGGTCTAAATAGACCAATGTATTGAAATCTTGTCAAAAATGGCCAAAAATTTGTTTGATCCAAAACCACTTTTCTCGACGTTTTGGAAGTTCTTGAGTCCGAAAAAGAAAAAAATAATAATAATATGTCTGTCCGTCTTTCTGGACATCTAGATGTCTGTACCCATGATATCTCGAGAATCGCTTATCCGATTTAGAATTTTTTTTTCCACCAATCGGCTTTTATGGTACGACGGTACATATGATTGTATGATGGTACGATTGCACGATGATATAATGTTATGTCGTGTATGATGGCATGATGGTTTGATGGTATGGTAGTACGATAATATGATCCTGTGCAATGCCACTACATAAAAAGCCATGAAAAAAACTTGTAATGGTGTTAAGAGAATAAAGATTTTTATTTTCCTATGGAACGTAAACACAATCATATGGGATTTTGTGTTGCCTTTATTTTCAATTTAAATGAAAATTTTTATTGATAAATAGAAATAATTTTAAATTAAATACAATCTGTTTCGTCGGCAAGTGACCCCTTGTGTGTTGGTGATAGCTTTTCACATTTTTCTTCATATCTTTCAAGTTATGGGCTCGATTTTAATTCTGTTTGCGGTTTTTGAAAGCTTATGAGTCACTTTATTGGTTAATTTGCACAATAAGCCAGGTTTTTGTAAAGAATGTAACAAATTATGGGAAAATCACATTTTTTTACTTAAACGATTTTTTTATTTAAAAAAACTTCTACTTTTTAAAAAAATGAACTGTAAGTCGAAAAAATGTCCCATGACATGGTTATTTTATTTATAATTATTAAAACATTGTTACTACCTAACTCATAAAATATACGAACACCAATTTGTCGAAAAAATGTCGTTTGTAGCCGTTTAGGTATAGTGATGTTATCTAACCAAATCTTTTAAATCGATCATTTTCACTCAAATTGGTAAGTAATAATAAATAGTTCAGTTGTTCGCTAACCAATAGTGTGAAACTATGTACTTTCAGTGTTTTGTGTTTTAACAATTTTAAGTTTATGTGATAATGAAAAGGACAGTTTGTGTTAAGTTAAAAATTTGATCAAACAAATATACAGCGTGAATATTAACATACACGTTGGAAGAGGATTTATTACGATTAATACGCGCTGACCCTACGACAACTATCAGTCGCCTGTCGATAATGTTAGGCATATCGAGGTCAAGAAGGCCTTAATCCTTATCACTTCCGTCGTGCTCAACATCTAGGAGATGTGAACCATCGTGCCAGATCAGTTTTTTGTAACTGGATAATTTCACAGCAAAGAAGTGATGTCAATTTTATAAGGAGAATATTGTGGACAGATGAAGCTACTTTCACCAGGGCGGGTATAATAAATTATAGAAACCTCCATGTTTGCGCCGTCGAAAATCCACACGTCGTAAAGGAGACAGCTTTCCAGAGCCAATTTTCTATAAATGTATGGGCGGGAATGATCTACGATTAATTTATCGGACCTTACGTGCTACCAAACATTGATTAACACGTATTATTAGAATTTTCAGGAATCACGTTGTCTTTGCTCATGGAAAAAGTGCCATTGTTGAGGGGAAGGCGAATGCAGCTGCAATTAGATGGAGCTCCAGCACATTTTGCAAAGATGAGACGTGGTCATTTGAATAAAAATTATCCACGGTGGATCGGTAGAGGAGGTCCTGTACCCTGGCCGCCAAGGTCCCTTGATCTTATGCCCCTAGATTTTTATTTCTGAGAGCAAGAATTTTCGCTGCTGCAGCAGAAACAAGAGGCAACCCCTAACAATTGCGTTGGACAACAACTAGTGTGATCAGGAGAGCCTTGTTTGATTACAAGAGGGTGGAAAGCATTTCGAACATGTCATTTAATTAAAAATGTTTAATAATTTGTAATAGAAATTTTTATTTATTATTAATAAAACAGTATTATTTTATTTCTTTGACTTTAATTTAAACATCTTTCCTTGTTTAATTTCCCTACTTTCTCTAGGTGACTTTTGCGCGGTATTTTTAAGAGTTAGCTAGTAAGAAAGTTTTGTCAATTTGTAGATATTATGCTGTAGATTAATAATAATAATTAAAATAATTAACTTAATGGGATATTTTCTCGACTTACAGTTCAGCTTTTTAAAAAGTAGAGGTTTCTTAAGTAAAAAAAATGTTATTTTCCCGTAATTTTTTACATTCTTTAAATAAACCTGGCTAAGTGCACAAACTATCAAATAAAATGACTCATAAACTTTCAAAAACCGCAAACAGAATTAAAATCGAGCCCATAACTTGAAAAAGAGACTCCCACTTTAAAGGATTTTTTGTGATAATTTTAATTAAGTATTCCGAATTTTCCGGCCGGCCACTTGCCGACGAAACACATTATACATATATCTTGCAGCTTGTACAGAATTTTAATTGAAATTAATAAAATTTTAATTAACAATTTTGCATTTTAGTAAATTGATATTTAGGGAAATTTAGAGAAACCGTTAGGCTTCGTGTTTTTTTTAAATTTCTTTTCGTATATTACTAGATTAGTTTTATTATAAATCATGGCTGTTTATGTAGTAGCATTGGTAAAGTAATAAAACTAATCTAGTAATCTACGAAATGAAATTGTAAAAAAAAGCACGGAACCTCACGATGTTTGAGAATAAAAATCAATTTACTAAAACGCAAAATTGTAAATTAAAATTTTATAAATTTTAATTAAAATTATGGACAAGCTGCAATTCGATATATTTAATTTAAAATTATTTATATTTATCAATAAAAATGCTCATTTAAATTGAAAATAAAGGCAACACAAAATAATTCCCATATGATTTTGTTTACGTTTCATAGGAAAATAAAAATCTTTATTCGCCTGGGGATTTGACTTTTTAGACTGATATCACGGCTGTTTATGTAGTGGCATTGTCCTATGATTCTGACGATATGAATTTCGATCGTATTGTCTACGATACTATTATGGTATGATGGTATGATTGAATGACTTTACGTACCATTAGTATTAGCCACCTGTGACATTATATGAATCCAATTCCAATTACAGCATGCGTCATTTAAAAATACATCCCAAATTGTCAATTAGTATTGTAGCTATTACCCTTATTTTTAAGAATATAATAAACATACCACAAGCAAATAGGTACCCTTTTTTGGTGGTAATAAAATAATAAATATTTAGCGAAATGTAAATACATATTATTTTTAACCATCAACAGAAATTATTGAGTTTTATAAACATCCTTATATGAATATAATTAAAACAAAAACCTAAATGATTTCATTACGAAATGCAATAAGGAACAAAAAAACCATCCGAAAATTTTAGTAACGTTCCGTTGCGAAAATTTTCGTAATCCGGATTTCAAGAATACCATTTTAGTAACTTACATTTTCATCTTCTCTCTCGAAATTTTATTATTTCTTTTTTCCTCTCTTCGCTGTATTCGTAATGGTTCCAAGAATACTAAATTATGATTTCACCATTACTATTACGAAAATAGCATTACGAAAATTTTCGGTTACGAACATTTTCGTAATGTTTCAAGAATAGCACCCCTGGAGGGTGATGCCGCGCTAATGGTACTGTCGAGAGATATGGTGACTACTAAGCATGGTGCTGAGAAAGGAGATGCTTGGGTGGAGATACAGGACATTGTCCTAATGAGCTGCTACTTTTCCCCCAATAGACCGGTAGAGGAGTTTGCTCTAAGGCTTGATGAGCTCAGTTTAATAATTCGCAATCAGACCAAGGATGTGATCGTCGCTGGCGACTTTAATTCTAAGTCTCCGGAATGGGGAGGAGAGATTCTGGACAAAAGAGGCCAGCTTCTGTCAGACTAGGCTGCTTCCTGTAGTCTTACCTGTCTCAACATAGGAAATTTTCCTACATTTGAAAGAGGCGGCTATGGCGCAGTCCTCGATGTAACGTTTGGCTCTGAGAGAATTGTGAATCGGCTTCGGAGCTGGAAAGTACTGGATGAGGAAAGCCTCAGCGATCATCGCTATATTATGTTTGAGGTTAGCACAGATGGGTCAGCTAGGCAAACGGGACAGAGCACCGCTATCAGCAGGAACTGGAGTATAGGGGAAGCAGTGGAGAAACGCCTACGTAGTGCGATAAAATGTTGCCTTGACTCTCCTAATATTGCTACACCACAGCAGCTAGTTACAGCTGTTAAAGATGCATTCGATGAGGTGTTGCAACCTAGAGGCCGGAGAAGGAAAAAAACTGTGTACTGGTGGTCCTCAGAAATCGCGGTGATACGCAAAACCTGTAATCAAGCCAGGAGGAGGCTACAGAGAGAGAGAATAGGCGTATTAGAGGCCAAGCGGATACATCCTTCCAGCAAGAGCTGAAACACGTTAGTAACGAGTTGAGGACGGCAATTCTGAAAGCGAAGAAGAAATGCTGGAAAGCTCTCTGCAATACTGTTGCATTGGACCCATGGATAGACGCCTATAAGATAGTAATGAAAAGGTTTGGTCGAACTGTGCCTACTCTGTCAGCGGAAGTCATTAGTATTGTTGTGGCTTCTGTTTTTCCGAAGCATGAGCGACTGAGCCAAGAGAACATACATTCCCGAGAATGTCCGCCCTTTACGGCGTAGGAACTAGAGACAGCCTGGCGCAAAATGAAGACAAAGAAGAGCGGGAGACCAGACGGGATCCCACCAGAGGCCGTCAGAATTACTTCAGAAATACACCCAAACCAGGTATTGAATGTGATGAATCGGGCTCTTAAAAATGGAGAATTCCCTGACATCTGGAAAACGGCCCGACTGGTTCTACTTAAAAAAGAAGGGAAACCAGATGGAGTGCCTACATCGTATAGGCCACTGTGCTTGTTGGATACGTTTGGAAAACTCCTTGAACACCTACTGCTATGCAGATTGGTAGGCGAGATTGACAGAGCAGGTGGACTATCCGTTAATCAATTTGGATTCCGAGCAGGGTACTCTACGATAGATGCTATTGCAGAGGTAATGAGGCTGGTGGACTCAGCAGTGGAGGGATCTCAATACACGAGAAACATTCCGGTTGTAATCACGCTGGGCGTACGGAATGCGTTTAATAGTGCATCCTGGGAATTAATCCGGGGAAAGCTAAACTATCTGCAGGTGAGTTAATATCTTAGGAAGATGATACAAAGCTATCTGAGTGAGCGGCGAATTATCATAGAGGTGGCAGGCACAGCCAAGTACATAGGGATTACTAGCGGTGTACCTCAGGGCTCGGTCTTGGGACCGACGCTGTGGAATATTCTTTACGATGGAGTACTCCGAATTCCTCTACCCGAGGGTGCTAATCTGGTAGGATGCGCTGACGATCTGGCTTTGGTCTTCTCTGCAAAACACGAGGAACAGCTGGTGGATCGTGTAGAAGCTTCAGTGGAAGTAATCTCCAGATGGCTTCATAACCATCGGCTGGAGTTGGCTCCGGAAAAGACTGAAGCAGTGGTAATGGCAGGTAGAAGGGCCCTTCACTCATTGATCTTTAATGTCGGAGGAGTTATAATTAAGCCTACGATGCGAATCAAGTACCTGGGTGTATGGCTGGATTATCGACGCTGCTTTCAAGACCACATAAGACAAACGGCGATAAAGGCGACTACGACTACAGCAGGCCTTGTCCGATTATAGACCAACGCTGGGGACCAAGTGCAGGAAAAAGAAGGCTGCTCGCATCCGTGGTTACATCTGGATCCGAGCTTTAGATGTAGCTAGGGCTCGTGAGCAACTGGAGCGCGTACAACGTACCATCGCCCTACGTGTATGTAGTGCTTATAAGACGGTCTCCAAGGCTGTTCTCATAATAGCCAACATGCCACCTGTTACCTTGATGGCGAAACATAGGGTGGCGGTGCTGGGAGGGACCCCAAAGGACGAGCCTAAGGAGGAGCTGATGCAACAATGGCAGGCAAGATGCGGACACCGGAGCTTGGACGAGGCAGCAGCATCAAGGAGTGGGTGGAAACAAAGCATGGGGATACCCACTTTCATCTGATACAGTTCTTATCCGGTCACGGCTGTTTCAACAGCTACTTCTGTAGGATGCACATTACGGAGACATCTAACTGTTGTTATTGCAGAGAAGAGGACACAGCGGGGCACACCATGATACACTGTCAAAAATAGCAAAGGGAGCGGCAAGCGTGCGCTGATCGGGTGGGACAACTAACGGCAAGGAACATAATTCCAAAGATGTTAGCTAAAGAAGAAGCCTGGAATGATATTTGTCAGATAATTAGGGTGATACTAACTCAGCAGACGAGAGACCGCATATAGAGTAATTCGAACTAGGTGGAACAAATTGACAACGCAACGGACATCCAGCGGCTGAAGTAATGCAAAAATTGCGATCCCAGTTGTTGCGAGGAGAAAGGGGAGGGGTTTTTAGTCGGTAAGAGTCCGGCACAGCGCCCATGAGGGTTTTCCCCTCCTCTACACAAAAAAAAAAAAAAAAAAAAAAATATATATATATATAATATATATGTATATATATACGTATAGGGTGCGCCATCTTTTGTGGGGGTATATAAACATTGAATAACTTTGACATTTGTCAACCGATTGACCTTGGTTAAACATGTTTTTAAAACGTCAATTCAGTACAATTTTAACCATGAATCACTTCACACGTGACGCTGAACATTGGAAATAATCGTTAAGTTCTGTTAACTTAACGTGTATATCGTCGAAAATATCGTGGCCAACAGGCACCGTCTGACAACACTATTCTTTATTTGGTGTCGAATTTTGTTGAGCACGGAACAGTGAGAGATCTTCAACATACCGTTCATCAACGACCAAGACGTTCCAATGAACTAGTGGAAGCGGTCAAAGAGAGCGTTGCCCAGAACACAAAAGTGTCGTATCGTCGCCGCGCTCAGCATCTTGGCGTCAGTGGAACAACTTCGTAAGGTCGTACAATATTCATTGAGAACAAAATTTATTTAAAAAAAAATAATAATAATAATAAGAAACTAGAAAAAAAATTATTTTTGACAATATCCCACAAATAATCGATTCCAATAGTCAAAGAAAAAAAAAATTTAAGTAATTCGAAATCAAGAGATAAACAATATTGAAATAAACTCTGATACTAAAATACACACTCTGGACCCTAGCTAGCTATTCTTAAATATAAATTTATATAAACCAAACTGATAAAAAAAAAAAAAAATTACATAGATAAAAGTTAATAATTAGAACTTGTAATTATTAAAGATAATTAAGTTAGATTCATTTATTTTAGTTAAAGGTAATACAATGAGAAAGAAAATAATAAATAAAAAAATACTTGGTAATGTTCACGTTTATGGTTGGTTATGCTGCATGTTGATTGTTGTAAACGGGCATGTGATTAACATATGTCGACCACGTTACACACAAATAGTTTACTTTTAATGGAAGCACTGCACTAACCACGCATAACCTTTAAATGTCCTTTACGCTTGATTGACAAAAATATAAATTATATTTTTTTTTGTGGTGTGTTCGTCGATATGATTATTTACGCGCACTCAAACACAAGATAGTATCATTTTTAGTACATATATTTCAATCACTTATGACTAGTATTTCACCATTTATTGTGATAGTTATTTATAATCAATTTCACTGTGTCATAATATAGTTTTTTTTTCTGCACTTATGTCTATTAAGTACTATTACATCACGGCACTTAACTTAATGTGATATTTTTCGAGATTTCTTGATTAGTTAGCAATAATTCCACTTTGTCTTTTACTCTTCACAAATTATATTTTGATTATTTTTCTACTCTTATAAATTCACGTTTAATTTATTTATTATTATTATATTTTTTGAATGTTTAGGGTACTACTTATTTCGTAGTTAGCAGTATTTTGGGAAACGCTTCTAGATGAATTCTTTTGTCTTAACAACAACTTATTTTTGTTTTTAAACGTTAATGTTTTAAACGTTCTTCAGAGACACCAAAACAGTTTTTTTATATTGCAATTACCAATAAATTTAAACCACTGCACATTAGTACTTTTCGATACACTATTTTTCAATTTATCAAACTACTATACTACTGTACATAATAATTAATAAATAATTTAATATAATAACTATGAAATTAAATTTTAAACATATTTTTTTTTATATTTTTAGTATCTGTTTACTTTAATACCCGAACGCTGACTGACTTCTCAAAAAAAAAAATTATCATCCGACCAAAATTTTCAGTTTTATGGCCCCCGTCATAAAAAAAATCGGACAAACCAGTACAAAATTTCGCGCCAATTTTGTCCCTTTTCCTATTGGTTTCTGGTGCTTTCGACACATTTATTGTAGTTGAAAAAAAACTTACATCAAACCCTTGATTGGAACGACGCATGAAAAAAAAACATTTGACGTCCTTGCAACTGAGAGCAAATATCATTAATATACTTGCCGAATATGGATTCAACTTGCGAAAGTGAGCTACTAACAGCGCCGTAAAACGGGAGCAACTGGCTGATCAAAATAGCAGTTCTGAGATATCCGTAACCGAAGAAGGAACAATCAAAGTATTGGGTCTAAAATGGAATGCAAATTTGGATGCATTTTGTTTCTCCGTTTGCTTAGAAGATCGATTCAGCCACAGCAAGCGAACGTTTCTCTCGGAAGCAAGCAATATATTTAATCCATTAGGATGGTTGTCGCCGCTGACGATACGAGTTAAAATTCTTATAACGATATGTGGTACGTATTAATCTTCTACACGTAATATCATAATAAACGTAAACCTAATTTAATTTATATTAATAAACTTTGTTTTATTTAATTTGTTTAATTTATTTTATTTGAAATAATTTATACACAAATTAATTTGTTTTTCACCACCAATATAATACCGCACGAGGTGGGCGGTATGTCGCCCTTTTGATGATCGAGAGCAGACTGATTTATTTAATTTTATTTTGTTTTGTGTTATGTGTCTTTTGTGTTCCTTTTGTTCAGTTTTGGAAAAGCCGGTCAGCGAAGTTGGTCATTCTATGTCATGTGAGATAGTGCCCAATGTGCTGGTACAGGTGGCACCCAATGTGCGGCGAGCTCGTTTTGGCGCCGGATGGATTGTAGTGGTGCATTGGGTGAACCGCTACATTCTCTTTCAAAGTTTATGGTTTAAAAATTTAAAATGGGATGACCAGCTGCCAGAAGAAGTATGCGGCAAATGAAGTGCGGTACATAAAGAATTGAATTTGATGAGGAAAACGGTGGTTTAAATTTTACGAGGAAATTGTATCTATCCGACAACTAAGCCTACCTAGACTGGAGTTATTTGGTGCGGCCAACACCGAAAGATGGTTGAGATAGTCCGAGTAATGTGCAAATCGAAGCAGGAAAGTCGAAAATACCCAGCCAATTTCCAAACCTATATTATTGGATTATGGTTGCATGCCGGGTGTGGATTATTAGTGCCTCGAGCGTCAACGGTACTACATTATAAGGGCAAGATATGTTGTACATAAATATATTGAGGTGCATAAAACAAAACCCGAAACTAGAACAGCACCGACCAAACATAGGGGCGGAATAGGGGCGGGATGCAAAAGGGATTTTTCATCATCTGATTACGATCGGGGGTGAAGATGAACACATCTATGACCCCCTGTTGAAAGTACAGAATCCATGGGCCGACCCACCTTTCATGTCAGCACTATAGGTTGGCATGAAGCAATGCAATGTGCAGGTGGTTTATACAACTGATGGGAGATTTTGCAACAGATTGAGTAAGATACAAAAATCCATTTGTCAATACTAGAGTTGACTACTGTGGACCATTTATGGCTCAATATGTAAGACGATGTGACCAGGGTCCCTATTTCTGAATACGAATACGAACAAAAAATCTACGAATTCGTATCATTAGTATTTTTGAATACGAATACGTATGTTTCTTGTACGAATTCGTGTAAGCATGATTCGTGACAAAATTTCCCTTATTTCACAATACGAATTCGAGCAGTTTTTGTTCGTTCATGAACGGATTTTGGTTCGATGACATAATAGTTAACGACACCAAGAAAAACAAGCAAAAAATGGAAGATGTACACAAGAAATTTATATTTCTATTTTTTTAATTTTTAAAAACTAAAAGCCAAATTTTTTTAATTGAAAATATTTTTTATTTAGAAAAATTTCACATATTTTGTATGTACACCAATTTGTTGACTAATTACCGGGTCCTTCAACGCCGCAATCACAATAAACTAAATAAATAAAACTAAAATTTTACGAAATAGTACACGTAAACGAGACACGGCGGTATAACTGACTATCGAGAATTTAGTAAATGACCTTCTCAAACCAGACCCACTACCAACTCGTACTGGTCAGAGTGGTAGATGCTTTATGACCAGTAAAATAAACAATGAGTACAACGGATTCAGGAAATTGTACCCCAGGTGGTAACCCAGCTAATCAGCTGGCAAATCCACCCTCTAACGAGGCTGGCTCAAAGGATTCTGGGGTGAGCCAATCATTGTTTAACAGCCCTCTTGGGCAACCCAACTCATTTAAACAACAATCCAGGGTGGGTAGATCACCACCACCAATAGCGAACACCTTAGAAAGGGATAACGCAGAACTGCGCAATAAGATTTACGAAATAGAAAAGTTAACGTTAAATCTAAACAAAGACCTCAAAAACTTACAGCGAGAAAACAAGGAGTTAAAAGATGCTCTAAATGCAGTAATGTCTGAGAAAGAAACCACTAAGATAAACAACACCAATGATCATATAGAGGTTATGTATGAAACAGACGAGGAAGAACTCAATAGAGAAACGGGATGGATTCTGAACCGTAACAAAAAAAATAAGAAACGTAAGATGAGTAAATCACCACAGATTTCACCCGATGCGAAACAATCAGTTGAGCAGCTTCCAACCGGAAGTAGGCACGTGCAACAGGAGGATAAAGCTCAGGTTCCGTCGGAACAGAAACGATCAAGTAATGAACTCCCAACCGGAAGTAAGAATGTACAACTAGAGAAAAAAGTGCCACGGCCACCTCCAGTAATAATATCTAATTGCAATAATTATCAGAGTATTAGAAACATCATGGACAACAATCATATAAAGTTTCAAGCTACAGCGTTAAATAGTGGTGATATCAAAATAAATGTCACAGACAGTGATAGCTATAGAAAGTTAACAGGAGCTCTTAACGAAGAAAAGACAGCGTGGTATTCCTACGAAGATAAGCAGAGAAGGCAAACCAAAGTCATTGCTAGGAAGCTACACGCTTCATGCAAACCAGAAGAGATAAAAGAGTATCTTTGGGAGAAAAAATACAAAATTAAAGAAGTTACACAGCTGCTAAAAAGAGGTGACAAAACACCTCTTCCATTATATATGTTGTCTTTTGAAACAACAGAAGACATTAAAAATATTTATGCAATCAGCGAAATACTCCATATTAAAGTGCAAATAGAAGCAGTTAAAAAATCTAAGCTGATCCCCCAGTGCAAAAAGTGCCAAGTCTACGGACACACGCAAAACTTTTGTAATAAGGAGCCCAGATGCGTGAAATGTGTAGGAAAACACCGTACGGCTGAAAGTACGAAACTAAAAGACACCCCACCAAAATGTGTTAACTGTGGAGAGACACACCCAGCCACCTACAGAGGTTGCATTGTTATAAAAGAGCTGCAAAAAATTCGCAACAAAACAAGGGAAACTTCAATAATTACCAGGCCAGAAATTAACTCAGCCTCAACAAGAATACCTACAAATTTAAGGCCACACCAAACATTAATCCAGTCATCAAGAACTAATCCAAATGTAACATTTGCTGATGTACTATCTACTGGAAGTTCGAGAAGACAACATAGTTCTCTTTTATTAAATGATTCAAATAATAACCAAACTAATAAAATACTACAAGATATTCTTGATAGACTTAGTTCACAAGAAGAAAAGCAAGAAAAAGCTCTTATATCAATCCTACAAAGGCTCACTCTACTCGAAAAACATGGCAAATAATATAAAAATTCTTGCATGGAACTGCAATGGTATATTGCAACGACAAAATGAAATACAACTATTTCTTGATTTAGAAAAAATAGATATATGTTTATTATCTGAAACACACCTTACTACTCAAAGTCATATAAAAATCCGCGGCTACGAAGTTCACTCAGCAGTTCATCCTAATAATAATGCACGAGGGGGCAGTGCCGTGATTATAAAAAAAGATATTAAATACCATCTGCAACAAAAACTTGAAAGTGATGAAATACAAGCAATTAGCGTTAGCATTAATACCCGCAACCACAAGTTTGTGGTATCCGCAATATATTGCCCACCTAGATATAACATCAAAGAGAATGCTTATACTCAGTTCTTCAAGCAGCTCGGTGAAAAATTTGTAGTCGGGGGTGACTTCAACGCTAAACATACTGACTGGGGATCAAGACTAACCACAACTAAAGGGAAAGAGCTTCATCAAGCAATAATTAAATACAACTGTAACTGGCATTCTACTGGAAAACCAACTTATTGGCCCAGTGATCAAAATAAAATACTAGACCTAATTGACTTCTTTATAACAAGAAAAATCCCGGTTGATTATATACAAGTGCAGGAAGGATTGGACTCCACATCTGACCACTCCTCTATTTTAATGATAATAAGTGATACAATAATTACTAATGATAAACAGCCACTGTTAACAAATAAATATACTGATTGGAAAAAGTTCAGGAATGAACTAAACAATAGCATCATTTTAAACACACAACTTTCATCAGAAGAAACATTAGAACAGGAGGTGGAGAAGCTCGTCAAGGACATATAGGTAGCGGCGTGGAAAAGTACTAACACAACAAACAAAAAAATAACTGGCAAATGCTATCCAATGGAAATTAAATCACTAGTTATAGAGAAGAGAAGTACCCGTAGGGAGTGGCAACGTACACGAGACCCGACCGTCAAAAATAGATTAAATAATTTAACACAACGAATACGTAGAGAAATACGGGAATTTAAAAATAAATCAATAAATTCATACCTACAATCTCTCACCTATGATAAAGGTAGTGATTATTCATTGTGGAAAGCAACCAAATATTTGAAAAGGCCAGTTATGCATATACCACCAATAAGAACAAATAATGGTCACCTGGCCAAAAGCAAAGAAGAAAAAGCAGAAAAATTCGCGGATCATCTCGAGCGTACCTTTCAGCCAAATTTAACAACACTTAACCAACAGGATATATTGTTCGAAAACCAAACAACTATCCTGAGACAGGAAATTCCATTAACTAATGCTAAAGAAGTAAAACAAGTAATAAAGAACCATGTAGTACTTAAAAAATCACCAGGATATGACCTGATAACTGGAGAGATTCTAAAACAACTACCTAATAAAGCTATTAAAAAAATATCGGACATAATTAATGCTTCCTTCAGACTCCGTTATGTCCCTCTATCTTGGAAATTTGCGGAAGTGATAATGATACCTAAGCCAGGTAAGCCACCAAGTGAACTGGCCTCGTACAGGCCAATATCACTTCTTCCAGCTATGTCAAAACTATTTGAGAGATTGTTATTAAAACGAATTAAACCAGAAGTTGTAAAATCAGGAGCTGTTCCGTCCCATCAGTTTGGATTTAGAGAGGAACACTCCACAATCAACCAAGTCCATAGAATAACAGATATAATAGAAAAATCCTTAGAGGAAAAAAAGATTTGTTCAGCCATATTTCTTGACATAGCGCAGGCATTTGACAAAGTCTGGCTAGATGGTTTAATATTTAAATTGGAGAAAACTCTGCCATTTGAGTATTGCGAACTGCTAAAGTCATACCTGAAAAGGAGATATTTTAGAGTTAAACAGGAAGGAGTTTACTCCAGTATTAAAGAAGCTAAAGCAGGAGTCCCGCAGGGGAGTGTCTTAGGGCCTTTCCTTTTCGTGCTGTTTACTAGCGACATACCGCAGACATGAGCGACATGACACTGCAATTCTAGCTGTTGGTGACACAATCGGTGAAGTCACATTCAAACTACAAATAGCCGTAAATAATATACAAGATTGGCTAGCTAAGTGGAGAATTAAAGTGAATGAATCGAAGTCTACTCACATTAACTTCACTAATAGATCAATAGAACCACTACCTGTGACTCTCAATAATATCTCTGTACCACATGCCAATCAAGCAAAATACCTTGGTATGAACCTTGATGCAAAGTTAAAGTGGAAAGTACACGTGAAAAAGAAAGCAGAAGAGCTTCAGTTAAAATATAGAAAAATGTACTGGTTAATTGGAAGAAACTCTCAGTTATCCATTCATAATAAACTTATGCTTTATAAACAAGTACTCAAGCCGGTCTGGACATATGGTATTCAACTATGGGGATGCACCAAAATCAGCAATCAACAGATAGTTCAACGATTTCAAAATAAAGTCCTCAGAGGAATTGTAAATGCCCCTTGGTACACTCGTAATAGTGACCTTCATAGAGATCTCGGAATAGACACAATCGCAAGTGAAATAAAGAAATGTGCTCAAAAACACCAGGAGAGGCTCCATCATCACCCTAACATCGAAGCTGCAAGACTACTTCATCAAGAGGGTATAATAAGAAGACTCAAAAGACTAAAACCTTTTGAGTTGCCTGAATAGTCCGCACAATGCAACATCAACCAAAACAACACTTTATGTAAAGAACACATATGTATGAGTGCTTTATTATTATATTGTCAGAGTCAAACGCTGTTAGTCAAAAATGACTAGTTACTTTGTAAAAAAATTTTATTGTTATCATAAATAAAATTATTAAAAAAAAAAAAAAAAAAACCTTCACTGAGTACTGAAAAATGTTATAACAGGGAATTTGGACGATGGCGTTGGTCGTCTGAGGTTTAAGCCTTGACTAAAAAATAAACTAATATGGAAGTTTGAATGTACAAAAAGATCACGAATTTCGTCCATTTTACTGGTATTCCTAGCATTTGTACTTTGGGTATTAAAGTGGCCAACATTAAAAAATCCTGTAAGACGTGACTGTACTGAATCCCTCTTGCCGATAAAATTTGAATAACTAGGAGCATTTTAACCTATACAAAAATTTAATTTACAATTGGTGAGGCTCGTGTAATTTTCATTGAGCAAATAAATCCTTAAGTTTTGTGAGGATCGAACCTTGACCTAAAGGTAACAATAAAGTTATCAATATCAATTAATTTTCTAAGGTTAAGGATTGGAAACAGACGAATGCCTCAATTAGCATTTCAGACAAGCAACATCTCTTCCAATCAATACTTCATTACAAAATTTGCTTCCGCCAGTGTATAATTTTACATAAAATAATCCTGTTCGTTTAGTTCCATTCACAATGAATAATCATGGTTCCTTATCATATTAGATAATAGTTAAAAGTATACGTTTGTAGTATTAAAGCGGAGATGAAGCGATGAAGAAGTCGTATAAAACGGAGGGATGTAAGAATAATAGTAAGAATAATAAAATTCATTGTTAAACATGTAATTTATAAATAATTAGGTTTAGGCAATTTATAACATGGCATCACGGAGATTAATAAAGATTTCATTGAAATGGAAAATAGAGAAAAACTTAGAAAAGGAAATCTATGTGATTTAATGTTACTGAAAATAAATGGAAAAGAATTTTGTGTAATGGAAAAATACATAAATAAAAGGGATTTTGATGGGAGCTTTATATTTAATCCGTCGAGATACAAACGGCTGATTAGCGTAAAAAATTCTTTTATGTCATCGTCCACCAATATCATTATCGGCGCACAACGATACATATTCTGTATATACATATCAATTTAAAAAACCATAATCTTTTCGCTTTTAATTATCGACGCACATTTACGACAACATCCCAACGCAAATTCTTTTAACGTTTATATGAACAACGGAAAATGTTTTTCTTATCAGTAATTAATACTCGTTTACTTTTATTTTTCCTAACATAATTACGCCTTTTTTTATTATTTGATAATTTTCACATATACATAGATAGTAGCTACCATAATGACTGGCAAAATTATGATAACAACAACGAAAAAAAAAAAACTATACATCCGCCATTATTATTTGACATTATAATAATCATGTATTCTTGTGATAACATAACTGTCAATTAATTAAGATTATATAAGAATTTGTATAAACACATACACATGTAATAGTCGAGTGAAATAAACGTGAGCTTTTTATTCGGAATATCTGTCTCATTATACATTTTGGTATCACCATTAACCATCACCATCACACCCGCTACTATTCTGTATTCTAAACACACATTTTTCTTATATATATTACGTATATAGATTTACACAACCAAAAGAATTCAAATCTATTCTCGAATTAATATTTTAGATGAGTTCGGCATTTTAAAAGTTTTTAATTTTTATTGAATCAGATGAACATTTTTTTTCCCAATTTTTATTTTATACCAAGATTTTTTCAATTTGTGGAAATAGAAAAGTTTTCTTATTTTGTTTTCTGTTTGTTTTTTCAAGAAAAGATTTTGTTCGTTCGCCTCATGTATACGTATGTATGTACATCGATGTTATAAAACTGAAAAATAAATAAATATATATTATTTGAATTGGATGGGATTTGACCTGAAAATTCATAGGCGGTTTTTTCTTATAAAACGTGATAAAAATTTTAAAAAATCCAAAAATTGTTTCTGTTTTTTGTTCTGTGCTTTCTTTATACAGCAGTTAGTTGGGTAGTTCTGTTGTAAATTTGATTTTAAGAAATAGCTTCTATTTTCTATTTATTTTACTTGTCATTGGATATTATGATCCGGTTAGATTTTGATTTTCTAGCAAATCATAATGTAGGTACATACAAGAAGATTTTATTTCCTTTTATTTTAAGGATAATTTATAGTGCAATAGTGTGTTGAGAGTTTAACAAAATTTAGTTAGCTCTGAAGCTTTTTGAGTTTTTTTTTTAAATCAATAACCAAATGCTTTATGGTACTTTCTTCGTTATGTTATTCGACAAGTTAAAATCAATTCTCAAAGCGTTAAAGAACATTTTTCATCTTTGCTGGTCATATTAGTAATTCATTGTGGAAATGACATATATTTGGAGAATATGAAGCTGAATGACAACTTCGGAAAACTCATTTAAAATATTTGAATATCAGCTGGATTAATAAACATGAAGCACCAATCGAAAACTGCACATACACGGGAAATCTGAAAAGTATGTGTAAAATCGAATAGATCGCACCCAAACCACAAAAAAAGACTTTGTAATATTAAAGAGCTAGCTTTGAAACCTGCAAATTCAACTTAAACACCAAATGATTTCCGTCTACTATTTAACAATGGAAAAACGTGTCATTAGCATAAAGACTTGCACATGAAAAGTTATCTGCGCGATGGGTAACGGTTTTAAGGGTTGAAAGGGTGAAAGGGTTCATGTTTCTATACTGAGTATTTGGCTTGTTTTCGTTACAATCCATACCAAACAACATTGGAATAGATGTTTTACCTTAAAGCTTGATTCGTAACATCGGGAGCGACACTCTCAAATCACTTTAACTGACATAAGGCCCTCCTACTTGTTCCTTACTCAAGTTGAAAAAAATCTTACTTTGAGCAAAAGTTAGCGTATGGGCGATCCGCTCGAAACGCCATTTCAAAACGCGATATGACGAAACGAGATAAAGTACAAAACGCGATATTTAAAAACGGGATATGGTACAAAATGCGATATTGCAAAACGTGATATGGGACAAAACGCTATATTTTAAAATTATTAATCTTCCTTCATTTCAATTTTTTCCACTTTATAACGATCACGCCTTTTGACCTTAATTGCGTGAAATGGATCCAACAATTTTGGTAGTAATTTCGAACCAGTGATGAATTGGGTTCGTTTTATGGTGACGATGTCACCCCCATCATAAACCGTTGCCACTTTACGTCGTTTGTTGTAAGTTCGTCGGTTTTCTTCTTGCACTGCCTCGATTTGATGCTTCGCTAACTGATGATCCTCAACTCGCCCATCACAAAAATTCTGCGCCACTTCTTGATCCGCCGCGACCTTCACACGTAAGTCTTACGGTGCCCCCATCCTTACATGCATTAATAGCTCGAAAGGAGCCATTCCAATCGATCTTTGGAATGAACTGTTTAAGTAGCGATGAAGGTTAGATAGATGTTTGTATCAATCAGCAGGACCGTCTCGACTAAGCTTGGTAAGGGCTGGTATAATAAAACGGTTGAGTCGCTCGACTTGCCCGTTACCAGATGGCATACCCGTCTTAATCAATGAATGCTCGATTCCTTCATCTTTACAGTTTTGTATGAAGTCTGCTGATGTAAAACAGGTTCCTCGATCAAAATGACTTTTGCTGTTCCAATTTTCGAAGTACCTCTTGTGTGGTTGTCGTATTCGAAGGATAAAACCACACGCATTTTGAAAAGCTGTCAATTACCGAGAGAAGGTACTGGTATTGCTTTTTTGTCTTTGCCAATTGACCCATGTTATCAATGTGGAATGTTTGTCAATGGTACATCGCCTTTTGGAATTGGATTTACCAGGTCCTTCTTCGTTCCCATTTTTCGATCGCTAAGAATGTACGTTATAGAATGCTTCACGCAGGATTTAACTTTTGCATCCAGATCGGGAATGTAGAAGTTCCGCCGCACCAACTCGCTCACTTTTCGAGCTCCAAAATGTCCTTGATCGTAATAATTTCGTATCACCTCGACGACTAAAACTTGCGGCCCTTGGACTATTTTAAATAAAAGATTGTGATTAATTACATAATCAAGATACGTACCTGACTCCAGTATCTTCAAAACCGGTTGGAGTTCCACGTCCTCCTTTTGTGCCGCCTTGACTCGTTGCTTTAAAAGTAGCGCAGTCTGTTACGATTGTAAAATGCAGCCCCAGTTGACATACGCGTAATTTCTGTAAAGCTCGGATAGTCGCTAGAACTTCCAACTCATAACTACAATATAGGTATAGTAGAAAAAAGGATGTAATTTGGAGCACTCACTCGACTTCTGCAGGAGAATTGCACCAAGTCCAACTTTACACGCATCTGTATGTTGTTCGAACACTGACCTATTGGTTAATGTCTGTTTCAACTGCTCGAACGCATCCTTCTGAATTTTTTGAAATACAAACGAAACATCTTTGCGTAGAAGTTCACTCAAGGGTTTAGCTTTGAGCGCGTAATTCTCCACGAACCGTTGGAAATATCCGGTTAGGCCGAGGAAACTTTGCCTTTGTTTCACTGTTTTCGGTTCGAGAAACTTAGTGATTGATAAAGTTTTGATCATCAATGGTTTCACGCGACCTCCCTCAATTTCATATCCTAGATATTCTATGTTGTTACGTATGAATTGGCACTTATTCCATTTTATTTGTAAACCGTTATCTTCCGCAACGGCAAATGTTTCTTTCAGACGTAATAAAGCCTCCATCTCATCTTTGGCCGGTGTAACTAGATCATCCATATAGAGGCAAATGATTTTTCATCGCACTAAATCTTTAAACACAGCATTGCTTTCAAAAACTCGTAGCGACCGAAAGGAGTCACAAAAGCGGTGTATTTAATTGAATAAACTGCGACCGGTACATAAAAAAAACCCATTTCGCAAATCTAGGGTTGAAAACACAGTCGACCCCTGCAGGTGATCGATTTGATCGTCTATCAGTGGCATAGGAAAGTTATCTTTTATGATAACTCGATTTAAGTTCCGTTTTTTTTTGTTTCGTCAAGATAATTGGGCTAGCTAATGGGGAATTACTAGTTCGTATAATATCTTCGCGCAACCATTCATCGATTTTTTGAAGCACGATATCGACGAGAGTCTTCTAGGTGGTTGGGTGATTGGTTTTTCATTTGTCATTCGCTATTCAATTCCGTTGGTCGCACTTTTACCATTCTTCGGAGAATACCGGATTAACTCTTTTCTGGATTTCCTCCGCGACTTCTAAATTTTTAATATAAGAAATATTAAAAGACCCTGTTCAATAGCAAAACTGTATTTTCTGGAAAGAATTTCCGCATTCTCACGTCATCTAGTGTCAAAATCGTAATCGTTTGCCGAATAAGTTTGCATCTTAGAATGACGTCATAAAGCAGCAAATCGTCATCAGCAATATGAAACACCGTTTCTTACTCGTCATCAATCCCGATTGTTGATGCAAAACACCATTTCGATTTTAACTTTGATCCAACTCTACTCAAATTGATCACCTTTTTATCCCGAATCGGAATATAGTAACTAATAATTTCAATTTGCGCTCCGATATTAATTTGATGTAGTAATACTTTCAATAGCCGAACAATTTTTGGGCTACCCTTTTTTGGACATTTTAGAGACACGTGCCAAAATTCCTTACAGTTGTAGCATATCGGACCGTTTCCCTTATTTGGGCAGCATTTCGCAACATGACCAATTGCACAACATTCAAAACAGCGCGTTTTAAAATTTCGTTTTCCTTCCGGTTTATTTGTAACGGAAAAATTTGCAGTATCGAGTTTAGTTGATGTACCAAAGTTTTTCAACTTCACATACGTCGTAACACTTAAGCTTTGCGTTGCAATCGTCCATATTAACGGCGCCATAAAAGATCTGTTTGTTTGATTCCCTATCCTGTATCCCGGTCTCTACAGTACTGTATAACTGCACTTTTCTCCAGGCTATCCGTTGCACAAATTTCTCGTAATGCTATTAGATATCTTTGTAGCGGCTCGTCGGGTTTTTTCTTACGCTCCGCCATTTTTGTTTGGGTAACAGCACAATTCGTCTTGATTCCAAATTCCTTTGTAGAACATTCTTCAAATCATCCCAAGAATTGAGTCCAGTTTCGGTTGGTATAAAAAGCCTTGCATCTCCCTCTAATAATCTTCTTGCATAGAAAAATTGATCCCGTTCCTTCCAACTAAAAATTTTCACAGTTTCCTCATAATCACGGAGAAAATTGTCCTCGCCATTGAATAACGGATAATTGGTGGTACGCGTAAGTACGTTTAATCTTCAAAGAGGTCAGCTAAGAGCCGAAACAGAATTCCGATACAGTGTCAGCGTTTTTGATAGTGAGGACGAAATTTCATTAGATGTATTATCAAAGCGGCAGTATTAGTGGTTCTATGTTGTTTACGCAAAATGGTAAAAACAAACAAAACACTACTCTAATACATATGCTGCATTACATAATCATCAAAAAGCAGACATCTAGCACGATGAAATTCGCTGTTTTGTTTGAATTGGATTGCTAAGCCTTCCTTTACCTAGATGTGAGTTGTATTTTGAAAACTCAAAGGACATGGTTAGAGAATTAGTGTCCAATGCAATGTTTTGAAATAGATTTCGGTTTATTACGCAACGAATGATAAGTTTTCGAAAATACGGCAACTTTGGAATATAATGCAGAAATTTTTTATCGAGATGGCGCCAAAAGAAGAAAACAATACCGTGGACGAGTCAATCGTTTTATATTACGGTAATCGTGGTACGAAACAGTTTATTTGTGGCAAGTCAATTCAACAACAAGATTAGGATACATTGAGTTAAAAAAAAAAAATTGGATTTAGTGCCCAATAATCCAAATTTAATATACCGTACCGAGATTATTAGAAGAACTGCGTCAGAAAGGAATAAAAGGAACGGGAACGATAAGAGAGTCACAATTGCATCGAATAGTTGTCAAATTCTACTAACAAACAAAAATCATAAATGTTAGGCAACCAAAAATACTTAAACTGTACATAAGTAATATTTATGAACAGTTCATAATATTTATGAATAAGACTATGATGAAAATTTATTTTAAATACTTATTGTTCATCATATTAACGAAAGTGGCTCTAAAGTACTTGAATATTACGAATAAATTCATATGCCTATCGAGTCCGTTACATTTTTATTTGTCCGAATATATCAAATTTCATAATTGCATAATGTATACGAATTTGTTCGTATTATTAATGATTGAATGAATCTATTCTAGCATCTACGAAAATTACGTAAAGTTGAATCATGATTGGGATACCGAAAGTAAATAAATTGCATACGCTTTATTATTAACTATTATCGTGCGGCTTGAAAGGACTTACAGTTCAACATACAGTATATAGGTTTTGGTAATTAAATTTTATTTGCGAATTGCCACACACAGTGCGCATAGAAAAAATTTAAACCGAACCCATTGGTCATTTTATTTAATAGTTTGAAAAATCGTGAGAAATTAAAATAATTTTTGTGTATTGAAAATCAGGTAAATATGGTATTTTATGTCCGTGTTTTCGTTTTAATAAGAACTTAAATAAAATCATCGCTTTTGTGATCGATGATTAATTCTTATTACGTGAAATTAAAACGAAAACAATTTTGTGTGAAAAACCCTAAAATACATTGTATAAATGATGTGTAAATTTATAATTTATATGATTTATTATTGTGTTACTAATACCTCTGCTTTATTATAGTGCGCCTGTAAGAAAATGTTTACTATTCCAAATTTTGCCGATCCTGCAAATCAAGATATTTCATCATCACTTGTAGAAAATCATGAATAAAACTCGCTTTTGGAGTACCTATTTGGATCATATCAGGTAACAAACATAAGCAAATAAAAGTACCTACATGTGATTGTAATTTAATTTATTGATTTTACAGAATAGCAAATTACTATCGAATTTCAAAAGGAAAATGGGAGAAATCAACGTCTCAATATGGCGTTTATTAATCCTATTATATTTTTTAATTATTAATTATATTTATTTTAAAATTAAAGTTTATTTTTATGAAATTAAATTGATTGCATTTTAAGAACAAATAGAAGAACCAAAAAAAATAAAGGAATTACAAAACGAAATTTGAAGTTTTTTTATTTCTTTACAACTGTGCTGTACAGATTTTACGAATTTAGTTATCAAATAACACAAAAATTTGCATTCGTACTATGAATCACTATTTATAAATATTATGTAATTTTGATTATCAATTATGAACCCGTTCCTGCATTTTATGAATTATTTTAAATATATTTATGAAAATAATCATCATATTTGTGAATTATTCATAACTACTGTGCACTACATATGAATAATGAATTTCTAACTTAATTGTATGAATTTATTCGTTAATGTGATTTACCATTTCATTAGTATTGTGAAAAATTTCATCTTATCTTATATTTCTTACGTTAATTATAAGAACCTATTCATCGACTAATGCTATTAGCTGCATTAAAATTATAACGTTTACCGTATCTTATATGAATCGAATCATAAATACTATAACATAAGTAGTTAAGATTAAAATAAAAATTTTTATCTGTTTCACTATATTAACGATATTCGTTCTATTAACGAAGGGTCGTATCGGCTCAGTTTTAACGAATTTTTCTTACTATTAATGCAGTTTTTGTCCACATTGATGCAGGATTTTTTTCAGTGTAGCGCAACGTTTTTTTTTCTTTTTGTCAACAGGGCATATGTAATTCGATCTAGCGAATACCGGTTAATCAGCTGAACCTGAACGTTTCTGGTTTATGATGTACTTTGGTAGTTCATCAAAATGCTTGCAGTAGTATAAGGCCACAGCTTTTCGGAAATTGAGGTGACGAATTTCTGGGTTGGATATCCTGTGATGCAACTATGCGTTTTGCGCTTGCAGCCATGTAAAAATGGAGGTCCACCACTTTTTGCCTTTTATTCCTATGCGATAAAGACTTAGATTTTGGCCCATATGATCTACCCCAAACATGTATTTATTGTACTCAGATATGACACAAGGACGTGGTACTTTGATCATTTTACGAATTTTTGAATTTGGCAACGTACGAAAATTGGGTTCACACCAAATATGGTCAATGCGAAAAAGAAAATAGTAACGATCGAATATCCGGAGGAAACATATTTAACATGCTGAGCAAGGGTGCTATGCATTTTCCGAAGTTTTGCTCGTGAAACGTATAAGGGTTGGGGTACATAGTGACTATACCTTCTAGCCAAACTTCGGCGGCTTGCTCTTTATGAACTGCTTGCATCCATGTTTTCCGAAATAAGAAATCATACACTCGTCATATGATAGATTTTGCTCTGGATGAAAATGTTTCAAAAAATTAGCTTTAAGCCGTTACGAAGTCGGAGCTTCCACATTTTGTCAGTTTTATTTATTTACGTATTCTCTTCAAAATGAAGAAATTCAGAAATTTGCTTGAACTGATTTTTCCGCATTGAAGAATAAATTAATTCATTCTGAAGATCTGGTTCTGCTGACCAATACGATGCCATATTAGACTGAGAAACGTAACCACTTATGAGCTAAATTCTAATAGGAACATTGAGCTCCTCTACAGAAATTCCTGCCGCTGGTTTTTACAGAAACGTTGCATAAATACCACATTGCTTACCAATGTGGTTGAGTAAATCATAATACACAAATTTTTCGAATTGTCCATGAGGGGGGACAAGATTTTCGACAGTCCACATAATTTTGTTCCGCGAACATTAGCATCATATCAGTTGAGATACCATCACACCACACCAATTATGACGGCATTTTAAAATTTGATAGTGCCGATGTTGCCGTATAGACAAACTTGATGTACAATTTGACGTTTCCATTGTAGTAAGCGGCAAATGGCGAATTAATACATGCACCGTCATGACTCATCATTTTTTTTGTATAAAATTTCACATTCTCTTTTTAATTGAGCCGGCCAGACATTATCGGGTAACTCGTAATAGCAGATCCTTCTAGAGTATAGAGCCATAATCAGCATGACGTATTTTTTAGAAGCTTTTTTAGTGATATAACTTTTCACTTATTTCCATAGGAATCCATAGTAAAAATGGTGTTTTTTAGCCTCAAGTTTTTCAATGAAAAAAGCAAAAATCTTATAAAATGTGTATATAAAAGTTTTCTACAAATCTTTAAGAACAATATATAAGAAGGCCATATTGGTATTAAGTAAATATTAATTGCAGAAATATTAAAATTAAATTATTTCTAAAATATATTTTTTCGAACTTTCATTTTGAAAAATACATCAAAGTTGGCTCTGAAGAAATTAAAATATTTCTTTGCTAAATTTATTTTTATTTTTACTAGTGTACGTAAGATGTCTAAGATGTTCACAGAAAAATACGAAAAAAAAATTATTTAATCACAATATTATCACTCGTTCCTATATTTTGTGAATTTTTTTGCTTTTCCTATAATTAGTTTTTGAACTTGAAATTTCCCCAGGTGGTAACTTTTGGTACGATTTTACCAAATTTTTACAGCCATCACTGCCATCTATGTAATGTATATTGACTTAATCAACAAACGAATTGTAGTAATGCTGTGTGCCTCAGAAGACTTTTCAAACTAAACTTTTCAAATTTTCAAGCTTCCGCTATTTTCTCATAGATGCTAGGTGAAAAGTCAATTTACGAGGTTACTTTTCAACGACTTTTCAATATGTGTGACGTACAGTTAATCCGTAGTATGCTCAAATTAAAAATTAAATTACCAAAATATACAAAATAAACAACGGAGAAAAATATGAAGCTACTAAGAAAAGCCACCATACTGTACATAAAGTATATCTCCAATTTGATGGAACTTTCTAGCTCAAGCGAAGATGAGTGACGACATTTGTATTTCATATAAATACATAATAATAAAACTGGGGATATGGTGAAATATATTGAATTTTGAAAGGTGAACTATTTTAAGAATTACTTTTAAATAAAAGACTGAATTCATATTGTTTTATTATATTACATTTATTTCTATGGCAAGATTCCTTAATCTATGTCAATAACCCTTAAGCGGTTTCATCATCTGCATCATTATTAAAATTATCAAAGTATTCATCTAAGACTACTTCAAATGATTTCAACTCAAAACTCTTATTAATGCAAATATTGTACATTACACAACAGACGGTTATCGAAATTTTTAATTTTCAATTCCAGTGATTTTAAAAACCGCCCACCATCGTTCTTTCTTTAGTGCAAATGCATTTCCCATAATACTTCGTGCTTTAAAATGCACAAGGTTAAATTTGTTATAATAATACTTTTATCTGAACTGTTGAAGAGGACAGTCGGTAAAATTGTATAATACAAATTGTTTATTCCGTATATTTCGTTGCTGTTTGTCTGAAAGTGCTTATAACTACAAATCATTTCAAAGTAAATCCATTATTTTGAAGGTAAAATGTGCTTGTATAGTGAAATGTATTAAAATTTGCAGTTATTTATGGTGTTTCAATTAATAACAAAAGTTTTTTGTAAAATCAGAAAAATAAATTCAAAATAAAGTAATAAGAACTATGGCGTCGTGTAAAAAGTGTTCAAATAGAATAAATCGGGCAGATTTAAGAGTGACTTGTAGTGACTGTAATTCAATTATGCATGCAGTATGTGTGAATGTCAAATTGAAGCCCTAAAAAATGAGAGAAAATCATGGACCTGCTTAGAATGTGTAAATAAAATAAAACCAACCGGTTCCACTATTGTTACAGAAAATATGGTAATGATTAATAAAAGTGAAAATTTTGATAATCTGGATTTCAGTAACACCGCTGAATCATTAAAACTAATTTCTAAGTTGATAAGTGACAAATTCGCTCGATTCATTTAAAGGTTATTGATAATCTCAAATACGAAAATAACAGACTAATAAATAAAATTGCATCACTTGAATTGCAAGTAGAAAAACTGGATCAGCTTTATAGAAATGATTCGATTGAAATAACTGGTTTAAAGACACCTGATAATGAGGTCATGAAAACAACGGTATCATTTTTTACTGATGTTCTGAAAGTCAACGTACTTGAAAGTGACATTTCTGCGGCTTATTGTGTTAAAACCAAGTTCGATTCTGCTAAAACAGCTAAAATTATCGTAAAATTCCAAAATAGAGATCGGCGCTTTCAGATTCTTGCGTCCAGAAGAAAATTAAAAAATATTTCATCTGATTTTCGGGGAATATCTAATAACTCATCAGTGTACATAAATGAAAGTCTTACCACATTTAAGAAGCAGCTGTTTTGGAAGGCCCGCCCAGTTAAAAAGGATAATAATTATAAATATTTATGGACGCGAAATGGAACAATTATGTTGAGAAAAGTTGACGGTGGTGAAATCAAAGTCATTAATACTTTTTCGGATCTAGATTCTCTAGTGTGATCTTATTTTAATATTTTAATTTGATTTTAGTTTTAATTATTAATGTTAAATTTTGATGATCTGGATCAGGATAGTATTGATGACGTTGATTTCAACATTTTAGTAGATGAGTTTAATAATCAATTAAATGTAAAAATTTTTTCTTTATTTCATGTTAACATTAGAAGTTTGCGGTCGAATTTTAACTTGCTTCTAGTGAATTTGGCAACCTTGAGTGTACTACCTGAGTTAATTTTGGTGTCTGAAATATGGATCAACTCTAACGAAACTAACCTATATCAAATAGATGGATATCATTTTTTTGTTTTATGCAATGATCAAGAAAGAGCAGGAGGAGTTGCTATTTATGTTAAAGAATCAATTTCGGCAGAAGCTACTTATCATCATCTGGCTACAGCGGATTGCTTAGGTATAAAATTCACTTATGAAGGGAACGAGTACCAATGTCTTGGTTTATATAGAGTCCCAGGAGCACCGAGCTATGCTCGTTCCGAATTAGATTAGCGTTTGTTACACGTTCATGTCACTGAGTTTCACCTCATTCAATTGAGCAATATGTTAGTTCCATTTAGACTGTCGATTTTCTAGAAAAATTTCCGACACTCATGTTTGAATCCCATTCTATACTAAACAAATCCCATTCTATACAATTCATCCCAATTGAAAGGAAATGGTTTAATTCTATTGAAACTAGAATAATATTCATATTCCCATTTTACAATCCCATTTTCATGGTGCATACCGAGTTCTATCGAAATCGGTTGAGAAATGGCTTTGGTCCATTGGAATTGGCCATTTTACAGAACCTATACGATCCATATTTGGAACTAATTTATGATCTCTATATAATTCTCAAAAATCACAATTGAACAAATAAAAACAACAAAACACAATGCAATATCAATAGCAATAACAACAATTAGATTTCCTTTGTTAGAAAATAAAATAAAAATGAAACCCGAACCTCTCCAGAAAGCCTACTAAAATATTTTTCCAAGAAATCAAAACCCATTACAATTGCTTCCTTTCACTAGAAAATTTCCATCTAACCAATTACTATTAACAAAAGAAAATAATAAAAATATGAATTCCCATAGGAGGATCCTCTTAAACGAATTTTACTGAAATAAAACCACCCCAACCAACATTAATAAAAATCAAATAACCGTTTCAGAAACCGGTAGTAAGTTAAAAAGTAAGATAAAACCAAGCAAACAGGGGCTCACCGGACGAGAACTTCCTTAACGTTTTTTTAAGAATCAATACCCGGTGTTATCGCGTTTTGGCACTCGAAAACTCTCTTTCACCAATTATGATCAATAAAAAAATATTCAAAAAAACGAACCCCAGGCCTATTAGAGGACCCACTAAACGACATTTCCCGAAATCAAAGTCCACTGCAAATGTTTCCTAACACTAGAAAATCCCTGCTCACCAATTATTACAAAAATCGTTGAACTTAAAAAATGGACCTCGACCATCCGGAGGACCCTCTAAACATATATTTCCCGAAATCAACACCCATTGCAGACCTTTCAAAACCCTATTTGACTTCAATCAATACCCATGGCGATCGCTTCCTGCCGCTCGAATATCTCTCATTACCAAATGTTTACCAAAATTGTTAAAATGAAAAAAGGAACCCGGATACCACTGAAAGACCCTAAGCTAATTTTTTTAAACCAAGACCCATTGCAATCTCTGTCTGGCACCCACCCGCTCACAAATTTTTACCAAAAATGTAAAAATTAAAAAAAAGAAGCCCGGGCTCAACTGGAGAACCCCCTAAACGAATTTTCCAAAAATTTATACCCATCACAATCGCTTCATGGCACTCGAAAACCCTCTTTACCAACTTTTAACAAAATAGTTAAAATTTAAAAAACCCAAGTTCCAATGGATGACACTCTGGACTGGTAAACATACTTACCAATTTTCAACAAAATCATTAAAACTATAAAAATGGAGTCTGAATTTTCCTGAAATCAAGACCAATGGTGATCACCTTATACCACTTAAAAACACTTCTTACCAATATTTACCAACATCGTGAAAATTACAAAGGAGCCCGAGTTCCACTGAAGAACCCCCTAAACTATTTTTTTCGAAATCAAGACCGGTCACAATTGATTCTTAGCACACGAAAACCCCAGCTTACCAATTTTTACCAAAATCGTAAAAATTAAAAAAAGGCCTGGGCACAAATGGAGAACACCTTCTAAATTATCAAGACCCGTCGCAATCGCTTCCTGGCACCCGAAAACCCCCGCTCACTAATTTTTTAGCAAATTCGCCAAAATTAACAAAAAAGCACCCGGGCCCACTGGAGAACCCCCTAGACAAATTTTCCCGAAATCAACACCCAGCGCAATCGCTTTCTAGCACCCGAAAACCCCTTACCAATTTTTAACAAAATCAATTTTTCTGGCCAATTTTTATGGACACATTTACACTACATGATATTCAAATTCTCTAATTTTTAAGCAACGTTTCTTAGTGTTTTGAACAATAAAATTGGACCAACTCATCAAAATATTAAAAAATTACACTTTCATTTATAATTTTAGTTGACTACGTATGTACTAATTATTGAAATTTTAATTAATAAAATTTAAATCCGCAACATCATTATTTCCATACTATAGACAATGGACTTGACGGTTTTAGTGGTGGCGTTGCGGCATTTGGATAATTTTTCCAGATTTGAATGCTTTACAAAGTTTTCCCAGACATTAGACCAGTCTCAATCGCATTTTCATGCAAAAACACGTCATATAGCCATTTTTCGCCAACGAAATCGCTCTCGAAGTAGTTTTTCGTGGAGACATATATACATACAATTATTGCTCGTTTAATAATATAATAAATATAAATAAACTAGGTGCCGGAGTCTACAGCAACTCTAGTGTTGATATAATTTTGATTACAAACCTTGCCAACGTGTGTGTTATTGTTACGACCAATATTAATCAAATGATCTATAAGGCGCTTGTTTCGACGCGTAAGTCTTTTTGATTTGATCGACTCAAATTTAGTCAGTTTGCCTGCTTACGACCATGTCCCTATACTAAATATTGCTGAAAAATTTTGCCACCACAATGTAACAAATTATCAAAATTTTCGCTCGAGTTAATGATCCTTCACCCAAATGCGTATATGTATGTAGTTCACCCAAATTATACCGATATACGTATACATTGATTAAGGACGCGAGTGAAAATTAATGATATCTGTGTAATATTGTGATTGGCTAGCTAACCATTGGTAAAAGCGGTCGAAATATTTACTGCAATATAAGTGTCGTATATGAATAACTCAGTATAAGAATCATTTGATCCCCGATTAAGATAATTATCTGGATTCAGTAAAAATCAATTCTAATATATTCCGATTAGCGATGATACCGAATATTTTGAAGGTAAAAACAATACCGTTTAAATTATCAATCTTTGCATCTATTGTTGCAAAAATAATATATATAATATGGTACTGTAAATGTATGTATTGTACTTATTTCGGTAAATGTATAGACATAACTTGAGAAAACTTTACAAACTTAATTCGAGCGAAAATCTTGAAAATTTCTTCTAAATCTAATTTGAAAAAAAAAAAAAAAAAAAATCCCAGCCTCAATTTACATCATTAGGATTTAATTTCCACTCATTTTCGTGATTTTTTGGTCAAGAAAATCACTGGAATAATTAAATCCTACAATTGAAAATTGAATCCAATATTTCCAGAAAATTATTTCAATATCGATTTCATATAAATTTTCAAGATTCTCGCTCGAATTAATGATCCTTCACCTAAATACATATATATATGTAGTTTCCCAAATTATACCTACGTTTACTGATATACATACATTTACCGTAACTTAAATGTAAATGTAGTTTTTGTAGTTAATTCCTGATTTTTGTGAACGTAAATGTCATAATTGTGCCTTTGCAACACAAATAATTTACTATAATAGCCTAAATGTAGCTTACAACTTTTACATTCATCTTTTATTATTATTCCATGTTATGCCATATAAATTTGAAAAAAAAAAAACGAAAAAAAAATTTATCTCAAGAATGTAATTTTCGAGGTTCGAACTACGATCTAAAATTTTAAAATCCACAACGCTAACACCTAGACTACTGCGGCATGGGCATTTGCCGAAAAATTACTTGGTTTTATAAAAAGTTTTGAGCATTCTACTAAATTATATAATATGTAGATAGATTTACACAATGTGACGTATCAACATAGAGAAAGATAAAATTTGTCAGATCTTTCTGTAATTTGGTATACAGATGAAGAAAAATATTCTAAGAATAATTTCCTTTTACATCATATCGGAAAAATCACGGAAAATGCGAGAAAATCGCGAATTTCCACTCGGAAAATTCGTCGGGAAAAGACTAAAAAAAATATGCTGATCATCCAACATTAATTTAAATTTTTTTTTTTGTCGTGATTTTTGAAAAATGGACATCCATGAAAAAAAAATCATAAAAAAAAAATTAAATACATCCCAACTCCGTATGCTGCTAACTACGCAGCTGTACTGCTGTACTATTTAAAAAAATCATCAAACATTCTTTTCTATTAAAAAAAATACACAATACATATCGCTCATTTGCTGCAACAATGACACAATTTAAAAATAACAAATGTTATAATTTGAGAGACATTTCCGTTTGTCTTGTAGTGAGCTTTATAGCTTTAGGTATGTCGTTATATCAGTTTTAACTATATTAAAAAGCCGATATTTCTCTATAAATAAGTCAAAAACGACCGATTTTGAGTTATGCCATTGTGGTAGCAAATGAGCGATATACAATTGACCATTTTAGAGATAGCGCTGTAAAATTTGGATAATTTTTCCAGATTTGAAGGCTTTACAGAGTTTTCCCAGACTTGAGACCAGACTCAATCGCATTTTCATGCAAAAAGACATCATATAGCCATTTTACGCCAACGAAATCGGTCTCGAAGTAGTTTTTCGTGCGGACATATATACATACCCGCAATTATTGCTCGTTTAATAATATAGAAGATACCATAAATTTAGTATAGACCAGTTTGTACATGAATTTGAAATATTACTTCAGTCATATAATAAGGCTAAAAATTTGATAATTCTAGGTGATTTCAACATTAATACTCTAAGTAGCAATTCTCAAATTGACAATTATGTTTGTACGATGGCCTCTTTTGGTCTTAATACTTTAGTTGCTTCACCAACACGAACATTAAATGGAAGTTCAACTTGCATTGATCATGCATTCTCGCGCTCCATTGATAGTTTCATTAATTGCCAAGTTTGTAACATGTCGATTACTGACCATAATCCTCTTTTGGTGAATGTGTCGCAATTTGGTATTTCAAACTCCAAACGCATTAAAAATACGTTTTCTCAGAAAAAATTCATAAATTACGATAAATTAATATCCAAACTAGATGCACAATCGTGGGTAAATGTTCTCTCAATCAATTGTGCAAACACTGCTTTAAAAAACTTTTTACAAATATTTCATGAGTGCATAAAAGGTTCGGAATATTTCGTCAAAAGTACAAATAAACACACAAAATTGAAACCTTGGATTTCAAATTCTTTGTGTGCCTTAATTAAATGTAAAAATCGGCTTAGTAGGAAAGCTAAGAAGCATCCTAATAACATCAAACTATGCGTAAGGTACAGCAAGTTAAAAGAGACAGTTCAAAAGCGAGTCGAATTCGAGAAAAATGCCTATTTCAATAATTTGTTAAATGCTACAGCCGGTAATTTAAAAAAACAATGGAATGTAATAAATTCTTTTCTGGGTAATTTTAAAAAACAGTCGATTGTGAATAAAATCACAAGCTCTAATGGTTCAATAGTCACAAATTTATTCGAAATTTGTAATGTTTTCAACAACCATTTTACGACTATTGCTAGTAGCTCTAGTACATGTAATTTGAGTAACCTGCCGTTTTTTCGATCAATGCAAAATTCCTTTTGCTTCAAAGATATTTCTGAAGATGAATTGTTGCAAAGTATATTTTCTGTTAAATACAAAAAAACTGTGGGAACCGATGGGTTGAATAGTGAAATAATTAAAAAAAACGCGGCTAACGTTGTGCATGTAATTGAGCATATTTTTAACATCAGTATGAAATCGGGAGTTTTCCCGGAGGTGTTAAAAACTGCTTACGTAATGCCGTTATTTAAAAGTTGATCTCATACACTGGCTACCAATTATCGTCCCATTAGCTTCCTATCTGTACTGTCGAAGATTTTTGAAAAAATTATTAAGACACGCATAATTAATTACATAGATAACCTAAATTATCTAAGTGCTGCTCAATTTGGTTTTCGGAGGAAAAGAAGTACGGAAGATGCTTTACTCTCTTTTCTCACCCCAATTTATTCTTCCCTAAATGCAAATAAGATAACAGGTGTATTGTTTATAGATATAGCCAAGGCATTCGATACTGTCTCTCATGAGATTTTGTTAGATAAACTTTGGGCATTGGGTATGCGGGGCTTTGTTTTTAATTTTCTGAAGTCCTTCGTAGAAAATCGCACTCAATTGGTTAGACTAGGTGCTACTTATAGTCATGCCATGAAAATTTCTGCTGGTGTTCCTCAAGGGTCAGTACTGGGTCCACTGCTATTTTTAATTTACATAAATTCAATTTTTGAGTTAAATTTTTATGGCAAAATGGTTGGCTTTGCAGATGACATTGCTTTTAGTTACAGTAATAATAGTCACGATGAGCTACAATTTCAAATGAATTTTGATCTGCAGTTGTTACGAGATTGGTTTAATAATCATAGGATGACCCTTAGTAGGAAAACTAAAGGCATGATATTTAATATTGGAGGTGATACACCACACAACATGAACGTCACTTATCACAAGTTAGGATGTTCCTTTTCAGTTTTTTGCCATTCAGATTGTGTTAATATAGAGTTTGTTGAAGAATATAAATACTTGGGAATGCTCATCGATAACAAATTAAATTTTAAAAAGCACATAAGTTCTGTGAAATCACATTTATATGGTACATTACGAAAACTATTTCTGTTAAGAAAATTTTGTCCCAAGCCAATTTTGGAAAGAATTTACTATGGTCTTTTCAATTCCAAGCTAGAATATGGGTTGATAATTTATGGCGGTGTTTATTTTTCTAATATCAAAAGCCTCATCACGGCACAAAAAATGGCTGTGAGAATTATTCATAATAAGAAACGTTTGATTCATAGTTGGCCGCTTTTCAAATCTAGCCATATATTGCCGTTCCGCTACCTATATGTATACAGAGTTTTGAAGGTGTTTTTTATTAGGGGCGGGTACAGAGTGGTTAAAAATGCAACTTATGTGTTGCGCTGTGGTCAGACTTGTGCAGTACCGTTCACACGTAAAGAGTATGTTAAGCGCTTTTTTGATTATATAGCCCCTGCTCTTTTCAATTTTTTGCCCGCGTTTTTAAAAAATGAGTTATCGCTTCAAAAATTTACGAAAAACCTCAAGAATTGGCTCTTCACAGAAGACAATATTGAACGATTTTTTTAATTTGATCATTATATTATAATTTTTTATTTTGTTATTTTTAGTACTATTTTTTATTATTTTTTTTTTTTTATCAAAAAACTTTGTATTTTTTTTTTTTTTTGGTAATTTAAGTTAACATATTTTTTGAAACATGATAACTGCTGCTTCCTCTTCATATAAGTTTAAGTTAAATTGTTTTAGTTTAAGTGAAGGGGTTACTCTACAGGCTTTGCCTCCGTAACTTCCTACTATATTCAATATAATTTGTTTTATATAACATTTTTAAAATTTTCAATGCTAAATTTAGGAATAATAAGTTTATACATTTTTTATTTTCGGTATTAGTTTTAGACCTTATTGTATTATTGATTAAATTATATTGCTAAGTTATATTGGCATTGTTCAAACACTTTTATATTTTGAATATATGTATAAAAAAAAAAAAAAATTACAACATAATAATAAAAAATTTATAATTTTACAATATTTTGAGTGGTTTTTAAAATTTGAATGACATTTGAAAAGTTTAGTAGAGTATAAGGCACAACTGAATACTTTTAACCTAGTGACATCTATTGAAATATTGCATGAATTAATGGGTTTTACAAAAGTTTAGTTTGAAAAGTCTTCTGAGGCACGCAGCATAAGATTTGATTTCAATTTGACCAGAATGCTGTTCTTACGAATTTTTTTTTATATTTTGGTTTAAATAAATCAATTGTTACAAGAAAATGAAAACGATTTACTGAAACGACATTAATATATGTTGAAATTAAAACATTTATGAAAGTATTTCAGAAATCATAGTTATGAATTTATAACGTTTTCATTTAAGAATTTGTCTTAGGAAAAAAAGTGATTTGCCATATGTTTTGTGTGTTTTACTATGAAAAGTTAGGTTTTTTCTTGCCTTATAAAAGCTTCGTTTTTTTACACTATGGCTTTGTATAACCTGTTTTGCTTTGGTAATAGTCATCTGAACCACAATCATACCCAATAATATTTACTTCATTATCCGGGGGTTCTAAAACAAATGCGGTTGGCAATTTTTCGTCCTCTTCATCAGGCAATATATCTTCGAAATAATCGAGCACTTTTCAACTAGAGATCAGTCCAGCGTTGCCATACGGCAACACGGAAAGAAAACAACAATTTTCCACGCAAAACTGTAATAATGTGGATTATTTAATCATAATGTGGATTATTTCCAAAACTAGTTAGAATTAAAACAATATAATTATTTTTTCATGTAGCGCATTTTGGATGTTTTTGAGCGATTTGTTTTATTCGCTACAACTAGCTACTGTCATAAGAACTGCACGAAAAGAAAAAATGAACCTTAAGCAAAGTGAAACAAAATTATGTTCAATGTTATCTGCATATAAGTGACATATATGACTTGTAGCCATGCTGACGTTGCCAAATGGCAACGCTGTTCTGACTCGGGTTAAAATAGAGCAGAAAGGTCCTTTTTATCAATTTCATCAACTTGTAGCTAATGGTTAGGTACAATAATATTTTAGCACGCGAATAAACCCAAAGGTAATAAAAATAGGCAAAAAAACTTTTTTATTTTATTTCACCATTTGCTTGTGAAATTCATCCATCAAGTTCTTATATTTGCATAAACATAAATAATTAATGATCTTTGACAACATAGTAAAGTATACAACATAAATACATACACACAACACCAGGAGAAGAATGGCTTTATATGTAAATGTATCTATCCAGGTTATTACAAATTATAATTGTTTGTTTGTTCTCTCTTTAAAAATATTTTGACAGAATAAATCAACTTTTTTTTTGTTGTATTTCGATTGTAAAATGTTGACAGAAAGTAAATAACAGCATAAAATACACACATACGACATAAATAATTTATACTTTTGAGCAAGAATGGATGAAATTTACTTCATTTTCTTATCCAACCAATTAAATATTCATAAATATTTTCATTTTGCCATTTTTTCTATTAGCCCAACATGCATATTTTTGTTTGTTTGAAACTCTTTCTTATTATTTCTACATTTTGTATAAAAAGAGCTTTTAACTCTAACTTTTATTTACTATTAACACATGTGTTAGAAAATAATTCTATTTTCCAAATTAAATTCATAAATTATCTACGATATTACTTATATTCAATTATGTAGTTTGTTTAAAAATGGGTTTTCCATACTTTAAGAACAATCATTTGAAGACAAAATAAAAACTTGTTTTAAAGAAAAGACAAAACTGAAACTTCTCTCCACAAACAAGGAAAAACTCGAAAAAAATGCCACACTATGTATACCCATAAAATAAAGTCAGATATGTAGTATAAATAAACTTATTCTAAAATTCAAAATTAGTAACAAAAAAAAAAAAATAAACAAAGTTTCCTAAACAGAAATAGAATTCCAAGTTGTTTTAACCTTTGTGCCAACACGAGTATTGAACTAATTTTCATTAACACGAGCACATATTTTATATGAAAATCGTAAATTTAAATACTGACCAAATTTTATTGGCGACTACTAAACAACTCAGTATATGACAAGAAATTTCCATTATTTCCAAAAAATGGAAAATCCAAATACACACCCAGGTGTGTCGTTGTGTCGACCAATAATCAATAGATAAGGCAGACCAATAATCAATAGATAAGGCAGACCAATAATGAAAAGCACAAACGAATGGTTTGCTAATAGATGCTGCGCGTTGATGTTGTTATTGTGATCTGGAAATTACGAATTTTATCAGAAAAATCAACCAATGAAAATAGAACGCGCGAAACTATGTTTTTTTGGTGGGATCGAAAAAAAATTATATAAACGGACCGGTGATGATTTTTCGGGAGTGGAATAGAAGTTTTGGAGATTGAAAGATCATTAGTTTTGGTTTATATTCGAAAACGAATTTTTTTGTTTTTTTGAGTGAGAAGTGAAAGGAAGGGAGAGTCATTTTCAAAGAAATTTAAATCAAAAGTGTAGTTTTTTTTTTAAATATTAAAGATTTAAGTTTTGAAATTTGATTATGAAAATTGCTGCAAAAAAAGAAATAATTGCGTGCCAATATTATTTTTTTTTTTGTATTATGATTAATTTAAATTAAAAATAAAACTAAGATTTGTGAGTAATTCAAAAAAAAAAAAAAAAGGAAAAAACAGAACAAGCCAGAAAGGCCTGGAAATTTATCAAAAAAAACAATTAGCAATTGTGATTGTGTGTCGTGAAAACGAGAAACGAAAATAAGCAACAGTGTCAGAAAAAAAAACAGAAAAGAAAATTCGGGAAAATCCTGAAAAATCTGAATTTGTGAAGGTGAATTTTTTTTTTTGAAAAATTGAACTAATAGTTTGTTGATAATAAAGACTAGAAAAAAAAACTGAAAAGAAAAAAAAAACAAAAGAGGAACACGAAAAATTCTAATCAAGCATTTCAGTAAGAGTTAAATTAAAAAGAAACATTTTTACCAGTTGGTTGACCAGTGATCGCATTAATATAGCGAATTATAAAAATGTATACAAAATTATGTGCGCCCGTACTCGAATGACGACTTGTCAATAATCATCTTCATCAACAAGATCAACACAGGCGCAACTACACAGAAGTTTGTTTTTTTTTGCTAATTTTCTTTATATACATTGATTTTTTTTTGATTTTTTTTTATATTTAATTTTCTTAGAACAATTACAATTATACTGTAAATTCTGGTGTAGGGTAGTATTAAGCGTAGTTAGGTTAGTTTAAGTTTATCTAATTCATTAGTTCGCCCAAATTATTTCTTCGATTTTTTTTTTTTTTTTAGTTCTGAAATACACTTTTGTTAATTTGAATTGTTGATAAAACTTTAAAAGGTGTTTTTTTTTTTTGCTTTCTTCTCATATCGATAAAATAACAGTAATGAGAAATTAAGTTTACAACTGATTGGATGAATTAGGGCAGGGTAAGTGTCCAAGTCCAAGTTTCCGAATAGGCAGGTATTCAAATCATCCTTTCCCGCGGTTAAACCTGATTCACGTATACTCTTAAACCCCACGCCAATAACCCTGATAGCCGGCAACAACCGCGTAAGAGTCCCTGCGTGAATCCAATAATCCAATTTTCTGTTAGCACAACGCATGATTTGGAGGATAATTTTTGTAGTATTTTTTGTTTTGGTTGTAATTTTTTTTTTTTTTTTTTTTGGATAAAGTAACTTTAATTTATTTTTGTGTTCAAATTTTTGACTTGGATATCCTCCAGACCATGCAAAGTGTTACAGTGGTTAATAAAAATATTGAGTGGTCGAGCCATTTTGTATTCTGGTTTTGATAATACTTTTTAATTTTTTTCAAACCACTTTAGCTTTTATACTCAGTTTGTTTATTGCTTCTTGAAATATTGTATTTAATTCAAGTGCGCTTTTATACAATCTAAATTTTATCCTCTAAAATTGATTCGAAAAACCGATATTATTTATGCACGATACACCTGATTTGGCGGTTTTTGTTTTAAAAATTCTTAATCATAGATTTGGCGGTACACGGGATATTACGCATGATGTGCATAATGTATAAACTTTGCACACATTGAACCTATTTTATATTAACCCAACACTGTGCAGCGTTTTATTCTGCCGTGCTAAGAAAAAAAGTCAGATTTGCCTTGTTTTAGTTTTGAGTAAATTCAATTTTCCTGTTTTTGTTTGCCATGTCTTAATATGAAACTTGACTATTTAATAACGTGATTTTATGGCATTTGATGAAGGATATTTGGCTTTTTCAAAAAGCGGAGAAATAGGTATTTGTTTGCAGAATCCAAATATGTCCCTAACGCATATTTCGACTTTTGGCGTTTGTGACTTTTTTTCTTAGCACGGCAGTATTTTCCATTGGCAGATTTGTTTGTTTTCTAATGTAGCGATTAGTAATTTAAATACGACTATTAATAAAGAATATACTTACTATTTTATCCGACTAAGTAATTTGATCTTTATTTATTAACCTGATCCATTTAAGCTATCCAAAACAATGATAAACTATGCCTACTCTTTTAACTCTGAACTCTACTTTTAATAACTCCGGACACCGCCGCTGGCGCCACCATAATTACGAGCAATAAAATTAGTTTTACTTACCATTTATTATCTCAAAATTAATAATTCTCAACAACGACAAGCTAGTCATTCAAATATTATAATATTTCGCTATTAAAGAAACGAGACAACATAATATTTCAAAGAGGGTTTCGTCAACGGCAAGTTTACCATCGTTATGCAGAGAGACATCTACTTTTGATTATAAAAATAACAAACCCTTGTTCAGATGGTGTGGTAAATTAACCGAAGACTTGTAGAGTGGCAAAACAACGCAGCGCCTATAAAAGCAAAAATAGTGAACATAAAAAATAAAATCGCTACCAGTTAAGCGAGCCATTTTAATTAAAAGATCCAATTATCACCTAAAATATGCAAGCTACTAAAAGATGGTGAAGACAAAAGTTTTCAAGGAAAATGGGGGTCATTTATCTCTACTAATGTCCTTGACCTTCAGGTCAATAGTTAAAAATAATAAAATAATAATGAATCCGGTGTCAAAAATAGGGGTTCCCATTTAAAAAATGACCTTGACCTTTAAATGACCTTGAAAATTGACCTAAAGGTCAAGGAGATTAGTAGATATAAATTACTCCCATTGCCCTTGACAATTTTTGTCCTTACCATTTTTTGTGTAGCTGGCGCATTGTAGGAGATATTTGGATAAGTCGATTAAAAGACTCACCCTGTATAAGTTAATACACAAATTCCTATAAGGGATTTCATAGAATTATATCACAATTCTTATATACCGTGTGTTTCCTATACCAAGCGTTTCCGAAAAATGTGTTCCATTCAAAAGTTGTATGGTTTTGAGGGGGAATGTTATTTTTTTTTATATTTTGGGGCCATCTTAAAGGTTATTTCAAGGTCAAATTAGTTACACGTAAACAATCGAACATGTTTTATTTGAAATTTTGTTCGACGTTCATTTTTCAACTGGTATAGAGACCTAATTTTTGCTGTACCACCTGCGTTGCGGTATAATTAACTTAATTGCCGTATTTAAAAATAACGGATCCCGTCACTATGCATAGTAGAGTTGTTATAGTTTGTTGCTACAATTATCGTAAACTGTTGGAAAATCTGTTGGAAAGATAATTTTACTAAATAATCGTTGTTGTTTACACATAAACTTTTATTGTTTGGATATAATTCCTCGAATGTTACTATCGTTAATTATAAAAACTTTATGTAAAATATAAATTTTCATTGTGTTATTATTTATTTTCGTTATTTTCGTTCACAAAAACTTATTATTACCATAACGTAGAATCGATATTTTATCAGTGAAGGGTAAGCCAGTGTATTGTTGTCACAATGGTCCGTCCAGCTCAAATTCAGTTTCCACATTGAACTAGGACCTATCTCTAGGCTCATTTGATGGACAAATAGCGGTCATTAACGAAACTTTGAGGCGAGAAGACAGGCCGCCCTATGACGGGTATTATACGAGGCGAGTGGAAGATACTCACGATCGAGCAAGACCTAAAATTTGTAGCAGGTTGCCAGGAACATCGATTGGGTGGAAATTTTAGGTAATTTTATCAACACATTTTTGAACCATTTGCAAGTAGTTATAGAGACTAAACAAAAACTGACCATGAGCATACAAACCATAAGTGACTAAATTAGCCAAAAATAATTTTAAATTTAATTGATTTACCGTTTTGTTTTTAATTTTCACATATTGCACAAATAATTTTGTTCAAAACTAAGCTAAGTGTAATTTTTCACAGAAAAGTGGACAGTTTCACCGTTTAGTGGAAAATTTATAAACTGAGCTAGCTGATAATTTGACGTTCGAAATTGTTGTAAGCAATTCAAGATTATAAAAACAATTTTTAATAACCGGAGAAATTAGGCCCAAATAATTAAAATCTGGGTGGACAAAGTTTTTAAATTCGGGAAAGTGATTTTAAGAATTCCTTAACAAATTTAAAGAAAATGCTACCATTGAGTGACTATGAAAAATGTTAAATAAGTGCTTTCTTCAGTTGGGTTGTAGTTTCCATATGAAATAGGACGTAAAATTGTTCGAAGTCATAAATATGTTTCTAATTTTCTAAAAGGTCAGAAGCTGTTAGCAATTGGTCAATGAGGTACAAACTTTTGGGAGCCCTGCTGAGACAAATGTTTTGGTTAGAGCAGTTTGGAGAGTATTGTTAAAACATATAGATGAACATATAGTCCACTAAAAATTCAAACAGCACAGCGTCAACAAACAGCACCTCGCTTATTACAACGTCCCATTGATGAACTTAATCTAAAAAAAAACATAATTTTGAAATATGTAGGTAATGTTTTCCAACGATAAAAAGTAGAATCTTGATGGCTCTGATGGATTCGATGGATTTTGGTGAGATCTGCGTCAGCAACCTCAATACTTTTAAAGAAAAAATTTTGGTAATGGAGGTTTATTGGTATGGGAAGCCATTTCATACAAGGGTACACTTTAAATTCGGTTCGATTCGATAGAATGAACACTAAAGAGTAAACAGATATCCTCCAGTGTAGTTCTAAAATGGTTTTTCCAGCAAAACAACACTAGGATTCACACCAGCAAACGATTGCATGGCTTGATACTAAATGTGTTACTGTTTTAGATTGACTCTGTTCACGAAACTTTCTTTGAATGAACATTACATCAATGAAAAACGGAGTTTCGAAGTGATTAAGAAGTTAGGGAAGGCCATTTACTCGCAGTTGCAATCATGATTTCTGAGGAAAAAAGTTGATGGTGCTATAAATATGAAAAGGCATTTTTCCTGTTTTACCATTTCCTCTGTCTATTACCCATTCTATTTTCTCGATCGAATTATTAATTTATAAACTGTCACCTCTAGAAGTCATATTTAAGAGATTCTGCTGGTGCTAAATTTTGGTAAATAACGGTATAAGTCAGGGTTCAGTTATTTTTTATATGAACTATCGCTCACCCCTTTAAGGAAAGTGGTGTTGTGAACCTGCAAGACCTATGCGATGTTATTTTGTATTTTGTTGTATAATTACTGAGCGACGTCATTATTACATCGATGCATTGGTTACGATGACATGTAGGATAGAATAGAATAAGTTATTTAATAGCGCAAAGTTTACTGTTCTAAAATGGAAATTGTCCATGCTACAACTGTTCTACATGTTACCAGACTATTCTGAGCTTCCAAAACTTCGGTTTGAGTACTTAAAAAGGCGAACGAAATCGAATATAAAAATTAAAAGTGATTAGTTAAATTGTGCTAATATTAAAATAAGTGGTTTTGTTAATTATTGTTTTATTATTGATAAATTGTGTTGTATAAATTTTTGGTGTTCAATAAATAAATTCATTTGTGATATTTTGAAGTATTTTGTTTTATTCACAATCCAGTGATTCGAAAGAAAGAGGGGAACTTGAGAAACGGGGTTTGCCAATTAATGGTAGTAAAGGTTCTTTACAAGCGCGACTACGTGAGGCCATGGAGAAAGAAGGATTATACGCAAACCATGGAAGTAACGGATATGACAACCGTAGAGAAGACATGTTATGAAACAAACTGCTATGAATCAAATGACGGAACGGCAAAACGTGCGACAGTTGTAGTCAATAAACCAGTCAAACCTCGAAATTAAATACAAAATGAAAGGACAAATGAAAAAAATTGAACAGTTAAACCAAATGATAGAACAACAAGAGGTTGACCAACAGATGGAGAAAATTGAATAACCAACATAAATGATGGAGCATCAAATGGGGGAAATTGGTGGACGAGAAAATTCTTGAATTACCACAAGAGTCCACAAATGTACACGGTGAAATAGAGAAACTGCAAACAGAAGTTCAACATGTTAAAACGGCGATTCAACAAGTGTAACATAAATAACAAAACTGAATTTCAAACAGAGTTTCAACGTATCGAGAAAGAATTAGCTGATGTCAAGGAAAGTGGGACAACGACGCAAGTGGTTCAAACCGTGCATGCGATTAAGGCGATTTCGGCATTTCCAAATTTCATGAACATCGTGAAGCAACTGAGGCTTTACAAACTATTCCAGAAAAAGATCGCTACAGCTACTGCATCTAACACATACAAGTATGTCAGCCGATTACAAGGAAAGGCTTAAAATTGACGCATTCATTGATGGCATTAGAGATTCAGAGAGACGCAGGAAAGTGATGTGACATTAGGTAACTTCTGCTAAAATCGATGCTTTTGCATTAACGAACGAGGCTGTTGCATAGACTATCACCAGACTGCCATTATCTAGGCGCCAAATAAATTTAGACACAAATGGGAACATCGAGCTGATCGTACTAACATGCGGAAGCGGCAGGCTTAGGTGTTGCAAGTGTGACAAGTTGGGTCATATCTCAAGGGGGTTTCGGAGAGTAACACAAGGATGGAGAAGATCGCCACCTCTTATACGGGCCAGCGTCGAACCGTGATGGTTGGGTTTGTAACAAGATTGGCCGCATACCACGAGATTGTTGGAAAGCAAGAGAGAAACGGTAAAGATCAGCAACTTCTACGGAAAGAGCACCCAGAAGAAAGCAAGCATCGGATGACCGAATCGCAACGGTCGGAAAAGTGAAAAGATTACAAGTCAGTTTGAAGGAAAAGAAGCTGGCTTCGATTTTATCTGATTGGTCCATAACATACATCCCTATTACGAGTATGGCACGAGGCGATAGATGCGTAACAATAAAGAGCGATGATAATGGGAGATTGTGTATCATTACGCTGGATACTGGAACAAATGACACGATTTTTTGAGAAGACTTGATTGGAGGAGATGTAGAAGTGGCTGATGGGTTCCAATTAAATGGTCGTGAACATAAGGATCGAGAAAACTATATTCCAACATGACGTTCTGGAAACTGAGTTCTGACTGAATGAGGGTTTGTTATGGCAAACTAGCCAACGGCGGAAGATTTGCGGAAAGGTGATTTAAATGGAACCACGTTCCACAATGGAAAAAGGATCCGTCGCCGAAACTGAAGCCTACATGGACGGTACCCTACAGGATAAGAAAAAGGGACAAGGGGTTAACTGAAAGTGGTACATTTGAGGCGGCTGACCCTACACACAAGCGGTGATTTGGCTCCTGCTCGGGACGAACAGGATAAGGTAAAGGGTAGTGTTACGGTGAAACCTAGGGTATAATAGACTGAGTTAATTAATAGCGCAAAGTTTACTGTGCTAAAATAGCAATTTTCCTGATGAAACCACATATTCTACATATACATATGTTACCAGACTATTCTAGGGCCAACGAAATCGAATTGGATTATTCATATTTGGAATGTGACAGTGTAAAGATTAAATAGAATGATTTAAAAAGTGAATTAGTGCGATTTAAAATTATAACTGATCAGTATAATTTGTACGAATATTAAAATAAGTGGTTTTGATTTATTAATAAATTGTGTTGAATTAATTTTTGGTGTTCAATAATTAAATTCGTTTGTGATCAATGAAGTGTTTTGTTTTATTCTCAATCCAGTAATTCGAATCTTGATTGACAAGGCAAAAACGTAACAATATTATATTTTTTAATATTTAAGATATACGCCTTAAAAATGTTCAACAAGACCTAATAAATAAATAACAGTTTTAAATTTGGTCTTTAGTTAAAGCCGGTGAAATTGAATTTAAAGGATCTTTCCGTACAGGGATGCTCAAAATTTGTTAAGTTATAGCAGCCATGTTGTTAAAGCAACATCTGTCGAATTTGTTGTGAATCGTCGAGTAGTGTATATCCAATCAACATGAAAGTCAACAGTTTATCGTGCATACGTGCATTTTAGCCATGTATCAGTTCACCTGCGTACTGGTGCATGTTCCCGTCCCTAGCCACTTGGAGACATGCACACTCTAGACAGCACCCTGCCTGTCTAGCCTACTACCTAGCATTTACTTTCCAGTGTATCGATGCAGAACTGCGTAAATCAGTAAATCGCCTTTGGACCAATTAATTGTTGCTTGGTTTCTGGCCATTCGATTTCCAGCTTGTTTAGGCTTATAATCAGCCGTCGCCTTTCCTCACCTACGTTTTTACAGTCATAAATTACATGGATCGAAGTTTCTTCCCCAACTCCGCATGAGCATGCGTCGTCGAGTACTATCCTAAAACGTGCCAAATAACTGTTAAAGTCACCATGTCATGTGATAAACTGGGATAACCTACTATTTAAAGTAATTTTGCGTTTTAATCTCTCTTTTCCAAGCACTTGTTGAAAATGAGGGTCAACTTTTCGCCTATTATTGGCCATGCTTCTTGTAAAATCCTTGTCTCCACCATGTCTAAGCCGGGAGCGGTATCTGGCTTCTTGCTCATAAGAGCCATCTCCACCTCTTTCATAGTGAGAGGGGGATCATTCTCAGTCTCGGGTAGTACATCCATTTCGATTCTTTGAGTTTTGTGTACCTGATTATCATTACCAGGCTCGTCATCCGGCAAGAGTGTGCTGAACAGTATTTCATTTGTCGCCTGCCAGGTGGTCGTGGCAACACCACTATTCAGCAACGTACTCAGTGTGTCTGAATGCTTCATTTTTCCTGAGTGGAACTTGTAAACCAAGCCCCATGGCTCACTGTTTCCATGTGCGGACACAAAGTTCTCAAAGCTCTTTTGCTTTGCATTGGCAATTTCCTTGAAATATGCACTTTTTTACTTGATGATATGGATACCGATAATCTTTAGTTCCAACAGGACTGCGCTACGTGCCACACAGCGCATTTCATGATAGACATTCTGCACCAGTAATTTGAGAGCATATCTTAAATCGCAGATCTATGCAAATAAACCGCAAATAATTTATGTCCTCTAAGACTGCCTAACGAACGCCACAGAGCAAATTCAGCCAGATTTATGCGACAAAGTTATCGAAAATTAGACATCTCGAATACATGCCACAAAGCAAAGCCGCAGCGGACATTTGAACGACGTTATGTTCCGTACTTAATGCCACAAAATAATTCGTTGAAATAAAAAAATTGAATTGATATCTCACAGTTTTATTTACATTTAAAAATCGAGCGTCCTTATTGAAAGACCCTTTATTTAATACTATCGATAATTAAAATGATTAACGATGAGCCGTTTCACAATTACGTGTAATTTCGTAATTAACTTTTCTGCTTCCTTTTAAGTTCAGTTTTTCCTTCAATGCTATAAACGATTACTCGCAATGTTTTATTATAAATAAAATGGTTCTTTTCCTATTTTTATTATTTTCATTTTTACAATCTCATTTTATAAATATTATAAAATTACTAAAATAAAACAACTTCAGTCTTGTCGTAGTTATATAAAAGAGTAGATGGACGTTATTTCATTTCTGCACGTCTCCTATACGTGAATGTGCATGGATCTTTCATTCAAAAACTTTTTAGTATTAACGCAAAAAAATATTAATTTTCAAATCAGTAGAGTGGAGTAAATTGCTGTAGAATATCCACTGGAATATTTTGCTACACATATTTTTATAGTTTTGGAGTAAAATGCAGGATACCTTCAATTTTTCATTGTTCCATCGAGCTTTAAAATAAAAATTTTATGAGTACTTATGAGTAGAGCAAAATGCATGTATCGTATATTTTCTTTTTTGTTCTATCTATTTATTTATAAACAAAAAAAATATAATTACGTCAAATAGCTAAAAATACTGGAACACACAGCAGCAAAAAAAAGAGCTTTTATTATTTAGCTTATATACAAAATAATTAAATGCATGAAAGCTTGTGAAAATGGTTATATGAATTTTTCCATAAAAATTTGTATGATTAAAAAAGCTGAATATGTGGATTTTGTTCTTTTATACAAACATAATAAATAGATTTTAATTAAAATTATCGATTATTACACAAACAAATTAATTTGTTTGTGTTTGGTCGCTCATATTAAGGTGGTAATTAAACGTCATGATTGTTTGATAAATAGCGGGTGGTAAATGATCTACTGTGTGCTTATAAAATAAATATCCGCACTGACTATGTAATTATGTATTTAACAATAAAATTGGTTTCTCACATTCAATACCTATGCTTATCTAATCACAATGAGAAAATATTTTTTTGTTTATATTTGGCTATCTCGTTATAAACCAAATCAGGTCTTGTTTATTATTAGATACTTATTTGATTTCGTGAGGGTAAATCAATTTCAAATTTTTTATTATACAATACAAGCATTTTGGGTGAATAAATCTAAATACCACCTGTATCTACCCATAATGTTCAATTTATCCTTACAAATAATTGTATAACGATTTTATTTGGGTTTTGATATTCCGAAACTCTAAGCAGCATACAAGGTAACCAGTCAGAATATTATACTTCTTGTTTTTTCGTATTTTCAAAGAACCTTTTCTAAAATTAGAAGTATTTCTTCCAGGATACGCTCGAACTCAACGATCAACTAGAAGGCCAAGACCAATGCTAAGCGACTTTGATGTGAAAATATCTTTAGTGGCAGGAGTAAGTAAAAAATTATATAGAAATCATGTTACGGAAATATCTGGGCCGAATAAATAATATTGCATGTATGTGTGAATATCGACCACCTAAAATCAATACAAAATCTACGCATACACATTCAATAACAACAGCATCGGGGGCCCTATTCTCGAATTCCACATCCATTTTCCATCTGTCAAAATTCATAAAATTGAATTTTTTCGGTACTAAGGGAATATTTCCGAATGGGTATAAGCAGGTGGAAGAAATTCCCCATGTAGGAAAATGTCCATGCCTCTTGTATTGTATATACGAATTAAAATTTCCGAACATTTTGATGAATTTTGACAGATGTCCGCATGTGGAAAATGGATGTGGAATTCGAGAATAGGGCCCCGGGAATTTCAAAATCATCATGATTCTGAGCCGAATTCCAAAAAATATGAGCAAAAGTAGCACAAATTATTATGCATGTGTAGTGTAAGTGACTCAAACATAAAAAATTGAGATGTGGCCAACACACGACTTTCTTTTACGAACAGAGAATTTTGAAAAATTTTATTTTTTTCTTAATTTTTTTTTTTAATTTTTTAATTTTTTTTTTTAATTTTTTATTTTTATTTGTTTTTAATTTTTGGAAACATTTTGTATTACGTAGTTTTTTGTAAACCCTATACTTTTTAAGATATTTGCAAAATACATTTTCTGGACCAAGGGAGTGGCCACTTCCGGTTAGCCGATTTGGAGTAAAATTCACTGGGACCTCCCAATTTATCAAAAAAGCTTAAATCTGAAGTTTCAGTTCGATTGGTTAAACCATCTGGGCTGTAGAGAAGACACAGACAGACTGACAGACTGACAGCCAGACAGACAGACACCATTTCGAAACCCACTTTTTCGGACTCAGGGGACCTCAAAACAAATAGATCTCTAAAAATCTCGAGGTCCAAAATTTTCATGATTACTATACTTTATTTTACTAGAGTAAAAGAAAGTAAAAAATGAAATGGAAATAGCGAGCTGCGAAAATGGCACATATGTACATATACATTGACATTGGACATAATAAAATAATAATTTGTCCACGCGTAACTTATAATATACTCATTAAGGTGGATTTATATTATTAGTTCCTTTCAGTTCCTATTCGTATCGTGTCAGACATCATCAATTTATACTATCCGTACCTTTCAATTCAGGCATTTTCTTCGTATCTTTTGGTTACGTATAGAGTTAAGATAACACACAAAAAAAATGGAGGTGTGGCCAACACACGACTTTCTTTTACGAACAGAGAATTTTGAGAAATTTTAATTTTTTTTTATAATTTTTAAAATTTTTTTTTTTTAATTTTTAAATTTTTAAATTTTTTTTTTTAATTTTTTTTTTTAATTTTTTTTTTTTAATTTTTTTTTTAAATTTTATTTGTTTTTAATTTTTGGAAACATTTTGTTTTGTTAGTTTTTTGTAAACCTTATACTTTTTAAGATATTTGCAAAATAAATTTTCTGGACCAAGGGAGTGGCCACTTCCGGTTAGCCGATTTGGAGTAAAATTCACTGGGACCTCCCAATTTATGAAAAAAGCTTAAATCTGAAGTTTCAGTTCGATTGGTTCAACCATCTGGGCTGTAGAGAGGACACAGACAGACTGACAGACTGACAGACAGACACCATTTCGAAACCCACTTTTTCGGACTCAGGGGACCTCAAAACAGATAAATCACTAAAAATATCAAGGTCCAAAATTTTCATGATTACCATACTTTATTTTACTAGAGTAAAAGAAAGTAATACAAAAATGTTTTAGTAGCAATTTACAATTTTTGTTTGTTTCGCTATTCTTTCGTATTTTTTCGCCTTCAGATATCATATAAAACATTCTTTTCAACAATACGTGTCTGTGTCGGTACGAGTAGGAACGGAAAGGAACTGATAATATAAATACTCGTATAGAAAGTACATGTAACAATGTTTTTTTTGTCTGACACGATACGAGTAGGAACTGATAATATAAATCCACCTTTAAGGTCGATTTATATTATCAGTTCCTTTCAGTTCCTACTCGTATCGTGTCAGACAAAAAAAACATTGTTACATATATTTTCTATAGGAGTATTTATATTATCCTTTCCTATCCGTTCCTACTCGTACCGACACAGACACATATTGTTGAAAAGAATGTTTTGTCTGATTTCTGAAGGCGAAAAAATACGAAAGAATAACGAAACAAACAAAAATTGTAAATTGCTACTAAAACATTTTTGTATTTTTGTGTGTTCTTCTCTTTACACTATACGTAACCAAATGATACGAAGAAAATGCCTGAATTGAAAGGAACGGATAGTATAAATTGATCATGTTTGACACGATACGAGTAGGAACTGAAAGGAACTGATAATATAAATCCACCTTTATACGTTTGTTTCTTCAATCATAATGATATTCATTATTCACTACTACCTAAGTAAAAAATTTCATTTTTGAAATTTTATCTAGTAGTCTTTTGCCATTTCATTATAAAGCGTATTTTGTTGACCAAACTTTAATACGAATTATTTTGGGTTTATTTTTTTACAAGGAAATAGCCAATTTGATTTAATTGACAAAAGCCAACCTTTCGAAATAAAATATAAATTTAATATGTAATCTGACTCTGGTGGCAGGTATCATAACCAAGTATTAGTATTGTTATTCTTGCGGGGACTTAGCCTATGTAATTGCTGTTGTAAATTTGTCAAGGAAATACGCTAATAATTAAATTGAGATGTTAAAATATCGACGGAAATTATTTTAGGATTATTTAAAGGATTTGATTATAAAATACAATATTTTTTATAGGTCGTGGACAAAGTATAGTATTCTACTCGCATAAAATGGCTGATATAGTCGCCTGTCGGCTCGTGTCGGTAAACTCCATCATCGTGAATAACAGCTATCATTATTAAGTGTATTGCTTTCAACCAAAATGAGTTAGGTATTTTATTTGGATAACGGCTGGTCAAAGCAATAGCAGAAATTAACCAAATTTTGATCTAATTTGTTTTCGTGTATTTTCTTGTCAATTCGACTCTTGTGGCAGGTATTGAAACTAAAAATTTGGTTAAGATTTGTTTAACAATTATTTTTTTTTTGGATTATCTAAACTATTTTTTGGTCTATCTAGTACGATTAGTTATTGAAATTTTTTTATTTTTGATGAAAGCAATACAAGTATTATATGCTCGTTGAATAATATACTATTTAAAATTGTTTAATCGGTATGCTTTATTATTAGTAGGCTTACTGTTGTGCACCGCTTTACGTACAAATTTATAATTTAATATTTTATAGGTGTACACCCCTCTATATATGTACATATTATTGGAATTAATGTTTATAGTGCATAATATAAAATTAATCTTTTTTTGTAAATAGAAATATATATGTATTATTGTTTGAGTTGTTCACGGGTACACAACAATTCCAAATAAAGCTAAAAATAAAATAAAATTTATATAAAATAACCAAAACTAAAAAAAAAACTAAAATAAAAAGTTAAAATTTCAAGGAATTAAAGTGCAAGGATCGAACAAAAATACATATATTAAATTTCAAAATACATAGGTAGATGAGTGTGAAAATATTTTTGTGGACATTTAATTTGTGTCGTCACGTATAGTGCAATAATTGAAATTTTAATGTCGTGTATTAAATGCAACGTAAAAATTCAAAGGGAATCCCAAAAGATTGATTGCGCTATCTGCAGAAATATCTTTCATCCGTCTTGTGTTTCTTTAAACGAAGCGGATGTTGAATTTATTCGGATAGAGAAAAAATCTTGGAACTGTTTAAGCTGCTTACAGAAAGCTAAATCATCCAAAAATAATAGTGATGACAGGTTAGCGTTTCCACGGCCCGTAAGCGCATCTAATGCTGTTTATGAGTATGAAAATGCCACCCTTATCAAGGTGTTGCAGGAGATTACTCAACTGAAACAATGCTCAGCAGATAATCATAAGAAGTTGGAAGATAGATTCCAGATTTGGGAAAAGACTTTGGAGCGAATAGAATAAGGCTAGCTGCTAAAAATAGTTTCCTGAAAACTGAATGCAAAAAAATGGAAAAAAGGATAGAATTTTTAGAGCAACAACAATACGAGAATTCAATTGAAATAGTTGGAGTTTCTTCATCTGTAAATGAGAATTTAAATGAAACAATTTTGAACATTACTAACAAAGGACTGAATCTAGCGATTAGTGAACTCGAAATCGACTATGCTTATAGAAGGAAGACGTCAAATGGGAAGCCATCTAATGTTATTTGTGTAAAAATTTTGCCGCCGTCAGGTGAAACATAAAATTCTTGAAGCAAAGAGGAAGAACAAACGCTTAGCGGCTGCAAGTTGTGGTTTAAATTCTAACGGCTTGATTTATGTAAATGAAAGCTTAAGTTTTTACAGAAGACAACTATTCCTACGTGCTAAAACGGTTAAAGAAGAAAAGGGATAGAAATATCTTTGGATCCGAAACTCAAGAATATTACTAAGGAAAATGGATGGAGGTGATGTGATTGTTGTAAGTGACATGAACCTTGATAAATTAAAATAATTTTAGTTTAATTTTTAATTTTAATGATCAATGTAACAAGCATGTTCATTTGTAAATCCAGCATCATCATCTAGCTCTGATAATAAAAATTGCCTTTTGGATCATACATCAAAATGCGCGTAGTCTTAGTAAAAACAGTGATTCTATTTTTACTCATTTTGGGTCATACAAAATTTTACCTGATATTTTATTCTGCTCCGAAATTTGGATAAAAGTGATGAGGTAAATTCTTATAAACTTAATAATTTTGAAATAGTTGATGGTTGTAACAACAATTATTCAGCTGGTGGTATAGTTGCTTATGTGAAAAAAGGTTTTTCTTTTAAGTCTATAGTTAAAAATTTGGTTACAGCTGATATTTTGCAATTAAACTTTAGTTTAAATTCTGAAGTAATCTGTGTGGTTTGCGTATACCGTTTTAATTTCCCCTCAATCAGTGATTTTACTATGGAGTTCTCAAACTATTTAAGTATGATTAACTCAAAAAATTTATTTATACTGGGCGACCGACTTTAACATAAACCTGCGGTTTCCAAACTGTGGGTCGCGACCCACAGGGGGGTCGCGTAATAACATCAAAGAGGTCGTGAAGTTTTCATTTTCTGTTTTACATATTTAAAAAAAAATACTTACAAAAAACTATTTAATTTTTGTTGCGATATTACTTTATTAATAATCCCTGTAAATGCCGATAATTCTTGTGTTTTTTTATTATATCGGAGAGATCAGAGAGATCAGATGGATAATTTATCGGAGAGAACAGAACGTAACCTTCGTTTTGTACGAAAGTTTTGTCTGTTGAGAGTATGAAACCAAGTAAATTAAGGCGTCATCTTGAAGCTATGCATTTTGAATATATTGATAAATCCATAGATTTTTTTCAAAGAAGACTAGAAGAGATTAATAAAAGAAAACGAATATTTAAAAAAACAGTTTCTGTTCCATCAAAAGCACTGTTTGCATCATACCAAGTTTCCTATAGAATTGCAAAATGTAAAAAACCCCATTCAATAGGTGAAACGCTAGTACTACCAGCAGCTATTGATATGGTTGAAACAATGTATGGAGAATCATATGCGCAGCAGTTGCGAAATATACCGCTCGCTGATAATACAGTTGGTAGAAGAATTGCTGATATATCTGAAGATCTTTGCGATCAGCTAGTTCATCAACTGCATACTTCAAAATTCGCTATACAAGTAGATGAGGCTACAGATGTAGCTAAAGATGCTAATTTTATTGCATATGTTCGATATGTTATAGAAAATAATGTAAAAGAAGATATATATATTATTTTGCAAACCTATTTTGGGCAAGGCCGCGTCTATGGAAATGTTTAATATAATAGACAATTTTTTTGTTGAGAACGATTTAAAATGGGATAATTGCATTGGACTCTGTACTGATGGTGCACAAGCAAAGTCAGGACGCAAAGCAGGTCTTCAAGCATTGGTTAAAAATAAATCACCTAAACTTATATGGACGCACTGCATGCTTCATAGAGCAGCTCTTGGATCAAAAAATATGAGTGAGGAATTTAATAACATATCTCATATTGTTACAAAAGTTGTAAACTTTATCAAGAACAGTCCTTTGAAAGCGAGATTATTTGGAAAGTTGTGTGAAGATATATGAGCTGAATATACATCACTCTTATACTATTGTGAAGTACGTTGGCTATCTCGTTCAAAATTTATTCAAAGAGTGTTCGAACTTAAAGAAGAAATTGCGATCTTTCTTGCTAAAAATCACAAAGATGAGGCATCTTCCTTTCGCAACGATACATTTATTCTCAAACTTGCTTATTTAGTTGAAATTTTTAAAAAATTAAGCGATTTAAATAAATCAATGCAAGGTCCACAAATGCATACTCTGATTCAAAAAGACAAAGTCACGGCATTCATTAAAAAATTGAAAATGGATATCCAATTTAGAAAAGGATATATATGACATGTTTCCAATTTTAAATGACGCCGGTACCAGAAACAATATTAAAGCAAACAAAAATCGTTTTATAGAACCTTTGCAAAGTTTACTAAAACATTTTTCACATTATTTCAACGATATTGATTTTACAAAGTTTGCATGGATCCAGAATCCATTTTTGAATAACCAACTTGATGAATTGACAATTTTCGAAAAAGAACAACTGATTGAAATATCTTGCGATACTTCATTGCAACAGGAATTTGATAGTAAAACTTTAATTCAGTTTTGGGTGGAACGAAAAAAGGATTATATTACTTTGTCGGACAGAGCTATAATAGTGCTGTTACCGTTCGTAACATCATATTTATGCGAAACCGGATTTTCTGCTTTAGCAGCCATGAAATCGAAATATCGAAATCGTTTAGTAGTGGAATAAGAACTTCGGGTGGCTATTTCAACAATAACACCACGATTTGAGAAACTTTGTGCTAACAAACAAGCTCATCCATCACATTAAATTTTTTTCTATAAATTTACATACTAAATTTTTATTAATTTTTGTTTAGTTTTATTCTATGAATACATTACTTTTTGCAACGTGAAAATGTGATTATATTATTTTATTCTAATAAGGGGGCCGCCAATTTTTTATTTGTTTCTTATGTGGGTCGCAGTATCAGAAAGTTTGGAAACCGCTGACATAAACATTTTAAAGTCTATTTCGGAATTTAATGATGTTAATCAATATTTATCAATGATGTCCAGCTTTGGTTTAAATTCTCTAATAAATGAGGCTACTCGAATAAGTAAACTGACAGCTACTTGTATTGACCGAATTTTTGTTAGAATGAAACCTCTATCAAAATTATATCTTAAAGCTGAGGTTTGTGACTTACACTTATCCGACCATAATTTAATTTCATTAAAATTGATATGTTTTCGAATAATATCAAAAATTCCAATGAGACGCGTACAATTAAAAATATTAATTATATTAAATTAAATTCCTTGTTAGTGCAGGACCAACATTTATTAATGTTGTTAGACGATCCTAATGAGATTTTAAACAAATTTATAAATAATATCACTGCTAAAATTGAACAATCATCTTATTCTGTCAAAATGCTTTTGTAAGATAGGAAAATTAAGTGCTGGATGTCTAATAGCCTTCTGAAAAGTATAAAAGTCAAAAATAGATTTCTTCTAATTGCTAATAAACATAAAAATAATATGATTTATTACGAGTATGTTCCGAAGATTAAAATGGTCTTACAACCGGTAGCATATTAGATATTACATGAATTAATTAATATTCAACAAAAAATTAATAAAGTAAAAATAAAAATAATATTAAACTTCAGAATAGAGTAAAATTCCTCCAGAGGAAAATTAAGTTAGATATAGCAACCACAAAAGAACAATACTATCAAAATAAATTTCAGCATTCTAAAAAAGATTTAAAAAGTCAATGGCGTTTATTGGATGAAATTGTTGGTAAGCAGAAATCATTTCAACCAAATTCTGAAATATTAGATACCAATGATGTGGTACTAACTGAGTCACTTGACATAGCAAACGCTTTTAATGAATATTTTGTTGATGTTTCCATCAACCTCAAATCAAAAATCTCTAGTACATCATATGCACCAAACAGAGATGATAACTTGCTAAAACATAATTTCGAGTCTAATACATTTTTCTTTTCACCAATATCCCCGTCTGAAATTTTGAATTATATCAATAATTTGGATAATTCCAAATCATCTGGCAGTGATAATTTAAGTAATTCTTTAATCAAACAAATTGCACCATCTATTGCTTATATTTTGGCCCATATCTTCAATCTCAGCCTTGATCGTAGCATTTTTCCAGATTGCTTAAAAATTGCTTCAGTGGTACTATTGTTCAAAAGTGGTAACAAATCAGAAATTTGTTAACTTTATAGCCTATGATTATAGGCCCATATCATTACTCTCAGTTTTTCAAAAATATTTGAAAAATGTATTAAAATAAGACTACTACTTTTTCTAAACGAGAGATCATTTTTCTCAAATAAACAATATGGATTTAGAGAAGGACGTAGCACTGAAACTGCCTTAAATGATTTTCTGAGTACTACAATTGATTCACTAAATGATAACCTTAGTTCGGCGGCTAACTTCATTGATTTGACAAAAGCTTTCGACACGGTTGATCATGAGCTTTTATTGTATAAGTTAAATTGTGCTGGTATTCGAGGCAGAGCTAATGATTGGTTCCGGTCTTATCTTATGAACAGAAAGCAAACTGTAAAAATTTGCGTAAAATATAGCAGTTTTAGAATGATCCACTGCGGCGTTCCTCAGGGTTCAGTTCTTGGCCCGATATTATTTTTAGTGTACATTAATTCCTCAATTTTTCTCAATTTTTTTTCTCAATTTTTTTAGACTTGAAAGGATATATGATTGGTTTTGCCGATGACATTGCACTTACTTATAGAGGAGCATCAAACCAGTTAATTGCCCATCAAATCAATTACGACCTTTTAATTTTAAGAAAATGGTTGGATTTGCATTTTATGGTTCTAAGCACAAAATCAAAAGTAATGTGTTTTAAATTATATGGTCCTATAGAGATAAATTTTGAAATTATTTACCATTCTACTAAATGTATGAACTATAAAACTAACAATGTCTCAGCTGAATTATCCAGTTGCTCTAATGAATGTAGCAACATTGAAATTGTCGAAAACTTTAAATATTTAGGAGTTACGTTAGATACAAAGACTTGGTTTTAAAAAACATATTGAAAATCTTCAACATTATATTTACATGATTTTAATATGTTCCGAAGATTGTAAGAGAATTCAATCCAGTTTCGAACTGATGAACTTGTGATTATGAAAAAATCAATCTTCTCATCAGGCCGCGGCGACTGGACTGATTATACCACAATTTACATTCTATATATATAGAATGTGCTGTGCGTTAAGTACTAGCGAATCATGCTAATACACATGAAATCTCTTACAATTTTTCTTCTTCACAATATTCACACAGCTCTATTTCTGTGTACGCTAATTTTTACTTTTATTAATTTTTTTGTTGAATGTTAATTAATTCATGTAATTTCTAATATGCTACCGGTGATTAGACCATTTTAAGTGTGTTTCGATTAACGCGAGAAGTATATTAGTATCTACGAACAGTAATTCAACGAAACCGACTAATAGCAGAGCACCCTGTATTTTATAGAGCCATGATCAAAAAATCTGAGCTTTTATAAGGGAATTAGAAATGAGGAAAAAACGGAACTTTTCATAGTAAAACACACAAAACATATGGGAAATCACTTTTTTCCTAAGACAAATTTTTAAATGAAAACGTTACAAATTCTTAATTATGATTTCTGAAATACTTTCATAAATGTTTGAATTTCAACATATACGAGTATGAATGTCGTTTAAGTAAATCGTTTTCATTTTCTTATAATAATTGATTTATTTAAACCAAAATATAAAAAAAAATTTATAACAACAGCATTCTGGTCAAATTAAAATAAAAGCTTACTACGATTCGTTTGGTCATTAAATCAATATACATTACATACATGGCAGTGATGGCCGTAAAATTTTGGAAAAATCGTACTAAAAATTACCACCTGGAGAAATTTCAAGTTCAAAAATTGTAGGAAAAGCAAAACAAATTCACAAAATATAGGAACGTGTGATAATTTTGCGATTAAATAATTTTTTTTTCGTATTTTCTGTAACCATTTTAGACATCTTACGTACACTAGTAAAACTAAAGATAAATTTATCAAGTATTAGTTTAATTTGTCAGAGCCAACTTTGATTTATTTTTCAAAATGAAAGTTCGATAAAAATATTTTAGAAATAATTTAATTTTAATATTTCTGCAAATAATATTTACTTAATACCAATATGACCTTCTTGTATACTGTTGTTAAAGATATGTAGAAAACTTTTATATAAACATTTTATAATATTTTTGCTTTTTTCATTGAAAAACTTGAAGCTAAAAAACACCATTTTTACTATGGATTCCTATGGAAATCAGTGAAAAGTTATACCACTAAAAAGCTTCTAAAAAATACGTCATTAAGATTATTGCTCTATACTCTAGAAGGCTCTGCTAATAGACAGAATTCTATTTATTTAATTATATGATTTTAATATGTTCCGAAGATTGTAAGAGAATTCAATCCAGTTTCGAACTGATGAGCTTATGATTATGAAAAAATCAATAGCTATTTTGTAAATTTATTTTTTATTTTTTCCCTTCTTTTATTTGTTGTACCCAACAACAGACATTAAACTATTATCTATGCTTATGACAGGGGGTTTCCAATAGGAAGATTTTTTACTTCTAGTGTTTGTCGCAATAGCGCGACGTATGGGGGATAAAAGTAAAATGTCAAACATTTTCATAGGAAATCCCATGTAGCATCATTATAACTAATTGAAGAATCATCAAAGAATTTTCATCAAATATTATAATTAGATAAGTGGAATTTGTTTATAAAATATTAAAAACTACATTCTAAGTTTAATTAACAAAATTTTTTTTCTATTTTAGTTCGAAAAATCAACTTCCTTTGAGTCCAAAATTTTACTATATACATATATCATTTTACGATAAATATAGCTAATTATTTATTCAATTTTTATGGATGGTTTAACGGTAGAACAATTAAAACAAAAATTAAATGCTGTCGGTGCCAAAACGAGTAAAACTAAATTAATCCTTATTAATAGGTGGTATGTTAGCAAAATATACTAGAGGCAGTAGTTAATTTAAGTTATTTTAGATTACGTCTATTGCAGTCGGTGAACCTGAGTAGAAAATTGTATTCAACCAAGGACGTCCCAGCAGTAGATAGTAGTGACTTCCCAACCGAAGGTTATTTCGAATTGGATATTCTCTCAGAGAAGAGTCACGTACAATGGCTATCAAATTCAATCATTTGCAAGTGGTTTATTGAAAGAAAAGCTTGTGTTGGAGAAAAAAGGGGCGCCGATTATTCTTCAATGAATTCATAAAAAGAATAAGTTTTATTCAAAAAAATACCAACTTTTATTTTAAAGGTGTCTGCAGTGCAGAAACGAAGAAAGACGTGGAGTATGTCATGTACGTTCATTTGAATTGTGAGCTGTGTCAAATACTCAAAGCAAATTGCGGTTGCCCAGCTGGTACAGGTCTAAGTGCCGCTTGTAAACATGTTTCGGCACTACTATATGCCATTGAGTGCTATGTAGGTTCAGGTAAATATACTATAATACTGCATTATGACTTTAGATAATAATTTTATTTTGTTGCACGTTTAGAAAAAATACCCAAATTTTTAATTGCCACATCTAAGGTCCAAAAATGGCATAGACCAACCGGAAGAAGCCTTGAAAATGTGTCTATAAATCGAATGCTCGGGATTACTGAATCAGGATAGTTCAAATATATCAAACTATGCGATCAATTCTTTAATTAATTTTAAGACTGAATCGCCATTTTTATCATCTCGTAGAGCCAATTTTCTTTTTTTTTTGTGCAGATCATGACTATTGCTCAGAGCGGCTGCAGTATTATATGTTAAATAATACCAATAAAGTTACCACCAAAGAAATCAAAAGGATCGAAAAAAATACAAGAGTTCATAACAAATTGTGGTTTCATGTAAGATTCTCCCGAATTACCGCTTCAATTTGTCATAGTGCAATAAGGACCTCAAACTCGGGTAAATTTGTGGACGGTTTTTTAAAAAATTACATCCGAGGTATTCCAATATTTGCCAACTCAATAAAATGGGGGCTTTCTAATGAACCTGTCGCTCGAAAAAAATATTGCGACGTTACAGGAAACAAAATCAAAGAATGTGGTATTTTCGTAGACCCTCACTTAAATCTTTTAGCTGCTACTCCGGATGGAATTAATTCCGAGAAAAATTTAATAATTGAAATAAAATGTCCATACAGTGTAAGAAAGGGATAATAATTTAATTATAAATATTATTTTCGAACCAGTGTCTCTCCTGTATATATTCATTTCATAATCACTCTCTTCAAAGTGAAGACTGCACACTGCAGAGTGTATGGATATTTTTTTTCTAATACGAAGAATTACCATACACTGCTTTTTCAATTTTATGCCATTCGGAAATTGGTGGAATTTAATTCCGCTTCCTTTTTTTGCTTTTGATTTGCAGTTGGGAACACAACAGTATTTCACAATTATACAGTAAAATTTCAACGAAAATTTAAATAAATGGAATAACTTTTACAATGTTATACAACAAATTAATTTATATTTTCACAATATATTATTCTCCGTCCGTTTTAATTTTCAACAACGAAATTTTAATACAAAATTGACACTTCTTAGTTTGTTTATCCCCTTTAACCAATTGGTGGTGAACTTTCGAATTATTTGAAAAATCCTCCTATACTGATCGTTTATGATCACGGAAGCTACCTAACTCCATCCATTTTAATTTAACATTCTTAGTACTTTCTAAGTTATTTTGTCAATAATTCCTGACTTTAATATTTTAAATTAATTATTACTTTACTATTGTATAATATATTTTAGTTTTTAAAAATAGTGTACTGATTTTTTTGTAATTTAATGTTATGTAATTAATGGTTGGATGAATAAAAATAAATAAAATAAAATTAGTATAAGAATTATGCCAATCGGCTATTATAAAAAAAAAGATTCTTCAGTCTGATCCGGATCACCAATTAGTACGTTTGTAAATAAATATCATAAAATAACAAAATATGTTGTTATTAAATTAAATTATTTAATAATAAGATACAACATCGGGACCGTGATTTAAATTGTGCGAAAATTTACTTTACGTTAGTTTATATTTGTTAAAACGTGTAATTTATATTTATGTGCGCGAAAATATTTGTAATGCAAAAAAAAAAATGTTCCTGAGCTTTTGCACGTACAAATCGGGAAAGTTATTTATTTAGTTGGGAATTAAAATTTATAATCCAACAACCGCATTTGAAATTATAATATTTATACCACAATTTATGCTGAGCCAGTCATTTATGTTAAGTATACTGGATTTTCAAAAACGGCTAATAATTTAGTCATTCATACTTAACAAATAGAATTTTCGAAAACGGGAAATATTCATCTGTAAAAAACCCCCGTTTTTCTAACATTAATTCAGGTGATAGTAAATAAATTTTATATTGAACAAAAACTCTTTCCGGATTTTTCAATTTTTTTTTTGTGTAGAAATTTCTATTTGATTTGAATTCCGGCATAAAATAATTGCTAAATTTGGGCGCAAGTAATTGCAGAGCGAACTTCCATGTTTGTAGAACATGGATTTTAATAACGGAAATTTTAATTGATGATTCATAATCAACCGTCATCATCATTGATTATAACTGCAGCCCAAAACAAAAATTCAACAGAAGCCATCATTTACAACTATAATACTCGTATATTATTGCAAATTGTACAATTTATGTAAAACCGTAAATCAAGCATTACTTTTGTTTTATATGGACCGATACAAATTTAAGGCTAAGAATACGTGAGCTTTATTTATAGTGATAAGTGTTAAGATCATATTGGATCGATTTTTTTTTTCCTTTTCAATTTTTTTTTTTGAGCTTTAAATTTACATATTTTGCTTTGAGTTTTTATTTTAAATAATGAGTTTGTGTAATTGCGTTTACATATATACAGTCGTATCAATGATTCTCATTACTACAGTGTGCCCTACAAAATTATTCAAGTTTTAATATTGGCGAATAGCGAAAAACAATTCAACATTTTTTGAATGACAACTCCAATTGAACAAAAATTATTAAAAATTTACAATGATACTACTAAATTAATTAATAACATTGAAAGCACTGAACAGTCGAAATATAAAATCCTTGAAAATCTGCGCATCCAATTGATTTGTATGTGGCAAGTTTCGATAAGTACATACACAAACTTTCTGAAAAAAAAAAAACAGACCAGTTGCTATCGTCAAAAAGTTTTGTTAGAACTTAAATGCAAAAAGTGTGTTGAATCATTAAATTTTGATTTCGATTCTGATTTTATATTTGCACTTTCCCTTGACGAAGCTAGCGACGTAATAATTTCTGACACAGAATCTGATTTAGAAGAAACGGCTAATCTTTCACAATCCTTTTCTTCCCCAATTCAAATAAAATTGCCTTCATCAGAAAAAATGAAACCAATAAAGTCACCATCAAAATATTCAGACCACTCCGAAATGACTGATTCTTTCGAATTAAAATTGGCTAATGCCATTATTCCTGACTTTGACGGTAACCCCAAAAATGTAGAAGATTTTATTGACAAGTGCGAATTTTACAACAGCCAGCTAAAAGTTAATGAAAAAGACAAATTTTTTCAGTTTCTTTTAAAAGTGAAAATATTAAGTAAAGTTAAATCAAAAATTAGTATAAAGACCTCCCCCACTACGTTTGAATCCTCTAAAAAACTTATAATAGACCGATTTTCTAGTAAAATTACGAAAGAAAATAAAATGGAGCAAATGATCTCGTTACGACAACAGAATGATGTAGCTGATTTTGCTAAATGAAATGAAGGCAATAAAATTAGAAGTTGAAGAAGCTGCTGTACAAATATTTACCAAGGGATTAAAGCGGATTGAAATCCGTCAAGCAATGATTTTTAAAGAACCGACGTTTCTATCAGATGCCATAAAATTTGCATTGGAAGCAGAAGCTAAATTAGGAACTTCAACGAATTCGGACATAGCAATTAATGGTTACTCCGCTCCATTGCGATTTTATTAAAATTTTAACTTTAAATAATGCGATATCAATTTTAATGGTGGATAGTGGTGCTGGTGTTTCAATTATTAAGAAATCTAAAATTGAAAATATTCATGACGTGTAACAAACAACTGGGAGATTTGAAACGTTGGGGAAAGTCTCTTGTAAAATAATTTTAGAAAACGAAGTAAGGTTGATGCATGAAGTCCAAGTTGTGCCTGGTAATTTCCCTATAGAGACCGACGGAATTATAGGTAGAGATTTTTAAAAAAAAATATAAGGCCAATATAAATTACTCTACATATATTTTAGAAATTCAAGCAGGCATTAATACACTATTCGTACCATTACATGATCGAATTGAAGACTCGATACCAATCCCTGCTAGAAGCGAATTAATTCGACGGTTAGATATTCCAATATCTGAGCCATCCGTAATTTTATCTAATGAAATCGAAACTGAAATATTTATAGCCAATTCTATTATAACTGATAAGCCTTTTGTTAAAATTTTAAACACCACATTATGCGATAAAAAAATCAATTTATTTAAACCCAAAATGATTCCATTTTTGTTTTTGAGCGATTCAAGCTTCTTCAAAACGAACTTGATGTTCCTGTTAACGATAAATAATCAATACTTGATATATGTGAACAGTATTCGGATATATTCTTCCTAGAAGGAGATAAATTAACAGTCAATTCTGTCAATCTGATGACAACCCAGTATATGTGAAAAACTATCGGATTCCTCAAATGCATAAGCAAGAGATTGAACGACAAGTGCAAGGTGTGTTGAACGATGGAATCATTGAGAACTCATTTTCACCATACAATTCTCCGTTGCTTCTGGTGCCAAAAAAAGAGTGTAAAGATTTGAAAAAATGGAGAGTTGTTGTTGACTATCGACATATAAACAAAAAAGTGATATCTGATATATTTCCCTTGCCTCGGATAGATGAAATTCTCGATCAGCTAGGAGGAGCGAAATATTTTTCTATTTTGGATCTGAAATCAGGATTTCATCAAATTGAAGTTGAACAGAATTCCCGTGATGTAACAGCATTTTCTACAAACTCAGGACACTATCATTTTAGAAGATTACCTTTCGGATTACAAATATCCCCAGTTTTCAACGCATGATGAATGTAACTATGTCCAGCCTAACACCTGAAAGTGCCTTTTTATATATTGATGATTTGGTAATATTTGGTTGTTCATTACGTCACCATAATTCAAATTTAATAAAAGTTTTTCAACGCGTTCGGGATTATAATTTGAAATTGAACCCAAGAAAATGTTAATTTCTACAAACCGATGTTACTTACCTGGGTCATCATATATCAGATCGTGGTATTCTACCCGACCCATCAAAATATTATGTTATTAAACAATATCCCGTACCAGAGAATGCTGATGATGTGAGAAGATTTGTAGCTTTCTGTAACTATTATCGACGATTTGTCAAAAATTTTGCGATGATATTGGGAAAGAATATAAAATTCATCTGGACACCAAAATGTCAAAATTCATTCGAAATTTTAAAGGATATTTTAATAAAACCACCTTTGTTGCAATACACGGACTTTACTCAAATATTTAGATTAACAACGGATGCATCAAATATCGCGTGCGGCGCAATATAATCACAATTGAAGAACGGAGAAGATTTACCGATTGCTTACGCATCTAAAACATTTACAAAAGGTGAGAAAAATAGGGATCCTACATACAAAGAACTATCAGCAATACATTGGGCTGTATTAAATTTTAGAACCTACCTTGTTGGGCGAAAATTTAAAATTTTCACTGATCACCGCGCACTAGTATATCTCTTTAGTATGAAAAACCCATCATCTAAACTCATAAGGATGCGATTGGATCTGGAAGAATACGACTACGAAGTACATTATATAGTATCAAAGGAAAAAACAATTTAAGTGCAAATGCACTCTCAAGAATAATCGTCACCAGTGACGATTTAAAGCAAATTCCGATTAATGTAATTACAACTCGAAGTATGACTAGAAAAACAGAGCAGAATCAAAACCAAGAGAAACATTTAAGAAAACTTATAATCAATGTTGAATATGGCCATACAAATAAACATATTACTATTGATAATAATTATAAAGATAAAACTATTTTAAATATATATATATATTTAATGTCAATCAATGAGCACTTCTCGAATTAGAAAAAATTATGTTAAAGAGTGGGTACTCACAACTAAAATTAAAAAATAATGATAAAATTTTTGAATGCTATTTATCGATGTTTCAAAATTTAAAATGATTGGTAATTCCGTTCTAAACAAACTAAATATTATTATTTACCTCTCACGAGTTTATTTGGATAATAATGACACCCACCATTAATGAATTAATAAGCAACAATCACATTAGTCCAATGGGTGGTCATTTAGGAGTAACGAAATTATATCATAAAATTGCTGAAAAGTATGTAATTCCAAACTTAAAAAAGCGAATACAACAATTCATTTCGAAATGTGGATCTTGCAAATTAAACAAATGCGAAAGGTCACATAAAGAACTTCAAGTAACTACGGACACACCTTCCACAAGTTTTCATATAATTTCCATTGATACAGTCGGACCATTGATAACGTCTAATAGTGGAAACCGGTACATACTTACTATACAAGATGAATTAACAAAATATATAATCACTAGCCCAATCCCCAATAAAGAAAGTAGAACCATCGCTAAAGGTTTCGTCGAAAGTTTAATATTAACTTATGGTGCACCCCATAAAATTAAATCAGACATGGGAACCGAATATTTAAATAGTGTTTTTAAAAATATCTCAGACTATTTACAAATTAAACATAATCATTCAACCCCTTATCATCCGGAAACAATAGGCGGCCTGGAAAGAAATCACCTCAATTTAAATGAATTTTTAAGATCATACATAAATATTGACTTAACTGATTGGGATGACTGGGTCCCTTATTATGAATTTTGCTATAATACTTCTCCCCATATCGTTCATAATTATACTCCTTTTGAATTGGTCTTCGGAAAAAAGGCTTACCCACCAAGTGATTTAGAAAATAATCAAATCGAGCCTTTATACAATCTAGATGATTATAGTAAGGAGTTTAGTAAAATCGGCACACTCTAGAGCTCATGACTTATTTTTGAGAGAAAAGGAAAAAAGGAGAATATAACTTGACGAAAGAAATAAAGCCAGTTATCGTGATTTTAGAGTTGGTGTATATATTCCCATAATTTCTGGTTTCATCAATATAATTATTCGAAATTTAACCCATTTCGACCATTAAACATAATTTGTGGCGGTGACACCTAGTGTGTAACAGAAGAAGTTAAATTAATAGCTGAATGTTTAACTCTTCTAAAATGGAATTTTCCATGATAAAAATTGTTATGGATTATTAGAATGTTTCAACGCGATAGTGTAAACTTGTAATATTATTAGTATTTGGTAAGCGATAGTGTGAAGAATTTAAAAGGAATTAAAATGTGATTTAAAAAGTGTTTTTGTGCGAAATAAGAATTATAAGTGTACAGTAAAATGGTGTAAAAATTAAATAAAGTGATTTAGTGAATTATTGTTAAAAAAAATTGTGTTGTAATAGTTCTTGTGCTAAATAAATAAATTCGTTGGTGATAAATTGAATTGATTTTGTTTTATTCACAATCCAGTGATACGAACCTTGATTGACAAGGCAAAAACGTAACAATATGAACAGCTCTTTTTAATAAGTAGTGACACCTACAGAATGTCTTGACTCACTAATATATTCTGTGATTTGTATCCACACTTATACTAACAATTATATTCCACATATATTAGTACAACTTACTACTTTGTACTAAACAAATATCTAGGTTACAATCAGCAAAACTACCAAAGGTCCACACCATAATACGGCCATATATATATATATATATATATATATATATATATATATATATATATATATATATATATATATATATCTATATATATATATATATATATATATATATAATATATATATATATATATATATATATATATATATATATATATATATATATATATATATATATATATATATATATATATATATATATATATATATATATATATATATATATATATATATATATATATATATATATATATATATATATATATATATATATATATATATATATATATATATATATATATATATATATATATATATATATATATATATATATGTATATATATATATATATATATATATATATATATATATATATATATATATATATATATATATATATACATACATATATATATATATATATATATATATACTATATATATATATATATATATATATATATATATACTATATATATATATATATATATATATATATATATATATATATATATATATATATACATATATATATATATATATATATATATATATATATATATATATATATATATATATATATATATAACTTGAGTGCTCTGTTTACATACAAAATTTATCACGAATAATAATTGTTTATCGTGTTAAAAATTATATTACACACACACACACACACACACACACACATGGGGCTTCCGTTCAATCGCTCAGATAGCACATCAATCGTTAACATTTTTAATCGAAGCAAGCACCATCCGCTTCAAAACACATTGTAACATGAAAATCTCGCGCACCGTAAATATCTCTATAGAGATACTAAATGTATAGATGATCGATACTATAGCAACATCTGCCAACGAGTAACAAGCTTGTTGATCCCAGTCGAATAGAAATGCTAGGTGATCTGTCTGAGGTAGTATGGTCGATAAGGCAAAGACGCTGCGGTCCGGCGCTGTGATTCTGCAGAATAGGCCGCCTCGGTTGACTAATGTAGGCTGAAGTTTGCAAAGTTTCTCATCCATTGTGTCCATTTGGTTACAGTACTTGTCCGCTATGATTGTTTCACCAGGTTTGAGAATGTGGCAGTGCAACACTTCTTTCGAAGTCCACCATACAATGACCGTAGTTTTCAGCCACTGCGCCGATCATTTACGATTGTCGTACAGAAACCACTTTTCGTCGCACGTGTATTGCATAGAAGCAGTGCGAAGCTGTGATTTCGTGCGAAAAATGAAGAATTTTTATTTTTATTTTCATAGTAAACCATAGCATTTTTTCAACGTTTTGTGTTTTTTTATTTTTTATCCCATTTATCGTGTTTTATCGCATTGGCAGCTACAGAAACATTAGACTAAAAATAAATAAAAAGCAACTAAGTGGTTTACATAGAGAAAGGTTTGCAGAAAAAAACGGTTTATAACAATAACTGGTTATGGCAAATTGTGAGATATAAAAATATAATTGGCAAAAATTCTGATTTTTTATTTGTATTATGAACAAATGTCAAAAATGTTCAAAAAAGAGATTTTGAACATTGTGGAAGCTCTCTCAACGGAGTAATATAAATTCTTAAGGATTTTCAACAGGATGAGGTGGTCTCTATGTTTAAGAAAAAACGTCATATCTCTTAAGGACAACCCCTGCTGAAAATTATTAAACATTTTTGTAAAATATAAATGGTTTAGTTTGGTGACGTAAAATAAACGCTTTTTGGGAAAAGGGTCTTTCGAGGAGTCGGACAACTTTACTTTTTGTAATTTCAGAATTAAACCAACTAGGCTCTCTCTTTAAGATATTTATCATACATACAAATCATAGAATACCAAAATCCAATACAACCAAATTATTTAATGCGGAAGTCAACTGATCAAAGTTTTTAATATTAACAATATCATGTATCCAAAATGGGGGTTTAATGCGATATAACACAGACAACTTTAAAATTGTATAATTTTAATTTAATTAACTTAATTATTCTGCTTAAATTTTCATTCTATAAAAAATTACGGTAACTTTAGTTTTAAACAAAATTATTTGTGCAATATGTGAAAATTAAAAACGAAACGTGTGCATTGGGGTTATCAAATGATGCTGTTCACGTTTTGTTTCTGGAAGTAAATCATATTCCGTTTCTGTATGTGCCCTATAAACTACAACTATTCAAGGCCATAATTCAGTTTCGGTTTATTGAATTAGGTAACATTCCTAGTTTACTCTTCAATCTCCAATAAACAAGAAGAACCATGGCTACGAAATTATTCCATGAATATTGAATATAATTTATAGCTTTGGCAAGGGCACGGTTTCAATTTCATCTTGCGGAGGTTTAAATTAAAGTGATTTCAGGATTTAGCGAGAATAAAAATTTGTAGCAGGTTACAAAATTTGACTGATTTACCATACGAATAATTTTGTTAAAAATTATGTTAACTGTAATTTATTACAGAATTAACATTTAAAAATTTTTTTGATTGAAAGGTAAAGCAGAATAATTAAGTTAATTAAATTAAAATTAATATTTTGAAAAAATTTATTATTTATATATTTTTTAAAGTTGTTTGTGTTATGTTGCATTAAAAATTAAGAATGCTCGAATGATTTTGTTAAGGACTGTATGTATTTATAATAGATTGAATAGAATCGATTGAAAATATTGAAATATACATAAATTAGTATTGTTCTATGTTCCAATATTACATAGTAAATCGTCGCGGTTTGTGTACCTCCCCTCTACCACTACATTCTTTTAACTCACCAGTATTTTTTTTTGTATTGTATATGTAACCTAAACTTTCTAGCAAAGTGAATAAAAGCATATCTTAATTACAAAATTAATTATTTACACTTTAAATTGCAATAAGAACATCCTTTATAACCGTTATAACGATTTTCTTTTTTTGTGGTTGGATTCAATTTACTTATTTTTATTTTGTTTTTAGTTTTAACTATTTTGAAACACGAATATCGGAAAAGCTACAAATAAATTTTCTACTTCTTTTTTTCCTTCTACATAAATGTGTAATTGGCATTTAATAGGTCCCTTAATAATTAAAGAAAATTGTATTATTTGTTAACTTTGTGTGTAGAAACACGTGTGCGGCTAAATGATTCGGTACGAAATACCGTGAAGAAGGATCAGTGGATTGCTTCTATCAAAGGCATGTTTTAATGTAAGATCTGATAAGGTCAGTTACGTGAACCCTAAAACAGTTCGCCTTATGAAGATACTTTATGCCAAGTTTACAATTTTTTATTGGCCTTCCGTCAAAACTGTTCTCATTTCCAAAGTTAAGGAAGGTAATGGTGAAACAAAAGTACAATAGAATGTTATAGAATATAGAATTATAAAGAAAATAATAAATTTTTCACGGATCTGACGGAAAACACTATATGGTGATTTGAAATGGGCCGGTTTATTGGCATATTGTATGGCCGGTTAAAGGGAAATTACAATATTACAACCATGGATATGTTGAATTTTGTATGATCAGTGGTGGATTAAAGACATTTATTTGTTTTTGGTATTCATTAATTCGGGTATCTCTGGCATATTTTCAGTGCCTGCTACCGTAAGTATTACTGATAGATATAAGTTTCTGACGGATAGGATATTTTTTGCATCCGACTCTCAATTCTTCATGTTATGTGATTATTGTTCTTCTCCAGCTATAAAACAGAATCCGTTAAATAGTGTCTGTTAAAAGCAAAACTTACTCTTCAAAAAAACAGAAAAAAAGTTGGTGATAGATGGCGTTGGATTTTTAAAAGTTAACTTTATAAAACTAGCTACAAACATATGTACAAATCTGATCTTACCCCTTTTAAAATTGAAAACAAACCTGTTGTTAGAATCAAAACCTTATCATGCAAACATTTATTAGCAAAGAGTATGTTATCCTATACAAAATTCTATTTGAAATTGGTTAATGTAAAGTAAAGTAATCTTTATCCATTTTTTCTTTCTGAAAAGGAAACCTATTTTAACGTTTAATTCAGTATTCATGAAAATTTCCAAAAGCAAAATTTTTCTTCTAAATAAAACAAATCTTAGCTTTTTTAGTTTAAATATTGAATAATTTATGTTTTAAATTAAATTAAATGGTTTGGCAAGAAATGCAACAAACGGTGAAAAAAACCAAAAATGTCGTGCATTTTGTACACGGATTGAACACATTTAATTTATAAGGTATCAAATAAAAATTTCTGTATATTCTAGTAAGACTTTGCCAAAAATGCCAACATGCTCACATTCTGGACAAATTTTTTATTGCAAATTTGTTAAAATGGTCGATACATTTTCGGATTCGTTTTATCGCAGTAGCAAAAAAATCGCCCAAGAATCGTTTACTTTCCTGCCTACTAAAATAAATGTACCGATTCGAAACTGTGGCCTTGGTGGACCTTCCAAAACCTTCAGCACCCAATATTTTATGAGAGAAAAAAGTCAAAATCACTCCGTGTTTGTCAAAACAAATTTTCAAATATTTTGGGAATAATCAAGGTTAGAATAAAGGGAATCGTTAAACGATATTTTTAGAAGAAGATGATGCTGCCTAATATTTGCCGAATATTGTTGTTGTTTAACTTAAATTTTTATTATTACAGATTCTTGATATACACTATTGTCGATCTGGAGTAGCTTGGAGGAAAGTGTATATCAGAAGCAACGACCAAACTTCAAAAAGTAACCGACACAGTGAGTAGTTGGACAAAGAAATGGCGCATTAGCCTAAACGAAGCAAAATCGTCGTGAACAAAAGCAACGTGAACCATCACGTAAACTTCACAAACCAGAAAGTTAATTGGTTTCCAGTGAAACTTAATTCAAGGCCGGTTCCAAATACAAATACATCGGCATGACTCTCGATTGCAAGCTTAGATGGAAAGAGCATGTTAAAAAGACAAAAAGAATAATTGAACATCAAATATAGGAAAATGTATTGGCTAATAGGTAGAAACTCTGAGCTTACAATACATAACAAATTACTATTATCCGGTATGGACCTACGGTATTCAACTTTGGAGTTGTACCAAGAAGACAAATGTACAAATGATTCAATGTTTTCAAAACAAAGTGCTGCGTGGCATTGTAAACGCACCATGGTACATTAGAAATGATAACCTCCATAAGGGGTAACCAGCGAATCAATAAGAATCCTTACAGAATTCAACGAAAATATTTTCTTACAGAATATTTGACATATCGGCCATCGAATCCGTAACAACTGACAAATACAGTATTAAAATTGTAATATGAATGGGAAAATTTATTATTTTTAAGAAAAGTGTGCTGTGAAAATTTTGATGTATTCTGACATATCCTTCAGTTTGCGCGTTAATTTTCGCTCTGTTAAATGACGGCTGAACTGAACGAAACATTCTTAAAGATTCGCTTGTCAGTAACATGCACTTTCTGTATATCGCGTTCTTACTTAAAGTTGTTACTGACTCGCTGGTTCCTCCAATAGGGACTTAAACATGGAATATGTAAGTGAAGAAATGCAAAATCATGCGAAGAAACACATTCAGCGGATATCTCGACACCAAAATTCAGACATACGAAGTTTGTTGGATACCACCAATGCAGTAAGAAGACTTCAAAGGCAGAAACCTTTGGAATTGGGCAGTTGTATTTAATTAGGATAGAGAAAAATAATTACTATGTAAATTCAAACTGGAGTAACCATTGGGCTACTGCCCGTCAAATGTGAATCTTCATTTAAGAAAGATAAATTACTAAATGATTTGTAAATCAGTTTTAATATTAAATAAAAAAAAAATTAAAAAAAAAAAATGATTACGAAACACTGTTTTTAGCAATAACGTTTATAAAGTTCCAACTTATATGTGCCGGTAGCTGAGCGCAAAATAAAAATACATCAACCTTAAAAGGATAGAAATAATAACATGATAACGGAACTGTCATTAATTTAGGCAGATCCGAATGCCTAGTTCGGGATTGAAAAAATGTGCAGGTACTATGTATGTGTAAACCACCTGCAGCAGCTTCTAAATCAGTAGAAGAGAAAGGGAAAAAAAATCAAAATATGGCCTTTGTAATTCTTGAAAATAATGTTGCAGCTAAATCGGAAAAACTTAAAGATGGTAACGCATTATTGAAAAAAACACATACACATATGTAGATTAGTGATTAAGTGAAGAGCTTTCGTTTTACAAAAAATCGTTCTGTGTCACCAATCTTAGCAGAAGAAATTTGTGAACCAATGGAGGACGAATTCATTTCATTAAGTATTTAACATTTTTTTTTCAGTTTTGAAAAGTGCAATACAGTCATTTTTATTTTTTATTTTTTTTAACTCGAAGGGCCCAATGAAGTGAGCCATTATTATTTGTTGTGGTTTTATATTCGATAATAACTTTTCTAATCATTAAGACTAATGGTTTTTTTTAATTCAAATCAGAATATTTTGTTTGTAACAAAATAACCTTATGACTCGTTTTCTTCATTGCATACTATACCATACTAGGGGGTACAGCTAGTGTCTGGCTTCCGGGATTTCCCGGGATACATTTCTCGGGATTTTTGGACTTATTTATAATCCCGAATCCCGGAAAATCCATTTATTATTCCCGAGAATCATTTTTCTTCTTCACCACATTAAAAACAAAAACTATTTCTTTAAATTTTTTATTACTTTTAATTTAAATAAAACGCACTCGATTCTATATACAAAAAAACTCTATTGTGTATTCATAACCTATAATAATACGACCTATAATAATATAATAAGTAATAACCTATAAAATTGTGTATACACAAATTAGAGTTTGACATTATTGAAGTGAACGGTGTTTTTTATTAGAAAAATTATATTTTATGATCAATCTATAAATATAATTTTTATGTAATATCATTGTAAATAAAATAGCTTCCTATACAAACGTAATGGCAAATAACAACAAACAAATCGTCGAGGTGTGGACATTTTTTAATAAAATTGACAATGATCATGCAAAATGTTCGAAATGTGATAAGTTAATCGGATGTAAAGGGTCGACAACTAGTGGACTAAGTCGACAGTTAGCTTCGCTCCACAACATAAACATTTATAAGCGAGTATACAAAGAAGGCGATAATTGATCAAAAAAAAAACTAAACTTCAGCAGCAACCATCAATTCTAGTTTACACAAAAAGACAGTCGCTTGCCGAAATTGTCGCAAGACTAGCTGCTGTTGATGGTTTCTCTATAAATGCAATTTGCAATAGTCAATTGATTAGGGAAGCCCTATCTGCGCGGCAGTTTAATTTACCTAAGGCCAATAAACATATACTGAAATTGGTTGAAGAATATTTTGAAATAGCAAAAAAAGTAGTAATTGATGAAATTATTAAAATGAAAAATATGGAAGCTAAATTTATCCTTACGCTAGATGAGTGGACCAACCTAAGAAACCGCCGATATCTTAATGTTAATTTGCATTTCCTAGGAGGAGAATAAAATCTTAGGTTTTAATTTAGGGTTAATTAAAATAAATGGTAGTTGTTCTGCTGACGTGGTTCTTAATTTAGTACAAGCCAAGCTTGCAGAATTTAGTTTATCTTCAAATGATATAGTAGCATCAACAACAGTTGTCGCCATATCATCACCAACAGTGTTATAATCATGCAATCCACATGGCTGTGCTTGACGTTATTTATAAAAAGACAGTAGACGAGAGTACTGAAATCAAACTGACTAGTGACAGTAGTGGCTATGAGAATTCTAATTCTTATGTTTCAAATTCGGATAGATTGTCAACAAGTACATATAGTATGATGATACAGTGTTCGAAAAATAGTCAAATTATTTAAATTTCAACATGGTCATGAATTAAACTTAATTCTTGATCTCAAAGTAAGATGGAATAGTATAGTGACGATGTTAGAACGATTTATCAAAATATATGATCGTATTTCTAAATCTTTAAAAGACCTAAACTGTTCCAATTTCTTTAATAATGATTATCTGACAATAATATGTCATTTGACCGACGCTTTAAAGCCAGTGAAGTTAGCTGTCGAAGCTCATGGAAGAAGAGACGCTAATTTGATTACGAGTGAGGGCATATTATTATTTTTATATATAAATCGTTAGAAAGAAACGCTTCAAATATTTCTAAGGAAATATTACAATCGTTAAAAATACATATAAATGATAGAATAGATTCGGATTTAATCTCCTTAATTAAATATCTGCATAACTTCCATTTTCTATGCTGAGCTGTCAGATTGTTATAAACTTTTGAACGTATCAGATCGTTTTCAATTTTTGTGTGTTTAATAACAATTTTAGTTAGAAAGAATGAATGTGGTCAAGTATGATCATCTTAATAAACTAATTTTGGTTTATTTATGCCATTTAGCATATATAAAAATAATAAACTTGTGTAATGCTCAAACTAGATCGAAAAGTAGAAGAATATGGACGCGCGAAATATTTTCTGAAAATGAACGCGAGTTACACGGCTTCTTTTCTAAACTTTTTCTTAAAATTAAAGAGAAAGACCCGGAACAATTTAGGAAAGCCACTAGGATGGGAATAATGTAGTTTGAAATTTTACACAATTTATTAAAAAATAAATTACAAAAACCAAATTTTATTCGAACTCCAATACATTCCGAATTTAGATTGGTTTTAACACTAGTGTAAGTAAATTAACACTATTTTAAATGAATATGATGTCAATATTAAACTAATTCAATTAACTGTGACTTTTAGATATTTGGCCCATAGTGCAGCTTGGCAAATTTTGTCGTGGTCTTTCCGCATCGGCGTATCTACCGTTCGTGAAATTATATTGGAGGTATGCCAAATAATTCAGGATGAACTGAGTGAAATCTACCTATCTCCACCAACAGAAGCCGAGTGGGACAAAATTATTGATTTATTTACATTAACACAGGAATGCCAAATGTCGTTGGTGCAATCGATGGCAAGCACATACACATAAAATGACCACCACACTCTGGCTCCCAATATTACAACTATAAAAACTCTCACAGTATTGTTTTGCTAGCTGCATGTGATAGAAACTACGCATTTTCGGCGGTAGATGTTGGTGCATATGGGAGCCAGACTGATCGTGGCATTTTGAAACAGAGTGGTTTCGGACAGCAGATTTTAGAAGTAAACATAAATATTTCAAAAACTAGAAAATTGCCGCAAACAAATGAAGAATTCCCGTGCTTCTTTATCGGCGATTCAGCATTTCCATTGCGGTCAAATTTGATGCGTCCATATCCTGGACGTCTCCTTCCAAAAGACAAAGAATATTTCAATAAAAAATTATCTTCCTCAAGGGTTAAAATTGATAACACATTTGGAATTCTAACCGCTAAATTTCGCGTCCTTACAAACTCTTTAAACATATTCCCAGAGAATGGCGAAAAAATTGTAAGAGCGACATTGGTGCTTCATAATTTTATAAGGGTAAATGACGGTGCCAACTATTTCTCTAATAATTTTGTGGACCACGTTAATGAGGATAGTGAATTTGTACAAGGGAGTTGGCGAAACGAAGTCGAGCCTTTACCACAATACAGGATGTTCACTAAATACAATGCCAGCAGAGAATCGTTTTCAATTAGAGACGCTTTAAAAGAGTATTTAGAAAATGTAAAAAACTAAATAAAATGTGTTCAAAAATGTATTTAATTTTTAATTTGTATACAAATTTGCATTCACTACTTTTAGGATTTCAATTTGTAATTTGCCAAATTCGACTGATGATATGCACGCACTCTCCATTTGTTCACATACAGCTTCAAAAAAAAGTCGCACAGGAGTTTTTGGTGCTTGTTCGTCGTGAATAAAAGATTTTTTTGGCAATTTCTTTAAGCTGTTTCATTTCGACGTTTGCCGATTCTAAAATTGCATCGGATTTATTTTTTTTTTTGAGTCAGCTTTCGGTATGGGGGATGGTGAAGGACTTCTAATGTCAAATTTGTGTTCGTTGTGCACTCTAACTCAAGAAAACTAGAATTTGATACGCTAGTTTCACTTCATTCAGTATCCATAGTCGAATTCTGATCCGGATCGTCATATTTTGTCGAATGTTTGGGATAATTTCCGGTTGTTCTATAAATAAAAGAAATCATCAAAATCAATTTTCAGAAGAAATAGGTAAATCACTTACGTTTCATTTGGTTTGTCAAAATCATTTAAAAATAACATGGAATCAAACCACTTCCACTTTTTTTTGGGGCTGGGTGCTCTTTCGCCTGAGATTTTGGTATGTCGTTTGGCTCTTTCTTTTAAGAATTTATCCCTCAACGTTCTCCAGCGTGCTTTCAGTTTGTTCACTACAAGATTCAAAAATTTAATTACATATTTATTGTATGTGGTGTTTATGTAAACTAAATATAAACATTACTTACTTGGTATTCCTATTTTTTTTTGATAATTCAGAGAATTTTTTGTCCCTTAAATAAACATTTTTGTAATTGTAATAAGTTTTATTAAAAATAAATTAATTTTGCTGCACAAAATTTATAATGGCTTCCTCCATCTTGAATTCTTGACTGAATATTTACAATTTGTATGTCAAAAATTTTAGAAAACAATAAATATTACACCGTGAAGTAAGTAAACATTTTGAGTTTTATTTTTCTTATGTTGTCAGCTGTGAGTAATTTGCAGCAAAATTAGAAATAGAGACAACTTGCATCGTTCTGCATGGCATGCAGAACACATGTGTTTCATTCCATATGAAGCAATGTTTTCTAAATTTATTTTGCTGCACTGCACGCAAAATTATGCACGTCTGTTTTCACCATTAATCAATTTCTCAACACATTGCATTACGCGATGACAGGTCTTTGAAGAACAACATCGAATTAGTCGATAAAATTAGAAATGATAACATCCCAAACGGTACTAAGCTAGCAACATTTGACGTAACGAATATGTATGCCAACATCCCCATAGCTGACACATTAAATATTACCAGGCACTTATTAGTGGAACACAATATGGATCAAATGATTGTGAATGAAGTCGTCAAATAACTGGAAACGATACCAAGACAAAATTCTTTCCAACATGATAGTATATTTTATAGCCAATTTGACGGATTACCCATAGGAAGTCCCATTATCTGGAACTTTATCCGATATATATTTAAATAACTTCGAAAGAATGCACGTCCATAACAGCCAAAATAAATATAAAAATAACAAAATTATAAATAATATTCACAATAACATAAGCTTCACATTAGAGATGGAAACCATCAATAAAACTATCATTTTCTGGACAAAATAATTTCTAACGTGAATAAAGCCCACCACTTCAACATTTATAGAAAACCTATTCAAACCGATCACACAATACACAATAGTTGTTATCATCCTTTCCAGCATAAAATTGCAACATATGGTCACTTAGTCCGAAGATTGAATTCTATTCCATTGAACAATCATAATTATTCTACTGAATTAAACACCCCCATATACATAGCTGTCGAAAATGGCTTCACTGAAAAATCATCTTTACATAACAATATGTACAATGATAAACGACACATAACAATAGATCACAACACGAGCAATATTTTATAAGGAATTTTGAACAAATTTCTCTATAATATCGCCTATGAAACCATTAACAAATTACAAAACAAATTAAAACCAAAACAACACAATAAGTTTGACAGCGGAGTTTATGTTAGGCGCGAATGGTTCGAATGAAGTTTGAATATAACAAATTGTTGAAAGGTTATTTTAATTTGTTTCATACCATAGAGGATGAGGGGCTGCTACCCCGAACTACCGTTTTGATGAATTTTTAGAAATTCCAACATTCATAGAAATTTTAAACATTTTTAAAAAAAAATTGTATTTTTATTAATTATTCATATACTAAAATTGAGAAAACCCTAAAGCCGCATAGCATTGGTCCTTTGTGCGTAAGAATGACAAATAAAAATACATCGTCCTTTTTTTCTGCAGCTAATCATAGTTAACAGAAATTAACAGGGGTCTTCTGACACTTTGTATTTTTCGGGATTTTGTTGTAAAAATATGTACGTTTAAGCTTAACGGATAAAACCCCTCTCGCTAGATATGTATATCTTTAGGAAAGCGGACCAGACTTGGAGAGTGTTGGATTTTATTCTTCAGGGGCCGCGGTATGAAAATTTTGTGATTTAGATTATAAATTAAAAGCAGCTATACTTACCAAACATAACAAATTTTTTCGTTTTTATTTATTATTTCATAGCTATTATATTCCTTGATAGTAATTATTCAATTTTGGATGCACTCACCTAAAAATAAATAAAAATACGTTGTTTTAATTATTAATAGTATAGTATTTTATAGTTAATAAAAAATCTAATAAAATTAGAGAAGGTTTAGTTGAATTTTAAAACCTACTCTAATCTTTTGTTTGTAAAAATACACATACAATTTAATGGTAGAGAAAAAATCAACGGCACATATAACAAAACTGAGGGTTTATACTAGTACTCTCCTTTCCTCTTCCTTTGCTTTATAAAAGCTATACATCGAATATATAATAGCTGGTTTATTTATTTTATTTGAGTAAGGTCTACAAATTTGACTTGAGTACATTAATATAATATACAATCAAATAACGAGATAGCAAGAAAATAAAGACTAAATAAAGACATAAAAAATTTTCTGGTCCAAGTATAATAAGTTCCTTCAAACTACGTTTATAGCTGTCTTTTCTTAAATTCCTACTCGCTGCCTTTATTTTAATTGATTGTGCATCGATTTTAACAAGCGAAATATTTCCAAAAAAACGCCAAACCCCTGACAACATGTGTAACGAAATCTACTTGGCATTCGTTACTCATAAAAATAGATATCATGTTAAGAATGTGACAAAACCAAAATACATATTGTGTTTTATTATATAAAATCTAAAAGTAGTACCTTTTTACGGAAAAGGTGAAGCTTATCAGTACATACTCGTTCTTATTCCCTCAACCCATTATGTATTAAACTAAAATTTACTTATCCACATTTAAAACCAATGGTAAGAAAAGACAACACGTCTCCGCTCGATAATCGAAATAAAATAAATCAAAAAGAGCCAAACAGAAAAAATTAAATCAATACAATGAGCGCGAAGATAAACAAAAAAAAAACAATCATAAATTGGTAAATTCAAAATAACAATGGAAAGATATTAGAATTCAAATTTGAATGGAGGCAATGAAAGAGATGATTATTGTATTGTTTATAAATTTCGAGTTGTGAGTTTATGACGTATATTACAAAAACAACAAAATTTTAAAGTTCAAAAATACCTTATTTTTTAAATTGATTTTCAGTAAGAAATAGACATTTTCATGACTCGATTTTTCAATCAAATAAAATTACATGTTTCATGAACATTTTCGTATAAAAACAAAAAAAGCTCATAATTCTAATAACCTAAAATTGTAAATGAAAGTAATCGTTTCCCACATATGTAGTTTCATAGTAAAGAAAAAAAATTTGTGTTCCTTATTTTAAGCTTAGTAAAAAATATAGTCGATACTGGAGGGTTTTATTTATACAGTAGGCTCTGATTTTATATACGTAATTCCCTAAATTTCGAATTTTGTCATGGCTTACTGACCAAATTATTTTTAATATTGTGCCAATTTTGTTTTTTTTTTTTGACTCGAGACATTTTGGTTCTGGGCCCGTATTCTTGAAATTCACCGAAAAAAGCCGCCGGTGACTTTGATATGAAATAATTTAAATTTTCGACTGAAATGACGTATTTCACTAGAAAATCACGAGCGACTCTTTTTGATCGAATTTCAAGAATAGCGGCCCTGGTGGCTTTTTATTTTTCTTTTGACAAAAAATTAATGACAAACGACTCATAACATTTTTTGTACAACTACTAATGGCTGGTCTCCACTTATGAATTTTTCTCTTGAAAAAAAAAAAAAAACATCTAATCCATTTTTTTCCTCGTGACAATTTTTAGTACATTTTCCAAAATACATACAGAAAAATGGATTTGGGCATGCGCATTGAAATTTTGTCAAGACAGGAAAAGATCAGAATATTTAATATTTTTGTCATGACGATGTGCCATTTGAGCATAATTTGTGTTTTATGCTGAACATTTTATGTTGAATATTTTGACAAATAAAATGAAATTTTCATTCTTTATTGACAAAATTTTGTCCTTTTAATAAATTTGAGGTCAAAATATAATAAAATTTGTGTTATTAAAATAAAACATAAATATTAAATTGTGGAATACAAAAATAATATGCCAAAAATTGTATTAATCGAGAAACGAATCAAATTCAATTTTTTTCTTATTCTCAAAGAGAGAAATTAGTTATATTCTTTATGTTAGTGCAACGCCACTACATAAAAAGCCATGACACAAAAATGTGTGGTAGTATGTGTTAAGGGGATAAAGATTTTTATTTTCCTATGAAACGTAAACAAAATACTATGGGATTTTCAAACACATTTTTTTATATCGTCTCTATTTTCAATTTAAATAAATATTTTTATTTTCAAATATAAATAATTTGATATCAAATATATTGAAATGTAAATTGTGAACAATTTTGATTGAAATTAATAATCATTTATTAAGTAATTTTGCATTTTTATAAAAATATTTGTTTCTCAAAACATCGGCATGCTTCGTGTTCCTCTACTCATAATATAATTTACTATGAAAGTAAAATGATTAGAGGAACACGAAGCATGCCGATGTTTTGAGAAACAAATATTTTTATAAAAATGCAAAATTACTTAATAAATGATTATTAATTTCAATCAAAATTGTTCACAATTTACATTTCAATATATTTGATATCAAATTATTTATATTTGTAAATAAAAATATTTATTTAAATTGAAAATAGAGACGATATAAAAAAATGTGTTTGAAAATCCCATAGTATTTTGTTTACGTTTCATAGGAAAATAAAAATCTTTATTCCCCTCTTTATATTAGTGATTTGACTTTTTTAGACTGATGTCACGGCTATTTATGTAGTGGCATTGGTTAGTGGTTGTACAAAAAATGTCACGAGCCGTTTGTCATTTATTTTTTGTCAAGATAAAAATTCGTAAGTGGAGACCAGCCAAAACATAAAGAATATAACAAATTTCTCTCTTTCAGAATAAGAAAAAAATTTAAATTTGTTTCCTTTTATTATTTTTATATTCCACAATTTATTATTTATGTTTTAATTTAATAGCACAATATTTATTTTATTTTCAACTAAAATTTATTAAAAGGCCAAAATGTGGCCAAAAAACAAGAAAATTTCATTTTAATTATCAAAATATTCTACATAAAATGATAAGAAATTACGCACAAAGGTGAGAGTGAATAAAAACTGAGTGTTCACTCTGGTTGAACTCTCTTGAGTGGAGTGAGCTTGTTTGAGTGAACACTCTTTTTGGTGTGAATAAAAAAAATACTTATACGTATTTCATTCACTCATACGAAATTTACATTTTAGAGTGCAGAAATGTCAAATGTGTTATGCAATAAAACACGCTAAATTTATAAACACGATCTTTTTAAGCAAAATAAAATTTAAAAAAATATAAAGAATTTCAAATATGTTTATAAATATTCAAGCTCGCAAGGAAAAAAAAATATAATCTTCTGCGTTTTGGTGATAGAGGTGAAAATGTTAAATCATTATATCGCTTTGAATTGGAAAATGTTGAGTAGTTAACAAATGTTTTTTTTACAAGAAAACGTGGAAACTCGTGGTGGTTCTATTCCTAATCTAGAAAAAATGAAAACATTTCTAAGATATGTTGGAGACCTTGGGTTTCAAGTTGGTGTTGGTAAAGATATAGGTATTCATAGAACTACTGTATGCAAAGTTATTTGGCAGGTGTGCGGTTCTATTTGTGAAAAAAGAAATGAGTGAATAAAATTTCCAGCATCAGCTGATGAAATGAGAAATGCCAAACGAGATTGGCAGTCTAAATATAAATTTCCAACTGCTGTTGGTGCCGTTGATTGTACTCACGTTGAAATAATGAAGCCGAGGCAACATGGTGATGAATATTTAAATCGTAAAGGGTATTTTTCTTTAAATGTACAAGCGACCGGAAATGATAAAGAATGTTTCACAAGCATTGATGTACAGTGGCCAGGATCTGTACACGATTCAAGAATTTGGCGTAATTCAGTAATTTGCAATATTTTAAATGAAAATGAAGCTGGTGCTACTTTGTTAGGTGATGAAGGCTACGGTCTCACACCATGGCTTATGACACCATACAAAAAACCAACAACAGATGCTGAAAAAAAATATAATAAAGTGTATACCCGACAAAGAGTGATTATTGAACTTATGTTTGGGCAGTTGAAAGCAGATTTCCGATCCTAAACAATCGAATTAAGGTATCTACGGAAAGAGTGCCTAAAATGATTGTAGCGTGTATTATTTTGCCTAATGTAGCAAAATACCTTCATGATGGTGACTTTCTAATAAACGAAAATGAAGGGGAACAAGAGATTGTCATACTAGAACAAACAAAAGAAAGTAACACAACTTTCAAACGTGGTAAATCAAGAAGAAACGGAATTGCTGAAATTATTCAAGGTTTTATATAACATTTAAAATAAATATGTATAAAAAATAGATAGAAAATAAATATTTATTCATTTTCATAATCAACAATAATCATTTCATCAACAATTTGTTTGTTTTGCAATTTCATTTTATTTTGAAGCACTTCATTTTGCAATGAAAAATTTTCTTTTTTATTTTTCAATACATCAATTTCGAGCAATAGCTTTTCCTTCTGCAAAGCGAATACTTCCTTTTGCTGTTCATTTACTTCTTTAGTTTGTTGTAAAACTTCACGTTGTAGTTCCAAAACAGTTAAATGGTCATTTTGATAATTTTTTTTATTTTTTACACAAGAGGTGTTTGTGCTGCTTGTGGAGCTACAGATTTGTCTTCAATAAATTCGGTTGGTGGATCTGGACTTTGACAACGACTTTCATCATTTTCAGGATCATAATTTTCATTTTCAATGGCAACTGGATGACCACATTCTAATGCACCTGCAAAATAAATTGTAAATTTTTTCTCAAAATAATAAATTGTACACATTTAAAATATAAAAATGAATTTACCTTTTATTTTATGCATAACGGGATTTTTTTTGTAATCCATCAAATTTAACAAATCCTTTTCATGTTGTTTTAAAATAATTTTTTTACTTCCCGTTTGTTATGAATCTGTTTTCTTTTTAATACGGTTTCTCATATTTTCAATTTTCTTTTTAATTTGAGATACATTTAAATCAACACCAAAATTAGTTTTAATTTGATTTTCCATTTCAGCAAGAGCCTTATTTTTTTCGCCTTCATAGTTGGTGTTTGACTTTTATCCATTAAACAAGAATGCATTTGTAAAAATTTAACAAAATCCAAATCTGGTAAAAGTGTATTTTTCTTCTTAACATTTTCAATAAATTCTTCGTCGCAGTTATCAGCAAATAAATCTTCTGATTGATCCATTTCAACATGTAAAATTTACTTCAATATATTCGTTTTTTATGTATTGAAAAATGTTGAGGCTGATAAAAGGCACATCAAATGTATATGAGCGTTCTCTCAAAATTTAAACGTCAAATTATTTTTATTCACTTCAAAATTGAGTATTCTCTCCATTATGTAAAATGTTGAGTGTTTTATTTAACGAAACTGAACGAAGAGATTTTTTTATTCTCATGAAAGTGAGTGTTCATGTTCACTTGAAAATATTGAGTGAACACTCACACTCAGTTTTTATTCACTCCCCCCAAAGTCATGAAAAAAATATTGAATATTCTGGAATTCCTCTCTTAAGAAAATTTCCATGCGCATGCTCAATGTACATATGTATTTTGCAAAATGTAATAAAAATTGTCACGAGAAAAATAATGGACTAGATTTTTTTTTGTAAAGAGAAATACGTAAGTTGAGACCAGCCATCGCTACCCAAGTATAACAAAATTGAAAACTTCAACCGGTTATCAATTTTTGTCCGGTTTGCAGACGAAAAAATCGGAAAATGATGAAATTTGGTTTCCAACTTTCAACACATGTAGCGTTGGGGTACAAACGCCATTACGATTGCGTTATACATAAATAGTTGATGTGTTTGATTATTAAAAAAATCGAAATCAACTGAAACTGAGATTGATTTGAAATTAGCTAATAGTATTACGATATTTAATACATACTATATATCGATGGTAAATATGTTTATCAAAAATTTTACAGTAAAATATTAGCGAAAAGGTAATTGTATTTATATGGAGTGCAAATGTCATCTGCATGCAATGACCTTAATGAAGTTTTAGTTTGTGATACGTAATCGTTGTGTTGGTTTAGAAACATAAATTGGTGCTCAAACACTGGATACTACTTTCACTGAAACAATTCATTTAATTTATCAATTTTTATTTTTTTATTTTTGTTTTTAGATTAATTCATGAACAATCGCACAGCATGGACTCAAAGTGGCTATGAATTTACAAATAAATTACATCGAATGTTTACCGATATTTCGGTATCGGCTGATTTAAATAATAAATTTAATAATTACTTAAAAGATAATAATTATGAAATAAGAATAAATGTATCAATAAAAGTGTTACAAGCAGGCGCCTGCCCACTACTTGGTGCGACAACGATACCAATTACATTTGCGATACCTCAGGAATTTGAAAAATCTATTTAAATGTTTGAGAAATTCTATCACATAAATTTTAGTGGTCGAAAACTTACGGGAAAGTCTGATACCTCCAACCAACCCTTTATCATTACGATGCAAAATTTTCAAATGGCTATCATATTGTTGTTTGAGACATGTGATGTGATGACGTAACGATATACAAGAAATACTATAATTAAATTATGAAACGTTACAAAAGCATATTCAAAGTTTAATTGAATCAAAATTGTTGCTGTTTTACTAGGTCTTGTTCCTTGAATACAATATAATACTGTAACGCTTTTTTTCTCTGCAGAAATTAGAAGATTCGAACGAAATTAAATTGAATGTTGACTATTCAAATAAAAGGAGTAAGTTTAAAATTACTGCAGCTCTCCAACGTGAAACACCTCAGGAAGTTGAACATACGATGCACGCAGTAGATGAAGATAGAAAAATGTATTTACGATAGAAAGGGAATCATCCACATCACTTTTCTCAGGTGGAGTTAAAATTTATATGTTGTAATTTATACATGTAATGTAGAATACTTTCTTAATAAAAATTTTGAAATAAAAAAACTATTTTTTTTGGGAAGTGGAGACCAGCTCGCATGTAAACTCTCACTTTCAAACTTGTAATAAATAAATAAACCTTTACTTCTATTGTTAGCCTTTTGGTCTAAATTATTCAACGGGGTACAACCGCAAACAAAATTCGAATAGAATAACATTGAATTTTGAAATTGGTTAATTATGTTTCATAATTGGGAAAACTATTATTGTTGGATTTGATTTTACAAATTACAAAAATATAATATAGTTGTGGTGAACAGAAACCGCATGTCTATTTTGTGATTCCAACCAACAATAATAACGCAATTATATGTAAATTTGCGATATCAATAATGGTGATAATAATTGATAATCGATAATATGTATCTATTTATAGTTTGGAAATTGATGATTAACACTTTCACAATAGATAACTATTATCGTTTACCATTAGGTCTCGAATTAATTATTTTACTCCTCGTGTTTAGAGGCTATGTTCTAGGAGTACATATACACTTGATGAAATTTGTTTTACAATTTTCGATAATCCTTTAATAATTTTCTTTAAAACGTCATTCAATTTAAGTATATACACTTAATTACATATATACTTTTATATACTAAAGCGATATTGCAACTCCCTGCATTTTTACCCTACTTGTATCTTTTATTGTCTATTGTACATTAGGAAAAAAAAAACTTGGATAAATCTAACCATGTGAAGGAGGACACTTTTCGATACGTTGAATCCAAAACTTTATCAACTTAAATATATAATTTGTCGTCAAATTATTAAAAACTATTAAACTAATTGAATTTTTTTAACAGGTTTTATTGATATCATATTATTATTACTATTATACTGTTATTTTTATAGTTTACTACTCAACAAACAATATATTACCCATATAAATAGTGTTTCTATATCTATGTATGTATTTGGAAATAAAATTTACACACACATATGCAATAATAATAGTACATATATAAAAATATTATTGATTCTAAAACTTTAATATACGAAGTAAGTACTAAAACCTATAAAAACTGCAGACAATAAATAAAATCTATAATTTTAATTTATTATGATTTAAAACGTTGGTATTTCTCTTTTTTATGCATTTTCTATTGTTTAACTGCAAATGTTTGAAAGAATTGGTGGGGTCGAGAGGATACAAACTTTAAAATGTTAACCAAAAACCTTCTGTTGGGGAGTATATACTTCATTGCGAAATTATTGAAAAAGAAAAGGAAAATAAATAATTTCCCAACTTTATTGGTATTTATTTCATTACAAATTAGATCCCATGAAAAGAAATGAAATAATTCCAAATTTACTCAATGAAGACACATAAGCACCTTAGAACAAGAACAGCAGAACCTCAACATGTTGACCGAAGGATAGAATGAGATAATTAGTCGTGACAGAATCGGCTCGGTTACAGATCTCTAAGTATAGCTGATAGTTAATATTTTACGATAACACAATGATAATTCAATTTAAAATTAATAATAACTCACTGGAAACCTATACAGCTAAAATAGCCTAAATTAATAAAATCTTAAATTAATACAAAATTAACTTAAAATCCGTTTGTGCCAAATAATCTGCAAAATAAATTCAAATCAGCAGAACACAACTCAATTGATAACAGAGCACCAACAAAACAAAACCTAAAAATAATGGTACTATTATTAATGATTAATTCATTCATTGAGAGTGTACGACCAAGCCTAAGGCAAGCATCCCGGAATACGCCGAGTCCATCGTACACCCTTTTACATATAGCAAAACCAAAGGAGATGAAAGGTATGTTTGTAACAAAGAATGGACCTAGTTCCCGACACTAGCTAGCATAAGACAAAACAATTTCTAACTACAAGTTTTTCTAATATTTTTACTTAATTAATTTTTTTTTTTTTTTTTTTTAATGTTAATTAATTCATGTTATTTCAAATATGCTACCGGTGATTAGACCATTTTAATTGTGTTTTTATTAACATGAGAAGTATATTAGTATTTACGAACAGTAATTCAACGAAACCGACTAATAGACAGAATTCTATTTATTTAATTATATGATTTTAATATGTTCCGAAGATTGTAAGAGAATTCAATCCAGTTTCGAACTGCGATGAGCTTATGATTATGAAAAAATCAATCTTCTCATCAGGCCGCGGCGACTGCACTCAGGGCCGGTCCAGCCATATGAGCATAACGTGCATTTGCACAGGGCGCCAATCGAGAAGGGCGCAACACCAATAAATAAAACTCATTAATATAACATCGAGTAGACGATGCTATAAAGTTCATTTACATAACAAAATTCTATTTTTTAAAAATACCTCAGTTTAGCCGTCGATGTTATTTTTTTCCACATTCATCTATAATCAAAAAATGAATATACATACATACCTTATGCCTTAATAGTAGATAAAGCTTTATAATGCACATCATTTTTATATGTACATAGATTCACTCATACTCATACATACATACATAGCTAATCATGTACAAAGCTAAAATAGAGACAATATTCGTTTTTTTTCTTATTAATTTTTAAATTTTTTCAAAAACATCTATAATTCCAAGACGAACTATACGAAATTTAAAGGTACAAAGTGACGACTGCCCATAGTGTTAGTTGTGTACATATAAGCCTTCAATAAAAAAACTAACCAACACTAATCTAATTTGTTTTGGTTTTGTGCTATGAAATATGAAAAAAAATACAAAAAATACATAAGAAACAACAACAATATACATGACGGCAACGCCGTTTAATAATATCGTGTAAAAACAAATCCTATTTATGTGTATGTTTTGTGTTGGAAAATAATACCAATTACAATAACAACAATGGTCGTACATATTTTTTGACATAAGGAAAAAGATGTATAACCAGAGATTTTATTATATTAATAAAATCTCTGGTAAAACTTAAAAAAATTTGGAATATATTTTTTTCCGAAATAATGATTTTGTTGATGCGATCACGTGTTTGGTTTTTTCAAAAGGTCAATCACCTTTTCTATTTGGATGTTATTTATTATACTTTTTAAATGCATCCTGATGTGTTGTACTATGGCTATGTGCAAGAAAAAAATACAATAATAAAACGGATAATAGATTTGATTATAATTTGTGGTTTTTGATTTCTTTATACAAATTTTATCATTTTTCAGGATTTACCTCAAAACATTCTTTGTTTCTTTGCTATTTGCAGAATTAAGAAAGTTAGAATAATTATTCGCAGTTATCTGTTATGAATGTGTTTTTACCGACTTGAGGAAAACGGATTATATATATGTATGTAACTTAGATTATACTATAGATAGAACAACTATCAAAATTTCAATACAAAACGAAAATAAAAAGTGAAGCCGCAAAGGTGGCATGCCAAAGCGAGATGAACAAATAAATAAAACGAGATGCGCATATAAGACCACAAATAGGATATTTTAGTCATTCGTAAGTGCAATTTTGTGTCTTAAAGTTATAACTTAAAAATATCAGATTTTAAATTAAAAAAACAAAAATAAGTTTTATTTTTTATAAAAAATGAGAAAGTGTAATGTTTATGGTTGTAAAAACTCTGATGTAATAAAAAAAAGGAAATTTCTTTCCATAGGTAAGTTTTTCGATAGTGTCAATAAACCGTTTTTTTTGCATTTACTTAATAACGGCATGATTGATTTTATTAACGTTACACAAATTTATAGTGTACACGTGCATAGTTAATACTATTTAATTAATAATTTAATTAATATTAATTTTAATTCAAAAAAATAAGTGGAAACAATAAAATTTTTCTAAAAAAAATTTAAAAATCCACGTGCTATATTTGTAAACAATAACAATACAAGTATAGTACAGCTGTGTTAGTATAATGTAGTATAATCTAAGGTATAATCATTGCCTATGTATTAAAGGCCGTGTGAGCACAAAAAAAATGGCGTGTCCTATGTATGTGTTATAGGATCACAAACAAAAATATTTACATACAAACCGTAAAAAGTTCTATGAAAAAAAAAATTTTTTTTTGATACTTTTTGGTTTCGCATTTAATAACTTTTTAAATAAGGCCAAAAATGAATTTTCAATCCATTGACAATAAACTACGGTATTGAATTATAATATTGGGCAAAAAAAAATTAATTATTGTTGAATATTTTGCATATTTTCATTCAACGCCGTTTCACTGTTTTCTAAAATTTTTGTCTATAAAACTGCGAGAGAGACTAAAATCAAAACAAAAAAAATTAACAAAACAAAATGTATGAAAATAAAATGATTTTGTTTATTTTCTTTAGTATTGCTTTGCAACTCATAATGATAGGTTGTTCCTGTACGATGTTATGTTCAAGGGTGGGGAAATTGTAGATCAGTATATACAGAGAAAATATAAAAAGCGAGATTTTTATTTTAGTTGTTAGTACTTTCCTGATTGTGCGATTAGATTTACGACATGAGAAATGCGTAATTTGCTTTTCTTATACATATATGTACAACTTTCATTTATACGATCGATTACTAGCAATTAGATAACGTAATTAAAATATTATTAGTAATTATTAGTGTCATTTTTTACGACTGAAAAATTATAAATTGATAAAACTATATGTTCTAAAAATGTAAAAATTCATAGTAATGCATTTTTTAGATATAGTATGTAATTTTTACAAACTTTTTTTTTTGTTTCAAATTTGAGTTTTGTACATTTTTAATTATTTAGGCGCAAAATATTACAGTAAAAATGAAATATTATAATTCAATAACCTAATTTCTAATAATCGATGGTTTAAAAAAAAAATTTGTTTATAAAAAAAGCAAAAAAACGGATTACGCATTTCTTAATCGCACAATCAGCAAAAGCAAATTACGCATTTCTCATGTCGTAAATGTAATCGCACAATCAGGAAAGTACTAACAACTAAAATAAAAATCTCGCTTTTTATATTTTCTCTGTATATACTGATCTACAATTTCCCCACCCTTGAACATAACATCGTACAGGAACAACCGATTATCATGAGTTGCAACGCAATACTAAAGAAAATAAATAAAATCATTTTATTTTCATACATTTTGTTTTGTTAATTTTTTTTGTTTTGATTTTAGTCTCTCTCGCAGTTTTATAGACAAAAATTTTAGAAAACAGTGAAACGGCGTTGAATGAAAATATGCAAAATATTCAACAATAATTAATTTTTTTTTGCCCAATATTATAATTCAATACCCTAGTTTATTGTCAATGGAATGAAAATTCATTTTTGGCCTTATTTAAAAAGTTATTAAATGCGAAACCAAAAAGTATCAAAAAAATTTATTTTTTTTCATAGAACTTTTTACGGTTTGTATGTAAATATTTTTGTTTGTGATCCTATAACACATACATAGGTAGCAATATTACTAAAACGGCCTTTAATACACTGGCACTGGTATAATGTAAGAGCTGTGTTTTTACAAGGATTTTACGTTTCATTCGGCTCGAAAACCCAGTGGTGTAGTTAAAATTATTTTATTTATTATGTGCGGTGTGATTATTTTCGTTGGCCGATTATTAATTTTTTGGCTGATTTCAAATTTTTTTTGATGTTCAGTTTTTAATAAAAATTCATGCCCATAAAAATATAAATAATTTGTATCGCAAGTTAACAAAATCAATTATGGTTTTATAGTTTTATACATCTGTATATTGTTATATAATATGTAATATGTAATTGTATACGTATATTAAGTATTTGTAGCAGGTAATATTTTAGTAATTTAAAAAACATTAAAATTAGTTACTTTAGTCACTTCTGATATTCTATCGCGTAGAATTAAGACAGGTATAATTTCAATGTATGACGTATGACAAAACCATTTCTTTTAAAACCGGGGGGGGGGGGGGGGGTCTATCATGAAATTTGCCGAATAACTCAATTATCGAATAATATGATTAATCGAATATTTTTGTTAACATAAAACTAAAAAACGAGTCGAATATTCGATTCGGTTATTTAGCTGACGAATATTTGATTTGATGTTTATGTTTAACTTAGTAATGAATCTAAGCTAACGTCTAATGCTAAAATATTGTCTGCGATTCACGGGCATGAAATTACGAATTGACTAAAGATTTATTAATCAAAAAATTAAACAATGTTGTTAATTCAAATACAGGTTTCCAAGAAACAGGGATATTAGGAAGAAATGGCTATATGCATTAAAATGGAAGAATTGCTACCCAAAGGATCGTGATGTTGTATGTTCAGAACATTTCAAAAGTATCGATTTTAAACCTGGTTATATCCGAAGGATATTAAGAAGCGATTCAGTTCCTTCAATCTTTGTTTATAAAAAAGAGGTAACTATTTAGTATTGTATAAAGAAAACATCGATTGTAGATCAGTCAACATTAATAATAGTTGCATTTCTTAGTACAATTTTTATTGTTGCTTTCAATGAAAACTTCGATCGGATTCGGATCACTCGGTTTCATGAAATGCGGCTAATACATATATATTAATATGTGTTTATTTTGAGGCCTCATAACCTTTACTAAGCAAATTCGCTCATTTTTTATGTTATACATTTTGTGTTAGTTTCATTAAATGATTATATAAACTTTTGACCATTTAAAATATGTTCATCATAATTATTAATGCACTAGTCTGAATTATTAATGCACCAGTGTGAAACTTGTACGTTGATTATATAAAATGCATTGATAAATTTAATTACGGAATATAAAGTATCAACGAATTTGCTTAGTGAAAACGACGAATATTTTAACTTGAATTAATTAACCACTTTGAAATTATAAATCAAAATATCCCTGATTAAATTAAAATATATCTATTTAGGTAAAAAAATGTAGGCGCCCTCTGGTTAGGATTCTATCACCGGAATCGAATGTAAAAATGCCAGATACTGTGAATAAAGATGAAGCCTTCAACTACTCTTCAACTACTGATGAAGGTACTGTAACAGAAACTGCAGATGAAATTGTTGCTGATAAAAATTTAGAAGTTAGTAAATTAATTTTGCGAAACTAAATTGTAACAACTTTTTTAAATAATTTAATATTACTTAGGCATTAGCAGATACTACAACATCTGATGATTTGAACGCTTCTTCTAGTGGTAAAGAAAATTTACCAACAACCCCGAAGAAATCAAAAACGACCTACAAAAGAGCAATGAAATAATCTTCCGATGATGTTCTTTCATTAGCGACTAAGAGGCAAAAATTAAGAAAATTAAGAGTAGCAGCTGCAGTAAAATCCAAAAAAAATTAGAAAACTTCACCAAACTCTTCGACGTCGAAATGTTAAGATAAACAACTTAACTACCCTTATTCGAGACTTAAAATCTAAAAATTTAATTTCGGAAGATGACAGTTTAATTTTAAACCAATACAAAGGAATCGGAAAGGAATTATTCACTGTGTACAGAAAAAAATTGATGCGAAGGAGCATGAAAGCAATAGTGTATAGCGAGGAACTTAAAAAATTTGCCTTGAACTTGAATTTTTACTCACCGAAAGCGAATAATTATGTTCGAAGAAACTTAGATTTATGTTTGCCTCATTTAAAAACCATTAGTCGTTGGTATCAGTCGGTAAATGGCAATCCTGGATTTACAGAAGAAGCATTTACCACTCTTCGAAAAATAGTTGAAATTGCAAAAACTAAAAACGAAAGAGTTATCACTAATTTAGTTTTTGATCAAATTTCGATTAGAGCTCGAAGAGAATGGGATGAGCATAAAAAAGGACATGGGGTTACGTAGAAGTTGGTTCAGATCCTGAATGTAATAAAATGCTCGCACAGCAGATTTTAGTATTTATGGTAGTGTGTATTAATAAACATTGGAAAATACCTGTTGGATATTTTCCAATTACTTCCTTTACAGGAGACCAAAGAAAAAATGTAATAGAAATTTGCTTAAAAAATCTAATAGATACTGGGGTTGAAGTAGTAGGCATTACCTGTGACGGTCTTCCTGCGAACCTAACGGCCGCAAAATTATTAGGGTGTAATTTGAAAAGCCCTAAAGGTTCGGGCTTTTAACATTGAAAACGTTGGTAGTTTTATGTTCAATTTATGCAATTATGATTGGAAATATTTAAAAAAATTATACGAAATACAAAATGAACAAGGGCTGCATTTTGGTAATAAATTAATAAATAAATGAAAGTGAAATTTGCCGTGCAGACCTTAAGTAATTCTGTGGCAGATGCATTGTTATATTTGAAAACAAAGGGACATGTTGATTTTGCAGAATGCGGTGCTACTATAAAATTTATTAAAAAATTTAATGATATTTTTGATATTTTGAATAGTCGAAATATCAAATGCAACAATCTCAACAAACCTATTTGTTCTTCAAATATTGATGAAATCAAAAAATTTTCAAAAGAGGCTGTTTTATACATAGAATCATTAAAGTTTAAAGATTCTATGGAACCTGTATTAGAATCTAAACGGCATACCGGATTTTTAGGTATTATTTTGTGTTTGAAGAATCTTGAAACTATTTACGATAAATTTATTGAAAGTGGACTACTGGAGTATGTACCGATGTATAAAATTAGCCAAGACCATTTAGAGTTGTTCTTCTCGTCAGTTAGGTGTCGTTTAGGCTATAACAATAACCCAACAGTTAGACAGTTTGCCGCTACTTATAAAAGATTTTTACTACACGTTCAAATTCAAAATACCACCGGAAACTGTTTTCCACAATTAGACATTTCAATACTACAGGTAAATATATTCAAATCATCAGTAAAGCTCATAAATGAAACCTTATCTCAGCGACAGACATTTTTTTCTGATCAAGATTTAGACCAAAGCGAGGAAAATAGCGATGTAACGGACCAATCAGGATTGCACTTTATATCGCAGCCATCAGTAATTTGCGACCAAAATCAGCCTGAGAATTTAAATGGCATTGTAAATGTAGACCTAATACATCAACCTAACATAGAACTAACAGAATACCAGACTGACATTGTAGAATACGTTTCAGGTTTTGTGGTTAGGCATTTATACACCAGAATTGTATGCGATTCTTGCTTGGATTTATTACATTCAGATCAGGATAAACATTTATTAATAGATATAAGAGATAGAAATAATAAATTAAAAAAGCCATCATTCGATGTAATAAAAATTTGTAAATTTATAGAAAAGGAAATCAGAATAAGTATTAAAAGTCATATTGCAATATCTAGAATCATTTACAATAAAATAATCTTAAGGGCCCAAGAAAGATTTTGCAACAATACCGTTTTCTTGGAAGCAGAATGCCACAGAAATTTGTTAATTAGGTGTATAGCAGAAAAATATTTAAACATACGATTTCACTATATAGCAAAATTAGAAAATAAAAAAACATCACTGCGATCTTTCTACACAAGAATAATTAATTTTCAAGGAATGTGATGCGTTAATGTTTTTTTAAATTTTTAGGTATTATGTAATTAATTTTTAAAACAAAAAAAAATTCAATAGAAAACAATTTGCATTTGTATATTTTTTTGTTCCCTTCTTATTATATAAAATTGCTCCGCCAATGCGCGATTCAGTCATACGTTAAATATTGTTATCTAATTTTCTTCTTTCTCTTTTCATGAAAAATCAAAACATAAATAAACAAAAACGGCTTCACAACAAAAATTGTTTTGTTCTATCTATAGTTAATCTAAGGTATGTAAGTATGTAATATCCGTTATTTGTTTATTTGACTTTAGTGTTTGGAAATGCGTGGCTTAAGTGAATAATCACCACGTTCAAGGTTACCCCTGCCTTGTTGCTAAACATATTTTAGATAACCACAGTTAATAATATTGTAAATTAACAACAAACAGAAAAAGTGAAAACGATATACGAAACATTACAATTTTGTTTATATTGTTTAACATCCATTTGGATGAAAAACCCAATCCGTTAATAATTTGATCAACATAATGATAATGAAAACAAAATCAGCTGATGTATTATTATTTTTGACTACAAGTTAATGTAGAAAGAAGAAACCGCATTTCAACCAAATTGTTTTAGTGTTAGTAAAACCAAATATAATAATTTTTTAAATCTTATTTGGTTTTTAGCCTTGACACTATGACTTTTCTGGAATCATAGAGAATTAAAATTTGTTATGTGACAATTAATTAAAACACAAAAAAAATTGTTAATAACAATTATCGAAAATCGAAAAATATGGCAATAAATATTTATTTATATTTACATAGCCAAATTAAATGGAAAAATTTCCACATAAATTGTTGGTAAATAAATGTAATTATGTAATAAACTAATAGGAATTTCCGAACATACAATATTTTAAACATGCACGAAAAACATACTACAACAGCGCCATTAATATTATGTAGACGAAATCAAAAATTATGGGAATATATAAGATAATTCAAGTGGTGTATTTCTTGAATGGTAATTTTTTTGTAGCGACACACAACATATTCCAATTTTTGGAACTACGATGATCGTCGCTATTATATACGGACGAGTGACGACCAAGTTAACAACATAAAAAATACAATACATAAACAATTGTAAAATTGTGTTGATATTGAACACATACTAGTATACTTATAGAAATTATTTTTGTTTCAACTAACACACGAAAACGAGACACTAAATAAAAGCAGCTAGAAAGGAGTAAAAGAAAATTATTTTATTTTAGTTTTTAATGTACGAGTAGCAAACAAAACCGTTTTTGTTTTATAAAATGAATTGGATTCAAATGTTTTCAAATCCAAATCATGTAAATAATAAATACCCCTATTCCCTTGGTCGTGTCACTTCATTCGACGTGATAATTGTCGCGTCACTTCAACTTTAAATTGGTATTCTCTTAGTCGATCGAAGTGATAATATAAGAGAATGCGACGTAAAAGAATGTTCGTCACTTCAAACGACGATTGTCGCATCGATCGACTAAGAGAATACCAAAATATGATTGTCGGTACAAGTGACAAGTGACACGACTAAGGGAATAGGGGTGAAAATTGAAGATATCCCTATTTATTTACTTCGTTTCTATATTTTTACAGTCGGTTCTGGTTGTAGATACATATGTATATGTAAATAACAAAAGAATATATTTATGGAAATTTTCAATGTGTTTATGTTGTTTTGGTTTTTAATATACCTAGCCAGTTTGACGAAATATCCGTATTTTAAACAAATTACAATTATATAACCAAATAGGATACATTTAGCAGTTCAGGTGCAAAAAAAATATTTTGTATTCGATTACATAATAATACATATACATAAATACATAATACATCTGTATGCATTTTAAGTTCGTAGTTCGTAGTTGCATACCAAATTTTTACTATTTATTGAATTTTGGATTATTGAGCCGTATATATAGTATGTACATATGTATATACAATAGAGGAATATTGTGTTTATATACATATATAAAAAAAAAAAAAAAAAAACAAGAAAAAAAACGAAAAATGTTGAATATGTATATCATTTTATGTTTTATGGGTTTTAAATTAACTTTTGAAATTTCAACCAAGAACACAAAATAAATTGTTAAATGAAATATCTTAAAAGTAACCAATATAATCTTTTTCGATTCATTCCGAAGAGACGAGAGACAAATAATGTCACCATGTTCTGATTTTACCAAAAAAATAAATTTTTGAAACTCTGCGATTGAAAGCGAATGCTATACATCAAAAGCACTTATATAAGTATTACATTTACAATTTATTAAAGAAAATATAACATAATGTTTCAATTTAGGTAATAGTTTCATTGAAGAAATGGAAGAAAGCTTCGTAAATTAAACCAAAGTCTTTGGACCAGATGAAAAGAATTCAGAGTGGCCTATAAAAATATATTTTGAACATTTTTATTTACAAATATAAATAATTTGATATTAAATACACCTGTCCCTCGATTAACACGGTACTTGATTAACGCGGATTTGATTTAACACGGTCAACGAATTGAGACAAAGTCTTGATTAACACGCACAGAAGTTTCGATTAACACGGTTTTTTAATCAAACCTAAAAGGAAAAGTATAAAAATGAGCATGAATAACATAAATATTTATTAGTCGTGATTAACACGGTTTTGAGGTACACGGTAATTTGGCGGAACGTAATTACCGTGTTAATCGAGGGACAGGTGTATATCGAAATGTAATTTGCGAACAATTTTAATTGAAATTAATAATTATTTAAAATTTTTCATTTGTATAATGTTATTTTGTTCTCAAAATATCATCATGCTTCGTGCTCCTTTAAACAATTTATGTTCATTTGCGTAAAGTAATAAAACTAATCGTATACATAGTAATCTATGTACGAAATGAAATTTTAAAGAAACACGAAGCCTGACCATGTTTGAGAATAAAAATCAATTTACTAAAATGTAAAATTGTGAGTTAAAATTTTATTAATTTCAATTAAAATTGTATTCAATATATTTAATTTCAAATTATTTATATTTATAAATAAAAATTTTCATTTAAATTGAAAATAAAGACAACACAAAATCATGAATTTTAAAATTTCATATGATTTTGTTTTCGTGTCGTAGGAAAATAAAAATCTTTATTCCTATCTTTATTTTAGAGATTTGGGTTTTTTAAAATAATGTGCATTTTTAAATGCGTACACACACAAATAAAATATAATTCGAAAAATATGAATAGGATACACTGACAAAATTCTCAAAATAAAAAAATCTATAAGCGAATGGTATGGTATGGAAACGATCGTTCGTTTCTGAATATATACACATACTAATGAAACTTAATCATATGGTTGCGTTTTTTATTGTTTCGTTCATTCATAAAGTTTTGTTTACTATACTCGTATAGTATAAAAACGAAAGAATCTCCTTTGGTTTCCTTCACAATAATGTACAACAAGGATAGGAACAAAATCTTCTATAATAAAAGTCATGAAAATTCCATACATATGAAATAAAAAAAATCAGGTTCTATGTGTATTGGTGTATATTTGGCATCACTAAATTTATATGCGTTAGTTAACTAAGTATAAAGGTGTTGGTGTAGAAACAAGAAAAAAAAATTCAAATTTACGTTGAATTGTTAGTGTAACTAATACAGACAAATCTAGTGGAATCAATAAATGTATATGTCTGTAAAAGAGAGTTTCATGACTTTTATCAAAATCTTCTATAATAAAAGTCATGAAACTCTCTTTTACAGCCATATACATTTATTGATTACACTAGATTTGGCTGTATTAGTTACACTAACAATTCAACGTAAATTTGAATTTTTTTTTCTTGTTTCTACAACTAACACATACACCAATACACATAGAACCTGATTTTTTTTATTTCATATGTATGGAATTTTCATGACTTTTATTATAGAAGATTTTGCTTTAATTATAGAAGATTTTGATAGGAACATAATTACAACTAGGTGTTGGTAGCTTTTTTTACTAGAGCACATACAGTCAGTCCATAAATATCTTTAATAATTCGTATATATTTCTAATAATAATTCGAATACCATTTTAATATATGAAAAGAAACATTCTTATATCCTTTTCTGTGCTGCAACTTTAACTTTAACATCACCAATATGTAAATAATAATAATAAATAAAATTGTGCACTTACACTTATTCATATAACTTGAAACTTCTATACACTGACAATTATTGTATTATTGATTGTATATATATACTCATATATATAACACTTTGTGTGCGCACGTGGACGTATTAAAAAAAATAAAAAAAATTTTGGATGGATTTTTTTTTTTTTTTTTTTAAATCTATGCAATCTTTTTCTGGGGCTCAAGGCACTCCCAACTCTTTCGCAGTTAATTTTACCGTCCTACTTTACGCAGTAGTAGCCAAATCGAGGACGTTCGGCTATAGACCCGCTTTGTATAAACCACCTGCACATTGCATTGCTTCATGTCAACCTATAGTGCTGACATGAAAGGTGGGTCGGCCCATGGATTCTGCACTCTCATCTCAACAGGGGGTCATAGTTGTGTTCATCGTCATCACCGATCGTAATCGGATGATGAAAAATCCCTTTTGCATCCGGCCCCTATCGGGATTCGAACCCGGTACCTCCCGATCCAAACACCGCAGCTTTAACCACTGCGCCGTTTGCTCGGTAATTTTTTTTGGTTTTAATTCTATTATTTTCTAACAAATTTCAATAAAGTATTTTTTTTTTTTCATTTTCTTTATCCATTTACTGGCTATGTTCTTCATTCTAGTTTCTATATGCATAAACCTACATACACACAAATTCAAATTTAGGTATATTATACAATTTAAATGTATGGTAGTAATACGTCATGCGACGATCAACGATTTAAACTTTTTACCGCTGATTATTTTGAGCGCCAGTTATATTCTTACTCTCTCTTGTATATTCCTTATACTCTCTGACGAAATACACCACCCTAGACATTTCCAGGCGATGATTAATTTACTTTATAATAGGTGGAACTTTACCAAAGGGTTTTTTTATTGACTAAAATCATAAATTTAAATACAAAATTTGCTGTAATTCAAAACAGATGTCACTTTATTTAATTTTTTACATATTTTTTACATTATGTAAATTTAATTGCCATGTAAAAAATACATTTTTTACGCGTAAATTTGGGCGTAAATTATACGAGGTAATTTACCTGCACAACACTGAAATTCTGCCTCACCCGCCTTACTGCCCAGACCTTGCTCCTTCCGACTACCACCTATTTCGATCCATGCAGAATGCCCTATCAGGAATACGCTTCACTTCAGTTCAAGGTATCGAAAATTGGCTCGATCCGTTTTTGCCCGCCAAGCCGGCACAGTTTTTCTGGGATGGAATCCATAAATTGCCAGAAAGATGGGAAAAAGTATGGGGTAGCGATGGGCAATACTTTGAATAAAAAATCTTGTAACATTTTTCCATAAAAAAGGCTCAAATTTCATAAAAAATTCCGGTTTTTAATGCATGCACCCAATACGAGATTTGGTTCAATACAATATTAAAGGTATGCAAATTTTAATTATTTCATGTTTTTCCTTTGTAACTACAAATATTTTTTCATCATTTTTATTTTTTAAAATATCAAAATTAAATTTAAAGAATAATTTTTGAAATCGATAGTTACATAGATTTGTGATTGAATCCAATAGTTTAAGTGCCTTAGAATTACGCGGTCGTACTATTAGAAAAGAAATTAGTTGTGTTCTTAGTAACTTTGATCCTGTGGGTTAAAGTCGAATATCGAAAATCCTAATGGGGAAGTTTTTGTCTCTAGTTTGTTAGACATTGATTATTCTAAATTATTATAAAAAAAAAATTTAAATTTTTAACATGGCGGAATTAGATATTAACTTGGCGTTAAAAATTATCCCGGAATTTGAAAATCTCGATAGATTTTTATCATGTACTGATATGATACATGATTCGTTAAAAAATTCCGAAATACCCAAATTTTTGAATTTGCTAAAAGTTAAGCTTGTACGAAAGGTTTACGAAATCGTGAAATTGGAAGAGTTTCAGAATTGGAAATCTCTAAAAGATGCGCTTAAGAAACAATTTTCATCTAAACGATCACTCAAATCAATTCAATTAGAATTAAATTCAATAAGGCAAAAGCGATCTGAAGACGTAAAAACTTTTTCAAATCGTATTGAAATATTACTATATTCTTTAAACGAAGCCTGTCTAACTGAACCAGACATAGAATCGGTAAGAGATATTAAAAAATTAAACAACAAAATGGCTCTAAGGTCCTTTCAAGAAGGATTGCAAGATCCCATAAAATTGATGGTCGAAGCTTGTAGATTTCCAACTTTAAAAGAAGCGATTACCAAAGCGTTGGAAGAGGAAGCAATACAGAAATATTCTACATCAAATTACAGTTCTACCCCGAATTCCTTTTCTCAACATTCTAAACCATTTCCTTCCAGTTCTACGAGTAGTGTGAGATGTCAGCTTTGCAACAGAATAGGTCATAAAGCATCAACTTATTTTAAACTGCAATATTCAAACAGTTCTACACAAAACAAACCCATTTTAAATTCAAATTAAAGTGATCCTAGAAATTACAATTCAAAAATTATCCACAGCTCTACGTAATCTATAGCCTAGCCACGGGCAAACTATTCACAGTCCCAAATGGATTACGAGTAATTGGTTTACTGTTAGATATTCAATTACCACAAATCACTATATACCCGACTTTCACGGTATGCACAAGTTATGATTAAAAAACTGTTTTTTTCTATTTTTTATTGTATAACTCCCAATAATATTGTTTTTTTTTTTTCGTTCTTGCCTCACAGAATTTTTTTCCCAAACTCCCTTTTTTTTTCTTTCTTTTCTAAAACAATCATTTTTTCCAAAAAAATTTCCAATATTGCTCTGATTAAAAATTTTCCAACCGGAACTACTTAGGTTTACTTTTTTTTTCCTTTGTGCATCAGAACCTTTCCTGAACCGTTCCCTAATTTAACCTACTGTAGATTTGTTCTGTAGTGCCAGTAACATGCATTTGTTACATTCGTGGGGACGTACCACACACCCTGAATGTCTCATCAAGCCGGGCACCACTAACCACCACGGAACTTGATTTTGAATTTTCTAACTACACCATTCATTCAGGAACGAATATCCTTGATATGGTAGGTTCCAAGATTTTTGCCTCCATCATTTACTAACTCATACGCAGTGTTTCCTAACTTATTGAGTACAGAACATTTAAGGAATTTAGGTGCCAGCTTAGCTGAAAATTTAGCTATGGCATTACTTTGCACATAATTCCTAACAAATACCGTTTGCCCAATTTCTAAACTTCGTTTCTTACTCCGGAGGTTATAATTATGACAAGATTTTTTGTAAGCATCTTCCAAATGTTTCAACACTACACTCTGACAGGCACCTAGAGTATTGCTTTTTGACTCCGCCGAAATAATTCCCTAACCTTCTAAGCTTAGTAGCTTTAACAGATCGTATTCCTTGCCATGCATGATCATGTGCTGTCCAAACATTAAAAAATGAGGAGAGTACTTCGTCGCATCATGTATAACATTTCGCAGAGCACAGGTAATTTCTGGAAGGTACTGATTCCACGTAGTGTGATTGTCGTCAACATAAGCTCTCAAAGCCGATAGTACAGATCGATTGACGCGCTCCGATGCATTCGCTTGGGGACAATAACGCGGAACAGGTGAATGTTGGACACCGAACTTAGACAAGAAACTCTGAAAGATTTTAGACGTAAATTGTGGACCATTATCAGAGACAACATACTCAGGTACGGAAAATGAAAGGAAAATATCTTTCTCTAAGAATTTGATAATCTCTGAGGCGAGAGCTTTTCGAAACGGTTTCAGAAAAATAAATTTAGAATAGTGATCCAAAACGATTAAAATGTAAGCATTTCCGTGTTTGGATCTAGGGTAAGGACCAAGAAAGTCAACACATAAACGCTGCATGGGCCGCACAACTACTCTTTGCCCACCCATCTCGGTTCTGGTGGAGTAATTTACTGGCTTAATTTCCTTACATTTATGGCACTCGCTGACATAATGTCGCACATCATTTGCCATTTTAGGCTAATAAAAGTATCGTTGAATTTTTTCTAGCATTTTCGCAGAACCAACATGAGCCGACGTAGGAGAGTTGTGCGCTTGTACCAGAATGTACATTACCAAGGCATGAGGTAGGTATAGTTTCCAATTTGGTACGTCAGACATAGTAATAGAGAGATATTTATTTGCCGAAGTGTTGATTAGGACTTTGCCATCAGATATTTTAAAATTAGGGAAAGAGTCAGACGAAGATAGGATTTTAGAAATTAATTCTAAATATTCAGTAGATTTGAACGATGAGGCGTCGAGGTTAATATTAAAGCCACTATCGTTCAGAACGATCTCTTCCATAAAGACTCTCGAAAGTGCATCTGGTACGACGTTCTGTGATCCACTACGATGCTGTATTGTGAAGTCGAATCCTTGCAGTTTCAGACTCCAACGCGCTAGCCTGCCTGTGAGCTCTTTCTGGCCCATAAGGCATTTAAGGCTTGCGTGGTCAGTGATGATGGTGAAAGGATATCCCTCGATAAATGCTCGGAACTTCTTTACGCTAAGCACAGCCGCAAAACACTCTAGCTCGGTGATGGAGTAATTTCGCTGAGCTGCGTTCAACTTCTGAGACATATATGCGATGGGATGTTCCTCCCCATCATCACCTTCCTGCAACAACACCCCTCCGACACCAGTTGTACTAGCATCGCACTGAATCACAAACGGTTTGGAAAAATTTGCGTGTACCAACACTGGAGCATTTGAAAGCGCCATTTTGACACTATCAAACGCTTGCTGGGCTTTCGAGGACCAAACACATTTTGAGTTCTTTTTGGTGAGATCTGTTAGAGGCGCAACAAGAGAAGCAAAGGAGGGAATAAAGCGCCGATACCATCCCGCCATTCCTAAGAAACGACGAAGTCTTTTAGGAGTAGTTGGTATTGGATAATCGTGTATGGCTTTTACCTTATCCGGGTTTGTTGAAAGGGTTCCGTCGCCAACCACATAACCTGGATAGTTGATGCGTTTGAGGAGGAAGTTGCTTTTTTCAAGGTTTACTGTTAAACCAGCATCAAACAATCTTTTAGCAACAATTGAAAGCAATTCGAGATGATCTTCAAATGTCCTAGAAGCAATTAGAAGGTCATCCAGATAATCTAAGACGCGATCGTGAAATTCATTAGGAATCACACGGTCCATTAACCGGCTCATACTCTGAGGCGCATTACAGAGACCAAATGGCATAACTTTAAATTGATACAAAGGGCGACCAGGGACCATAAACGCCGTCTTATCTCGGGACTCCTCATCCAACGGGATTTGCCAAAATGCATCTTTCAGGTCGATACTTGAGATAAATCTTGTTTCCTCCAATCGGCTGATGAGTCCGTCGATTATAGGCAGTGGATACGCATCCTTTTTCGTCACTTCGTTCACTCGTCTTGCATCCAAACAAAGACGGACCTTGCCATTTGGTTTCCGAACTAATGTCACGGGTGAACTCCATGCACTTCTAGATTCTTCAATTACTCCCAAAGACACCACCCGATCTATCTCACCAAACAAATCAGCTTGTACCACAGGAGATATGGGATAGTATCGTTGTTTGATGGGCGTAGCACCTTGTCGTCAATATTGTGCGAAATTATTGATGTTTTGCCAAGACCGTTTTTGTTAAACGATGGAAATTGTTTAACGACTGCATCAAGGCGACATTTTTGATCATGGGAAAGAACGTGGAAGTCAGAATCATCTTTATCCAACTCTGAGATACATTTTGGAATTATTTTAAATAATTTCCAAAAATCTATGCCTAAATATAGAGCTTGTTTTAGGCTTGGAATTAGATAAATATTCATTACTTTCTGTTCACCGTTGTAGTAGACAGTAGCCCTAAAATATCCTATAACACGCTGCTTTTGCCCACCTGCGGTTTTGACTTCCGAGGATATGCTATGAATTTTTATATTAGGATTTAAAAGATACTTTTCACAACCCTGTCCCAACGCAGTAATAGAGGCACCACTATCCATTAAACCTTTATACGGTACCCCATTAATACCAACGTTGGCGTATGGTCTATCATCTAAATGCTCGGTAATGAATGTTTCCGAAATTGAAAAATTTAGTGTTTTGCGTTTGTCCCAATATTTACAAACACGAGATTTATCTTTATCCGACCGTTTTCTTTTAGATTGATTTGAGATTACCGAGGTACTATTTTCAGGACAAAATTGCAATTTAGAATTTGGAATAACAAAATTGGGTTCGGCCGAATATTTTAATGTTGATTTTGCTGGGAGTTGTTGGTCAAAATTTTTGTCACATATGGTTGGTATGGCTGCCGTGTGTTTCGAGGGTGGTTCATGGCAGCCCCTTGAGTCCTCGTCTCGACGTTTCCCGAAGAATAACACTTTGAACAGTTACTTCTTGTGCATCCGTCTTTTCCACATCCGCGGCAAAATAACCGCAGAGGTTTTGAACATTTAGCAAAAGTGTGTCCTATATCAAAACAATTCCAGCAAATAAAATTATTCGGTATATTAGGCTTTACTGACGAATTGTAATTTTGCTGAAACGCATCAATTTGGTTCGGATTTTGGTTAACTTTTTGGAATTGTCCGACATTAGGATTTACTGATGAATTATAATTTTGTGGACCAAAGTTTGAAAACGAACACTTTTGATTTTTGTCCGAGACAAAGTTTTGATTAATATTATCAGTGGTCACACCAGTTTGATCTACTACAGGGTTTACAATTTCACTCACGTGATATTGTGGTCTACAAAACTTGTCGGGTACATAATTGTGCCGTTTCCACATATCTTCGAGAGCGACACATCTTCTTACCAAAGCACTAATGGAGGCAATATCTTGGTCAGCAAGATGATTCTGAAGACCAACGTTCATGTTGTAGCGAAGCATTCTTAAAATATCCGAATCCGGAATCGGAATTCGGAATCGAAGAGTCAGGGAAAGAATTTCGTTGTAAAATTCGATGAAAGATTCTCCTGTTCTTTGTCTGTGAGAATCAATTAGCCTACGAATATCGTCATCTGTACGTCGATCTTGAAATCGCTCAATAATTGCAGCTTTAAGTTCACCCCAAGACGAATTCGGATTGCGCTCAATGTAGCACCAATACCAATTAGAGGCAGATCCCTTCAACAATACACTAAATTGGTCCCTTATTATGTATTCAGTGACTTGGTATGTACGAGCTAAGTGTTCTACTTTAAAGAGAAATCTCTCTACTGGTACGCCATCCGTAGAACCATCGAAATCAATTTTCCAATTCGACAATTGATGTTTCCGATCATACGACCCGACCACAGAAGTTGGTTGAGTAGCAAAGATAGGCATTGGTTGTGGTTGTCCGAAAGGTTGAGTTTGAATATTGGAATTTGGACACGAAAAATGTAATGTGTTATTATAGCCAGATGGTGGAACTGAAAAATATTGTGGAATCGGATTTTGTTGAGCATTTGCCAATGCCCTAGTGGTCAAATTTAAATGTTGCATACCTGAATTTATCTGCTGCATTGTACTCGTATTCTGTGATATTTGCTCATTGGTTACAGCAGGTTTATTTTCGACAAAGCTTACTGTATTTGTTGAATTTTTCGAAACCGTTGATTCACAATCCGAAAGTTCATCCTCCGAAGAAGATAATTCCTCTATTAAATTTTTCCTGCTTTCTTCAAGTATCCTAATCGTTTCGTTTAATGAAATATTATCTGTCACAGATTTCTGGATGTGTTTTTCTAAAATTTGACCTTCTTTTAAAGCATCCATACAATTATTTTTGTAGCGCCTTGTAACTAATACTAATCGCTCCAATCTTTGTATCACATGCCAAATTCTAGTCAACACCCCATGGAAATATTTCGGACTAACTTCTTCATTCTTTAGACTCATCACCCAAGCTCGATGTTCCTGTAATTTCCCAACGCATTTTCGAATCTCGCGATCTGAATTTTTCGAAGCTTGTTTATGGGGTTTGCAAGGCTGAAGAATAGGATCATTAAATTCTTCATCAACTAATATCTTTAGCCTTGCTAATCTCTCACCTGGACTACCCTCAATATTTCTTACATTACATTCGACTAAAAATTCATCTGGTTTTAAATAACTAATATTAAAACCCTCCATTTTTATTTACAACACGATAAAAAAATGTTATTCACAAGTTAATATACACAAAAAAAATAAACAGAAATTATATACAGGTGACACGACGCCACAATAAATATTACCCAGGTAAATACCTAAATAACTGATAACGTATTATTTTACTACAATATTATAGTTACTCAAAACAAATCTCACCGCTTGCCTCAAACTTAAAAGCTGTACTCGCTACCAGCAAAAATTCTTATGCAAAAAAAAATCAAAAAAACCACACTCGCTGAAACCGAACAAAAAAATTGATCATTTACTAATCGAGAAAAAAAATTAGTCCGTGAAAAAAAATGTGTTTAGCTTGATTATTTGACACGCGATGTATAGAAGTCGTTGTGAAGAAGTAGGATGACCGCAACTCCCCAAAAATAAAAAAAAATCAGAAACTAAAATGGAAAATATAAGTGGTTTGAAACGGTATCTATTTTATTTAGTGTACGCCAAAAATTGTTAAAAATCAAATAGAACTAGAGAACAAATCTTAATGGTTCCATTTGGTAAATCACCCAAAGCAAAAGTTGTCTCACCACTATATTTAACTTCGACCAAAACTTGAAATTCTGTTTTTCTCACCTGCTCATTAACAGTACACCAGTATCAATGAATAAACTTTAAGTGCAAAATCAATCCAAATCGGAGTAAGCAAAAAAATCTATTTCAGAACCTAGTGTCCCAACGAAACAATGAAAAAAACAAAAAGAAATTTGGAAAAATTTGAAATATGAAAATTCACATCGTAAAATATTTTCTGGTTTGATTTGAAATCCTCGGAAGTATCAACCATCCTGGCTTTAGAACACTATTCAAAAAGTCAATCCACAACCTAGGAGAATTGAAAGTATTTCCCAAACCAGCAGATGTTTCACACCTCACAGGAAATCACAACCACACAAAATCTTCATATAAATAAACAAAGCCAATTTGGGCGCCATAATGTTACCTTACCACTTCGGAGAGACACGTCACCTGCTAGCTCTGTTCGGTGAGGTCATATTTTTTTTATTCGGTCGTGGGTCATTTTCTCTCGGTAAGCCAACATTATATTTCTGGAGAATCACGCCCATTCCCTCATACTTCACAACGACTTGATATTACCCCTTTTAACCGATCATGCTGTGTACATACCGATTAGTCGAAATAGGAAAGCGTATAGCCGCCAGATACAACAAAATTTTTGGGATAAACAATATGATATGACTAAAAATTTATATAAAGCCAAAAAATGTGGTTTACAGGAATACCTGTTATTAAATGATAATTCTGCACACCCAGGACACAGCACGATGCGATCCACCAGCACTGCAAACTTATGGGAATATCCTGATTGATATCCTCCACTCAGTAAACTAGTTGTAACCAAATTCACTTCCTCATCTGAATCAATGAAACGTGAACACCGGAGCAGTTTTTTTTTTTTTTTTTTTTTATTTTTTTATTTAACTTTTATTTACAGATTTTTTTATTATTAGTATTTTATTATTTACAATATCTTTAGTATAGACATATATACTATTTACACTAATTAATGGGTATAGTTATTTTACAATATTTAATCTATAGCCTATCCACGGGCAAACTATTCACAGTCCCAAATGGATTACGAGTAATTGGTTTACTGTTAGATATTCAATTACCACAAATCACTATATACCCGACTTTCACGGTATGCACAAGTTATGATTAAAAAACTGTTTTTTTCTATTTTTTTATTGTATAACTCCCAATAATATTGTTTTTTTTTTTCGTTCTTGCCTCACAGAATTTTTTTCCCAAACTCCCTTTTTTTTTCTTTCTTTTCTAAAACAATCATTTTTTCCAAAAAAATTTCCAATATTGCTCTGATTAAAAATTTTCCAACCGGAACTACTTAGGTTTACTTTTTTTTTCCTTTGTGCATCAGAACCTTTCCTGAACCGTTCCCTAATTTAACCTACTGTAGATTTGTTCTGTAGTGCCAGTAACATGTATTTGTTACAAATTCAGTTCCAAGTACTTCATCTAATACGGGAAACATGCAGGCATCTGGACAGTTGGGTACTCCTCAATGGATCCGAAACTATCACTAGAGTACTTAAATTACAACAATTCAACAAATTATAAGTCTAACGAAAAACTAAATTATTTCAATATCACTAATAATACTGTGTCTGTGCCACTAAATCCAATTTTTTCAGAACTAATTGTTGAAGATTCTAAGTTTCAATTTGCAAAAGAAAAATTATCCAATTCATCAAAACAATATAATATTTCTACAATTCAAAATTATAATGACAATTCTAATCCTATGACGTTTTTAAATCTAACCTTACCACATGACACAAACAAAATGTTATATTTCTTAATAGATTCTGGTGCAGATCTAAATATAATTAAAATAGAAAATTTAGATCCAGAATCATTATTTTATCCCGACTCCAAATGCATAATTACTGGAAATTCAAATCAACCTTTTGAGACCATTGGATTAACTAATTTAGAATTATATTTTCCAGATTTTATTTCATGTAAGCAAAACGTACAGGTTGTTCCGAATAATTTTCCTATAGAATATTCCGGCATACTAGGAAAAGATTTTCTAAATTTTTATAATTGTAAATTAGATTTCGCATTAAAAAACATTCAATTACTTCTAAATAATGCATTAGTGTCATACAGGTTATCGAAACTGCCTACAAGAATAACTATTCCAGCTCGCGCAGAGGCATGTGTTAAGATAAAATGCTCGTTGCCTAACCATTCTGAATACATTTGTTATTCAAAAGAATTATTGCCTGGAGTATATATTGCGAATTCCATTTTAAAAATTGAAAATGATTACGCACTAGTCAGTTTAGTAAATTCCAATTAATACGATGTTAATTTAAATTCTAATCTAAATATTGAAACTGAACCTCTAGATAAATTTCATATCTTTCATTTGAATTCCACAAATCCTAATATTCAAAATCGTCTATCATTGTTAGAAAAAAAAAATTAATCTTAGCCATTTAAATATTGAAGAACGAGACTGCATTTTATCAATATGTTGATTATTTAATGATGTTTTTCTTCTTGATGGAGATAAGTTATCTGTCACAGACGCAACATCTCATCAAATTAACGTTCTACCACATTCTACCACGTTCTACCGGAAAAATGCCAATTTCTTTCTCGAGAAATTTATTATTTAGGACATTTAATAACTAAATCAGGTATAAAACCAGATCCTACTAAAATTAACGCAATAAGGCATTATCCGACGCCAAAAACATCTCGTGATGTAAAATCATTTCTTGGCCTCGTAGGATACTACCGTAAATTTTGCCCAAATTTCTCTTAAATTAGTAAACCTCTAACGGATCTACTAAAACAAGATTATGTCTTCGTATGGGATGCATTCTGTGACGAAGCATTTACGAAAATGAAAGAATTTTTAATGAATCCCCCAATTTTACAATTTCCCGATTTTTCTAAAGAATTTATTCTTACGTGCGACACAAGCGATGTTGCGATAAGCTCAGTTTTGTCACAGGAGATAAATGGTGCTGACTTACCGATCGCATATGCTAGCCGTATTTTGAACAGTGCAGGCACACAGAAGGCTGGTCAGATGGAGAATAAGATTGGATGACTATGACTACAAAATCGTTCAACAAGCAGGAAAATTAAATAATAACGCAGATGCATTAAGTCGAATTGCTCTAGATATTCCTGAATGTAATGTGGTAACTCGTTCTAAATCTAAATTATCTGTTCCACTTTTACAAAACGAAGTTCTGTCCACTCCAAACAATCAGCCATTGGTAGTAGATACAATTCCTATTGCTTCAAATTGCCGCATCTGTCTGCAGGAGTGGTCTGGAAACTGCGTCATATCGGCAGTGTACTGCCCTCCAAAACATGCTATAAAAAAACTCCAGTTCTTGGATTATTTCAGCCAGCTGGGTAATACATTTCTTGCGGGCGGTGATTACAACGCTAAACATACTCATTGGGGTTCCAGATTAACATCGCCGAAAGGCAAACAACTTTATGATGCTATAGAGGAACAGTCGCTGGATTATTTATCTGCCGGTAACCCAACTTACTGGCCCACGGATAAAAAGAAAATTCCTGATCTAATTGACTTTTGTGTAACTAAGGGCATTCCACGTACATACGCTAAGGCCACCGATTGCTATGATCTGTCTTCTGATCACTCACCGGTAATAGTAACATTGAGTACCGATGTCCTAAGGAACGAAATACCGAATCGTCTTACAAACAAAAAAACTAATTGGGATCAATATAGGAGGCTAGTCGAATAAAAGTGTCTACTTAATATTCCTCTGATCATACCAGCTGATATTGATGCGGCGGCAGAAAATCTAAAAGATGTCATGACATTATCCGCTGAAAGGGCTACACCCGGCATAAGTAGTTCGGAAAAAGTTAATAAACTGTCACATAATATACAGGAACTAATCCAGGAAAAGCGAAAAATTCGCCGTCAATGGCAGCAAACAATATCACAGTTATTGAAATGGAAATTAAATCGAGCTATTAAGGGCCTAAGATTTGCTTTGAGGGAAGAAGAAAACCAGTGCTTAAAGAACTATTTAAGTGATCTCTCGGCAACCGAGAGGACAGATTATTCTTTGTGGAAGGCAACAAAAAATTTAAAAAGGCCAACAAATTCGAATCCACCGATTAGACTACCAACAGGAAATTGGGCGAGAAGTGATGAAGAAAAAGCCAATGCTTTTGCTCCTCATCTAGCAACAGTATTCGTCCCACACGAAGAAGATAATTATTTCGTGCTACCCCAGCCAACGGATGATGGTTTATCCTACAAACCTATAAAGTATAACTGGAAGAAAGTTAAGAATACAATTAAAACTTGCATAAGCCCGAAAAAGGCACCAGGACATGATCTCATTACTGGAAAAATGATAAGAGAATTGCCAGATAAATGCATACAACTAATAACATTTGTATTCAACGCGATCATGCGAACCAGCTATATTCCTCAAAAATGGAAGATATCCTTGATCACAATGATACATAAGCCAGGGAAAAATGAAACACAAATCTCATCATATCGTCCAATAAGCATGCTGCCCACAATCTCAAAGCTATTTGAAAAAATGTTATTAACGAAATTGAAACCAATATTAGAAGAACGGCGCGTTATTCCAGACCATCAATTTGGGTTCCGAAACCAACATGGTACTATAGAGCAAGTACACAGAACTGTAAATGCAATCAAAATCACCTTCGAGGAAAAGAAATATTGTTCTGCTGCCTTTTTGGATATCGCACAAGCTTTTGATAAAGTTTGGCATGAAGGACTAATTTACAAAATTAAAGAGCTTCTACCGAAGAAATTTCACTCAGTTGTGGGAAACTATCTTCTTCAAAGGCAATACATGGTAAAACAAAACAGCGCAACTACTTGCTTAAATGATATTAATGCAGGTGTCCCAGCTTTCTAGGACCAATATTATACTTGTTGTACACAGCTGATATACCTGTAACTAACAAAATAATAATATCAACATTTGCCGATGACACGGCCATCCTGGTGTCCCACACTAATCCTGAAATTGCCTCAAAGGAATTGCAGAAACATTTAAACAAAGTCGCGGACTGGCTGAAAGCATGGCGAATCAAAGTGAACGAAAACAAATCAACTCATGTCACATTCACGCTGAACAAACGCACCTGACCACCAGTGAAATTAAACGATAAAAATATTCCTCAACAAACGAAGGTAAAATACTTAGGTTTGCACCTGGATAGAAGATTAACGTGGAAAAATCATATTGAAACAAAGCGCAACCAAATAAAAATTACATTTTCTAAAATGTATTGGCTGATGGGAAGAAAATCTCAGTTGTCATTAGCTAATAAAGTTTTACTTTAAAAAGCGATAATCAAACCCATATGGACATACGGTATTCAGTTATGGGGATCCACCAGCACTTCAAACAGAGAACTCCTGCAACGAGCCCAAGCGAAAATACTACGCAGTATTACCAATGCTCCTTGGAACATTCGAAATAGTAATATACATCACGATCTTGGGATTAAAACCGTTAAAGAAACTATTAAAGAATTCAGTTCGAAATATTATTCAAAACTAGAAGCACATCCCAACGAATTAGCCAGGGAGATACTAAAACAGCCGCAATTTAGGCGACTGAGAAGAACAGATCCACTCGGACTGATGAACCTGTGAACCTGTGAATTTACTAAATGATTATCTTATACTTATAAGTATAATATAAATTAGTTAAATTGTGAGCACTAACAATAAGTATTAACATTGGTTAAGACTTAAAATATGTAATAATTTTTAGCTTAAGATTTGATTACTTCTTGTGAGTTTCTTATGTAGAAAGATTCAAGAATAAAGCCATTGGCAACATTTAAAAAAAAAAAAAAAAAATTAGTTTTTGGGCATAAACCAAATATACCAGATTCAATTTCGAAAAATGTAGAACTTCTCTACAATTATCATGACTATTTCTATGACCTTAAACATAAACTTCAACAGTCACATAAAATAGCTCATGATAAACTTTTGTTATGTAAACAAAAATCAAAACAATACTACGATAAGAATTGTGTTAGTAAAACATTCAAGATTGGTGATCAAGTTTATCTAAAAAATGAAAATAGAAAATCAAAGTTGGATTCATTATGGCTAGGTCCATATTCTGTAACAGAAATAATTTCACCAAAAAATACAAAAATTCTTTTCGGTCGATCTGAAAAAATTATTCATAATAATCGTTTAAAAATTTGTCACACTTAATTTTATTTTCGCCTGCGTTTAAATTAGGCATTCGTATACATATTTATGTAGTGTACATATATACTTATGTATATGTATGTGTTTTTAAGTTGAATCATTGATATTTGATTAAATCATGCTGTGTAGCTATATTTGAACATTCTATTTCGAATTTTAAAATTTAAATCAATAAAATATTAATAGATGAAAGAATATTTTGTGGTTATGATGGGAATGATGCAGATAATTTGAAGTTGCATAAACTTATAATTAAAAAAAAAAAAATATTATTGTTCAAATTTTGTATTATTATTTTATTATTGAAAACTTAACAGTATGGTTAAATATATATTTTCAACTTTTATTTTAAATCTAGTTGTAAAGGTAACTAATGAAACATGTGTCGTGAATTTAAATTATAACTTAGCAATTTAAAAATTTTTAATCAATCTTTTAGAATTTTTAGCTCAGAAGTAGAAAATTTTACATATGCAATTTCATAAAATATTAATTTTTGTAATACTCTTATGTAATATATTGTGTTTTGCTCATTAAGATATATTAATTAATTTAGTTTAAAGAATACATATTTAAAGGTTTCTCTTCCTTAATTTGCTAATAAATAATTCAATTTTTCAGGAGATAACATAGTTTCAGAATCAATCATTAATATGGGTATTAATTAATCCTGAATTTCAGAATTAAATTTTAGTTTGGTGATTTATTTATTAATTTGGATTGGTTTGTTCCCAGTTGCCTGGGTAGTTGTATATTAATATTATTTGTTGATTCTTAATTTACTTATTGTACCGATCTGAATTATTAATGATGCGAGGTTGTTGTGCTACTGTAACATTATCATGTTAAAGTATTTTTATAAATTTTATAAAATTATTGAATTTTAAGTATTTGTTTTATTTTCCTGATCGGTAGAAATTTATGATCAGTTTTAAGTAAAATTTAAACAATTCATTTGAGCGGTTTATTTAGGTAGGATTAATAATTTTTTTTTACAGGGTATTAAATACTGAATCAAATTGTTTTCTAATTAATTTAATTAATATTATAAATTATAAATTGACTAAATAAATAAATAAATAGATAAACAAAATGCGAATTTAGAAATGTTGGTTTAAGTTAAATTAAGATTTTATTTTTAAGAGAGTTCATTTATGTGAACAAAGTGGAATTATGTTAAATCATTTTGGAAGGCTAAATGTTTTTGAGTTTAATGGTTTGTCTTAATGTATTTATTGAAATTTAGGTGGTGGGATGTACACACAATCGTCAAAATTATCGATACATTTTTAAGAAAGTAAGGGTTCATTTTCATTGCATTTATTTATTGTTTTATTTACTTTGCATGCTTGATTTGGATATGTTTATATTTATTTTTTAATTAAGAGATCAAATTTCTGAATTATTGATTAGGTGCAGGATTTTGGTGGCGGAGATCTCTGCAATAGGTGAATGATGCTAATTGGATTTTTATTTAGGTAGTCTAATATTTTATAAGTTTTATTTTTGAGTTGCGAAAATGACTAAGGTGAAGGAAATCATTTTAATATGTACACTACCAGACATAAATATTTGGACGACATCCGGGATTAATCACTGGAGCTGATTTTGGGGTAGCTGATTTTGCTACTCGTGCAAATTACCGCTCAGTCGGCGTAAATAAAATCGTGGGCGTCTACAACGTTGCTTATTTTTGTTGATCTGGTTTCAATAAATTTCTTTTTATGAAACTGATGTTACCGTTTGATATAACATATTGTAGGGATTTATTTTGATAAGTTTCTTGTCGTTGCAATGCTTTTTTTATCAATTTTTTAACGCTTTCATCTATTTCTTTGGAGAGGCTTATTTTTCAATTCCTAAATTAAATTTTTGAATATATAGTATAGTTAAAATTTTTGTTCTAAAATATCAAAAATATCTTCTGCTAAAATCAATTACTTTATTGGTATTAAACTGTAATTTATATTAAAATTGCTGTTTCGTTAAATATTTACGTATATAGATTGAAATATTATACTAATTAAATGAATAGCATCGTACGTTATCTAGGATAAGGGAATTTCCCTTTACTATATTGCATTGCAAAATATTTGAGATGTTGATGAAAATGTTTCAACACTTTTGTCAGTTTAATTTAATTTAATTATATCTAAGTGTCATAGTTTGTTCAGGTATTTTTGTCTGATGTTGTAGTTGATATAAAGTATATTTAATTATATATATAATTGTTAGATCGTCTCCAAGCTACAGAAATGTCAGTGAACTCTCGCTCAACATCCAGAAACTCCAAGCATCCAGCAGTTAGGTAGCGTAGAAAATGTATTGTTCTTGTGATATCTATTTTATTTTATTTATCACTAACTAATTTATATAAATAAATTTCTATTAATTAAGTAGTAAAGCAATTTAGTTTTCAGTGATACCTGGGAAACACTATTTGAGTTTTATTAGTAAATATCATATATAGGTACATGTAGTACTTAACTAAATTATTGATATTCTAGACTTTTCTGCGTAGTATTATGATCAATGTTTAAATTATATTATATACTTTTATAAATAAATAATTAATTTCAACATTATTAATTTTCTTTTTTCTAGGTCTGTAGGAAATTGCAGATTAGTTTAAATTTAAGAGTATGGTTAAATATATATTTTCAATTTTTTATTTTTAAATCTAGTTGCAGTAGGTAAACAATTAATTAACTATTTACAGGAGAATGGTAACTAATGGAACAAGTGCTATGAATTTAAATTATAACTTAATAATTTAAAATTTTTAAACATTCTTTTAGAATTTTAGCTTAGAAGTGGGAGAGTTTACATAGGCAATTTCATAAAATGTTAATTTTTGTAATACTTGTATGTAATATATTGTGTTTTGCTCATTAATATATAATAATTAATTTAGTTTAAAAATATTTAAAGGTTTCTCTTCCCTAATTTGCTAATAAATAATTCAATTTTCAGAATATAACATAGTTCCAGAATCAATCTTTAATATCGTATGGGGATTAAATTAATCCTGAATTTCAGAAATGGATTTGACTTTGATATTATGGTGATTTATTAATTAAAATTAGTTTTCAGAGTTGCCTGGGAAATTATATCGTTTATTTTTATTTTTGTTGCAGTATGTAATAATTAATTAATTAGATATAGAAGGACCATGAAAAATAAAATAAGCGCTGGTTTTGTAATCTTAGCTTAGTAATTTTAAATTTTCTTAAATATTATATCAGGTAAATTTATGAAAGGCGGACAGGGGGATATTACAACATTAATAACTTTTTAAGTCCTGATTTAGATTTAGGGAGTCCTAAGTATCCCTGGATTCCAGAGAAATGATCATCTAATAATGTAGTTAGATTGTGCTGTCTTGTGCTAACCTATTTATTATATATAATACTAATAATTTACTATCGATCGCTTTGGTGTCTGTAACCGGGTCGAGTCTGTCCCTACTAATAATCCTATCCAATCATTCGGTTTTGTTATATGTAAAAACTGTGTACGATGGCTGCCTGGCCAGGGCAGATATCACACTATTAGACTAATGTGGTTATCGATGTGGCGCCTTTCTTTACTGGGTGAATATTGGTACGTTTGGCTTCATGAAAAGCTGAGTATGATGGTACATATTTCCTTGGTGAGGGAGAGTTATGATGTCGTGTTGTAACATGGGTATAGTGGTGTGGTATTCGCATTTATAATACGAGAGACTTGCTTAATGCTTGATCGTACATTCAAATCAATCAATCAATTATTTTATTAATTTTTATTATTATTATTAGTATTAAAAAAAATAAAAAAAAATATATATATATATATATATATATATATATATATATATATATATATATATATATATATATATACATATATATATATTTATATATTATTTTGTATAATTAAAAGTCCGAAACACCACAAAGCTTATGTTATACATATATTTTAAAAAGACAACCAAAGGTAGTTTTTTTGTTAAAACGTGGGAGGATTGTTGTGATGTATACCACTCAACTTCGTTATCCCCTATAAAATCTGTATCTTTGATATGTATGCATGGTTTGGTGTTTATGAGTATTATAATCAGTAACAATGTACATAACAATAAAATAAAGCTCTTTCTGGTTTGCTCTCTGACGTCATAACAAGGTGAATGATAATTTTGTAAATTAAAATATTATTCCTAATTTTTATAAATTCCTATGTATATTTCTAATTAATTTCCTATATAATTTATCATTATTTCTGAATATATAAATCAAGTGTACTGAAATAATTATTTTCATTAATAAATGTTGTTAATTAAATATATCTATAAAAATTCTGTGTGTGTTTATAATTTCAATCCACCGTTCGCAACAATTATATGCTCGTTGAATAACATACAGTTTTACTTTACTTAATGTATTTGATATTACAACGAAATATCGCTTTAACTTTAAATATCTTAGCAGATTCTTTACTTAATTTATCAAATTTGTAAAGCCCAGTTTTTATTACGCTCTTTATTAACTCGAGTTGAAAAAATGTTTCTCTGAAAACTCAGTCAATTTTTACACAAATATGTTTTGAACTCGTGTTAAAAGAGTAAATACGATTAAAGTATTAAATAATGTGTTAATAAAGGCATTAAACACAATTTCATACAAAAATATATATTCACAGGCAAAAAACTAAATGGAATTTATTTAAATTTTTATTGAAATATACTAATAAAGATTTTTGATTTTATTAAAAAATTGACATTTTTATTAAAAAAAAAAAAAAAAACGAAAAAAAATTATTGAAAATAAATTATGTTCAGCGGTACATAAGCTGTATACCCATTGTAGTTGTACCTCTCTTATCAAAATGAAAATGTCAAACCCATTTTCATTAATTTTTATAAATATGTTTTTCGAAATATTTATTGTAAAATAAAAAATTATATATTTAAAATTAAAAAAAATCCATTGCGAAGTATATTACACACATACATATACTACCTTTATACGGCACACATGTGGGTTTCCCTTTCGGTTATGGATTTGGTTATGGGGGCATATACTTGAACTCCTGCTTTAGTACTCGATATATTATTATTGTCACAAGGAACTGAAAATATATTCGAATATATAAATAAATAAACCCACCACAAAGAGACAGACCGGAGATATATTCTAATATTTCTTATTAAAATTTGTGAAGTTGTTGTTGTTATTAAAGCTGGTGCGGGTGATTTTTAGGATTAGGATGAGCTCGTTATATTATGAGAATATAAAACAACAACATTTGTTTTCTTTAAATCTAAATAATAAGACACAAACACGCACATACACACACACATACCCATAGTAATAGCAACGATAATAATATTGCGCTATTAGGATTGTACGAAATATTCTGCTGTTTACGTGGGTAAACTCATTTTGGATGTATCTTCTTGTAGAGCCCCAACCAAATAATTACAATTTTTTTTTTTTTTTTTGCTTTTTTGTAAATATGTATGCGAAGAAAAACAAGCTTGATAAAATACGTACAAGAAAACGTTTTCTTTCCATTGACTTTTCGTTTATTATGTATGTAGGGGAGAACGGGGCAGGTTGTTACACGGGGCAGGTTGTTAAAAAGAGAATTACTCATAAATTATTAATTTGACAATATTTGTGTGTGTGAGTGAAATGTTACATTTATAAATCTTCAGTCGTATCAGAAATTTCATTGTGATCAGTCGCATGTGAGAATAGAAAAAGTGATTTGTTAGTTTTGGCGCGCGGTAAGTAAAAAAATGCATTGTCACAATATTTTGTTTTGTAGGGTATTTAAGGTTAGTTTTCAGTAAGAAGAATAGTAAATGCATGCTTTCTTTACTTTATTACAGTTTAGAATAATTAATTTTATTGATTTATTGATAAATTCGTATAAAAACATTGAATTTTGTTGAAAGAACACGCTGGGGCAAGTAGTGACGTTTCTGCTGGGGTAAGTTGTTACATGTAACAACTTGCCCCGTTGAAAATCACAACCAGAACAAAAATCAATCTAAAAGTTTTTTGAATTTATTTATTCAAGGTTTTATACATTTATTATTGAATATTTCAGTATAATGAGAAATTACAAAAAAAAAACCAACCGAGGAGAAACACCCGCACATGTCATGCAAGTTGCGGTGACAAGAGTTTTGACTGAAAAACAAAAAATTCGGTCAGTGGCTAAGGAGTTGAATATAAATTGCCAAACACTATGGCGTTATGTAACAAAAGCCCGCACGACTGCAAGTTTATCAGAGGAAACTACAAATCTTGTACCATCCTCTACAAATCTTATACCATCCTACGGCTATAAAAAAAAATCTGTTTTTAATGATGAGGAGAGTAAGAAACTTGCTCAATATATGAAACATGCGTCCAAAATATATTTTGGTTTAACGCCAAAAGATGCAAGATCGCTAGCATATGAGTGCGCTATTTCATTAAATAAACAAATTCCTGAGCCATGGGTTAAAAACAAACTAGCAGGACCGGATTGGTTATCTATTTTTCTCAAAACGCACAACGACCTATCACTTCGAACGCCAGAAGCAACCAGTATTGGTAGAGCAATTGGATTTAATCGCGTAGCAGTGAATTCATTTTTCGATTTCTTGGCTGAAGTTAATGAGACTTATCAATTTACTGCAAGTGAAACTTGGAACTTGGACGAAACTGGAGTAACAACAGTACAAAAAATGGGGAAAATAATTGCCGAAAAAGGAGTAAAACAGGTGGCAGGTTTAACTTCAGCAGAAAGAGGGCAATTAGTCACAGTGTGTGTTGCAGTAAATGCTGCTGGTAATTCCATACCCCCTCAATTCATATTTCCAAGAAAGCGGTATCAAAACCATTTTATTCGTGATGGTCCAAGTGGATCCATAGGGGCTGGCAACAAGTCTGGATGGATGACCGTAGAGGAATTTTATAATTTCATGCATCATTTTATCCATCACGTAAAACCATCACTAGAACGACCAGTGTTGCTTCTCCTGGATAATCACGAGTCGCATTTGGCACTAAAAACCATTACTTTGGCAAAAGAGAATGGAGTAGTAATGTTATCCTTCCCTCCCCATTGCTCGCATAAATTGCAGCCCTTGGACAGGACTGTATTTTTTCCCTTCAAAAAGTATTTGTCAAACGCACAAAATGCTTGGATGCGCAACAACCCCGGCAAATCAATGACTATTTACAATATCCCTCAGCTCGTCGCCGAAGCACTGCCTAAGGCACTTGCACCGGAAAATATAATTAGTGGCTTCAGGGTCGCACCGTATAATCGAGAAATATTTGCAGAAGTGGACTTTTTAGGGTCTTCAGTTACTGATCGTCCTCAGAATAATTTAGACACTACCGATGCTCAGCGATTAGAACCGTCTACGGATACAATCGACCAACAGGTAGTAAATATGTTTTGCCTGTGCCTAGCTGAAAACCTCAAAAAAAAAATTTTTTTTTCTTTTGTAATTGCAGATTCAACACATGGATTACATTTCGAATGAAATTTTACTGCCTATCGATCCAGAGCCAATTCCAGTAACTACAGGAGGCGAAATAAACACAATTATTTTGGAAATTGATCCCACTATCAGTTATGAAGAAATTTCGATGGCGATAAACGGTCAAACAATGTTTTACGAAGATCTGATAACTGCTGGTAATACGCAAATATGCACAACAGAAGAGCCTGTCGCGTCGACTTCAGCAATTACTGCCGTCGCAACTGGATTCAATCCGGAAGCTACTCGTCCATTTCCTAAAGCAGGCCCTCGGTCTGTAAAGAAAGGTGGTAGAAAGAAGCGAAAGGCTGCCATTTTAACTGCCACACCAAAAAAAGAAATTGGGGACGCTGATGACAAAGCGTTACCAAAGAGGAAGAAGACTACATTAAGATTGCAGCTAGATACAGAATATTTTTGTCTGATTTGCATGGATCCCTATAGTCAGAGCAAACCCGGCGAGGAGTGGCTACAATGCAATAAATGCAAAGACTGGGCTCATTTAAAATGCGCAACTAAAAATGTTCCTTACAAATGTTACAAATGCATTTGAAATATTTAATTATAAGTAGATATAAGAATTATGGAAAGACTGAAAATTCCGTACCTGAATTAAACATGTTCCTTTAATTTCTATTAAATTTTATATTATACGAATTCATTTTTGAATATATTTTTGTTAAAAAAAAATTGAATATGTTTTTATTTATTAAGCAAAATGTTCCAGTTTGACTGTAACAACTTACCCCACTATGTGTAACAACTTACCCCAAGTACGGGGTAATTTGTTACAACTGACGGTATTTCTTAAAAGCTAATTTTATAATATTTAAAATTATTTTTATGTATTCTCACTTTCTTTTTATTGAAAGCAATATACCAAAATATTTGCTTCCTTAATAAAAATCGCTGCCATTCATATGCTTGTACATGTTACGCAATATGAAACAAAAAGTGTAACAACCTGCCCCTGTCTCCCCTACACAAGATTTTCCGTTTGACTCGGTTTTTCGTTTTGTAGTTTTTCAATGAAGTGAAAATAATATTTTTTTGTCGAAAAAAGTATTTAGGTCGCCTATTATTTTTTTCTTTTTTATATTCTTGTAATATTTTTTCGTATTTTTTGCTGCTTAACTGAGAACAACAGACGACAACGACAAAATAAAAAAAATACACAGAGAAGATCTAGAATGAAATTGGGTTTTGTTACAATAATTTTTCTTACATAAACGATTTTCATTTTGGTCTCTTATTTATTAGATTTTTCCCTCAGTTTTCTGTGTTTGTTGGTACACAATAAATAAATAAATAACAGTAATAATAATTTTATTTTTTATTTTGTTAGAATTTTATTTTTTTTTCTATTTAAGATTGTTTTTACAGTGGATTAATGTAATGTCGTTAATTTATTTGTGACCTTGTGACTTATTCAGAACGATATAGATTGATCAATAAATTTGAGGACATCATGTGGAAAATCCAAACCCGTAGAACCATTTAATCATTTTCAAATAGTTCTAATAGTATGCAATTGCAAGACGTATGAAACGTTTTTCTAGCCGCCATTTTGAGACTGCCATATTAAATTTCAAAATAGCGGTCTCAAAATGGCAATTGGTTCCAAGAACTACCTAAATGAAAATCCTAAATTGTAAGCCCTTGCACGACCCATAAACCAATTCTGCAGGAATATGGGGTGTTCAGTTGAGAAATCAATGTCCCATATACAGTGGTGAACACTTAAACGATTTTCACTTTTTAAATAGTAGGCCAGATAATAAAATGTATGTCAAATAAATAAGTAAAACAAGATGATTTGTATTCTTTAGTTACCCATTTGCAGGAATCAATTAAGAAATTAAAAATAAGTATTGTTATTAAAATGAAAACGTCTGGCCTTTGCGACGGCCAATCTAAAACATTACTGTTGTGATCCCTAAACCAATATATTAACATCTTGCGATGTAACAACGAAAACTTTTCACAATATTTAAAAATAAATTTCCAAATTTGCTTTTACAAAATTTGAGAAAATTTGGAAATTTATTTTTAACCTTGAAGTGTATTTAGAATCATTATCCTACATATTGGTCCATTCGCTCATTAATCCTAAATATTGGTCCAATGCCGCGCCTGGAAAATGCTCCCGACACCATATCATTTCCATTTCCGTGCGACGCGGTCTTTATTGTGTACTTTTTAGGTATTATTTTGCAAACTATATTCTTATCTTCAAATTTTTTTTTTTTTTTTTTGAAACGTTTGTCTTTTTGCATGCAATACATCAACGCAGCCCTGCAGCTCTATTATGAAAAAACGTAACTAGATGGTTATTTCCTATTCTTATTGAAGAAATACGTGCACGTTTCCGACGTTAAAAAACCCACGTTTTTTGGTTGGGTTTTTGAAACGTTTTTCGTTTTTTTGTAATATTAAAACTAAAATAATTTGGTTAGCGTTAAGTGTTAGAGCTTAACAGTAATAACAATTCAGTACACATGACATGCGAGATAATAAGCGGAACACTGCAGTGACAAGCAAACAGCGGGATAGAGGATATGCTAAGATGACATGAAGTAAACAAAACTAACAGTCATATCTTATTACAAAATATTTTTATTTTAATTTTTGTTAATTAAACTTCAGTTAGATTTCATTTAAAAGATTCACAAGAATCCGACAATGTTATTAATTATTATGAATATATTGATGTTATATATTATTAATCCACTGAAACCAAACATTGACAGACTATTTTTTCTGTTTTCCAGTATTCTATGTTTTTTCGATGTTCGCGAACGTTTTTTTTACTTTTTTTCAGAATACAGCTGCAGATTCATTGAGGCGCCATCTAATGGTCCTATCTGACACATTTCCTTCAGTTTGGTACGATACGGTTTGGTTTACTTCCTTGGCCGCTAGAAAAAGATGGTCTTTACTTTCAAAGCAAACGATCCTATCTTCCAAAGTGGTTATTTTTCGAGGTTGTGCACTTCTGCCCCTAGTTTTACAATTGCTACTCTCGTTGTATCACTTAATGGCATTATAAACTATCATCCTTGCGCACCATAACTCGACTGCAATCTTTCCTATTGGCATTTTTTATGTTTGCCCATTTTACAGTAAACAGTGAAATAAATTAGTGGAAATCCTTTTTTAATTTTAAACAAATCACTTACCCTTAAATTTTCTGTTTTAAACTTTATTTATTGCCCTGTTCCTAATTATACGTCCACACATTTAAAGGATTTTTTGGCTATACAACCAATCCTTAAATCGTTACCATTCAGCAAATTATAGATAAAGGAAAAACAAAGAACAATGAAACAAAATGGGGTAAACGAAATAGTAAATCTAAATTACAATATGGTTACTACGTTTAAAATATTTAAATAATTCTAGAATATCATTATTTATGATTTGTTTTAAATATTTTATTAGAAATTAGAGCTGTGTTTCCGATGAATTGTTAAATCTGCATATAAAATTTTTGTTGGGCCTGCAAATTGAACAACAATTCTTCGCAAGAACAACAATTCTTCGCAAAAATTCATAACAAAAAGTTGTTTTTACTATGGGATTTGGTTTTGATTCCAAAGAAAAAGCAAAGGTTTTATTTATAATAAATATTTTAATAATATAATTGTTTATTAATTTATATTTATTTGTTATTAACAATATCAGAAAAAATAATTAGGAAATGGTAGATGCTAAAGTTCTGCTAAAGTTATGAAATTATAAACAGTTAGAATTTTTTTCTAAAAAAAAAAAAATTGTTAATAACTATTATGGTTACACAAATTATACCTTGAGTAATTATTAACTTTCATATTAACAATTTTGTTTGTATTTGAAAATGTTGGATAAAAATTCTTAAATTTCTTGTTTCTTATTTTGCATAAAAGTCAGTTTTGCATAAAGGTATTTATTACTGGTACATACAAACGAGTCTGCGAGTCTGTTGTTTATACCAATGCCGTCTAGAATATACGAGCCATACTGCTAAAAGCAAAAATTTTTTTTTTATTTCGTCGACATAACCTAGATGGCAAAATTAACATTCGAAAAATGAAAGAGTTGAGAGAAACAGAGAATAAAGAGAGAACCAGCCAACATTTAAGAAATTTAACGTAACAGTGCAGTATATGTAGTTTACATGTTACTGCCCAGCGGACCTTTAAGAAATGTTCGTTCAGTTTCGTTAAATTGAAATGTCAGCTTAATAGAGCGAAAATGATCGCGCAAAACTGAAGGAAATGTCAAAAATCCAAATTGCCCTTTGTGCAAATCTTCTTGTAAGGGCTCATTGTACATTTTAAGCTTAAATTCAAAATTATTTATTTATGGTCAGGGTGTAGGTAAATTGAAAACCGAATTATTAAAGACTTTATAAATTGTAACATTAAATTATTTATTTTCAAATTTATTTATTTTCGTTTTTTTTCTTACACCACAATATTTATGTCCTTTAAGAGTTTAAGGCTTTTTAATAATTGAAATAATTTTCGAAGTTCCTCCAATTCCATCGCCAGTTCAAAATTCTACACAAATTTTAAAAAATATTAATACGAGCTACAGTCACCATCAAAGCAATTGACAAGTTGTGTTAAAGTTTCGCTAGCCAACCTGTGAAATTTTCCGTGAGAAAAAACTTTCGTTAAATTCTGTTAAATTTCTTAAATGTTCGCTGGTTGGCTCTTAAAACATTTCAAAAATAAAAAAAATTATTTAGTATTAGCTCATGCGTACGAAAGGAAGATAGTACATATTTTTATCTCTGCTAATTTTCTGCATAATTTAAAACTAATAAAATTATTAATAAAATAATGATTTAAATATAAATAAATATTAACTAAAAATGAGTTGGAAAAATGTATATGAACTTTTTTTTATTAATAATTTTAAATTATGAAAAAACACACGACGTATAACCTCCCTTTCTTGCGCTTGGACTAATACTAATTTATTATTTTTATTTTTCACATGTTTTATGTTAAATTCTTTCGGAAAAATAAACACCCTGAGGGTAAAAAATTTTACTCGAAGGGTAACAATTTGACATTACAAATTCTTTCTGGGAAAATAAGGCACTTTATTTTTTGCTCGAGAGCATTTTGCTTTACTCTAGATTTTTTCATAGATTTGCTTTGCTCTTCACAAATACATAGAAATGTGAAATGTCAAAGCGAATTGGAAACAAAAATAAAACTCCATTTTGATATTTCATTTGTTGTTTATTGAATATTAATGCGCTAAAATTAATTGGTTCCATCTTTTTATTATCAAAATAAAAATAGTTTTACTGATCTGACTGACAGTAAAACATAACCTCACTTTATTTTGCTCTTTTTACACCAACACAACTACAAAAATATTTTCATATTCTTTAGGAGATAAAAAAGTTACTTTATTTCGAGTAAACCGAAAGAATTTGACATTAATCACTTCGTTTTCAAGTTTTGTTCTCTTTCATTTTTCTAGCATTAATGCCATCTGCAGAAGATTAATGGAACTGTCGGCATAAATTCACTGTGTTCCATTGAAAACAATTTGCTACTGCCAAGTACTTGTGAGTAGATGTTCAATGGAACGTAAATTTTCGTGCATTAATAAAACATAACCTCAATTTAAATAAAACTGCTAGATTTTAATAAAAAATACGTTGTTCTATTAATAATAATTAATAATAATAAGTAATAAAACATTAAACAACAAAATAATTAAAATATTTTTATGATTTAACAATTGCGTGTCGTATCACAAACATAAACAAAATTTTTTTGTTTTTAACCCTAATCGAACCAACATATTTTTGTTGTCAGTAAACTTAAATTCTAATCAAATAATTTACGAAAATGTTTGCAGGAAATGAGTAGATGTCAAGTACGTTGTATGTAAATGTTTCAAAATAAAATATGTACATACAAGTTTATAACTAAATTAAGATTATTTTGAAAATCGATATATTTATCAAACGAGCCAAAAAGGCACACCTTGATTGGATTAGGGTTAAAAAGTGACGTTTCCCACAACCAAAATTGGTATAGAGCCATCTATTAGTAATTTTTAAACTAAAATCCCTCTTTCGTTAATTATATGCGTAACTACTTCTAACAACTACACCATCACTTGAGCATGAGTAGTTGCGAGTAGATACAAGTACTTGTGAGTGGTTTGCTAACGCCAATGGAACACGCTTATTGAGTGACGTAGACAGTGGTATGGCTTGTATATTCTAGACGGCATTGTTTATACCAATGCCGTCTAGAATATACAAGCCATACTACTGACTACGTCACTCAATTTATGTCGACAGTTCCATTAATCTTCTACAGATGGCACTAATGCTAGAAAAATGAAAAATAATAAAACCAATGGTGGACAATTAGTACTATTTCAAACAGCCAAAAGGAAACATGAATTTTTGCGTAGTTGTTTTCTTTTTTTTGTATTCGACAAATTCGAGTAATTTTTGCTGTTTTTTTTTTTTGTAATTTAAAATTCAGGTAAGTAGAACTGAAATTGTTTGTGTCCATTTATATATATTTAATATAAAAAAAATTATCATATTCGGTTGCAAACTAAGCTTACATGAATTTGTGGCAATCCAATCTAGTGAACTGTTATGACACCGTTTTTAATGTCTCCGATAAATTGGTTTTTTTTAGAATTATGTCGTTTTCGATTGATTTTTTACCCTTCTTTGAAAGTGTAACCTCAATTTCTTCGTCAATCGAACATAAACACCGAATTGCGTTCTGTCATCTGTCAAACCATATTAAAACGACAAGTCAAATCGAAAATGACAGCACAATGACAGTACTGTTTGGTGCATTTGTAAAAAGAGGGGTAAAACTACCAAAAAAAAAACTGGAGTAGTCGAAATTGCATTGGTGTAGCTGTCAGTGCAATTTTTTTTGGTCAATCGAATATTTCCAGGGTAAAAAATTACACTTTTTGCACTGAGTGCAATTCAATTTGGTCAATCGAAATCCACAAGAGTTTTGTGATAAAATTGTTAAATTTAAATTTAATGTAATTTAAATAAATTTTATTGTTTAAATAATAAACATGGAGGTTAGAAATGTGTTCAAAAGAGTTCGAATGCAAAATTTTATTGAAACAAGCGCTACTGATGGCGGTTATAATTCCCAAAAGAGGAGATTCAATTTGTAAGATGCTTAGTTAAGTGATTGTGTTTGTCTAGATATACACAAAGACATTTAGTGTCATTTGAAGTTCGGCCTGTCCGAACAAATTAAATTATGGATTTATCTAAATGTATCGAAATTAAATTGTTACATTGTTTATTTATCGGGTGGTGGTTCAAAAAACGGCTGGGTGTGTTGGACGAGAATAGTCAAAATGTCATGTTTTGTGTATATTTAGGTTTTAAATAATTTAATCAAACATAATTTATATTAATTTTTCAGAAATGCCAGTTTGTATTGCGCCTTATTGTGCAAATAGTATATAATTCAGAGGTTCGCGGTTTCAGCTTTCCCAAAGAACCTGAACTCTGTGCAAAATGGCTTGAGTTAATTGGGATAAAAGATTGGCCGTTAAACAGAAATTATCGCATCTGCCAGCACCACTTTCAAGACGAAAATATAATTAAGAGTGTAGTGAAAGAACTGCCCAGTGGTAAGCAATTAAACATTTTTTCGGTTTGTTGGACTTCATATCTTATTACAAAATATTTTTATTTTAATTTTTGTTAATTAAACTTCAGTTAGATTTCATTTAAAAGATTCACAAGAATCCGACAATGTTATTAATTATTATGAATATATTGATGTTATATATTATTAATCCACTGAAACCAAACATTGACAGACTATTTTTTCTGTTTTCCAGTATTCTATGTTTTTTCGATGTTCGCGAACGTTTTTTTTACTTTTTTTCAGAATACAGCTGCAGATTCATTGAGGCGCCATCTAATGGTCCTATCTGACACATTTCCTTCAGTTTGGTACGATACGGTTTGGTTTACTTCCTTGGCCGCTAGAAAAAGATGGTCTTTACTTTCAAAGCAAACGATCCTATCTTCCAAAGTGGTTATTTTTCGAGGTTGTGCACTTCTGCCCCTAGTTTTACAATTGCTACTCTCGTTGTATCACTTAATGGCATTATAAACTATCATCCTTGCGCACCATAACTCGACTGCAATCTTTCCTATTGGCATTTTTTATGTTTGCCCATTTTACAGTAAACAGTGAAATAAATTAGTGGAAATCCTTTTTTAATTTTAAACAAATCACTTACCCTTAAATTTTCTGTTTTAAACTTTATTTATTGCCCTGTTCCTAATTATACGTCCACACATTTAAAGGATTTTTTGGCTATACAACCAATCCTTAAATCGTTACCATTCAGCAAATTATAGATAAAGGAAAAACAAAGAACAATGAAACAAAATGGGGTAAACGAAATAGTAAATCTAAATTACAATATGGTTACTACGTTTAAAATATTTAAATAATTCTAGAATATCATTATTTATGATTTGTTTTAAATATTTTATTAGAAATTAGAGCTGTGTTTCCGATGAATTGTTAAATCTGCATATAAAATTTTTGTTGGGCCTGCAAATTGAACAACAATTCTTCGCAAGAACAACAATTCTTCGCAAAAATTCATAACAAAAAGTTGTTTTTACTATGGGATTTGGTTTTGATTCCAAAGAAAAAGCAAAGGTTTTATTTATAATAAATATTTTAATAATATAATTGTTTATTAATTTATATTTATTTGTTATTAACAATATCAGAAAAAATAATTAGGAAATGGTAGATGCTAAAGTTCTGCTAAAGTTATGAAATTATAAACAGTTAGAATTTTTTTCTAAAAAAAAAAAAATTGTTAATAACTATTATGGTTACACAAATTATACCTTGAGTAATTATTAACTTTCATATTAACAATTTTGTTTGTATTTGAAAATGTTGGATAAAAATTCTTAAATTTCTTGTTTCTTATTTTGCATAAAAGTCAGTTTTGCATAAAGGTATTTATTACTGGTACATACAAACGAGTCTGCGAGTCTGTTGTTTATACCAATGCCGTCTAGAATATACGAGCCATACTGCTAAAAGCAAAAATTTTTTTTTTATTTCGTCGACATAACCTAGATGGCAAAATTAACATTCGAAAAATGAAAGAGTTGAGAGAAACAGAGAATAAAGAGAGAACCAGCCAACATTTAAGAAATTTAACGTAACAGTGCAGTATATGTAGTTTACATGTTACTGCCCAGCGGACCTTTAAGAAATGTTCGTTCAGTTTCGTTAAATTGAAATGTCAGCTTAATAGAGCGAAAATGATCGCGCAAAACTGAAGGAAATGTCAAAAATCCAAATTGCCCTTTGTGCAAATCTTCTTGTAAGGGCTCATTGTACATTTTAAGCTTAAATTCAAAATTATTTATTTATGGTCAGGGTGTAGGTAAATTGAAAACCGAATTATTAAAGACTTTATAAATTGTAACATTAAATTATTTATTTTCAAATTTATTTATTTTCGTTTTTTTTCTTACACCACAATATTTATGTCCTTTAAGAGTTTAAGGCTTTTTAATAATTGAAATAATTTTCGAAGTTCCTCCAATTCCATCGCCAGTTCAAAATTCTACACAAATTTTAAAAAATATTAATACGAGCTACAGTCACCATCAAAGCAATTGACAAGTTGTGTTAAAGTTTCGCTAGCCAACCTGTGAAATTTTCCGTGAGAAAAAACTTTCGTTAAATTCTGTTAAATTTCTTAAATGTTCGCTGGTTGGCTCTTAAAACATTTCAAAAATAAAAAAAATTATTTAGTATTAGCTCATGCGTACGAAAGGAAGATAGTACATATTTTTATCTCTGCTAATTTTCTGCATAATTTAAAACTAATAAAATTATTAATAAAATAATGATTTAAATATAAATAAATATTAACTAAAAATGAGTTGGAAAAATGTATATGAACTTTTTTTTATTAATAATTTTAAATTATGAAAAAACACACGACGTATAACCTCCCTTTCTTGCGCTTGGACTAATACTAATTTATTATTTTTATTTTTCACATGTTTTATGTTAAATTCTTTCGGAAAATAAACACCCTGAGGGTAAAAAATTTTACTCGAAGGGTAACAATTTGACATTACAAATTCTTTCTGGGAAAATAAGGCACTTTATTTTTTGCTCGAGAGCATTTTGCTTTACTCTAGATTTTTTCATAGATTTGCTTTGCTCTTCACAAATACATAGAAATGTGAAATGTCAAAGCGAATTGGAAACAAAAATAAAACTCCATTTTGATATTTCATTTGTTGTTTATTGAATATTAATGCGCTAAAATTAATTGGTTCCATCTTTTTATTATCAAAATAAAAATAGTTTTACTGATCTGACTGACAGTAAAACATAACCTCACTTTATTTTGCTCTTTTTACACCAACACAACTACAAAAATATTTTCATATTCTTTAGGAGATAAAAAAGTTACTTTATTTCGAGTAAACCGAAAGAATTTGACATTAATCACTTCGTTTTCAAGTTTTGTTCTCTTTCATTTTTCTAGCATTAATGCCATCTGCAGAAGATTAATGGAACTGTCGGCATAAATTCACTGTGTTCCATTGAAAACAATTTGCTACTGCCAAGTACTTGTGAGTAGATGTTCAATGGAACGTAAATTTTCGTGCATTAATAAAACATAACCTCAATTTAAATAAAACTGCTAGATTTTAATAAAAAATACGTTGTTCTATTAATAATAATTAATAATAATAAGTAATAAAACATTAAACAACAAAATAATTAAAATATTTTTATGATTTAACAATTGCGTGTCGTATCACAAACATAAACAAAATTTTTTTGTTTTTAACCCTAATCGAACCAACATATTTTTGTTGTCAGTAAACTTAAATTCTAATCAAATAATTTACGAAAATGTTTGCAGGAAATGAGTAGATGTCAAGTACGTTGTATGTAAATGTTTCAAAATAAAATATGTACATACAAGTTTATAACTAAATTAAGATTATTTTGAAAATCGATATATTTATCAAACGAGCCAAAAAGGCACACCTTGATTGGATTAGGGTTAAAAAGTGACGTTTCCCACAACCAAAATTGGTATAGAGCCATCTATTAGTAATTTTTAAACTAAAATCCCTCTTTCGTTAATTATATGCGTAACTACTTCTAACAACTACACCATCACTTGAGCATGAGTAGTTGCGAGTAGATACAAGTACTTGTGAGTGGTTTGCTAACGCCAATGGAACACGCTTATTGAGTGACGTAGACAGTGGTATGGCTTGTATATTCTAGACGGCATTGTTTATACCAATGCCGTCTAGAATATACAAGCCATACTACTGACTACGTCACTCAATTTATGTCGACAGTTCCATTAATCTTCTACAGATGGCACTAATGCTAGAAAAATGAAAAATAATAAAACCAATGGTGGACAATTAGTACTATTTCAAACAGCCAAAAGGAAACATGAATTTTTGCGTAGTTGTTTTCTTTTTTTTGTATTCGACAAATTCGAGTAATTTTTGCTGTTTTTTTTTTTTGTAATTTAAAATTCAGGTAAGTAGAACTGAAATTGTTTGTGTCCATTTATATATATTTAATATAAAAAAAATTATCATATTCGGTTGCAAACTAAGCTTACATGAATTTGTGGCAATCCAATCTAGTGAACTGTTATGACACCGTTTTTAATGTCTCCGATAAATTGGTTTTTTTTAGAATTATGTCGTTTTCGATTGATTTTTTACCCTTCTTTGAAAGTGTAACCTCAATTTCTTCGTCAATCGAACATAAACACCGAATTGCGTTCTGTCATCTGTCAAACCATATTAAAACGACAAGTCAAATCGAAAATGACAGCACAATGACAGTACTGTTTGGTGCATTTGTAAAAAGAGGGGTAAAACTACCAAAAAAAAAACTGGAGTAGTCGAAATTGCATTGGTGTAGCTGTCAGTGCAATTTTTTTTGGTCAATCGAATATTTCCAGGGTAAAAAATTACACTTTTTGCACTGAGTGCAATTCAATTTGGTCAATCGAAATCCACAAGAGTTTTGTGATAAAATTGTTAAATTTAAATTTAATGTAATTTAAATAAATTTTATTGTTTAAATAATAAACATGGAGGTTAGAAATGTGTTCAAAAGAGTTCGAATGCAAAATTTTATTGAAACAAGCGCTACTGATGGCGGTTATAATTCCCAAAAGAGGAGATTCAATTTGTAAGATGCTTAGTTAAGTGATTGTGTTTGTCTAGATATACACAAAGACATTTAGTGTCATTTGAAGTTCGGCCTGTCCGAACAAATTAAATTATGGATTTATCTAAATGTATCGAAATTAAATTGTTACATTGTTTATTTATCGGGTGGTGGTTCAAAAAACGGCTGGGTGTGTTGGACGAGAATAGTCAAAATGTCATGTTTTGTGTATATTTAGGTTTTAAATAATTTAATCAAACATAATTTATATTAATTTTTCAGAAATGCCAGTTTGTATTGCGCCTTATTGTGCAAATAGTATATAATTCAGAGGTTCGCGGTTTCAGCTTTCCCAAAGAACCTGAACTCTGTGCAAAATGGCTTGAGTTAATTGGGATAAAAGATTGGCCGTTAAACAGAAATTATCGCATCTGCCAGCACCACTTTCAAGACGAAAATATAATTAAGAGTGTAGTGAAAGAACTGCCCAGTGGTAAGCAATTAAACATTTTTTCGGTTTGTTGGACTTTATTATTTGGATAATTTTATACCTTCATATTTTAATGTGGATATATTTTTATAAACAGAAGTTATTCCTTATATTTGTCTGTTAATTTTATTTTAACTGTTTCTAAGTTGTTAGCATTTTATAGATAAATTAAATTAAAACAATTCCACACGTAGTTATACAAATCTTATTTCTCTTGATATTTCGACTCGAGTCATAATCATAGAAATTTGTATAAATATCGTTTTAAAATATTTTAACTGATGAATTTATTTGTCTTAGGCAAACGTGTTATGGTACCGAACTTGCGTTGGAGATTACGAAACGATGCAGTTCCAACTATTTTTCCCAAAGAACCTGATATCGAACAAAATATTCTTAAATGTCAAATAATGGAAGAACAAGAAGAAATTCAGAAATTTCAACAGAAAATAGAGGACCGCATTACAACATTTCAAGATATTCTGGATAAAAAAGATAAGTATCAATTTCCTGATTGGACTATTCAATTGTGGCATTCCAATTTACTAGTTTACAAAATTAAAATTAGTTCTGAAGGAATTCCGTCTATGTGCTTCTCATTTTTTATTGATGATAATCTTGTTGTCACTAAAATACTTGAAAATGATCGTGAAATAAAAACTTCCAAATTTTATTCAATATTGGGAGTTAAATTAAAAATTAGTACTTTTTCAAAATTTATTTAATTTATTACACATTTATAAAATAATGCAAATGATTTAGTAGATTCTCGCAACACATTACATAGAAAGCGTAAGAGTTTAACTTTTTTTCAAGAACAAATAAATTTAGTTAATTTAAAATTGTCTAGATACTCGTCGGACACTACTTTTTTCGGTACTTTTTCTATACACATTTCCGGCCGCATATAATTATGTTCCCAAATCTAAATTATTACTTTTACCTTTTCAAGGATATTTAAAATCTTTCAATATCGGTAGCACAAAAACGGGTTCTATTCATTTGAATTATTTAAAATCCAAATTATTGAAATCTGGCGAATCTAACAAATTTGTAAACCTTTTATTAGATGAAATACCATATGTGTAAAGTCGGCCATAACATACAAAGCTAACAATATTCAGGGAATCGCGCAAAATGAACATTTAGGCAACTCCGAAGTTGAAGCTGCAACTTCGTTATACTCGCAAAGCAAAGATGTAGTCGGTTTATTTCTATGTAAGTCACAAGACACTATGCGTTTCTTCTTAATTGCACAAACAATATTTTAAATCTTCTTAATGAATTAGGGTATGAGGTTGTATCTATTATTACTGATAACAACCAAATTAATCGTAAACTTTTTAAAGAGCTTTGTGGCGGTCGGGAATTTCAGCCATATTTTTTTCAAAATTTAATTCAAAAATAAAAAATATGCCTTTTGTTTGATTCTGTGCATTTACTCAAATGCGTAAGAAATTATTGGCTAAAGAAAGGCTAACATTTTTTAGTGCCCTAAATTTGATTTAGCTGACACTGACTTTTATTCCAAATTTCCAACGTTAAAGATCTCGAGTCAATATTTAATCACGAAAACTATTCAGTCAGGCCAGCTCCAGCTTTATCCCATAAAGTTCTGTTTCCAAATTCCTTCGAAAAACAAAATATTCACTTGTCAATTAAATTATTTATTGACAAAAACATTTCAGAATTAGACTATTATTCGCTCGCTCAAGATCCCCTCTTATGTTCGATGAAGTTTTAAAACGGTTCCGACGACATTGTAATATTAAAAATTCTAAAATCTCTAAAAATTTATCAAATTCAATGAATCAGAGGTGTATCGCTGTAATAAAAGCAAATGGCGGTGCAACAAAATATTAATAGTAAAAATAGAATTTCTATAAATTAGTAAAAAACAAAAAAAAAACTTAAAAAATAAGTGTTTAAATTATTCCATTACTTTAATTCCAATCAATGTATTTTGAATATTTTGGCATTTTTCGGGTTTTCCCCCTAAATTGCAGGTAATTTTTTTTTTTTTTTTTTCAAAAAATTAGGTCATAGATGTATTTAAAATGAAACAATAAGCCAATTGCTTTCAAAAGTTTTGTAATTTTAGCAAAAAAAGACTCCAATTTGTAATAAAATATGTTTGCCCAATTTTTTTTTCCCAGCACACTATATATATATAGGTATATAAACGTATAAACTCTATAATTCACGCATAGTGTTTCCGATTAATGAAAAAAAAAAAAATGATTAAGGATATGATCAATCGTGCTTTGTAAATTTAATGAAAAACAAAAGTAAAACGAAAAACAAATTTTCCTAACGGTACACTGAGTGATAATAAAATTTGGAAAAGTAGGAAAACCAGACGCGCATTCAGTGGTATACATCTTACTACTTATTTTAAGAGTAAAGGCTTTGCCACAGTTATTTACGTGCGATGCGATTCGCGTCAAATTTCGCACTGGATGCCACACTTAAAAGCGACGCGATTTTTTTCGTAACAACTGTCATAGTAATTGGTTGAAATTATTTTGTAGTTTTTTCCCGAAACTTTAATTATTTTTATTTATTTAATAATTGTGTATTGCACTGCACATACATACATCAAAATATTTAATTATTGCGAATTTTTCGATTATTTTCTATTGTACAGTTCCATGTCTTCTAAAAAAAGTGAGGTTAAAACATGCGAAAAAAAAATTCGTATGTATGTGGAAAGTCTCTAAACGCGAAAAAAGTTTTTTCTCCAATTGCGAAAATTCAAACTTCGCACGATAAAATATAAAATGAATTATATATGAATAAAAATTATTAAATTCCAAACATCAAATGTATAGGATTTATAGATTATAATGGTATTTGATAGTTTTTTCATATATTTAGTATCAAATCTATTCTAATTGCAATAGAATTTGAAAAAAAAAAAACAAATCGCATCGCACGAAAAATAGCTGTGGCAAAGCCTTAAGTCGGGATATACGAACAAAGGATAATCAGACGATTGAAATTTATAAAATAAAAAATAAAAAAATTTGACATGTAGAAACACAATGATTGGAACTCGAGGGAAAAATTCTTCAATAAATAGTCATTCTTTAGTAATATTGCACCTAAAAAAGGCTATAGTTTATCGAAAATCCGAAAAATACAGCTAGTTAACCTGTCCAAAAGTATAATTCAAAAAATTTGTGAGATATTACCGAGAAGAAAGATTGGAAACATTGCGTAGCATGAAAGGGCTGCGAAAGATTACTTCGTCGGATGAAAGATTTATTTTACGAAACGTTTCTAAAAATCCAAAGCTGAATTAACAAAGATGATGTATGACTTTAGTGGTATAAACGTAAGTCCAGTAACTGATGATGTTTACTTCTAAGTATGTTATTGAATTTTTTCACGTGTTTCGAGGCGAACTGATAGTGGCTGAAATTCTTCGAACGAAACGGTTAAACTGGGTAGATACAAACAAATGACGGCTGGTTTTTGGAAAACTATGGTGCTTTTTGAAGCAAATAAGTTTACTTTGTTTCACTGTGATAATAAGCAGGAAAAAGTGTGGCAGGACTGCAAAAGAGCATGTAGAACAAAAAATTTAATTGCTAACATAAAACATGAAGGTCAGAACAAAATGGTGTGAGGCATAATTCGCCGTATATCTATGGAAAATTTGGTTTTTATTGAAGGCAATATGAACAAAGAGTTGGCTTAAACGTCCTCAAAAGCAAATTTAAAGGATTCTGCTCGAAAAATTGGAATATAAAATACATTTGCATTCTACCAAGATAACGATCCAAAGCATAAAACTTCAGTCCTTAAGGTTTGGCTAACTCTTAAACCGATGACCAAGAGCCAACCACACCTTCAGGAACAAAGTTCAACTAAAAAAGGCAGATATGGAAGAATATCAAAAAATTGGCCCCGAAACTACGAAAATTTGATAGAATTCATGCTAAATCGATTAACTGTTGTGACCGTAATTAAGGGTTATCCAACCAAATTTTGATTTCTTGCCACGCGGAAATTTTTGTTACTATTGTTAATTTTCTGATATAAAAATCAGCTGTACGTGACAGAATTGTATGTACTAGTAACAATAATAATAATAAATAAATTAATTAATCTTTCTAGTATGATTTATTTATCCTTTAAAATGAAACTTCTTAAAATAATCGTATCGTATATACCACTAAATGTTCTTGACTGTACATAAGTATGAAAACTAATTAAAACGCATTTTTAGTCGAAATTATTGATAAAAATTAATCCTTAAATAATAAATAATCCTTAAAATTACAAAAATTAATGTAATACATTTGCGTTTTAAAAATAAACCTGAGTGGTTTCATAATCATTCAACAATTTATAATCATAATAATTATGTATGCCTAACGAATTGAATTATTCAATTCGTTAGTTAGTTATTTCTTTTTTCAGCCCTACCTGTGGTTTTAGGATTTGCAGTTGTACGTTTTTGCTTTACAATTATTACACTCCGATAAAATTGCAGGACGGCTGAAGGCATATAAACTAGTATTCCTTTAATATCTTTAATTTTATCGGCGGACTAGCAAAGCAACGTAGATTATACAAAGCCATAGTCCAAAAAACGAAGCATTTATAAGTAAAGAAAAAACCAACCAAACTTTTCATAGTAAAACATATGGGACATCACTTTTTTTCTTAAGACAAATTTTTAAATGAAAATGGTTCAAATTCTTATTTATGGTTTCTGAAATATTTTCATAAATATTTGAATATATATGAATGTCTTTACAGTAAATCGTTTTCATTTTCTTGTAATAATTAATTTATTTAGAGCAATGATGATTAAATCAAGCAGAGCAAAAATAAGGCTTATAAAATAATAAATCGATTGGTTTTTTTTTCGTATTTCTATAGATGCAATACAAACTGAGTTGAAAGTGACTGTTGTTTGCCGAAAACTGAATTCGGACCTTTCAACGTTAAATAATGGAAAAACGACGAATTGTCTGAGGAAGACGTGTTAAACGTTTTTCAAAGTACTTGAAGAAACCTTTAAAATGAGCTTTAGTAAAAGTCGTATGATAAAAATAAAATGGTTACCTCGTTTTGCCGGAGAAAAAATCAGCAATAAAACCAACGGCTAACAAGAATGAAAATTAAACGTAATCCATTTACAATGTACTTTATTTAGGTACTTAATAATATAAATAGTATGTTCAGCTGTTTAGAATGATAACGATTTAGAATGCCTGGATTTGAGTTTTTGTTATTTTTTTATTTCTGTAAGATGAAAATTAATTGAGATATCATCGTTCGGATTTGAGTGCGAGTAACATGCATTTATTACATGAAAAATTAACATTTTCAATCGCGAATAACTCTTTATTTTAAGTGTACTAATTTCCGCTCCGATAAGGGGTGGCATCCACCGCCAGGGTAAAAACACACATCGGCACAACACAGGTTTAGTTCCTTCGGCCATTCCGTTCGTACTGTCCAAATTCCACGTCAAACGATTTTAACCAATTTTTTCAGTAAAACAATAGACTAACAGAGCCATCTCTTTTTCAAAGGGATCCTTAAATTACCAGATAGAATATTTTTGTTCTAATAATTAACAAAGAAACTTTTTTCTAATTTTTATGTGGATGTTCCGATCAATGTGACGAAAAGAATGCCCCTAGCGTCAAGTATTATATCTTAATTGACAAATTTTCTAGAAACTGGAACGAAACTCGAGAATTCAGATTTTGTTTAATTGGTGTTCCTTTTAAAATAACTGTTGTTTGTTCTCTGTGATTATTTTTTTAAGATTATTTCATTTATCCGATAATGGTGAGACTTGGCGAAGTGAGAAAGTGATCTACAAACAAAATATAAGAATGACAACGATCATTTTGGTTTGTCAGTCAACTCAGTCTCAGACGAGTATTAAAATTTACAGTTAAGTGTTAAAAAGGTAAAGTTAAATTTTAGGTTAGAAATTTGAAGCTACATAATGGTAAGGCCAACCATACGTCCTATTTATAATTTTATTGTTAATCGTTGCAAAGTGGACCAGGTGTTCTGTGTTTTATAAATATAAATGCTGACATATAGTCATCGCTATCTGTTTTAGATTTGTCGCATTTTCGATAAAGAAAACTGTATTATAGTACTGCTATATTGCTGCAAAATTTTATTTTTAAGTTCGGCCGGCATGGACCAAAGTTATTATCAGGGCTTCGAAAGCATTTATTCGTAACAACGAGGTTCAATGCCTCAATCACACAGAGCATAAGGGCAATTGCTTCCGCTTGAAAAACTGAGCAGTACCTGCTTAGGCCTATTAAATTCAGATCAAACGGTCAACTACATTCGATAACCGGATCAACATATCATAGGAGCGAGAGCCATCAGAAAAATAGAGTGTCGACTCATACAAGTTCTGAAAAAACCCCAGTGAACTCCATTGATCTCTCGAAGGGAGAACCTACGAATATAATTTAATGAAATTGAGTTCAGATAACAGCCTATCATTAACTTAATCAATTTCTGGTACTAATGATGTATAATCATTAAGAATTGTTCTATGGCCAACGACAGATACAAGAAAGTTCCACATCCCTAAATTCCGAGTTTACCATACTAATTGAAGCATTTAATTTAATCACTGGCCATCATACCAATAAGGCAGCATAAGATGACATCGAGAGAACCAACGATTTATAAATGAAAGACAGCATTTTGGGAGTTAAACCCCAGGTTTTCCCAAAGGCTCGTCTACACTGATAGAAGGCAGTGGATTTTTGAAGTTTATACTCCAGGTGAAATTTCCAGGAGAGCTTGCGCTCCAAGAAGATACCTAAATGCGTAACGTAGACGAACCTGTTAATCGGATTCCCGAAAAGAAAGGTCACAGTTAGACCAGCAATATCTTAATGCCTGGTAAATACAGCCAAATCAATTATAAGGGTTAATGTGTAAGTCCTTCCCATCATATCACGCCCCCACAATATGTAAAGCGTTCTGCGTTAAATCGGATAACACATTCAGGTGCTTTAACAGGGGTGAGAGCACACCTTCTTGAGGACAACCTTTGGCAGCTTTAACCGATATTGAAGCATTAACCAAGTCAATACCGAAACTGGTGCAGTAGTAATCGACGAAAATTATGTATTATCGAAGCCTTCGCCGCAATGTCCAGGAAGGTACCTACAAAAAACTCTTTATTATTGAGGGATCTTTCGATCCTAGTAACAAGTTCTTGTAGAGCCGTATCACAGAACTTATTTACTCTATAAGCAGGTTGCATGTTACTGAGTGGGGAATTAGATAAATATTTATATCTAATAATGCTTTGGGATCAGTTTAATCTGATTTGTCAGCTTTCGGTATAAAAACAACGTTGCTCTTGCACCAAACCTGAAGAACAATGCTAAAAGCAACGCACGTTCTGTAAAGGTCGAGCAAATGGTGCATCATAATAGGAAAACCATGCTGTAATTCAGCTGTGAAAATCCCATCAGGACCACCTGATTTGTACAGTTTAAAGTAGAAAATACTTCAACGCAGAACTTCAGACGTAATTATCCGATCCGCTTGTTCCCAATCGGGAGCAAAATCAGGGTTAATGATGGCACATTCAATCGATAAACGAAGAGCATGTCAACAGGTATCATTTTTAGCCAACGCTCTATTAGGTCTAGCTATCGTAGAGAGACTATTCATTTCCTCGCAGAAGTTTGTCCATGAAGTTCTGTGAGAAAATCTTAAGCTTTTTTTATACTCCTTTTCAGCTATAAGGAAACAATCCCCATCGCATTTAAGATTAGTATTTTTGGCTTTATTCTACAGTTCCCTAGTATGTTTCTTTTGTTTTTTAAGAGCAGAACACCAAAAGGGGATATTCCCAATATTTTGTTTGGAAAAAAGTTGATACGAATTTTCAAAAGCCGTTGAGAATGCTTTTGTCAGTTTAGAAGCTTGTAGCAGGATGAATTGGGGAAATAAGTTCGAGAGATAATAGATCCCAATTGGTTAATTTTCGATTATGATATGGTTTAAGAGATGGTCTTGTAATGTTGATGTTAAAAGAGATGCACATAGGATCATGAAAATAGTGATCAAAGCTGATAAAAAACCACACGCAGGACATGGCAGAGTTTTCAATGAACCAACAGTTAATGAAGTTGCTATTATCGTTGCTGGAAATGACTTCAAAAATAGAGATATTGTCTTGAAGATGAAGCAATGAGCTTAAGAGAACCAGCGAAATGCACATATCTTATGATACAATGTAATATCCGCTCATATGTTTCCAAGAGGAGAAGACGGTTATGCGGGTATTTATATATATAAATAATACTATCAGCAAAACTATATCAGTCATGTCTTACTACTCTTACCATTTAATGGTGAGACACAATCAAATAAATCATCTTCTACTCTCCTGGCAACTACTTCATCAGTATCTGGTGGATATGTATGCGAAAATGGAAAATGAACGGCTACTCTACATTCGCCTCAACCAAAAGAAACTTCCAAAAGATGCTACCCACCAAAAGATGCAGTAGCAAATGATGGAGCTGCTACAAATCACGGAAAGCTGGTGATACTTCCTTCAACATACACTGGGGGACCACGAAATATGCACGAATATGCCCAAGACGCAATTACATACGTCCTCTTTTCATTACTTACACATTCAATCCGAATTGCCAGGAAATGCAGGAAAATTTAATTAACGGCCAATTAATAACGGACCGTCACGATTTGGTTGCAAGAATTTTCCGACAAAAGGTAATTAAATTTGTAGATACACTTATTAAAGGTGAAGTGTTCGGAAACGTCAAGTACTGGCTTTACTCAATTGAATGGCAAAAGAGAGGTCTGTCACACGTTCATATTTTAATACGGTTATGGAAAGAAGTAAATCCAAATCAAATCGACCAACTTATCTCAGCTGAAATCCCCAACCTACTTACCGATAAAAACCTACACGATATCGTTATGAAAAACATGGTGCACGGTCCGCGACCACTGATAAGTGATACGCAAACAGCGACTGCTGGTTATCCGCTCTACCGTCGCCGTAAGCCTGAAGATGGTGGATTTACAGCATACGTTAAATTAAGCCTAGGGTATGAAACTCAAGAAGTTGAGCTTGACAATAGATGGATTGTCCCTTACGGTTCATTACTTTTGAAGATGTTTGATGCCAATATTAACGTTGAGTGTTGCAGCTCAGTGAAATCGATCAAGTACATTCTCAAATATGTACACAAGGGCTCGGATCAAGGTGTATTTGCCGCTCAATCCCGTGACAATGGTGTGGATGAAATTGCTGAATATCAAGCAGGCCAGTATATAAGTAGTAATGATGCTGCGTGGCGTATTTTTGAATTTCCAATTTACGAACACTACCCAGCTGTGATCCACCTTGATGTAAATTTGGAGAATGGCCAGAGAGTTTACTTTAATAAAAACAATCTAGAAGACTGCCTAGCAAATCCACCAAAAACTACTTTAACAGAATTCTATGAACTGTGCAAAAGAGACGACTTTGGAAAGACATTGCTATATTTTGAAGTGCCGCAATATTTTACATGGGACAAATCGAAGAAGGTCTTCAAACGTCGCAAACAAGGCTCAATTGTAGAAGGACATGGCGGCGTTCGTTCTGGTGACGCACTTGGTCGCGTCTATACAGTCCATTTGAGGAACTTAGAATGTTACTACATACGAATGCTTCTTTATAAGAACAAGGGATCTACAAGTTTTAATGATTTACGGACCGTAAATGGAGATTTATGTGAGATATATCACGCTGCATATTTGGCTATGGGGCTCTTAGAGAATGACAACCAGATTCACCTTCAAAAATTCGAACTTTTTTTGCTATCTTACTGCGAACTCTTTTTGCTCATGCTGCGAGGTGTCCAATCCAAAAGCTCTGTGAGAAAAATACAAGGACTGCATATCTGAGGATATTCTGCGACGTCTGCAACGAGAAAATCCCAATCTGAACTTAGATTTCACAGATGCAATCTACAACGAAGCACTGATAATGATTGAAGACAAAGTTATTGATATACCAGGAAAACTTTTATCAGCATTTGAAATTCCAAGCCCGTCACACTGACAAAATGAACAGATACGTCGAAATAAATGAACCACTTATGAATGCAGAGTAACGAGAAATTTATAATTAAATCTTTCAGCATTTGGTTGACAAAAAAGATGGCATAATTTTCATAGATGTATGTACCTGGCGGAACTGGCAAAACTTTCCTTATCAACTTAGTACTTGCTAGAATCAGAGGGTAAAAGAAAACTGCACTCGCAATCGCCTCTTCAGTCATTGCTTCTACCCTGATGCTACACTATCGCTTCCAATTGACCTCTTACTTTCCAGGTATCTGCTGAGTGTTGGCAACAGAAAAGAAGAAATCGATGTGGAAACTGGAAACATTAAATTGAATAAAAAATTTTGCAACACATGTCAAAACATTAAAATTCTGATTGACTACGTGTATCCAAATCTAACACAACACATTGTTGATCACGGTTGGCTTCAAGAATGAGCAATACTGGCACCAATTAATGCTTAAGTCGACGAAATCAATTTCACCATTCAAGAAATGATTCCAGTTGAATCGAATTCATTTTACTCAATTGACAAGATGGTAGACGAAGAAACGGCCACCAAATATCCAGTTGAGTTCTTAAATACGCTAAATCCAAGTGGCATACCACAACATAAAATCACACTCAAGATTGAAAGCCCTATTATGTTGTTAAGGAATTTGGATACTTGTTATAAATTTAGCATTTTTTTGTATTGCCAGCCCTCAATTTATTGTTAACACTAATCTAAATAAAGCGGGACATTTGGACTCTTACAAATATAATTCTAAGCTATCGTGACGTGTTTTTTACATTCGTTCTTATGCTATATAAGTTTTTATTTCAAAAGTCGGCCATTTTTCAACAGGTTATGGGCCCCGAAGACGCCAAAGTGATTGAAATAATTATTAACAAGTAATAATTAATTAAGTTCGTGTTTGTCGCGATAAATTAAAAAAAAAAAAGGAAATCGTAGAAATTCAATACAAGAAAAAATAAACGTGTGTCATTTTATATATAGAATTGAGTTTTGTGTGTATGAGTGTGTCGCTTAACGGTTTCGCAATAGCGCAATAAATAGTGAAATAAAAACAGAAAAGGACAATAAAAAAAAAATATAGTTATAAAAATGGCGAACGATAGTGCTTGGAACGGCATAGAAAAATTACATGGCAGTGAGAACTATCATACATGGCAATTTTCAATCAAAAATTTGCTCGAATTGAACGATTATAGCAAATGCATCGAAACGGGAACAAAAACTGAAACAGATGAAACAAAAAAAAAGAAAAGCAAAAGACAGAATTGAACTAAGTATTTCTCCAAGTATATTGTGCAATGTGAAGTGTTTTAATTGTGGTAAACGTGGGCATATGGCTAAAGATTGCCATTTGCCGCAAAGTGAGTATAAGTCACAGTCACAATATAATAAAAATATTAAAAACCAAAGCCCACATGCAAAAGTTGCATTTTTATCACCGGTTCAGGATTTGGTTCAAGTTACAAGTGCAGCATATTTTTTGAAACAGTGCCATGAAAGTGAATGGTACATAGATAGTGGGGCATCACAGCATATGTCACCATTTGAAAATTTGTTCACCGATATAAAATCATCCGAAATTACACAAATTACTTCGGCAAATTCAAGTAAAGTTCCAGTTAAAGGTGTCGGTAAAATACAAGTGCATGTAAACGAATTCGAGATAGATTTTAATAATGTTTTGTGCGTTCCTGGTTTATCTGCGAACTTGTTGTCAGTAGCACAAATGATAAAAAATGGTAATGAAGTCATATTTGATCAAAATGGATGTCGAATTTTCAATAAATTAAAACAGTTAGTGTGTGCATTAAATCAGATAATGGTGTATATCGACTTCAGGTGCAACAAGTTAAATGTTTAGCAGCCATGACACAGACAAAGAGTGGTTTATTGTGGCATAGAAAGTTGGGTCATATAAACTTTGCGGACATGTGTAAGATGAAAAATGATTTAGTAAATGGCATCAATTTTAATGATAAAAATGAAATTGAAATTAAAAATTGTGAGGTTTGCAAAGAAGGGAAGCAAACTCGAAAACCATTTGCTAGTAGCACAACGCGCGCCGATAACATTTTAGATTTGGTTCATTCAGATTTAATGGGACCAATGGAAAATAAATCAATCGGTGGTGCTAAATTCATACTTGTTCGATCGATTTATTGAGTTTCAAGCTGTAGTTGAAAAAGAAACGGGAAGAAAAATTAAAGTATTAAGATCAGACAATGGCACAGAGTACATCAATCAAAAGTTCGAGAAGTATTTTAAGATGAATGGTATCAAACATCAAACATCAGTTGCGTATACTCCCAAGCAAAACGGTATCGCCGAAAGAACAAATCGAAAATTGGTGGAAAAGGCTAAATGTATGTTGTTTGATTCGAAGTTGGATGTTTCGTCCTGGGCTGAGGCTATTAATATGGCAACAAATATAATAAATCGATCAGCAAATGCCATATTAAATACAACAACTGCAGAAGAAGTTTGGTCACGCAATAAAGTGAAAACAGGCTTTGACTTTCACTTCAGCCGGACGTATTTATTTTCTTGTATATTTTAAATTTTCTAATTTCATTTTCGAAATATTTACCCAAAATATGTACAATGGTAAAGTGCTAAAAACATGGAGACCGGTGGTTTTGCCAAAGGGACCAGAAAGGACTTCGATTTAATAGATAGACAAGTTCTAAGATCATGGTGCCAAGATAGCAAAGGTGCTTTATTACAGGATGGATTTAAATGACAGTGCTGATATTCTGGCTGATTCACTATCGACTAGTATTAGTATTTTGTTAAATAACCTCTCTGCTATTGCACAACCTAATGTGAATGAGCATTCTTGCTCAAATTAAGTTTTGTATAGTATCGAGGAATAGTTTACGGAATGTTATAGAAGATTGTTCTCAATGTAAATTTATTGTAATAATAAATAAATATTTCTACCATTGATGTTAGTCATCTTCAAGTATTTGGTAGTCCGGTCATGGTGCACATCCCAAAGCAGAAACGGAAGAAATGGGATAAAAAGTCAAAGAAATTGGTCTTCGTGGGATTTTCTGAAGGTGCAAAAGGCTATCGTTGTGTCAATCCGATCAGTAAGAAACTTGATATCAGTCGAGATGTTGTGTTTATAAACGAAAGTGGTTCTGATCAAGTTGTTGTAACAGAAGATTCAGGTGATTTAGAATTAAAGGAGGTATCAAATGAAGTGAGGGACAACGAACAAAGTGTTCCCACAATCAACAATGAACTCGTTACCATTACTCCTGCAAAATCAACTAGTGAGCCCTTCCAAAGTGAATTTGAAGAAACATTGGTTCCATTTGACAATTCAATTGAAACGATATATGATGACGCAAATGATAAAACCTATGAACACAGTGGTAGTGTTACACCACAACAAACAGTTCGAAGAACAAGACGTACACCAAAGCAAAAAAAATTTGATGGATATCTTACATATGGTGCCTGTGGTTTACTTGCTCAAGTAGATGAGCCAATAACATATAATGAGGCGTTGAATAATGAAAACTGTGAACAATGGAAATCGGCCATGCAAGAAGAAGTTAGTTCGTTAGTCGAAAATGGGACTTGGCAGTTGGTCGATTTGCCCAAAAATCGCAAACCAATCAAATCAAAATGGGTGTTTAAACTCAAGCGTGACGAATCTAGAAATATTACTAGATTTAAAGCAAGATTGGTTGCGAAAGGTTGCTCGCAGGTCTGTGGAATCAATTATGAAGAAGTGTATTCACCAGTGGTACGTTACTTATCGATTCGTTTTGACATTGCACTTGCTGTCAAAAATTGTTTGAAGATTGATCAGATGGATGCAGTGTCAGCATTTTTGCAGGGTGACTTAAATGAAGACATATATATGGTTCAACCGGAAGGCTTTCACGATGGTACAAATAAAGTCTGTAAGTTAAATAAGGCGATATATGGTCTTAAACAAAGTGGACGAGTATGGAACGAGAAATTAACAAAGATGTTAAAGACATACGGCTTAAAGAAATCAATAAATGATCCGTGTGTGTTCTTTAATGATGATCTGTCTTTGATCATTACGATCTATGTTGAGGAATTCCTGTTTTTTTTTAAAAATCAAGTCATGTTGAACAAATTGAAAGAGGCGTTATGCAATGCATTTAAGATGAAAGACATGGGCACTGCAACTACATGTATTGGTTTGCATGTTACGTGCGAGAATAATGGAATTGCCATTGATCAAAAATCGTATGTATCAGAAGTGATTGGTCGATTTGGTATGGCAAATTCAAATCCAGTTGCAACACCCAGTGATCCATGTCAAAAGCTGTCTATTACAATGTGCCTAACAACTGAAGAAGAAAAAGAAGAAATGACAAAAATTCCTTATCAGTCATTAGTTGCTTGTTTGTTATTCATTGCACAAGGAAGTCGGTCAGACATTGTATATGCAGTAAATGATGTGAGTCGTTTCAACTCGAATTACGGAAGACCACACTGGACCGCTGTAAAGAGGATATTAAGATATCTAAAAGGAACATTAGATTACAAATTGCGTTATTCAAAATCTGATGTAAAGCATTTAACCGGGTATTGCGATGCAGATTGGGCATCACACATTGACAAGGGACGCTCTTGTACTGGTTATGTTTTCCAACTAAGTAATGGTGCTATAACCTGGAATAGCAAACGGCAAAGTACTATTGCACTTTCGAGTACGGAAGCTGAATACATAGCCGCATCATGGGCGGTTAGAGAAGCGATTTGGCTACAAAATTTTGGTCGTGAATTAGATCCAGACATCGCTCAACCAGCTCATATTCAGATGGACAATCAAAGTGACATCAATTTATCAAAATCGGATGGCTACAATCAAAGAACGAAACATATAGACATCAGGTATCATCATTTGCGACAGAAAATTGAAGATGGTACAATCAATTTAACTTATGTTTCAACCGACGACAACGCAGCAGATGTTCTTACCAAGGCTGTTAGTGGACCAAAGACGAAATTATGAATGAATATGAAAATGTAACACAAAATGACATGTAATTTCATATTCAATTTTTTTTTACTGAGTGAGGCTGTTATAAATTTAGCATTTTTTTGTATTGCCAGCCCTCAATTTATTGTTAACACTAATCTAAATAAAGCGGGACATTTGGACTCTTACAAATATAATTTTAAACTACACTGACGTGTTTTTTTGCATTCGTTCTTATGCTGTATAAGTTTCTATTTCAAAAGTCGGCAATTTTTCTACAATACTCCAAAACTATGCAACGGAACGCGTTTGGTGGTGAAGGCGATGAACACTTATATAATTGAGGCAACAATTTTGGTTGGACAATTTAAAAGGGAAAATGTGTTGATTCCAAAAATTCCAGTTATTCCCAATGTCTTGCGTTCGCTATAACGATCAACCAACAATCATCCCAAGGACAGTCACCCAATGTGGTAGGAATTGATTTACGTAGCAATGTCACGGGTCTCCTAAAAACTTATATATGCTGGCAGATGAAAATAAGTCAACAAAAATTATTGTTTATACACAGGTGTTGAAGGATTGACTTTGGTAAACTATACTTCAATGATAATGTTTAAACGTTCAATAAATACAAATTCTATTTGATCACAGCATTTGGTTTTATTTAAGCCGGCTGGGCGAAGCCGGGTTCGTTACTAGTATGCTCACAGGGCTTAAAGTCAACCGTGAGAACATCCAATTGGCAGTTGGCCTCTCGTTTGTACCGAACGACTTTCCAACCCTTTCCTCCCCGACAAGACTGGGATCCTCAGATGAACCAGAGACCCGGAGGTGTGTAATAAAACGAGGTTCTGAGGATCACCAATCAAAAGTCGAAAACTACTTCAGATATCCTGAATGCTGAAAATCTCATCGCAAAACCACTTATAGCTTTCCTCATTACTGCTTCTGAAGATGAATACACTATCTAATAAAAAGCACCCAAGAATGAGCGGCCTTAAACACTAGTTTCAATCACTTTTTAAAAGATTTCCCCAATTTGAATAATTCAACGGATTATCTGATGAATAAATATGTAGGTCGGCTATCGAAATAAAATATGGATCATTGAATGTAAACGGACGTTTTGGAAATGTTTTCTGGTCTATGGTAATAAAGCGTCATTTAAAATCATTTTTGGTAAACATCGCCATTAATCTGGTGTTTGGTGGCTGGAAAATTAGTGGTGAACAAATATTTTCAGTGGCAACCGCTCAAACCATCACCCGTACTGCACTGTGTCTTCCTGTGACCCTGAAATACCCAGAATTGTTATCGGAACGTCTGTTTAACCAAACCAGATAATTTTGTTTGTTGAGAAATTGTTCAACGCACAAAGTTTTTTGATCCGAAATTATCGATGTTAGTAAATCTCCATGAGCGAGCAAGGGAAGTAATTATTTGTATCGATTTTTTTTACTATCCGTTATGTTTTCAAGTTTCGCCGAACAATTCTATCGCTCTTGTCCAATTCATTTCCCATTGTTGGTGAACTACGCGCCGGATTACGAAACAACCGATTACGCAATTTGTTTACGTTTTCTCGGCTAGTTGAAGTGCACTGTCGCCCACCACCATACCGTTTTTCTATGCTGGCAGTCTCATCGAAACATTAAATGGTACGATATAGAAACTTTCCAGTCAAATTCGTGTTATTTAACTATCTCCGAATTTCAATGTTTGATTTTCCAGTCAAATGAAGTGTAAGAATTGAATTTCGTTTAAGTTCCATTTAAAAAAAAAATTAAGAAGGCTATATTTGAATATTGCTATAATATTTTAAATTTCCGGCCAAATCCCTTCCGGCCAAATCCCTTCATTTGCGCCAGCAAAAAAAAAATAATAATAATATTCCAAATGTTTAGCTACATCCATACTAAATTTGGGTATTAACCGATTAGCGGTTTACATTGAACAGCGTTTTGAATTTTACGGATACTTCAATTGCCGGACCCGTGTATAAAAATGATTTTGCGTTTGTTGGTCATCGCCAATATCAGAAACCACAAAAGCTGTCGTATAGTCATATTTACACCATAGGTTCGGTTGGTACTCGCAATACTACATGTTATATTTTTTGAAGTGGTCGGGTCCCTTGGTCTAGGTGCCCTCATACAACTTTTGAATAAAATTTAAATTTTTTTCAAAACCATTCAACTGATTATCTTGGAATTTTCATTAAGTATGTTTGGCATCCCAAGAATCAACCTTAGAATATTTTCGAAGGGGCCGAGCCCTGAGCCTAAAGTTCCTCCATATAAATGTTCCCTAAATTTTTTTTTTAAACTGCTCACTCAACCGATCGCTATGAAATTTTCCTCATGCATGTTTGGCTAAATATTTTAGAAGATATCGGACTCCAGAATCTATAGGTGCCGCTAATTTGGCGCATATTTACAATATATGTATGTATAAAAACGGAGCTAGTGGATGGAAATGACATCGGAGTCGTGTAATTAACAAAAATGTGTGCGATGCATGTACTGACCGAATTCTATGTTTGTGCTCCGGTTTGGCTTTTATTCAAAATGTCTGTTGGTTACTGTGGTATGGTTCAATAATTTTTAGTTTTTTTAGTGATGCGAATTAATGAATTAACATAAAAGTGCCAAGATGTTGTGGCAATATTGGTCGAAATATTAGAAATACTATTGCAATCTTAGTATCAGGTGTGAGCAAAAACATCTATAGTTGTATATATACCTAGTTTCAAAATTAATAATTGACAATAAAAAATTTTGTGAAGAAATATTAAATTTAGAGGTGGTAATGTTAACCTGTGATCAGGCTACAACCAACATGGCAGTATATAAAAAATTTGGTGTTGGACTGGAGAAGCCATTCATACTTGTGGGTGATAAATTTTTTATTGTACAGTATGATCCGCCTCACTTGATCAAATCTGCTATAAATGCGCTACAAAAACATCAGTTTTTTGCATTTAGAGTAAGGAACGACTGATTTTAATGTGTTAAAAAATATTTATGATCAGTAACAAAATCAAAAGGTTAAAATGTTACATAAATTAACCAAAGCCCATATGGAACCAAACAACTTCCAAAAAATGAGTATTAAGCAGGCTGTTCAAGTGTTAAGTAATACGGTTTCCAGTGCTTTACTAACTACACTGAAAACAACACCATCGATTTTTGATAATTATTTACAGAATGTAATACCAACAGCGAAAGCTATTGAACACTTCAATAATATATTTGATTGCCTGAACTGCAGCGGCTTTTCTTCCAAAACTCCTTTCGAACAGCCACTTAAAATGAACAATAAGACGTTTAATTACTTGCAACAAAGTTTAGACTTTTTTAAAAATTTAAAAATTTTATCTAAACGCGAAAATTATTTTAAATTTATCAAAGGACTGGAATTAACAATATCCGCTCAATTAGCATTAATGCAACACTAAAATTCGATGTTTGGAATTGAGTTTAGATTGAACATAAGACGGTTTAGAAATTTTTTTCGCAGCATTAAGAGGCAAAGGCGGATACAACTAGATGCCATCTAGTTACGAAATTGGAGTGCACTACGCCAATATCACAGTCACAAAATTTTTATTTAACTTAATTCATTCAAATTGTTTACCGGATGACTCTGAAAATTAAAAACTTGATTGGAAATATTTTAAAGATGATTACAACTCAAGCCTCAAGTATTCAGCGACCCAAGTTACAGAATCATCAGAAGAGATTGGAGACCTAATCCACGCTGATTAATTAACTAGGAGTATAAGTGAATCACAAATGCAATTGCTAATTACGCAGGGTATTGCATTTACAAAAAATTTAATTGTAAACAATGTACCGAAAAACTTTTAAAATCGGATATTGAAATGAATGTAGATAATATCTTCAAACATGAAAAAAAATTTAAAAAAAGTCAAAATTCAAATTTTGGTTCTTTGAAGGCACCATCTGACGAGATGCTCAAAGTAGCCGATTTTATCGATCCATATTTTATTTCGATAGCCGACCTATTTATTCATCAGATAATCCGTTGAATTATTCAAATTGGGGAATTTTTCAAGCGTGCCAAAAAAAACCAGACAACTTTGGATGATTTGAAAAAAGACCCGACTCCTGAATGGAACCGTTTAAGAAAATAAATCGTGTGCATCTTTTAAAATGCGATTGACACTAGTGTTTAAGGCCATTCGAATAATTTTAAAATAAACCTAGTGTTATAATCTACCATTTCTAACAAATTATAATAAATCCGGCTAATAAACCAAAAAATTACAGCGTTTTCATAGTCGATCAAATATTAGGTATACAGATATTTAAATCTGTTTTGTTAAATCCACAAAAATAAAAATCTAAAAAAATAACGAAACTGTGTTGTTGTATTTTCATGGTCAAATCCTCAAGTATTCCTTTATACGATCAAAAACAATCAGACCTAAAGGTTCAATATATAGCTTTTATATAATTGTACATAACCAAAGCTTACCTAAATATACAAGCCGTCAGGTAGGGGGATACATTTTACGATTTCCCATAAGAACCTATGTAAAATTGAACATTTTTGATTAAAATTTTATGAATGAAAAATACTCGTAACAGAAAATATTTTTAGGTTTATATTTAAATCAAACCTTTGATTATAGCATATTTTAAAACCAATAACTTAAATTTAGTAATTTGATTAAAATAATTAAAATAAAATTGTACAAATTTACTTTTTCTTTGTATGTCTATGTGAAAAATTTAGAAAAATACAGTATAAACTTATAAAAACGAAATCTTTGACGTAAGATCTTGTTTTGTAAAAACAAAAAATGTTTTTTTGATATTATGAAGTTGGCTACGGTTACACAAGGTTTTTTAAATTTTGAAAATATTTTTAACAGTGCAATAATTCTGTTAAATGGGAAACCATTCAATCGAGTTTTTCTCGATCTTTTGTAAAATTTCATATAATATTTCCTCTGTTACTGTATCTGGTGATTGTGATACTTGATAAACAAAAATCCAAAACGGATGCCGTAATGGGATCAACATTTTTAAAATTTTCCGCTCCAAAATACAGTCATACATAAGTTTCTTTAACAGTTTGCACAAGTTGGTCGTTTGGACTGAATCGCCTAAATTTGGAATCATCTTTGTCGTGTACTAAATTTAGTAAAAACGTTAGTACGGATGTTTAATTAAATAAATAAATTTAAATAATTAAAAAAACAAAAAAATTTCAACTTCCTTCTTTTCTCCAATGACAAGTATGACATTTGTTGAGAATATGGCAAAAAATTAGCTTTTCAATTTTGTACACTGTCAAGTGTAGTGAGCAATTAGTGACATCTGTAGTTTACCACAAAAAATACATATTTCGGTTACTGTTTCTTTTCGAATGAGTTTAAGCCCCAGTTATATAGCCGAAAACGAAACGGACCGAAACGAAAGGCAAATTTTTCATGGTTATATAGACGAATCGGTTTTTGATGTTTTACATTTTATGTGTTGTTTTTCACATTTGTATTGTGTATTTTGTGATATAAATAACCAAAAAAACGAAAAAATGGATTTTGAATTTTATTTTTTGGTCATGGCATTAATTAAATTAATTAAAAAAAAAAGAAAACGTCGTTTGCGTCGTTGGGGAGTTCGCCCCATTAATAGAACCCGAGATAAACTTGGTTTCTTCAAAATAATGTTTTTAAACATGAAGAAAAATGATTCCGAACAATTTTTTAAATATTGTAAGATGTATTCCGAAACTTTCGACTTATTGCTATCTCTAATAAAAGATAAACTTAAAAGAACCTCTAAAAAGGCAATTATTCCAGAAATGAAGCTGGCCGTAACCTTAGTGTAATTACATACAAAATTTATTTTTTATAACACTGAATTCAATTTAATATAAAAATTTTCATTTTAGTTATCTTTCACAAGGAGATTCCGTGCAGTCTGTGTCCTGGTGTTACCACCTGGGGAAAACGACTGTTAGGCAAGTTGCATTAGAAACATGCATCGCTATATACGGTGCATTAAAAAAACATATCTATCTCGTGTGTCAAGTCATGAGTGGAAAGGAATAGCCGAAGAATTCAATTCTAAGTGGAATTTGCCAAATTGTGTTGGAGCTATTGATGGCAAGCATATTGCCATACGGCTGCCCCCAAACTCGGGATCTGAATACTACAATTATAAAAAGTTTTATAGTGTAGTATTGATGGCTGTATGCGACGCCAATTATATTTTTACCATGGTCGATGTCGGGTTTACAGGTAGCGAAAGTGATGGTGGGATTTTCCGAAGATCAATATTCGGTCAAGCTGTTATAGGAAAAACACTGAACATTCCAGGCTGGCAATCTCTTCCGAATACAAATGTACAATTTCCACATTACATAATTGGTATGTCGCTCAAAAATTGCATGGAGATGTTAGGTGATGCAGCATTTCCACTAATGGAAAATTTAATGAGACCATATCCTGGTAGCTTTCTCACAAATGATAAATTAATTTTCAATTATCGTCTTTCGCGCGCGCGACGCACAATTGAAAATGCCTTCGGCATTTTGGTTGCTAGATGGAGGATTTTATTGACAACAATAAACCTAAGACCTCAAAATGTTAGTGACATTGTATTAGCCACTGTGTGCTTGCATAATTTCATCAAGACGCAAGAAACTAGTCGACCGTTAGTGCAGTACTGCCCACTAAATTTTGCTGACATAGTGTCAACGAACGGAGAAATATCGAATGGCCAATGGAGAGAAGAAATACAACCGCTAATTTCAGTTCGTCGTATGTCTCAAAACAGACCAGTCAATCAGGCATATACATTACGAGATGCCTTGAAAGAATATCTCAACGGTGTTGGAGCTGTTCATTGGCAAGCCAGTTTATTAAATTTGCAATAAATAAAAAAAAAATTAATTATTTTAATTTGTAAAGTCTTTATTTTTATTTATAACATAATTTGTTATGTATAATATGGCCTCATCTTGGCCTTGTTGTGGAAATTCTGATATATACGACTTTATAAGAGCACAAAATCTGTCGATATGATCATCTTTTGGCTGTAGCTGTTGTTGCAAATCACTTTCACATTTTTTTTTTATCAGCGCTATGACTTTGGTCAGATCATCATCGTCCCCTTTTCTTTTTGATGAACTGGGTGTATTTCTAGTTTCGGCTGAGTTGGAATTACAACTAACTATTGATGGGTCGTCTCCAGAGTAATCAATTATTTCGTAAACAGGTGTATCATCATCAATGTTTTCATCATTATAGTGGACGACCGGCAGTGGAGTGGACGACCGGCTGTAGTTCCCATTAGTTCTGTTTAATGGAAATAATTTAGTACATACTTTTACATTAATAGGCGAAGAACTTACACTGTACATCGTACATAATCCTTCAAGAATGATAAATTGTCAAATAAACACCAAGTTGAACCAACTGAATTCCCTGATCCATTCCCTGATCCGGATGGTTGGTTGAATTTTTTCAACTCTTTTTGGAATTTATCCCTAATGTAAGTCCATTTTTTTTTTAATTCACGGGGATCTACAATAAATTAAATTTCAATATAGGTACATACAATTATAAATATTTATATGATTACTTACCGTTGACGTTCATATCTTTTGATATTTTTGCCCATAACATATCTTTATATTTGTAATTTTTATAAAATTTATGTTTTTTGTCGAATAGATCGGAATATTTCCTTACATTTTCTATAAGAATCTCCGAATCAATTTCAGCTTGCACTTGCACCTCCATTTTAGTTGTTTTATGTTTGACGTTTGACAGAAAAACAAGCCCCAGTAAGCAAAACCGCAAAAAATATTCACAATTGTTGAAAAATAAAAGAAATATAATCAATCATTGTGAACTTCGACCGAAACCGAAACGAAAAGAAATTGAATTGAATCAATTTATCAGTTCGGTTTCGTTTCGTTTCGTCTATATAATTGGGTTAATACATTTCCATGCATTCAATTCATAAGTTTCATTTCGGTTCGTTTCGGTTTCGTTTCGTTTTCGGCTATATAACTGGGGCTTTATAAAAATTAATAATCCGTTTTATTTTGTTTTCCCCGGACCTATTATGCTTAATAGAGCAATCAAATGTCATAGTGGTTTATATGTGCGAAATTTATGTGCAGTAATATTAATTATTTGAAAAAAAAAAACAATTTTATTAATACATATTTTTTAGTTTATAAAGAATAAACAATTTATCCGAGCGAATCAAAACTTGAAAATCTATTGTGAAAGTGTTGGATTACAACCTCAATTTGAAAAGTACTTAATTGGTAAGAATTACAGTTTATTTTTATAAATCATTCAAATCGATTGTAGTCTTACTTTGAGCATTTTACAACAACAATGCCGTGTATTTTCATACCGGAATGAATAGTTTCATTCCACTGAGAAGTAGGTATAGAAAAATTCTCTTCTTTACTTAGTTGTAGTGTTTACCACTAGAGTTAATATTTTTTATCTTATGAGTTGGCATTCCTGCGATAAATGACAATTCGCATGTTATTTGTTTGGTTTTTTCACTGCGAGTAATTATATTTTCGATTTATATTTTGGATAATTTCTTATATTTTGCGGCTAATAATTGTGATAATTTTTTGTGAACGTAGCATTGAAATTTTTTGGATAGAGATTATAGCCACTGTTAATTTTGATTTGCTTTGAAATGGCAGGAAATAAAGAAATATTTTTAATAAATGTAAGTCATTTGTATACTGATGGAATTTGTTGTATTGTAATTAAAATTTTTATTTTTTAGAGTATTATCGAAAATATAAATGATTCAGATTCAAGTTCTTCTGAATCAAGTGACTCATCATTTTCATCTAACCTGATTAGTAGTGATGAAGAAATGGTCCAGCATCACACCATAAAAAATTTTGTGGAAACCATCTACTTATATGACGATGTCGATTTTAAGAAAAACTTTCGTCTATCCCGGAGTACCGCAAATATTTTAATAGGTAATATTAATATTAAATTTAGTTACCGTTTTATTTTATCTTAATTGCTTCAGACAGCTATTGCCGTTTTTCATATGAAAATTATATTTTTAAATCAAAATACAAAAAATAGTATAAAACAACCAATCGTTCACATAATTTCCCTGTGTGTGATAACATAGTTAGCAACTGTGTGATATTTTTTTAATGTTAAATAAAAATAAATTTTTCTATTACATAATTTCTAAATTTTAATTTTCACGGAATTTTCCGTTAATTTTTTGCAAATAAATTTGGGGTATTTTTCTTACCTCAGTTATCGGACAATATTATAAAATCAATGCACAGACGAAAGGCTAGATTCATTTTTGAATACCTTGTTTAATTCGGTATACGTTTTGTATGTGGTGTGTAATAAATGTAATAATAATAAGCAATAAATAATATTGCCAATATCCTAATCATTTATAATTATAACAAAAAATAATCATACAATATTTTATACCTTTAGAATCTTATAAAACCTCATCAATATGTCCCAATCATCATCACGGTGGAAGAGATAAAGTGGGTGCTGAAAAGGAAATATATGTGTTTTTGTGGTACATCGCTAATACCATAACTTACCGGCAATTAAGCATGTTGTTCGGAATTGCGGAAAAAACTGCTTGGACGATAATTAACCGATTGGCATTTTGGATGATGTCCATAGCCGATAATTACGTCAAATGGCCACGAACTCCACAAGCAGTTCAACAAATCACATCCGGATTCGAACGGATGAAAGGCATTAAGGGAGTACTTGGCGCAATAGATGGCACCCACATTCAAATTAAGGCGCCTTCCAAACAAAGGCATTTATATTGCAATAGGAAAAAATATTTCAGTATTTTAATGCAAGCTGTTGTAGACTCAAAAAAAAAAATATATCGATGTTTATATCGGAGAGCCCGGTTCCTTGCATGACGCTCGTGTGTTACGCCGTTCACAGCTATATCGCAAAGCTACCGAAGAGTATGAAGCGTCGTTCCTCAATAAAACATTTTTATTGGGTGATTCGGCTTACCCTTCTAAGTTTTGGCTAGTGACTCCTTTCAAGGACACTGGCAATTTAACGCAAGACAACCGAAAATTTAATTACTTGCATTCGGCCACCCGAATTGTAGTCGAAAATGCTTTCGGGTTACTCAAAACGAGATTTCGCCGTCTATTGCATTTTACAGAGCATATCAATTTGAGGACTGTGGTAAACCTAACAATGGCCAGTTGTATCTTGCATAACATCTGTATTGCCGAAGAAGACGAATGGGATTCTACAGAAGAGGAGTCTGATTCAACGCAAGATGTTACAATAGAGGATGTTCCAAATGAAATAAATAACCGAAGATCAAATGACAGACGACAAATGGTAATAAACGACCTTAGAGCTCAAGGAATTATGTAAATTATATATAAAATAAAATTAATTATAACGTAATTTTCAAAAAATTTCATTTATTTATTTAAATATGTAAAAATAAGTTCAAAATATCCTTATGATCCCCTTTCTTTGCTCAACAGATCTATTAACTCCTTGTGTCTTCTTTCTTTGGCAGCCTCTTTTTGAGTAAATCGTTTCATTTTATTTTCTTCTATGATTTTTGATTTTTTTTCAGCAAAATCAAGTTTTTGTTGAGCAATTTTATTTTTCGCAGAGATTTTTGGCCGTTTGGGTGCTGATGGTCCAGGTTCCACTTCAGAAGAACTTATTTCTGGAGGCGTTTCTGGGCAAATTTCGATAATATCCTCGAAATCACCCGTATCCACTCGTACAATACCCGCATTACTGGTTATTACAGAGGAGTGCTCTGGAGGAGCATTTTCGTTGCCATAAATATGGTCAAGAGGTCCATAAATGGAGCTATTGATGGTGGAGCTCCGGAGCGATTATTATTATCTATCGTCTGCTTGTAGGCCGTTTTTACCGATTTTATTTTATTTTTTAAATCATCTACTGCATAAGGGTCATTCTGTAAATTATTTATATAAATATGAAAATAATAATTAACTATTAAAACCTAAGAACCACTTACTGAAATTCCTGAAGAAGTCATATCTTCTAGCAAGTTATCAAAAACATGCTTCTTTTTTCTGACGTGATTGAACTCGTCTATTCTTGTGGTTAGGAACACAAGAAGTGTGCGTGTTTCAGCGGACGTCCATTTTCGCCTTGGAACGCTATAAATGTAAATAAGTTCACAAAATTACACGATCCTATCAACATGAAACAACTTTGAAATATATGAAAGGAGGAAGGAATTTGATTCCAAGATGAAAAAAACCTCACCAGCACCGTATACTTACGGAGGATTCATTGTATCACTTGTGGTTGCTGCCATATTATTCTATTATTTTATTAAAAATTCTATTATTTTATTAAAAATTGTTTATTTGGACTTTTTTTTTATTTGAAAAACAAAAAATATTCTTAATAACGACTTTTCATTTTTCAATATTGCCAACTGTTGAAAGTAAAAGAAAAACTTATTCTTGGCTCTTACTTTGGGCAAGATTTTATTCCTATCCGAATAGGAATAACTTTTTTCAAAGTAAGACAGCAATTATTGCAATTTTTGAATGTTGAAAACAAAGGCATCGTCCGAGTTTTTCGACTTCAAATCAATAATGTTCAGATGAAATAGATCCGCATGCTCGTTAAACTTTTTATTTACAAAATTATACTCCTAACTTGCTAAAACATTATTTTGATTTGTTTTACTGAAATGTGAATTTATTTCAATTTCTTATTACCGCCATCTGATTTCAAACACGAAAACTAACTTTTAAACTTATTTAATTAGTCGAGTTTATAAGTAGGTGTCACTAATGGCTTATTACAAAAAAAACATGAACGAAAGGTATGACGTCATGAGGTGTAAAGATGTGTTTGTAAATAAAGGGGTTTTAGTAAAACATTAATTAAATATCTATAAACAAGACTTTTTTAATTGATCTTCAAATCGTATATTTACCAATCATTCTTCTTGATAACGTAGAAATCAAAATTCATTTTTGTAAGACTTTTGTAAGAGCAAAATAATTTTGTTTTGTTTTTGTTGGAAAGAGAAAACCAAATAAAAAATATACCATATGTTTATCCCATTTCGTTTGGCATCATCAAATAACTCTGAAATATGGTATTTTAAGATTTTTAGTTCATATACAAAAGGGTTGCATATATGATATTCTTCTTGATGTCTATTCTCTTTGCTACAACTGTAAAATACACAGAAACTTGCGGAAAAACCGTAAACCAGAAACTACAACTCTCGAATTATGAAATTACAAATTCACTATGAAATTAATAAAATTTCTTTTAAATTAAATTAAAAATTATCACCACACCGCACTTCAGCACAGTATTGACAGAAGAATAAACAGAGTTGGTCGTTACTGTCAACACAAAACATAGGAAGTTATTTCCGGCTCACAAAGTTCTTAGGAGATAGACACTTAAATAATTTAAAATATTGTTAATTTTATATGAAACCGTTTAGAGCTGCGCTAGAACGGTGTTGTTCTAGCTCGAGGCAGCAATTTATCGAATTAAGTTAATTTAAAATCAGATACGTATTCTCAAATTTTTAACTGGTTGCGGTAGTTGGGGGTCTTTTTAGATAGATTTTTCGTGTCACCTACCACTCTTGTTCTTTATAAACTTCCCAATTGGCTACAAAACCCCATAACATAAAACTAACAAACTTTTCGAGTGGATTTGTTTCGTTTATACATTTAGATCTGCCTTATTTAGTTAAAGAATTTGAGAATATTTGATTTTAAATTGTCAAACAGTAGACAGTAATCAGGATTCAAACCATCTTCAACACGATATTTTTGATTTAATTCAAATTAATTGTTCAAAAATTTTATTCCAAAACATAATTATATTATAAATTTAACATAAACATTATGTAGTCCAAAAAACGACATAAATATTTATCGGGAAAAGTTGCCACACTTGTAACAGCGACATTTAACAGGTTCCTTTAAACGAATTTCCATATTTGCCATATTTGGTTGAGTCAAGCGGCCACCATCTGGATTGTAGCAATGTGTTAGTGTTACTAATTTATCATGTAAGTAACTCTCACGACAGCAGTAACATTCTTTTAAAAATCCGGTTGACGTAATAATCGATGGTTGTACTTGACTTTTACAGAAGCCTTCGCATTTATTGACAGACACTTCACCATTGCATATTCGTTGTAGTCGGCCAAGCTCATCGTATTCCTCTAAAAAATGGTGTAATCAAGGGATATAATTACTAATTTCATAAATTTGATTGAATCCATTATTTACCTTTAATTAAATGAACTTCCGATGGTAGAGTTTCACAATTTTCTTCTGGATCCGGTTGTCTTCCTCCGGCATTTATTGTATCTGATCGAACCATTCCAAGACAAATTACTAAATTTATCAAAATAAAATGTAATCCTCTCATTATGATTGTTCTGTGTTTCGAAACACACAAAATGGAACTGAATACGTATTTTCGATTTTCTTTAGTTTATATATCCTTTCCTTATCAATGCTGTTAAAAGGAAAATCTGGTAAAAGACATGTTTTACAATTTTCATGTTGTGATTAATATGTTTACATAATTTTCATTTTAAATCAAACTCTTATAATGTACTATTTGTAGTTTTTATAGAGCAAATGTATAGCCATTGAACTCTTCATACACAAACATACACAGAAATTTTTACTTGAACCTGTTCGAAAAAATTTCACCGATTTGAGACGGTTTTAAATTTTCGAAATTTCACATGTTATAATTTAGTTCTCGAACTTGGATGTTTTTTCGATTTGTTTCACCAAAGCTAATTTTGTACGTTTCCATGTTTTGATAGGTTTTCTCACTTTCCATTTTTCTCTTTATGTTCAATGTACCTTCATTTGCCCTTTTTTATTTCGCGATTAATGCTTAGCAAACCGATGGTTGATGTTATTTTCTGTGACGACAGTTCTTGCTTATGTTGATGACCAGTCTCATGCTATTTCCTGCGATAGCTTCGATTTCGTATTTTATTTTGAATATGTTGGGTGGCATTGAGTGTTGCAATATCTAGATTTGAATTGAAATCGATACCCAAAATCGGTGTATTCCTTTCATAGAGAGCTTTTCGAATATCACTTACTTGTGAAAATGTACGTTCGAAATTTACGAAGAGTAGGTCTATAGGTATTAATTGAATTGATGTGATCCGTATACATGTTCTTACTGATTTTAGTCTTTGTGCTAAGGATGGTTGCTGATCGCTAAGAAACATTTTTATTATGTTATTGAGGTGGAGATGATTGATATTGTTTATTCCTTTCCCAATTTCTGCCGATCCTTACTGCAGGTATCAGAGGGTAAATATTTTTGCTGTTATGTGCTGTTGTCACTTAAAATTAGCTTAAACGTTCACGAACATACCTAACGCTATAGATAAGTTTGATTCGTCGTGTGTTGCCAATAGAATTGAACGAACCTTGTAAATTAAATTGGCCAATCGATTAAATTAAGATAACTTTTATTAATTTTAAACATTTCTTAAATCGAAATTGAGCGAAATTTATAAACGAAATTCAAAGTATTTTGTAAAAAATCTGGAGAAGTTTGAATTATTTTCATTTTAAAAGTCAATTTTATTAGCTATAGAAAATATACGTGTAAGTATGGAAATTCGAGCCGTTTGGATGAAAGTGGCCTAGGTAGATTTTCAAAAGGAAATTGAGGTAGCTGTTAAGGGATTTGCAGCTAGTATATTTAAAATTACTAACGTTTTACATATGGGCTGCAAATTTTAAAAAAGTGAAAAGATAACGTAGAATTGTAAATAGGTATTAGAACAGCTAGTTTTATTTTTTTTGATGGACTTGGACCACTTTCATAATAAACGCTCATATAGAAAATGTATTTCTAACCAGATTTTATTCATTTTAAAATACTCCGGTTTTGAATCGCTGAGCACTCAGTTGAATGAGTTAAGTTAAATATTTCATGCATACATTTAAGAGGTTTCATGCGAGGTAATAACAATTAGAAATTAGAAATCAAATATGGATCGGTCAAGATTAGGTTAGATTAGGTTTAGGTGGCGGTCCACTAGGACAAGGCATGAACACAAAAATGGTCCGTAGCCATATCACGAGTTGTTGTTTATCCTCCAACTCATCGAAACCATTTTGAGCTGTTAACGAAGCGCGATGGTTACTCCTTCCGTCCATCTTACTGATGTCCGTTAGGTCACTGAAGGGGGGTGTCCCTAGAAACTTTAGTCTATTTCCTACCAGACGAGGGTAAGTGCAAAGAAGATGAAGTACTGTCTCTTCCTCATCTTCGTCCTCGCCACTACGACAGTAGTAATGTTAGAAGAAACCAAGTCCACTTGCATGCCTGCCTATGAGACAGTGCCCTGTAATCACTAAAACAACTAGACAGATCTGACTCCGCTGAAGTGAGATCAGCTGTTTGGATCTCGCCAAGTTCAACTTTGGCCAGACCTGACGAGTTATTACGCATGAGGTACTATTTGACCATCTGTCGTTCGTCAACTTACTAGCCTCTTCCTGAAGCAGCAGCAGTTTGCAAACCGCAAGGGGCATTTCAATACCTTTCCTGCTTTCTGAAAAGTGGTCCGTTGTACCACGTCGAGCCAGTTCATCTTCTTTTATATTCCCTGTACTTATGAAATGTCCTATCATCCACATAACATGGATGTTGCACTGATAAGTCATCTCTTTAGAAATGAGAGACAGTTCTGGACTACTTTCGACATGAGGAGGTGAGTGACTATCTTTATATATGCGAATATCACAAGCCGATATTACATTATACCTCAACCAGTCTACGACTTCCTTTATGGCAGTTACTTCAGCTTGAAAAATTATACAGTAGTCGGGGAGACGGAAGGAGAGACTTAACAAAAGTTCCTCGCAGAACACCCCAGCCCCGACCTTTCCGTCCCGTTATGAACCATCAGTGAAAAGGTTTATAAATCCTGGTTCCAAAACTGCACCCATCATCCAGTCTTCCCTGGATGGGATCCTAGCCCGGAACTTTGAGTCAAAAGATAGTAATAGCAGTCCTTGAAAGTGCCCGAGTTATAGCCGCTGGAAGCATGTTGTTAAAGGTCCCTCAATAACCAAAATGGTTGCCATTGCGAAGTCTCTATTCTCGAAAGATTTCTCAATGAAATATATAATAGAATGAAAAACAGTTTCTACACATCTCCCCTTGCAATAGGCATGTTGAGATTTAGATAGCTTTTCCGGCACAATTGTGCCTCTAACATGAGCTTCTATTTGTATTTTAAGTGTTTTAAAAGGAATTAAGACAAGCTAATAGGTCTAAGGTCTTTGGGATTACAGTGAGAGCGTTTTTCCGCTTTAGGTATAAATACAACCTTCACTTCCGCCCATTTATTAGGAATGTGACATAGTTCTAGGCTGCCTTCGAAAATTATCCCTAACCAGGAAATGGTTAGATCTATAGTTTGTTGAATATCCCCAGGGATAATACCATCGAGTCCAGGCGACTTATATGGTTTAAAACTGTTTATCCCTTTAGGAAAATGAGTTTGTAGCGGAAGTTCCGGCCATTCCGCATTATTAGTGGTTCATATCCCATTCGACCGTTGAAGATAACTTAATATGGAAGTACCAGTAGATAGTTCTTTGCGTAGCCTAGACCTCTCCAAAGACTTCTTTATTTTGCCCATTATCTGTTCTTGGCACTTCTCAATTGATATTTGTAAATTTTGCGGACTTCCTTATATGAGTCCCAGCCTAAAGAGGCTCTTGTTTTTCTCGCTGTTTTGAAGTGTCTTTTGCATACATACTTTGCATGCTTCATTAAAAGCGCCGGATAGCTCGTCCACTGAGCCATCGAGCTCTTGCGCAGTTTTTTGAGGTTTTGGCACCGGAACTGGCAGGGAGCTACCCAGAATTGTTCGAAAGATGGATCGGTCAAACATTAATACAAATTCTAATATTAATCGACAGCAAAAATTTAATAAAGCGCGGCTGACTGAAAATTTAAAGGTTGGTTGGAAGAAGCTAAAAAACCCATATTGAATGCAAATATCCAGCGTGTAATAAAATTTTAAATTTTGGAAAGTCGTATCTAGAAAAGCATGAAATTGCTGATTTGAAAAATTCGGACGTTGAAGTGTTTAGGAACGTTTTGAAGATGAAGTTGTTGTTCCCATTCTATCGAAAGTGATGAAGTATTTTCGCCGAGCAATTTTTTTCTGCAGTAACAGATGTTAAAACTAAAAAAATATATTAAGTCAATCAAGTTGGTGTGAAGCTGATACTAGTTATCGGCTCCGTATCTTGCAGCTTTCACATGTGTTCGTGTTAGCACCACGCGGTGACCACCCGGCAACTAGCTCTTCTTTGTCTTTGACTGGATGAGTTAGGCTAAAACATGGCGCTAAGCAACTGGGTTGGGTTAAGGTGTCAATTGTACCGTGCTGAGAACCAACCTGGCTGAGACCCAGTCTAAAAACTACCTCAGTCTCTAACAATGTATCCGTATACTTGGCGCCCTCCAGATTATGTAGCCTTATCTGTGCATCGCGGATCTCTGCACAGATTGACATTTTCTTTTCTCCACTACTCATGGGATTCTTATGAAAGACCTATACAGGAAGATAGAGACCGGGACTCTTAAACACCCGAAAACTACGGCTGGAGGGAGATCGCCTTCTAAGCCCCGCCCTGAAAGCCATGTTATGAATCTGGACATAAGCAAAAATATTGCTGGTCTCTCTATTACAACAACTGGTGGGGGAGCGTTGACCTGTAGGACTGGTTAACAAACAGCGGCAATTAAGAAGGACATTGGCTCGCTTAAAGCTAGTTCCTCTAACACTTTGGGGAATGACAAAAGTTCTAGCAAAACTGGTCCCGGAGTACCAAATTTCGAAATGTCCAGATCCTTGGGAACACTATGAGGACTCCAGGAGGACTTGGTGTCAGACTAGCCTTTTGGGCGGGCAATTTGGCCACGACGGTTGCTCTGCTGCTTAAAATTGAAGCTGATGAAGTTGATGTTGTCCTGATCCAGGAGATATGGGCCATTGGAGACCGGGTTATGGGACTCAGGCCACCAAGTATGAACATACAAGTATGAAATAAGAAAACCAAAATAGATGCCTAAGAGGCTCTACGGTGATAAAATTCAAGACTCCTCGGAGGCTCCGAGCCTGCGCAAGGTACTGGCTTCAAGTCCTATCATCCCGAGTCACCTCCAGCGACCGCATGGTTCTTGGACTACAATTAGTGCTGAATCTATGGAGTAACTACTGATAACCCACTTTCCGGAGTGCTCCGGACTGGCGCCTGAAATGCCGAATGCTTCTACGGGTTCAGGCATTGTATGTCGAATAATAAGCAGGAGGAAGTTAGCGTGGGAAATTAACAGCTTTTAAGCCATATAAGTCAGCTGGACAATATAGCATTATTTCTGCAAATGTTCAGCAAAAGGGGCTGGAAGTTATCTTCACAGGCAGCCAGGAACTTTGCCACTTTCCTAGGAAATGGACTGAGGTAAACGTAATATTATATTTAAGGCGGGAAAAAGCTCTTATTGCCATCGCAAAGACCTTAGGCCTAAAAGCTTATGCTTTTTTCTATTAAAAATAGTAGAAACACAAATAGAAGCTCAAATTAGAGGCTCTATTGAGCCAGCTAGGTGGTCGAAATCTCAACATGTGTACTGTAAAAGAGATCGCTAGAAATCGCTCTACACTCCCAGATTTGTCCTATTGAGAAATCCCTAGAATTTAAGGAATACTCCTTGGTAACCTTTCTGAATATATAAGGTGCCCTTAGCAACGTTAAACCGGTGCCAATAACTCGGGCTTTGTCGAGTTTGGTTGTAGATGAATCGCTCGTTAGCTGGAGATGCACGATCGTGAAGGCTAAGCTGGGCGGATCCTCCATTAGCAGATTTGTTGGTGTGGGTACACCGCAAGATGGAGTCTTGTTCCCCCTGCTTTGAAACTTGGTCGTAAGTGACCCGTTACTGGACCTGATAATGCGAAATACCTGGGTATTGTTTTGGACAGCAAATTTAGTTGGAACCCTATTATTTTAGAAAGGGAAAAGAAAGCTACTATAGTGCTATACTCCTGTAAAAACGCTATTGGAAAACGATGGGGTCTTGAACCGCATATCGTATACTGACTCCATACTTCAGTGACAAGGCCCATACTTTTACGTTTGACTGTTGTCTGGTGGCCAGCCTTAAACAGTACGGCTAACCAAAAGTCGCTGATGAAAATTAAGAGAACTTCCACCTTGTGTATTAGTGGTGTACTCAGCAGTACATCCACTCAAGCATTGGAGATTTTTTTTTCATCTCATACCCTTAGATATTCTGGGCACTCAAATGGCCGCGAGCACAGCCATAAGGCTCAAATTCAATTCTATGTGGACCTGCAGGAATACAGGACACTCGTCTATTTGGTAAATTTTGAGAAAAGGCTTCATACTGGTATTCCCTCCAGAGAGGACTGGCTGAGGATGTTGAACCCTGAAGTTTTGAATTTCCTCATGGATGGTTCTAAAATGGATGGTAGGGTTGGTTATGGTGTTTTCTGTGGGAAACTATCGTCTCCTCGACTATTGCAGCTGCTATCGTCTCCTCGGCTATTGCTAATTGACATCGTGGATCGGTTGTGGTGTATTGTAGTATCTGTAAGGAATTTTCACATTTTTACGGACAGTCAGGCCGCTATTAAAATGCTACGAGCTTATTACCTTACGTCGAAGGTACCCCAGAGCTATCTCTCATCTCTTAACGAGATGGCAGATCAGTTCAACATCCACTTAACATGGGTGCCAGGGCACTTCAGTGTTGCGTGTGTTATAACTAGGCAGATTTGACCAAGACTGGATCAAGCAAGACCTAAATAGCTGTTAACACTTCAGCGTCGCCATATTAGTATCTTTGTGGGGGTTATTACTGGACACTGTCTCGTAGGTGGAATGTTAAAGCTGTATATTATGTTAGATAGCAACATCCACTTAAGTACTTTAGAGAGTATGCTGGAATGGTTCCTTCTTCTTTTACAATTCAAATTCAACGTTTTGCCAGTTATACTTATCAAAACAAATTTTGTTTCTTAATTCATCTCTCAATTCAATCCATTTAATCACAGAAATCATTGAAATTCTCGTTGGGAGCAATTATATATGGAGTTATTAAAACTACTGTTAATCAGTAAGCCAAAAACACCCAACTTCTGGTCAAAATGGCCAAAAAAATTCCAAAGTAATTTACCTTTCTATTTTGGTTACTTATAGCTTTTGAGTAAACCATGGTTAGAAAATCAGACAATGATATGCAAACTAATACCCAGAAGCACAACTTACACTGAAAGTCAGTCAATCAAACTGTTACTCAAACCGAGACGCAAAACTCACACTTGAACTATGACAAGCAAACTGAAATTCAGAGAGTATGCGTACAAATAGAAGACAAATAAGACAAATTCGCGGCTTGTGTGATTGAAACAAAGTTTCTGGCAATAGGAAAGTGAAACTTAACTTGAAAGTTTAGCTGAAACGAGTTCCCCTGACCTTGCTGCTCAAGATTGAGTTACAGTGTCTTGCTTTTCATCAACTTTTCGTTCATTGACCTATCACGAGCGTTGAAGTAAAGTTTTATTGATGACATTTCATCATCGAATGACCTATGAAGTGGATTTATACGTCTTTTTTCAGATTTGTTTCTTTATCTCTCTTGAGCATCCAATAATAGTCCGCTAACATGTTGACATCCCACCTTATAATATCTCCTTTCCATTTCCCTTACATTCAGATGGAAGCGCACCTCTTGCTCTTCACTACAGTTGCCTAAATTGTCAGGAAAGTAATCAAGATGGGAATCCAAAAAAATGGAGCTTTAAGTTCATAAGACATCCCAATTGCTTGTAATTTTCTATCAACTTTGTAACAATGTCTTTGTAATGCTCACTTCTGGTTTTCACAAACTTCTCTAAAGCTAGGTTTTAACGAATTTTTTGTCTTGAAGTAGTTTTCGTATTTGAGAGGTCCGTTAAAAATACCTTCTTTAATTTTAGCCTCTGTCAGTTTTGGAAATTGTTGTGATGTATTGGAAACATTGACTTTTTTCTTGGGCTTCATCAGCCCAAGTTTTATGTGTAGTGGTGGTAAGAAAATGTTTGAGGGATCTAATAAAGGTTCTTCAATTAAATTAGGTTTTCCTGGATGAATACAGTCTCCTAGCGGCCACTCTTTTTTAACGTAATGTTTTTCTCGGTCTCTACTATTCCAGAGACATTTAAAACAAGGGTACTTTATAAAACCAGGCTGCTGCCCTAGCAGTTTTGTTATAATTTGTAAATCCCCACCAACTTTCCAATTATGCACCGAGTATCGTAGATCTCCAAAATTCTGCAAAACACGAAAATGAAATGAACGAAAACGAAAGTGTAGATAGTAAATCTTGCAAGTCAATCGAAATAGACAATAGCTTAGCAGGTAGCAATGATGGTTATAATAAGGAAATACTACATAATGCAGAATTATCTAATAAGGATCGAGCAATGTCATTTAAGTGTATTAAATTGCCTCAAGTTACGTTGCCGAGATTTGATGGTAGGTTAGAAAAATGGTTAAGATTTAGAGATTCATTTAGGGCCATGATTATCAATAATCCAGGATTAATGGAAATTCAGCGATTTTATTATTTGGATGGAAATTTAGATGGAGAAGCAAAGAGAACTATAGAATTAGTTGAGTTTTCTGACGAAGGTTTTAAAAATGCGTGGTCGGCGTTAATTTCTAAGTATGATAACAAAAAATCCATAATCGAGAAACATATGAATGCTTTTTTTAATCTAAAAAGAGTAAATAGAGAATCAGCTATTGAAATTAGAAAATTATTAGATGACAGTCTAATCCATTTGAGGGCGTTAGAAAATTTAGGAGAAAAGGTTAATGACGTGGTGACAGTTCATACCGTTAAGCAACGGCTTGATTGCGAGACTGGGAAATTAAGGGAAAATTAAAATAAGTCGGATAAGCCTTTGACTTAGACATAATTAGTGGAATTTCTGCAGCGGCGATGTCAGGTTTTACAAGCGCTGGCAGATATTGATAGTAAATCTAATGTGCCTGCTTCATGCAATAATAGAAAATCGTCGAGAAAATCATTCGTTTCGGCCACTGTTTTGGCACTGTATATCAGAACAGAATTCACAACATCACATTTAGAGGTTAAAAAATATAATGAATTTTTTATTGTTCAAATGTCAACAAAATGTAATGAATTGTACTATTATCGATCAATGATTTTTCGATCATTTTTATTATTATTTTTGATTGTTAAGTTATACTTTAATTTTATTTAATTAGTTACCAATTTGAGTTAGCCCGCTTTTAGGCGATTGATTTTGTACATAACATTTCTTTAAATATTAGCGCTAACAAAATACCGGTGGTATGTTAAACTAGCAAAATGCAGAATAATATTTTTTATTGTTAACTAGAATTAATTACAATCTGGCTTCCAAAATATAAGCAGCTAAAAATAAGAGAAAATTATTGTGTTTAAAGAAATAAAAAAAGTTTATAAAGATTTGAAATTTGAATAAATAGTTTGTCATTTTATTGAAGCGGTTACCTTCAAATTGACAAAGGTGGTTGTGAGTATTTGTTTTGGGGATTGTGAAATCAAGCTGCCCCATACAATGAGCAGAGGTATCTCTATTGGAGTCACAGCCGAAATAGCAGCAGCTCAAACAGCCACCACAACAAATAGGACTTTTTGCTGTGCTTTGTGTAAGCAGAGTCGCTATATTACAAACTGCGTGCAATTTTCAAAAATGGCGGTTCATGAAAGTTATGAGAAATCTCGTCAGTTGTGTTTATGTCTAAATTGCTTGAAAGGTAAGCATAGGGTCGCTTAATGTAGAGATAGTAGTCTTTTGCATATGGGGAAGTTGAATCAAACAGATCCAAAGCACAATGATAAAGAAATAAGTCTGAGTTCCACTCAAGTGAATCGGGAAAATGCTTCTTCCAAATTTCAGAGCAGCGTTAAGTGTTCTCAAGACGGTATAACGTAGTGTTGTCAAAAGAAAAGCCTCAAAAGAAGGTAGATTGTGCTTTCCATGGCAGTTGTTTTTATTCGGGATGCAAAAGGAAGATTTATTTTATGCAGAGCCCTGTTGGATTCTGCATCTCAATCCAATTTTGCGACCGAAAAGTTGGCTGATAAGTTGCAAATTAAAAAGGAAGAGTTATCTCATTTAGTACGAGGATTGAATCAATTTAAAACCAGGATCCAATATAAATTCTCATCTCATATTAAGTCGCGAATCAGTAATTATCAAACCGAGTTAGAATTTCTAGTAGTTCCGGAGATTGCTGGTAGCTTACCTGCCTCTTGTATTAATGTTACTGGTTGGAATTTGCCAAGCAATTTAGAACTCGCTGATCCTAGTTTCAACCAATCTAAAGAGGTTGATCTTTTTCTTGTAGCTGAGATTTTCTTTAAAATTTTAAATAAAGGAGGATTCGATTTAGCGGAGAATTTACCAACCTTACAAAATACGGCGTTAGGATGGATTGTGAGTGGTAAAGCCGAGTATTATTATTTGTTTGTTTCAGAAATGCCCGATTTCTTATTTTGTAATTTTAATTCAAAGAATGAAGACAACAAATATAGTGATTTGGAACTAGACAAAATATTAACTAAGTTTTGGGAGTGTGAGAGTTTCGAATCAAATTTTTCAAGACTATCTTTTGCAGAAAGAAAATGCGAGGACATATTTCGAAGTAGTTACGGGCGAGAACAGGATGAACGTTTTGTTGTTAAATTACCATTTAAGGAAAATGTTGGCGAGTTAGGTGGATTAGGAAATTTAACATTAAAACGAATAATGTATTTAGAATTAAAATTGAATCGAAATCCAATTTTTTAAAAGAATACGAAAAACTTGGCCACATGGCTGTTAGCTCAGATCAAACTATTTCGGATGATGAATATTTTCTCCCTAATCACGCTATCTTAAAGCCTAATAGTAGTAGGACTTAATTTGCGTGTCGTGTTTGACGCATCGGCTAGAATGCACAGAAGTCTGTCTTTAAATTATGTTTTGATGACAGGACCAGTCGTTCAGAGCGATTTATTCAATATGAATTAAGATTTCGCAAATATCTCTATGTGTATACGACAGGCATAGAAAAGATGTATAGGCAGGTGAGGATATCTGATGAGCATAACGCTTTTCAAACAATTTTGTGGCGCCAAAATAACGATGACTAAATTCAAGTTTTTGAACTTAAGACGATAACTTATGGAACCTCAGCTGCTGGAATTAGTGAAAGCCAAAACTATCCGCAAGCTTCGAAAATAATTCAAGAAGATTTTTATGTAGATGATGGATTATTTGGTAGCAACGACATGGAAGAAGCCATAGACATGCGAAACCAATTGATAGCAATGCTCCAAGGAGCTGGTATGAAATTACGGAAATGGACTACCAATTCAGAAAATCTATTAGAGTCTATTCCATTAAAAGATAGGGAAGTTAGTTGTAATTCAATCAATAAGACCATTAAAACATTGGGTCTGATGTGGCATCCGAATTCGGATCAATTCATATTTCACATGGAGCCAATCAATTTTGATAAGCAAAACAGCAAAACAAAAAGAAATGTCTTGTCTGAAATTTCAAAATTATTTGACCCTTTGGGATTGATATCGCCTGGACTGTGTTCATAAACTCTACCTTGTAACAATATTAAGTGTATTGCTTTCAACCAAAATGAGTTAGGTATTTTATATGGTTAACGACTCGTCAAAGCAACAGCAAAAATTAACCAAATTTTGGTCTAATTTTTTTCATGTATTTTCTTGTCAATTCAACTCTTGTGGCAGGTATTGAAACTAAAAATTTGCATAAGATTTGTTTAACCACTAATCTTTTTTGGGTTAGCTAAACCATTTTTTTGGTCTATCTAGTACCATTGTTGTTGTAATTTTTTTATTTTTGGTGAAAGCAATACAACTATTGTTAACAATGACAATTCTAAAGCGTTCATAAACCTCGGTTGTAACCACAGCAACGTGCTTTTTGTTGTTCATAAACCTAAACCCAAATTTCCCCTTATTGTTATAAACGTCATTTTCAATCCTACTGAGTGCGAGTTTACGACCATTTTCTGAAGAAAAATTTTCAACAGGCAACCAATCAACGTAGTCCATTTTGTAAACAAATTTCCCCTTCCGTACATAATTCTTTTGTTTTCCATTTAAAACATATTGAATCTGCTGAAAATTTTTCTTCAGAAAATGGTCGTAAACTCGCACTCAATACTGTCTTTCTAGCTGTCAAATGTAAGAAAAACCAAAATTCAATTGAACTATCGAAATAAAAAATGTATTCATTTGCTTTGGAGGAGCAAAATAATTTCATTATTCAAAATAATGAAATTTTGCGTATTGATAACGATACTGTAAGATCATAATAACATTACATTATTATTATAATATTATAAAGCATGTGTAAATATTTTGTTGTTTTGTGTTTTGATTCTTCAATTGTCTTCGTTCCACGCTTTTATTTGACATTTTTACTTTGATGTTTGTAACTCGTTGTACGTGGAAATATCATTTGTACAATGACAGTTGTAACATTGTTCTACAATGTTGAGTTTATGAACGCACTCCTGTAATAGTAATCGGCAAGGTACTGATGCAGCACATTTCGTTATCTAAGACTGCTTGGGACGAATGTATTTCCGAAAATCTTTCCTTTCTGGTTACAGTACGGTGAGCAATTGATTTGTATCAATAATTTGAAACTTGACAGATGTTTAGTTCCAAGGGATGTCAAGTCTATAGAGATCCACGGATTCGCTGATGCATCTCAAAATGATTTCTTTACTGCGTTTGGAATTAGCTGCGGCACACTTGTTATCAAAATTGATTACAAAGGTTATAAAGGCTATGAAATTACCAATTGAACGAGTCATATTGTAGTCAGATTCACGCATAGCATTGTCGTGGATTCGTTTACCTCCTTATAAATTAAAAACCTATGTCGCAAATCGGTCAAGCGAAATTCAAACTTTAACTGAGGTTACGATTTGGTGTCATATAAACGGAAAGATCAATCCTGCTGATCATGTTTCAGGGAAGAGAATGCCGAAAGAATTTTTGGATATTAAAGATTGGTGGAACGGGCCGATGTTTTTATACGACGTGGAATCCAGTTGGCCAAATAATTTCAAAGAAATCAAACAAACAAATTTACCGGAGATAAAGAAAGAAATAGATCATTTATTTTTATCAATTGAGAATCAAGACGTAGTAAAGATAGAAAATTATAGTTCGCTGACAAAGTTAAATCACATAATGGCATATTGCTTGAGATTTGGTAACAATTCAAGACCAAAGGAATAGAATAAAACGATAGGGAATTTATCTACCATAGAGCTTTCAAAATGTAAACTCTGATAAGAATTGTACAAAATCATCAGTTTAGAGAAGAAATTAAAATATTAAGATCCAAAGATGAATTACCAAAAAGCAACAGGTTATCAAATTTGTCACCTTTTATTGATCCAGAAGGGCTTTTGCGTGTCGGAGGCAGACTCGAACACATCTCTTTGGACTTTGATCACAAACATCAATATTTGTTAAGCAAACATCATTTTACATCACTGATCATTTAACATGAACATCGAAGAAATTTACACAGTGGCGTACAAGCCACGCTAGCATCCGTTCCTCAACGTTATTGGCCAATTAATGCAAACAATTTAGTTAAAAAGATTTTACATAATTGTATAGACTGCTTTAGAATCAATCCCAAAACTCTTGATCAAGTGATAGGTAATATGCCCAACTCAAGAATACAAGGCACTCTGCCCTTTAATGTAACAGGAATAGATTTTTGCGGCCGTTCCGAAGTTAAATATAAACATCAAAGAAAGGGACCTTTTCACAAAATATAATTATGCCTCTTCATTTGTTTTGTTGTAAAGGCAGTTTTGTAGAAGAGAGAAATAACCATGTATTTATTATATATGTATATATATCTACAATAATCATATACATATGTGTATGTATTTATTATACAAAATATAGTTTCTTGTAATAATAAAATACAATTCGGGTAAATGCTATATTTGCGGAAGAAGAAAGCGGATTGAAAGGGGGTGCAGTATATTTGCATTTCCTGACAAAAATATCACAAGGTTCAAATTGTGGGTCGGTGTATGTAAGATAATTACTAAGAGATTCCCAAATAAGAAAATGTATCTTTGTGATTGGCATTTTGAGAAAAAAAATTTTACTAAAGAGAAAATTATCTAAATTGGCTTTTCCTTCTCTTTTGGTAGAAAATAAAAATTTAGAAACTGCTACCAATATTACCAACATTTTAAAAGTCTACTCGGGGCCAAATAAAAATCCAACAGCGACCATTTCAAACTCAAAATTAAATGTATTTCCTAAAACGATTATTTCTTCTTATTTCCCTACTTCAAACTCGTCTACGGTTGACGTTAGTAAACGCCCAAGCAATGTAAGAACTTATTCTACAGCTACAGGAAAACGGCTTGATGTTCAAAAATTACTCAATGCTATAGAAGACTAAACACAAAATTAAAAGAAAAATGCAAGACTTTAGAAACAAAAACCATTCAGTTGAAAAATAAAGTTCGCCTTTTAAATTTAAAAAATAAAATGAGAAATAAAATCGTTAGTAAATATAGGAAATTAAAATGAAAACTATATCGGAATACATAAACTACTTAGATAACGTTAACCGTCACACAAAAGAGTTCTGTAAAATCCTTCTAGAAAAGCGAAGTAAAAATAAAAAATATTCTACAAATCAAAGAATCTTAGCCCAAACAATAGAATTTCGATCGCATACTACATACCAATTTTTGAGGTACACCTTTAAGTTGCAATTACCTTCTGTCCGATCTATTAGTAATTGGAATACTATATTCTTAATCACTTAAAACCTGGCTTCAATTTAAATTTATTAGATCCAATTAAATTGAAGGTAACTGAACACATGCCCGACATCGAAAAGAACCATATTTAATTGTTTGATGAAATTAAAATAAGAACAGATTTGAAATGTAACGGTGTTCTGGATGAAATAGTGGGCTTTGTAGACTTTGGTGATGGAAACAGAGAACTACTTGCGGCTATTTGCTGTTCAATTCCGATAAGTTTGTAATTAGCTATGTGGCAACATAGCCACTAAAGTGGTGATAAATTAAAATATTTAGTTCTAAGAAATATAGCTAAAGTACAAGAACTCGGAATTACGATTTGGGGAGTTGTGTATGACCAAGGCTCGAACAACCGCAACGCGTTCAAGGAATTAAGAGTAACTTTAGATAATCCTTTCTTTTTGGTTGAAACAAAAAAAATTTCGTACTCTATGATACTCCCCATTAATTCAAATCTATTTGGAATACTTTGCTAAACAACGACATTATAACACCTAATGGTTTAGCTACTTGGGATATCATAAAACAGTTGTACCTATTGAATTATCGATGAATCACAAGAGTTTGTCCCAAACTGACCACAAAGCATGTGTATCCTAATACGTTTCAACAAATGAGGGTTAACTTGGCAACTCAGATATTAAGTCAGAGTTGTGCCAACGCTATAAAAACATTTCAACATTTAAACAAATTTAACACTAAAAAGGTCGCAGAGAGCGCTTCTGCCACGGGTATTTTTATTCAAAAGTTAAATAATCTGTTTGATGCGTTAAATAGTATAAATCGTTTTTGTCCCTACAAAGCCAATTCTGCTCTCACAATAGAACAAGGTAACGAGCCATATGGAATTTTACTACAAATGAGTGACACAATATTTAAAAGACATAAAGATTTTGAGTAACAACCAAATTTATTGCGTAAAAGACTTAATTCAAACTATTGGAGGTATTCTACAATAATGCATTAGAAAATCTTTTTCCGCAGATTCGCTTGCGGAGTGGTAATAATTTTAAACCATCAGTTAACGACTTTAATTTTATTATTGCTAAAATTATGTCGAGTAAAATAATTTTTCATTCTGCGTCTCTAAACTATAAAACCGACAACAGTTCATTTATTTTAGAACTAGAAGCAATTCAAATGGGAGAAAATAAGGGACGAGAAGTTCAGTCAGAAAGCAATATTGAAGATTCGAGCGAAACAGAACAATTTCCAGAACAAGATTTTGAAGAAATTGCATATGTTGGAAATTTCGTAGACGAGAATTTTGAAATTGAATCATCTTCTCTGCGCTATTTTCTCGGTTATGTTATTCATAAGTTCATGAAACGATCATCATGCGAAGAATATTTGATAGAAAATATTTGGTAAAATTTAAAAAATCCTTCAGATGAATTTTTTGAATTAATGCGGATACATTTGGAAGTTTTTGCAGGTAATATGCAAAAAAAAAACAAAAACAAAGAATTTTGGAAACGATTTACAATAAATGTATTAAGGTAACTAAAGGAATTCGCTGCTTGGTTTTCAGGAGATTGTAAAAAAAACAGAAACAAAAGGCCCTTCGGTTTTTAATTGTAATTTTGATTGGAAAGCACTGTGTATGGCATTTGCAGAAATTAAAGGAAACTTCTAAAAATGTTCACACTAGAAACCGAAGGCTCCGAATCTTAGCAGAATAAAAAAACAACTAGGTATTTGGAAAAAAAACTACGGACTCCAATAAGCTAACGTGATTTTTAATTTCAAGTTTCTGAACAATTTATTATTATAATGAAGTAAAATATGTAAATATTTTTTTATTTATTGTGAGATTGAATTGATTTTTATTTTTGTTTTCATCTTGATTTGGAAAGCTCTTGTAAATAAAATGAAAAATATGTACATATGTATGATAATAAATAATAGAAAACCAAAAAAAAAGTAAAAAAAAAATTATAAAAATTCAAAAAAATAAAATAAAAAATTAAAAATTAAAGTTGAGTTAACAGTGTGCCAGGAAACATCATGAGAAAGCACATCTCAATCTTCAGGTACGATCACAATACAAAATATTCGTGCTTCGCCAAACAAGTGCTTTTAGTAATCTCAAACAAATTTCTAAATGAACACTGAAGTACACTGAATTTCGCAAGATATAAAACGATTTCAATTTCAACAGCGTAGGCCGAAATCAATCCAGATGTAAAAATCTTTTACTGGACGACGATTGTCTGGGTGTATTTCGGGGAGAAAGATCACGCACGCCAACGAAATCTATCACAAAAAACAAGACCATCGTCCATCACCTCTAGAAGGAAACGAGAATGGCACGAACAACCGGCACTCAATAAAAATCCAAAATTCTAGTCTGAGATAATATAGATATAAATATATAAGAGAAATAGCTACAGACATTCATTTACTTGGCAGTCCTGTTGCAATTAAAATGGAATCAATTTGATTTCGAGGTTCATATCAATATTAATACAGTTGTGTCTTCTTTAGTAAAACAAAAACGAGTACAATAAAATAAAACTGTGGAAAGGCTAACCAAAAGATAAAATAGAAGAGACAAAATACAAAAGGGAAAAACTAGAAAAGGTATAATTAAACTTAAAGAAAACAGTTAAGAATTGTCTTAGTCAGACAAGATTCATAAATTAGAAAGCGGAATTTAAATTAAAAATATTGAAATATTTTAGTACAACAATTTTTTTATCATATTTTCCGTTTCGAATTCAGTTTGTATTCTACCTGATAAACAAATTTTTTATAATCTAAAATACAAGGAAAGACGAAAATTAGTCATATTTAGCTATATTTTGTTGAGAAAAAATTAATTCGAATTATTTTGGAATTATTTTTTTCTTAATGTAGCGTTCACGACATATGAAATAAATAGTTCTAAACTCGTTTGATATCAAATAACCAATCAAATTACTTGAAATGCTTAAAACCACGCCTACTAGTTCAGAACTCGAGTTGAAATTGTTGTATCTTTGAGCTAACAATTTCAGTAGGGTTACCAACCATACTTCCAATAAAAAAAAAATTATTGCTCATTGCCATATTTTAATTTTAGCTATTATTTGACAGCTGAGCTCATTAGCATTTTTTTTTTCATTTGTGTGCTATGTGCGATTTGTGTTTGTGATTTTATCTTAATTTAGAAAACATTCGTGATTTTATCGTTAATTATTGTGTTTCGAAAAATATATTGACTATATTGAAGTTTTTATCAAGTGAAAAGTGTGTCCAGTTTGTGTTATTTAGAAATAAAATTTTGTTTTTCTTCATTTTTTTACACGCTCGGACATTTAAAAGCAAACAAAGCTAAAATAAATATGAATGGTAAGTATTAATCAATAAATTAGTTTAAAATAACATAATTTTAACATTTATTTTATATGGAGTTTCATTCCATATACAAAAATATCATTTTTTTATGTCAAACAAATCATATGAACTAATATTCTTTCGTTTCTAAAGTTGGACATGAAAATTGTTGAGGAAGTCCGGAAGGAAGGCAGGGAGTACTTATACAAACTATCCCATCCGAGTTATCGGGACACTTGCCTTAAGCAAAACACATGGCGCGATATTGGCTTAATAGTGAGTGCAACACCAACAGAAGCAATGAAACGATGGAGGGCACTACGTTCTCGATACGTAAAATTAAACAAACAGTTGAAAAGCGGCAATGCTGCTATAGCAAAGAATTCACGGGACGAATTTTTGATCAGGGAGCTTGATTTTTTGAAAGACGATATTATTGCTGAGTAAGTTTCTTTCAATTGTAGTTGCATATGAAACTTTTCAATTTCAAATAAAACCTTTTAAAGTTCAATAGAAAAGTCCAGTGCTTCTGTGGACGAGAAACTTCTGTTTTATTGCAAAAATATGCAAGGACCTCAAAGTGAAAAGGGACGTGATATAAATGATATCGATTTTAATTAAATATATATTATATATTCTATAGATGAAACTAATACATTTTTTTATTTGTAGACCGACTGTCAGCAGTTTTGTGTCAAAAGTGACTAGACCAACATTGTTCCGAGACCTGTTTGATAGCACTGCTGACGACATAATTGAAGATTTTGCTTCATCGGAATTCAACATTGATTCATTCATTGATGAGACATCACCACCAGCTCCGTCGCCAGAACCACCAATACAAATAACATCGACATCCAGACCAACAACAACAATATCAACGCAAAGAATAGTTGAACCAACACCAGGCTCATCGTCCTCTGGAGAACCCACCTCGACAGCAATACCATTACAGCGCTCTGCTCGTCAACCTCCTTCGAAAAGAAAAAGGGAGCCGGAGGATCCCAATATTACAAAAATTTGCGACACAATAATGCAACAACAAAAATTATTGCAAACTCTTGCACAACCAGCAGCGACTGCGCCTCCCACTCCCCCACCAAATACCTGCATGTTGAGAGTGTTCACCGAGACGTGGTCTAGAGATTTCAATAAGTGGCCGAGATCGTTGCAAAGTGGATTTATTCATAAAATGACACTTGCAATAGAAGAGCAAAATGACCAAATAGTCACGCAAATAGATAAAAACTTTGATTTCAATATATAGATTAGTTTGTATTTTTATTTTTAATTATTTTTTTTTACATTTTACGTTATAATTTTAATATTACATAATAATGTATATAAATGAATTTTTGGTGATTATTAAATGTGATAAAATAAAACTTAATTTATTATGTTTCAATAGATGCTTTCTCGCTGCCATGGTAGTACATCCACCGCATTAAAATAATTTTTAAATTGGTCTCTAATTTCGTAAGCATTTGCACTTGCGTTGTTGGAGCCTACTCTTCGGACCTGTTGCATACCATTTGTCTCATCATTACGCCACGTTCCCGGTACACACGTCGCACCGGTATAGGTATCCGGCAAGCTAGTATTAATGCCTGGATCACACTTTTCCCGAAGAAAGTTGCGTAATACTACAGTTGCCTTTATAATTTCCAGCACTGTCGTCTTATTAGCCAAAATAGGACGCCGGTATATCCGCCATCTATTTGCAAGAATACCAAATGCATTCTCCACCACTCTTCTTGCACGAGATAATCGGTAATTAAAAATACTTTTATCTTCTGGTAGGAGCGTAATGTTTCGACCAGGATACGGGCGTAAGAGATTTGGCATTAACGGAAATGCCTCATCTCCAATAAAAACAAATGGATATTCCTTGTGGTCCTTTAAAGAGTCTGGTGGTGGCCAATCCAATTCCTCCCTCCACATATAATATCTCGCCCAAAAACGCACCGTCGGAAAATATTACTGTCACCAACATGACCCGGTGCTCCGATGTCGACTAGTATAAATTTATACGCGGCATCACATATGGCAAATAATACAACACTATGACTGTGTTTGTAGTTTCTATAAAGAGAACCGCAATTCGCAAATGCCTAACCAATAAAAAATATGTTAAGCATATAATATTTGAAATATTTGAAATAATTACTTACTTGAATTAGGACGTGTTTCCCAACCATTGCTCCTAAACAATGCGGAAAATTCCACCGTTCTTCAAATTCATCGCTTATTCGCTTCCAAGTGGTCGCAGATGGTTTAGGAAAAACTTTGTCCTTTAAAATATCCCACAATGCTTGACACGTTTCCCGTATGATAATCGAAGTCGTACTTTTTCCCACTCGATAGCCATACCGTCCAATTGAAATCATGCTATCACCACTGGCTAGATAACTAAAATTTTTGTTTAACATATCAACTAAAACTAAACCTAAATATTTAATATTTGTCATACTTACCGAAGGGTTAGTGATAGACGTTGACCCGCAGTGATAGATCTTTCACCTACATCAATCCTTTGAATTATTGGACCAACCATTGTTAACAATTCGTCAAATGTTTCTAATTTCATTCGATGGTAATTTGTTAACGTTTCGGTGTCCGTTAATCTCATTTCCTCGACAAGATTATTGTAAAAGCCTTGTGTTACTCTACGGCGATTCACTGGGTTAACACCAAATCGACGGCACTTTTTATTAAACATTTTTCGCTTTAAATACGTTGCTAATAAGAAATTTAACATGGTAATGTTATTTTTTACTAAAGTTAGCACAAAAACCATAAACAATTCTTCGAAGCGCACAACAAGCAAACGAAAATAGAATTAAATATTTTGACACATACAATGACGTACAAAATTGCCCATTATATTGAGCTAAATCTAACTTCAGTACGATTCTATAGTACCATTTGCATACGAACTTCATATGTCGTGAACCGTACTTAAAAGAATAAGCCGTGAAATATTTTTTCGATTTAATTTTTATTATGTTGGTATTTCTTCTGTTTTTCATTCAAGCAATTACGTATTTTATTTGTTCGAGCTAAAATTAAAATTAAATTAAATTACTCAAATTTTTTGTTCGAATTATTTAATTCCTGTCACGTGCAATTGTTGTTGTACATTTCTCAACAAAATACAGCTTTTGTTATACAAATTAAACATTTTAAAGTTATTTAAATGTCTTGGAATTAATCCGTCACACTTTTTTAAACAGGGAATTAAAATTTGTGCTGATTAAGGGGTGGATGAGAGAAAGGACATTTTATGAAGCTTCGGCCTTCATAACACACACGTACACATGTGCACACAGTATCTACACTACAATGCAACACACAATCATAACATTTCTCTCTAGTTATCACCGGTATTCGAACCCGGGACCCTCGCATGATAAAGCAAGCGTTCTACTCACTCTACCATCGAGAGCGATACACTGCTTATTTTGATTTGCACCGATCGGCATTCGAAACATTAAATATGGCGATATGTTAATAAACGTTTTATTTAAGCATAGGCTATAAACCAATAAAATTGTTTTGCTAAAATATTCTAAAGCCTAATAACCGTCGATCGAAAACCATGTGACAACAGCTATCATTCATCGCTCGGTCAAATTTTTCGGAGCGAGTAATTCGGGGCGATTTATATGTCATTCATTCATATGTCAATTAAACGTCAAGACAAATTTGAGGAAAATTATTCGTTTATAAAACAGCAAAATAGTTCATAAATATCAATTATTTAAAGAAAATTGTTTTGTTGACAAAATAAATTTGTGTATTTATTTATATACATGTTTTGTAATATAAAAAAATGCAACTGTGAAATGTGAATCGTAATATGACGCGTCATGAAATGTACTATCCCGGAGCATTAACTCCCTATTTCTTTACTATAACTAGCGCAATCCCTTTAGGAATTTAGTTTGATAATATATATAAACTTTCGTAAGATTTCTGTAAAGTGTACGTGTTAGGTTTCAGCATTATTTTAGTACGTCAAATATACTCGGGCATTAAGTATTGAAGAAGTTCTTGGATAAACTGTGAAGTGTAATTAATTCGAAATTGATTAGATTTTGCAAACTACTAACTCATCTATATTTTTGTTAATTTTCTGGTTTGTTCACTTAGCTTCACTTTTTATCTACTTTAAACTTCAATACAAAATTTGGCTATGTTTTCGGAGGCCTCAGTCGATAGAGCTTTAATTTATCAAATAAATTGTTTTTATTAAATAAATTGAATTCCCCCTTTTCCAGAATTTATTAACTAAAAGAGATATTTTTGAAGGGGTTATGATTATAGTTTTATTATCAAAAAAATAAACATGATTAAAATAATCAGTAATAGACAAAAAAATCCACCGCATTTTTGTATGTTGCTGTTTAAACGTCAAAAAACTGTCATTTCTCAACTCGGAATCTGTTTTTTGTTGCAACAGGAAAACCACAATAAACGGTGGAAAATCAAAAAACGAGGTTTCTTTCAGGATTTCTATGTTAAAATGATAAAACGAACTTCTATTTCTATCAGCAATGCACCATCCAAAATATGCATACATAATTCATATTTGTTTATCCAAATGCAATGAATTTTTTGTTACATTGAAATGACCTTGAAATGTAAATTTATTTTCGTATACGACAAATTTACGACAAACATATTTCCAAAACCAACAGAAATGTTTATACATATTTTATTTATATAAGAAATATATTGTTAATTCTGTCTATCTGTTCATTCGAAACTATTCGCCAGAAAGAAACGATATAATGTAACAAAAAAACAATAAAATGTATGATGGTATCAGGGATGAAAAAGTTGATCCTTTAGTACTTTTTTCGGTCCTTTAGAAAATAAAAAGTACTTCGATACTTTTAATCAACATTTCAGTCCTTTCGAAAAAATATTTATATTGAATTTTTTCTGTAAACGTTAGACAGTCCTTTTCGAAGATCGAATCATTTTTCGTTGAACAACTATTCGAATTTCGACTAAATTAAATTCTAACCGCCAGGACTATTACGCTAATAACGCTGTTTCCTTGTGATTTTTATGGGCAAGGATAGTGGTCTTGTTCTTGTAATTGTAACTTGTGGCCGTTCAGTGGGAGGGGAATATAGTTGTATATATTATATTACTTATAAATAACTAAAATGGATAAGTAAATGATTTTTAATTTATTTAGTAAATTTAATCCTTTATTTAAATTTTAATCACAATACCAAGTGCGAATTCTAAATGCGAGTGAACATTTTTTTATAAATTTTATGTGCTTAGCTGTAGTGATTTTATATAAAAAAAATGTTTACTCGCATTCGCAATTCATGCTTGATGTGGATAGCCTTTAATTCTTAATAAATTCATATCTTTCTGCATTGCTTCACAAAATCAGCATTTAGCCTTTTAATTGAACCCTCCGTGATATAAAAGTGAAAAGTCGTCAGTTAGTGAAATTTCGTTGTTTTAAAATTATGGTTGTCTATGTCTAATTTTAGGGTAAACCTAGGGTAAAACGACCAAATTTTCTAATTGTTTTATTTTGTCTATATCCTTGAGATTCGTTTTTTGTCTACCTCCAGGGCAAATCTGTAAAAAAATTTTGATTTAATTTGGTTAGATGTGGTTTTATCTATATCCGTGCGATTTGGTCTATATCCGCTAATTTTCTCTTCAGTTCTATTTTTTTTCCTATATCCTTGAGTTTTGCAGTATCCTTGGGGGATGCTCACTCAACATCAGCAAGATGTTCAACTTATTTAAGATTAAATCTCCTGACATCAACATCAAAAAATGGCAATACAGAGAAACGTTCAACAAACAATTTAATTTTGTGTTCTATCGTCCTGCGATAAATGGAGGCACATATTCTGAATAAAAATTACCTAAGACCAACTATTTAGAATTTTCAGCTTTGATTTGCAAAATATCTTTCAACTTCTTTCAGCTAACAACTTAAACTTCTTTTATAAGCGAAAATTTTGCGTTTATAATTTAAAGGGAAAGGTGCATGGTGATAAGGAAGTTTTAAATGGAATTTTGTACATACTAATTCGAAATATGTAAAAACTTTCACATTTTTAGATAAGAATCTGTTAGTGGCCGTGACGGTTCTCACATTGCAAACGCGCTAATAAAAATGTTGGAAAACTAAATTAATCCGAATCCAATCTCATCCGAAAGTATAAACCATCATTTATTATCCAGATAGGTGTGTGCTGCAAAAATGGATTTACATTATAACCTTTGCTCTACAGAAATTTTTAAATACAACCTCATTGCCCATAACTGGATTAAACAGACATTTTCGGAAGCGGCCACAGCAACATAGAAGATATTGACTCTGCGCATAGCGTTTTGGAAAGAAATTTTAAAAACCAATTTATGTCGGGTTTTTCCATAGGGAGAGAAACACAGAATAATTTAGATACACATGTTACATTTAACTATGGAATTCGATCTCGTTTATATGACCATCGCAAGCATGTTTGCAGCGACCGATTTGTTGGAGCCAATTTTCCACCTCCTGCATCAAATCCATACCACAGGGTCACTTTTTGTAATTGTAATGGAGTCTTTTGAAGCAAATGTGGGTTTGTTGCTGTCCAATGATGATGTTGCTTATTGACAAAGCCATTAAGCCAAAAATGAGCTTTATCGCACGCGATGATTTTTCGATGAAATTCAGGTTCTCCAAACTTTAGCAAGGCGCAATCGGAAAAATTTCGGCGCTTCAAATGATCAAGAGGCTTCAGCTCTTGAGGTTATTTAATCTTGTAAGGGTGTGAGCCAAGATCTTTACTCAAAAGTCGCCACAACGTGTCTTGAGAGATTCACAATTCCTATAAACGGTGTTGAATCAATTGATTTGGCTCATTTGGAACTGAATCATTTAAGGCTGCAATATTAGCAATAATTTGACCTCTTACTGGCACAAAAAAATCCAATATTGAATATTTTGACTCGAATTTATCCACTATAATATGTAGAGCCCGTCTGGTGGGACAATTATTCGACCACCGACTCAGATTTGCGAACTTCACCATGATAAAAATGTATACCTTGACTAACGTTTCGACGTTAACGGGTGCATTCGAAACGTTCAACGGTGCGTTCATTTTGGTATATAATCAAGTTATGCCTTTTTGGCAGCAAATGTTTGTATGACATCTGGCAAGTCGTTGAAATTTCGTGTCTACACTAGCAACTGTTCGAATTTCAATGGTATAACTTGATGTTAATGGCAGGTGGAGAGAAGGTGTAAAGAAATAGGTTTTAAAATTTTGTTTTATATTATAGTTTTAATAAGCATTGCTTGCTTGATTTATGCTAAAAATTAGTATTCACAAAAATCAAGGATATAGACAAAATCGTAACGAAATAGACAAGTCTTTTAAGAAAAGTTGGTCCAAAACTATTAAATTTGAAACTCAAATAGTTAAAATAATTTTTGAGTTTCAAGCATTGTACTTCTTAACTAAGCTTTCTTCTAATAAATCTCAGGAACATCTTTAACTTCCCAGCTAACTTAATTTAATTTTCAAATGCTCCAATATAGGCAAAATGCATATAAGGACAAGGATAATTCTGAGCAGACGATATGTAAACACACTTAAAAAAAATTGAAAAGTACATTAAAGCCCAATTTAGTCCTCCGTTGCTCAACATTTTAGTTCTTTGGAATTTATGCCAATTTCATCCCTGGATGGTATTAGGGTGTTACCGGCCGCCATATCAAACAGATCAATTGATTGCGCTATTTACCGCCAGTGTTTTTTGCTACTGAATTTTATTCAAATTTAAGTTATTTTTCGATAGGTGTTGTTGTATGTATTTTGTATTTAATCTTAAAAATGACGATATAAGTATTTTATATTTTTGTTTGCTGATCTTCTTGTTAATAATCTTTGGTAGTAGCGAGGAAAAAGTGTAAAGAAGAGGACGTGTTATAAAGTTGTATGAAAAAATAAAATGGCATTTTTATTTACGTCGAAATAATATTATTCTTGGTGATACAGTCCAAATAAAAATAGAAACAACACACAGGGACTACCCAGTTTCTACTTTTCAGTTCACTAACTAAGTCTTTAGATACATCTTTTGGTAATACATATCTTCTAATCAAGTTATTGAGGTCATTCTGAGTGAATACTATTGAAAATTTCTCTTCTTTAGGTGCAGTATACTCTTGTTCACTCTCGTCCGTTTCATTTTCACTGCTGTAAAATTCTTACCCACTGGACGCTTCACTCACCTACGTTATCCTTTAAAACTTCCATTACTTCATTGTTTGAAAAACTTGAGTTGAAGTAACTGGACTTTACAGGTTTCATCATTGTACATACATCTGTGTACTTTAAATTTGATTTACTCTTTAAATTAAAACCTTTCACTTTGGTATTATAAAAGCCACATTCCTCTTTCGATAGAGGTTTGTTCCATATTGCGGGTGTTGTATATTTTAAATTTGAGTTGCTCTTAGTATTATTCCACCGCTTTAGCATAGTTGAACATGCATTGCATATACTATTTGGAGCCAAGATATTTTCCTCAAAGATCTCCCTACGGAAACATTCGTGGTATATATTTTTAGTCGAGTCAGATGTAACAAAACATATTTCGGTCCGTATCACACTGATGTTTTCTTGTAGCCATATACTCCTTAAAGGCCAAGTTGCCTACCCTTGAAGAGCTACAGTCGCATGATGACGACGCCAGCGGGCTTGCTTTCCCACCATGACCAGCCACCGATACTGGGGTATCCCTTCCCTACATCGAAACATTTTTATGTGTGGTTGCCACCCAGCGACTTAGCCGGATAGTGGGACAACTCCATTGCCCACCGTCACCACGTGGCAGTGCCCAGGGTGCAGCCACACATTAATTTGCTGTTGACACGCGTTTTTTGGGATAATGAAGAGTCAAAAGTAAATTTGAACTATGGAGTCCTTTATTGGTTAAAAATACTCCGGAAACGACATATCTGGAGTAAACGGTACAAAAAATAGACTTTGGCATTTTCTTGGGCAATTTTGACCCAAAATTGGGGTTTTGTCGAAAAACTGGTGGGTGATGGAGCAAAACGGACGTCGGATTCGTATTCAACGAGTTCAGAATTTTTTTATTTTTTTTGTGTGCCGGTGTTATTTTAAATCTTAATTGTTCTCCCTTCTTCCATTTATCGACCAAAAATTTAAAATTATTTGATTTTTAATATTACATGCATAATGAGATAATGCATTAAAAATTGGGCGTGCCCAGAATCTCAGGAATTAATAAACCAAAATCCCGTTTCACGAGAATTGAAAAGGTTCGGGAACGGACAAGCCTTGACTGTTACATTATTTTAGAACCAACGAAAATATTTCAGAGATCACGCTTTCTATCTCATCGTAACAGTAATCAACATATCATTGTGACACCAATGTTAAAATTTTGTTTTATTTTTGAAAACAAACAACAAAGCCTTGTTGTGCGGCTAAATTGTGTTCAAATTTTGTCAACGGGATATCTACTTTGCCTAAAATTAACTTAGAATTTCGATTTTCACCTCAAATATGATTTTTCCAAATAATTGATAGCTGACAGACGAAATAAAAGATTCGGAATTTGTTTTTGCCATTAAAATTATCTTTTGAATAAATTTGATGTCGAAAACACCAAAAATTAGGGGGATTTTTTTTAAATTTTGTTTTTAGCTTGTAACTAGCCAAGCAAGAATCTTGCCCTAGGATTCAAGGTTGTTAATAGTGATGAATTATGTTTTATAGCCGTAATAAAGTTAGATTCTAAAATTTGCTTGAAGAATAAATGTATGCAATAACTTTTTGGAGTATTATCCATCTTAAAATCCTAACCCAACTCAAGTACGTACAACACTGATCCTAATTTATTCCTTTCGGGTGTATCTCTTGGCAGTATTATAACAACATATACGTAAACGAAGCATCTTACAAAAATGTGTCAAATCATAAAATAAATACGATTGTTATTTTAATATATTATAATTGAATGATTTGGCGGTTACCAAAATACGTAAATATACATAAGATAAATTTATTATGTATAAGAACCTATATAGAAGAGAATCGAATAAATTATACGAACTCATGTATTCAAAGGATATACGGAATATACAAACTCATCCCCAAAAACGTATAAATGTGTCTTTATTCTAAACGGCATGACATAAATATTACGCGAACGTTACAATTTAAATTGAATATGTACATGATGTGTTGCTACTGTTGCCTTCGTAAAAGCACAACACAATAAGAAGACATTTTATTGATTTATTAATTTTTCCTTCCTGTTTCTGTTTTTTTTTTTTCACTTCTGTTTATTCAACATCTAAATTTTCTTTTATTGTAAATATTTTATCTTAAAGAATAACAAATCTATATGGTATACATAAAAAAAATATAAAAGATGATGGCGATGAGCTCGGAAAAAAAAAATGATGATGTTATAAATCGGTGGGCTAGGATGAGGCGTACAATAATTTAATTGGATTCAAAAAAACGGAAATCACCATCTTCTGTTCTCTATCTTCGCGTACCATGTCAAGACAAAACAAAGATATCAATTTTTTTCTTGTACCTATATTTCAGGTTTCTTTCATGTACAATGAATTTAAACGATTTTCTTAGAATTATCAACCGTATTACGTATTTCGGTTTGGATTTTTTTTGGGATTTGTATGTTTAACTTGAAGAGAATGTCAACTTTAAGGTTTTTTGTTGCGATTAAAAATTAAACAGAATAACACAAGATACGAGATACAAACAAACAAAAAAAAAACTGCTTAAGTTAATTGGTTTGGAGAATAGAGGATTTGACCACAAAAACACTGATGGTGGTTTATTTTTTGTGTAAACAAAAATTCATGTGATTTCTTAATTGGTTAAAGCTAACACTCTTGTTTAATTACAAATTCATTATGGATTTAGACAAATAAATTATGTGTGATTGGAGTACGGGTAAATAATTACATTATCTTTTGTTTAATTGGTTTGAACTGAATTTCATGTATACCAGATTGAAATTAGTAAATGATATTATGTACATATGTAGGACACTACTTTGCAATAATTGATCTAAATAAAAGTTTTTCAGGGGCGTTTCACCTCTCAGACAGTACATGCATTTAAGTGATTCGTTTGCCCAAAATTTTTTTTCCCAAAATATAAACGGAAATCGGCAATGTTCGAAGTCAAACAAGTAACTTAGTAATGCGTTTTTTACATGTTGCTCATTTTATAATTATGTATGTTGTTCAGTTGTATATTTTGATACCTTTCACACCAAACAAAATTCTATTTTTACGAAGATATTTTGAATAATTTAAAATATGTAGATCATGTAGTCTGTCGAAAACTTTCGAAAAATCTGGGTAGACAACATCAACCTGGCCACGGTTTCCAACACTCTCGAAAACATTGGCCGAAAAAACCATCAAATTAGTAATTGTTGATTTAGCCCGAATGAAGGCGTGTTGACACGAACTTATACGTTTATTAATATGCAACTCAATTATAGATTTTACTAACGATTCAAAAAGTTTAGGTATAAGCGAGGGAATTGAGGTACCTCTATAGCTTGTAATATCACTCCTTCTACCAGATTTAAATATAGGAACTATAAATGATAGCACGACTAGCAGCAAAGCCTGTCGAACGACAGGCTTAAAAAAGTAAAAAAAACACACAAATGTTTCAATCTGAAAAATCTTCTATCAGATGTCCATGACCTATTTGGTCAAGAATTTTGATTTAGACGTCACAAGCACAACATGCTTGAGAAATAGCAACATATTATTTACTATCCATGACTAAAAATAGGCTCTGGTAAATAAATACCAACCATATCTAAAGTTTGTCCTTGTGATTTATTAATTGTCGTTGCAAACGCCCGTTTAACTGTATTCTTCTGAGAACAAAGAGAAATTCTGTGTTCGATGGAGCTAGATCTATTTTAGGAATGAATACAATTTCAATTTGGTTTTAAATCTCTAACTATTAATCGAGTTCCATTGTAAAGCCCTCGTTTTGTATTAAGATTTCTTAATAACATTATTTAGCAACCAATTTTTAAACGTAGTTTATATAATGGCATTCCTGAAGGAGCTTTTTCATTTAGTAATTCAACAGGGTAACTTTGCCTATTTTCATCATTTGCATCATCAATGGAGTCTGCGCTATGATAAGTTACTTCTTCGCCTTCAAGTATATCCAACACTTTCTGATTGATTTCATCAACTTCCGAGTTTTTGGAATATAGTATAGCTCGACTGGAACAACGTTCAATACCTGCGATGGTTAATCTATCCCCAAAGATTTCTTTAATTAAAGAAGTAATGTTTTACCGCCGAATGGTTTCGAACTTTTCATGACCTCTGTGCTGGGTGACATCGTAGACTCATCCCAGATTATAACCTTACTATAACTTCTGCATCTAAAGCATTCAATCGCATGACGATGTTGAGATATCTATCAAAGGTACTGTTATTTAAACTACGAATGATAAATTCTATCAACGTGTAGCAAATTTGCTGCAATTACTGTAGATGCAACTGGTAATCCAACTTCCTCAGCACCACGCACTGAACTTAATTGAGTTTTGTAGACATATGTCTTTCCGCAACCACCAAGCCCTTCAAGAAAGAAACACCTTCCAGGTAGATCTTCATTTAGGCCTACTATTAGATCTATCGACTTTTGTTGCTCAACAGCTAGATCAAACATTTCTTGCTGTTTAATAACGGTAGTTTGGCGCCTATTAGAGAGGAGGGACCAAAGTTGAGTAGATTAATCTACCAGCTCCGTAACCTTCCAGTAGGGTGCGCATCACGTGAGCTGTTCTGGTCATGTATTAGGCAGCGTGATGGGTACAATTGTGTAAGGTGTAACCTGTCCACAATTCACAAGTGTACGTGTTGCCTCCTCGTGGTAACCACTGGTAACTAAAACCATTTGGCACAGGCTAAAGTACGGCGCTAAAGGAGAAAACCTTGAAAAAAAAACCTAATCTAAGGTGGAACAGCATTTGCCGATGGATGAATGGCTGATAGGTTAACAGTCAAAAGTATGCGGACTCTGGATTCCAGGTACCCTCCAGTTTTATTTAACCTTCCTGTAGTAAAGCTGGGTGATCTACAGGCGATTTGCAATTCCCAGCAACTCGTAAGAGTAAACTCAAACGAAAGATAAAGCAGGAGTGGGAATATACGGGAGTGGGAGAGCCCTCTCGAAGTGCCTGGGTTCCAATGCTACTGTAATTCTAGCAAAACTACATGCTGTAGTAAACATCTAGGAGGGAGAGCAATAAGCCCAGAGAGTATGTACCACGTACCGACCGGCAGTATTATCAAGTTCATTAAGAACCTGAATATTGACTGGACGGATAATTGAGCAGGAGGGTCCAGCACAATATATCTCTTAGGTCGCAGTGCGACGTGGCTTATCGCCCACATGGCCCTTCAATAATAATAATGCTGTTTAAACGCTGTATCATGAATTGTAGTTGAATGATTAATATTTCGGCAGTTCTTACCGTGCAACATAAGAATGGAATAATCTTCTAAACGCTTAAATTTTTGAACATAATCCTCAAACAGATTTAGCTTTATTTTTAAATAAAGATCATGTGCATTCGCCGGATCCGCAAACACACAAGTGAATATGAAGAGTTCTCGAATTTGCTTCCGCATTGCATAGCGAGTTCTTTAAAAGTAGTATGTGAACTACTCCATGTACTGTTTTAAGATCTTAAAAAGAAGTCGTATCACTAATGTGAAGCAATAACAATCTTAAGCAAAATCCTTCAGGATCGGCACCTAAACTAACAGAATACATTCTGCCAATTGTTTTTTCTACTCCTCGTTGTCGGTCGCAGTTTCCATTTCCTATGTTTTTCGTCAAATACGTAATGTTTAGGAATATCAGAGTACAATATCATTTGAGCTGTTTCATTGTCTTGATTCAGCTTGAACCATACAGTTAATTTTGTATATTTTCTGCAGCTTGGTGCATCCTTTGTACTATGTTTTGTCCATTGAAATAAACGTCTTGTTCATTAGGAAGATGAACCGGAAGTCTAATGATTGTATGATACTGCTTGTGCATATTGAAGCCAAATAATCGCCAAGCTGCTTCTGGAGCACTTACACATCGCGAATCTATGAATGTTTTAGTTTCATCATGATTCAGAGCATTACCACCTTTGTAAACATATTTAAAAAGATGTTTCACACTCTTAACAGGGGCACAAATTTTAACGTTCATTTGGCAACTGGAAATTGTGTTTTAAACTGAAATGTCGGTTTTATGGTACAATCCAAGAACTTTGTATAGTTTAATTACGCACAACAACACACTGAGTTCGACCGTTGTTTCATCGTCGATATTTAGGATAGCCATTGCAATTTTCAATGGCTTCCTCTTGAAACGGTTTCGGAAAGTCCTTTGAACATTTAACAACAACCATAGATGGTAAATTCATTTTTGCAATCGCGCAAGGATTGCGCACCATGTGTTTGGTTATAACAGCATGAAGTATCGGGTTGATTTTAATATCTGGAATTCCCACAAATGAATCTATCAATGTCTTATCATCCATTAACGCTTTAAGTTTCAATTTGGAAACTCGAGCAACTAAATCTGGCCTGAACTCAGGAGATTGACCTAGGGCCTAGGACTACCTAGAAATGACGAAGGCAAAATCAAGCTTTTCCCACAGGAAGAACTCCAGCTTCCAAAGCTTACTTTTGCAAATAATCCATTAAAACCGGGTATTTTTCAACGCGTAACGTGTTTTGATTCTGTTTTAAGTAATTAAGGCAATTTCCTTCAGTCTTAACGTACACATCAACAAAATACCGTTGTGTTAATTTACCCGCAGAACGAAATTGATTAAATTCATTTCGTATAGAAAATCGGCACCCATAGTATTGCATTTGGGTTACAGGGGTTCGAGGAGGATTATAGGATAGCCGAAGGTCAATGGTCCAACTTTGATGTCCAAATGAAAACAGTGATGGGTATACCAATTGGTTCCAAATTAAGATCTAAAACACTGATTCTCTTTGTTTGGCGTGAATTTGGATCGGTCGTTTTACACTGGATAATCAAGTTTCTTTCTAGCGGAGGTTCACCATCCGCATTTTGGAAAATAATACTTACTTCATTTACTCTTGGAGCATTATAACGTCTTTGATGTAAATTACGATCTTGCGCTATTGCTATTGCTACTGTTATTGGCTCAGTACCATTCAATTCTGCATCTCTAATACACAGCGTCATTCGTTGTGCACATGCTTCATTAGGGTCAAGAATATACAATTGTGCAAATTTTCTTCGATCATCATTATCTGGATGAAATGTACCTGCTCTATGATATATTTGACCGTTGATTCTGAAGCAGTAAGGTACATAACCGGGAGGAGGTGCAATATTGGCTCCCATTGACGCAAATCCAAGTGAACTATTAATGGATCGTATATTCTCATACAAATTGTTTATTTATTTATTTAATATATTACCTACAGTGGTATACAATCGGCAACAATAATTTAAATCAAAAAATGAAAAGTATATACATAACAAAATAAAAACAATAAAATGCCTATAAGGTCTTAAAAAGCTCACGTCTAAACGAATCTCTAGTCAAATTAAAATTAAAAACATCGTATGAATAATTAAAATTCGAGACGTGGTCAAAGCTGGCTCCGAAAGTTTATAGTTTGTTGAGCCAGAATCGATTAGTAAAAAACCATCACGATGACGTAGACAACGTTCGGGAGCATAAATATTGAATCGTGCGAGTAATTCAGCATAATCAATACGATACAAAAAAATGTCGCGAACAAATAAAACTCAAGCCGCCAACCGACGCTGTTCTAAACGCTATAATCTCAAAAGGTTGCAGCGCTCATGATAATGTGGAATAGCATAATTATTCATTGATGGTGTACTGCGAAGTGCGTATAAAACAAATTGCTTCTGAACGCTTTCAATTCTATCAGAATGGCACTTATAAAAAGGAGACCAAACCTGCGAGGCGTACCCTAGCGGAGAACGGACAAAGGCAACATACAACGACTTTATTGTAAGCGGGTCACAAAAGTCCCTGCAGTTACGCTTTATGAAACCCAACATCATATAAGCCTTTGCTATAACAGATGTGTTGATGTCTCAGAAAGTCTCCATACGTGGTTGCTCAAGGTGTTTCCATCAGCACCTCGGCGCAGATCAGTTACAACATCAGGTAGTGTGGGCCGTACCGTAATGCCCGCGTGGAGGAAATGTCGTCGGGAATATGCCAAAATGCAAACACTATACCGTAAGGATATGGGCGCAGCGGCCAAGTTAGCGTTGGACGGCTCCATTGACATACGTGTTCCTGATTTGAACCGTATGTTGGAATACTGGGGTCCGGTTTTTGAAACACCTTCCACTACTATCGGCAGTTCTGTCGATAACAGTGCGAACCAACGTCAGAATACTGGCTCCATTTGGCACCCGGTAACATGTGAGGAGGTCACTGTTATCAAGATCCCTCTTTCCTCGGCGCCTGGTTTGGATGGAATCACATCAAGGCAATGGAGATCGGTGCCTGCTACTGTTAAGGCACTCTTTCTCAACACCGTAATGGCCTCTGGGGGCTTTTCCGATAAACAATTAATAAGTCGCACTGTTTTTGTACCAAAAAAGTCTAACGCCGAACATACAGGCGACGTTAGACCAATCAGTGTGGCTTCGGTCGTAGTCCGTCATCTTCACAAGATTTTTGCATTACGGTTACGCGATGCTAATCTTATTGATGACAGGCAGAGATGCCTAGATGATGGCTGCGCTGAGAACATCTCGATGTTGGCTTCATTGTTGGAGGACTCGAGGCGAGAACTTAGGGAGCTACATATAGCTTCCCTGGACTTAGCCAAGGCCTTCGACAGTGTCAAACACTTCGCTATTACCGATGCATTGCGTACGGCGCGGATTGTCGGAAAAGTTTGTCAGATATATAAATAAGGCTTACAGTAACAGCTCTACGGTGTTAGAAGTTGGTAGAGATCGTTCCCCACCTTTAAAGTGTTGAGAGGGGTCCGACAAGGTGATCCTTTGTCAATTATCATCTTTGCCCTTGTTGTTGATGATGTCCTGGCCGTGGTGCCACGCGAGGTCGGCTACACCATACAGGGGGCGTTGGTTAACGCAATTGCGTATGCTGACGATCTCCTTATAGTCACATCTACGGTGCCTGGCATAAAAATCACCCTCTCAAGAGTCCAGGCGAGAGCGGGGCTAACACTAAATATAACTAAGTGTTCAGCGTTGTCCATCGTTCCTGCTGGCAAACAAAAAAATTATAAAATACTTAGTGAACCGCAATTTCAACTAGCGGATGGCTCGTATCTAAAACAACTGGTCGCCTCGCAAGAGTGGCGGTACCTTGGTATTGACTTACGACCCATCGGGCCAAAGAGAGCCAGCAGTGATTTAGTCCCGATGTTCGACAGACTGACGAGAGCTCCGCTAAAACCACAGCAGCGACTGCAAATTGTTCGTTGCTTTATAATTCTGCGTTTTTACCACCAACTTGTCCTGGCCGGCGTGACCTTAGGGAAGCTAAAAGCCATGGATAAACAAGTTCGCCAGTACGTTCGTAAGTGGCTCAGACTTCCACCGGATAAACCGGTTGGTTTTTTTTATGCATCTATAAAAGATGGGGGACTTGGTTTACCAGCATTTAACACCACAGTGCCTGCTTTAGTGTTTTCTAGACTAAGCAACCTCGTGCACTCTACCTCCCCAGCTGTCCGAGCAATCGCGGACTCTAGTTGGGTTAGTAGTAGGCTCAACTGGAGCCAAAAAGCTCTCACACGAGATAGTGAGCTCCTTAACACCAAGGACGAAAGGGAGGGCTGGTGGGCTAAGTACCTACACCGGTCTAATGATGGGCTGGAAATAAGAGATACATGTAAGACTAACCTTTCAACATCGTGGGTGAATTATGGAAGTCTTGCCATCCCAGGGCGGGATTATATTCAATATGTTCACGTCCGCATCAACTCGCTGCCTACGCGAATACGAACTTCGCGTGGTATCCGGCGGTCCGAGACTACTGTGCAATGCCGTGCCGGTTGTAATGTTACCGAAACAGCTGCACATGTAATACAATCATGTCACCGCACACATGGGGGACGCATCAAACGTCATTACGATGTGTGTAAAGTGCTTGCATCGGGCTTGCGGGATATCGGCTTTGAGGTTGATGAAGAGCCACGAATACGTACCGACTCTGGGTTGAGAAAGCCGGACATAATTGCCGTTAGGGATGGGCATGCAACAGTAATCGATGCCCAGGTAGTTAGTGGATCGACGTCCATAAACGAAGCGCATGAGAGAAAACGAATGTACTACGCTTCCAATGATGGAATTGAAGCCGAAATAACATCTCGGCATGGAATTATGAGGAATAATATCTTCTATTCCACATGTACCCTCTCATGGCGTGGTATATGGTCGTCTCGATCAGCTGACTATCTATTGAGCCTGCGGTTATCGAAGCGACTTCTTAGTGATATCACTACAAGGGTGTTGCAAGGTAGCTCCTTGAACTGGAATAGGTGGAACAAGATGACGACATTGTCTGGTTATCGTGATGGCGTGTGGAGACGAATAGGAGTTGGGTGATAAAAAGTGATGGTGAAAAGAGCATAAGTAGGTTTATCCTACTAGGGTACCTGCACCCGCCGGAAGAACATCTTTCCAGGCTAAATCGGCAGCAGGAAATAAAACCGTGATGGGTTTGTGGTTTTTTAGTCAGTGAGAATCTGACACTACCATGCAATAACATCGCATGGTATCTTTTGAAGATTTTCCACCTCCCATTTAAAAAAAAAAAAAAAAAAAAAAAAACCAAATGCCTCGTCATTTAATTAGTGACGCGCATGAATGGATTAACGAGATTCCCACTGTCCCTATCTACTATCTGTAACGACTCTCTATTTTGATTCGATTACATCCCTGGTACACGTCTTGCAAAATACGATAAGCAACAGTTCAATTCACATTATTTTTTTTACGTTATTGCCGTGTTGGGTAATCAATGAAAACAATACCAAAAAATAAATAAATAAATAAAAAAATAAAAAACGGGATGAGTTGGATGATGAAAAAGATCATACGAGATTTTGAGTTAGTCAATCGAGGAATTTTTTGTTGGAAGTTAATCAGAATATTATAAAAAAAAAAAAATTAATCGGTTAAAAATTTGTTCTTGATATACCGATGTGAAGCTGGCACGAAAAGTTAGCACGAAAAATTAAAATATGTACGTATGGCAATACTTTTGATCTAACCAAAGACTTAAACCAACTAAATCATTAATTTAATTGTAACGTAATGAGCCGTAATTTTTTTTCTTATTATTAATAATCTATTGTAATGATAATTAAATAATAAGAAAAAAATTAAGGTAAGTTAATAGTTATTATAACAAAAAAAAACTACCTTATCAAGACAGAATGTTAAATAAAAATATATGTTCTAAAACCATAGCACTAAAACGGTTTGAGTATTAGATAGAGTTAGCACGAATATTTCTATTTGAAAGACCATAAGCAAAAAAATTTTTTTTGCAGAAAGAAGAATACAAAAATTTTTCTAATGTAAATAAAATTTTGTAAAATTATCAACCAAATTCGACCAGTTTAGAAAAGAATTCGGCTCAAACGATCCATTTTGATTGCAATTTAAAGTGGCATCCTTACGTTAAAATTGAAGACAATTCTTATGGGTCAGACGGGAGTACTAATGCTTCGTGATGGACCCTTCCTAACATTTGTCTGGAATGATTTTGATTTTATTTTAAAGTGACATCCTTACTGAACGTCTAGTTAAAATTTCAAACAATTCTTATGGGTCAGACGGGAAAACTAATGCTTCGTGCTGAACCCTTCCTAACATTTGTCTGGATTGATTTTGATTTAATTTTAAAGTGACATCCTTACTGAACGTCTAGTTAAAATTTCAGACAATTCTTATGGGTCAGACGGGAGAACTAATGCTTCGTACTGAAACCTTCCTAACATTTGTCTGGAATGATTTTGATTTTATTTTAAAGTGACATCCTTACTGAACTTCTAGTTAAAATTTCAGACAATTCTTATGGGTCAGACGGGAGTACTAATGCTTGGTGCTGGACCCTTCCTAACATTTGTCTGGAATGATTTTGATTTTATTTTAAAGTGACATCCTTACTGAACGTCTAGTTAAAATTGTAGACAATTCTTATGGGTCAGACGGGAGTACTAATGCTTCGTGCTAGACCCTTCCTAACATTTGTCTGGAATGATTTTGATTTTATTTTAAAGTGACATCCTTACTGAACTTCTAGTTAAAATTGAAGACAATTCTTATGGGTCAGACGGGAGTACTAATGCTTGGTGCTGGACCCTTCCTAACATTTGTCTAGAATGATTTTGATTTTATTTTAAAGTGACATCCTTACTGAACTTCTAGTTAAAATTTCAGAAAATTCTTATGGGTCAGACGGGAGTACTAATGGTTCGTGCTGGACCCTTCCTAACATTTGTCTGGATTGATTTTGATTTTATTTTAAAGTGACATCCTTACTGAACTTCTAGTTATAATTTCATACAATTCTTATGGGTCAGACGGGAGAACTAATGCTTGGTGCTGGACCCTTCCTAACATTTGTCTAGAATGATTTTGATTTTATTTTAAAGTGACATCCTTACTGAACTTCTAGTTAAAATTTCAGAAAATTCTTATGGGTCAGACGGGAGTACTAATGGTTCGTGCTGGACCCTTCCTAACATTTGTCTGGATTGATTTTGATTTTATTTTAAAGTGACATCCTTACTGAACTTCTAGTTATAATTTCATACAATTCTTATGGGTCAGACGGGAGAACTAATGCTTGGTGCTGGACCCTTCCTAACATTTGTCTGGAATGATTTTGATTTTATTTTAAAGTGACATCCTTACTGAACGTCTAGTTAAAATTGAAGACAATTCTTATGGGTCAGACGGGAGTACTAATGCTTGGTGCTAGACCCTTCCTAACATTTGTCTGGAATGATTTTGACTTTATTTTAAAGTGACATCCTTACTGAACTTCTAGTTAAAATTTCATACAATTCTTATGGGTCAGACGGGAGAACTAATGCTTGGTGCTGGACCCTTCCTAACATTTGTCTGGAATGATTTTGATTTTATTTTAAAGTGACATCCTTACTGAACTTCTAGTTAAAATTTCAGAAAATTCTTATGGGTCAGACGGGAGTACTAATGCTTCGTGCTGGACCCTTCCTAACATTTGTCTGGATTGATTTTGATTTTATTTTAAAGTGACATCCTTACTGAACTTCTAGTTAAAATTTCAGACAATTCTTATGGGTCAGACGGGAGAACTAATGCTTCGTGATGGACCCTTCCTAACATTTGTCTGGAATGATTTTGATTTTATTTTAAAGTGACATCCTTACTGAACTTCTAGTTAAAATTTCATACAATTCTTATGGGTCAGACGGGAGAACTAATGCTTGGTGCTGGACCCTTCCTAACATTTGTCTGGAATGATTTTGATTTTATTTTAAAGTGACATCCTTACTGAACGTCTAGTTAAAATTGAAGACAATTCTTATGGGTCAGACGGGAGAACTAATGCTTGGTGCTGGACCCTTCCTAACATTTGTCTGGAATGATTTTGATTTTATTTTAAAGTGACATCCTTACTGAACTTCTAGTTAAAATTGAAGACAATTCTTATGGGTCAGACGGGAGTACTAATGCTTCGTGCTGGACCCTTCCTAACATTTGTCTGGATTGATTTTGATTTTATTTTAAAGTGACATCCTTACTGAACGTCTAGTTAAAATTGAAGACAATTCTTATGGGTCAGACGGGAGAACTAATGCTTGGTGCTGGACCCTTCCTAACATTTGTCTGGAATGATTTTGACTTTATTTTAAAGTGACATCCTTACTGAACTTCTAGTTAAAATTTCATACAATTCTTATGGGTCAGACGGGAGAACTAATGCTTGGTGCTGGACCCTTCCTAACATTTGTCTGGAATGATTTTGATTTTATTTTAAAGTGACATCCTTACTGAACTTCTAGTTAAAATTTCATAGAATTCTTAAGGGTCAGACGGGAGAACTAATGCTTCGTGCTGGACCCTTCCTAACATTTGTCTGGATTGATTTTGATTTTATTTTAAAGTGACATCCTTACTGAACTTCTAGTTAAAATTTCAGACAATTCTTATGGGTCAGACGGGAGTACTAATGCTTCGTGCTGGATCCTTCCTAACATTTGTCTGGATTGATTTTGACTTTATTTTAAAGTGACATCCTTACTGAACTTCTAGTTAAAATTGAAGACAATTCTTATGGGTCAGACGGGAGTACTAATGCTTCGTGCTGGACCCTTCCTAACATTTGTCTGGATTGATTTTGATTTTATTTTAAAGTGGCATCCTTACTGAACGTCTAGTTAAAATTTCATAGAATTCTTAAGGGTCAGACGGGAGAACTAATGCTTCGTGCTGGACCCTTCCTAACATTTGTCTGGATTGATTTTGATTTTATTTTAAAGTGACATCCTTACTGAACTTCTAGTTAAAATTGAAGACAATTCTTATGGGTCAGACGGGAGAACTAATGCTTGGTGCTGGACCCTTCCTAACATTTGTCTGGATTGATTTTGATTTTATTTTAAAGTGACATCCTTACTGAACTTCTAGTTAAAATTGAAGACAATTCTTATGGGTCAGACGGGAGAACTAATGCTTGGTGCTGGACCCTTCCTAACATTTGTCTAGAATGATTTTGATTTTATTTTAAAGTGACATCCTTACTGAACTTCTAGTTAAAATTTCAGAAAATTCTTATGGGTCAGACGGGAGTACTAATGGTTCGTGCTGGACCCTTCCTAACATTTGTCTGGATTGATTTTGATTTTATTTTAAAGTGACATCCTTACTGAACTTCTAGTTATAATTTCATACAATTCTTATGGGTCAGACGGGAGAACTAATGCTTGGTGCTGGACCCTTCCTAACATTTGTCTGGAATGATTTTGATTTTATTTTAAAGTGACATCCTTACTGAACGTCTAGTTAAAATTGAAGACAATTCTTATGGGTCAGAGGGGAGTACTAATGCTTGGTGCTAGACCCTTCCTAACATTTGTCTGGAATGATTTTGACTTTATTTTAAAGTGACATCCTTACTGAACTTCTAGTTAAAATTTCATACAATTCTTATGGGTCAGACGGGAGAACTAATGCTTGGTGCTGGACCCTTCCTAACATTTGTCTAGAATGATTTTGATTTTATTTTAAAGTGACATCCTTACTGAACTTCTAGTTAAAATTTCAGAAAATTCTTATGGGTCAGACGGGAGTACTAATGGTTCGTGCTGGACCCTTCCTAACATTTGTCTGGATTGATTTTGATTTTATTTTAAAGTGACATCCTTACTGAACTTCTAGTTATAATTTCATACAATTCTTATGGGTCAGACGGGAGAACTAATGCTTGGTGCTGGACCCTTCCTAACATTTGTCTGGAATGATTTTGATTTTATTTTAAAGTGACATCCTTACTGAACGTCTAGTTAAAATTGAAGACAATTCTTATGGGTCAGACGGGAGTACTAATGCTTGGTGCTAGACCCTTCCTAACATTTGTCTGGAATGATTTTGACTTTATTTTAAAGTGACATCCTTACTGAACTTCTAGTTAAAATTTCATACAATTCTTATGGGTCAGACGGGAGAACTAATGCTTGGTGCTGGACCCTTCCTAACATTTGTCTGGAATGATTTTGATTTTATTTTAAAGTGACATCCTTACTGAACTTCTAGTTAAAATTTCAGAAAATTCTTATGGGTCAGACGGGAGTACTAATGCTTCGTGCTGGACCCTTCCTAACATTTGTCTGGATTGATTTTGATTTTATTTTAAAGTGACATCCTTACTGAACTTCTAGTTAAAATTTCAGACAATTCTTATGGGTCAGACGGGAGAACTAATGCTTCGTGATGGACCCTTCCTAACATTTGTCTGGAATGATTTTGATTTTATTTTAAAGTGACATCCTTACTGAACTTCTAGTTAAAATTTCATACAATTCTTATGGGTCAGACGGGAGAACTAATGCTTGGTGCTGGACCCTTCCTAACATTTGTCTGGAATGATTTTGATTTTATTTTAAAGTGACATCCTTACTGAACGTCTAGTTAAAATTGAAGACAATTCTTATGGGTCAGACGGGAGAACTAATGCTTGGTGCTGGACCCTTCCTAACATTTGTCTGGAATGATTTTGATTTTATTTTAAAGTGACATCCTTACTGAACTTCTAGTTAAAATTGAAGACAATTCTTATGGGTCAGACGGGAGTACTAATGCTTCGTGCTGGACCCTTCCTAACATTTGTCTGGATTGATTTTGATTTTATTTTAAAGTGACATCCTTACTGAACTTCTAGTTAAAATTTCATACAATTCTTATGGGTCAGACGGGAGAACTAATGCTTGGTGCTGGACCCTTCCTAACATTTGTCTGGAATGATTTTGATTTTATTTTAAAGTGACATCCTTACTGAACGTCTAGTTAAAATTTCATACAATTCTTATGGGTCAGACGGGAGAACTAATGCTTGGTGCTGGACCCTTCCTAACATTTGTCTAGAATGATTTTGATTTTATTTTAAAGTGACATCCTTACTGAACTTCTAGTTAAAATTTCAGAAAATTCTTATGGGTCAGACGGGAGTACTAATGGTTCGTGCTGGACCCTTCCTAACATTTGTCTGGATTGATTTTGATTTTATTTTAAAGTGACATCCTTACTGAACTTCTAGTTATAATTTCATACAATTCTTATGGGTCAGACGGGAGAACTAATGCTTGGTGCTGGACCCTTCCTAACATTTGTCTGGAATGATTTTGATTTTATTTTAAAGTGACATCCTTACTGAACGTCTAGTTAAAATTTCATACAATTCTTATGGGTCAGACGGGAGAACTAATGCTTGGTGCTGGACCCTTCCTAACATTTGTCTAGAATGATTTTGATTTTATTTTAAAGTGACATCCTTACTGAACTTCTAGTTATAATTTCATACAATTCTTATGGGTCAGACGGGAGTACTAATGCTTCGTGCTGGACCCTTCCTAACATTTGTCTGGATTGATTTTGATTTTATTTTAAAGTGACATCCTTACTGAACTTCTAGTTAAAATTTCATACAATTCTTATGGGTAAGACGGGAGAACTAATGCTTGGTGCTGGACCCTTCCTAACATTTGTCTGGAATGATTTTGATTTTATTTTAAAGTGACATCCTTACTGAACGTCTAGTTAAAATTTCATAGAATTCTTAAGGGTCAGACGGGAGAACTAATGCTTCGTGCTGGACCCTTCCTAACATTTGTCTGGATTGATTTTGATTTTATTTTAAAGTGACATCCTTACTGAACTTCTAGTTATAATTTCATACAATTCTTATGGGTCAGACGGGAGAACTAATGCTTGGTGCTGGACCCTTCCTAACATTTGTCTGGAATGATTTTGATTTTATTTTAAAGTGACATCCTTACTGAACGTCTAGTTAAAATTGAAGACAATTCTTATGGGTCAGACGGGAGTACTAATGCTTGGTGCTAGACCCTTCCTAACATTTGTCTGGAATGATTTTGACTTTATTTTAAAGTGACATCCTTACTGAACTTCTAGTTAAAATTTCATACAATTCTTATGGGTCAGACGGGAGAACTAATGCTTGGTGCTGGACCCTTCCTAACATTTGTCTGGAATGATTTTGACTTTATTTTAAAGTGACATCCTTACTGAACTTCTAGTTAAAATTTCATACAATTCTTATGGGTAAGACGGGAGAACTAATGCTTGGTGCTGGACCCTTCCTAACATTTGTCTGGAATGATTTTGATTTTATTTTAAAGTGACATCCTTACTGAACGTCTAGTTAAAATTGAAGACAATTCTTATGGGTCAGACGGGAGAACTAATGCTTGGTGCTGGACCCTTCCTAACATTTGTCTGGAATGATTTTGATTTTATTTTAAAGTGACATCCTTACTGAACTTCTAGTTAAAATTGAAGACAATTCTTATGGGTCAGACGGGAGTACTAATGCTTCGTGCTGGACCCTTCCTAACATTTGTCTGGATTGATTTTGATTTTATTTTAAAGTGACATCCTTACTGAACTTCTAGTTAAAATTTCATACAATTCTTATGGGTCAGACGGGAGAACTAATGCTTGGTGCTGGACCCTTCCTAACATTTGTCTGGAATGATTTTGATTTTATTTTAAAGTGACATCCTTACTGAACGTCTAGTTAAAATTTCATACAATTCTTATGGGTCAGACGGGAGAACTAATGCTTGGTGCTGGACCCTTCCTAACATTTGTCTAGAATGATTTTGATTTTATTTTAAAGTGACATCCTTACTGAACTTCTAGTTAAAATTTCAGAAAATTCTTATGGGTCAGACGGGAGTACTAATGGTTCGTGCTGGACCCTTCCTAACATTTGTCTGGATTGATTTTGATTTTATTTTAAAGTGACATCCTTACTGAACTTCTAGTTATAATTTCATACAATTCTTATGGGTCAGACGGGAGAACTAATGCTTGGTGCTGGACCCTTCCTAACATTTGTCTGGAATGATTTTGATTTTATTTTAAAGTGACATCCTTACTGAACGTCTAGTTAAAATTTCATACAATTCTTATGGGTCAGACGGGAGAACTAATGCTTGGTGCTGGACCCTTCCTAACATTTGTCTAGAATGATTTTGATTTTATTTTAAAGTGACATCCTTACTGAACTTCTAGTTATAATTTCATACAATTCTTATGGGTCAGACGGGAGTACTAATGCTTCGTGCTGGACCCTTCCTAACATTTGTCTGGATTGATTTTGATTTTATTTTAAAGTGACATCCTTACTGAACTTCTAGTTAAAATTTCATACAATTCTTATGGGTAAGACGGGAGAACTAATGCTTGGTGCTGGACCCTTCCTAACATTTGTCTGGAATGATTTTGATTTTATTTTAAAGTGACATCCTTACTGAACGTCTAGTTAAAATTTCATAGAATTCTTAAGGGTCAGACGGGAGAACTAATGCTTCGTGCTGGACCCTTCCTAACATTTGTCTGGATTGATTTTGATTTTATTTTAAAGTGACATCCTTACTGAACTTCTAGTTATAATTTCATACAATTCTTATGGGTCAGACGGGAGAACTAATGCTTGGTGCTGGACCCTTCCTAACATTTGTCTGGAATGATTTTGATTTTATTTTAAAGTGACATCCTTACTGAACGTCTAGTTAAAATTGAAGACAATTCTTATGGGTCAGACGGGAGTACTAATGCTTGGTGCTAGACCCTTCCTAACATTTGTCTGGAATGATTTTGACTTTATTTTAAAGTGACATCCTTACTGAACTTCTAGTTAAAATTTCATACAATTCTTATGGGTCAGACGGGAGAACTAATGCTTGGTGCTGGACCCTTCCTAACATTTGTCTGGAATGATTTTGACTTTATTTTAAAGTGACATCCTTACTGAACTTCTAGTTAAAATTTCATACAATTCTTATGGGTCAGACGGGAGAACTAATGCTTGGTGCTGGACCCTTCCTAACATTTGTCTGGAATGATTTTGATTTTATTTTAAAGTGACATCCTTACTGAACGTCTAGTTAAAATTTCATACAATTCTTATGGGTCAGACGGGAGAACTAATGCTTGGTGCTGGACCCTTCCTAACATTTGTCTAGAATGATTTTGATTTTATTTTAAAGTGACATCCTTACTGAACTTCTAGTTATAATTTCATACAATTCTTATGGGTCAGACGGGAGTACTAATGCTTCGTGCTGGACCCTTCCTAACATTTGTCTGGATTGATTTTGATTTTATTTTAAAGTGACATCCTTACTGAACTTCTAGTTAAAATTTCATACAATTCTTATGGGTAAGACGGGAGAACTAATGCTTGGTGCTGGACCCTTCCTAACATTTGTCTGGAATGATTTTGATTTTATTTTAAAGTGACATCCTTACTGAACGTCTAGTTAAAATTTCATAGAATTCTTAAGGGTCAGACGGGAGAACTAATGCTTCGTGCTGGACCCTTCCTAACATTTGTCTGGATTGATTTTGATTTTATTTTAAAGTGACATCCTTACTGAACTTCTAGTTATAATTTCATACAATTCTTATGGGTCAGACGGGAGAACTAATGCTTGGTGCTGGACCCTTCCTAACATTTGTCTGGAATGATTTTGATTTTATTTTAAAGTGACATCCTTACTGAACGTCTAGTTAAAATTGAAGACAATTCTTATGGGTCAGACGGGAGTACTAATGCTTGGTGCTAGACCCTTCCTAACATTTGTCTGGAATGATTTTGACTTTATTTTAAAGTGACATCCTTACTGAACTTCTAGTTAAAATTTCATACAATTCTTATGGGTCAGACGGGAGAACTAATGCTTGGTGCTGGACCCTTCCTAACATTTGTCTGGAATGATTTTGACTTTATTTTAAAGTGACATCCTTACTGAACTTCTAGTTAAAATTTCATACAATTCTTATGGGTAAGACGGGAGAACTAATGCTTGGTGCTGGACCCTTCCTAACATTTGTCTGGAATGATTTTGATTTTATTTTAAAGTGACATCCTTACTGAACGTCTAGTTAAAATTGAAGACAATTCTTATGGGTCAGACGGGAGAACTAATGCTTGGTGCTGGACCCTTCCTAACATTTGTCTGGAATGATTTTGATTTTATTTTAAAGTGACATCCTTACTGAACTTCTAGTTAAAATTGAAGACAATTCTTATGGGTCAGACGGGAGTACTAATGCTTCGTGCTGGACCCTTCCTAACATTTGTCTGGATTGATTTTGATTTTATTTTAAAGTGACATCCTTACTGAACTTCTAGTTAAAATTTCATACAATTCTTATGGGTCAGACGGGAGAACTAATGCTTGGTGCTGGACCCTTCCTAACATTTGTCTGGAATGATTTTGATTTTATTTTAAAGTGACATCCTTACTGAACGTCTAGTTAAAATTTCATACAATTCTTATGGGTCAGACGGGAGAACTAATGCTTGGTGCTGGACCCTTCCTAACATTTGTCTAGAATGATTTTGATTTTATTTTAAAGTGACATCCTTACTGAACTTCTAGTTAAAATTTCAGAAAATTCTTATGGGTCAGACGGGAGTACTAATGGTTCGTGCTGGACCCTTCCTAACATTTGTCTGGATTGATTTTGATTTTATTTTAAAGTGACATCCTTACTGAACTTCTAGTTATAATTTCATACAATTCTTATGGGTCAGACGGGAGAACTAATGCTTGGTGCTGGACCCTTCCTAACATTTGTCTGGAATGATTTTGATTTTATTTTAAAGTGACATCCTTACTGAACGTCTAGTTAAAATTTCATACAATTCTTATGGGTCAGACGGGAGAACTAATGCTTGGTGCTGGACCCTTCCTAACATTTGTCTAGAATGATTTTGATTTTATTTTAAAGTGACATCCTTACTGAACTTCTAGTTATAATTTCATACAATTCTTATGGGTCAGACGGGAGTACTAATGCTTCGTGCTGGACCCTTCCTAACATTTGTCTGGATTGATTTTGATTTTATTTTAAAGTGACATCCTTACTGAACTTCTAGTTAAAATTTCATACAATTCTTATGGGTAAGACGGGAGAACTAATGCTTGGTGCTGGACCCTTCCTAACATTTGTCTGGAATGATTTTGATTTTATTTTAAAGTGACATCCTTACTGAACGTCTAGTTAAAATTTCATAGAATTCTTAAGGGTCAGACGGGAGAACTAATGCTTCGTGCTGGACCCTTCCTAACATTTGTCTGGATTGATTTTGATTTTATTTTAAAGTGACATCCTTACTGAACTTCTAGTTATAATTTCATACAATTCTTATGGGTCAGACGGGAGAACTAATGCTTGGTGCTGGACCCTTCCTAACATTTGTCTGGAATGATTTTGATTTTATTTTAAAGTGACATCCTTACTGAACGTCTAGTTAAAATTGAAGACAATTCTTATGGGTCAGACGGGAGTACTAATGCTTGGTGCTAGACCCTTCCTAACATTTGTCTGGAATGATTTTGACTTTATTTTAAAGTGACATCCTTACTGAACTTCTAGTTAAAATTTCATACAATTCTTATGGGTCAGACGGGAGAACTAATGCTTGGTGCTGGACCCTTCCTAACATTTGTCTGGAATGATTTTGACTTTATTTTAAAGTGACATCCTTACTGAACTTCTAGTTAAAATTTCATACAATTCTTATGGGTAAGACGGGAGAACTAATGCTTGGTGCTGGACCCTTCCTAACATTTGTCTGGAATGATTTTGATTTTATTTTAAAGTGACATCCTTACTGAACGTCTAGTTAAAATTGAAGACAATTCTTATGGGTCAGACGGGAGAACTAATGCTTGGTGCTGGACCCTTCCTAACATTTGTCTGGAATGATTTTGATTTTATTTTAAAGTGACATCCTTACTGAACTTCTAGTTAAAATTGAAGACAATTCTTATGGGTCAGACGGGAGTACTAATGCTTCGTGCTGGACCCTTCCTAACATTTGTCTGGATTGATTTTGATTTTATTTTAAAGTGACATCCTTACTGAACTTCTAGTTAAAATTTCATACAATTCTTATGGGTCAGACGGGAGAACTAATGCTTGGTGCTGGACCCTTCCTAACATTTGTCTGGAATGATTTTGATTTTATTTTAAAGTGACATCCTTACTGAACGTCTAGTTAAAATTTCATACAATTCTTATGGGTCAGACGGGAGAACTAATGCTTGGTGCTGGACCCTTCCTAACATTTGTCTAGAATGATTTTGATTTTATTTTAAAGTGACATCCTTACTGAACTTCTAGTTAAAATTTCAGAAAATTCTTATGGGTCAGACGGGAGTACTAATGGTTCGTGCTGGACCCTTCCTAACATTTGTCTGGATTGATTTTGATTTTATTTTAAAGTGACATCCTTACTGAACTTCTAGTTATAATTTCATACAATTCTTATGGGTCAGACGGGAGAACTAATGCTTGGTGCTGGACCCTTCCTAACATTTGTCTGGAATGATTTTGATTTTATTTTAAAGTGACATCCTTACTGAACGTCTAGTTAAAATTTCATACAATTCTTATGGGTCAGACGGGAGAACTAATGCTTGGTGCTGGACCCTTCCTAACATTTGTCTAGAATGATTTTGATTTTATTTTAAAGTGACATCCTTACTGAACTTCTAGTTATAATTTCATACAATTCTTATGGGTCAGACGGGAGTACTAATGCTTCGTGCTGGACCCTTCCTAACATTTGTCTGGATTGATTTTGATTTTATTTTAAAGTGACATCCTTACTGAACTTCTAGTTAAAATTTCATACAATTCTTATGGGTAAGACGGGAGAACTAATGCTTGGTGCTGGACCCTTCCTAACATTTGTCTGGAATGATTTTGATTTTATTTTAAAGTGACATCCTTACTGAACGTCTAGTTAAAATTTCATACAATTCTTATGGGTCAGACGGGAGAACTAATGCTTGGTGCTGGACCCTTCCTAACATTTGTCTAGAATGATTTTGATTTTATTTTAAAGTGACATCCTTACTGAACGTCTAGTTAAAATTTCATACAATTCTTATGGGTCAGACGGGAGAACTAATGCTTGGTGCTGGACCCTTCCTAACATTTGTCTAGAATGATTTTGATTTTATTTTAAAGTGACATCCTTACTGAACTTCTAGTTATAATTTCATACAATTTTTATGGGTCAGACGGGAGTACTAATGCTTCGTGCTGGACCCTTCCTAACATTTGTCTGGATTGATTTTGATTTTATTTTAAAGTGACATCCTTACTGAACTTCTAGTTAAAATTTCATACAATTCTTATGGGTAAGACGGGAGAACTAATGCTTGGTGCTGGACCCTTCCTAACATTTGTCTGGAATGATTTTGATTTTATTTTAAAGTGACATCCTTACTGAACGTCTAGTTAAAATTTCATAGAATTCTTAAGGGTCAGACGGGAGAACTAATGCTTCGTGCTGGACCCTTCCTAACATTTGTCTGGATTGATTTTGATTTTATTTTAAAGTGACATCCTTACTGAACTTCTAGTTATAATTTCATACAATTCTTATGGGTCAGACGGGAGAACTAATGCTTGGTGCTGGACCCTTCCTAACATTTGTCTGGAATGATTTTGATTTTATTTTAAAGTGACATCCTTACTGAACGTCTAGTTAAAATTGAAGACAATTCTTATGGGTCAGACGGGAGTACTAATGCTTGGTGCTAGACCCTTCCTAACATTTGTCTGGAATGATTTTGACTTTATTTTAAAGTGACATCCTTACTGAACTTCTAGTTAAAATTTCATACAATTCTTATGGGTCAGACGGGAGAACTAATGCTTGGTGCTGGACCCTTCCTAACATTTGTCTGGAATGATTTTGATTTTATTTTAAAGTGACATCCTTACTGAACGTCTAGTTAAAATTTCATACAATTCTTATGGGTCAGACGGGAGAACTAATGCTTGGTGCTGGACCCTTCCTAACATTTGTCTAGAATGATTTTGATTTTATTTTAAAGTGACATCCTTACTGAACTTCTAGTTATAATTTCATACAATTCTTATGGGTCAGACGGGAGTACTAATGCTTCGTGCTGGACCCTTCCTAACATTTGTCTGGATTGATTTTGATTTTATTTTAAAGTGACATCCTTACTGAACTTCTAGTTAAAATTTCATACAATTCTTATGGGTAAGACGGGAGAACTAATGCTTGGTGCTGGACCCTTCCTAACATTTGTCTGGAATGATTTTGATTTTATTTTAAAGTGACATCCTTACTGAACGTCTAGTTAAAATTTCATAGAATTCTTAAGGGTCAGACGGGAGAACTAATGCTTCGTGCTGGACCCTTCCTAACATTTGTCTGGATTGATTTTGATTTTATTTTAAAGTGACATCCTTACTGAACTTCTAGTTATAATTTCATACAATTCTTATGGGTCAGACGGGAGAACTAATGCTTGGTGCTGGACCCTTCCTAACATTTGTCTGGAATGATTTTGATTTTATTTTAAAGTGACATCCTTACTGAACGTCTAGTTAAAATTGAAGACAATTCTTATGGGTCAGACGGGAGTACTAATGCTTGGTGCTAGACCCTTCCTAACATTTGTCTGGAATGATTTTGACTTTATTTTAAAGTGACATCCTTACTGAACTTCTAGTTAAAATTTCATACAATTCTTATGGGTCAGACGGGAGAACTAATGCTTGGTGCTGGACCCTTCCTAACATTTGTCTGGAATGATTTTGACTTTATTTTAAAGTGACATCCTTACTGAACTTCTAGTTAAAATTTCATACAATTCTTATGGGTAAGACGGGAGAACTAATGCTTGGTGCTGGACCCTTCCTAACATTTGTCTGGAATGATTTTGATTTTATTTTAAAGTGACATCCTTACTGAACGTCTAGTTAAAATTGAAGACAATTCTTATGGGTCAGACGGGAGAACTAATGCTTGGTGCTGGACCCTTCCTAACATTTGTCTGGAATGATTTTGATTTTATTTTAAAGTGACATCCTTACTGAACTTCTAGTTAAAATTGAAGACAATTCTTATGGGTCAGACGGGAGTACTAATGCTTCGTGCTGGACCCTTCCTAACATTTGTCTGGATTGATTTTGATTTTATTTTAAAGTGACATCCTTACTGAACTTCTAGTTAAAATTTCATACAATTCTTATGGGTCAGACGGGAGAACTAATGCTTGGTGCTGGACCCTTCCTAACATTTGTCTGGAATGATTTTGATTTTATTTTAAAGTGACATCCTTACTGAACGTCTAGTTAAAATTTCATACAATTCTTATGGGTCAGACGGGAGAACTAATGCTTGGTGCTGGACCCTTCCTAACATTTGTCTAGAATGATTTTGATTTTATTTTAAAGTGACATCCTTACTGAACTTCTAGTTAAAATTTCAGAAAATTCTTATGGGTCAGACGGGAGTACTAATGGTTCGTGCTGGACCCTTCCTAACATTTGTCTGGATTGATTTTGATTTTATTTTAAAGTGACATCCTTACTGAACTTCTAGTTATAATTTCATACAATTCTTATGGGTCAGACGGGAGAACTAATGCTTGGTGCTGGACCCTTCCTAACATTTGTCTGGAATGATTTTGATTTTATTTTAAAGTGACATCCTTACTGAACGTCTAGTTAAAATTTCATACAATTCTTATGGGTCAGACGGGAGAACTAATGCTTGGTGCTGGACCCTTCCTAACATTTGTCTAGAATGATTTTGATTTTATTTTAAAGTGACATCCTTACTGAACTTCTAGTTATAATTTCATACAATTCTTATGGGTCAGACGGGAGTACTAATGCTTCGTGCTGGACCCTTCCTAACATTTGTCTGGATTGATTTTGATTTTATTTTAAAGTGACATCCTTACTGAACTTCTAGTTAAAATTTCATACAATTCTTATGGGTAAGACGGGAGAACTAATGCTTGGTGCTGGACCCTTCCTAACATTTGTCTGGAATGATTTTGATTTTATTTTAAAGTGACATCCTTACTGAACGTCTAGTTAAAATTTCATAGAATTCTTAAGGGTCAGACGGGAGAACTAATGCTTCGTGCTGGACCCTTCCTAACATTTGTCTGGATTGATTTTGATTTTATTTTAAAGTGACATCCTTACTGAACTTCTAGTTATAATTTCATACAATTCTTATGGGTCAGACGGGAGAACTAATGCTTGGTGCTGGACCCTTCCTAACATTTGTCTGGAATGATTTTGATTTTATTTTAAAGTGACATCCTTACTGAACGTCTAGTTAAAATTGAAGACAATTCTTATGGGTCAGACGGGAGTACTAATGCTTGGTGCTAGACCCTTCCTAACATTTGTCTGGAATGATTTTGACTTTATTTTAAAGTGACATCCTTACTGAACTTCTAGTTAAAATTTCATACAATTCTTATGGGTCAGACGGGAGAACTAATGCTTGGTGCTGGACCCTTCCTAACATTTGTCTGGAATGATTTTGACTTTATTTTAAAGTGACATCCTTACTGAACTTCTAGTTAAAATTTCATACAATTCTTATGGGTAAGACGGGAGAACTAATGCTTGGTGCTGGACCCTTCCTAACATTTGTCTGGAATGATTTTGATTTTATTTTAAAGTGACATCCTTACTGAACGTCTAGTTAAAATTGAAGACAATTCTTATGGGTCAGACGGGAGAACTAATGCTTGGTGCTGGACCCTTCCTAACATTTGTCTGGAATGATTTTGATTTTATTTTAAAGTGACATCCTTACTGAACTTCTAGTTAAAATTGAAGACAATTCTTATGGGTCAGACGGGAGTACTAATGCTTCGTGCTGGACCCTTCCTAACATTTGTCTGGATTGATTTTGATTTTATTTTAAAGTGACATCCTTACTGAACTTCTAGTTAAAATTTCATACAATTCTTATGGGTCAGACGGGAGAACTAATGCTTGGTGCTGGACCCTTCCTAACATTTGTCTGGAATGATTTTGATTTTATTTTAAAGTGACATCCTTACTGAACGTCTAGTTAAAATTTCATACAATTCTTATGGGTCAGACGGGAGAACTAATGCTTGGTGCTGGACCCTTCCTAACATTTGTCTAGAATGATTTTGATTTTATTTTAAAGTGACATCCTTACTGAACTTCTAGTTAAAATTTCAGAAAATTCTTATGGGTCAGACGGGAGTACTAATGGTTCGTGCTGGACCCTTCCTAACATTTGTCTGGATTGATTTTGATTTTATTTTAAAGTGACATCCTTACTGAACTTCTAGTTATAATTTCATACAATTCTTATGGGTCAGACGGGAGAACTAATGCTTGGTGCTGGACCCTTCCTAACATTTGTCTGGAATGATTTTGATTTTATTTTAAAGTGACATCCTTACTGAACGTCTAGTTAAAATTTCATACAATTCTTATGGGTCAGACGGGAGAACTAATGCTTGGTGCTGGACCCTTCCTAACATTTGTCTAGAATGATTTTGATTTTATTTTAAAGTGACATCCTTACTGAACTTCTAGTTATAATTTCATACAATTCTTATGGGTCAGACGGGAGTACTAATGCTTCGTGCTGGACCCTTCCTAACATTTGTCTGGAATGATTTTGACTTTATTTTAAAGTGACATCCTTACTGAACTTCTAGTTAAAATTTCATACAATTCTTATGGGTCAGACGGGAGAACTAATGCTTGGTGCTGGACCCTTCCTAACATTTGTCTGGAATGATTTTGATTTTATTTTAAAGTGACATCCTTACTGAACGTCTAGTTAAAATTTCATACAATTCTTATGGGTCAGACGGGAGAACTAATGCTTGGTGCTGGACCCTTCCTAACATTTGTCTAGAATGATTTTGATTTTATTTTAAAGTGACATCCTTACTGAACTTCTAGTTATAATTTCATACAATTCTTATGGGTCAGACGGGAGTACTAATGCTTCGTGCTGGACCCTTCCTAACATTTGTCTGGATTGATTTTGATTTTATTTTAAAGTGACATCCTTACTGAACTTCTAGTTAAAATTTCATACAATTCTTATGGGTAAGACGGGAGAACTAATGCTTGGTGCTGGACCCTTCCTAACATTTGTCTGGAATGATTTTGATTTTATTTTAAAGTGACATCCTTACTGAACGTCTAGTTAAAATTTCATAGAATTCTTAAGGGTCAGACGGGAGAACTAATGCTTCGTGCTGGACCCTTCCTAACATTTGTCTGGATTGATTTTGATTTTATTTTAAAGTGACATCCTTACTGAACTTCTAGTTATAATTTCATACAATTCTTATGGGTCAGACGGGAGAACTAATGCTTGGTGCTGGACCCTTCCTAACATTTGTCTGGAATGATTTTGATTTTATTTTAAAGTGACATCCTTACTGAACGTCTAGTTAAAATTGAAGACAATTCTTATGGGTCAGACGGGAGTACTAATGCTTGGTGCTAGACCCTTCCTAACATTTGTCTGGAATGATTTTGACTTTATTTTAAAGTGACATCCTTACTGAACTTCTAGTTAAAATTTCATACAATTCTTATGGGTCAGACGGGAGAACTAATGCTTGGTGCTGGACCCTTCCTAACATTTGTCTGGAATGATTTTGACTTTATTTTAAAGTGACATCCTTACTGAACTTCTAGTTAAAATTTCATACAATTCTTATGGGTAAGACGGGAGAACTAATGCTTGGTGCTGGACCCTTCCTAACATTTGTCTGGAATGATTTTGATTTTATTTTAAAGTGACATCCTTACTGAACGTCTAGTTAAAATTGAAGACAATTCTTATGGGTCAGACGGGAGAACTAATGCTTGGTGCTGGACCCTTCCTAACATTTGTCTGGAATGATTTTGATTTTATTTTAAAGTGACATCCTTACTGAACTTCTAGTTAAAATTGAAGACAATTCTTATGGGTCAGACGGGAGTACTAATGCTTCGTGCTGGACCCTTCCTAACATTTGTCTGGATTGATTTTGATTTTATTTTAAAGTGACATCCTTACTGAACTTCTAGTTAAAATTTCATACAATTCTTATGGGTCAGACGGGAGAACTAATGCTTGGTGCTGGACCCTTCCTAACATTTGTCTGGAATGATTTTGATTTTATTTTAAAGTGACATCCTTACTGAACGTCTAGTTAAAATTTCATACAATTCTTATGGGTCAGACGGGAGAACTAATGCTTGGTGCTGGACCCTTCCTAACATTTGTCTAGAATGATTTTGATTTTATTTTAAAGTGACATCCTTACTGAACTTCTAGTTAAAATTTCAGAAAATTCTTATGGGTCAGACGGGAGTACTAATGGTTCGTGCTGGACCCTTCCTAACATTTGTCTGGATTGATTTTGATTTTATTTTAAAGTGACATCCTTACTGAACTTCTAGTTATAATTTCATACAATTCTTATGGGTCAGACGGGAGAACTAATGCTTGGTGCTGGACCCTTCCTAACATTTGTCTGGAATGATTTTGATTTTATTTTAAAGTGACATCCTTACTGAACGTCTAGTTAAAATTTCATACAATTCTTATGGGTCAGACGGGAGAACTAATGCTTGGTGCTGGACCCTTCCTAACATTTGTCTAGAATGATTTTGATTTTATTTTAAAGTGACATCCTTACTGAACTTCTAGTTATAATTTCATACAATTCTTATGGGTCAGACGGGAGTACTAATGCTTCGTGCTGGACCCTTCCTAACATTTGTCTGGATTGATTTTGATTTTATTTTAAAGTGACATCCTTACTGAACTTCTAGTTAAAATTTCATACAATTCTTATGGGTAAGACGGGAGAACTAATGCTTGGTGCTGGACCCTTCCTAACATTTGTCTGGAATGATTTTGATTTTATTTTAAAGTGACATCCTTACTGAACGTCTAGTTAAAATTTCATAGAATTCTTAAGGGTCAGACGGGAGAACTAATGCTTCGTGCTGGACCCTTCCTAACATTTGTCTGGATTGATTTTGATTTTATTTTAAAGTGACATCCTTACTGAACTTCTAGTTATAATTTCATACAATTCTTATGGGTCAGACGGGAGAACTAATGCTTGGTGCTGGACCCTTCCTAACATTTGTCTGGAATGATTTTGATTTTATTTTAAAGTGACATCCTTACTGAACGTCTAGTTAAAATTGAAGACAATTCTTATGGGTCAGACGGGAGTACTAATGCTTGGTGCTAGACCCTTCCTAACATTTGTCTGGAATGATTTTGACTTTATTTTAAAGTGACATCCTTACTGAACTTCTAGTTAAAATTTCATACAATTCTTATGGGTCAGACGGGAGAACTAATGCTTGGTGCTGGACCCTTCCTAACATTTGTCTGGAATGATTTTGACTTTATTTTAAAGTGACATCCTTACTGAACTTCTAGTTAAAATTTCATACAATTCTTATGGGTAAGACGGGAGAACTAATGCTTGGTGCTGGACCCTTCCTAACATTTGTCTGGAATGATTTTGATTTTATTTTAAAGTGACATCCTTACTGAACGTCTAGTTAAAATTGAAGACAATTCTTATGGGTCAGACGGGAGAACTAATGCTTGGTGCTGGACCCTTCCTAACATTTGTCTGGAATGATTTTGATTTTATTTTAAAGTGACATCCTTACTGAACTTCTAGTTAAAATTGAAGACAATTCTTATGGGTCAGACGGGAGTACTAATGCTTCGTGCTGGACCCTTCCTAACATTTGTCTGGATTGATTTTGATTTTATTTTAAAGTGACATCCTTACTGAACTTCTAGTTAAAATTTCATACAATTCTTATGGGTCAGACGGGAGAACTAATGCTTGGTGCTGGACCCTTCCTAACATTTGTCTGGAATGATTTTGATTTTATTTTAAAGTGACATCCTTACTGAACGTCTAGTTAAAATTTCATACAATTCTTATGGGTCAGACGGGAGAACTAATGCTTGGTGCTGGACCCTTCCTAACATTTGTCTAGAATGATTTTGATTTTATTTTAAAGTGACATCCTTACTGAACTTCTAGTTAAAATTTCAGAAAATTCTTATGGGTCAGACGGGAGTACTAATGGTTCGTGCTGGACCCTTCCTAACATTTGTCTGGATTGATTTTGATTTTATTTTAAAGTGACATCCTTACTGAACTTCTAGTTATAATTTCATACAATTCTTATGGGTCAGACGGGAGAACTAATGCTTGGTGCTGGACCCTTCCTAACATTTGTCTGGAATGATTTTGATTTTATTTTAAAGTGACATCCTTACTGAACGTCTAGTTAAAATTTCATACAATTCTTATGGGTCAGACGGGAGAACTAATGCTTGGTGCTGGACCCTTCCTAACATTTGTCTAGAATGATTTTGATTTTATTTTAAAGTGACATCCTTACTGAACTTCTAGTTATAATTTCATACAATTCTTATGGGTCAGACGGGAGTACTAATGCTTCGTGCTGGACCCTTCCTAACATTTGTCTGGATTGATTTTGATTTTATTTTAAAGTGACATCCTTACTGAACTTCTAGTTAAAATTTCATACAATTCTTATGGGTAAGACGGGAGAACTAATGCTTGGTGCTGGACCCTTCCTAACATTTGTCTGGAATGATTTTGATTTTATTTTAAAGTGACATCCTTACTGAACGTCTAGTTAAAATTTCATAGAATTCTTAAGGGTCAGACGGGAGAACTAATGCTTCGTGCTGGACCCTTCCTAACATTTGTCTGGATTGATTTTGATTTTATTTTAAAGTGACATCCTTACTGAACTTCTAGTTATAATTTCATACAATTCTTATGGGTCAGACGGGAGAACTAATGCTTGGTGCTGGACCCTTCCTAACATTTGTCTGGAATGATTTTGATTTTATTTTAAAGTGACATCCTTACTGAACGTCTAGTTAAAATTGAAGACAATTCTTATGGGTCAGACGGGAGTACTAATGCTTGGTGCTAGACCCTTCCTAACATTTGTCTGGAATGATTTTGACTTTATTTTAAAGTGACATCCTTACTGAACTTCTAGTTAAAATTTCATACAATTCTTATGGGTCAGACGGGAGAACTAATGCTTGGTGCTGGACCCTTCCTAACATTTGTCTGGAATGATTTTGACTTTATTTTAAAGTGACATCCTTACTGAACTTCTAGTTAAAATTTCATACAATTCTTATGGGTAAGACGGGAGAACTAATGCTTGGTGCTGGACCCTTCCTAACATTTGTCTGGAATGATTTTGATTTTATTTTAAAGTGACATCCTTACTGAACGTCTAGTTAAAATTGAAGACAATTCTTATGGGTCAGACGGGAGAACTAATGCTTGGTGCTGGACCCTTCCTAACATTTGTCTGGAATGATTTTGATTTTATTTTAAAGTGACATCCTTACTGAACTTCTAGTTAAAATTGAAGACAATTCTTATGGGTCAGACGGGAGTACTAATGCTTCGTGCTGGACCCTTCCTAACATTTGTCTGGATTGATTTTGATTTTATTTTAAAGTGACATCCTTACTGAACTTCTAGTTAAAATTTCATACAATTCTTATGGGTCAGACGGGAGAACTAATGCTTGGTGCTGGACCCTTCCTAACATTTGTCTGGAATGATTTTGATTTTATTTTAAAGTGACATCCTTACTGAACGTCTAGTTAAAATTTCATACAATTCTTATGGGTCAGACGGGAGAACTAATGCTTGGTGCTGGACCCTTCCTAACATTTGTCTAGAATGATTTTGATTTTATTTTAAAGTGACATCCTTACTGAACTTCTAGTTAAAATTTCAGAAAATTCTTATGGGTCAGACGGGAGTACTAATGGTTCGTGCTGGACCCTTCCTAACATTTGTCTGGATTGATTTTGATTTTATTTTAAAGTGACATCCTTACTGAACTTCTAGTTATAATTTCATACAATTCTTATGGGTCAGACGGGAGAACTAATGCTTGGTGCTGGACCCTTCCTAACATTTGTCTGGAATGATTTTGATTTTATTTTAAAGTGACATCCTTACTGAACGTCTAGTTAAAATTTCATACAATTCTTATGGGTCAGACGGGAGAACTAATGCTTGGTGCTGGACCCTTCCTAACATTTGTCTAGAATGATTTTGATTTTATTTTAAAGTGACATCCTTACTGAACTTCTAGTTAAAATTTCAGAAAATTCTTATGGGTCAGACGGGAGTACTAATGGTTCGTGCTGGACCCTTCCTAACATTTGTCTGGATTGATTTTGATTTTATTTTAAAGTGACATCCTTACTGAACTTCTAGTTATAATTTCATACAATTCTTATGGGTCAGACGGGAGAACTAATGCTTGGTGCTGGACCCTTCCTAACATTTGTCTGGAATGATTTTGATTTTATTTTAAAGTGACATCCTTACTGAACGTCTAGTTAAAATTTCATACAATTCTTATGGGTCAGACGGGAGAACTAATGCTTGGTGCTGGACCCTTCCTAACATTTGTCTAGAATGATTTTGATTTTATTTTAAAGTGACATCCTTACTGAACTTCTAGTTATAATTTCATACAATTCTTATGGGTCAGACGGGAGTACTAATGCTTCGTGATGGACCCTTCCTAACATTTGTCTGGAATGATTTTGATTTTATTTTAAAGTGACATCCTTACTGAACTTCTAGTTAAAATTTCATACAATTCTTATGGGTCAGACGGGAGAACTAATGCTTGGTGCTGGACCCTTCCTAACATTTGTCTGGAATGATTTTGATTTTATTTTAAAGTGACATCCTTACTGAACGTCTAGTTAAAATTGAAGACAATTCTTATGGGTCAGACGGGAGAACTAATGCTTGGTGCTGGACCCTTCCTAACATTTGTCTGGAATGATTTTGATTTTATTTTAAAGTGACATCCTTACTGAACTTCTAGTTAAAATTGAAGACAATTCTTATGGGTCAGACGGGAGTACTAATGCTTCGTGCTGGACCCTTCCTAACATTTGTCTGGATTGATTTTGATTTTATTTTAAAGTGACATCCTTACTGAACTTCTAGTTAAAATTTCATACAATTCTTATGGGTCAGACGGGAGAACTAATGCTTGGTGCTGGACCCTTCCTAACATTTGTCTGGAATGATTTTGATTTTATTTTAAAGTGACATCCTTACTGAACGTCTAGTTAAAATTTCATACAATTCTTATGGGTCAGACGGGAGAACTAATGCTTGGTGCTGGACCCTTCCTAACATTTGTCTAGAATGATTTTGATTTTATTTTAAAGTGACATCCTTACTGAACTTCTAGTTAAAATTTCAGAAAATTCTTATGGGTCAGACGGGAGTACTAATGGTTCGTGCTGGACCCTTCCTAACATTTGTCTGGATTGATTTTGATTTTATTTTAAAGTGACATCCTTACTGAACTTCTAGTTATAATTTCATACAATTCTTATGGGTCAGACGGGAGAACTAATGCTTGGTGCTGGACCCTTCCTAACATTTGTCTGGAATGATTTTGATTTTATTTTAAAGTGACATCCTTACTGAACGTCTAGTTAAAATTTCATACAATTCTTATGGGTCAGACGGGAGAACTAATGCTTGGTGCTGGACCCTTCCTAACATTTGTCTAGAATGATTTTGATTTTATTTTAAAGTGACATCCTTACTGAACTTCTAGTTATAATTTCATACAATTCTTATGGGTCAGACGGGAGTACTAATGCTTCGTGCTGGACCCTTCCTAACATTTGTCTGGATTGATTTTGATTTTATTTTAAAGTGACATCCTTACTGAACTTCTAGTTAAAATTTCATACAATTCTTATGGGTAAGACGGGAGAACTAATGCTTGGTGCTGGACCCTTCCTAACATTTGTCTGGAATGATTTTGATTTTATTTTAAAGTGACATCCTTACTGAACGTCTAGTTAAAATTTCATAGAATTCTTAAGGGTCAGACGGGAGAACTAATGCTTCGTGCTGGACCCTTCCTAACATTTGTCTGGATTGATTTTGATTTTATTTTAAAGTGACATCCTTACTGAACTTCTAGTTATAATTTCATACAATTCTTATGGGTCAGACGGGAGAACTAATGCTTGGTGCTGGACCCTTCCTAACATTTGTCTGGAATGATTTTGATTTTATTTTAAAGTGACATCCTTACTGAACGTCTAGTTAAAATTGAAGACAATTCTTATGGGTCAGACGGGAGTACTAATGCTTGGTGCTAGACCCTTCCTAACATTTGTCTGGAATGATTTTGACTTTATTTTAAAGTGACATCCTTACTGAACTTCTAGTTAAAATTTCATACAATTCTTATGGGTCAGACGGGAGAACTAATGCTTGGTGCTGGACCCTTCCTAACATTTGTCTGGAATGATTTTGACTTTATTTTAAAGTGACATCCTTACTGAACTTCTAGTTATAATTTCATACAATTCTTATGGGTCAGACGGGAGTACTAATGCTTCGTGCTGGACCCTTCCTAACATTTGTCTGGATTGATTTTGATTTTATTTTAAAGTGACATCCTTACTGAACTTCTAGTTAAAATTTCATACAATTCTTATGGGTAAGACGGGAGAACTAATGCTTGGTGCTGGACCCTTCCTAACATTTGTCTGGAATGATTTTGATTTTATTTTAAAGTGACATCCTTACTGAACGTCTAGTTAAAATTTCATAGAATTCTTAAGGGTCAGACGGGAGAACTAATGCTTCGTGCTGGACCCTTCCTAACATTTGTCTGGATTGATTTTGATTTTATTTTAAAGTGACATCCTTACTGAACTTCTAGTTATAATTTCATACAATTCTTATGGGTCAGACGGGAGAACTAATGCTTGGTGCTGGACCCTTCCTAACATTTGTCTGGAATGATTTTGATTTTATTTTAAAGTGACATCCTTACTGAACGTCTAGTTAAAATTGAAGACAATTCTTATGGGTCAGACGGGAGTACTAATGCTTGGTGCTAGACCCTTCCTAACATTTGTCTGGAATGATTTTGACTTTATTTTAAAGTGACATCCTTACTGAACTTCTAGTTAAAATTTCATACAATTCTTATGGGTCAGACGGGAGAACTAATGCTTGGTGCTGGACCCTTCCTAACATTTGTCTGGAATGATTTTGATTTTATTTTAAAGTGACATCCTTACTGAACGTCTAGTTAAAATTGAAGACAATTCTTATGGGTCAGACGGGAGTACTAATGCTTGGTGCTAGACCCTTCCTAACATTTGTCTGGAATGATTTTGATTTTATTTTAAAGTGACATCCTTACTGAACGTCTAGTTAAAATTGAAGACAATTCTTATGGGTCAGACGGGAGAACTAATGCTTGGTGCTGGACCCTTCCTAACATTTGTCTGGAATGATTTTGATTTTATTTTAAAGTGACATCCTTACTGAACTTCTAGTTAAAATTGAAGACAATTCTTATGGGTCAGACGGGAGTACTAATGCTTCGTGCTGGACCCTTCCTAACATTTGTCTGGATTGATTTTGATTTTATTTTAAAGTGACATCCTTACTGAACTTCTAGTTAAAATTTCATACAATTCTTATGGGTCAGACGGGAGAACTAATGCTTGGTGCTGGACCCTTCCTAACATTTGTCTGGAATGATTTTGATTTTATTTTAAAGTGACATCCTTACTGAACGTCTAGTTAAAATTTCATACAATTCTTATGGGTCAGACGGGAGAACTAATGCTTGGTGCTGGACCCTTCCTAACATTTGTCTAGAATGATTTTGATTTTATTTTAAAGTGACATCCTTACTGAACTTCTAGTTAAAATTTCAGAAAATTCTTATGGGTCAGACGGGAGTACTAATGGTTCGTGCTGGACCCTTCCTAACATTTGTCTGGATTGATTTTGATTTTATTTTAAAGTGACATCCTTACTGAACTTCTAGTTATAATTTCATACAATTCTTATGGGTCAGACGGGAGAACTAATGCTTGGTGCTGGACCCTTCCTAACATTTGTCTGGAATGATTTTGATTTTATTTTAAAGTGACATCCTTACTGAACGTCTAGTTAAAATTTCATACAATTCTTATGGGTCAGACGGGAGAACTAATGCTTGGTGCTGGACCCTTCCTAACATTTGTCTAGAATGATTTTGATTTTATTTTAAAGTGACATCCTTACTGAACTTCTAGTTATAATTTCATACAATTCTTATGGGTCAGACGGGAGTACTAATGCTTCGTGCTGGACCCTTCCTAACATTTGTCTGGATTGATTTTGATTTTATTTTAAAGTGACATCCTTACTGAACTTCTAGTTAAAATTTCATACAATTCTTATGGGTAAGACGGGAGAACTAATGCTTGGTGCTGGACCCTTCCTAACATTTGTCTGGAATGATTTTGATTTTATTTTAAAGTGACATCCTTACTGAACGTCTAGTTAAAATTTCATAGAATTCTTAAGGGTCAGACGGGAGAACTAATGCTTCGTGCTGGACCCTTCCTAACATTTGTCTGGATTGATTTTGATTTTATTTTAAAGTGACATCCTTACTGAACTTCTAGTTATAATTTCATACAATTCTTATGGGTCAGACGGGAGAACTAATGCTTGGTGCTGGACCCTTCCTAACATTTGTCTGGAATGATTTTGATTTTATTTTAAAGTGACATCCTTACTGAACGTCTAGTTAAAATTAAAGACAATTTTTATGAGTCAGACGGGAGTACTAATGCTTGGTGCTGGACCCTTCCTAACATTTGTCTTGAATGATTTTGATTTTATTTTAAAGTGACATCTTTACTGAACTTCTAGTTAAAATTGAAGACAATTCTTATGGGTCAGACGGGAGTACTAATGCTTCGTGCTGGACCCTTCCTAACATTTGTCTGCTAATTAATGGACGGGAGAACTAATCAATCCAGACAATTGTTAGGAAGGGTCCATCACGAAGCATTAGTAATTCCGTCTGACCCATAAGAATTGTCTTCAATTTTAACTAGACGTTCAGTAAGGATGTCACTTTAAAATAAAATCAAAATCATTCCAGACAAATGTTAGGAAGGGTCCAGCACGAAGCATTAGTACTCCCGTCTGACCCATAAGAATTTTCTGAAATTTTAACTAGAAGTTCAGTAAGGATGTCACTTTAAAATAAAATCAAAATCATTCCAGACAAATGTTAGGAAGGGTCCAGCACCAAGCATTAGTTCTCCCGTCTGACCCATAAGAATTGTATGAAATTTTAACTAGAAGTTCAGTAAGGATGTCACTTTAAAATAAAATCAAAATCATTCCAGACAAATGTTAGGAAGGGTCCATCACGAAGCATTAGTTCTCCCGTCTGACCCATAAGAATTGTCTGAAATTTTAACTAGAAGTTCAGTAAGGATGTCACTTTAAAATAAAATCAAAATCAATCCAGACAAATGTTAGGAAGGGTCCAGCACGAAGCATTAGTACTCCCGTCTGACCCATAAGAATTGTCTGAAATTTTAACTAGAAGTTCAGTAAGGATGTCACTTTAAAATAAAATCAAAATCAATCCAGACAAATGTTAGGAAGGGTCCAGCACGAAGCATTAGTACTCCCGTCTGACCCATAAGAATTGTCTTCAATTTTAACTAGAAGTTCAGTAAGGATGTCACTTTAAAATAAAATCAAAATCATTCCAGACAAATGTTAGGAAGGGTCCAGCACCAAGCATTAGTTCTCCCGTCTGACCCATAAGAATTGTCTTCAATTTTAACTAGACGTTCAGTAAGGATGTCACTTTAAAATAAAATCAAAATCATTCCAGACAAATGTTAGGAAGGGTCCAGCACGAAGCATTAGTACTCCCGTCTGACCCATAAGAATTTTCTGAAATTTTAACTAGAAGTTCAGTAAGGATGTCACTTTAAAATAAAATCAAAATCATTCCAGACAAATGTTAGGAAGGGTCCAGCACCAAGCATTAGTTCTCCCGTCTGACCCATAAGAATTGTATGAAATTTTAACTAGAAGTTCAGTAAGGATGTCACTTTAAAATAAAATCAAAATCATTCCAGACAAATGTTAGGAAGGGTCCATCACGAAGCATTAGTTCTCCCGTCTGACCCATAAGAATTGTCTGAAATTTTAACTAGAAGTTCAGTAAGGATGTCACTTTAAAATAAAATCAAAATCAATCCAGACAAATGTTAGGAAGGGTCCAGCACGAAGCATTAGTACTCCCGTCTGACCCATAAGAATTTTCTGAAATTTTAACTAGAAGTTCAGTAAGGATGTCACTTTAAAATAAAATCAAAATCATTCCAGACAAATGTTAGGAAGGGTCCAGCACCAAGCATTAGTTCTCCCGTCTGACCCATAAGAATTGTATGAAATTTTAACTAGAAGTTCAGTAAGGATGTCACTTTAAAATAAAATCAAAATCATTCCAGACAAATGTTAGGAAGGGTCCAGCACCAAGCATTAGTTCTCCCGTCTGACCCATAAGAATTGTATGAAATTTTAACTAGAAGTTCAGTAAGGATGTCACTTTAAAATAAAATCAAAATCAATCCAGACAAATGTTAGGAAGGGTCCAGCACGAAGCATTAGTACTCCCGTCTGACCCATAAGAATTGTCTTCAATTTTAACTAGAAGTTCAGTAAGGATGTCACTTTAAAATAAAATCAAAATCATTCCAGACAAATGTTAGGAAGGGTCCAGCACCAAGCATTAGTTCTCCCGTCTGACCCATAAGAATTGTCTTCAATTTTAACTAGACGTTCAGTAAGGATGTCACTTTAAAATAAAATCAAAATCATTCCAGACAAATGTTAGGAAGGGTCCAGCACCAAGCATTAGTTCTCCCGTCTGACCCATAAGAATTGTATGAAATTTTAACTAGAAGTTCAGTAAGGATGTCACTTTAAAATAAAATCAAAATCATTCCAGACAAATGTTAGGAAGGGTCCATCACGAAGCATTAGTTCTCCCGTCTGACCCATAAGAATTGTCTGAAATTTTAACTAGAAGTTCAGTAAGGATGTCACTTTAAAATAAAATCAAAATCAATCCAGACAAATGTTAGGAAGGGTCCAGCACGAAGCATTAGTACTCCCGTCTGACCCATAAGAATTTTCTGAAATTTTAACTAGAAGTTCAGTAAGGATGTCACTTTAAAATAAAATCAAAATCATTCCAGACAAATGTTAGGAAGGGTCCAGCACCAAGCATTAGTTCTCCCGTCTGACCCATAAGAATTGTATGAAATTTTAACTAGAAGTTCAGTAAGGATGTCACTTTAAAATAAAGTCAAAATCATTCCAGACAAATGTTAGGAAGGGTCTAGCACCAAGCATTAGTACTCCCGTCTGACCCATAAGAATTGTCTTCAATTTTAACTAGACGTTCAGTAAGGATGTCACTTTAAAATAAAATCAAAATCATTCCAGACAAATGTTAGGAAGGGTCCAGCACCAAGCATTAGTTCTCCCGTCTGACCCATAAGAATTGTATGAAATTATAACTAGAAGTTCAGTAAGGATGTCACTTTAAAATAAAATCAAAATCAATCCAGACAAATGTTAGGAAGGGTCCAGCACGAACCATTAGTACTCCCGTCTGACCCATAAGAATTTTCTGAAATTTTAACTAGAAGTTCAGTAAGGATGTCACTTTAAAATAAAATCAAAATCATTCTAGACAAATGTTAGGAAGGGTCCAGCACCAAGCATTAGTTCTCCCGTCTGACCCATAAGAATTGTCTTCAATTTTAACTATACGTTCAGTAAGGATGTCACTTTAAAATAAAATCAAAATCAATCCAGACAAATGTTAGGAAGGGTCCAGCACCAAGCATTAGTTCTCCCGTCTGACCCATAAGAATTGTCTTCAATTTTAACTAGAAGTTCAGTAAGGATGTCACTTTAAAATAAAATCAAAATCAATCCAGACAAATGTTAGGAAGGGTCCAGCACGAAGCATTAGTTCTCCCGTCTGACCCTTAAGAATTCTATGAAATTTTAACTAGAAGTTCAGTAAGGATGCCACTTTAAAATAAAATCAAAATCAATCCAGACAAATGTTAGGAAGGGTCCAGCACGAAGCATTAGTACTCCCGTCTGACCCATAAGAATTGTCTTCAATTTTAACTAGAAGTTCAGTAAGGATGTCACTTTAAAATAAAGTCAAAATCAATCCAGACAAATGTTAGGAAGGGTCCAGCACGAAGCATTAGTACTCCCGTCTGACCCATAAGAATTGTCTGAAATTTTAACTAGAAGTTCAGTAAGGATGTCACTTTAAAATAAAATCAAAATCAATCCAGACAAATGTTAGGAAGGGTCCAGCACGAAGCATTAGTTCTCCCGTCTGACCCTTAAGAATTCTATGAAATTTTAACTAGAAGTTCAGTAAGGATGTCACTTTAAAATAAAATCAAAATCAATCCAGACAAATGTTAGGAAGGGTCCAGCACGAAGCATTAGTACTCCCGTCTGACCCATAAGAATTGTCTTCAATTTTAACTAGAAGTTCAGTAAGGATGTCACTTTAAAATAAAGTCAAAATCAATCCAGACAAATGTTAGGAAGGGTCCAGCACGAAGCATTAGTACTCCCGTCTGACCCATAAGAATTGTCTGAAATTTTAACTAGAAGTTCAGTAAGGATGTCACTTTAAAATAAAATCAAAATCAATCCAGACAAATGTTAGGAAGGGTCCAGCACGAAGCATTAGTTCTCCCGTCTGACCCTTAAGAATTCTATGAAATTTTAACTAGAAGTTCAGTAAGGATGTCACTTTAAAATAAAATCAAAATCAATCCAGACAAATGTTAGGAAGGGTCCAGCACGAAGCATTAGTACTCCCGTCTGACCCATAAGAATTGTCTTCAATTTTAACTAGAAGTTCAGTAAGGATGTCACTTTAAAATAAAGTCAAAATCAATCCAGACAAATGTTAGGAAGGGTCCAGCACGAAGCATTAGTACTCCCGTCTGACCCATAAGAATTGTCTGAAATTTTAACTAGAAGTTCAGTAAGGATGTCACTTTAAAATAAAATAAAAATCATTCCAGACAAATGTTAGGAAGGGTCCATCACGAAGCATTAGTACTCCCGTCTGACCCATAAGAATTGTCTTCAATTTTAACTAGACGTTCAGTAAGGATGTCACTTTAAAATAAAATCAAAATCATTCCAGACAAATGTTAGGAAGGGTCCAGCACCAAGCATTAGTTCTCCCGTCTGACCCATAAGAATTGTATGAAATTATAACTAGAAGTTCAGTAAGGATGTCACTTTAAAATAAAATCAAAATCAATCCAGACAAATGTTAGGAAGGGTCCAGCACGAACCATTAGTACTCCCGTCTGACCCATAAGAATTTTCTGAAATTTTAACTAGAAGTTCAGTAAGGATGTCACTTTAAAATAAAATCAAAATCATTCTAGACAAATGTTAGGAAGGGTCCAGCACCAAGCATTAGTTCTCCCGTCTGACCCATAAGAATTGTATGAAATTTTAACTAGACGTTCAGTAAGGATGTCACTTTAAAATAAAATCAAAATCATTCCAGACAAATGTTAGGAAGGGTCCAGCACCAAGCATTAGTTCTCCCGTCTGACCCATAAGAATTGTATGAAATTTTAACTAGAAGTTCAGTAAGGATGTCACTTTAAAATAAAATCAAAATCAATCCAGACAAATGTTAGGAAGGGTCCAGCACGAAGCATTAGTACTCCCGTCTGACCCATAAGAATTGTCTTCAATTTTAACTAGAAGTTCAGTAAGGATGTCACTTTAAAATAAAATCAAAATCATTCCAGACAAATGTTAGGAAGGGTCCAGCACCAAGCATTAGTTCTCCCGTCTGACCCATAAGAATTGTCTTCAATTTTAACTAGACGTTCAGTAAGGATGTCACTTTAAAATAAAATCAAAATCATTCCAGACAAATGTTAGGAAGGGTCCAGCACCAAGCATTAGTTCTCCCGTCTGACCCATAAGAATTGTATGAAATTTTAACTAGAAGTTCAGTAAGGATGTCACTTTAAAATAAAATCAAAATCATTCCAGACAAATGTTAGGAAGGGTCCATCACGAAGCATTAGTTCTCCCGTCTGACCCATAAGAATTGTCTGAAATTTTAACTAGAAGTTCAGTAAGGATGTCACTTTAAAATAAAATCAAAATCAATCCAGACAAATGTTAGGAAGGGTCCAGCACGAAGCATTAGTACTCCCGTCTGACCCATAAGAATTTTCTGAAATTTTAACTAGAAGTTCAGTAAGGATGTCACTTTAAAATAAAATCAAAATCATTCCAGACAAATGTTAGGAAGGGTCCAGCACCAAGCATTAGTTCTCCCGTCTGACCCATAAGAATTGTATGAAATTTTAACTAGAAGTTCAGTAAGGATGTCACTTTAAAATAAAGTCAAAATCATTCCAGACAAATGTTAGGAAGGGTCTAGCACCAAGCATTAGTACTCCCGTCTGACCCATAAGAATTGTCTTCAATTTTAACTAGACGTTCAGTAATAATGTCACTTTAAAATAAAATCATCAATTATAAATACAATAGATAATTAATAATAAGAAAAAAATTACGGCTCATTAAATTCGTACATATTTTAATTTTTCGTGCTAACTTTTCGTGCCAGCTTCACATCGGTATATTTTCATTGTTTTCCGTGCTTATTTTTTAGTACATACATATGTGTATTTGATATATTTGTACTAAAATGAAATGAAACCCTATGTTTGAACCACTCTACTAAATAGTATTGCCAGTGCGTTTTTCGTGCTAACTTTTCGTGCTAACTTCACAGACATTCTTGATATAGGATTTAAAAATTATTATAAAGATAATTATCAAAATTATTATATAAGTGCTACCTTATTATAATTTGTATAATCTGAAATTTTGTAAAATATAAATTAAATAGAAAAAAGAAAAATTATAAAAATTTCTGATTTGTTTTTAAATTAAAATTAATTAACTAGTGGGTGGTCAAGGAACCATTTCCATCTATCCAGCGCCGTTTCGTGTGATTTACATTTGTTAATTCAGTGTTAACTATCAACCATAGAAAAAAAAAACAAAGTGTACTGTCGCTCATTAATTAATTAATTTGAGGCAAATAATTTGAATTGGCCGGTGCAGTGTAGATAATTTCACAGGTGAAAATAAATTAGTGCTACGTAAGAGGATTCGCATGCGGGTGGCGAATTCTCAGAAATCTGAATTTAATTAAAAACCCGTACACCGAGGGAATTCAAGGTTCGTTAACGGTGTGGCGAACTACGGAGTACACACACCCGTACACCGTTGGAGGGCATGTAAGTTGACGAGCGGAGATTAATTTCATATCAACATTTGGTTCTCTAGTTACATATTATAGTTACTTGTGTTAATTTAAGTTTAATATAATGTATATGTGTTAAAGCGATCGATAGTGTGGGACGATTGGATGGTGATCAGTGTTTAAATGAAATCATAGCATAGCAAATTAAGTTTGGTATGAGTCTGGATTAAACCCATCCCACATGCCATGAGTTAGTAGCCGGAAATGCTATGCCCAGATTGCTCATACCGAATGATTATTGTGCACATACCAGTAATGTTAACTGGAATGTCACAAGTAGTCCGTGTACACAACATCCAGTTGTTGCCTGATTGCAATACTGCTATATAAGTGACCACAAAAAGAAATCAGGTTGAAACGTTTTCAAATGAAAAAATAGAAATGTTTGTACCAATGCTTCGAATAGTTTCGGTATAGCAGAGATTATAGCGATCCCACGGTAATTGCTGATTTCACACCTTTTGCCCGATTTGAAAATCGGGCGAATGAAGGAAATCTTCCAAGGCTTCGGGAAAACCCCTATACGGAGGCTTTCGTTAAAAATAAACGCGAGAGGAACAGCTAAACCATCCGCACAGTTTTTCATAAGGATGGGTGGAATGCCGTCATGTCCTGAGCCCTTATTCACATCAAGTCGCGCCAAACTGTCGGAGATCTCATCTACACAAAACCTCAACAGACTAAATTCCGAACAGTCACTAGATTTAGTAATAGTGATATGAGATTGCTCATAGACAGACTTAAAATAGTTGGCAAATAAATTACAGATATCCGAGGGCCGACTTGCAGATGAGTTCTGATAAATCATAGGTGACGGAAATCCGGTTTAAATGATGATGTTGAAATTTCATTAATTGTTGTAACAGGAGTGAAGGAATTGAATTTAATTTAACTTTCCCTTTTTGACAACACTGAGTGAATTTTTTTTCAGATGGCTGTTCTGCTTTAAAGTATTTTGCTTGGCAATAATCGCAAATTAAGCTCAATGGTCCGCAGTTATGTGAGTCTACTCAGACGCTTCTAGAGTATAGAGTCATAATCTTAATGACGTATTTTTTAGAAGCTTTTTTAGTGGTATAACTTTTCACTGATTTCCGTGGGAATCCATAATAAAAATTGTGTTCTTAGTTGTTCAAGTTTTCTTCGTAGTAGTTCAAGTTTTTCAATGAAAAAAGCAAAAATATTGTAAAATGTTTATATAAACGTTTTCTACATATCTTCAACAACAATATACAAGAAGGCTATATTGGTATTAAGTAAATATTAGTTGCAGAAATATTAAAATTAAATTATGTCTAAAATATATTTTTCGAACTTTCATTTTGAAAAATACATCAAAGTTGGCTCTGACGAATTAAAATAATACTTTTTACTAGTGTACGTAAGATGTCTAAAATGTTTACAGAAAAATACGGAAAACAATTATTTAATCACAAAATTATCAGTCGTACTTAATATTTTGTGAATTTGTTTTGCTTTTCCTACAATTTTTAAACTTGAAATTTCCCCAGATGGTAATTTTTGGTACGATTTTTCCAAATTTTTACGGCCATCACTGCCATCTATGTAATGCATATTGACTTAATTACCGAACGCTTTTATTTCAATATGACCAGAATGCTGTTGTTATGAAATTATTTTTAAATTTTGGTTTAAATGATTTATTTAAATTCAGAAATTATAATTAAGAATTTGTAATGTTTTCATTTAAAAATTTGTCTTAGGAAAAAAGTGATTTCTATGTTTTGTGTATTTTACCATGAGAAGATTGGTTTTTTCCTCGTTTCTAATCCCCTTATAAAAGCTTCGTTTTTTAGACTGTGACTTTGTATAATCAAGGTTGCTTTGGTCTACTTCGTTTTACGTAATCTTAGATTTCTCATTCTTTGTAAAGCATTATTTCTTGTAATATTTGCTCATCTGTCATATTTCGTCGAATTATTCTATGCCTTCGTGCATCTGTTTCTCGTAACTGATATTTTCGTTCTCCGTTCATATTTTCTCGAGCAATTCTGTATCTTTGAGCATCAATATAGTTTTAATTTTCGAAATCAGCGTAAAAAACTGAGTAGGTATGCCAAATTTCATTAAAATCGGTGGAGTTGTATCAAAATTATTTGATTTGAAAGTATTTTTTGTTAGATTTTCAGTTGGAATGACAAATTAAACCAATATTTCATTCAATTTGAGTACCCTCGATTCAAAATACAAACGTTTTTTTTACAGACAGATAGACACGAACTTAGCCAATTATTATATTAGATTATCGATTGAATCTTACATGAAAAACTTTTTAGAGTGTATAGATTATAGACGACATAACCAAGAAGTTCATCATTATTAAACTTGTTGAGTATCCAAATACTAGGTATTAAAGGGCTCTCTGTTTCTCTCTAAAAATTGAGATCATCAATCTACTCCGAGACGTAAAAATTAAAATTCATTGGATTTCTCGTGTAACGAGTCACTGAATAAGGTATAATAAAATATAGTCGGGTACAAGTTAGTAAAATTTTGTTCCAAAAATATTAATCTCTATGACCTAGTTACCAACAAAAGTTTCCTTCACAGTTTATGATTTACATACTTTTTATGAATGTTCACCATATTTTTCTGATAACAGCGAAATAAACGCGGTTAGGATATAAAAAAACCAAGCCAAACGAAAACATGAAAAAAGCTTTGCAGAGTAACAAAACAAAAAAAAAAATCTCGATATCATCTTCTTATACACAAAACACCGAAATAAGAATATCAAATTGTCTTAAAAAATGGTTAACATTTTTTTTATTTATATTAAATAAGAAAATTTTTAAATATTCTTCTCTTATTTCTTATTTATTTATTTTTTATCTTTTATTTTATTTTTCTCGCTGTCCATGAGTTGAATTTTAAATTAAGAATAACTTTGCTGTAATTCTTGTTTTATGTTTCAAATTTCTTATTAAATAGCATCGTATAAAAATAGTAATAATGATATGGTAATAAGAATAATAGTAATACAAACAATTTACATTACAGTAACTTTAAAAAAACGGAAATGCTTTTTTTGCTTTCTGGAATGATTTATGTATGTATGAATTTTTTTTTTTTATGTTTTATGCAAACTGTTGATTATGTTAATTAGTATGTATGAATGTTCGGTATACTAATTTATGTATTTTAATAGACATTTAATTTAAGTTTTCTTGTTGGTGTGTGCACCGGTTGTTGTGCACGGATATACCAAAAGCTATTTAAGAACTTGCTGCTTGGTGTAAGGTATAAATTATGATGTAACATTGGAAAACACGCGAAGTTTTTTTTTTATGTTTTATTTTTTATAATAATCCATAAGGATTTATAGCCTTGAAAGTTTGTGTATACCGTTTTATGTATTTCTGTTTATGGTTTTCTATATTTTTTGGAATCAATAAAATGGATAATTATATATGCTTGTCTCTGGCTGTACTTAAATGTATAAAAACCGTTCAGGTATATGTAAATACATATTTATATTTTTCATATCTGTATACGATTCGTGATTTAGTGTCATGTAAATAAATTAATCGCATTTGATAAATTTAGGGATTCCATGATGTTTGGTTGGAATGATAGTAGGTCAAAGTCAGAACGAACATAGCTGAAAATCAATAAAAATATGGTTTAATTCTCAGGATATGCTCACAAAAAATACCAATAAAATTAACCAAATAACAGAATTCGGAATTTTATTCTAAAAATTTGTCTTTCTCTATTTACCTTCACAAATTGAACAAATATTGTATTTTTAGACTTCAAACCAGCAACATTTCTAATACTATTAACCCTTTTCTGCTTCATGACTAAATTCTATTCAGAGCGACTTTTCCATTTTCGTCGGAATTATAAAAAAATATAACTTTTTAAAATTTGGAAGTATTTGATAGTAAACTTGTGATGAATTGCAAAAAGTTTGAAGTGTAGTGACGTGTTTAATTTGGCCGAGGTCGCGCTGAGGAGTTGCTGGAATGCAGTAAATTTTGAGTGAGGAGGAAACAATAACGGGTACGTAAGGTAAGCGGTTGATTTTTGTAAATTATGTGAATTACGTTAACCATCTGCATATTGCATATTGCGTGGGCCTGAGCAGGAATGGGTTTGCTCGCTCAAGTCTCTTGTTCAGCCGACGCTGGAGTTTTAATATTGACTTCGTCAAAAAAAAAAAAAAATGTCTCGAAAGATGAAAGCATCACAAATCAAACTGATTAGAATCGTAATAATTTGTCGGATTAAGTGTTAAACCTAATTTTCGACGAAAGACTTAATATGTATATTAAAAATACTAAGATTGTAATGTAAATATAAAGAAGAGGATGTATCAAATTTGTCAACGTTTCCATTATACCCCATACGACAATTCATGCTCGTCGTCCCCAATAGATTATAAATTATTTTCTATTTAATATGTTCCAACTCAAATAATTAAATCAATTGCGTTTGCTTGCCGTTTTTTGTATACCACTTTATGTCACTTTGGACCATTTTTTTCGAAAACACTGTGTACTAATAGAGGGTTTTGCTGTGCGTAATGGAATGTTGTCTATAAGTGTTTGATGTTGAAAGGCCGAATGTCGGAAAGCCGAATGTCGAAAGGCCGGACGCCGAAAGGCCGAATGGATCGGAAGGCCGAATGCCGTTCTTGTATGGCCGAATATCTGTCCTTCAGTCTTTTATCGATATTTTTAGTTTTAGTGCATGGATTTTTTTTTGTTTATTTTTTTTTTTTTTTCAACACTTTATATTATATCCACGTTCAGCTTTTCATATTTTTGTATTCAAATTTGTTTTTACATACTCTTAAAGTTTTCTTTCTTATATATCGCTTTAGATTTTCTAATCAGTTTTTATTGAATGACTTTTAAATCTTTAAAAGCAAAATGTTTTAACAATTATTTTTCAAATATTGATGATTTCTCATTGGATCATGCTGATATGAATCTTTCTTCCAAAAGCCTGTGTGTACTTCAATTTAATATTTGGGGTATGAATGAACTAAGTAAGTTTGACGATTTACTAAATTTCATTGATAGTTTACATTTACATACTGAGATTCATTTGATAGTTATAACCGAAACATTTATTAAAAGCTCAAATATATTCTCCTTTAATATTAAAAAATTCTCAAACGTCTTCTCTTGTAGAGATGACAGGTCTGGGGGGGGGGGGGGAATTGCGATGTTCATCAGGCAAGATATTCGCTATAAAATCCTAAACACTGACGATGGGACCTTGCCGTTCCAATTTATTTATATTCAACTCTCGGGGCTTAATCCAATTAATGTTTGTGGGATCTATAGGCCACCTGGCTCTGATACTACTTATTTTTTAGAAATCTTGGAACAACTTCTATGTAGCAACAATTTCAATTCTGACTTTATTATTGTAGGAGATTTGAATATACCGATTAATAAAAAATTAAAACTAATTTCTGAGTACCGTTCCACCTTATTAAGTCATGGTATGATTGTTACTAACACATTTGCTACCAGACCAGTAAGTGGTAATATCTTGGATCATGCTATTTGCAGTTTTCTTAATATAGAACGAGTTTTTAACTCAACAATTGAATCTGATATCAGTGATCATAGTTTTATTTTTTCAAAATTCGTGTTTAAACCTAAATACATAAATAAGGTATTAGAAAAGAAAACGATAAATTATGACAAAGTGAATCAATACTTCGATGAATTTTTATTTTCAACCTCATTTGACATTCACAACCCTGATTCAACCCTAAAATTAATTTTTGGAAAATATAACGAGTTGGTTGGTAAATTTTCGAAGTCTAAACAAGTACAGGTGAAAATGAAAAATGCTAGTATTTGTCCCTGGATGAATCTAGATCTTTGGAATCTAATAAAAGAAAAAAATCGCACACTCAAAAGGTTTAAACAAAGCACAAACAACTCTGCGTTAAAGGACAGACTAGATTTGCTCAATAGAAGGATCAAATCTAAAAAATACTATGCAAAAAAATTATATTACAAAAAATTGTTTAATAATTTAAATCAAAAAGAAGTATGGAATCAAATAAATCAATTCATAAAGCATAATACTAAAGCGGATATCCACTCCATTGTACAAAATGATGTCGAATACAAAGACCTTCCCAGTATTGTGAATATATTCAATAACCATTTTGTAAATGTTGGCAACAGCCTCTCTTCTACAAGTAATGGTAACACTGAATTATACAATCTGCACAATAATAGCCCGAATTCATTTTTTTTGCGCCCAATCTCCGTTACGGAAACATATAATATTATTAATAATTTAGACAATAATAAGGGTGGTGGGTATGATAATATTCATAATACTGTTATAAAACGTAACTCAGCATTCTTTTCTCAAATATTGACGGATTTATTCAATGTAGTGTTTGAAACCGGTATTTATCCTGATTGTCTGAAGATTGCAAAAGTGACACCAATATTTAAATCAGGAGACTGCAAAGCTGCTAGTAACTACCGACCAATTTCTGTATTGTCTGTGTTTGACAAAATACTTGAAAAATTAATTGCAACTCGCCTGACTGAATATCTAAAGGCTTCAAATTTTTTTTACTGTCATCAATATGGTTTTAGACAGGGGTCTGGTACAGATACCGCTTTAATTGAGATTACTGATCTGATTTACCGAGCTTTCGATAATCAGGAGTATATATGTGGTCTATTTTTAGATCTGCATAAAGCGTTTGACTGCATTGATCATCGTCTACTTCTAAATAAGTTGTATTGCTATGGCTTTCGGGGCTTGGCTTATAATCTTTTGATGAGTTATCTACAAAACCGTAAACATTTTGTGGCTTTAGATGGTGTAATAAGTAGCACTTTAATTATTAATTGCGGCGTCCCTCAGGGTAGTGTACTTGGCCCTATTCTATTTCTGATTTTCATAAATGATATATCACACCTACCTCTGGCTGGGAAAATTAGAATGTTTGCTGATGATACCGCAATATTCTATAATTCCAAAGATTGCTCCCAAGCCATGACACACATGGAAAACGACGTTGCTGTACTTATAGAATATTTCAAAGAAAATAAAATATCTGTAAACCTCAACAAAACCAAATTTATTATCTTTCAATCCCCATTCCTCCCTCATTGTGATTTCCAACCCTTGCAAGTTTCAAATGGTATTATCGAGGGAGTTGATAAACTCAAATATCTTGGAGTTTTACTTGATAAGCATATGTCTTGGAATGAACACATTCATACGTTGAGTTTAAAAGTCAGTCCGTTTATTTATTTGATTAAGAAGCTTGCTTCCTTTGTTCCACAACATATTCTAAAAATGATTTATTTTTCATTTATTCACACAAGATTCTATTTTGCGATTGCTTGTTTTGGCCATACTGGAAAATCAAAGATAAAAAGGTTGCAAATTTTACAAAACAAAAGCTGCAAAGCTATCTATAGGCTTCCACACTTGTTTCCCTCTATCGAGCTGTATAAGAATGTAACTGAAGGAATCCTGCCAATAAACGCATTATTACAACTTCATGTTTCACTATATATGTATAAATGTTTGCGGTTATCGTCAACGCTATCAAACATTGAGTTTCAATATGTAAATCATAGCCATACAACCCGTCGTTCTAATCTTTTAAAATGTTATAAAATCAAAACTGAATTTGGTAGAAAATCCATATCGTACTTTGGTCCTTATGTATATAACCATTTACCGACTGTTATTACTAGATCTGTGAATGTTTACAATTTCAAGAAAACTTTAAAGGCGTATTTGGCTGAACGGGTCGAAGATTATCTTTAACACGACATATTATCTGTATCTTTTAATTTGTTTATTCATCTTATTTTATTTTAATATTTTATTTTCATTGTTTTATATTTTTTTTTTCTATATTTTTTATATTTTTGATTATTGTACATTTAACTTTCAGTTTATTGCTGAATTATTGTTTTATATCTTGTTCATTATTTCTGTCTAATTTTTGGTTTAGAGGAGAGCTGATTAGCTTTTAAAGGACCATAAATCCATTAGCTATCCGCTCTCCTCAAAACTTTTAGTTTTAGTTTAGTCTTAAAATAATAATTTTAATTTTAATTTTAGTTTTCTTAATTTTTAAATATTATATAATTTTTATAATAATTTATAATTTATTTTATAAATTCACGTGTAAAAAAAAAAAAAAAAAAAAAAATAGGCCGAATGTCTAAAGGCCGAATGGGTCGAAAGGCCGAAAGTAGAAAGGCCGAATAGGTCGAATGAGCGAACATGTGGAACACTTTCGACACATTCGCCTTTCGAAATTCGGCTTTTCGATACTCGGCCTATCGACCCTTTCGGCCTTTCGATATCCGGCCTCTCGACACATTTGGCCTTTCGGCCCTATTCCTCTATAAGATATACTACATAGTTATAACTAAATAAAAATAAAGGTTTATGAAAAATGAAGAGCTAATGCGTGGTTTGCACTTTCCACCAGAAAATTTTTTTTTCTTTTTCAAGCTTTTTTGTAAAAGTTTAAAGGCACTAAAAATTGGGAAGTACAAAGATGCCGGCACGCTGTGTGGTGTGTTCGGAGTATTTAAGTTTAACCCGAATTGTCCCAGATCTTCTTTTAACTTGTTTAACTTCTACAGAGTTTTCGTTAACTTTACGCTTCGCATTGACTAATGGACTTGGTCGCTTTGGCTTCTCATTTGCCTTCTGAATCCGAGCTGCGAAATTTTCGACTGACTCAAACGATGTAGTTGCCATATATGCTGTACAGAAACATCTACCAGCCAGGTAAAAATAGAGCTCCACCACTTTTTGAATTTGTAGGCAACGCGATAAAGAGCCACCTTTTGATCTAAACAGTAGACCCCACACAAATATTTGTTATATTCCGTCACAACATAAGGACGAGGGACAACGACTTTGCTCTTTTGGTATTTCGAGTAGCGAAACTCTTAGAATACGGATGATGTATCCCAAAAGTGGTTGAAGTGATACAAACTACGCTATTATCGACCCATATTTTCAGACGAACTCCACTTTCATTTATTGTTGCTGATTTGCAATGGCCGCGTTTCTCCTTCTTCATTTGTTTTCTTCAATGGAAGTGGACATGATTTAAGTATACGGTTTTCGCGGATTGTTCCACTTCCACTATATCCGCCAGTAAATAAGTTGGCGAAGTAAAATGCAAATGGCAGGTTTAGAGGTAGACTCAGGCAATTCGTCGATCATGCTAATGAGTGGTGCAGCACATTTCCCAAATTTTTCTTCGTAGTCTACATTCGAGCGAGAATTTCTTCCTTGATACAATTCGAAATTCAGCATACATCCAGACAGCGTGCATAGCGACCAAACTTTGTAGCTAAACCCTGTAGCTAAAGTAGCCTATCATACTTTCATCATATGACAAATTTGGCTCTGGATGAAAATGTAACAACATTTTTGATTTTAAGTGGTCCGTAATTGGACGAAGCTTCCACATTTTGTCTGGGTACGTAGCATGATTGCTATCTTCAAAGTGGAGAAATTGCCAAATTTCGTTGAATCGGGTTTTTCGCATGCTGTTGAACACAAGGTAGTTTCGCAAATCATCATCGTTGCTCCACATGCTCCGAAGACTGTTGTGATAATTATAACCACTGTTAAAATTTGGCTGAATTTTTCGAACTGCTCATGCGGGTTAAAATTGCGGCAATCTTCATAATTCCCTTCAGTAAATATTGGAGTTATGGCGTTCAATTTGTCGTCGACATTCCAGGTGAAAATTGCATCAATTCTTCTAGTAGATTTACACTTTGCAGGATTTTTTTTTTAGATTTCGGTTTCCGCTTCCTATCCGCTTCCCTAGGACTCAAGAATGATGTTTATTTTTTTTATTTTTAACAGTTGGCACGAGGCTCTAAATATGTGGTTTGTTGTCTAGAGTTTTTACAGATATAAAATAGCGATAACAAATTATTGAATGGAGTGTCATGTAATGGCTCCAGGTGGTATTTGACAGTTTAAAATTGTGATTTATCGAAAAATTGAAAATTTTATTCGTGTTTGTTGTTTCCCTTGTTTACATTTTGGTTATGATAAGAGACAGTTTAACAAACGACGTTATCAAAGTTTTTTAAATCATTGGACTACTCCTTCGCAGGTCTGCTAAAGTCTGCCAATGTGTTAAATAAATGGATTTATTAAAATAAATTCAATTGTCCTTTTCCAGAATTAGTATAAGTGGGCTATTTGTTTCAAATTGGGCCATTATACAAGTTTTCTTCCACTTTTGAAATCACCCAGAAATATGAACCTTAACCAGAAGCAGCAAGCGAAGCGGAATTGTAGATACTTAAGTCAGTTGTTCTAAAGAGACATTAATTTATACTTTGTTTCAGAATCCAAATTTAAATTTAGATAAGTTTTAGTTCGATTTATCAGAGATATTATCTCAAATATTATTGTAACATTTCTCAGTAAGTTTCCATAACATTGTGGCGTCTTCTGGGGTTACTCAGAGGTCGGATTTTTATCATCTTAGTGGCAGGTTCGTGGAAATGATTCGTTTATAATAGAAGTTTGAGCTAAACTGTAGCTTTAAGTTGCGACAATGACCAGTAAGGTGGAAATCATTTGAATAAGTAGCTGATATTAATTATATTTATGATGTTAGGTCATCTCTGACCTACTGTTTTATACGTTTTAAGTTAAATTTAAATTAACAATGATTACGATTTTCAAAAGCATCTAGAAATCTGATCCAGCAAACTAATAAATGTTATTCCATAAAATTAGATTAGAAATATATTTACATGTATATGTACATGACTTTTGGAACACTCTATTTTGAGCAGTAGCTCATTCATAATGGAGTGTCCAAAAGGTGACCAACATTTATTAAACACAAATTAAAACTACTGCCTCTGCCTCTACAACATTGCAAATTCGATTATAAACATTTAGCGCTAAACGCATTAATCAAACGGTTATTTTAATCGTATATTCTTAGGAATCTTCATTATTCGCGATGACACCATCAATCTCTTGGGTTAGGTCGATTTTCAATTCCACCTTGGTATTATAAGTGTTTCTTTTGCTCATTAAACTTATTAAAACGGTGTTTTCCATATTGCCGAGTTACAGCTTTCATTTTGATTCTCTTTAAATTTTCCGCAGTGATAATTTGTCATATGTCAACTGATATGTGTAAAATAATAATTTGTTTTAGTTCAGAAACACCTACGCGTAGTCTAGAAATTCCGTTGTCTTGTGTTAGCTAATTTATCGTATCTTACTAAGAAAAAGATTTAATAAAATTTAAGTTAAGTAGTAATCTAAATTGTAATCGGAGGCCGAAACTTTGATTTATTTAAATTAAGTCCTATTAATTAAATAGTTATCAGAGATTCCCGAGGAATTTGGTTCAGCTTCCAGAAATTTCAAATATCCAATGGATACGTAGTTTAAAACTTGTGTTGTCTTAATTTTTTGTCTTTTTAATTCACAAGCACTTCAATACGGACTTCATACTTTAGGAATTAACTAGCGTCTTATGATTTTAATTTTGGTTACTGGTAACATTTTGAGTATAATTCATTAAAGGACAGCATCCTTTACACATCAAACGTCTTTAATCTTTGTGGCAGGTTTGGCTAATAATAGTTGAGATAAATTGTAGTTTTAAGTTTCGACAGTGACCAGTACGGCGGAAATCATGTTAATAAGCAGCTGAAATTTATTAGCTTTAAGTAAATTTTAAATTAAGTATGAGTACGATTTTAAAGTCGTTGAAGTTAGCCCGAAATCTCAGCCCGAAATATTTGGTTCGTTTCTCGACTAAAGTGTAGCTATCCGGAAAAAGTGTAAAAGTTGAATAAAATGTAGCCCCATTCCGAAAAAAATGTTTACTGATAAAATGTGAAAAATTCGAGATAAATCTAATAATAATCGAAATAAAATCATAATGATTTGTTTACAAGTAACCATCCTCAGATTCGTATCATGGGGACATAGTACTTTTTTTTAGATTTCTTTGTAGTGTAGTTTAAGACACGTCTTATAATGAAATTTTGTCATTTTTGATATTTTTTGGAGCCAATACTACAGATGTATCCAAGCAGTAAGTGGAGTGTATCCAGTAGCAATGACCACTCTTATCTTATAGGAAATTAAATGTGGCTTTGATCAGTGCTTATTAACTAATCAACAAGTCGAAACAATGTAAAAACATTGTTGTTGGTTTTGATACTACAACAATAAAAACGAAAAGAGAAAAATGAAATTTTTTCAGGGTATATAAAGGAATTTTTTTTTTCGTTGTTTGTCATTACCTATTCAGACTTTGTGCTATACGTTTTGATTCAGTGATTGTGTATTTTTGTGATTTAACCGTTTTTCAGGGAAATAAAAAGTTTTTTTTAAAACTATCTACCTTTGCATTAAATTTGTTTTGCATATACATATACCTGACCTTTGCTTTCTCTTGGACATCCGATACAACTTTTTAATATTTTAGTTTAGAGCCATTTGGTTTTTTTGTGTTTTTTCTTGTGTGATTTTTTGTATATTTTTTTTTTATTGTATTATTTATATAATACGTAAATAAAATCGGTTCGAAACGATACAACTACAGAAAGAAAAGACATAGCCTTAATGAGGAAATTCTTGAAATTGCTTTGCAATCATTGTCACTTTCACATTACAAAGTGACGAAAGCTGAGACAATGGAAATGAAATTGCTGTGCCAGGAGCTTCAAGTTAAAAATAATAAAAGTAATCGAAGTTTCATTTATGTATAATATATGGTGCTCGAAACTGCGAACGAAATTAAATTTTTCTGCTAGTTTAAGTTCCAACATTGGTTTAAAAGAATCTTTACAAGGTAAAAAAGTGACTAACATCATGTGTAATGATGCTGATGTTACTTCCCGTTCAAATGATCTATTTTATTCTGGATTACTTGGTAATACTGCATTCGTAAATAACAATCGTCCCACTTTAACAGATATCGAGCCAATAATATCTACTAATTATTTAAATTATAACATTGATAATAACTTGCTATTACCTAACAGTACAATCCAACCATCTGAATCTATAAAGATTCTTTCCGTAGAAATATTGAAGCCACCATATACTATAGTTAATTTACCGATGAGCGAGACCCCGCCATTTTGTGACGTAATTAATTTTGAGCAAATTACTAAAACTCGTGAAAATTTTAAAGAGAATCCTGAAAGGTTAGAAGAATCCATTGTACAATATATTAATCCCGATAGAAATCAATTGCAAGAAGTAGGTTGCACACCTCCACAGATTTTGAAGTTAAACTTGATAAACGTATCGGTTAGAAAACCCAAAATTTTTCTCCCCAAAAATATTAAAGGTTATAATTTACTGGATTATCAGGTGGAAATTTCTAAAGAGATTTGGAAAAGGATATTTAATATGAATGAAAGGAAACTGGATGCGTACCATTATACCTACCATATTTCATCGCAGTTAATTCGGCTATCTGGTTGTCTAATTAACATTAAGGGGTACGACGTATCTCAAACTCATTTAACGATTAGGGCTTACTGTGGTCACCACAACCAAAAACAAGCATGTCGAAAATATAAGTTGATTAACTCAAACCTTTTATTAAGAATATTTAAAGTATGTATACAGTACAAATGAACCGATATTCCATCCTTTTAAAAAATTTCAACATACATCGAAATATCAGAGAGACATGTATAAAGCAAAATTAGTCCGAAATAATGTCGAGATAGTTTCAGAAAATTTGGTCAACAAAGAGGACTTAGAAGTTTTTGATAAAACTAACACGGCGATTTGTTTAAAAGATAGACGAGTTTTAAACAAAATAAGGTCAGAAAGCCTATTGTCTAATGACAATAATTCAGATGACATAGAAGATGTACATTTGGAAAAAGAAAAAACTGATCTGAATACTGAGGAAATGTTCATTAAGCATTAGGTAAAAACCCATTCTGCATTACAACATGTTCTAAAAACCAATGTTTAGTTCTTAAACAGATTAAGGAACAAGGCAATGGTGAAGAAATAACTGCTTATTTAGATGCTACGGGTGGTCTTGGTCGAAAACCCTACAAAACTTGCAAATCAATATTATACTATGCTCTCATTATACCAATAAAGACTCAGAAAATATGCACAGGTACGCCTTTTCCGCTTTGTGATATGATAAGTTCTAGCCATAATACCCGCAGCATTGGAAATTGGCTTAGAGAATATCGATTACATGTGGAAGAAAATCTAAAGAAATGGCCCATTTCCAACACAGTTGTAGTAGATTTCTCTTACGCGGAGATCCATTCTGTTCTAGATGCGTTTAATAGGATGGATTTGATAGAATATTTAAATGTTTCTTACATGTGGGCTGACGGTAACTACTCAAAGTCACCATCGAAATTTGTGAAAATACATTTGTGTTGTTCTCACATGTCACATACCATTGCAAGAGACGTACACAAATATTATGAGAAATACCCACAAATACACAAATTTCTTAAAGATACTATGGCTTCTGTGATTGTCACCAATAACTATCAGGAAGTTAAGCAAATTTGGCGTAAATTTGCAATTTTATTAACATCTAAATATATCACGATTGATGTTAAAGAGGCGTTTGAAAGTTTAATTGCCTTGATTACATTGAATAATGAAGAAAGTAGGTTAAATTTAAATATTCAATGAGAAGATACAAATATTTATGTTGAAACAGCCAAAAAGGATTTGTCCTGTCCACTTTATACACAGAGCCCATTTTATTGTGATTTGTATGATATTAGTAATAACCTAGATTTAACTAAATCGGATGGTATCGATGAACGAGCTATCAATAATTTTTATAATTTACAATTTCACACTGTACTTTTAAAAAAATATGTGACAGTGCTACCATTATTTACTGGAATACTGCGCAGCGAAAGTCGATTGAGTAATGGTCACGTAGAAAATTACTTTGCGTTGTTAAAACGAAGATTCTCAGTATCGAGCCGTACTCTTGAGTTAGGCAAAATGCCTTTAAAGGTTGGTCGTTTTGTTAGAGATTTAAACCAACGAAATAAAACGATTTGTAAAGAAGTATTTTATTCTGTTCCAAAATATTCCTTAAAATCAGAAGAAACAAAGATATCACCTAAAAATAGTGATCGGAATCTTATGGACGTGCAAAGCAGCGTTTCGGTTTGGAAAAGGAAGAATTCACATACAACACCTATAAGTAGTAAAAAGAAAAAATCCAGTTTTGACTTCACATTTGCTAAATCTTTTAAGGGGTTAACAAATATCGATCAAGACATTGCTGCAATGGCGACTTTAAGTCAAGATTGCATGGAAACACCGAAAAGGACAAAAATTATACAGCCTAAATCTATTTGGAAGAGACCGGCAACTGCAAAGTTACCATTAATAAGAAATGCTCTTCAAACATGCAACTTTTATAAAAATTCATGCGCAGTAGATTCTACTTTTCAAGCAATCGGGTTATCTCTAAACGACGATGCAAGTTTTATAAACAATTTGGAAAATGGACGTATAAAATTTTTACTGCAATCATTAATAAGGAATGATTTAGATAAAGGTTATAAAATTCGGAAAGAAATTTTAGTCGAAATGTCGGGATTTGAATCAGATTGTACTACTGAGGTTTTTAATGTATGTAAAAACATATTTGAAAAACTACCAAGTTTACTGGTAACATTAAAATGTTGCAATCAAAAATGTTTATTACAAGAGCAAGAAAGGCGGCCACTTCTTTATTTGAACTTAAACTTATGTCAACAGGCAGGTATCTCAAATATTGAAAATTGTTTGGAAGAAATCCCACAAAAAACATGTAAGGTCTGTTTTCAAACGATGTTTCCCACAATAAACTCCTATGGAAATATAGTTTGTCTCGATACAGAATTATTCAGCGATACTTCAGTGAAATTATCAGAGATACCTGCAACCATAAAACTAAATAACGAAACATATCAAGTTTCAGCATTAATAAGCTTCATTCACGATGGTCCAGTTTTTAAATACCCAAAGTCGTTGGAAGGTCATTACATTTGCTACGGCATTCGAAATAAGAAATGGGAAAAATACGACGACTTGTGTACCTATGTACCAATAATACGCAATCCACATTTGGAGGAAATCAAACCCCAAATAATATTATATACCAAAAAATAAATAATTATATAAATTCGAGGGGGTGATGGTTACTTGGTATTGACTTGTTCTACTTGGCCGTATACTCCACTGCTTGGATAAATCTCTAGTATTGGCTCCAAAAAATATCAAAAATGACAAAATTTCATTATGAGACGTGTCTTACGCTACACTACAAAGAAATCTTAAAAAAAGTACTATGTCCCCATGATACGAATCTGAGGATGGTTACTTGTAAACAAATCATTATGATTTTATTTCGATTATTATTAGATTTATCTCGAATTTTTCACATTTTATCAGTAAACATTTTTTTCGGGATGGGGCTACATTTTATTCAACTTTTACCCTTTTTCCGGATAGCTACACTTTAGTCGAGAAACGAACCAAATATTTCGGGCTGAGATTTCGGGCTAACTTCAACGACATCGATTTTAGAAGTGCTCAGAAATCTGATTTAGCAAACTAATACATTTTATTTCAGAATGCAGTTTTAATTTTAATAAACCATTAAATTAGATTAGAAATCTGTTGTTTTTGTGTTACTAACTATTGCCTATAACAGTGTAACAGAATGTTTGGTGAGGCCTGGCCATCTCCGGGAGATGTAAACTTGTAAAATAATGATCAAAATACAAATTTCTAGTTTCAAACCACTTTTGAAATGTAATCGATGGTTGCTTTTAAAATCCAATGTGTTGTTTGAAAATTTGGTATGCTTTTCCTTCATAAGTAATTACCTAAAAGTACACTCTACCTCTCAACTTATATATTCAATAACTTAAGAAACAATATGATATTTCTACCTAAATACATACCGTCTTCTAAATTTGGGTTCCTTTTAATATTTGTAGTATTTTATTTGTCACATTACAACAGCGTCACGTATTTAATTCCTACTGTGTTTATGGCATTGAAAACCAATTCCTGTTTGAAGTTATCGTATTTATTTAACACGAGGGTTTTCATGTTTAGTTTTTTTTTTTTTTGGTTTTTTAGGTTGTTACTGTGTGATTTTTTATTACGGAATTTTGACATTTACAATTTAAAAAATATATATTTATTACAAATTCTCAAATTCAAAAGTTGTATTACGAAATGTTACCAATATTTTATTATTTTATTTCACCAAATTAGATTCCAAATCCTTGGCGATTAAAATATGAGTTTTTTTTTATCGGTAAATCATAAATCTGTTTGTGTCTTTCTTTTGGCGTCGAAATGTTATAAAAGAAGCGATAATTTTTTTTATTTTAAATTTGGTCGATTAATAAGAATCTGTTCAAATGGCAGCATAATTAAAATTAATAATTTGTTTTTGCTTCCTTTGTACTTTTTTCAAGTTAATTTAAAGATAGTGGTTTTTCCATTCATTACTAATAAATACCAATATTACCTCATAAAATTGTACGTTGCGAGGAACTCCGTTGTTAATGACTAATAGTACATTACATACCGAGGCCGAAAGTATTCCATTCCTGTCGAGCGAACTTTAGTTTACCGAGAGGCGTAGCCTCGAGATGAACTAGTTTTCGATAAGGGAATGGTACTTTTAAAAATCAGTCTCTGCAATATTATCGTTTATTTTGGCAAAATATTAGCACTTAGTAGGCGCTGCACAATTACCATTTTATTAAATTAGTTAACAAAAGTCACACCAAATTTGCACTTGTTCGGGTTAGTAAAGCTTTCATTACTGAGAGATTACCGATATTTACAAAGCTCACATTTATAAAACCCTTTTTTACTATGACTGACCGCTTGAAGTGTATCGATGGAAATCGCTGATTTTCTAACCGTTGACAGGTTACGCTGTATGTTACCAACTGATTGTAAATAAAATAAGAACAATGAGAAGCAAACGGAAATGTAAAATATTAAGCACAGCACATTAGTTCACTTAAACACCAGTGAAACCTTTAGTTCTACTCAACCTAATTTCAACCCAAAGCCAAGTACTAGTGGTCATATTTCGTGTCCACCGACCAACAAAAATGTATTGGTATTGACCTCTATCGTGAAAGCTGTAAATGCAACACTACCAACAGTACAGACCCAAATAAAGGATAGTTCCAACAAGTGGCGAGAATTTATAGGGCTACTAGGTTCTGATTAACGAAGCAAGAGCCGGTAATACAAAAGGAGTTACAAAGGTGGAATTAAAATCAAGAGTAAATCATTCATTTGTCATAGAAGTAGCGGCATTGATCGTACCCATTATTACCTCTCTCGCTGGCATCTAGTATATAGAATTCATGAAGGAATATTTTCAACTATGCCACATGGAACTTGCACCGGATGAGGACATATACAAGAATTGGAATCAAATGTTTTATCTCCCACACCATGGAGTAATAAAAGAATCCAGTACCACAACGAGATTAAGAGTCGTTTTCGACGGATCTGCGATGTCTTCAAATGGGCATTCTTTAAATGATCAACTCCTGATTGGCTCAACAGTACAACAAACTTTGTTGAAAATATTAATGCGCTTCCGAAAACATAAATATGTATTTTCATAAGATGACCGGTTCAGATGCGGATTATCAGAGGATTCATCCATAGATCCGTTACGTCATTACAGATTGTTGACTGTAACTTACGGTAATATTCGGAGCAGTCAGTATTGATGAAGCAGCAATGCTACAGAAGGAGGTGATACAAATTTTCCAATCTGCCAGTTTTAAACTAAGAAAATGATCGTCTAGTCATCCGGACTTATTGAACCACTTGTCTGGAGATGAACTCAACTTATCATTAAGTGAAATTTTCAATGACACCAAAATGATCGCGATTTCAGGCATATGTTATCTACCCCTTCGAGATGTATTTACATTTAAAGTCAAGTTATCAGAAAGGTATGAATCAACGAAAAGGCATCTACTTTCCGAAGCATCCAAACTTTTCGACCCTATGGCTTACATCGGTGACAGTCGGAACAGGACGACCAGCTTCCAGCATCTACTCGAAATATTTGGTTGAATTTTAGGCAAGAACTAAACATGATTGAAGACTTAGAGATAGATCGATGGCTAAATTCATCCAACTCTTCGATTCTGGAAATCCACGGCTTTTCCGACGCGTCAAAGGACGCTTACGCCGCAGTTCTGCAAGCAAGGGTAGTTCTACCAGAGGGTGATGTAAAGGTGGCAATAATAGCAGCAAAATCGAAGCTCCTTTCAGTTGTCTGGACAATAACACACTTATATTGTATTCGATGCTGAAAGGCCGAATGTAGAAAGGCTGAATGTAGGAAGGCCGAATGTCCAAAAGGCCAAACGCCGAATGGGTCGGAAGGCCGAATGTCGTATGGCCGAATGTGTCGAAAGGTCGAATGCCTAATGGCCGATTGGGTCGAAAGGCCGAACGTGTGGAAAGACCGATTGGGTGGAAAGGCCGAGTTTTCATTAAATTTTCCTTCACTAATTGATTGAAATCCGTATTTAAAACCATTGAATTTATTTCATAATGTAAAATGATTTAAATAAATTGAAAATACGTGCTAATAAATCCTGTGTATGTAGCATATTAATGTGATCAAATTTTCTCGAAAAAAAAAATTATTATCTTGTTTTTTATATTATAATTAATTAATTTTTAAATATATGACAAAAAAAAAACGTTAGAAGATGAAAAATTAAAATCAAAATCAGTTTCGACACAATCGGCCTTTCGACATTCAGTATTTCGACCTATTCGGCCTTTCGATACATTTGGCCTAATTTGGCTTTTCAATAATCGGCCTTTCCACCTTTCGACATTCGTTTTATCGACACATTCGGTATTTCGACCTTCGGCCTATCGACTTTCGCCGTTCGGCCTTTCGACATTCGGCCTAATTCCATTGTATTGGAGCATAGAATAATATAATTAATTGTCAGAGATGTAATAAACGTTGGGAAAAGTGTTTTTTTAAACATGCTTAGGAATTTTGTCGAGTCTCGTTGATTTTTTGGTGCTTTTGTGAAGTTATTAAGTTAGGTGATAAGATGTAAGTATTATCGCGGTTTTATGAATTTCGATGTATAAGGTTATACAACTATTGAGAGGTTTTTGTCACCAGAAGGGCTTTGGCGTCATATATCGAGTAATACTAATCAGATTGCGTAATATAAGCGCATTTGAAAGGTGACAGTCTACAATTTTCCTGTCAATCGTGTTAAAAGTTATATTAGTGTGAAAATGTATGAAATTTCTGAAAAATTCGCTATATTTTGCATTTTTACTACAAAAAAGGTAAAACTGCTGCTAAAGCCTAGTATTTATGATCAAGTTGCTTTATTGAATGCAAGAGCATATAGATGGTTTGGAAATTTCTGTTCTGAAAATTTCTGTTCTGAAAATTTTGATGTCAAAGATGCGCCCGCTCTGGTCGACCAATCATTTAAAAAGTCGATGAAATCTTACAAAAATCAAAGAAAACCGACACATAAGCAGCCATAACATTGCTAATGAATTAAATATCGATCACAAAACAGTTTTAAACTATTTGGCGTAAGGCTGGATATACAGAGAAGCTCGATGTTTAGGTGCAGCATGAATTGTCGATGAAAAATTTGAATGATGGAATATACAGAAACGCAACAAAATCGACCCATTTTAAAAGCAAATCATTATTGGCCATGAAAAATGGGTAAAATACGAGAATATCGTTCGAAAAACATGATGGTCAAAGAAAGGTGAATCACCACAAACGTCAAAGCCAGGATTGATGCCCCGTAAGGTTATGCTGTGTGTATGGTGGGGTTGGAGGAGAATCGTACTGTCTGTAATTAACAAAATTTCAGCCAGCAATTAAAAAAAAAATGGGCCAGAATTGATCAATAGAAAGGGTGCTGCTTTCCATTATCACAACGCCAGACCACACACATCTTTGATGACTCGCCAAAAATTAATATATATTGGCTGAGAAGTTTTGATAGTATAGCTCGGACCTTGTACCCTCTGATTACCATTTTGTCGATATCAGCAAAACCCCTTGAAAGCCTAAAGTTAGCTTCACAAAAGTACTGTGAAAATTACTTACCAAAGTTTTTCGCCGATCAACGGAAATTTTAATTTTTTACGCTTCTTAAGTGATCCCTGGTTAAAGGTTTGTCGTCCCCGGAGTACAGTAGGTTAAGTTTTGCTTTGTGAATTAGGGTTCTCAGGTTTTATTTTTTTTTTGTTTTTAATTCCCGATGGATCCCAGTGGTGATAAGAAGAAATGTATCACACTGATTATAGTGTTGTAAATAGAGTGATACCAGCTTTTCCTTCAAAGAAAATTAAATCCACGGGAAGAGTAAAAAAAAGTACTTTTCTTATGGATATGGGAATATAAAGAACTACCGTTTGTGGGACCTTTCATTTAATGGTTTTATAGCTTTGGATCACTCTCACTTAAAAGTATTATATACAAGCTAAATTAGCGCAGTTAACAAGTGCTGTTTCTTTTTTTGGGGGCAGTGGACAGGTTTGTAACTTCATAAAGAAGCCTACAAGACATTGCCGTGTAGTTTGTTGCTTAGTTCTACATTACAGGAGAATGCATTTAAACTATCTTTATGTAATCGAGGAGAATGTAGACAACTGAAGCAATTACCAGAATAGAGATGAACAGCTACGAGTTCAAAGCCAACAAAAAAAAAAAGCTGATGAAGAAATACAAAAAATCTAACTGATTTGGCAGGTGGTTTGGCGCCTACTGGAGTGAGGAACCAGCTCCGTAACCTTCCAGTAGGGTGCGCATCACGTGAGCTGTTCTGGTGATGTATTAGGCAGCTGCGTGATGGGTACAATTGTGTAAGGGGTAGCCTGTTCACAATTCACAAGTGTACGTGCTGCCTCCTCGTGGTAACCACTAGTAACTAAGGCCATTTGGCATAGGCTAAAGTACGGCGCTAAAGGAGAAAACCTTGACAAAAAACCCTAATCTAAGGTGGAACAGCATATGCCGATGGATGAATGGCTGCAGTCCAAAATATGCGGACTCTGGATTCCAGGCACCCTCCAGTTTTATTTAGCCTTCCTGTAGTAAAGCTGGGTGACCTACAGGGATTTGCAATTCCCAGCAACTCGTAAGAGTAAAATCAAGCGGAAGACGGGGCGGGGGTAGGAATATACGGGACTGGGTCAGCCCTCTCGAGGTCCTTGGGTTCCAATGCTACTGTCTTTCTAGCGGAACTACATGCTGTAGTGAACATCTAGGGGGGAGAGCAATAAGCCCAGATAGTATGTATGAATATTGACCGGACGGATAATTAATCAGGGTCCAGCACAATAGATCTTTTAGGTAGCAGTGTGAGTTGGCTTATCGCCCACATGGCACTTCAATAATATTAATAATATTAATAATACTGATTTGGCACAAAAAAACCTTGACAAAAAACCCTAATCTAGAGTGGAACAGCATATGCCGATGGATGAATTGCAATTATTTAGATAAAACAACCAGAAGTACTAACCAGAAATAATTAAACAACCAGAAGTACTAACTCCACCCAATACGCTGAATGAAAAACAATTAATAAAGAAATTAGACCAAGTAGTAAAACCTCAAAACATTTCCGTAGAAAGATGATTAACAGATAGCGAACAAAAAATTCTTTGAACTTTATTTAGAATAACTATATTAATTGTCTCAATGTGTCACAAATCCCTTTGTACTTACAAACAAATTTTCCAAAGTTTATGGGGAAGAAACCTTATCGATGGTCAACCCGTGCGGTTTGCATTCAATTACATTGATTTTGGTAAGCTTGAGTAGCTGGTAGCGGATCGCTCATTTATTAATACATGCATTCCAACTTTCACTTACCTTCACAACTAGTTATTTTAAAATACACATTCAATACCTCCAGCAGCAAGGAAACGCACCCACATACATAACAAAAAAGAAAAACGCAAATAACGGGATTTAAGCAACCATTCAGCCAGATGGTGCGAAGACCTCCAGGTCACCACAAACCACGCCCCACCTCAAGCTAAAATGCACTCAAGAACCGGCTCACTCGGCTCAAGTCAAAACTTTACACTTAAATTTATCGTGAGTCAATCACGAGAAAGACAGTCTTCGTCACCATACGAAGGGCGTCAACTCGCTCACAATTACGCGGTCCCAGCACACACAGCCAACATGGTATGTCCTGGTACAACTACAAGCATGTTACCGCTGCACGGAAATGTTTAGCCCCCCGTAAATTCGGCCCAACCTCAAGTAAGCAAGATGACGGCAATGCCCGCAAAACAAGCCATCTATTCATACATGACAAAGTAAACCACTAGACTTTCCTCATAGATACTGGCGCTGACCTATCGGTTATTCTAGTAACAACATTTTTGAATTCACTTTTTAGCACAAAATCAAATGATCCAGTTCTTTCGGCCGCCAATGGCTCAATTATCAATACCTACGGCACCAAATTGCTACAGGTAACATCGTACTCAAACGAACCTTCACCGGCCCCGATTTTCTAAGCAAATTCAGACTACTAGTCGATCTCAAGCAAAAAAGGCTAATTGATTCAGCAACGCAACTGTCAATTAATCCCACCATGGGCCTCCCCCACACACCAACCCCGACCTGTTTTACCATCGACAAGGGGTATGGCACTCTCCTCAAGAAATTACCTTCTTCGACAGCAGAGCCTAACTATAAAATGCCAGTCCGTCACAACGTTGTCTATCACATTGTCACAGCAGTCCATCTGCCTGTGTGAAGACCACGAATGCTAGATCAAATACGTCACAAAGCCGCTTTTACAGAATTCCAGCACATGGTGTAGTTAAGAATTAGTAGGCTATCGGCATCTTCCGTCTCTTCTCCACTCGATATGGTGAGGAGAAAAGATCAAGATTGGAGGCCATGTGGGGATTATCGCAGGCTAAATATGGTCACGACACCTGATCGATATTCGATACCCCACATTCAAAACTTTTCCGTACACTAACATGGATGCACAATATTATTTTAATCTCGTCAGAGCTTCCACTTAATTCCCGTCGTAACTGAAGACGTTCACAAAACGGCGATCACAACACCATTTTGGCTCTCCGAATTCACCCTAATGCTATTCGGCCTACGCAATGCAGCGCAAACGTTTCAGCGTTTCATTAACGAAGTTGTTCACGATCTCGATTTCGTTTTCGTCTACATTGACGATATTCTTGTGGCTTCGCAAACTGAGGAGCAACACAAAAAGCACTTGGAACAACTTTTCCACAAACTAATGCAGTTTGACGTGCACTTCAAGCATGCAAAATGAATCTTTGATGCAAGCTCTCTTGATTTCCTCAGCCACAAGATCGGTATTCTGCCTTCTGAAGAACGAAGTAACGCCATTAGGGAATTTCCAGCTGCAAACTCACTTAAACACATTCAGCGTTTTGTCGGTATGGTAAATTACTACCACCGATTCATACCAAAACTCGCTGGAACACTCGCTCAATTCACACGCACTTAGCAGACTTACTCAGAAAGTCTAAGGCACCCAAGAACTTCTCTTGGTACGATGATTGTCAACACGAATTTTCGTTGATTAAAACTGAATCAGCGAAAATAACACTTCTAGCACATCCACTGAGCCCCACTCAAAGAAACTCTGAGATGCCGAAAAGAAATATTTCGCATTCGATCGGGAATTACTCGTAAACTATCTGGCAGTCAAGCACTTCAGATATTTTGTCGAGGGTCGGGACTTCACCATCTACACCGAGCATAAGCCTCTGACTAGAGCAATTCAATCATAAACTGAACGTAATCCAAGGCATCATCTTCACTTGGATTACATCAGTCAATTTACAACGGACATCCAACATGTCCACGGACATGACAACGTTGTCGCGAACACACTATCGCGCACAGACAACGAAATGGCCACATTCGAGACAATAATCGACTTACAAAAAATTGTAATCTCACAAAAACCCTACCTAGAACTTCAGAATTTGTTTTCTGGTTCCAAATGTCATACTAGTTCCTTAGTTCCATACTAGTTTACCTGGCCTCGAAATCGTCCGCAAAACATCCACTGGAAACAATCGCCCATACATCGCAGAATCACTACGTCGAACCATCTTCGACACACTCCATAACATTTCGCATCCTAGAGTCCGTGCAACTCGAAAATTGATTACTGCTCGCTACTTTTGACCAAGCATAAACAAAGACGTAGACAGTTGGACTCAGTCTTGTTTATCTTGCCAACGTGCCAAAGTTCAAAGACACAAAATCACCCCAGGGACAATTCGAGATTTCACCTGGTTGACTCGAACGTCTAATGGATGCACATACTTGCTCACCTGTGTCGATCGCTTCACTTGCTGGCCCTTGCATGTCAGCTGCAACCATTGCCACCACATTCGTCAATAATTACGTATCACGATTCGGCGTGCCGCTACAGATCATAACTGATCAGGGAATGCAATTCGAGTCAAAATTTTTCACAGAGTTAACGAAATTCCTTGATTAAAATGGCAAAATTATCATCCACAAGCCAATGGCATGCTCGAACGCTTCCATCGGCAACTCAAAGCCGATCTGTTGGCCTTAAGCAACACAGAACAGTGGAGTTTGGAAATACCAATTGTTCTATTTGTAATCCTGGTTTACGGAAAAACCATCAATCAACTCGGTGAGTTCTTTGTCGGAAATTCTCTTTCACATTTATCAACTAGCGACACAGTCGTCGACCAACTGCGACAAAACACGCAAAACCTTGTACCAAATTAAACTCGTCAAGCCAAACAAGATGACGTTTTTGTTACGAAATCTCTTAACAATTATGATTTTGGTTTTATTAGAACAGACAAGGTTCACACGGAATTATCACTTCCCTACGATGTCCGTATAAAGTTATACGGCGTCTTCGCAAGCAATTCATCTTATCGATTGAGGGTAAGAATCAAAACATTTTAATTGATCGATTCAAATCAGCATACGGAATTCTCTCGGCTGATCAAACATCAAACCTTCGTAAACACAAACGAATCAGTTTTGTTTTGTTTTTAACTACTCATTCAATTGTACTCTAAGGAGCAGAAAATCACTTGCGGGAGAGCCCTGTAGCGGCTTGCGCATTTATTCATATATGCATTCATATATTCCTACATTCATTTATCGCCACAACTAATTAATTTAAAATACACATTCATTAACACGCAACGGCAAGCATAGGGAAACGCACCCACATACATAACAAAGAAGAAGAACGCACCTTCAAATATTTTCATGGACCTTAAAACCAAAAACCAATAAGCAAAAAAATAGAATAATGCATTCCATGTAAACTCAGCTTCGTCGAACTAACTTTCGTGACGTTTGATCATCGGCATTTTTTTATCTTAAAAAATTTAAAGACGTAAAAACTTATAATTTTTCTCGCGACGATAAATAAGTGCGGTGGTGAAATTAACAAAAACGTAGTTTCAATTAATTAATTTGTAAATTATAATTCCATGTAATAACAATAATAATAAATTAAAAAATTTAATTGTGCAAATGATAAAGTGGCGTCATGGACGCATCATCAAATACGGCACAAACATCTACACATTTTAAAAGACAAATTTGGTGACTTGCACCTCTGCATTAAATGGACCTTTTAAACCACGATGTAAGTTGTATTGAAGTTGGGTTGGTTCGTATTCTTCGATATTTTCAGAGTGAACAAAAATATGCTCCGCATCATTGCAAGTTCGGTTTCGTTGGGAATTTTAAAATGTCCCAGTTGTGGTGCAAAATTTAACCGTAGATCAAATTATAAGTAAATATGGCATATATCCGCTGCTTATAGGTTGAAATATAATTGGATGTGAGCTTTTTATTGACCAATTATTCATAATATATCTACCCAAAAAAAGTAGAAATGTCAATCCCCCCCCCCCGTACTTTACCCCAAAAATTATACAAAGTGTATAACATTGAACAAAAAATGTGAACTTGCCTTGAGCTCATTGTGTTGGTAGTTTGGTTTCGTAAAAACATGTATTTGGGTCTATAAAAAGCCGAAAAAAATCATTTGATAAACAGACATACTTCTCTTAAAATTCTTAATATTGTGTGGGCATTAAGCACACACACAAATGAGGGTTTCCCTTGAGTTTTTGTTTTAGTGAATATAATTCGCTAAATCAATATGTTCGTAATTGACACTATCTGTGTTAAGTTAGAATTGTATTTTGGTAGTTTAGTCGTAGCTACCTGATGAGTAGACCAACTTTTCAGTACGAAACCAAACTACCAACACAATGAGCTCAAGGAAAGTTCTCATTTTTTGTTCAGGGTTATACACTTTGTATAACTCTTGGGTTAAAGTACGAGCGGATTGATATTTCTCCTTTTTTTGACCAACCAATCGAAAATCTTGTGAATGCCATTTTCACTAATGTATTTGTGTCTATAAAAAGCGAAAAAGGATCATTCACTAAAATGTTATACAAAAATCTAGTTCTTATCTAATTTTGTCTTTATTTAGCTACCAAATCTAGGATAATTTCGGTAGCTTAAATATGTATGCATAAAAACACATTAAAAAGGAACATAACATTTACATCGATCGAACTCTCACGCATTTTTATATTTAAAATAACAGCCAACTCATCTAAATCGTACCAATTAGTCTGGACATATTATTATTATCAACAATAAAAGCAAAAAAATAAAATAAAAGCTTTTCATGTTTTTCCAATTTAATATTTCTGATTTCCTTTAATTTTTTTTTTTTTAGACCGCACATACCATAAATATGTATATATGTTTGGTATTAAAACGGAAAAATACAATCCGAAAACTGCAAAATCATCATGATACATGTTAAAAATAACAAAGTTATACACAGCACAGAAGGAAACCGCCATTTATACGCAAAGTACATACGTATATGAATACATTGTGATCTTACTCGTATATACTCGTATATAATGAATGATATTAATTGAAGTTAATAGTTTGGATAAATAGCTCAAAATGTTATGGGTCAACAACATACTATATACTCTCGTATGTAGTTCATAATTCCTTAAAAGGTTTGTATTGTGTTATAAAAAAGGATACCACGATTTATGAAATACATAAAAAAGTGTATTTAAGTCAATGATGATGATACAATACTTTGAACTTTGAACTACTAAGTAGATTGTACTATGTATGTACATCCTTATAACTACATTTTATTCGTATATAGAAAAATTGGTCCATATGAGAGTATATAATACAGAAAATTATTGGATACAATTTTATTTGATTGGTAACATCGTCAGAAATCAATTTCGACTCATCTAATTAATTTTAACTGTAATCGAGTAAAAAAATTGTTTTTCATACTTTTCTATATTTTCTATGTTTTACTTTTATTAGTCAATAAAAAAAGAAAAATCGATCCGAGAATCTTTCCTAACCAATTTCTGGAAGGAAGAACATTTTTGGTCCCTTTTCGCTTTATCTATTCTCGTTTCGTCGCTATTTTTTTTCACTTTTGTACATTTTTGCTTTAAGAAACATAACATAAAAATATGTACAGTGGATAAAGTTTATGTTTTTTTAAAGGTTTTATGAAGGACAAGCAATGATATTTATGTTTTGTCTTATAAGTAGGATACACTCGTATTTTAGGCGTTGTTCGACAAGAATGTTTTCGAAAAGATAATGTTTTATTGGCGGAATGATAATGTGATGGTGCGTTGGACTCGTGAGAGTCACAATTTGGTGGGCCTTGTCTGTGTTTGTATGTACCATTATAAATCATCTATAAATATATATATATATATAAAAAATGAAATATGTATGTATATATTTAGGGATAATACAAGAGGATATAGTGATATATTATTTAAAGTTAGATATATTAAGGAGAGTGTGACCAAATTTATATCAGCAGTTTGGTTAAGTCATAAATTATGTTGTTTATGGCGCAAAAGAGGTGTGGATTAAGTGGATTTTGGCAAAAAAAAAAAAATATTCAAGGATGGAATAATAAATTGTTGACTGTTTATACTTATAAGTTTATTAACAAAACCACTCGAATTTTCTATGTTTATATTCGATGGAGGAAAATATGGTAGCTTATATTTTAAATTACTAGGCTCCATATCCAAAACAAATTATACTTAACATTACTGCATTTTTCAATAGCAACTTAATACAGCCAAAATTAGGAACTGATACATAATATATAAAAAATAAAATAAAAAAACATTTTATCGTTATTTATTACAATCTTTAAGGCGTGAAAACAAAAGAAAACTTTCTAAAACTGAATTCATACAAAATATGGCACATCTGCTAAATTTCGAAAATTTAAATAATAAATTTCGTTTTAACTCATCTTAAACTGCAATAATAACAAACAACAAATCAGAAAACAAGTCAACTAGTCCTGGTTGAGACACCGAGGCCGCTTCGACAAATCATGCTAGCGCAAATAAAATCAAGGTTGGTAGTGTTTCAAGTGTAAAGAACTTAACACCAACGCACCTTAGTTGGAAGACTCTTGTGATGGACGCTGAACCAAAGCCTCTGGAAAGTAATGCTGTATCTCTCAGCTACAAATTCGCGTTCAGTTAGCACGGCAGTTTTATCGTCAGGTATCGGCAGTTTAGTTCGAGTCAATGATTCAGCACGTCTACATGTTTTAAGGCTTAATCAGATATCCCTCCCACCCACATTCCCGAAAGAAGCTCGCTGCTGTTCCCACCACTTGTGATTGGCCATCTATTCAAGGTTAACCAGCTTGGCAGAATCCCAGTCGAATCCTGATCGAAATTAATTTCAAAGCTCATCAGGTTGAAGTACCCTACATTTATTGTCACAGTACAAATTGACAAAGAGGCTAATTGTGACCGCACAAGTTTTATTTTTTTTTGATACACCCAGTATCGATTTTTTTTCGTAGATTACAGTTTTTTACACCATGCAAGTATGGGAATAATAATTTTCGTTAATTTTTTTTTATAAATTATAATAATAAAATAAATACTAACACTAGACCTAAGGGTAACTGTGATCGAGGGGAAATCATGATGAAATTAATGATGATGGTAGATGAAGAAGAAAAAACCGGGTTGTTTATTTTTGATCGCTAAAGTGGACACATCGAAGTCCACAGATAATATTTTTTTGATATTAAACAAATTGTTGTTGAAGTTTTTTTTTTATCAATACTATTGATGTAAATCATAGTAAAATTTGAATTAAAATCAATGAAGTGATTTAAACTAAAAACAAGGTGATCCATAAAGAAAATTAATAATATTAAATGATAAACATTCGATTAATAATAAAACTTGTATTAAAGTGGACTTGTGAAACCCGTTAAGCTTAAAAAAAAACAATAAATTACGATTACGAACAAGTGAATCGTGTTCCTTAAATTATATTGATAGTTTTATATAATTATAATATTTAAACAAAAAAATAATAAATACGAAATAATATTATTAAATTAATAAACATAGTTAAGTTCGGACAAAATTGTGAAAGTAATGACTCAATTATTAGTGATTCCCGTAAAAGACAATAATTGACGAAAAGTGAATCAGGTGTTTAATATATGAGTATATTCATAATTTGTTTATAATAATAATAATAATTAATTTTAATAAATTAAATTAATTAATAAATAAGAAATTTTAATAATATTTCAACAACAATTAAGAAAAAAAAACAACAAACATTACATTGATTGAATTAATAATAATTACCAAATTCAATTAATGATACAACACCATCATAAACAACCTTCATCAACAACGGCAAAATACATATGTACTTCGATAATCTCACTTTACATCGTCATCAGGTACCATATATTTTTTGTTGTTCTTTGTAAATTAAAATTAAGAATTTTTTTTATCATTATTAATATTTTCTTTTCATTAAAATTTTAAGTTCAGAAGAAGTTAAATGATTTTATTAGTTGATTGTGATCAGATATCATGAGCTTTTGCTAAATTATTTTGTAATTTAGGTAGGTAAAGTGATAATGCACCCGTGACAACATTTTAAATTTAAGATCCGCAGCAATTCAAGCTTTCAAGAAGCCCTGTAAATAATAACCCACCCACGCGCTGCACGCTAGCCGGCTGAAATAGCTGCAACAGGTAACTTCTTGTAAGTCTGCAACGATGATCTGTCTTTTGATGGAAAATTGTTACAGTGGCGCCCAAGGGATAGCGGTAATGCATATGATGTTAATATTTATTTGTACTTTATTTGGGATAATGCACCACGTTGTTTCCGGCCTTGGCCGTTTTGATTTCAAATGAAGGTCGCATTTATGCTTAAATTTTTGCAACAAAATTGTATTGATTTATATTGAATATAGTATAACAATATTTTTTTATTAATGGGGATTATTTTGTTTCAATCATAACAGTAGAGTGTAAAGATTATGGATAGTCTAGAAGCTATTTAAGTTTTAAATTTGAATATTTGTTGATTTCTAGATTTTTGATTAATCATTTTATTTAATTTTTTTTGGTTTTTCCACTGTTGTGAAACATCGTTCTGTAATTTGAACATCATTTTATTTCTACATTATGTATTTTTTATTGAGTTAATCTGATGACCTTAAATTTTACCAGGATTAGAGTTGCGCAATAGGCGATCGTATGTTAAAAATTATTGATTGAAGCAAATATACTGTTGTTGCGGGTCGCATGTTACTTAGTCTACCTATATTTGATAATTTAATAATAATTATAACCATTTCTATATTTTTTTTTTGTATTAAGATACATATAAAATAATTTCTAAATAATTAAGTTTTCTAAAAAAAAAAAAAAACGAAAAAATTTAATTGATTGAATTAAAATTTTTCAAGGATTTAAATAATTATTACAGTTAAATTTAACAAATTATATTACTAATTTTTTGATATATATATTATATATTTTATTTATAAGCTAACATTTAATTCAATATTCAATTTTTATGTGAATTGGCAAAGTTCTTGTTCCCATACTTTCATTACTTCATTTTATTTTTTTTATTATTAATACTATGGCAAAAAATATTGAACTACCCATTGATATTGAATACCTGACATTGGATGAAATAACAGTCGAATGTACAGTTCGAGAAATTTCTGGTTACGGAAGAGCGCAGCTCACTGCGTTAGAAGACGCTTTCCATCAAGAAAGCGAAGGTACCAAACAACGTCCTGAGAGAGCTCATTTGGCTGCACGGAAATCTCCGAAGAAGGAGCTTCAATTTTGTTTGGCAGCATGCTCTGATCTAAAAAACGATTTGCTTACGATGTTCAACAATCGAACCGATGAGTTGTTTTCTCGTCTTAGTTCCAGACTTCTGTTAATTTTCTATCGTGCTAAACGATTGGCTTGTTCGTCCCCTACACTTGTAACTCAAGCAACTGCGGTCGTAGATTCATGTCTTAAACTGTTAAAAATCCTACAGGCTACGAGAGGAGAAAATCCACCAGATGACTTGGAACAATCTTTGAATCAAGCATTGTCTGAATTTGAAGGTAAGGAAAATCTTGACACCGATACACCAACTGAAAAAATTAATGAATTGGAAGGACCAGCGATGCAACCAGGGGTTCCTTCACATTCAAAACAAGAAACGGGACAAGTTCCACTTCCGAATATTTCCGCGTCACAAGCTGATATTACCCTTTTCAAGGAGCTTTTTCATCGTTTGTTATTCCCAATCTAAATACCCGATTAACTACTACGCCTATCGTTGACAATACGAAACCAATGCCTAATGTTCAGTTTGCTAAAACATCGCAAAATTCTTCTAATTACATCACAAAAGAAAACGAAAAAGTAAATTATACCCCACCACATAAATGGAATATACAGTTTGACGGGTCCTCTACCTCCCAGCCCGCCGAAAGATTTTTATTTCGAGTAGAACGTTTAGCTAATTCAAACAATGTACCGCTCCATCGATTAGTGGATGATCTGAATGTGTTATTGCGAAAACGGCTTGGGACTGGTATTGGTCGTTTATCGAACGGCGAGGTGACGTCACATGGCAAGAGCTTAAAGCGGCATTCCTACTTCGTTTTCAGAATCCGCGATCCGATCTAGAAGTTCTGCAATTTATATTTGCAAGAAAACAGAAACCATCAGAATCCTTTAAAGAATTTTATTCTGCCATACTTAGCGATTCGTTATCTTTAGGGGAACCTTTATCGGACAATCAATTATATCCTATTTTACGAGAAAATATGAGTTTCTCACTTCAATCCCGATTAGCTGGTGAATATTTCGAGTCAGTGGGCATCCTTGTAAATAAATGTATCGATATAGAGGATGCTTGGAAGCGTTTGAATGAACAAAAAGCTCAACGAAGATACACAATAAATGAGCTCGCGCCCCATAACTACGGTGAAATGTGTAATCAAGGTTCTTCAAACTCCACACGTCAAGTAGTTAGTGAACCACAAGCTTCGTTAAATACAAATAATTTTCCATATTACGCATCGCACGCTCCTATTGACAGAGAACACAGTGTTTGTGGTATCAACAGAGAACCGAACCATGTACCCAATTTTTCAAATTATCGAAAAACTGAAGTTTATTGTTATGGTTGTGGTCAACCGAATACAACTAGACCAAACTGTATGACTTGTCAGAATAATGTTTCGGGAAACCAAATGCCGGAAATGAAGCAGCCTGGAGGCGTTCATTTCCATCCCAGTATTTCCAGGAAATCAGTCGAAGAAGCGGCGAGCAATACCTGCCCCGAACTTCTCCGGAGGAAATAAGTTTCAATAATCCTATAAATCGTAAAGAGGTTTGTAGTTCCTCAAATAATGAAACTACTAATTTAAGAAACATTACCTCACCTAATGAAAATCCTACGTGTCAGGTTGCTATTCAACAAAAATATTACCAAAACCAAATTAGTCCTTTAATCAAGTCAACCTCTAGATCTCGGTGTTACTGGACATTTAAAAAGCATTTGAAAAAGAAAGTTGTAGGTTCCTTATTCAATGTTCATGAAGATAGACGACTTTACGCCGATGTAATTTTAGATGGTGCGCTTTATAAGGGGTTGTTAGACAGTGGTGCTAACATTACGGTGCTAGGGTTAGGTTCGGAAAATTTTTTAAATCATCCTCTTTTTAAATTTAATAGTCTTCCTTGTTTTCTAAATACGGCTAGCGGTGAGAAAAATTGTGTTTGTGGACATATACTCATTCCTATCACCTATTTGGGGAAAAAGAAAACTATGAGAATTCATATTGCCCCAAGTCTTACCCAACCTCTTTACTTGGGCATTGACTTTTGGGAACTTTTCGGATTAAAACCTATTGTGGTAGAAGAAATTCAAGAGCTTTCTAATGGTTTACTTTCCACAAATCGTCACAAATTATCAGCTTATGAGGAATCCCAGCTTGCTCACTTAATTTCACTTTTCCCATGTTCCGTTAAAGAAGGATTGGGTCGCACTAGTCTTATAACTCATGTCATTGACATCAAGGACGCAAAACCAGTTAAACAACGGTATTATCCGATTTCGCCGGCAGTACAAAAAGACCTTGACTCCGAAATCGAAAGGATGCTAAAACTTGGCGTAATTGAAGAAAGCCAAAGTTCTTGGTCGTCGCCCATTACTCTCGTGCGGAAAAAATCGACTGGAAAGGTTAGACAGTGCCTTGATGCGAGGAAACTAAACGAAGTAACTACAAAAGATGCTTACCCTCTGCCTTGGATAAACGGTTTACTAAGTCGTTTAGACCAAACTAAATATATTTCCTCTATTGATCTTAAAGATGCCTTTTGGCAAATCCCGTTGGAGATCAATTCTCGAGATAAAACTGCGTTCACGGTGCCCGGAAGGCCACTGTATCAGTTTACAGTGATGCCTTTCGGCCTGTGTAATGCTCCTCAATCGCTCTGTCGGTTGATGCATCGCGTGATCCCTCACCAGTTGCATGACCGGGTCTTCGTTTATCTGGACGATCTTCTTGTTGTTTCTGCCACATTGGAAGAACACTTTACTCTTTTATTTCAAGTTGCTCAACACTTGCGTCGCGCAAATTTGACAATCAATGTGGAGAAAAGCCAGTTCGTCATGACAGAAACGAAGTACCTCGGTCATGTGATTGGAAATGGGACGATACGCATGGATCCCGACAAAATAGAAGCCATCTCGAGCTACCCTCAACCAACAACGGTGAAACAACTTAGACGATTTTTGGGATTGTCGGGGTGGTACCAGCGTTTTATATCTAATTATGCTGGTATTGCTGCTCCACTTACCGACCTTCTCAAAAAGAATCAGAAGATGGTTTGGTCCGATCAGGCAGTTGATGCATTTAAACGTCTTAAGACGGCTTTGACTTCTGCGCCAGTCCTTCGAAATCCAAATTTCAATAAACAATTTTATATTCAGTGCGATGCTAGCAGTTGTGGAATTGGTAGCGTGCTATTCCAGAAGACGGATGATGAAGGTGAGTATCCTATTGCTTTCTTTTCTCATAAATTGAACTCTGCACAAAAGAAATACAGCGTGACTGAGCTTGAATGTCTCGCTGCGGTTATGAGCGTCAAAAAATTTAGACCGTATGTTGAAGGGTATTCATTCACCATCATAACCGACCATTCAAGTTTAAAGTGGTTAATGGAGCAGAGAGACTTGTCAGGACGTCTAGCGAGATGGAGCCTAAAGTTGCAAGGGTTTAATTTTAATATTGAATACCGCAAAGGTTCTCTCAACATAGTACCTGACAGTCTATCGCGATCTAATATCGATTCTTTAAGTCCTTCTGTAAATCTGGATAATGACCTGAAAATTCCACCTCTTCATATCGACTTAGACTCACCTGCATTTTCTGAAGCTGATTATTTGAAGAAATTATTCGTTCTTCAACAATCAACCAACCCCAAGACCAACTTCAAGGTTAATGATGGAAAACTATTCATTCTTCCATCAAATTATAATGATTGTGATAATATTGAGTTTTCTCACTGGAAACTGGTAGTTCCTCAGTCCCTTACAAACTCATTAATAGTGCAAGCTCATAATCCACCTAGCAGTTCACATATGGGTTATGAGAAAACTTTAGAATTATTGAGACGACAATTTCATTGGACCACCATGTCAAGAGACGTCCGGCAATACGTTACCAATTGCGAACGTTGTAAGGCCATAAAACCTACAAATTACTTGACTAAACCAGTAATGGGAAATTACCATGAAATCAATACAGCGTTTCAAAAACTTTACATCGATTTTCTTGGTCCCTATCCGCGTAGCAAATCTGGCAATTCTTACCTACTCATTGTGTTGGATAAGTATACCAAATTTGTTTTGTTAGAACCGTTACGCACAGCATCTGCCCATCATGTGGTTAACTTTCTCAGCAAACGTGTATTCAATGTATTTGGACTGCCTGAGTTTTTGTTCTCGGATAACGGACCCCAATTTCGGTCTCAAATGTTGCATGACTTTCTGAATAAATTCGGTGTAACTCATCAATTCACTCCAAACTATTCTCCTCAGTCAAACGCATCGGAGAGAGTGAATCGCACTGTCATTTCCGCAATTCGTGCATATGTGCATGATAATCATCGAGATTGGGATGTATATTTAGATGAAATTGGTTCTTCCCTGAGAAACTTTGTTCATAGTGCTACAGGATTCTCGCCATTTTTCCTCGTTTTTGGACATCACATGGTGACACATGGATCTTCGTATCGTCTCTTGCGTGAACTAGATTCATTAAATGACAACTATGTCGTTATCAACAACACTTCTGATCGATTGTTTAATATTCAGCAAATAGTTTCCAGACACCTTAAGGATGCTTATTCCCGTAATGTTAGCAGATATAATCTGCGTAGCAAAGTACGTGAATTATATCCAGGTCAAAAAGTCTTCGTAAGGAATTTTGTTAAAAGTAACGCTGGTGAAAATTTTGCATCGAAACTTGCTCCGAAATTTATTAAAGCTTTCGTAACTAAGAAACTTGGCAATGTTGCTTATGAGCTGCATACTCCTACCGGTAAATCTATGGGTGTTTATCACTCAAAGGACATTCGTTGAACATATTAATTATTAATTGATTAAAACTGGAATAATTAGAGCCTGGCATTTGAGACTCTCTCAGGATGTTGGGTCTGCCCCACGATTTGTGACCGCACAAGTTTTATTTTTTTTTGATACACCCAGTATCGATTTTTTTTCGTAGATTACAGTTTACACCATGCAAGTATGGGAATAATAATTTTCGTTAATTTTTTTTTATAAATTATAATAATAAAATAAATACTAACACTAGACCTAAGGGTAACTGTGATCGAGGGGAAATCATGATGAAATTAATGATGATGGTAGATGAAGAAGAAAAAACCGGGTTGTTTATTTTTGATCGCTAAAGTGGACACATCGAAGTCCACAGATAATATTTTTTTGATATTAAACAAATTGTTGTTGAAGTTTTTTTTTTATCAATACTATTGATGTAAATCATAGTAAAATTTGAATTAAAATCAATGAAGTGATTTAAACTAAAAACAAGGTGATCCATAAAGAAAATTAATAATATTAAATGATAAACATTCGATTAATAATAAAACTTGTATTAAAGTGGACTTGTGAAACCCGTTAAGCTTAAAAAAAAAAACAATAAATTACGATTACGAACAAGTGAATCGTGTTCCTTAAATTATATTGATAGTTTTATATAATTATAATATTTAAACAAAAAAATAATAAATACGAAATAATATTATTAAATTAATAAACATAGTTAAGTTCGGACAAAATTGTGAAAGTAATGACTCAATTATTAGTGATTCCCGTAAAAGACAATAATTGACGAAAAGTGAATCAGGTGTTTAATATATGAGTATATTCATAATTTGTTTATAATAATAATAATAATTAATTTTAATAAATTAAATTAATTAATAAATAAGAAATTTTAATAATATTTCAACAACAATTAAGAAAAAAAAACAACAAACATTACATTGATTGAATTAATAATAATTACCAAATTCAATTAATGATACAACACCATCATAAACAACCTTCATCAACAACGGCAAAATACATATGTACTTCGATAATCTCACTTTACATCGTCATCAGGTACCATATATTTTTTGTTGTTCTTTGTAAATTAAAATTAAGAATTTTTTTTATCATTATTAATATTTTCTTTTCATTAAAATTTTAAGTTCAGAAGAAGTTAAATGATTTTATTTGTTGATTGTGATCAGATATCATGAGCTTTTGCTAAATTATTTTGTAATATAGGTAGGTAAAGAGATAATGCACCCGTGACAACATTTTAAATTTAAGATCCGCAGCAATTCAAGCTTTCAAGAAGCCCTGTAAATAATAACCCACCCCACGCGCTGCACGCTAGCCGGCTGAAATAGCTGCAACAGGTAACTTCTTGTAAGTCTGCAACGATGATCTGTCTTTTGATGGAAAATTGTTACATAATCAAAAATCTAGGTACTATCTTGGGTATATACATACTTGACATACTTGTATGCTGGGTTCGTCCAGGAGCAGATCATAATGGCATACGGCAATTTACACGACGAATATTGATACATCACCGTACGAATAACGCAGAAACGTTATTTAAGCTGCATGGATCTCAATCAGTGATTACAGTCTGGGATAGTACCTACCTATGAGTATTTTCTGAAAATCAGAAATTTCTGCTTTCAAGAGGTTACATACAGTTCCCGCAATGGCCATCGACATATTCGGTATTAGGAAGGCAAACTTCTCAGATAATAGCATCTTGCTTCTGCTGACTTCAAAGATCGATTCCTTCCAGATGATGTCTTTGTCCTTGACCGGGGTTTTCGGGATATTGTCAATAATCTTACTCCTCAAGGATTCTTTGTGAAAGTCCCACCAATTAAGGAGATTGATCAGTTTCAGCTAACAACGAAAAAGACTAATACCTAATGAGAATGGATAGCGGAGTGGTCCTTTATAAGATCATATCACATGAAACTGTGTGCGGCTTTCTATGGTGACCAACGCATTAAAGTGTTCTACTGCTAGTGTATTCAGGATACTCGAATAGTTAGTTCATGTGATCAGGTCTCTTCGGTAATATACTGTATATACTGTAAATATGCTTGAACACCAGATCACATACCAGTACCATCTGAGTTCCTGAACCATTGCATTCAGGATTATGTGCCGCTTGGTGAGTCGGATGAGAGGAGGTCAAACTTACTGTCCTGTAAGTTGCAAGCACGAGATCCTTGGTTGTTTTACTGTTTGGTTGGTAAATTAGACGACAAAAGCAAATATCTATGGGCAGAACTTCAAGATTTTTAGAAATGTTTGATAATTTTTAGACATGTTCTAACTAAGTACCAGTCAAGGTGGCGTTGTCAAATTTGTGCAAGTCAACACCCCACTTTGCTTCATGTCAAAGAATCAGAAAGTAAAAATTTGCTGAGAGCATTACTTCATCAACCAAAGCAGAACAAACAACCTCCAACTTACAGACAATTGTGGACACCATTCCCTCACACGGTGCCGAAACAATAATGTTCCACAAAGTCATTCCAAATTTGAGGTAAATACGTTAATTTTGCCAAAATTAACATCTAGAATACCAAAGCAAGCTATAACTGGCATTCCGAAGGATGATTGGAGCAACTTTCAACTTGCCAATCCAGGTTTTAATCAGCCATGTTTAGTTGAAGTGTTACTTGGAGCAGACCATTTATCCTCCATTTTCTCGATGGAAGAAAGCAAATCAACCCAGATAGACCAATTCTTCAAAACACCATCGTGGGTTGGGCAATATCTGGAAGATGCTACTGTATCATCATGAAACATGAGTCTATATCATCATATTTAACCATAAAGCAGCTGGAACCAGAAGCCAATCTAAATGTCGTGTTTAAACGATTTTGGAAGATTGAATCTATTTGTGAAGTCAGGGACATCGTATCAAGGAGACGAATATCGTGAACAACATTTTAAGGAGAATACAACCCGGAATTCCAATGTGAGATTTATTGTTGAGTTATACTGTTCGAACAACCATCACACATCTAAGCAACACATACCTTTATGAACGAATAAAGAATTCCAGAAAATGAAGTCAACAACAAAGAGTATTACTTGGCACATCACGGTGTGTTAGAAAAACTAACTCCGCTACGAAGTTAAAAGTTTCTACTCTTAATAGTCTCACTCTCTACGCCATAATCCTTTGGTTGATTGAAGATTGTTTGCCCTCAACACTCGTCCAATCCGATTGGTCACAACCGGCTTTTGACGGTAACATATTGACTCTCCAGTTCACTGTTCCTGTCAATAAGATGTCTCAAACAGAAGCGCTATAGCTAAGCGCCGACATTACAAATATCCTACAACAATGTGGATTCCAATTAGGAAGACGAGAAGACGTCGACAACATCACAGTGCATAAAGTTATTTGATGTAAGTTGGAATCCGCGAAATGACGAGTTCATATTTAAATCGTTGTTCCCAGCCCAAACAAGGGTTACGAAGTGAACTATCCTTTCTAAAGCCAGTAGATACAATAATTCGACCAGCCTGGCTGACTAGCACCGGTTATCGTTAAAATTAAAATTTTCATGCAGCTCTTTAGACTTTAAACTTAAAATGGGATGATCCGTTACCAGAGGATTACTAGCAGCAGTGGGAAAAAATTCGTTCAAATCTTCAAGATGTTGGAAATATTGCAATAACGAGACTCTGACAATTTTATGGCACCTCCAAGGTCAACATTCCTGGATTCTGTGATGCCAGCGAGATTGTGTATATTTTAAAATCACCACACCTGAACAAAAAATACACGTTAAATTAGTGACAGCAGAAAGAATGTTGCGCCAATCAAGCAAATATCGCTACCCAGACTTGAGCTATGTGTCTCAGTCGAACCATCAACAACACATATTCCTGGATGAATCCAAAAATTGTCCTTGATTGGCTTGCTAGTGAACCTCGTCGATGGGCAATATTGGTAGCCAACCGAACTTCCGGCAATTTGCATATTTCACCAAGTCACAAAACCTAGCAGATTGCACCAATCGCGGAATGTTCGTCCTAAAGTTACAGAAGTTTAACCTATGTTAGGCTGAAATACTGTGAAGAACAATCGCCAACCCAGCAAAGTGATTTTGAGTATGTCCAAGGAGATCGTCAAACAAAGATACCTATATACATGGCGGGGCTTCAAATCAAATGAATTAACAGCTTATTGATAAAATATGCTTTGTTCTTTAAACTGCAGCACTGTTTTCTGAACTGAGTCACAGAGAAATCGCGGCGTCTTCTAAAAGCCGCAAGAGTTGTCCAACGCCTGTCAAACGATTTGTAAATATGAACAAGAAAAAAGAATTCAACGACGACGTAATTTGCTACGAGTTGGGGAATGATTGGAAAATACTCCGGCCCCGTATAAAACAAAACATCCAGTGATATTACCTCCAAGAAAGATGAACCACAACCATGCTGAACCATCTTTATTATTATTTATTTTAATAATAAAGATGGTTCAGCAGACATAGCTATTGCTAACCGGTGAGCGAACCATAGTACGTCAAATAGTTAATAAATATGTAGTGTACAAATGGCATAAAGTTCAGGTAAAACATTTCATTCAATTGAATTTTCCCGAGCTCCCCACATTAAACTTGACCTGATAAGTTTTCCAGGAGTAAATATTGGCAAGGCACTCTAATTGAACCACTTTCAAGATTCTATTTTATTCAGTTTGATATTTAACAATTTTTATTATTACTTCGTTCTAAAATGACCAAAGCATTGAAATCCTGTCAAAAATGACGAAAATTTCGGTTTTGAAAGCCCCTGAGTCTGAAAAAGCAAAAAAAAAAAAATGTCCGTCCGTCTGAACGTCTGGATGTCTGTACCCATGGTATCTCGAGAGCGGCTTTTTTGCCAATCGGTTTCTTTGGTCAAGACGGAGATTTGAAAAGCTTTTTGGATAATGTTCTGGAATATGTGCGTTGGAAATGGAATTCTAAAATGATTTGTAGAAGATGTTCTAGAAAATGGCCAGTTGGGACGGAACTGGCCTATTTCTCAACCGATTATGATGAAATTTGCCATGTACGCTGGAAATGGGATTTTAAAATCAGTCTTGGATAAAGTTCTAGAATATGGCCATAGACGACGAAACTTGGCTATTTCTTAACCGCTTATGATGAAATTTGACATGTGCGTTGAAATGCCACTTTCATTTCCAAAATGATTTTTGGGTAAAGCTCTGGAATGTGGCCAGGTAAGATGGAACTTGGTTATTCCTTAACCCATTATGATGAAATTTAACATGTGCGCTGTAAATAGGATTCTAAAGCGATTTTTGGATAAGGCTCTTGGATATGGCCAATTAGAACGGAACTTGCCTATTTCCTAACGGATTTGAGTGAAATTTGACATCTTCCATGGAAATAGGATTCTAAAGTTAATGTTGCAATAAGTTCCGGAAAATCAATGGCATGATGGATGGTATGATATTATGATGATATAATGGTATGATGGTTTGTATGTAAGAATTGTGTGATGGTGATGGTGGTATGATGATGATGATGGTATGTTGATGATGGTATGATGGTATGTTGGCATGATGGTATGAGTTGAGCAGATGATTGAGATTTCTTTCGAGCTAAGATGAGTTGACGTTGAGTTAGGATTAAGTTAGCCTACATTGGGGTTAAGTGAGTTGTTCGGTTGGGGAATTACTTAAGAGTTGATTTGGAATTAGGGTAAGGGTTGATTTGAATGTGTGGTTGGTTAATTTGATGATTGCATTTAGAATTAATTGGAGGTTCAGCTGACGATTGACTTAAGATATTCATTTCGCGATTGATTTGGGAGTCAAGACCGAAGTTCTGATCACCTCTTGAGGTTTCAGCCCTTTATATTTTATTATTGTAATTAGGTAGCTGAGATAGCAAAGACCCAATATGCATTAACGATTTGTTTTTGTTACTTTCGGGTTCGGCTAACTTTAAAAATCGGTTTTAAATTTTTTAATATTGACAAAATGCTTTACAAATTTTAGAATCTCTGCTTTACCATTCTGTAACAACTTTCATTACTTGATTTGTAATGCAGGATCTGAATGCAAAATATGTCCTTTGCATATAAAAGTTACCAAATTCAGGTCGAAGCTAGTTAAGGTATTGTTTTGATATTCTGCTTGATCGTAATTAGGTCAATTGCAAACCATTGAGATGTTAGAAAAGTGACTTTCAGTCACTTTATTTAAACTGTATATTTCACCTGCCACATAAGCTTATATAGCGTGTGATCGTCTTAAGTTTGAAAGCCTGTTTCATTTTAAAAAATCCGTCTTAATAAGATGTTGAACTAATTTCACACATAGCGCTACAACACGCGTTACATTACTAAAATTTTTATAAGCTCTATTATAATAATTCTATTAAATCATCACGCAGCGTTCTTTTGGATTGTCGTACTAAGGAATAATCCTTCAGCAAAAGGTATATTTATGCAAGCTTTATATATTTAGAATATAATATACATAATCTTCCTTCGTGAAATTTTCATAATAATTTATTTCAATTTAATTACCTTGAATATAAAATGAGAAATAAAAACGGGGAAAATAAAAATTTTCCAAAATTTTTCATGCTTTCTTATTTATGGTTGATTAACTTCGTTGAATTTTATTATTTCTTATGATGAAGAACACAAAAAATAAATAAAATAATGTAAACAAATCCTTGGAAATTTTTAATGTTCGAAATAATCAATTTAACTGAACGTCTGTCTTATCATAATAATAAAATGAAATGGATTATATTTGCTTGAATTCCATCGTTTTGCTTATATACATAAATACTAGAATTATATACTTAATAGTATACAAAATGAATTACACACAGTATTATATACATAGTTAATCATTTTTTTTTTAATGATAATGCCATAAACGACTACTCAAACGGATAAAATTACTGTCGTTATCCACATACGGTTAAAAAGGAAATTTCCTGTTCATGAAAAATCAATTTCCGTACCTTTGTGTCGACAACCAAATCAAATAGTATTACAGACGATTTTTTTTTTTTACATGAGATGATTGTGACTTTAAATAAAACTAAATTAAAATTATAGTTTTTGTCGTCGTCCCTCATTATACATCCGCAGAAACTGTATACAACACAAAGTAAATAGTTTTAACATTTTTTTGTTTTTTGTTCTTCATTTTGTCAAGAAACGTGACTGACCTTATAAGTGAAACTTTATTTTATTATACGTGTGTATCGTGTAGCTTGTTAATTATATAAGTTTTCTTTTCTAACAAATCTTAAACTTTAAACTTGTTACAGTTTCTGTTTTGTAATTAATAATTAGTTTGTTCGAGTTAGTTTTCAATAAGATTTAGGGAAACATAAAATAAAAACTGAAAGTTTATTTATTTATATTTGCCTAATTATTGGATTTGAGATGTTGAGGTTTGTTATTTCGTTATAAGGAGCAAGACAGAAAGATCGTTTGAATTTTGATCCAAACCAATTTTTTCAAAGTTACTAAAACTTTATAATAAACTGCCATTAATTAATGTTTATAATTAAACGCAACCGTTAAGACAAATCATCATACATTTAAATTCTTAATCTTACGGAGTATTGTGTATTATTAAACATAATTTGGTGAATAGTTTCACGATTTATATATATGTATGTACATACATATTGTGGAACCTGTATCGAAGATTTGGAATATAAAAAATTCCAAAAATAATTCTGCTATGTAAAGTTAGGGTTGCACTTGCTATAAAGTTAGGGTTGCACACTTCCCTGTATAAAATAATTACAAATGTTAAAGTCAAATCATGTTTAACTATTATCTAGTTTCTATTGTTATATTTTTTTGTAAATTTTAATATTGGAAAATGAAAATAAAATTTTGGAAAAGTCTCTCTTGATCTACAACCGTAGAATAGAACACATCAGTATTATTGTTCAATAGATATTATTAAAAGGAATAACTTGTGTTTTGGGTAATCATCGAAAGTACAACAAATTCATCTGGTAATCTGTAGTTATTTTTGTTGGATCGACATCGACATTTGGATCACTGCAGTAATCTTCTTGTTTGTGGAAATCAAAGAGATTCGTGTACAACGATTGATTCTGGAGGTTTAGGAAGTTAATTATTTTTTAAACTGAGCAGTATTGGTAACTATAAACCATTTTCAATTTTTGTTACATTTTTGGTTAAATTATCGGCATTTCTTAATTCAATCACGTGAAAAGTTAAAACACTTTAGAGAATTGGCACTTACCATACTTGGTCGTGTCTATAACATACTTGGTCGTGTTAAAATATTTTAGTGCAGTGAATTGTCACCGTTATATAAAACCGGTGTATTTGTTAAATATTTTAGTGCAGTAGCCTAATTCTGTAAAAACAAGATAATGTGAAAAAACGAAATATTGAAAAACTTTACACAAAAAAAATTTACACGATTTTTGTCTTATTTCGCTAAAATGGTATTCTACAAAATATGATACTCAGCGTGTAACTTTTATCTTGCTGAATAAATTTTCTCGTTGTCTAAAAGCACTTTGACGTTTTGTTAGAGAAAATTGAAAAATAAAAATTGTTTTGAATAATAATAATTGTTAAATTAAATGTTTATTTCAATTAATTACAAAACTTTGAAATTATAAGTTAATGTTTTGAAAGTTTTTTTAGAAATTAAAAGTTTAAAAATATAAAAATTAATAACAAAACATTTTAATTTAATTTAAAAAAGTAATTTTAATTTAATTTTAAAAAAGTTTAAAAATATATAAAAATTAATAACAATTAATTAATTAACAAATTAATTATTATATCTATAGAATGTTTCGATTCGTTATTATAAACGAAATGGCCGAAACGCGGCGAATAAAACGTCTGCGAGTTTTGAGGTTGAGGTTAAGGGATACACATAACCCATTTAATGTCCCAGAAAATACCTTTCAGCGGTACTATAGGCTTCCAAAAAGTTTAGTGCATAAATTAGTTGATGATTTGCGACCATCAATGCAAGAATCACAACGCTGTACCTTAATTCCAGAGCACATTCAAATTTTGGCATGTTTGAGTGTTTTGGCTAATGGTAAGTACATTTGTATTGTCACATTAGGAACCTCATTCAAATTTCATTTTTTTACTTTTAGGTGGATATCAACAAAATGTAGGCCACGATTTTCTTCTAGGTATATCCCAAATGGTGGTATCTAGGTGTTTTGATTTGGTGAGCAGAGCCATAGAAGACAACCTTAGTGCAACAGCTATAAAATTTCCTAGAACAGATATTCATATGAATTCCATCAAATCGACGTAAACTTTACAATTTTTTATTAAATTGAAATTAATTTTATATAACGTAAACTTATTTTGCAGATTCTATGAAAAATTCGGAGTTCCGGGTGTAATAGGCGCTATTGACTGTACCCATATTAGGATTCAGAAGCCAAATGCAGCCGTGGAGCACGCCTATTATATAATGGTAGAAAAAGGTCACATACTAAAAATGTTCAAATTGTGAGTTGAGTGAATATACTTTAATGTAAACAAAAAATATAATTTTTCGATTGCGTTATAGATTTGTGATTATGATTTGAATATTTTGAATATCAACGCAAGGTACGGAGGGACAGCGCATGACTCATATATTTGGTCCAACTCCCAAGCAAAGTCATTCATGGTAAATTTACATCGAAACGGGAATAATAACACTTGGATTATAGGTATATATTCTGAACCTAAATTCATAAAACGTTTTAATAAATGTATCAAATAAATTTTCAGGTGACAGTGGCTACGAGCAACGCCCTTGGATGATGACTCCAATCCGCAATGCAAACAATGCATCGCAGGAAGCGTACAATGTCGCCCATCGAAAGGCCCGTAATTGTGTTGAGCGATGCAACGCAGTTATTAAGGGGAGATTTAGGATTTTAGGAAAAGACAGGATACTAAGATATTCACCACAAAAGACAGGGACAATCATCAACGCCTGCGCTGTTCTGCACAATTTAATGATACGTGCCAATGTACCATACGAGGCAGATGTCGATGAAGTAGAAGACGATGAAGTGGAAGATGATGAGATCACCGATCATAATAGCGACACGTACCTCCAGAGGGGTATTGCGGCACGAGACCGACTTATCGAGGAATATTTTAATTAAAATATGTAATGTAATAATATATATATATTGTAATTTGTATTTCAAAATTCATTTATTTTTTCCTTCCATTAGGATATCACATTAAAAGTTAAAATTTAATTTATTTGTCATTTTTATTTGCTTATGGATTATAACGATTGTTAATTTCCATTAGATTCTTTAAATCTCTTAAGCTTTCGCTTATCGATACTAATGCATCAGCCTTCTTCTTTGATACAATTAATTTTTTCGCTTCTAAGTTTTTTTGAAATTCAAATGTCTCCCTTTTCAAATTAGTTTTGTCCTTTTCTTGTTCCAAATGTTGGCCAATTTCATCATTCAATGAACGGCGCAGAACAAAGAATGACAATTCTTTGTTCTGCGCCGTTCATTAAATCTCGCCGTTCCTCGTCTTCGTGGCCTTGGTGTCGTATTACAATTATTATTAATAATAGCAGTAGATGATTCTTTATTTATTTCCGTATAAGACGGCTGAATGTGGCTTGCAGGAACTGATAATTTGGCTCAACTACTTCTTGGTATGATACTGTCTAAACAAATAAATAAATAAAAGGTAACAATAAGGAACATGGCTAAGTACATACATTTATAAAATACATACTCTTAGATTAAATCCTAATTCTTGGCTGCGGCCGTCGCCATCGACAATATCAATAGATATTATTGATATGGCACGACGTTCAAAATTATCCAGTGATTTGATTTTTCGCATTCCGTTTATACCGGATTCCTCAATCTGCCGCTTCCCCTCAGCGGCTTTCGCTTTCACATTCCGTCTAAAATTTTCAAAAAATTCCAAAAATGGATATTAAAAATTTATAGAAACTAAAATGAATATGCATACTTGAAGTCCCTCCAATACTGCTTCCATTGCTCTCCACTTTTTAAAGCACCTCCCATTCCATTTAATTTGGTTGACAAGTCTGACCACTTTTCCTGTTGGGTGTTAACACCGGCATCACATTCGAATCTTTAAGGTTATGATAATTTTATTTTAACAAATATGAAAATTTAAATTAATTAGTTTACCTTTCGTGGGCAAAATTAATGTTATCTTCTAAATAAGATAGAAGAGCCCCTTTTTGTTCCGCACTGGCGCGTCGCCCTCGTTGAATAATGACTCTTTACAAAAATTTAGTAATATTAATTTGAATTTAATAAAAATATACAAATTTAAAATGTCTACTTACTTTTCGATACTTATTATCCAAAAATATGCAAAAAATGCAAATTATCCAAAAAGTTAGTTTAAATTCTTGCGCACTTTTGAAATTTCTAACCGGAAAATTTTTAACACAAGATAAATTGTATGTGTAAATTTTTGACGTTTGGTATCTTGCTCATTATTTAATTTATCTTGCTGAATAATTATAGAATACCAATTAGGTGCGAAAATGTGTAAAATGCTCTTTATCACATTTTCACATTGTCTTATGTGTTACAGAATTAGGCTACTGTTATTATTCTCCGCTAAATAAAAACCGTTCAGCGTTAGTCTTCTTCAGTGATAATGACGGATGCTAAAATTATGAAATATAAATCGAAATTGGATGTTATAGCAGGCCAAAGTAGACCTACGTTTAGATTCATTAGAAAAATATTTTGAAAATTTTAAGACTAACCAACTTTTGAACAAAAATATCATAAATTAAAACCTGCGTTGTTAGTTGAGATTAATCGAAGAAAAAACGAAGCTAGAGCAGATTTGATTCCTGAACTAAGCAAAGAAAATTTTACTAATTTAGAGCTCCTTAAAATTAAATTACCGTCATTTTCGGGAGAATTTATGAATAGGATTCCGTAATAAACGGTTAGACGACAAAGAGAAATTTCACCATTTGAGGAGTAGCTTAACGGGCTCAGTATTCAATAGAATTAGGTCATTGGAGGTCACTGCTAAAAATTATCCCGCTGCTATTAAACTCCTAACCGATAGATATGACAATCAAAAGTTAGTAGCACAAGATAATATTAAAGCAAGAGAATTGATTGACAGTCTCAACAATCACCTCAACTCTTTGAAAAGTCTCGGCCGTCCAATATGTCAATGGGATGACCTAATTGTCTATATGGTATTACAAAGACTAGATACATTTACGAGAACAAAATAGGAGGATGAGTGTCCTCATGATAGATTAGCTAGGTTGGATGAAATTTTGGCCTTTTTAGATAGACGGTCTCACACCTTAGAAAGTCTTAGTTTATTAAAGGAGCAAACCCAACAAACAGCCGCAGTTCTGCCTAGCATGTCTTATTATAATCAGAAAAATATTCATCAAGGAACTTTTAAATCATCTCTTGTTTCTGCAGCCATCATTGCAAATCCAACTTCAACTCTCACTTCATCAAACAACGTTAATAACCAGTTATCATCACTCATCTCACGAACCACTACAGTTAAAATTTGTTCATATTGCGCTATGCCAAAACACAAAATAGTATACAGATGCAGGCTTTTTATCAACCTTTCAATAAATGAACGACAGCAAGCAGCTGCTTGACGGTTCTCATGCGGACTCGTGCAATACAATTAGTATGTCATAAGTGTTCAGCCAAACATCACACGTATCTACATTAGTATCCAATGCCAAGTTCTGATCAAAACGTAAGTGGTAACACTGTCCACTTGGAAGCTCCAAGCGAAGGTCTCATTAATCAACCAGCTGTATCAAACATCTTTCATGCCGCTGTTTGCTCTATTATTTCTCTAAATTTCAAGTAATATTGGCTATTGTCGTAATACACGTACTAGGCAAGTACTGTTTCCAAAATACTGTGACGCGCGAATATGCAGGGCGATATATCGTACGTCTGCCTTCCCCCGCAGAATCCTTTATGTTAGGAAATTCTCAAAATACAGCCATAAACCGTTTCCACCATCTAGAGTGGAAATTAGAAGGAACCATAGGCTCTTCGAAAGGCTTACAGCGAATTTATGGCGGAGTATGAGAAACTCGGTCACATGCAACCGGACCAGCTAAATGACAATCAGCCACCACATTATTTTTTGCCAATTGTCTCTCAACGACATCATATGGGCCCACCATACAGATCGATCAAGTCATCTTGCTTGGTGTCATAATTCTTCGGTTCATCAATTCGGTTGATTATCATCAAAGATTTGTCTTTCCAATTTTAGTTTTTATTTAGGAAATTAAATAAAACACTGGTATTTTAGCCTATTTAATAATATTTTTATCAAGCGATGAGGTTTCGAACAAATTTCCTGTTTAACCTCAGAGCTTTTGCAAGTTTTTTTTAAATTTTTTTTTTATTCATTATAAATGATCTTACACAATTTTAATTTTCGACAAGAAACATAGCGGGGTTAATGATCCAAAATTGTTACCCCTTCCTCATGCTCCCATGTGAGGAGGCATTTCCAAGTGGAATTTCAAAAACTTCACTGATTGAGCTGATTTTGGGATATTTAAATCAAAAATAAATCGACACGTGTATCATTATTGTTTTAACGGTGATGGTAATCGTGATGGCGATGGTGATGTTAATGGTAATGGTGATGATGATGGTGAGGAGGATAATGATGGTGATGGTGATTGTGATCGTGATGGTGATGGTATAATGGTATGATGTTATAAAGATAGGGTGGTATGATGATATGAAGGTATAATGGTACCATGATACATTGGTATGGTGGTATGATGTAATGATGGTGTGATGGTATGGTAGTTTGATTGTACAATGGGATGATGATATAAAGGTATGATAGTAAGATGGTTTGATGGAATGATGGTGTGATGGTTTTGATGGGTTGATGTTATAAAGGTATAAGGTATGGTGGTATGATAACATGAATGATGATATGATTAATGGTATTGTATGACGTTAAGGCGGTGTGATGGTATGCTAATACGATTGTGTGACTGTATTACGATATAGTCGTATGATAGTATAACACAATGAAGAACTTGAGGGAAACATTTTTATAAACATAGAACTAAATTATCCGAACCATGAAGGTCTTATGGTATGGGAGATCCGTCTCACATGCGCACACTCAATACTTACTTCCTGGGAACGCATCTTCCTACAAATCAATTAGCAATTAACACTGACAACAAGGCTTCTTAGGTAGATCTCTAGCCAACAAATTAGCAGTACTCGATCCTTAGGAACTTACAAAAATTTGTGTGCTTTGCTTCGGGAGCCAAATCTAAAAATGTGGTTTAAAAACAAGCATTGCGGTAGACCCAACAAATTATTTTTGTCTTGATTTTAACAAATTTTAAGCGCTCCATTTTACTTCATCGCTACTATAGTTCGTGCAGCAAATTGAGTGTCGTGCATCTTTCAATTCCAACTTTTATGGCAATGTATTTGTGAAAAATTATTGGTTCGAGACATAAATTATTTTGTTTCGACTTTTATTCTTAAATCGAAATATAAGCATATGACAATTTCGAAAATTAATCAATATTCAAATTTTTAACTGTTAATTTGAAACTTTGAATTATTTTAATATTTAAAGTTTACACCAATGCAATTTATAGAATTAAGTTTTTTACTCGCCTTATACAAGGACACATGAACTGTGCATCTGTATACCAAATCATGTAAAGCAAATTTTGGAAATAGTATACAATGTTCCAATAAGGGAGGTATATACAAATTATTTGTCTATCTATACTAATTAAAATGAAAATCTGTATGCCTGTATGCCCTTTATACGTTTCCACACCATTCATCCAACCAGATTTAAACTTTGCGTGGTGGTTTCTTACGAAAATTAGCAGGTTTTTATAGTGTTTTCTAAGGGGTCTAGCCCTTTGGCCTAGGTGCCTCCAACAGTTGTTTGTAGAATTTCGATTTAAAAAAAAAATTACAGGACTGAGTTAAAATAAATGGTTCAATCCGAAGGGGGCGGTCGCCCCGATTTAGGGGAGTTAAAATATGTTTTACCACCTTTTTAAGAGTACACTAAAAAAATGATATAAGTTAAATATTTTATTTAACACGGGCAACGCTCACAAGCTTATCACACACCAACTTATAAGTTTTACTAGAATTATAATAAAAATAAATTAAAAACTTTTAATTATCACATCAGCTTTTATGCGACTAAAGTATTTTAATTAGTCAATAAATAAGATTACCGAAATGCATCCTAACTAATAAAATATAAAATTTGTTAAACGTTTTTAATTTGTTTTTATTACAATATAATTCAAGTAAAACTAGCTTCTGATAGTGGTTTTACGGTACTGTTCAAATAATTGTATGTGAAAAATGATATATAAATTAATAAAATAAAAAAAAAAAATAACAAAAAACATGGTGATGAAAAAGTGTGGTAATGATAGTGTGGTACTGTAAAATAACAATGAAAAAGTGTGGTATTGATAGTTTGGTACTGTAGAATAACAAATAAAAATAATAAAATATAAATTTGTTTAGAGTTTTATCTAATATGAATAAACATCTTCAAAAAATAAATAACGGTATTGCTCACGTACCCTTAGACAGGTAATTTCACATCACTTGCTTTATTTAGATGTGATTGTGAAATGAGTAAACCAAAAATTGTTTCATTTTATTTGGTTTTAAATGGCGTATGGCTTTGGTGAAAGAAATTTGATTGTTTTGACAGTATTGGGGATGGTGCACGTTGCAAGCAGACTGTAGCAGCGAGTTTTCGTTTTTCAAGCTCTTAAAGTTATATGTTTTCTTTTAGTAAATGCACGATCCGCGATATGTAAGTTATCGTTAAATAATAACGTGAGGTTTTCACTATTTTAACAATTTTCTTACTTAGTTTGGTGAAGGGGCAAATTTGTTCTCATCGCTCGTTCCCAATGTGTACCGACCTTCAGAGGTGCTGAAGACAACAACAAAAAAAGTTTATTCGGTTATTTCGGTGGGTTTTATGAAATTTTGTGGTTTTCATTTTAACATTTTTGGTTTGTGTGATGAAATAGTTGTTGTGTGGTTTATTTATATGTGATTGCGGGCATTTCGATATTTTTGGTTTTGGTTTTAATTTGCTCTGGTATTTTGTTTCGATCTCTTTAAGGGCAAACTGTTATACACTGTGCTATGGCAAAATAAGCCTGTATAAATGGCATATAAAGGAAATTATAAAATAGATATTGTGATTTGCTTCTGCTAGTTGTAGGTATTTGGTGCTTAAACAGATACCGCTTGTATTCCGAAATCAGATATTTTGGTTTTTGATTTTTATTATCGGTTTATGTATTAAGAATTACTTAGAAATAACTCCTTAATGTGATTTCAATTTTCAAAGATAATAATTGTTACAAATATTAACATTTTTAAATAGGTTTCCAGAATATTGTTGTGTCTTATGATGACAGATTGTTTCAGACTTTAAAATGTTTGTAAATTTTTTTATCCAAATTTGAATTTATATAAATTCGTCTCTATTTAAGTAAGTTAAGTTTTGAAATAACTAATCTCGATTTCGATTTTCAGGAATTAAGGATTTTCTGTCTCACCCTTCCAGAATTTTAAGCATATAGCGAATATGTTGCTTTTATAATTATGCTCTCTTGTGCTAACCTTTATGTTTATCATATATAACACTAATAACATAATACTAACTATTGACTACTTAGGTGTAATTTTGACTACTTAGGTAAAGATTATGGCTGCTTACTTTTTATTGTTATCCGGGAATACGGGATTAAGGTTTGTTAAATTGAATGATTAAATTGTTGTCCTTGCCATTAAGGTGCCTATTTTAATTTACTTTTAAGGTGTTAGGGGCTGATTTTTAAATTAATAATTAATTTTACAGTGAATTAGAATTTAGGTTTCAGTAAATAGGAAACGAACCAGTTAGTTACATATTAACTATTATGTCTTAATAAAATAATCGAATTATTTGTTATGTAGTTTAGAAACACCTGAGAAACTTCACGGGTTTTATGGAAACTAAAAGCATCCAACGATGCATACTTTAGAAATTCTGTCTTGTTCAAAATAATTTATCGTAATCACTAAGAAAAAGGTTTAATGAAATTTAAATAAAAGGTATAACCATTTAGTAATAACGGGTTAATTTTGATTTTGTTTTCAGAGAGTCCCGACGAATTTTTCGAATATCCAAGGAATATTTAGTTTAGAAATTGTGTTATCTTGATTTGTTGTCCCCTAATTTACCAGCACTTCTGTTCGGACTTCATACCTTAGAAATTAATTAGCGTCTTATCATTTTAATTTTAGTTACTAGTAACATTAATAGTAATGCACTACAGGGCAGCATCAATCGCAGGGCAAACACCTATAATCGCTTAGCGGCAGATTCGCTGATATTCTACATTTATAATATTACTCTGAACTAAATTGTAGTACTAAAAAAGTAGTAATAAAGTGGTATTAAAGTAGTATTTAACGACAATTAACTAATTTCGATTTGAATTTTCAGAAATACCGGAGAAACCTCACTCAGCTTTCCACAAACTTTAAGCATCCAGGAATATGTAGTTTAGAAATTACGTTATATTGTGCTATCTATTTTATCATATTTATAAATCACAAACACATGCTAACAACTATTGACTACTTAGTAAGCGTCTGGAACCAAGTCGATTCATTAATAATAATAGACCTTTTCTATCCTTCGGTTTTATTATGTGTAAAAGGGTTTTCGGTGCAACATGATTGGAGTCTAATCTGGAATGCAACATGATTGGATTCTAATCTGGAATCAATATATTATTAGTGGTTACCTAGCCTAAAGGCGACGAGGCCTTTCGACATGAAGAATGTGCCTACGATCAGAGGGAAGATCAATTAAAAATCCATATCTCTGTTTGCCGTCAAAAAGTAATTTCCCTAATAAATTGCGATAAGTTGCCTCTTATACGTTCTCATTTTGTTATTGATTGTTTTTTGCTAGCTGGCCTAGAAACAGAGCGTCATAAATTTAGAATCGCTGTATTTAAAATTAGTACATATTAGTATATGTACTATTCAGTAATTATAATATTTAGCACATACAAGCAAAAATGGTATATACTAAAAATTATAAGTGCTAAAATGACTTGTTCTAGAATGTACAAATTTTATTCACATAAATCTAAATTTATTTATTCTGCTGAAACTAAAAACGAAATTCACGAAGCAATAATGCGGAACAATTCATCTCTTCGATATTTTGAGCGAGCTCTACTAGATATAACTTTTTTCTGAAGATATATCTAATTTAGATACAAAATATATTTCTACTTTTAGTACATATATTATTTAGTATACAGCTAAACTTTGTACTTTGAATTCACCTTGAATGAACAACGTTGTTTAATGCAATAATTTCTCATGGCTACGCCTTGAAAGTGTGAAATTTTTTTAGTTTGTTATTCAGTTTAAATTTATACATTCGTGTAAAATTGATATTCAAATCCAATCGAATTAGAAAGATTAACTTATAGAACAAGTACTTCAAAATATTACAAAAAATGTTAACTAAAACTTTAAACGCGACCTTCAACATTTTGATTTTAACCAACCATTTTTTGCTTAACAACACAGATTTGTTGAAGAATTTAATTAAACTTACTGTGAAAAATCCCAGCACGATTTAAAATTAAATTACCTGAAAAGATAAAAAAAAGTATAAAAAATTAGGTTTGTGGCAAAAATCTGAAAATAATTTAATTTTAATTAGCGAAAACCAAATATTGTATTAATTCACCACATTTCCCTCATCCAATTAGTAATTATATTTATGAATGTATGTATGTAAGTTGTATTTCAACATTTTTGAACTCTAATCTACTAGTATACTGTTAAACTTTAATTGAACGTTTGTTCTACCAATTGCTATTCATTTCAATATTGAATATTCATCTAAGCACATCACTCAATTCTAATTTGATCGATTTTTCCTTTATTTCGATCTTATACATGCTAATTACAACATTCCAAGTTCAAATTTAATTGGTCAACGATACAAGAAGAACTTTACAAGATCGTGTATTGTGAACTTATCGAAAAATTACAAACATAACAAATATGGAAGTGTATTGTAAATATTCAATAACAAAACGAAAGTAAATAAAGGTTGAAGCACGAGTTTGAATTTAAATCGTAAGGTATACGACATAAAGAACCTTAGCTTTTTTTATTACAGAGTTGAACAATATTTAACTTTTACAAATCCTGGGGTTTAAACCCTAACTCGAACATGCTGCTTAAAAAAGTTTTAGGAAACCTTTGTCTAGGGCATGCAGCAATAGTACAAGCCCGACAGATGTCACATGAGGAAAATATATAGGTCCCAATTGAATCGCAATAGCAGTTGGTTCTAAAGCGAAGGTACAATCATACAGCAAATCATAATTACCCAAGTTGCGAAAATTTGTAAGCCACACAAGTAATCTGCCTCTTGAGGCCCAAGTAGGGTTTCTGAAGACTCGGGTTTTCAGGACTCGGCAAGTCCGAGGCCAAATTTTTGAAAACTTGCCGAGTCCGAATCCAGTCCAAATAAAAAACAATTTTTTTTTTTTTTTTTAATTTTATTTGTTTTTGTTATTATTCGAATGTTGTTAAATTATTTTTTTGATTACTATTTTCTTGAATATTTTTTTTTTTTAAACTATAGTTTTCTTTATTCTAAGTTCCAAAAAAAAAGTTTTTCGCTCCTTTGGGTAAAAATTTTAGTTTTTTACTTATCAAATCGTTATTAGGCTACATCTTTATCAATTCATTTGATTTCCTTGCCGTTTTTGGCTTTTATGTAATAATATTTTAAATATACTAACGCATTCAGAGACTATCTGCTAGTCTCGAACAGAAACGTTCCTTCATTTGAAGTCGAAGTACTCGTAGGTTTTACAGTAGAAACCGAGTTGTATAGATGTTCAATATTACTTCAATTTCAACAATTTGAAATTTTTCTCTTCATATATTCCAACGTAATTTCAACTGAGTAGAGAGTCGTATTGTTTCGGCTTAAAATCTCAACCGCGAATTTGGCAGGTTCAAGCGAATTGTGGAGATCCTTAAAGCTTCCATGATACAATTTTGTAGTTTTACAAATATGATTATCATATTGGCCAAGGAACTCCAACGAGTTTTACAATCTAAAACTGACTCGAGATTGTGGTCCGCTCTGCTATGATTTTTTGCTGCAGAATGCCATCTTTAATAGAAGAAAATCTAACATACTTCACCGCTTCTTCTTTCGTTGTTGACATTTCGATATCCGCTACATCGCGTAACATCAAAGCAAAAGCATTCAAATAAAATAAAAATAAACAAATAGGTTGGAAGTCAAGTTTATTTCACAGTCCACGAAATATGTCAATGTACATTTGCATGGTGGTCCAACAGAAGAACTATACAATCTCAGACTGGCTCGAACTTTTGTATCGCATACAGGGTGCAGCAACACAATTACTTGAAGCGGTCACAAATCATTTTATGAATTTTTTTTTTTCTATTTTTAATATATTTTGGCTATAAAAAGCCGAAAGAATCTTATTGATTTAATACAGACAAACTTTCTCTTTCTATTATTTGTGTGGGCATAAAACACACAGATATGAGAGTTTTCCTTGAGTTTATTAATTTGATGAATTTTATAATTCGCTAAGTCAATGCGTTTTTACTTCATACGTAATGTATGAGGCAGGGATGAAATTGGCATAAATTCCAAAGTATTAAAATGTTGAGCAACAGAGGACTAAATTGGGCTTTAAAGTACTTTTAAATTTTTTGATGTGTTTACATATCGTCGGCTCAGAATTATCCTTGTCCTTATATGCATTTTGCCTATATTGGAGAAAACGGCATTTGAAAATTAAATTAAGTTAGCTGGAAAGTTAAAGATGTTCCTAAGATTTATTAGAAGAAAGCTTAATTACGAAGTACAATGCTTGAAACTCAAAAATTATTTTAACTATTTGAGTTTCAAATTTAATAATTTTGGACCAACTTTTCTTAAAAGGGTTATCTATTTTGTTACGATTGTGTCTATATCCTCGATTTTTGTGAATACTTATTTTTAGCATACATCAAGCAAGCAATGTATATTAAAACAATAATATAAAACAAAATTTTAAAATCTATTTCTTTACACCTACTCTCCACCTGCTATTATCATCGAGTTATACCATTAAAATTCGAACAGTTGCTAGTGTAGACACGAAATTGCAACGACTTGCCAGATGTCATAAAATCATTTGCTGCCAAAAAGGCATAACTTGATTATATACCAAAATGAACGCACCGTTGAACGTTTCGAACGCACCCGTTAACGTCAAAACACCAGTCAAGGTATACATTTTTATCATGGTGAAGTTCACGAACGAGCAACGTTTGGAAATTATTTAAAATTCCTACCCCAATTCTGAGTCGGTGGTCGCAACTTTAAGAGCGCTTACTCCAATTTTCGGTCGTATAATAATTGTCCCACCAGTCGGGATCTGCATATTATAATGGATAAATTCGAGTCAAAATATTCAATATTGGATGTTTTTGTGCCAGTGAGAGGTCAAATTACCGATAATATCGCAGCCTTAAGTGTTTCAGTTCAAAATGAGCCAAATCAATTGATTCCACACCGTTTATAGGAATTGTGAATCTTTCAAAACACATTGTGGCGACTTTTGAGTAAAGATATGGCTCACACCCTTACAAGATTAAATAACCTCAAGAGCTGAAGCCTCTTGATCATTTGAAGCGCCGAAACTTCTCCGATTGAGCCTTGCTAAAGTTTGTAGAAACTGAATTTCATCGAAAAATCATCGTCAGCGATGAAGCTCATTTTTGGCTTAATGGCTTTGGCAATAAGCAACATATGCGTCATTGGACAGCAACAAACCCACATCTACTTCAAAAGACTCCATTACAATCACAAAAAGTGACCCTGTGGTGTGGATTTGATGCAGGAGGTGGAAAATTGGATCCAACAATCGGTCGCTGCAAACGTGCTTGCGATGGTCATATAAACGAGATCGAATTCCATAGTTAAATGTAATATGTGTTTCTAAATTATTCTGCGTTTCTCTCCCTATGGAAAAACCCGATATAAATTTGTTTTTAAAATTTCTTTCCAAAACGCTATACGCAGAGTCAATATCTTGTATATTGCTGTGGAAGCTTCCGAAAATTTCTGTTTAATCCAGTTATGGGCAGTGAGCTTGTATTTAAAAATTTCTGTAGGGCAAAGGATATAATGCAAATCCATTTTTCCAGCACATACATATCTGGACAATAAATGATGGTTTGTACTTTCGGATGAGAATTAATTTAGTTTTACAACATTTTTATTAGTGCATTTGCAATGTGGTTACCTTCGCGGCCACTAACAGATTCTTACCTAAAAATGTAAAAAATGTTACATATTTCGAATTAGTATGTACAAAATTCCATTTAAAACTTCCTTATCACCATGAACCTTTCGCTTATAAAAGAAGTTCGAATTGTTAGCTGAAAGGAGTTGGAAGATATTTTGCAAATCAGAGCTGAAAATTTTAAATAGTTTGTCTTCGGTAATTTTTATTCAGAATATGTGCCTCCATTTATCGCAGGACGATGGAACACCAAATTAAATTGTTTGTTGAACGTATCTCTGTATTTCCATTTTTTGATGTTGATGTCAGGAGATTTAATCTTAAATAAGTTGAACATCTTGCTGATGTTGAGTGAGCAACCCTCAAGGATACTGCAAAACTCAAGGATATAGGCAAAAAAATAGAACTGAAGAAAAAATTAGCGGATATAGACCAAATCGCACGAATATAGATAAAACCACATCTAACAAAATTAAATCAACATTTTTTTACAGCTTTGCTCTGGAGGTAGAAAAAAAACGAATCTCCAGGATATAGACAAAATAAAAAAATGCGATAGTAAAAATTTGTGGAAATAGACAAATTTTTTAAAAAATATCTCAGAAACGATTGAAGTTAGCTGAATTTTGATGGAAAATTTGGTCGTTTTACCCTAGGTTTACCCTAAAATTGGACATAGACAACAATAATTTTAAAACAACGATATTTCACTAACTGACGACTTTTCACTTTTATATCACTAAAAGTAGCAAAAAGGTATTTAAACATTTTTCTCTTTCGGAGGGTTCAATTAAAAGGTTAAATGCTGATTTTGTGAAGCATTGGAGACAGATATGAATTTGTTAAGAATTAAAGGCTTCCCACATCAAGCATGAATTGCGAATGCGAGTAAACATTTTTTTTTTATATAAAATCACTACAGCTAAGCACAAAAATTTTATAAAAAAATGTTCACTCGCATTTAGAATTCGCACTTGGTTGTGGTTAAAATTTAAATAAAGGATGAAATTTACTAAATAAACTAAAAATCATTTACTTATCCATTTTAGTTGTTTATAAGTAATATAATATATAAAACTATATTCCCCTCCCACTGAACGGCCACAAGTTACAATTACAAGAACAAGACCACTATCCTTGCCCACCAAAATTACAAGGAAACAGCGTTATTAGCATAATCGTCCTGGCGGTTAGAATTTAATTTAGTCGAAATTCGAATAGTTGTTCAACGAAAAATGATTTGATCTTCGAAAAGGACTGCCTGACGTTTACAGAAAAAATTCAATATAAATATTTTTTCGAAAGGACTGAAATGTTCATTAAAAGTATCAAAGTACTTTTTATTTTCTAAAGGACCGAAAAAAGTACTAAAGGATCAACTTTTTCATCCCTGGTATGAGGTAGTTTGGTCGTAGCTACCTGATGAGTAGACCGAACTTTTCGTTTGTACGAACTTGTCGTGTATTTGCCAAATTATTTTATAACTTTACGTGGGTAATTTTTGAAATGATTTTTATACATAACATTTTTATTAATATTAAATTTTATTGTAGGTAAATCAACACGACCACAAACTTTGTTGCTATATGATTTAAACGATTTGTTCGGAATTTCAAATTTAACTTTTCTCTTCGCGGCTAAATCTAGCAAACTTCTAGGTCTGAGGAAAAAAAAATGTCAGCTGGAGCCTGCGAATTCACTATATTAGGCATGTTCCTGTGTTGAAATAAAAATCTATCAATTTGCTTTTTCATGTCTAACCCGCGATTTTCATTGACAAGCTTTTTCAGACATCTTTTTGTTTCCACATGTCTTTCGGCTAATCCATTCGATTGTGGGGGCCCGTTATCAGATACAATTTCTTGCGGTAATCCAAAAATACTAAAAAATCCACATAATTTGTCGATTACATTTGTAGTGGTTGTTCTATTCAAGATTTTTATTTCTAAGTACCTACTGAAGTGATCGACGATTAAGAAAAATGTATACTCTCCAAAAAAGAGAAAATCTACATGTGTACGTTGAAAAGGGGTTTCTGTTTTTGGCCAGGTCGATGTGACAATTTTTTTTTTTTTAACATTCTGTATTTGTTCGCAAACTTTACATACCCTTACTATTTTTTCAATGTCGCTATCTATTTTAATCCACCTGAAATATGACTTTGCTATTGTCTTCATTTTTATTATACATACGTACATAGTTTTCATCAAGGTTTTCATGCAATAATTTCAGCACTCTTTGTTTTAAACTGTTAGGAATCACTATTCTATCACCATAATATAAACATTTTCCCTCCGGACTTTCCCTTTTATTATAATCTTGCCGAAATTCTTCTTTAACGACTTGAGGCCATCCATGTTTAACATACTCATAAACCTTACTTAGTATTTTGTCTAATTTTAAATTTTCTTCTATCTCTCTCTTCAGTTTGTTCCTTTAAAGGAAGTCTTGATAAGACATCGGATAGGAGGATAGTGTTCAGTTTCAATAAATTTATTTATCGTAACCTTAGAGTCTACACAAATTCTTAAATCTCTGTTCGGTTTTGGTACAATAACTATAGGACTTGCCCATCGGCTATGCTGAACTGGGCTTAGAATATCTTCGTTTACTAATTATTTTGTTTTCAACTGTATCTTTTAATTTATCAGGAACACTGTATGCTTTCGAAATTAATTTTGTTCCGTTAATTAAATCAATATTTTTTATATGAACCAAATTTTTAACCTTCTCTCTGTGTGTTGAGGTCAAATTGACCCCAGTCGAATTTAAAATTAAAAAAATACGTTTCTTATTATTTAAATGCCCTATAAGACCTCAACTAAATATCTCATACACGCAATACAATGAAAATCAGCCCCAAGTAACTTGTAAATTTTGTAATTACCATAGTCTAAAATAAACCAAGCGCATTTCAGTGTACTGGGGTCAAAATGACCCCAAGCTACTTCCATGCACTATTTTCTATATAAATCAAAAAATTATTTACTTTTTATAACTATGAATGCATTGTATAGGTCTGTGATGTGTTGTGCAATTTTTCTGCTAATTATTAAGTGAGACTGAGAGAGAAACTACTTTGTTATTAACTTTTTGTATGTGTATTATACATAAAAACGCTAAAAAATCTGAATTTTCGAAAATTTTGTCAAAAATGGGTGAAGAACCTTAAATTATGACCAAAAACTGTCGAAAAATGTCCACAACTGTCAAAAACTCTGCGTGTGATATTGGAAAAAAGAGGAAATAAAATATTCTTATTGTTTCGTAAGTACATTATTGAAATATACCGGTTAATTTAGAAACTGTTCTAACTGGTTGAAACAGTTCTGAACGTTAATGAAGCTAAAATTGTACATTTTTCAGTTTATTTCGCTGTCAAAAAGCCCTGTCAAAAAATGTTGAAAACAAAGGTTTTAAAAGACTATCCAGAACTCGTGTCAAAACGTTAACATAAACTGTGCCACAAATACTAGTTTTCGAGACTACCCATCTCTGGCATATACATTATATATGTACATACCATACATAACTATTCTTGATATTTTTCCTCATTTTACTTTTGTATTATTTTATCGTTATTTCGAATGATCGTTGAACGATATTTCTGGTTTAGTTTTTGTTTGTAATTCAAGGTGCTTAGTAGTAAAAATAGCTTATCCTGGTTATAGATATTTTTATTATGGTGCGGAAAAGACAGAGCAGCCAAGAGCCCCTTGGACTTCTTGATAGAGTTTCTACTCCTTAGGTATCAGATGACCCGGAAATAGCAAACGACACTGTTGATGTGGAGTTTCCGATGGCGATGAGCGTGAACAAGCTGCACCGATAAACATTTGTAACTACGATGAGGATGAGCATGTTGTACCGATAAATTTTGATAACGATTAACATTTTCAACTTGTCGCTGACAATCGAGGAAATGAATAACAAAATGTTGAAAATGCGACTATTGAGGATAAAGAAACAAACACTGGTATGTGGTACTATGCCCAAAATAAAAAAACTATCGGATAGCTGCCTAAAACAGGAGCGGCTAAAAATCGATAGATTGACAGCATTCCAATATATATGGAATATGTCTTTGGCAAACATTCGAGGACCTCATAAACCATCATCAAATTTAATCATTGATTAACAATTGGCTCTAGGTCGAGGGAGATATTCTTTCCGACAGTATATTAGTACCTTCGAAGCCGGAGAAGTTTAGAATAATGATATTGTGGCTATGCAACGCAAAGAATTCTTACCCATTGAACGCAGAAGTATATGTTGGTAGGCAACCAAAGGAGCATAAGAAATAATAATTATCATGGACAACTTTTCCACTAGTTGTTTTTTAGCCGGTTAACTTTTGCAGAAAAATAATACACTAATTGGTACAATTAGATGAAATAAAACCGATCTTCCCAAAGAGTTTAATAGTAAGGTGGAATTAAGAACAGGAGAACTAAAACCTTCAAAATTCTGTTTTGATATCAACTAACCACTTCTGCGTTTTATTCCTAAACCAAATAAAAACCTTTTGCTATTTTCAACTTTACACAACAATAACGGAGTAGACCGTGAGTCTAATGTAACTAATAAAATTTTGGATTATAACGCAACAAAAGGAGGGCTAGACACCTTCTATAAATTAATTAGAACCTGTACATGCAAAAGGAAAACTCAATGATGGCCGATGGTGTTATTTTTTTAACCTTACTGACCTGGCTGATGTTGCAGCCTTTACGTTTTGTATAAAAGCGCCAACCGCCCCTTTGTATGAAACTCGGAAACATCCGAAAGAAAATCATTTCTAAAAGAATTGGCTATGCAACTGGTGCAGGCCAACGTATTGTAGCGGCTCTATAACACTCAAAATGTTTTGAATCTTGAATGTAATTATATTTGTAGAAAATAAAGAATTTTTATTTACTTTCCCTATGAAATACATGAAGATATCTGTGGGGTCAGATTGACCCCTATACACAGACAACGTGATAGTAAGCTACGAGTATACACAGAGTGAAGGTTAATATCGCCATTGGAAATTAATACATTTTTTCTCCACTCTGGGTACAGCGCCTCTAACCACGATCTGCCTTATAGTGGTTTAAAATCTCGTTCTGCTTTGATTCAATCAATTCTAATCTTTTTGGTTCATTTGCAGTCTTACTGTAATAATCTTTCCCAATGTGTTGATCATACCTGAAACTGAGAAAAAATTGTTGGTAATCTGAACTAATTTACAGTTTTTAAATAAACGTATTATAGATGAGCATGCGTCGGTGTCTACCTCCATTTCCAGATGTTGTCCTTCAACTCTCAAGCATACTACAGCTGGCTCAACTTTACCAACCGATGCACTTTGAATATACTGGATAAATTTTTATGATTTTCACGATTTTACAGTAAAATATTTCGACTAATTTTGGATTCTTCTAACTTTTTATCATCCAATTTCGTATCTAAAAATTCGCCAAACTTAACTACACGTGGTCGCCAACACCTTTAGCCTTACTATAAAATCCGTTATGCTCTCACCATCATGTTGTACTTGGTTTATCAATGCGGTTGATAGTTGAAAGAAAGTTTTCGTAGTTGGATCTTCTGGAACGATGAGCGACTTCAAAATTTTGTAGGTTTATGTTCCCATTAATGTGATAAAAAGCGGGGTTTTATCGTCTTCTTTCGTTGTGTTGACCTTAAAGTACATTTCCAACCGATCTATGTATGCTTCAATATCGTCTCCCGGTTGAAACTCTTCGATTTTTCCTGCCATTTTTATTTTATTTTATTATTACGCACAACACGGTTAGCACTATACAACCTTTCACGTTTAATGTTATGATTTTTATTTTTATTTTTATTACGAATAAAATGTTTTTATTTCGCACCAATCACTAACACAATTTTTTTCGTATACGGTAGATTCGACTACATCTCGCCGCCAATGAAATATACAAGTGATTATTTACAAAATATAACCATCGCTCACACCACTCCAATCACCCAACAGTAACAATTTAACATTTATTTATTTACAGCATTTTCATTATACAGTATAACATCAATAACCTAATGGTTTGAATTTATATAGTATAACATCCATAACTTAATGGTATACAACAGACTGGTTCATTCATCTAGGGCCAAACTGAATCTTAGTTTATTCTTAAGTTTTTCTGACAATTCACCAATGATTTCTTTTTCACTCGCTTTAAAATGATTGTGTATTAATTTCTTTACATCGGTTTCATTTTTGGACAACTTAAAACCAAAAATTTTAAGGACTGGGACTCGCCAAATATTTGTTTCGAGTCTCGAATCCAAGAATTGCCCAAATATTCGGCGAATCCGAGTCGAGTTCAGAAACGCTAGGCCCAAGAGCGGGAACTACTATAGTGTTAGATATTCCTTTAAATAGAAGGAGTATCTATCGTTCCCGATTATACACAGTAAGAACCCAAATGCGACGGACTGATAAATTTATTATTTCGAGATTTGATGGATATAATTATCTCACTGTCATAGAGTATCTAGATCGGCACAACAACGACCATAAAAGCTGAACTCATCATTCAAGAACAGTGGTAAAATATACGAATTTGATGAATCACGAATTCAGGTAGCTGCGCATAGATAGTAAATGGATGGTAAGTAAAGAAATAAGTAAAAGCTTCTTAGCCCTATTTCGTGTACAAGTGCTTGTTATTTTAAAACTGTGCTAGCAAAAGGATTTGCTTATTTTTGTGCATTCCAGCCAAATAGATGACACGATCAAGTTGAAAGATCCTTTCGGGTGAGCGGCATTCAAGGTGAGTATAGCCAGAGAGAGGGAGAGCGAGAGTATTTTACTTTTTCTCCTACAGGAAACAAAATCAGGACCAATTGAAACAGAGACCTAAAACAGGTGCAATAATCGATAATTTGAAAATAAACTACAGTGATAAAAATACATTTCATGGTCTTCTTATCAGATGTTTTAATTTAAGTCCCAGAAATTGGTTTTCACATAAATTCTAAAGCAATACGTCTAATTCTCGCCCAGTCACCGAAACTTTTTTACTAAACAAATACTACATAATAAATTATTCTGAGTATGTCGTCCGATAAACCCCAACGGAAAGTTTACTAAAGCACATACACGCGATAATATACATGAATAGACAGAGAAAAGAAATCGTTCATGTACTTTGCTGATTAAGCTTCCTCCATATAATCTTACAGCACACACAAAATGAAAATTTTCGATTTTTATTTTCCTAAAAACAAAAAAACAAGTTTCTTTTTTTTTTTAGACAAACAAATATTTTAGAAAAAGCTTTTGCCATCGCTTTTATTTTCGAATATAAATAAGTTTTTTTTTTATATGTATTTTTCGCATTATACGTTCAAAAATAGCAACAAAAAATACAATTTCTGTTGAAAAGCGTCATTTCTACTTCTCCACGTTTGTTTATGCTTTTCTTTTTTTTTTTTTTCTGGGTGAAAATTACACAAAAACAACAAAACAAAAATGTTATTTTTGTTGTTTTTCATCTCTGAAAATAATTTTGTTTTTCTGTTTGTTTGTTTATGTTTATCACAATGTGAACTTTTTTTCATAAAGCTTTTAATTTATATTCTTGATTTCTATTTTGTTGGGTGCTTCTTTCGGGAAATGTCTATCTCATTTTGTGCTAGATACTGACAGCTTGTGCTAAACAATATACATAAAAATATAAATATGTATATATGGGTGCAAAACATTTAACTATATGGTCTAGGTTGTGTGGCTTGGCGAGGTTGATACAATTTGACCTTGAAAATGGTGGCAAAAATACCATAAATTTTGTGGAAATAATTGTTTTAATATGGTAAGCGTTATCTTGTAGTATCTACATTTATGTTGAAGTCATTAGTTTATGTTTTGTGCTGTTAACGTTTAGATTTCATTTAACTGATAATTAATTTGTAGTGTAGTTCACGCAACCCGATTGGTGATAATAGACCATAAGCTAGTCGTAGACGACCAATTGAAGTGGATATCTGTTTCTATATTGTAGTTTTTATTCGTTTTGTCAAGAATGAAGCAACAAAATAGTTAAAAAATACTTTTTCGTAATCTGAAAATGAAAATAAAATTTTGGAAAAGTCTCTCTTGATCTACAACCGTAGAATAGAACACATCAGTATTATTGTTCAATAGATATTATTAAAAGGAATAACTTGTGTTTTGGGTAATCATCGAAAGTACAACAAATTCATCTGGTAATCTGTAGTTATTTTTGTTAGATCGACATCGACATTTGGATCACTGCAGTAATCTTCTTGTTTGTGGAAATCAAAGAGATTCGTGTACAACGATTGATTCTGGAGGTTTAGGAAGTTAATTATTTTTTAAACTGAGCAGTATTGGTAACTATAAACCATTTCCAATTTTTATTACATTTTTGGTTAAATTATCGGCGTTTCTTAATTCAATCACGTGAAAAGTTAAAACACTTTAGAGAATTTGCACTTATCCAGTACATAACATACTTGGTCGTGTTAAAATATTTTAGTGCAGTGAATTGTCACCGTTATATAAAACCGGTGTATTTGTTAAATATTTTAGTGCAGTTATTATTCTCCGCTAAATAAAAACCGTTCAGCGTTAGTCTTCTTCAGTGATAATGACGGATGCTAAAATTTTGAAGTAAAAATCGTTATAGCAGGCCAAAGTATACCTACGTTTAGATTCATTAGAAAATTATTTTGAAAATTTTGAGACTACCCAAGCGGTATTAGAAGAATTTGACATAAATGAATCAAAAAACAATTCCCGAGCAACTTTTGAGGGAAAATATCATAAATAGAAACATGCGTCGTTAGTTGAGATTAGTCGCAGAAAAAACGAAGCTAGAGCAGACTTGAAACCGGAACTAAGCGAAGAAAATATCACTAATTAAGAGCTCGCTAAAATTAAATTACTGTTGTTTTCTGGAGAATTTATGAATTGGATTCCGTTTTATGAAACATTTAAATCACTGGTGCAAAACAATAAACGGTTAGATGACATCCAAAAATTTCTCCATTGAGGTGTAGTTTACGTTTCTTGGGTGATCTTTAGAACATGCAGCTATCAGCATTCTAAATTTTAATTTTAATAAGTGCTAATTCAAACTTTTAATTACATTCTTAACTGCAAAACAGAACAGGTATGGTGATGTAAAGGATGAAGAAGGATTCAATATTACGAACTTTTGATTGTAGGTTCTGACTAAGGAATTTGAAATTTAGGACGTTTGGAATGGCATGATTTATGAAGAAAACATTTGTTGATTAAATATGGAAATTTAGGAGTTTGTTCATGAACTTATGAATTAGAATAAGAAAATATTTAGGAATATAGACCATATTTAGAATTTAATAAAATACTTACTAAATTTATGATTTCAAATATTTGGAAATTTTAAAAATTAAAAATAGTTGAATCATTAAAAAAATTTAAAAGTTGACAATGTAGAAATTATGAATTTCGATACGCTAGAAACGTTTGATTCTAAATAGAGGAATTTATAAAGTCGAAGAAATAAAGGGTTTTAAAAATTTAAAACTTATAGATGCTTTGTTTAATTAAATATAAAATTGTATGTTTACGTTTTTAGAAGTGGAATATTAAATTCTTCTTAGCGTTCTAAATTAAAAAAGAAAATTGGTTTTGGTCTCAGAAACTTATTATTGGACTTGTTTTGAAATATGTATAAATGAAGATTTGAATACCAAGTAGCATATGACTGAGTGCAAGTGTTTTCGAATTCAAATTTTAAATCTGTTCTATGAAGAATTGCATGGTTTCGCAAATTCTAGCAAAATTGACTGATAAAAGCTAAAATCTTGATGTGAGTAAAAGCAGTAATACAAATGGTAACCTTATTTACTTATTTATTTACAAAAAAATCTATTCTACAGTTAAAAAAAAAACAACTTAATGAATAGTAACTACATAATATAATATAATAATTAAAATTTGTACAATACGGAATAAATGTCAAAAATATTATAAAATCAAAAATTGCAACTACGAATTTCGTACCGAAAGCATTTTCTCGATTTTTCAAAATGAAAGAAATGATAATAATCATTGAAAATTCTGGCCATTGAAGCCGTCGGTTCGTTATAGCCATAATTAGTTCTATGAAATTCGATAAATAGAAATTCCCTTTGCCGCAAGCTTCTACCCGGCACATAAATGTTCCAGGCAGAAATAAGATTAGGGCATCTTATACGACCGTTCAAAGAATCCCCGACAAACATTGCTGACGCAATTTTTCGACGCTTCGCTAAAATATCAATTTGAAGGCTTAGACACCGATTTTCATACCCTGGAAGATTACGCACTTGCTGCCACACAGGCTGATTACAATCTGAAAGATAACCAAGCTTTCTGTAAATGTAAATGGTAAAACGTTTCTGAATTGATTCCAATCTTTTAATCTGTACTTCATGGTGAGGATACCAAACCACCGCCGCATATTCCAGGTGAGATCTAACTAGAGAAGTATATAAACTAACACATGAAAAAATATCAACAAACTCTTTTGTCATTCTAAAAATAAAACCCAACATAGAATTGGCTTTTAATATTATTTTGTCTAGATGTAAAGCAAAAGTTAATTTTTGATCAAAGAATACACATAAGTCAACAATTGAAGTTACTCTACAAAGTTCATTACCCTCCAACTGATAATTGAAAACAATCGGATTGGATGTTCTATAGAACGACATGATGTTGCATTTATTAATATTGATCAACAATTTATTCGTAGAGCACCAACGAGATAATGAATTAATTTCTGATTGAAATACTTCTGCGTCATTTAAAGATTGAATATGTTTAAAAATCTTTAAATCGTCTGCAAATAATAAGCAGTTACAAAATTTAAAAATATTCGGAATGTCATTCACAAATAAAAGAAAAATGATTGGGCCAAATGTGATCCCTGCGGAACCCCAGAATGGTAATATATAATCCGATTTGACTTGATTCAATAAAATTGTCTTCTTCCCACCAGATAATAACCAATCCATTTTAAAAAATTAGGGGCGACACCAATTTCTGAGAGCTTTTTATAATGATTGTATGGTCAATTGAATCAAAGGCTTTAGCAAAATCAAAGTAAATCGCATCAACCTGGGCGGCTTGTGACTCAAGTGATTCAATAGCGAATTTAGTAAATTGTAAAAGATTGGTAGTCGTAGATTTTCCACTGGTGAAACCGTGCTGAAAATCCGAGATAATTTCTTTTGTATGAAATGACAGATGTTTTGTCACAATTAACTCGAAAAGTTTTGGGATCGATGAAAGAATTGAGATTCCACGATAATTGGATACATCAGAGCGGTCCCCCTTTTTGTAAATTGGAACAATATGTGACACTTTCCAAGCGGTTGGAAAATAGCCGTTAACTAACGATTGGTTAAAAATAAAACATAACGGAGTTGCAATATATGATGCAAAACATTTAAGTATTGACGAGGGAATACCGTCAGGCCCACATCCATCATTAAAATGCAAAAGGGAATTACATATATCATCTTCAGTTATAGATAAATAAGGAATATTATATTGACAATTACTGGCAATAGGGTCATCAACAATAAGACTACTATTATCTTTATAAACCGATTGAAAGAAGCTTGCAAAACCTGTACATATTTCTGATACAGTGCAGAGCTGAACTCCATCATAATTCAAAATCAACGGAAAGCCTGTTGTTTTGCGCTTATCATTAACAAACTTCCAAAATGATTTGGGGTTTTGTTTGATATTAGCTTCGATCGTTTTTATGTATTGTAGATATTTAGTATGTAATTCGGATTTAAATTGATCCCGAAGATTGACAAAAACAGATTTGTTAGAGTCACAATCATTGGTTCGAAGTCTGTAAAAGGCTTTATTCTTACGATTACGCAGATTAATCAAATCCGAATCAAACCATGGAGGGTAACTGTAGTTACGTTTCCTTTTCAAAGGTACGAAACGGTCAAAGGCTAGAAACAGCAAATCATTAAAACTTTTTACATTTACATCAATATCGTTGTTAAGAAATAACTCATTCCAGCATATGCATCGGAGAAACTCAGACATACCGTGGGAATCGCATGCTTTAAAATCATAAAACGAATCATCCACAGAAAATTCACGACATTTAGCATTAACGTTATTAACATGAAATTCAATTTCGAGAGAATTATGATCTTTATCATTGATCTTAAAAGATGTCAAAGATTCGTAAACTGACAAATATTCCGTATTATTAAGAAAAATTAAATCTAGAAACGAATTATTATCATTAGAATATAAATTAATTTGTTTAAGATTAAAACTAAATAATGCGTCTATTACCGCCGAGTCATTGATAGACAGAACATTAGAAGGTAATATATCTAATGATTCGGAATCAACCGACCAATTAATATTGGTTAAATTAAAATCGCCCAACACTACTATAGTATCATTACAATGAGACATATTAACTATTTCATTTATACAATCTATGTGATTTAAATAAATATCGATAGATGATCTAGGCGGTATATAGAACTATAAAATAAAATGTTTTTTTACAAATAAAAACTTTAACACATAAAAATTCAATTGTTACACAGCCCGGTACAAGGATACGCTCACAATGAAGTGATGAATGAACAGCCAAGAGGACACCACCTCTCGTTTACCTCTCTACAACACCAAACATGTCTTTTAGATAGAATGAAACTTCCAGTTCAGAAACGTCTTTATGGAGTCTGGACACAAAAATGGTTTTCCGAGGTGCAACCACTTGGAGTGATGAAATCAAGTCACCGGTGCCGATTATAATTTGCCGCTGTTTCGGAATCGTCGAATGTTTAGATGAAATTACCCGTTCATATTGAGAACTCGTTGTGTTACTAGATAGAGTCAGACAACCATCATTAGTCATCATCGTCGATAATAAATTTGTATCCAGTTCAGTCTGAACTGAAGTTACGGTACCACCATTATCATTACTTTTATTATTAATGTTTTTATGATTCACATTCGTATTATCATTAATTTTAATATTTTTATTATTACACATTTTATTTATAGAATTTGAAGTAACGGCATTATGACAATTTTTGGTATTGTATAATTTTGAACTCATGGACATTGAATCACTCTGAAGGTTATGAAAGTTTGTATTAATAACATTAACAGATTCTGTTATTTTTGAAAATAACTTCATTTGGGATTTTAACAGGCCATCACAGTCGTCCATTATCACTAGAGGAATTATTTTACTGAAGCTAATATGACGGCACAAATTAGCAATCACAGTCAAGAAATAAAACAACAAAAAAATTAAAATTTTTAATTTTTTTATTTTTGTTTTTAATAAAAATTAACTTAAAAACACGTCCGGTCGGTATGAGTACCAATAGAGGAATGAACCCATCGCTAATCGTCATTCCTAAGCCATCTATTTAAAAATAGGCACTTTTGATATTTCGAATATTATCATAATTAACCATCTGGTTCACAAGTTTTATAAAATTCCACATGAGAGGTATTTTTTATCTTACCGCGGCCGTCATATTTTACAAATATTTTACCAAAAAAAAAAAAAAACCTAAAGTTAGTATGTGTTTGTGTTTGTATTTGTATATACATACATAAATACATATGTATATCAAAATGCATCTCTTTAAATTGCTTTATATTGCGCTCTTATAAGGTTCCGTTCAGTTGATCGTAAAACTTGATCGTAGACACAATTGATCATGGAAACAATTGATCGTGGATACAATTGATCGTTTGAACGAACAATTGATCGTAGGTCAATTGATCGTATGGACAATTGATCGTGGAAAGTTGATGGTCAATCCACGTATTTATTTCGCGTAAAATATTTTTTTTATTTCGTTACTGTCGCTCCTTTAGAGCCGTAAATTACTATAAACCCTAAATTATTTTCTAAAGCCCCTCGGAAGGGTAAGCGAGGGGAGCGCAGCGACCTCCCGCATGTCCGTAAGAGTTACCGAAGCCGTTAGCCTCTACAATTCTAAGTTAAATTAATCGATGTAATTTCTCTTTTTTCGAGCGTAATTAAAATTGGAAATATTTTTACAAAAAGTGGAATTAAATTCGGAAAAAATTTGTTTACATTATGCGTATACATATTATATGTATAAATAGGCATTTGCGTATTTATATTGTATGTATAAATAGCCTTATCCATAAAAATATACAGAAAGATTGGTTCTGTAGGCCCTACATAATATGAAATGAATAAAAACACAAAATATTTTTACAGAACAAATCGATTAACTTTCCATTATCAGTCAATTTTTCTCTATAACTTTTTTTTATTTTTATTTTTTTGTCTCTTCTATTTAAGTTCTCTAACAAGATCGATCAATTGTCCATACGATCAACTAATGCACGATCAATTGTTCATCCGATCAATTGTATTCACGATCAATTGTTTCCACGGTCAATTGTTGTACGATCAATTGTTCACGATCAATTGTTCAAGATCAATTGTTCACGATCAATTGTTTAGTCCAATTGATCGTGAACAATTGATCGCAGTGATGCTTAACATTATTTATATAAATTTTTTATATGTTCCGTAAATACTTTGGAAAATATAACGATTTGTGCTCGGCATATATTAAAAAAAGAATCTAATGGTGCTTTAAGCTTGAAATCACTATCTTCACAAAAAAATTTGTTGCTTAAATATCAAAAATTTCGAGGAACTTTTTAAATCTTCGGTATTCTCGATAACAGTGCTCATGCAATTGGAGCATTCTATTTTTTTATTAATGTTGAAGCTATATATCCTACAAAATATAGGGGAACATATAGATTTAAAAAATTAACTGATATGTCCAATATACTGTCAATTATTTGCATCTGTGCTACTACTGTCTAATAAGCTTTCTGTCGGCTCAATTAATCGAACATCTGAATCAAATTTGCAATTGGTTATATTAGAAAATTGTGTCAAGATTTTTATTGTGGTTATTCTTGGAATATTGTGGTCGACCTCGTGCACAGATGAATTTCGATTGTTGCCGTTGGCTACTCGAACTTGAGCAAATAAATGTTCGACAGGGTTCTGGTTAAATCTTGAGGTAACAATGTAGTGAATTCTAGTATTCTCTGATAAAATTTGTTTGGATACTTCTTGCACGCCTTTAATGGTTTTTATTAATCCATTAAGGCAATAAACGGTTTTTCCTTTCACACCAGACATTTGTTTAATTTGGTCTGTCATATATTCGAAAAATTAGTCGACGTCTTTTCCTACTGTATACACGCATTTAAATTTGTTTTTATTAAGTTTCCTTCTAGAGTTGAGACAATCGAACAACCTGTTGAATTTTTCAATAAATTTGTATGTGGAAATGGCGGTTGACTCGTTCGACATTTTTTTTTTAACTGTACTTCTACTAAAAATTTGAGTAGCTAAATGAATCCTCTATTCAAAATTGTTAGGATAATTATGCTTGACTGCGATTTTTGGGCGATTTCCATAACATAATTGCTACCTTCAAATTAAATCTTAAGTTATGTGGCGGCGCACTCACCGCCACACAATCTGTTCCCACGCGAACATATTAACAAATAAACGAAAACACCTAATACAAAATAAGACTTAGACAACTACACTACTGTCTCTTCCAAACAACATAACACAAAACAAAATAAAATAAATTAAATTAGTCTCGTCTCGGATTTCATACTGAGCGCTCATCTAATAAATAAATTAAACAGAAAATGGTGGTGGTGGTAAAATATAAAATGAATCTAACGTAAATCCAATAAATTAAAATAAATTTTATTAGAATACAAATTAAAAATTTTGTACATAAAAAACAAATTAATGATCAATAAATAAATTCAATTTTTTATTTATTAAAAACCAATAAACACCAATAGTTATTTGAATATTCTTGAATTGGGTGATTTTCTACAATTTATTTTACTTGGCCCTATAATGATCTTGTGAATGGTATAAAATTTTGCAATTTCATTTTTATGCTGATGACTGCCGGATTTATATTAGTGGGCAAATTAACCATATTGAGCCAATTTTAGAAAAAAACTGCATTTGCTAAACATATCTAAGGGAAAAGCATTGATTTTATCAAAACAATCCATATCAAACCGACCTATGGTTTACACTGATCATATCCCAATACTGGAATAATCATGTATCTAAAGTATGCGAAAAAATTAATTCAATTCTGTACAGTTTAAAACGCATTTATGTTCCACTGAACTGAGAATCTATTTAGTTAAATCTCTTACTCTTCCCCATATAAATTATTGCGCTGTAATTTATTCAAACTGCGATGCAGTTCAGATAATGTTTGCAGTCTTAGTCGTTATGTTCGTTTCTAAGAATTCCCCAAATCCACTCTTGGACATAATCAGGTCCTTGACGCGCACCATCTAATTTTTGGGATTGTTTTATTTGTATTCAAATTGATCAAATTTCATGATTTATTTGAAAGATTGAATTTGCCTCGTCATTCAGAACGGGTCACATTATCATACCGCGTAATTGTTCGAGCATGTCTAATAACTCCGTGCTAGTTCGTTGCATTTCATTTTGGAACAAAATTCCCAAATCAATTAGGGAAATATATTCTTTAAATATATAAAAAAAATTGTCACTTGAATATATTAATGGTTCATTCGATTAACGCAATTTAATTGCACACTTCATCTAAAATTAAATATTAAATGTTAATTATATTTAATTATGTCGTAACTTTTATTTATATTCTGTTTTTATTTTTGTTTTTTTATAAATTGTATTAATTGCATAACCGTGTATCTACAAAATTTCTCAAAATCGTTTTATTGGTTTATCGTTAAGACAACTAGTATTTGCTTTATTTTTTAATTTTTTGCCCACGCAGAATGTGCAAACACTATTATATTCAATTTACTTAGTTCCTTGTAATGTATCTATGGCGAAACCGTTCGGTTTTTTTAGCCTCCTGTAAAAGTATCAAAAATGTAGATACACGGTAATGCACTTTTCCCATCAATATATAGTTTTCATTTTTTATATTAGTCAATTTGACATTCATAATTTCTGGTTTGAGGTTCAGGCAAACATGCAATTTGTTCCAACCGGAACCAAAATCATCATTTAAGGTGGTACTCGTAGCAGAGCAGGTAAATTCGTGCCTTGTAAATGTGAAATAACCGAATTCATTTCATCATCAATTTCGAATAAATTATCGGTGGATAAAATTGTTAGCAATGAATCATTGTCAGAATCTTGGTTGATATCGTCGCGATTTATTTTTAAACATGGTAAATTTATAGTGGGATTTATATGGGAATGTGTCTTTAACGGGCGCTTGTTATTCCCCGTTACCCAGTCCATAGTAAATAAAAACTGCCATCCAGCCTTGGGGATATTCAACTTCACAGAAAAATCCCAAAATGACTATATCCGGGTGCAGCTATAATTACATTTACATTTTTTTTGTTTTTATCAAATGAATTAATGTAAATTATCTTAATTTTTCTGGTACGCGACACGCACCAGGCTCAATTTTATTTATGTTTAAACCGAATAACCTGAGGTAGTTGAATAAAATGTAATAACATATTTTTCTCCGTATTTTGCAATTATTAAAATGGGAACATTCTTAACTGGGTGAAAACTGGAATTCAGTTAATAAGCGTAAAAATACATTTTTGTTACGTGTGTAATTCAATATCCAGGTAGTCTGGGTCCCAGGTCACTCGGGCGTCATGGGGAACTGCAGGGCAGATAAACTTGCTAGGCATGATACGACTCTCCAGCTGCAACCGGAAAGGGCAAGTCTGGGGAGGCCTATCATAGCGCTGAGACAAGCACTTGGGAAGCAGGCGCTATCCTCAGCGGGGGAAAGGTGGTCTAACACCCGCACCTGTAGAGTTGCAAGACAAGTTTGGCCAAAGCTGGACTTGGGGCACACTAGGGCATTAATATCCTTACGCAGACGTGAATTAAGCACGGTCGTAGGAATTCTCACGGGACACTGCCTTTTTGGAGAACATGCAAGAAGGCTGGGTCTGGAGGCTAATGACTTCTGCAGAAGCTGCTTGGACGAAGAGGAGGAAGAGACGTTGGTCCACTTCCTTTGCTCGTGTCGAGCATTGGCTCTCAGAAGGCACAAACACTTAGGTAAGTTCAGGATGGATTGCCTCTCGGATCTCGAAAACATTAAAGTGCGGGACGTCTTACGCTACATAAGTAGCTCGAAATGGTTCCAATAGGGGTGAAAGGGGATACATCCTGTACTTGTTATTCCCCGTTACCCAGTCCATAGTAAATAAATACTGCTATCCAGCCTTGGGGATATTCAACTTCACAGAAAAATCCCAAAATGACTATATCCGGGTGCAGCTATAATTACATTTACATTTTTTTTGTTTTTATCAAATGAATTAATGTAAATTATCTTAATTTTTCTGGTACGCGACACGCACCAGGCTCAATTTTATTTATGTTTAAACCGAATAACCTGAGGTAGTTGAATAAAATGTAATAACATATTTTTCTCCGTATTTTGCAATTATTCAAATGGGAACATTCTTAACTGGGTGAAAACTGGAATTCAGTTAATAAGCGTAAAAATACATTTTTGTTACGTGTGTAATTCAATATCCAGGTAGTCTGGGTCCCAGGTCACTCGAACGTCATGGGGAACTGCAGGGCAGATGAACTTGCTAGGCATGGTACGACTCTCCAGCTGCAACCGGAAAGGGCAAGTCTGGGGAGGCCTATCACAGCGCTGAGACAAGCACTTGGGAAGCAGGCGCTATCCTCAGCGGGGGAAAGGTGGTCTAACACCCGCACCTGTAGAGTTGCAAGCCAAGTTTGGCCAAAGCTGGACTTGGGGCACACTAGGGCATTAATATCCTTACGCAGACGTGAATTAAGCACGGTCGTAGGAATTCTCACGGGACACTGCCTTTTTGGAGAACATGCAAGAAGGCTGGGTCTGGAGGCTAATGACTTCTGCAGAAGCTGCTTGGACGAAGAGGAGGAAGAGACGTTGGTCCACTTCCTTTGCTCGTGTCGAGCATTGGCTCTCAGAAGGCACAAACACTTAGGTAAGTTCAGGATGGATTGCCTCTCGGATCTCGAAAACATTAAAGTGCGGGACGTCTTACGCTACATAAGTAGCTCGAAATGGTTCCCATAGGGGTGAAAGGGGATACATCCTGTGGTATCACAATGGACCGTCACCGGTCTAAGTGTGCGTAAGCAGCCACTCCAACCTAACCTAGCCTAACCTACGTGTGTACATTTTTGTTATTGAGATAATTCAATGTGTCCAATTTTGGCATTAATGCACTTATATTTAGAAACTAACAATAAGTTTGGAGGGGGCAATAATGCAATTTTTAGTTGAGGTAATCAACCAAAAATTGTATAAAAACCGCCGCCGACAACTTAAAGTTGGGAGAGTTTTGTTTTATATTCAGAAGGAGGAGTTTTGCCGTCAGTCAACAGCAGTTTTTTTCTGAACCACCGTGCGCTAGCAGTGACAAAGCCAAGAATATAAAAATAAATTTTTTTTTTTTTTAAACTGTTCAACGTTTTTTGCATAAAAGAACAATCTTGTCTTTATTCAACAAATCAACAGTAACAGAGTTATTTTTTTCGGTAAATATAAAGCTAACAGAATATGCATCATACTAACTAAAAGGTCACCGCTTGTTGGGTGTCTGTGGAGTATCTCATAAGGGACGGGAGACCACATATTTCTTCCCTCTAATACGACTTTATCTAGATCTTAAGGGGAGCTACAAAAATCCCACGACCACCTTCCTCTACCTGACTTGAGTACCGGGATTAAGTCGTAGTAGCACCCCCTTCCCCTAAAGATATTTTTGTAATTGTGAGATGCAGGTCTAACCTGAATCTTGCTCGAATGTTACGTTTGAAATCCAGTCGAATGTTTTGTCGCCTGGATGCTTTGCAGCTTTCTACCGCACACTTAATTCGAATTTTACAAAAACTTATTTCAAAGACTTTAATAGTCATCTGTTGTTTACAGCTGTGATCACAAACCTGAAACAAGCTCTAAAAAATCAGGCGGTGGTTTAATCATAGCCGTGCATTCTAAACTAGTGAGTTGTCCAGTAACATTAGTCCCATCAAGAGTTGAGCAGATTTGTTTGAAGACCGAACAAAACAGTAATTATTATGCAGCATGCGGCTATTCGATTAAAGAAGTTATAAATAGATCAAATTCATTTGGTTTGGTTCTTGTACTTGCTGACTTTAATCTTCCGAATATCATCTGGAAACAATATAAAGAAACTTCCAAACAATATAAAGTCAGATGCCGAATCATTGTCATGTTCATTGACGGATCGCTTGGTTATAATTTAAAGCAAATTAACTCCATTTCTGATAATCTGGGGGGGGGTTTTTAGATCTTCACCAATGAAGTAGATGCATTTAAAGTAACTGGTCTGCATGTTTACTTGGAAGTAGTGAATTGGGATGAGATTCTAAATGCAAACGATATGAATGAAAATGTCGACAAATTGTATGAGATCTTACTGCAAGGCCTTAAACACCATGTGCCGATTTAAAACCAATCACAAAGTATTCACCCCAATCGTTCGATGATCGGCTTATAAATCTAAAAAATCGTAAATGTAAGGCCTATACTAAAATGAAGAATTCAAGTTTGGAAACAGACAAGTTGACCTTTTCACAAGTCTTATTTGGCTGGCATCCAAGAAAAAATTAGAACAAATCCAAAACAGTTTTGGAAATAGTTTAGGTCTAAACGTGAAATCGAGGGGGACCCTGCCAATATGACCTTCAACAATATCAGCACCTCAAACGCCAAAGAGATAGCGGACATTTTTGCTGCATTTTTTAATCTGTTTATCGATCAACCGCCCGAACTGATTACATCGATAAAACAAGCAATATCAATATATCAATCACTCCTCCAGTCATATCCGACGAAGACATTCCATCTGTTTTGAGGGTTTTTTAGATGAATGTTGCCGGATTATGTACCCTCATCCGTAAATCCGTTGTACAAACTGTTCAATCATTCCTTAACCACTACTGTGTTTTCCGAAAAATGGAAAATCTCAAAAATAACTTCAATCTTTAAATCAGCGGAATACCAAATTGATCATCAATTCCTAAATTATTTAGATAGTTGTATGCAACGCTTTAAAATCAACACTAATACGTCATATATCTGTCAACTAGGATGGTTTTATGGCTGGTAGGTCTACATCTACTAACCTGGTTCAATTCACTAGCCAAGTAATAAGGGAGATAGCAAAACATCATCAAGTAGACGTAGCTTATACGGATTTCATTAAGTCATCATAAAGCACTCCAAATTCTTGAATTTGGATTTTCATTAGAATACATTAATTGGTTCAAGTCATACTTAACAAACCGTCTACAATATGTAATAATTGGCAATAAAAATCCATCGTTAGCAAAGTGACATCTGGTGTTACTCGAGCTGCTTTTATCGGAAACCACATAACCTCCTTGGTTCCAAGCAGGACAATGGGTAATCACCGATTTTTGGCGCTAGACCATCATTCCACCAATTATGGCTATTACAACCCTATCAATAGATTAGTAAAATCATTCAATAACGTAAAGGATCAATTTCGATTTTAATCTACCAAAAAACAATATCAAAATAAAATTTGAAAACTTATTTTTAAATTTTGACTTAATTTTATTATTTTCTAAATTTCTGTTTTGTTTTATATTAATTTTTAATTTTAATAATTGGTTATTATTTTTTGTTATGAAATCATACACTCCCGCCGCCATTGGGAGGGGTGCAGCTATGCAGATGATTTTACCGCATTTGAATTGCATGTATGTATGTACCATATGTACCATATATTAAGGGCAGCTATTGTATTTTATGCGGTTTCTTGTATTTTGGCTATTTTAAACTAGACTGTGGTGCTTTGGGTTAAAGGAATAAGCTTAGAAAAAATATTCGGTACATAAAAATGAAATCACTGTCGCGGACCACAAATTTGCTCTGAATAATATATCCCTTTATATTTTAATCTCTGCTAGTAGTTACCACCAGTTAACTATACACACAAATCATCATAAAAAATCGATTACTATTTAGAACGGTAACTGGACAATACCAAACTGTTAACAGGACATCCCAGCAAATTCGAAAAGATGTAACAACATAATTTTAAAAGGTTCTTTATTTGTATTTCCTGTTCAGAAAAAAAAAGTGTTTTGCTCTACCAAAAGGCAATACTATTTTAAGCCGTGCTGTTTGTGGATTTTTAATGAACGAGGTTTTTCATGAAAACGACAGGGAGTCAAGCTGTTAGTTGTTTTTTTTTAAATTATTTTCTAAGCCAATGAAAATTATATACAAATCCTAATAGAGTAATAGAGTAAATAATTAATCTGGCGACTATTTTGAAGAATTCATTTATTGTAGAATTTAATTCAACCATATTATAAAATTAAATTATTACAATACCTTAAATTCACATTCTAATGATGCAAGACATTTCCATTTATGCATCATTTCAAATAATTCCAATCAAAATTCCACAATGAGTCTAAAGGCATAAAATCAAATAACTGATATCAATTTTTATGGTGGAAGGGAGGTAAAATCTATCTACGGAAAACGAAGGATTCACGTGCGCATCATATTTCCTCATTTAATGATATTACTCTATTACAAAGTGGTTTTCTTGGGACGGAGTTCCTATTTACTGTATAAATACAAATATTTGTACCGGATAAAAATCTGTATAAACCCCAACGGAAACTTTTAATAAAATTACACGTACTATAATCTTACAAATCACCAACTATATTTTATTTTATAATTAAGAATACATATTGCACGATATCTCACAACGAATAGACGGTCGACCAAAACCATAAACGAAAATTAAATGTATAACAAAAATAAATGCAATAATCAATAAATAAACTAATTAAACAACTAATTAAACCCCATCATCATGTGCCATTTATGCCATTATTTTTTCACAGTAAGAAAATATAACTTTTCTAAGTTTGACGAACCCACTTGTATTAATTCAGCAATCTTCTTCGTTAATTTGAAAGCCTTGCCAAAAGCCGTTACTTCATCTTTCTAGTTTAAATTTGTATCACAAATCTCTTCTTGGATAAATGGGTAAATGGGAATTATTTACCAAATTCTTCTCTCGGAAAAATGTCTACTAAAGGAATTTTTATCTAAAAAGGGAATGAAACTAAGGTTTGTCAATTCTCAACAAGGTAAAACCAACTCTAAAGATTTATTTTGTGAGTTAGATTCTTTGGAGGCATACTAGCAACTTGTTAAAGGAAACAGAAAGTTTCCAGATGAAAATAAGTCGATAATGCAGATTACGTTATTTACACTTAAGCCGAAAATAAAAACTATTGTGGTTTTCAGCCGAAATTTAACAAGATACATAGAATGCATTAAAATCTTTTGTCAATAGTGGTGGAAAACTTTGTTCCTAGGCTGCCTGGTGGCACCTTAAAACTGAGCGGAATTTTGATGTGAATACCGCCGCTATTGAAATGTAGGAAAAAGGAGAATTAGAAAATTTGGTTTGTTTCTTGATATTTATATAAATACGTAAAAATCTCTGCATAAAATACTTTTTGGGCTCCGTGAATTTTTATCCATGCATTCTTAGTAATTTTCATTAAATCAATGCAATCGATCGGCAGTAATAACTAAATTTTCTAATAATTTTTGGAAAATCGAATTTTTCCAGATTTCCTACGGTAAACTTTAACTTAATGGTTTTCCTACGACATCTATTAGCAAATTTCATCAAAGCAATCCATCTCCAGACCTAACACTCTGGTGGCTGACTTTATACCAATTTTAAATATTTTTATTTTTTGGCTGGTATAACACAATCTTCATTATCGATTTGTTATTTTCGGCTGGAAATTTTCAGTTGACATTAACATGGTCCTACCGGAAAATTTTCGGCTAACTTTTGTCATATTTGCAGCAACGGAAAAGTGAACCATTCAACCTCACTCTTGACAGAAATTGTTGTGTAGGCCAACTTAAAGTCTTGGGTTACATTTCCAACTATTCATTCCCCAATAAGGTTTTCGCATATATGTACTACATACCGTTAAATATGTCAACGCTTTATGAAAGATCTTTATCATCACGATGGACTACTGGTGACCCCTCGGAAATTCACAATTCTGAATATTTTGGACATGATTATGATGTTTATAGATGTGATCGCAAACTTAAAATAAGCTCTAAAAAATCGGATGGTGGCGAAATCATAGCAGTGTATTCTAAACTAAAGAGTGTTTCAGTAACATTAGTCCGACCAAGAGTTGAGCAGATTTGAGTAAACATTAAAATCAACCAGGATAAACAGATACATATTTATCTAAATACAATTCATTCGATTTAGTTATTGTGCTAGGTGCCTTTAATCTTCTAAATATCATCTGAAATTTTGACTTTGAGTAGAGTTCCATTCTCCAATACAATTTAAAAAAAGAGGCAGAATATTTATTCGACGTTGCCTTGCTTCGTTGTAATTTAAACCTAATTAACAACATTATTAACAACCCGGAGAGGTTTTTAGTGTTTGACTCCAATGAAGTAGATGCGTTTAAATAACTGAGTTACTTAATCCATATACATGAGTCTTTGGATGACTGAAAGCCAAAATCAGAACACCTGCAACAAATCAAACACAGTTTTAAAAAAAGAAATCAAACTGGTCTGCAAGTTTATTTAGAAGCAGTGAATTGGGATTAGATTCTTTGGCATCATAATCCAATGCTTTGAACTCAATGTGCCTATTTACAACATAGCACCAAGTATTATCCTCCATAGTTCAACGGATGACTTATAAATCTAAAAAGTGAAAAATGTAAGGCAATGATGAGAAGTTTGGACTGTTTCCACAAGGTATCCTTTTAACAATACAGCGAGGAACAGATTCAAAATAATTTTAGAAAAACTTTAGGGCTATACGTAAAATGAAGGGATACCCTCCCAATATAACTTGCAACAATATTAGGTCCTCGAACACCTAAGAGATAGCGGGCCAAACGTCAAAGCTGGGGTACATTTTACGAGAGACTCATTTTGATACAAAAATCAATGTCCTTTGTTCCTCAATAATCTCATATTGGACTCTGGATTTACAGCCTTGGTCAAAAATATAAAGCACCCCTATCTATTAGCATTATATATTAATATTATGTCTTTCTAAACAATGGGTGTTAACGAACGCGTCATCCCACCGAATGCGACCCTTAATTATTGAAAATCACCAATTTTTGTTTTGTTTTAGGTTCTTAACAAGAAGTTGTAGCGACGTAAAATTTTTTTATTTTAGTTTTGTATTTGATCGTGTGCAGTCTTCACATAAAGTGTTTTAAATCAAAAAGAGTTTTCGTAAGTTTTTTGAGAAAAAAAGTGTGTTTGTGATAATTATGCCTAAAGCGTGCCAACTCAGTGAAGGAATAAGGGCACAAATTGTGTTGTTGGATTCCCAGGGTGTAAGCCAAATTAAAATATCCCAAAAATTAAAATGCTCTCGTGGAGCAGTTCAATCTACATTGAAAAGGGTTAAAGAGACCGGGGACTATGCCTATAAACTACGCTCAGGCAGAAATCGTATCACTTCGGTAAGAGACGATCGACAAATTGTGCGAAAATCTCTCAAAAACCGAAGAAAAACATCTGCTGAGATAGCTGCAGAGCATTTAACAGAACAAGAAGTTCACATTTCGGCACGGACAGTTAGAAGAAGGCTCCTGCAAGCTGGATTGAAAGGTTGTAAAGCAAGAAAATAACCTTTGCTCTCACTTACCAACATAAAAAGTCGCTTGAGATGGGCTCGAGAACACAAACATTGGAATGACGTGGATTGGGCGAGAGTTGTTTGGTCCGATGAATCTACTTTTGAGGTAAATATAAAAAATAAATATTAAAAAATAATTAGTCAAAAAAAAATAAATAAAAAATTGTGCTATGTATTTTAAAAGAATTAATAGAGAAATTTATGTTAAATTTGATGGAATTCTTATAGATTTTTGGAACTCCTGGCGCAACCATCGTAAGAAGAAGAGTCGGGGAAGCATACAATCCTGATTGTATAGTGCCTACCGTAAAGCATGGAGGGGGTAAACTGATGGTGTGGGGTTGTATGGCATCATCAGGGGTGGGAAAACTGTTGTTTTGTGAGGGTCCGATGAACAGTACCAACTATGTTACCGTCCTCGAGGCTGCATTGAATGCCTCAATTCGGCAAATCTTTGGGGAAACGGATAGTTCTTCGATAATTTATCAACAGGATAATGCCCCCTGCCATACTTTCCGCGTTACGATGAGTTGGTTTCGAAAAAAACAAATTCGAGTCATGGACTGGCCCGCCCAGTCACCAGACCTAAATCCCATTGAAAATTTGTGGTCAATTTAAAAAAAAAATCAAGGATCGCAGTGTGACTTCAAAGGAGGACCTCAAACGTGCGCTGACAGAGGAATGGAAAAATATATCGAGAAATACCTGCGAAAAATTAGTACGGTCGATGAATAAAAGAGTCCTGGCTGTCATCAAAGCCAAAGGAGGACCTACAAAATACTAAAATAAATAAAATATAAAAAGTATTTCCTAAAAATATTGAGTTTTAATTTTTGTCTTCATTCGTTTTGTAGATACTGCAATTTGGGAGGGGTGCTTTATAATTTTGGCCAAGTCTGTATATTGTTTTCATTGATCATGTAACTGGGCTCACAAAAAACTTAAATGTTCTCATATTTGAACAAATGCGTGACACTGATAGCCTGCAAGAGGAGGGTCAATAGACTTAGTGAGTCGTCTGATCATTTCTTCATTGTGAAAGTGTTTAAACATTAAAGAGCAATGAAGTTCGAAGGGTACTGACTTAGGATTGCTGATTTGGGAGTCACCTCCGTCGAAAACTTCAGATTCAACAGGCATATCGACAACTGAATTGCTAAAGAGAAACTAACTATTTGACTCCACATTTGGCTTTGTCAAACGATGAACTGGGAAATTCAGTGATATACAAACTGTCAGAATTCAGTGATATATCATCATACACCATATTCGCTTATATATGATCTCAATTGAAATATGCACACCAAAACACACGGTTTAGGGTAATAATTTACCTTACTCATAAATGTCTAAAGTTCATCAATATTATTCAAGTACTAGTACGTGGAAACTTCCTTCAGTAGACTTTAGTACTGGAATATTCCAAATGGGATATTTATCGACAACGACAACTTCCTTAGTTTTGTCGTCCAGCTAAAGTAACAAGTACACATTAACTTGTGGAGTAGTTCCACCGCCTGAGGGGTATGTAGTATAGTTCAAACTCTTCACCACGGGTAGAACTGAAGTTGCCCAGACGTAGAAACCGCCTTCAACATTCCGTCGACCACCGTTCGATTGACTTCTTCGTTCACTGCTTCCCTTTAGGTTAACGGGATGGGGCGAGCTTTGCAAACCATCCGATTTCAACTTGAGACAGGCTTTGTATGTCGAACAACATCTCAATTTGTTTACAAAAACATTCAGATTTTTAAGGTTAGGTCGACTGCTCTTTTCTTCACTTCCGAATTTGTCGAGTCCCAAACAACCAAAAACATCCCCCATGTCTGAATGAAAATCCAATATAAAATTAAAAAATTTGTATAAATTCAACCTTTAAAGTGTCACATCTGGAAAGTATTTCAATTAGTTTGCCTAGTCAACAATTATCCCTAGAAATATTATCAGGGCAAGTTCCTTGTAGGGAGCCCGGGAAAGTTCGTTTCTATTAAAAGCTCATATACAATTTAAAAATGTGTATGACACTTTAAAGGTTGAATTTATACAAATTTTTACATTTTATATTTGACTTTTCTGATGAAAATTAAAGTATAATTCCTAAGGTAAACAGTGACAATCCAAAATGAGCCTTTATTCAGTCGAAATATCACTTCATGACCAGTCTCTAGGTTGTTTAAAATATGTTTCATCAAAATATTTTATTTTAAATAGTTTTCGGCTGAAATATGTCAGCTGGTTATTTTCGGCTGATATAGCCAAGACACTATCTGCATTACCGACATTTTATATCTTTCGTCTGAAAATTTTCGGTTAACTTTAACAATGTGTTTGTTTGGTGGTTTGGCGTCTATTGGAGGGGGGGGCAGCCTAACCTTCCAGTAGGGTGCGCATCACGTGAGCTGTTCAAGTCTTGTCATTAGGCAGCTGCGTGATGGGTACAATCGTGTAAGGGGTAAGCTGTTCACAATTCGCAAGTGTACGTGCTACCTCCTCGTGGCAACCACTGGTAACTACCACTGGCACATTTTTGGCCATTTGGCACAGGCTAAGGTACGGCGCTAAACCTTGACAAAAAACCCTAATCTAAGGTGGAACAGCATATGCCGATAGATGAATGGCTGATAGGTTAATCAGTCCAAAATATGCGGACTCTGGATACCAGGCACACTCCAGTTTTATTTAGCCTTCCTGTAGTAAAGCTGGGTGACCTACAGGCGATTTTCAATTCCCAGCAACTCGTAAGAGTAAAATCAAACGGAATACGTGGCAGGAGTAGGACGGGAGTGGGAGAACCCTCTCGAAGTCCTTGGCTCCAATGCTACCGTCTTTCTAGCGGAACAACATTCTGTAGTAAACATCTAGGAGGGAGAGCAAAAAGCCCAGATAGTATGTACGTACCGGGAGGCAGTATTGTCAGGATCATTACGAACCTGAATATTGCCTGGACGAATAATAATTAAGCAGGGTCCAGCACAATAGGTCTTTTAGGTCGCAGTGCAAGGTGGCTGATCGCCCGCATGGCCCTCCAATAATAATAATAAAATAATAATAACAAGGTGTTTTTTGACTCGCGTTGAATTGAGGATTAAATTGGACATTAAGTTCGGGGTTAAGTTGAGGGTTGAGTCGGGGATCGAGTTAGAAGTTGAGTTAGGATTCAGTTGAGTTCACAGATATATGGGTTGACGGTTGATTTGGTGATTTGAGGATTGTTTTGTGATTAAGTTGGAGGTCGAGTTGTAAATTGAATTGGAAGTTCAGTTAATTTTCAGGACCTAAGTTTTTTTCACTTCGTGAGTTTTCATTCCTTTATGTGTATTTTAAAGTTATATTCTTCCATCATCACGTAGCTGCTTTTATGAGAACAATTCCAAAAAATTCAGATAGAACATTTGAATTTTCGTTTGATCTATACATTTCGACTCGAAATGTTTACCCTTGAAAGAAGAGAGAGGACGAAGTTATCATAGACATTAAGGCAACGGTGGCTTCACTGATAACCACGCTTCTTCTTGCCTTTTAATAATTTTAATTAATTACATGGCAATTATACCAAACTAAGCACGAATGTTGTAAATAAGAAAATGAATCGAGAGTGTCAGAAAAATATTCTTTTCTATAAAATTATAATATTTAAACTACCATTTCTCACGGCAAACGGATTTCTATAACCATAAACATAATTCATCAATTCAATACACGAAAAATATTCTTTTATCATTGAATATGTGTGTCGTATACACGAAGACTAAACCGCCATAAAAATGATATCAAAATATCGAAAACGGAACAATAGAATAATTCAATCACTTTAGCTGATCTATTAGGATTGATAATATTGTGTAAAATGCGTTTTCGTATTATATACGATCGACAATGCGTGACACTTATCGATACCACTTATCTAAAATTATTTCACACAATTAGAATTAGACATTAATTTATTTATGTATATTTTCAATTTCTTTGTCGTCCTTTTAATTTCTCCTTAATGTCGGCACCACTTTCATTTATACAAATATGTGGGAGACCAAACACTAATTTGAAAATAAATTGAATATATAAAGCTTGTCTTTATACACAAAACAAAACAATAACGACAACAACAACAAAGCTTTACATTTTCTTTTATGATTACACAAATTTCGACAATACAAATGATAGTTACATATAAATGTGAAGTGTCTCGGTGATGAGGTGAGTTAACCAATCAAATTTTCCATCTCTCTATATTTGTACGAATCAACTGCTTGTATATGTCGACAATATAATTAATGGTTATAGTTTTATTTTAACATATTTCGTGTTCATCAGCATACAAAACGTGCCCTTCGTTTTAATCAATCGTTTTGTATCTAGTTCTAGATTGATTCGTTAATTAAACAAAAAAAAAAAAATCAGAACAATTTCGATTTATTGTTCACGCGAATACCTTTCGTTCGATTTCACTCAGAATGATTAATAACCGCCATTTTTTCTACTCATCATTTATCTCGTTCACCTGTAGTATGATGCTTAAAACTACGTTTACATTCATCAAAATAATTTAGGAACAAAAAAAAAATGGTTCATTATATATTATGGTTGTCACATGCAATCAACATCATCGTCTTCAAACAGACACAACATAACGTTCATTAGCTAATTACATAGCTACACCGAAAACCCTAACTAAAATTGGTGACGATGTACATTTTATATTACATATTGGACAAATAGAGACATAACCATATACCGTACAGTATGTAGTTAAAGGCAAAATAAAAATCAATCGAAATTTCCGATTATTACAAAACATTTATATTTCGATTTATCAGTATAGTCGTCGTCATACAATATAATCAGAAATATTTGAAAACGAGAGTACATCAGAAGAGAGGTAAGTAAAAAAGCGTATACGGTAACCGTTTCGAAATAGAATTAAACATTTTATTATTAACTACACACTAAACATTTTTTTTGTACATACATACATTACAGTTTTGTTTCCACTGTACTTAAACTAAATAAATGACTACATATTATTACTATTACTACGATTATTTTTGTTATAAGTATTGAGGATTATTGTTATATTTTTCAAATTACCCACTTCAAAGCACAATGAAAGCATTTTCTGTTGTATATTGGGTTTTTTTCTGTACAAATACAACTGGTGTTTATTTCAAATAAAGGAATAAAAAATTATGGGGCGCATTTATTACGTATTATGGACATGATAGCAATGGTGGTGCCTATGGATTGGAAGTAGTCTTAATGAACAATAATAAAAAAAATTGAGCACTTTGTAATGACGTTTGCAATATCAACGACGTTCCACTTGATTTTACCGGAAACAATTTTCCTATATGGTTATAGTCATGCCCTCGTAACTTAGGAATTTGGAATTAGAATACGTGTTGTTTAGATTGTTCTAGCGGAAAAAAGCAAACGAAATTATAAAAGGGTTCACCCATTATATCAAAATTGTTAAGAAAGTGTCCAGACGGTTTGGGAAGGGGAAATGGGTAACAGGATGGAGTAAACTGGTAATTTTATCGTTAGATGTGTGCGTCTTATTTTGTACAGTTGGGGAGTTTACTAATAATGCATTTTACAACATGAATATATAATTGCAAGAAAGGAAAGAGGAGATACAACAAAGAAGACTCGTTCCACATTTTCTTTATTTTCACCTACAATAATACTTATAACTTTTTCGGTTACATTAAATAATTTTTAAGGACTCCAAAACATCGATTGGAAAAATGTCGTGTCCGTCCTTCCGTCCTTCCAGTTATCCATTTTTATTATTTTTGTTTTCCCTCCCATTCTCAAAAATATTGATAGTTTTTGCCGAAATTTTAGTAATAAGCAGTTTCTTTTAACTTTTAACTCCATTCGAGTGTAACATAGAGGAGGTTGCAGTGGAAGAGAAAACTACCAAACAGATTTTCTCAAAAACGGGACCGACGATCTTTTTGGTATGTCAATGATAAAATTGGCAATTCATCATCTATCTGTTCACAAAATTTGAAGACGATTGAAGCATTGCGCGAGGGGTCATTTTAACAAAAAATCCCCGAAAAATCTCCCGAACTAACCGCCGCAGCTTTAACCACTGCGCCATTTGGTCGATACTTAATAATTTTGTCTTTTTTATTTTTTATTTCAATACCAAATTAAAAACAATAAGACAATTACCAACCAAATATTTTGTTTTATTTTCCACGTAGGAACTACGTACCTACTATTCGGTAACACTGGCGCATTGATGGAATAAATTATCAGTTTAGTCATCATTTATTAAGTGGTGCATTACATACCACTATATCATCCCCTTTTAAATGGGAATCCCCTTCAAATGCGAAAATTAATAAGGAGATAAGGTCCTTCGTATTGGCGGTTTGAGGCCCCGTTCGTACTCTATCAATTCGAACGAAAACATGCTTGCAATTTTCAAAATTTTTTGGTATAGATTCAGATGGATTGGACGCCTTGCGAGTATCAACTGGTATTAAGCTATGCATATTTGCACGAAATTTATCTGCAAAGAGGGATGTGAAGTTTATCCTATATTTATCCTAAAAATACAAAAACAACAAATTGTTTGCTACCTAGTATGTGTGAAAATGTAACATTTAGGCGTTTTTCAGAAACCTACGATATAACTATATAAAAGTTTAATTGCAAATAATATATTTAATATATTGTTATAAATATATTAAATATATTAAAAGTTTAAGATAAATTAAAATGATGAAATGAAAATGGCATAATACTAAACGCATTTATAGGTATTACTCATCGGATTCCTTTATTGGGTGATAAGATGTAGGCCTAATTGAACTACTGACCAAGTTTTAGAATTTTGACTTGGATTTCAGATACCCAAATAGAGATCAATATATAGGGACCACACAACGTTCCTCAAGTTGGCGAACTATTTGACGTAATACACGCATTTATAGGCACTGCTCATCGGATTCCTTTATTTGGTGACAAGAGGCGTGTTCGTTTCAACTGAAGAGTATAACTCTTCACTTCAGATATTGAGTTACTCTTCACTTAATTAAGCTACTGAAGAGAAGAAACTGTTCGATTGGCACTCAGATAAATGTCAAAAATAAAATTGACGCCTAGCGTGTGTTACACTATATGTGTTTTAAATTTAAAATAAAAATAAAAATTTCTGTTTACAATAAAAATAAATAATAAATAAATAAATTTATAACAGTAATAATTTCAATATGACGCATTCAAATGGAATAACTAAAGACGTGATGGTACAAAAAAAAATATTTAAAGTCTGTGTTACATATTCATCAGCATATTCTTATGTAGCTTACGAAAACATCAAGAAAGTTTATCGAGTGATAGTGATAGTGAGGAAGAAAATAGTATAAATTATTCATATCATCATTGAGTAAAGGGGGACTATGAAATTACGGTACAGGCGTATACCGACATAGAATTTAAGTAAATTTACGCTTAGATAAGTCATCTGTTAATTCTCTTATGAGTAAGTAGAATCATAACTGAATTATTTTATAAAGTTATCTCTAATTCTACCTTTTTAAATACATATATAGTTTTTTTGGAGCCGTTTATGATTCAAACTAAATCTGCGCAGACTGGAGGAAAATTGATGGTTCCTAAAAAGGAAAAGGTTCTTATATCCATTTATTATTTGGCGAATCACTACAGTTTGCGACTGGTTGCCAATTTATTTGAAATCTCAAAAACTACAGCCCATGAGATAGTAAATTATGTGCCAGATTTAATTTATACTCATTCACCCAAATTCATTAAATGAACAATGAACAATTATTTTTTAATAAAGGTGGTTTAAAAAATTATTTTCGGCTGTATTGATCGCTCCCATATTCCAATTCTCAATTTAAATGCGAATAATGACTACATCAACAGGAAAGGCTATTCCTGCATTTTGTTGCAAGGAGTAGTAAATATTAAAATGGAATTTATTGATATTCATTGCGGTGAGCCGGGGTCTGTGCACGACTCCAGATTGAAAAAAAAATCTAGTTTATATAGAATTTTGCAAGAAGATCCAGCGAAGATTTATATGGTGGTTTTCTCCTAGGAAAAAATGCCTATATGTCACAGGACTGGGTGATACCACCATTTAAAGATAATGGAACTTTAACCACACAGGAATGCCGATTGAACTTCGTACATTCATCTTTAAGAGTATGAATTGAAAATGCATTTGGAATGCTCAAGGGAAGATTCCGGCGATTAAGAGAATTTCAAAATATAAGCAAAAATTTTATTATAAAAGCTACTATATGTGCCATTGTACTCCATAAAATATGTATAGCACAGAATGATGAAATCGAAATGATGACTGAAATTCGAAATCAGCAGCAGTATTTTGAACCAGAAGACATAAAAGCATGCATAATTTAGTTTATTTCATGGGTATTTCAGAATATAATAAATTTTTGTACAAAAATAATTCAGTCTTCCAATATTTCATTTCTTTTATCATATTATTTGTTTAATTGAATAAATTTCGATAACAAATACTAAACTTTCAATAGAATTAATCTATGTCAATTAAAATTCAGAATTAATTCTAATTTGTCTTTTTCAATTTGTAAAAATTCTTCCTCCCGCTTATCCCTCCTTTCCATTGTTTCCTTTTTCAACTTATAATATTCGTCTTTCGAACTTAGCCGCTTTCTTTTATTTGTTGGTTGAGGTTCAGGCTCAAGATTTTCGTTGTTTTTTTTTAACATTTTTAATGTTTCGCTGGATGGAGTTGAGACCTACACCGTATTCAGCATTGCTATCCTTTTGACCTAATGTTGCGTCAATATGATCATAAAATTGGAAACGAATTGGCCGACGTCCAGTTCTGTTTGTTATCCTTGCAACATTTAAGGACATCATTTGCAAATTGTTCCATTTATTGGAGCAATCAGTGGTTGATTTCTGAAAGCAGAATATTTATGATTAAGAATGGTAAGCATTTTACTCACTATCACACCAAGTACCTCCAAATGCGTCAAAACCATTGCCCAAGCATGCTTGCGTTATTTTACATGATTGAAGTTGTCTCTATACTGTTCATACGTGTCAATCAGCTCCAATGTCTCCGCTTTGGTCCACGTAGAAAATTTACTGTAAAAATGTTAAGCGGCAGTTTTAATGTAAAACAACACATGCATCTATATTGTCTTATATGAACAAAATAGCCATACTCAATCAAGTCATCGTTTTCCTCTATATTCTCAATTTTTTAAAATATATTATTTGTCAGAAAATCGATTTGTGGTACCAGACAGTTTGCCGAAAATTTTGGGGTAAAGGTCATTGAACCGACAGTATGGTTTTACCTTTCCAAGTTTGATCCTCATACTAATGAAAATGATATATCTATTATGGCTAAAACATGCTTGGAGGTTGAGGACTGCAAAATAATAAAACTTATTCCCAAAGAACGCAACATTGAATCGCTGGAGTTTGTTTGCTACAAATTGGGCATAAAAGCAGATTTACGGGTAAAGGCTCTTGATCCAAATACTTGGCCGACTGGTGTACACATTCGGGAATTTAGTATTACAAATTTTTGTTCTATAAAATTTGGCCATTTAAATGTCCGTAGTTTGGTTAAACATTTTAATGAAATTACTATTCTGTTAGAGTTATACAAATTTGATTTTCTTGCTTTAACTGAAACTCTTCTTAACAGCAAAATTACAAACAAGTCGCTCCTTATCAATAATTATAAACTAATACGTTTTGATCGTATTAATAATAAGCGATGGGGTGGTGTTGGTATTTATTTTAGGTCTACTTTGAGGGTTAGTAAATTGTTCTCGGGTGCCTTTGTTAAGGTTGAAGTTTTGGCGTCTGAGCTTGTCGGGCGATTTGGTAAAATTCTTATTTTGGTTATTTATAACCCGCCTTCTGCTTGTACTGATGATATTAATAATTTACAAACAATTTTTTCTGAATATTTATCTCAGTATGAAAAAATTATTTGTTGTGGTGATTTAAACTTTAATATGTTGATTACCAATAAACTAAGTGCTTGCTTGAGTTTACATAATTTATTTTATTTACCTTTACAACCGACTAGATTGGATAAAAGCCTATTGGATTTGATAATTTTGTATGAGGCTGATAAGCATAATATTATTTCTTTTGGGCAGCTTGCTGTTCCTGCCATTTCTGATCATGACTTGATTTTTGCCTGCTATAAGTTCAGTCGTACCAGGGATAAAATTTCATATACGGTTGTTCCTGATTATAAAGCAATCAATCATGAGTATTTTGTAAATTGTTTCTTTTCGTTAGACTGGTCAAATCTTTATTTTTATCCTGATGTGAATGATATAGTTGAAGAATTGAATTCAAAATTCTTAAAATTAGATACTAATTGTGTGCCTCATAAAACGAGTATAAATAAATGTCCCACTGCTTCGTGGTTAAATGCACATATTTTGAATTTAATGCAAAGAAGAGATTTGGCTTACAAAAATATAAAAGATTTGGATCATTTAAATCTTTTAGAAATAAAACCAACAAATGCATAAATCAAGCTAAAAATATATTTTATTTTGGGAATTTGCACTTTGGGAATTGAGCAATTTGAAGAAACTAGGTATTTCATGTAAGTCGACTGAAGCAGTCATTGACTTTTCTGCTGATGAAATTTTGGTAGGTCAGTAAACTTAACGAATCTATAGGTGTTTTGCCTTTACCCGATTTGGATTTTATTAGTTCTGGTAGTTATGGGTTTGTTTTTGATTGTGTCGATGAACTTATGGTATTGAATGCAATTCGTACTGTTAAGTCTGATTCGATGGCATATGACATGGTAAACTTCAGAGTAATAAAATTATTTATTGATTTGTTTCTGTCCCAAATTACATTTATCATTAACCAGAGTTTGACCAAATCAGTATTTCCTAATTTGTGGAAAGTGGCATCGATTATTCCTCTACCTAAACAGGATGTAATTTCGAATATTTGTGACATTCGCCCGATTAGTATTTTGCCTGCCCTATCCAAGGTCCTGGAAAAAATTATACAACTTCAAATTCTTCAGCATCTCAATAGCTTTAATTATCTATTCTAGGTATAGTACTACTACTGCACTTGTACATATTGTTGATGATTTATCTGCTATTTTAGAAAAAGGTACATAATTCATTTGCAATTTTAGTCCTATTAGACTTTTCTAAAACGTTTGACTGTGTTAATCATATCCTTTTGCTTCAAAAGTTTAAGTTATATTATAATTTTTCAGATTCTGCTATTTTGTTGCTTGTTTCTTATTTGAGTAATCGTAAACAATTCGTAAAGCTTGGTGATGATCTTTCTGGTATAAGTAATGTAATTGCTGGGGTGCCTCAAGGATCAATTTTAGGCCCTTTACTTTTTTCCATTTATATAAATGACCTACCTTGGCATATTTTAAATTGCCGATTTCATCTTTATGCTGATGATTTGCAACTGTATATTGGTGGTGACTTGTTAAAATTGGGGGAAATCGTTATCCAACTTAATGCAGATCTTAGGAATATTTCGTCATGGGCCAAAAATAATTCACTTTCCATTAATCCAACTAAAAGTAAAGCTTTATTGCTCACTAGAAATAATTCGCATAATATTGCACCTGTGCTATTTTTGAACAATGATACAATCTCATTTGTTCCAACGGTTAATAACCTAGGATTACTATCGAATTCAAAACTTACTTGGAATGATCATGTAGGTTCTACGTGCCAGCGTATTAATTACGGTTTATATTCACTCAGACTAATAAAAAAGTTTTGTCCAGTTGACTTACGCATATATCTTGTGAAAAGTTTAATTATACCTATTTTCAGCTATTGTGATGTGATATTTTCTAATTGTGATAGTTCCTCAAAGCGGTTACTTTGAGGTTACGTTTAATAATTGTGTGAGATATGTTCATGACCTTAGAAAGTTTGATCATGTTTCCGAATTTAAAGATTCAATCCTTGGATGTGACTTGTTTGAGTTTTACTGTTATAGAACTGCTGTCTTTATTTTTCGGATAATTAAATCGGGTGTACCATTATACTTGCATTATAAATTACATTTTTCTATGTCATTGAGAACTAGGATCGTTAATTTGCTAGTTAGCAGAACTAATGTTTACAATAACTCTGGATTAATAAATGCGATATCACTTGGAACAGTTTGCCAACAGAATTAAAAAATATAAGTTCCATTAAAAGATTTTCAAAGGTTATGTTTAAATTAGTAACTTAAAATCAAAGTTCTTGTACATATTGTAATTAATTATGTATATACGTCCATTGTTGTACATATATTTGCTAATTATTGTTATATTGATATTGAAATATTTATTGTTAATTTTAAGTTATTTTCTGCTGCCATAAATATGTGTGATGTACAAAAGCCACGGTTTATACATTGAATAAAGCATTATTATTATTATTATTATTAATTTGTAAAATTGTTTTGATACCTATAGGTTTTGAATGATTTTTAATTAATATTTATAATTACCGATCACAACACTAACGGCATAAACAAAATTCAAAATGTCAAAACAAAAAATAAAAATAAATAAAAAACAAAAAAATCATCATCTGAGGTATCTACGCGAGCAAAATACCTCTTCAGTTAATTCAGTTGCTCAATTTTTAAATGAAGTGAAGAGTTGCGAGTCGAACAGTTTCTTCACTTCAGTTACTTCAGATGTAGCTACTACATCAGTTAATTCAGCTGAAACGAGCACGCCTAAGATGTGGGCCTAATTGAACTACTGACCAAGTTTTAGAATTTTGGCTTGGATTTCTGATATCCAAATAGAGATCAATATATAGGGACCACACATTATACCTCAAGTTGGCGAACTCTTTGACGTAATACTAAACGTATTTATAGGTATTTCTCATCGGATTCCTTTATTGGGTGACAAGATGTGGGCTTAGTTTAACTACTGACCAAGTTTTAGAATTTTGGCTTATACTTCTGATACCCAAATAAAGATCAATATATAGGGACCACCACTACTAAGTGTACACTACTAATTAAAACAAATAGAAAACTTGGCACCTTACATAACTTTGAAAAAAAATCTCGTTATTTTACAATCTGTTTTTGAATTCCTGGGATATATATTTTTTCTCGACGTACCTATATACTATAGTAACTGTTTTAAAACCAATTCCTACGAATTTCTTCTTTTATACTTTTTATTAATATAGCAATATTATTTATTTTAAAATTATTGGAATGATAAAAACAACGATTTTTTCTATTAAAAAGGTTTTAATTATTCTACAAATAGGCCTAATAGACTAGTTGTAATTGACTCATTATCTAGGGTTACTGTATTTACTATTAAATTATTAATTTCAATAAATTGCAGTATTTTAGCAAATTTTTCAGTTCGATATATGTACATATCTGCAGCTTGATTATTTGAACTAAAATTACATGATATCACGCAATAAACGATAAGAAAGATCCGTTCTCCATTAGAAAGGTCCATAGAAGCGTGATAAATGGGAAGGTATGTTGTCATGTCCATATAAATTGATCTTTATTTGGATATTTTGCGCCCCTCTGATTGGAGGCACTCACATAACTCGTAAAATCGCTCCCCGAACGATTATAATAGCCTTAGAATTCTACTACAGTAACCAACTGTTCTTGAAGCGACTAAACAGTTGGATCGCTGGGATAACGATTCGCATCCGTAAAAAAATAACTGTTAAAAATGCCAACAAAAAAAATTGGATACCGCCAAAGCAACACCGAACTCATAACCAAATGTGAGATTTAGGATCGGTACGTGCCGTCATTACGAAAATCAGGCCTTGTCACAAGCATTTGAGCGACTTATCACAAGCATGAACGAGTGTCGGTTAGAACTCATTGCTCTCCAAGTAACTCGATGGCATAAAAGTGGAGACGATGTGTCCCAAGGCTGCTTTAACGTGGAGAAAACCTCGGCGATCCTTGTGTTGCATTTATTCTTGGGCAGCAGGTGAAAAAGGATGTCTTGGACTTCAAGTTAGTCGATAATCGAATATGTAAGCGCCGCTTATGAAATTAGGGAAATTAATTACTATTATTTATTGTTAATTTAATATTAAATATTGTTAATTAAACCTGAGCACGTCATCGGAGGATTATATTTGTGGACACTATTCGGTTTATAGGACAGCTGTTCTCAAACGCTGAGGTACTCTAACCGCTTTGGCGACTTTATGTTCCCCATAATCGAGGGCATATGTAATTCAAGAATACCTTTTATAAGCCCCATCCCGACAGTTTCGGAGCTGTAATTTGCTGCTCCTGCATATAGCGACCGATAGCTCTAATGTACATAGGATAAAACACAGATATTACCTAAAAATTCTGAAGTGTGTGCAAATAGTGAGCTCGAAACTTTCTTAAGTCGTTATACAATAATTCTGATTATATTCCTTAACGTTTTACTATTTGTTGGAAATGGAATCCAAACATAGAAGCAAGATTGACTAAGCTTACTGAAAATCTAAATCTCAGTCACTTGAACGAAAAAGAAAAATCTTTCATATTCAAAATTAGCCGTGATTTCAACAATGTTTTCTTCCTTAGAAAGCGATACTCTGACTGACTACAACAAACGCCGCGTGTTGTCATTAGATTCCAACATTTCAAAATTCGCAACCTGTTCACGTCAAATAATATCGTTTCCCCGAATCACCTAAAGACGAAATTAATAAACAATTTGATAAGATGCTAAACGAAAAAATTATCGAACCAATTAATAGTCCTTGGAACTTTCCTTTATTGATCGTTCCCAAGAAATATTCAGCTGATGAACGAAAATGGCGTTTAGTTGTAGGATTTCACAGATTAAACAACATTACTAGTGATCAATTTTTTCCTCTGTCGAACATAACAGAGATATTAGACCAACTGGGCAAAGCAATGTATTTCACAAGACTCGATTTTTCAAATGGGTATCATCAAGTTAAACTGCACGCACGCTGATGATAAAGAAAAGACAGCGTTTAGTACCCAAGCAGGTCGTTACCATTTTTTGCGAATGCCATTTGGTCTGAAGGAAGGCTCCAATTAAATTTCAGCGGCTCATGAACACGATATTATTGGGATTAAATGGTTTAATATATTTTGTATATCTTGATGATTATTCCAAGATCTCCGAACCTTCAAGTCGATTGTTACTGAAAAATGTAGAATTTGAATGGAATGCTCATTGAGTCGTTACTTCATGTCCTGTACTTCAACGTCCTAATTTCACTGACATCTTTTTTCTAACTACAGACGCGAATGATTACGAAATCGGAGCGATTCTATGACAAGATGTCGGAGGAAAAGATGTAGCAATCTCATTTGCAAGTAGATTGCTAAACGATGCGGAATGTAACTACCATACCGTGGAAAAGGATCTAGTTTGGGCTACTCAACGACTAATCATCGTCCTTTAATCTGGCTGAAAACAAACCCGAAACCTTCTTCTCGGTTTAATCCGCTGGCGACTTAAATTAGATGAATATTCATATGAAATAGAATATAAACCAGAGAATTTTAATCATGCACTTAGTCGTTTGAAAAATTGCGAAAGGCTCAACATATCTGGATTCGCTAAAATAATTGAAGCTGTAACCAGAGCACAATCGAAACGAAATGCTTAAAATGACACTGGTGATATATCTGAGGATACTATAACAGAAACTTCCAATAGTTCCATTTTTGGTAGTTCGTTACCGTTTGTAGAATGAACTGGTAAAGCTCATTCTACAAATTATATACCGAACAACAATGCACCGAACCGAAAAGACATAAATGAAGTTATAAAGGAATTCCATATTACTCCTTTTGGTAGATATTAGGGATATTCAAGAACATTCAAGTGACTTAAACAATATTACGAGTTTCCTAGTATGAATGATCGTGTCAAGTCATTCATTAAAAAACGTTCTTTATACCAAAAAAATAAAGTATCTCGTCTAAATAAATGTGTCATGCAGATTAATGTTGATGTTAAGAGGAACAAAGATATTGACGAAGGATTAAGTAATTAAATTTTGAAAGCTGTTGCTAATTTTGTCGGTCCTGCTCTTGCTCATATTTTCAATTTTTCCTTGGAGCATGGAGTGGTTAGATGATCGTAGTGATAAGGGAAACTAAAAACCACTTGCAATCTAACCAGTTGTTCGCAAAGTTCTCGAAAAGGCAAGTAAAAATAAAGTTACCACTAAGTAAAACACTAAGAGTTCATCAGAATGAATCACCTATGTTGGAATTTTTGGATGTTATTCACCGGTATGAATCCAAGTTCAAGAATGTTAATATTTGTGCAGGTTTATTTATTGACGCTTGTAGGCATTCGATTGGGTTAATGATACACTTTTGTTATCTATTCTGTTTGACATTGGTTTTAGGGTTATGTCAAACAAGTGGTTTGCTTCCTACCTAGATAATAAAACGGTGAGAGTCAGAATTAATGATATTTTTAGTGATTTTAGAGTTGTCGAAGTTGGAGTACCACAAGGATCAGTGTTAGGTCCTGTGCTATTTCTAGTGTATACTAACAGTACTGGGTTTGCTGATTATTTAGCCTTAGATTATATTGGTAAATATCCCACGTATGTGATTTCTATGGTTAATTCTGACCTTAAGGTTTTACATGAATCGTTTGATAAGCATTACCTAATACTAAGTGAAATACCAAATTTATGTGGTTTAGAATTTGTGGAAACACGGTTGCTTTAAATTACCCCTTAGTTATTTATCATAGTTGGTTGGTGCAATCCAGGCCATATTTAAGGATGTATAATTCGTTAGAACTTTATGAAGCGGCCTAATTATAAATTAAAATCACCTAAATGTTTGCAATTCATCAATACATTTGCATTGTTTTGTATTTTGAAAGATTTAGTATAAACTTCACATCTCTATATAGACGTGTGAAGTTTTTGCTAAAATAATACTAAACGCCATTTTTTTTATTTAGGAGAAATTTAGGATAAACTTCACATGCATCTGCAAAGTCAAATGGGTTGTGACCCTTTTCAGTATTATCAAAAAACTCTCCTGAAAGCCTTAAAGTTTGTCCATATACTAGTTCGGCTGGTAAGCAATACAAGTCTTCTTTGACAGCTGCCCGTATTCCCAGCATGACAAGGGGAAGCTCCGTACTCCAGTGAATTGTATTACTGCAAGCTTTGAGTGAAGATTTTAGTTGTCTATGGAATCTTTCGACCAAACCATTTGCTTGTGGATGATAAGCAGTGGTACGTATACTATGCGCGCCTAGCATAGCTCAGAAAAGAGTTTGCTCTCAGAACGGCTACCTATGATAAGTCGTGATTTCAAGGGGTATCCCGAACCTCGAAATATATTGTTCGACGAAGACCTTAGCAATAGTGGTAGCGCTGCTATCTTGAATGGGGTAAGCTCAGGCCAGCGGGTGAATGTATCGACGATTGTTAGAATAAACCTATTACCCTCAGATGATGGAAGAGGCCCAACTGTGTCCATGTGTATGTTCTCGAACCTACCCGCGGGTAATTTAAAGCACCCAGGTTCGAATTTCGTATGCCGATGTACTTTGCTTCGCTGACATTCCATGCATGTGACCAAAAATACCTTGTTGAAACCAATTTCCGGGAAGTTCTGACACTTGTATGCGATAAACTGTGCAATGTATTGAAAACTGCACGTCTCAAAAAAACTGGAACAAATGGACAGTTCTTACCGGTGTTTCACAAAATAACTGCAAATCGGGAAGGATGAAGAGTTCAATTTAATAATTGTTGTAATTCATCGTCAGACTTTTGAGTTTGAGGTAAATCCTTCAGCTCTAGTGTGACGGTTTGCACATTTCCAATGTGGTTACATGATCGTGACAAGATGTCTGCAACCACGTTGTCCTTGCTTGCAATATGTCTTATGACGATCGTAAACTGAATGATTTAGTCAAGTTGTCTCAATTGCCGGGGATTTTTATCGCTCAAGGAGACTATAGCTCTTGTAAGGGCTTCGTGTTCGGTGAAAACAATAAATTGTCTACCTTCCACGAAATGTTTGATCTGAAATGTTTAATAGAGAGATAAAGCCCTAAAAGTTTTCTGTCAGAGATGGAATATTTCTTCTCTCTTTCGGATGTGCTAACAAAGTTGCATCAGCAAGTGGGCTTTTAATTGTGCCAAAAGCAGTTTCGCACTCTTATGGCCACGATTTTTTTTTTTTGTATTTTGGTATTTTGTTCAATTTTGTCAGTTGCGCATGAATCGGAGACAATTGGAATGCATCGATGGTAATAATTGACCATTCCGACGAATTGTTGAATTTTTCTGATGGACGTTGGGGGCGATAATTCTTGAATGGCCCCTACTCGCCGTGGCGAGGGTTTTATGCCATGTGCGATGATTTGGTGGCTGAGGAACTCCACAGCATAACACCTAATTGACATTCAGAAGCTTGGAAATTTATTCCAAACTCGGATAATCTCTCAAAAAGTATCTGAAGATGTATTTTATGCTCTTTCTCATCTTTAATAGCCACAAGTATATCATCAATGTATGTGAATATAAAGTCTAAGCCTCTGACTACTTCATTCAAGAAGCGTTGAAATGTTTGTGCCGTGTTCTGAAGACTGAAAGGCATTCGCGTAAACTCGAATAAGCCAAATGGAGTTGTGATAGCCGTTTTAGGCACATCTTGGGGGCAACGGGTATTAAATGATAAGCCCTCACAAGATCAAGCTTGGAGAATATATAATGCCCCAATTCCACTGTGAAAAATTGACTGAGCTCACTTGAAGTTGGAAGAAGACAAAAAAAATAATCCATCAGTAATAATCCCCAAAAATCCCAAAATGGTGGATTGGGGTTTTCGCGCGCGCGAAATGCCCAATCCACCATTTTGGGATTTTTGGGGATCTTTTTGGGCAAAGGATTTTTGGGGAAATAATTTTTGGCCAAATGATATTTGAAGAAATGATGTTTGGGAAAATATTATTTGTGGAAATAATTTTTGGGGAAACAATTTTGGGCAAATGTTTTTGGGCAAATGATTTTTGTAAAAACGTACCCAATCCACAAAACATGTGTGTCTGTGTTAGTGCACTGAGATCGAAATCAAAATAAGATCGAAATCGAAAAAAGTATCAAATCGAGAACATTTTATGGCAATCCAACGGGTTGGGTTTGTTTGGCCAAAACAAAAATCACCAAAAACGTTTGCCCAAAATTTTTTGCTCAAAAAAAATTTCCCTAATTACTGTTTTCCCAAACATCGTTTCGTCAAAAACAGTTTGCCCAAAAATTTTTTACTCAAATTTTTTTTGCCAAAAAGATCACCAAAAATCCCAAAATTTTGAATTGGATGTTTCGCGCGAAACATCCAATTAAAAATTTTGGGATTTTTGGTGATCTTTTTGGCAAAAACCATTAAAGTGTTGTGATACCATTAAAGTGTTGTGTTTAATATTGTTATAATAATAAAATACAAAATGATAATAGAATGCGTTGATTCCTGAATGTGTGACAATTAAAAAATTTTCCATTTACATAATACAAAAAATTAAAATAAAATGGCTTTAACTATTATGAAGTCTAATAAAGGTAAAGATTTGCTGTGCCATTTAGGATACAGTTACTACATTGATGTTAAAGCCGTGGATAAAAATCGTTTTTATTGGGGTTGTGTGGATCGTCGCAAACAACAATGTAAAGCACGGATAACAACAAAAATTGAAAATGGACAACATTTTATAGTTAAGGCCCCTTCAACACATGTGCATGGTACGACCGCGAGCGACTTGCCAGTACGCTACGCCAATAATCAAATAAAAGAGACCGCCAGCACTACAAAGAAACATCCAGCTGCGATAATAAGGGACAGTATTGTCAACTGTCCAACAATGTCTAGGATGTATTTACCTAACAAAGAAGCACAGAAATCCAAGATAAAGCGAGCTCGACAATCTTTAGTTAAAGAGCCAACTGCATTCTGTGATATAAATAATATAAGTATTTATTTTATCTGAAAAACGGTTTGGCAGTGAGTATAACTTGCTTATGGGCACAATTAAGTCATTGCAAATGCTCGAAAAAGCAGACTGTTGGTTGATGGATGGAACATTTGACGTTGTTCCATGCATATTTCGTCAACTATTTACGATTTTTGCAAAAATTGATGACGTTACCGTACCGGCGCTTTTTTGTTTGATGACGTCAAAGCCGCGGAAATGTTATGACGAAATGATTTACGAAGTAATAAAAGTTGCCTGTGATCATTTCATAGATTTGAAGCCACATTTTGTATTGGCTGATTTTGAGAAAGCTTCCACCTCTGCTCTCAAGGCTGTGTTTCCAACTACGCGGTTTCATGGTTGTTATTTTCATCTTGGTCAAATCATCTGGCGCCGCGTACAGAAAGAAGGACTCGCAACTATATGCGGTACAAATGAGGCTGTCGCTCTTGATATCCGAATGATCCGGGCCTTGGCGTTCATACATCCTGATGAAATTCAAGATTTTTTTAAAGAATTATTGAAGCACGTCGATCTACGGTCACGAAATATTGCTGTTTGGTTTGGCAGAAATTACGTTGTAAAAGACAAACGGACCAACAAACCTCCACGCTATGCACCACATTTTTGGTCTGTTTGTGAGCAAAATTGCGAAAGTTTACCGCGAACCACAAACAACGCCGAAGCCTGGCATAGACGGCTTCAAATAATAACGGGAAAAGCGCACGTCGGAACGTACTGCCTAATTGAGCATCTGCGTAAGGAGTATATATACGCTGCATATCAGGTGGACAAGCTTGCAGCTGGTCATACTTGGCCAACAAACATTATTCTAGTTAAACGAGAGAAGAACATAAAGTCAATCATATCAAAAAAACAGAATTATACAAAGATTGAATACTTGCGTTCAATCGCGTATAATTTGACCGTTTAATTTTGTTATGTATTTTATTTTAAATTTGTTAATTTATATTAAATTATATTATGTTTGTTATGTTATTTTATGTTATACACACCTATACTTTATGTATGTATGTACATAAATAAATTATAATTTTGGGTATTCAACTTTTGGGGTAATTAGTTTGAGCAATTGTTTTTTTTGGGAAAATTCGTTTTGGGGAAACGATTTTTGGGAAAGTGTTTTTTGGGAAAGATTATTTTTATGTTTTGGGTAAAAAATTTTTGGGCAAACGGATCAATCCCCAATCCAACTAATACATGTACATGGGTTAGGTACGTTTCCCCAAAAATCCTTTGCCCAAAAAGATCCCCAAAAATCCCAAAATGGTGGATTGGGCATTTCGCACGCGCGCGTAATGCCCAATCCACCTTTTTGGGATTTTTGGGGATCTTTTAGTTGTAAATTTTTTAACAACTATGTTCACCGCTGTGAATTTTATCCTAAACTTTTCCTAAAACAACAACACCAACTAAAAAACATGATTGTATTAGTAAAATGCATGCATTTAGGCGATTGCATAAAGAATTGAATTTATAAATATTTTTAATAATGTTAATATTAAAAAAAGTAAATTATTAAACGTATAATTAAGGAATAAAATGTGATTTATGTAAATATATTGGATACAAATTACAAAATTATAACTTAAAATTTCGAAATACGATTTTAAGTATGCTAATTCCATATTTGGTAGGGGTTTCGAACTTGACGTAATACTAAACAGGGTTATAGGTCGTTCTCATCGGTTTCCCTAATGGGGTAGTAAGATGTATATATCAGCCAACTAATCAGCGATTTGTAGAATTTTATCATGGATTTTGCGTATTGAAATTTGTATTTTTCTGCAAAAAACTCCGTATATTTGGTAGGGGTGTCGAACTTGACGTAATACTAAATAGGGTTATAGGTCGTTCTCATCGGTTTCCCTAATGGGGTAGTAAGATGTATATATCAGCCAACTTATCAGCGATTTGTAGAATTTTATCATGGATTTTGCGTATTGAAATGTGCATTTTTCTGCAAAAAACTCCGTATATTTAGTAGGGGTGTCGAACTTGACGTAATACTAAACAGGGTTATAGGTCATTCTCATCGGTTTCCCTAATGGGGTAGTAATATGTATATATCAGCCAACTAATCAGCGATTTGTAGAATTTTATCATGGATTTTGCGTATTGAAATTTGTATTTTTCTGCAAAAAACTCCGTATATTTGGTAGGGGTGTCGAACTTGACGTAATACTAAATAGGGTTATAGGTCGTTCTCATCGGTTTCCCTAATGGGGTAGTAAGATGTATATATCAGCCAACTTATCAGCGATTTGTAGAATTTTATCATGGATTTTGCGTATTGAAATTTGTATTTTTCTGCAAAAAACTCCGTATATTTGGTAGGGGTGTCGAACTTGACGTAATACCAAATAGGGTTATAGGTCGTTCTCATCGGTTTCCCTAATGGGGTAGTAAGATGTATATATCAGCCAACTTATCAGCGATTTGTAGAATTTTATCATGGATTTTGCGTATTGAAATTTGTATTTTTCTGCAAAAAACTCCGTATATTTGGTAGGGGTGTCGAACTTGACGTAATACTAAATAGGGTTATAGGTCGTTCTCATCGGTTTCCCTAATGGGGTAGTAAGACGTATACATCAGCCAACTAATCAGCGATTTGTAGAATTTTATCATGGATTTTGCATATTGAAATTTGTATTTCTTTGCAAAAAACTCCATATATTTGATAGGGGTTTCGAACTTGACGTAATACTAAATAGGGTTATAGGTCGTTCTCATCGGTTTCCCTAATGGGGTAGTAAGACGTATATATCAGCCAACTAATCAGCGATTTGTAGAATTTTATCATGGATTTTGCATATTGAAATGTGCATTTTTCTGCAAAAAACTCCGTATATTTAGTAGGGGTGTCGAACTTGACGTAATACTAAACAGGGTTATAGGTCGTTCTCATCGGTTTCCCTAATGGGGTAGTAAGATGTATATATCAGCCAACTAATCAGCGATTTGTAGAATTTTATCATGGATTTTGCATATTGAAATTTGTATTTCTTTGCAAAACTCCATATATTTGGTAGGGGTTTCGAACTTGACGTAATACTAAACAGGGTTATAGGTCGTTCTCATCGGTTTCCCTAATGGGGTAGTAAGATGTATATATCAGCCAACTTATCAGCGATTTGTAGAATTTTATCATGGATTTTGCGTATTGAAATTTGTATTTTTCTGCAAAAAACTCCGTATATTTGGTAGGGGTGTCGAACTTGACGTAATACTAAACAGGGTTATAGGTCGTTCTCATCGGTTTCCCTAATAGGGGAGTAAGATGTATATATCAGCCAACTTATCAGCGATTTGTAGAATTTTATCATGGATTTTGCGTATTGAAATGTGCATTTTTCTGCAAAAAACTCCGTATATTTAGTAGGGGTGTCGAACTTGACGTAATACTAAACAGGGTTATAGGTCATTCTCATCGGTTTCCCTAATGGGGTAGTAATATGTATATATCAGCCAACTAATCAGCGATTTGTAGAATTTTATCATGGATTTTGCGTATTGAAATTTGTATTTTTCTGCAAAAAACTCCGTATATTTGGTAGGGGTGTCGAACTTGACGTAATACTAAACAGGGTTATAGGTCGTTCTCATCGGTTTCCCTAATGGGGTAGTAAGATGTATATATCAGCCAACTTATCAGCGATTTGTAGAATTTTATCATGGATTTTGCGTATTGAAATGTGCATTTTTCTGCAAAAAACTCCGTATATTTAGTAGGGGTGTCGAACTTGACGTAATACTAAACAGGGTTATAGGTCATTCTCATCGGTTTCCCTAATGGGGTAGTAATATGTATATATCAGCCAACTAATCAGCGATTTGTAGAATTTTATCATGGATTTTGCGTATTGAAATTTGTATTTTTCTGCAAAAAACTCCGTATATTTGGTAGGGGTGTCGAACTTGACGTAATACTAAATAGGGTTATAGGTCGTTCTCATCGGTTTCCCTAATGGGGTAGTAAGATGTATATATCAGCCAACTTATCAGCGATTTGTAGAATTTTATCATGGATTTTGCGTATTGAAATTTGTATTTTTCTGCAAAAAACTCCGTATATTTGGTAGGGGTGTCGAACTTGACGTAATACTAAATAGGGTTATAGGTCGTTCTCATCGGTTTCCCTAATGGGGTAGTAAGATGTATATATCAGCCAACTTATCAGCGATTTGTAGAATTTTATCATGGATTTTGCGTATTGAAATTTGTATTTTTCTGCAAAAAACTCCGTATATTTGGTAGGGGTGTCGAACTTGACGTAATACTAAATAGGGTTATAGGTCGTTCTCATCGGTTTCCCTAATGGGGTAGTAAGACGTATACATCAGCCAACTAATCAGCGATTTGTAGAATTTTATCATGAATTTTGCATATTGAAATTTGTATTTCTTTGCAAAAAACTCTATATATTTGATAGGGGTTTCGAACTTGACGTAATACTAAATAGGGTTATAGGTCGTTCTCATCGGTTTCCCTAATGGGGTAGTAATATGTATATATCAGCCAACTAATCAGCGATTTGTAGAATTTTTTCATGGATTTTGCATATTGAAATTTGTATTTCTTTGCAAAACTCCATATATTTGGTAGGGGTTTCGAACTTGACGTAATACTAAACAGGGTTATAGGTCGTTCTCATCGGTTTCCCTAATGGGGTAGTAAGATGTATATATCAGCCAACTTATCAGCGATTTGTAGAATTTTATCATGGATTTTGCGTATTGAAATTTGTATTTTTCTGCAAAAAACTCCGTATATTTGGTAGGGGTGTCGAACTTGACGTAATATTAAACAGGGTTATAGGTCGTTCTCATCGGTTTCCCTAATGGGGTAGTAATATGTATATATCAGCCAACTAATCAGCGATTTGTAGAATTTTATCATGGATTTTGCGTATTGAAATTTGTATTTTTCTGCAAAAAACTCCGTATATTTGGTAGGGGTGTCGAACTTGACGTAATACTAAATAGGGTTATAGGTCGTTCTCATCGGTTTCCCTAATGGGGTAGTAAGATGTATATATCAGCCAACTTATCAGCGATTTGTAGAATTTTATCATGGATTTTGCGTATTGAAATTTGTATTTTTCTGCAAAAAACTCCGTATATTTGGTAGGGGTGTCGAACTTGACGTAATACTAAATAGGGTTATAGGTCGTTCTCATCGGTTTCCCTAATGGGGTAGTAAGATGTATATATCAGCCAACTTATCAGCGATTTGTAGAATTTTATCATGGATTTTGCGTATTGAAATTTGTATTTTTCTGCAAAAAACTCCGTATATTTGGTAGGGGTGTCGAACTTGACGTAATACTAAATAGGGTTATAGGTCGTTCTCATCGGTTTCCCTAATGGGGTAGTAAGACGTATACATCAGCCAACTAATCAGCGATTTGTAGAATTTTATCATGAATTTTGCATATTGAAATTTGTATTTCTTTGCAAAAAACTCCATATATTTGATAGGGGTTTCGAACTTGACGTAATACTAAATAGGGTTATAGGTCGTTCTCATCGGTTTCCCTAATGGGGTAGTAAGACGTATATATCAGCCAACTAATCAGCGATTTGTAGAATTTTATCATGGATTTTGCGTATTGAAATGTGCATTTTTCTGCAAAAAACTCCGTATATTTAGTAGGGGTGTCGAACTTGACGTAATACTAAACAGGGTTATAGATCATTCTCATCGGTTTCCCTAATGGGGTAGTAATATGTATATATCAGCCAACTAATCAGCGATTTGTAGAATTTTATCATGGATTTTGCATATTGAAATTTGTATTTCTTTGCAAAACTCCATATATTTGGTAGGGGTTTCGAACTTGACGTAATACTAAACAGGGTTATAGGTCGTTCTCATCGGTTTCCCTAATGGGGTAGTAAGATGTATATATCAGCCAACTTATCAGCGATTTGTAGAATTTTATCATGGATTTTGCGTATTGAAATTTGTATTTTTCTGCAAAAAACTCCGTATATTTGGTAGGGGTGTCGAACTTGACGTAATACTAAACAGGGTTATAGGTCGTTCTCATCGGTTTCCCTAATGGGGTAGTAAGATGTATATATCAGCCAACTTATCAGCGATTTGTAGAATTTTATCATGGATTTTGCGTATTGAAATGTGCATTTTTCTGCAAAAAACTCCGTATATTTAGTAGGGGTGTCGAACTTGACGTAATACTAAACAGGGTTATAGGTCGTTCTCATCGGTTTCCCTAATGGGGTAGTAAGATGTATATATCAGCCAACTTATCAGCGATTTGTAGAATTTTATCATGGATTTTGCGTATTGAAATGTGCATTTTTCTGCAAAAAACTCCGTATATTTAGTAGGGGTGTCGAACTTGACGTAATACTAAACAGGGTTATAGGTCATTCTCATCGGTTTCCCTAATGGGGTAGTAATATGTATATATCAGCCAACTAATCAGCGATTTGTAGAATTTTATCATGGATTTTGCGTATTGAAATTTGTATTTTTCTGCAAAAAACTCCATATATTTGGTAGGGGTGTCGAACTTGACGTAATACTAAATAGGGTTATAGGTCGTTCTCATCGGTTTCCCTAATGGGGTAGTAAGATGTATATATCAGCCAACTTATCAGCGATTTGTAGAATTTTATCATGGATTTTGCGTATTGAAATTTGTATTTTTCTGCAAAAAACTCCGTATATTTGGTAGGGGTGTCGAACTTGACGTAATACTAAATAGGGTTATAGGTCGTTCTCATCGGTTTCCCTAATGGGGTAGTAAGATGTATATATCAGCCAACTTATCAGCGATTTGTAGAATTTTATCATGGATTTTGCGTATTGAAATTTGTATTTTTCTGCAAAAAACTCCGTATATTTGGTAGGGGTGTCGAACTTGACGTAATACTAAATAGGGTTATAGGTCGTTCTCATCGGTTTCCCTAATGGGGTAGTAAGACGTATACATCAGCCAACTAATCAGTGATTTGTAGAATTTTATCATGAATTTTGCATATTGAAATTTGTATTTCTTTGCAAAACTCCATATATTTGGTAGGGGTTTCGAACTTGACGTAATACTAAACAGGGTTATAGGTCGTTCTCATCGGTTTCCCTAATGGGGTAGTAAGATGTATATATCAGCCAACTTATCAGCGATTTGTAGAATTTTATCATGGATTTTGCGTATTGAAATGTGCATTTTTCTGCAAAAAACTCCGTATATTTGGTAGGGGTGTCGAACTTGACGTAATACTAAATAGGGTTATAGGTCGTTCTCATCGGTTTCCCTAATGGGGTAGTAAGATGTATATATCAGCCAACTTATCAGCGATTTGTAGAATTTTATCATGGATTTTGCGTATTGAAATTTGTATTTTTCTGCAAAAAACTCCGTATATTTGGTAGGGGTGTCGAACTTGACGTAATACTAAATAGGGTTATAGGTCGTTCTCATCGGTTTCCCTAATGGGGTAGTAAGACGTATACATCAGCTAACTAATCAGCGATTTGTAGAATTTTATCATGGATTTTGCATATTGAAATTTGTATTTCTTTGCAAAACACCATATATTTGATAGGGGTTTCGAACTTGACGTAATACTAAATAGGGTTATAGGTCGTTCTCATCGGTTTCCCTAATGGGGTAGTAAGACGTATATATCAGCCAACTAATCAGCGATTTGTAGAATTTTATCATGGATTTTGCATATTGAAATTTGTATTTCTTTGCAAAACTCCATATATTTGGTAGGGGTTTCGAACTTGACGTAATACTAAACAGGGTTATAGGTCGTTCTCATCGGTTTCCCTAATGGGGTAGTTAGATGTATATATCAGCCAACTTATCAGCGATTTGTAGAATTTTATCATGGATTTTGCGTATTGAAATGTGCATTTTTCTGCAAAAAACTCCGTATATTTGGTAGGGGTGTCGAACTTGACGTAATACTAAACAGGGTTATAGGTCATTCTCATCGGTTTCCCTAATGGGGTAGTAAGATGTATATATCAGTCGACTTATCAGCGATTTGTAGAATTTTATCATGGATTTTGCGTATTGAAATTTGTATTTTTCTGCAAAAAAACTCCGTATATTTGGTAGGGGTGTCGAACTTGACGTAATACTAAACAGGGTTATAGGTCGTTCTCATCGGTTTCCCTAATGGGGTAGGAAGATGTATATATCAGCCAACTTATCAGCGATTTGTAGAATTTTATCATGGATTTTGCGTATTGAAATTTGTATTTTTCTGCAAAAAACTCCGTATATTTGGTAGGGGTGTCGAACTTGACGTAATACTAAACAGGGTTATAGGTCGTTCTCATCGGTTTCCCTAATGGGGTAGTAAGATGTATATATTAGCCAACTTATCAGCGATTTGTAGAATTTTATCATGGATTTTGCGTATTGAAATTTGTATTTTTCTGCAAAAAGCTCCGTATATTTGGTAGGGGTGTCGAACTTGACGTAATACTAAATAGGGTTATAGGTCGTTCTCATCGGTTTCCCTAATGGGGTAGTAAGACGTATACATCAGCCAACTAATCAGCGATTTGTAGAATTTTATCATGGATTTTGCATATTGAAATTTGTATTTCTTTGCAAAACTCCATATATTTGATAGGGGTTTCCAACTTGACGTAAAACTAAATAGGGTTATAGGTCGTTCTCATCGGTTTCCCTAATGGGGTAGTAAGACGTATATATCAGCCAACTTATCAGCGATTTGTAGAATTTTATCATGGATTTTGCATATTGAAATTTGTATTTCTTTGCAAAACTCCATATATTTGGTAGGGGTTTCGAACTTGACGTAATACTAAACAGGGTTATAGGTCGTTCTCATCGGTTTCCCTAATGGGGTAGTAAGATGTATATTAGCCAACTTATCAGCGATTTGTAGAATTTTATCATGGATTTTGCGTATTGAAATGTGCATTTTTCTGCTAAAAACTCCATATATTTGGTAGGGGTGTCGAACTTGACGTAATACTAAACGTTTTTATATGTATTACTAATCGGATTCCTTAATTGGTTGATAAGATGTGGGCCTATTTGAACTACTGACCAAGTTTTAGATTTTTTTCTTGTATTTCAGATACCCAAATAGAGATCAATATACAGGACCACACAACATACCTCAAGTTGGCGAACTCTTTGACGTAATACTAAACGCATTTATAGGTATTGCTTATTGGATTTCTTTATGGGTGATAAGATTAGGCCTAATTTAACTACTGACCAAGTTCTTTAATTTTGGCTTGGGTTTCAAATACCCAAATAGAGATCAAAATATACGGACCGGAACCACACACCATATTTCCCGTTGAGGAAATTTGACGTAATACTTAACGCATTTATAGGTATTGCTCATCGGATTCCTTTATTGGTTGATAAGATGTTGGCCTAATTTAACTACAGATACCCAAATAGAGATACAACATACCGCAAGTTGGCGAACTCTTTGACGTAATACTAAACGCATTTATAGGTATTGCCAAGGGTATTGCTCATCGGATTGCTTTAATGGGTGACAAGATGTGAGCCTACTTGATATACTGACTAGTGAATACAAACAATTATCCAGTTAATATCGGTAAAATAAAACTGAGCTTTTAGCAAGTTCCTTTATAGTACTAAATATTGACCAAGCTTACTGAAAATCTAAATCTCAGTCATTTGAATGAAAAAGAAAAATCTTCCATGTTCAAAATTAGCCGTGATTTCAACGATGTTTTCTACCTTAGAAAGCGATACTCTGACTGACTACAACAAACGCTTGTTGTCATTAGATTCCAAGATTTCAAAATTCGCAACCTGTTCACGTCAAATAATATCGTTTCTCCGAATCACTTAAAGACGAGGTTAATAAACAAGTTGATAAGATGCTAAACGAAAAAATTATCGAACCAATTAATAGTCCTTGGAACTTTCCTTTATTGATCGTTCCCAAGAAATCTTCAGCTGATGAACGAAAATGGCGTTTAGTTGTAGGATTTCACAGATTAAACAACATTACTGGTGATAAATTTTTCCCTCTGCCGAACATAACAGAGATATTAGACCAACTGGGCAAAGCAATGTATTTCACAACACTTGATTTTTCAAATGGGTATCATTAAATTAAACTGCACGCTGATGATAAAGAAAAGACAGCGTTTAGTACCCAAGCCGGTCGTTACCATTTTTTGCGAATACCATTTGGTCTGAAGGAAGACTCCAATTGGGATTAAATGGTTTAATATGTTTTGTATATCTTGATGATTATTCCAAAATCTCCGAACCTTCAAGTCGATTGTTACCGAAAAATATAGAATTTGAATGGAATGCTCATTTAGTCGTTACATCATCTCCTATACTTCAACGTCATATTTTCAATTATATCTTCATTCTAACTAAAGATGCGAATGATTATGCAATCGGTGCGATTCTATCACAAGATGTCGAAGGAAAAGATCTACCAATCTCATTTGCGAGTAGATTGCTAAACGATGCGGAACGAAACCACCATACCGTGGAAAAGGATCTAGTTTGGGCTACTCAACGACTAATCATCGTCCTTTAATTTGGCTGAAAACAAACCCGAAAGCTTCTTCTCGGTTTAATCCGATGGCGACTTAGAATATAAACCAAAGAATTTTAATCATGCACTTAGTCGTTTAAAAAATTGAGAAAGGCAAAATTGCAGCTGTAACCAGAGCACAATCGAAACGAAATGCCTAAGATGAAACTGGTGATATATCTGAGGATACTATAACAGAAACTTCCAATAGTTCCATTTTTGGTAGTTTGTTACCGTTTTTAGAATGAGCTGGTAAAGCTCATTCTATAAATTATATCCCGAACAACAATGCACCAAACCGAAGAAGACATAAATGAAGTTATAAAGGAATTCCATATTACTCCTCTTGGTAGACATCAGGGATATTCAAGAACAATCAAGCGGCTTAAACAATATTACGAGTTTCCTAGTATGAATGATCCATCATTAAAAAATGTTCTTTATACCAAAAAAAAAAAAAATATCTCGTCTAACACTAGAACTACCAACCCGTCAAAATGACGAATTGTACATTTAATGAATTCAATTTTTTTAATTGTTATGTTAATTTTTTTTTGGATGATAAATTTTAACATAATTACTTTGTTATCATATTAAAATTCACCACAGATTCCCACAAAACTATTAATATAATAATTAAAAAAATTGAATTCAATAAATGTATAACCGGTCATTTTGACCGGTCGGTAGTTCTAGTGCTCAATAAATGTGCCATCCAGATTAATGTTGATGTTAAGAGGAACAAACATATTAACGAAGTAATTAGTAATTAAATTTTGAAAGCTGTTGCTGATTTTGTCGGTCCTGCTCTTGCTCATATTTTCAATTTTTCCTTGGAGCATGGAGTGGTTAGATGATCGTAGTGATAAGGGAAACTAAAAACCACTTGCAATCTAACCAGTTGTTCTCAAAGTTCTCGAAAATTCAAATAAAAATAAAGTTACCACTAAGTAAAACACTAAGAGTTCATCAGAATGAATCACCTATGTTGGAATTTTTGGATGTTATTCATACCGGTTTCAAGAATGTTAATATTTGTGCAGGTTTATTTATTGACGCTTCTAGGGCCTTCGATTGGGTTAATCATACACTTTTGTTATCTATTCTGTTTGACATTGGTTTTAGGGTTATGTCAAACAAGTGGTTTGCTTCCTACCTAGATAATAAAAAAGTGAGAGTCAGAATTAATGATACTTTCAGTGATTTTAGAGTTGTCGATGTTGGAGTACCACAAGGATCAGTGTTAAGTCCTGTGCTATTTCTAGTGTATACTAATCCTATTTTTAAACTTAAATTAAAGGTAACAGTACTGGGTTTGCTGATTATTTAGTCTTAGCTTATATTGATAAATGTCCCACGAATGTGATTTCTATGGTTAATTCTGACCTTAAGGTTTTACATGAATCGTTTGATAAGCATTACCTAATACTACGTGAAATACCAAGTTTATGTAGTTTAGAATTTGTGGAAACACGGTTGCTTTAAATTACCCCTTAGTTATATGTCATAGTGGGTTGGTGCAATCCAGACCATATTTGAGGGTGTATAATTCATTAGAACGTTATGAAGCGGCATAATTATACATTAAAATCGCCTAAATGTTAGCAATTCACCAATCCATTCGCATTTTATTGTATTTTGAAAGATTTAGTATAAACTCCACTTTTCTATATAGACGTGTGAAGTTTTTCCTAAAATAATACTAAACGCCATTTTTTTTAATTTAGGAAAAATTTTGGATAAACTTCACATGCATCTATGTTCGTGATTATTATCGTTAGAGAGTTAAAGGGCCGATGGAGGCGAATCATATTAGAATACAATTCCACATGATACATTTTTTAAAGAAATTTTTATATTTAAATTAAAAAATATTTTAATGTTTTTAGAAAAAATACTTACATTACTCAAACTATCATAATACTCGTATGCTAAATATAGTAGTCTGTTTAATGTTAAATGCAAAATGATTAGATAATGCGTTTGTTTGCAGTTCGGTTTTATTTCATCTATTGTTTGTGAATGTGTCATAATTAGCTGCTGTTTTCTCCGTTTATTGTATACAACAAAATAGCACAAATAAATATAGTGAAGTCTAGCAAAGGCAAAGATTTATTGTGTCATGTAGGATATAACTGCTACATGAATGTGAAAGCAGCGCAGCAAAATCGATATTATTGAGGTTGCGTGGAATGCCGCAACCATTAATGCAATGCACGGGTTACAATCAAATTTGAAAATGGGGAATATCTTATAGTTCAGGGCCCTTCAACGCACGTGCATGGTACGACAGCGAGCGACTTACAAGTACGCTGTGTCAACAATAAATTAAAAGAGACCGCTAAAACTACCAACGTACATCCAGCTGCCATCATAAGGGATAGTATTGTCAACTGTCCAATAACGTCATGGATGCATTTACCGCATAAAGAAGCCCAGAAGGCTAAGATAAAACAAATTCGAGCGACTGCTATTAAAGAGCCAACTAGCATCCGTGACATCAGTATTCCAGAACATTTGAGAATAGTAGATGGTGAAATTTTTATTTTAGCAGAAAAAAGGTTTGACAATGAGTGTATCATCCTTATAGGAACTGTTAAGACCCTGCGAATATTATAAAAAGCAAACTGTTGGATGATGGATGGCACATTTGATGTTGTTCCATCTATATTTCGTCAATTTTTTACAATTTTCGCGAAGATTGACGGCGTTACCGTACCGGAACTTTTCTGTTTGATGACGTCAAAGTCGCGGAAGTGTTATGATCAACTAATTTACGAAATATTGAAAATTTTCTGCGAACATTTCGTGGATTTGAAGCCCAATTTAGTACTGGCTGATTTTGAAAACCTCTGCTTTTAAGGTTGTGTTTCCGAATACACGGTTTCGTGGTTGCTATTTTCATTTTGGCCAAACTATTTGGCGCCGCGTTCAGAAAGAAGGTTTCACAAGTATTTGCGGTACAAATGAAACTGTAGCCATTAATATTCGAATGATCCGGGCTTAGCGTTCACTCATCTTGACGAAATTCCAGACTTTTTTAAAGAACTATTAAAGCACGTTGATGCACTCACGCGAAAGATTGCTGTCTGGTTTGGCAATAACTATATTCTATCTGACAAGCGAACCAACAAACCTTCGCGTGATGTACCACATTTTTGGCCTGTGTCTGCTTTGGATAACTAACAACGAAGAAGCGTGGCATTGACGACTTCAGGTAATCACTGGAAAATCACACGTCGGAACATACTGCCTAATTGCGCACCTGCGGAAAGAAGACATGTATGCTGCATTTCAGATTGACAAGCATGCAGCTGGTCATACTTGGCCAACGAAATATTCTCTGGTTTAACGTGAGAAGAAAATCAGGACAATCATGGCCAAAAAACAAAATTATTCGAAGATGGACTACCTGCGCTCAATCGCATATAATTTGTCAGTTTAATTAATTGACATTTTAGTTAAATGTGAGATTAAGATGTAATATGTTATGTTGTTACGTAATCATAATTACTATAAATGTAATAACTTTAAAATCTGTTTGAATTTCGAATAATAAACCATATAATTTACGTTTGGGGTTATGAGTTTGAGCAAACCCCTTTTTGGGAAAATGCGTTTTGGGGAAAGGCTTTTTGGGGAAGTGTTTTTTGGGAATATTTTTTTATATGTTTTGGGGAAAAGAATTTTGGGTAAACATATCTCTCCCAACCACATACTACAAAACGAGAACACTCGTTTCCCGTCGGTAATGTGCTAATATAAGGTATATCCAGAATTCCAGATCCAGATACAACATATTTATCATAGATTTCTCATTTTTTACTAAAATACGAAAAAAAAAAATAAGTTCTGATATGTCCAATGTTATCGTTGCATTGCGTATACCGGGTGACGAAAAAGTTAGGAAACCCCTAGAAATCTCGCGAATTTCGATCAAAAAAAAATTACCAAGGTTAAATCTTAAATAATTTTTAACAAGGAATTCAACGATGACCTTGGATTTGACCTCGAACCTCATCTTCAAGGTCATCTTAAGGTCAACTTGGGTTTTTCAAATGAGAATCCCAATTTTTGGTGCCAAAATCGAAAAGAGCGGGAAACTTTATGTCCGAATAAGAATTTTCAATGACCTCCCAATCATTGGTACAAGAAGCTCTTTTAGGGGCACAAAAAAATGTGGGGGGGGGGGCTCTGAAAAAATCATGTCTGTCTTTCTGTTTATAAATTAATTGTGATTGACCGTGATAATAGAGCTTTAGCTATAAATAACAAACTTAAGTACAAATTTTATTTTGTTTAAATAAATGAATTCTTTAAAACAAATTACTGCAATGTTTTTATTCTTTGGTATAATCGTATAATCAAAAGTTTAAAAAAATAAACCATAATTACTTCATATTGCAGATATGCCAGTACTTAGAAAAAATATTTAATTACCGGGGAAATAACGAAAAAATCGGTTGTCAAACGGACTGCGGATATCACTTATAGTGAACATCACTTAAAAATTGAAAATATAGTAATCTATAGTTCACTCGTACATATCTCGTTACATCTTGCCACAACAAAATCATATTCGATCAAAAGTGTACTGAATATAAATATCAATTATTATTTTCATTATAGAGACATTAATATCAGTCAGTTTTCATACAATATAAACCAATAAAATAAGGAAAGACGGTTAAAATCAAAACTTTTCCATCATCATTGAATAATCGCATGAATATGTCAAAATAATACATCGCATATATGATGAATGAATATTTATTTTATATTTATACAATTTGTATGTACCATAAAATGTATAAACATTCATTGACTTAAATTAGAGCATAATGTATCGTATAGAAATTTCAAAGAATCATGAAAGTAAATATGTAATATATTCAAAAAGAGTTTCAATGAAAATGGTTTTCAATTTTTTGTAAAATGCCAAAGAAAAGTTATGAAGAAACACAACGCTACAGGCATGAGATTTAATGAAACGATGTACATACTATACATTGACATTACAATGTCTGGAGTCGCAAATAATGATGTCAGGTTAAAATATTGATAAAGATTGAAATTAAGGCCTATAAATTTGTTGTTTTTTGTAATGCGCTGTCGTTTTGAAGAGCTCTCTAGAGTATTGGGCCATAATCATACAAATTTTCACTGCTTCACATAGAAATCCATATAAAACTGGTGTCAGGGTTTGATAGAAATTGTATCCAATAGTTTCCTACTAGCCTTTAACAACAACATACAACAAGATAATTATTGGTATTAAATAAATATTAACGGCTGAGTTATTAAAATTAAATTACGTTTAAAATATATTTTCCAATTGAAAAACACATCAAAGTTTTTTGTAACGAAGTAAAATAAGCGAGTACTTTTCTCAATTTTTGTTGCTTACCTTACTGAATCATAAGCTGTTTCAGGTAAAATATGATTTTATTCGCTTTAGAAATAAAATACCCCAGAAATAGTATTTGAAACAGTCCAGAGCATTTGAAACATTCCAGAGTTCGCATTACGAGTCAAACAAAAACAGTAAAAAACAATTTGCTGGGTGGAATAACGTGATTTTCTCCGATAAATCCAAATTCAAGCTGCATGTTGGAGATGGTAGAATCCTCGCACGAAGAGAAGCTCGAGAGAGGCTTAGCAACGAATTTATTTTTAAACTTCCACCGAAAACTGGGGGAGTTGTGGTCTGGGGAGTTTTTCTTGAGAAGAAACTGGTCTAATGTGCTTCCTTAGTTCCAAAATTACAGCAGCTGTTTATCTGCAATTCCTACATAACGAATTTGAGCACTCTGTTTTAGAGCATTTCGACGAGACTTTTTATTTTTTAACTCAATGCAAAATTGCAAAAGTTGTGAGTAAATACTTTGCATTAATTTGGAATTGTAGATAACAAATCGATGTGTTAGACTGGCCCCCGTGTATCCCAGACTTAACCCCAATAGAAAATGTTTGGTCTATAATGAAGCTAGACGTAGGAAGGATGCTCCAGAATCAATTCAAGCCTTAAAAAGTTTGTTGATGAATATCTGGGAATCCATACTTTCGGCGACTTTGAAGAATTTATTAAACTCAATTAATCCGTGGTGTACCGCAGTAATAAAAGCAAAAAGCGGGCAAATAAAATATTAAGATTAAAGATAGAATTTCTATAAACCAATAGAAAACAACGAATAATTAAAAAAGAATTGTTTATTTTATTCGATTACTTTAGCTCCAATCAACGTTGTATAAGATCGAACACCCCGAATCCGAACGAGGAAGTAAATGATGTTTACTGAACGCACCTACTAACTTGCAATAAAATGCACCCGTATATATCTGCTCACACCACGTCGTATTTGAGTTTTCCCCTTCCTTTTTTTTTGTAAAACGTTTTTTCTTACTTCTTTCACATTTTAAGTTGTTACAGTAATAAATAATTACAAATGTAGCTTCTTTTTTAGTTACACTTGATAAATCCATGAATTTATCCAGTGTAGTTGAGTGTAACGACGTCAGCAAGAAATAAGAAAATATTGTGTACATCACACCAGAAATCCCATTTTAGAAAACCCAAGATTTCTATATATAATTCGGAACATTGGGATTGTGCAATTTTGTGCCTGTAATTAGAAAATTTGTGCATAGCGTGCTTTAGGAAATAGGATGGGATTTCTCACGTGATTATCACACCAGAAATCCCATATATTCCGTTTATATAATAAAACATATTTTTCGGAGTATGATGATTGTGCAAAATTGTGCGTTGCTAAACTGACCATAAAAATAGTTTATATTGGCCAGAATCGGCCATAGAACATCCACAATTGATCAAAATCGTAATTTTTCGAAGAGGTTATATGAGCGATTTCCAGAAATCCCACCTTTTAATAACATTCGAATTAAAACAAAGTGTGGTTAGTATTCTGGCCAAGTTTCACGTTTGTGCATATCACACTTTAGCCAGAATCGGCCATAGAACATCCACAATTGATCAAAATCGTGATTTTTCGAAGATGTTATATGGGCGATTTCCAGAAATCCCACCTTTTATTAACATTCGAATTAAAACAAAGTGTGGTTAGTATTCTGGCCAAGTTTCACGTTTGTGCATATCACACTTTAGCCAGAATCGGCCATAGAACATCCACAATTGATCAAAATCGTGATTTTTCGAAGAGGTTATATGGGCGATTTCCAGAAATCCCACCTTTTATTAACATTCGAATTAAAACAAAGTGTGGTTATTATGCTGGCCAAGTTTCACGTTTGTGCATATCACACTTTAGCCAGAATCGGCCATAGAACATCCACAATTGTTTTTTTTTTAATTTAATATGTTCCGAAGATTGTAAGAGAATTCGATCCAGTTTCGAACTGATGATCTTATGATTATGAAAAAATCAATCCTCTCATCAGGCCGCGGCGACTGGACTGACTATACCACAATTTACATTCTATATATACAGAATGTCCTGTGCTTTATATACTAGCGAATCGTACTAATACAGATAAATTCAATTACAATTTTTTCTTCTTCACGACAATCACATAAGATGTGAACGCTAATTTTACTTTTTAATTTTTGTTGAATGTTAATTAATTCTTGTAATTTCTAAATATGCTACCGGTCTTACGACACTTTTAAATGTGTTTTTTATTAACACGTAGACGTAGAAACATTTTAGTATTTACGAACGGTAATTTAACGAAAACCGGCTAATAGACAGAATTCTATTTATTTAATTTTTTTTTAATTTATTAACATTCAACAAAAATTAAAAAGTAAATTTAGCGTTCACAGCTTATGTGATTGTCGTGAAGAAGAAAAAATTGTAATTGAATTAATCTGTATTAGTACGATTCGCAAGTATATAAAGCACAGGACATTCTGTATATATAGAATGTAAATTGTGGTATAGTCAGTCCAGTCGCCGCAGCCTGATGAGAGGATTGATTTTTTCATAATCATAAGCTCATCAGTTCGAAACTGGATTGAATTCTCTTACAATCTTCGGAACATATTAAATTAAAAAAAAACAATTGTGGATGTTCTATGGCCGATTCTGGCTAAAGTGTGATATGCACAAACGTGAAACTTGGCCAGCATAATAACCACACTTTGTTTTAATTCGATTGTTAATAAAAGGTGGGATTTCTGGAAATCGCCCATATAACCTCTTCGAAAAATCACGATTTTGATCAATTGTGGATGTTCTATGGCCGATTCTGGCTAAAGTGTAATATGCACAAACGTGAAACTTGACCAGAATACTAACCACACTTTGTTTTAATTCGAATGTTAATAAAAGGTGGGATTTCCGGAAATCACCCATATAACCTCTTCGAAAAATCACGATTTTGATTAATTGTGGATGTTCTATGGCCGATTCTGGCTAAAGTATAATATGCACAAACGTGAAACTTGACCAGAATACTAACCACACTTTGTTTTAATCCGAATGTTAATAAAAGGTGGGATTTCTGGAAATCGCCCATATAACCTCTTCGAAAAATCACGATTTTGATCAATTGTGGATGTTCTATGGCCGATTCTGGCTAAAGTATATTATGCACAAACGTGAAACTTGACCAGAATACTAACCACACTTTGTTTTAATTCGAATGTTAATAAAAGGTGGGATTTCTGGAAATCGCCCATATAACCTCTTCGAAAAATCACGATTTTGATCAATTGTGGATGTTCTATGGCCGATTCTGGCTAAAGTATAATATGCACAAATGTGAAACTTGACCAGAATACTAACCACACTTTGTTTTAATTCGAATGTTAATAAAAGGTGGGATTTCTGGAAATCGCCCATATAACCTCTTCGAAAAATCACGATTTTGATCAATTGTGGATGTTCTATGGCCGATTCTGGCTAAAGTATAATATGCACAAACGTGAAACTTGACCAGAATACTAACCACACTTTGTTTTAATTCGAATGTTAATAAAAGGTGGGATTTCTGGAAATCGCCCATATAACCTCTTCGAAAAATCACGATTTTGATCAATTGTGGATGTTCTATGGCCGATTCTGGCTAAAGTATAATATGCACAAACGTGAAACTTGACCAGAATACTAACCACACTTTGTTTTAATTCGAATGTTAATAAAAGGTGGGATTTCTGGAAATCGCCCATATAACCTCTTCGAAAAATCACGATTTTGATCAATTGTGGATGTTCTATGGCCGATTCTGGCTAAAGTGTGATATGCACAAACGTGAAACTTGACCAGAATACTAACCACACTTTGTTTTAATTCGAATGTTAATAAAACGTGGGATTTCCGGAAATCACCCATATAACCTCTTCGAAAAATCACGATTTTGATCAATTGTGGATGTTCTATGGCCGATTCTGGCTAAAGTATAATATGCACAAACGTGAAACTTGGCCAGCATAATTAACACACTTTGTTTTAATTCGAATGTTAATAAAAGGTGGGATTTCTGGAAATCGCCCATATAACCTCTTCGAAAAATCACCATTTTGATCAATTGTGGATGTTCTATGGCCGATTCTGGCTAAAGTGTGATATGCACAATCGTGAAACTTGACCAGAATAATAACCACACTTTGTTTTAATTCAAATGTTAATAAAAGGTGGGATTTCTGGAAATCGCCCATATAACCTCTTCGAAAAATCACGATTTTGATCAATTGTGGATGTTCTATGGCCGATTCTGGTTAAAGTGTGATATGCACAAACGTGAAACTTGGCCAGAATAATAACCACACTTTGTTTTAATTCGAATGTTAATAAAAGGTGGGATTTCTGGAAATCGCCCATATAACCTCTTCGAAAAATCACGATTTTGATCAATTGTGGATGTTCTATGGCCGATTCTGGTTAAAGTGTGATATGCACAAACGTGAAACTTGGCCAGAATAATAACCACACTTTGTTTTAATTCGAATGTTAATAAAAGGTGGGATTTCTGGAAATCGCCCATATAACCTCTTCGAAAAATCACGATTTTGATCAATTGTGGATGTTCTATGGCCGATTCTGGCTAAAGTATAATATGCACAAACGTGAAACTTGACCAGAATACTAACCACACTTTGTTTTAATCCGAATGTTAATAAAAGGTGGGATTTCTGGAAATCGCCCATATAACCTCTTCGAAAAATCACGATTTTGATCAATTGTGGATGTTCTATGGCCGATTCTGGTTAAAGTGTGATATGCACAAACGTGAAACTTGGCCAGAATAATAACCACACTTTGTTTTAATTCGAATGTTAATAAAAGGTGGGATTTCTGGAAATCGCCCATATAACCTCTTCGAAAAATTACGATTTTGATCAATTGTGGATGTTCTATGGCCGATTCTGGTTAAAGTGTGATATGCACAAACGTGAAAGTTGGCCAGAATACTAACCACACTTTGTTTTAATTCGAATGTTAATAAAAGGTGGGATTTCTGGAAATCGCCAATATAACCTCTTCGAAAAATCACGATTTTGATCAATTGTGGATGTTCTATGGCCGATTCTGGCTAAAGTATAATATGCACAAACGTGAAACTTGACCAGAATACTAACCACACTTTGTTTTAATTCGAATGTTAATAAAAGGTGGGATTTCCGGAAATCACCCATATAACCTCTTCGAAAAATCACGATTTTGATTAATTGTGGATGTTCTATGGCCGATTCTGGCTAAAGTATAATATGCACAAACGTGAAACTTGACCAGAATACTAACCACACTTTGTTTTAATCCGAATGTTAATAAAAGGTGGGATTTCTGGAAATCGCCCATATAACCTCTTCGAAAAATCACGATTTTGATCAATTGTGGATGTTCTATGGCCGATTCTGGCTAAAGTATATTATGCACAAACGTGAAACTTGACCAGAATACTAACCACACTTTGTTTTAATTCGAATGTTAATAAAAGGTGGGATTTCTGGAAATCGCCCATATAACCTCTTCGAAAAATCACGATTTTGATCAATTGTGGATGTTCTATGGCCGATTCTGGCTAAAGTATAATATGCACAAACGTGAAACTTGACCAGAATACTAACCACACTTTGTTTTAATTCGAATGTTAATAAAACGTGGGATTTCCGGAAATCACCCATATAACCTCTTCGAAAAATCACGATTTTGATCAATTGTGGATGTTCTATGGCCGATTCTGGTTAAAGTGTGATATGCACAAACGTGAAAGTTGGCCAGAATAATAACCACACTTTGTTTTAATTCGAATGTTAATAAAAGGTGGGATTTCTGGAAATCGCCCATATAACCTCTTCGAAAAATCACGATTTTGATCAATTGTGGATGTTCTATGGCCGATTCTGGCTAAAGTATAATATGCACAAACGTGAAACTTGACCAGAATACTAACCACACTTTGTTTTAATTCGAATGTTAATAAAAGGTGGGATTTCTGGAAATCGCCCATATAACCTCTTCGAAAAATCACGATTTTGATCAATTGTGGATGTTCTATGGCCGATTCTGGTTAAAGTGTGATATGCACAAACGTGAAACTTGGCCAGAATAATAACCACACTTTGTTTTAATTCGAATGTTAATAAAAGGTGGGATTTCTGGAAATCGCCCATATAACCTCTTCGAAAAATTACGATTTTGATCAATTGTGGATGTTCTATGGCCGATTCTGGTTAAAGTGTGATATGCACAAACGTGAAAGTTGGCCAGAATAATAACCACACTTTGTTTTAATTCGAATGTTAATAAAAGGTGGGATTTCTGGAAATCGCCCATATAACCTCTTCGAAAAATCACGATTTTGATCAATTGTGGATGTTCTATGGCCGATTCTGGCTAAAGTATAATATGCACAAACGTGAAACTTGACCAGAATACTAACCACACTTTGTTTTAATCCGAATGTTAATAAAAGGTGGGATTTCTGGAAATCGCCCATATAACCTCTTCGAAAAATCACGATTTTGATCAATTGTGGATGTTCTATGGCCTATTCTGGCCAATATAAACTATTTTCATGGTCAGTTTAGTAACGCACAATTTTGCACAATCATCATACTTCGAAAAATATGTTTTATTATATAAACGGAATATATGGGATTTCTGGTGTGATAATCACGTGAGAAATCCCATCCTATTTCCTAAAGTACGCTATGCACAAATTTTCTAATTACAGGCACAAAATTGCACAATCCCAATGGTTCGAATTATATATAGAAATCTTGGGTTTTCTAAAATGGGATTTCTGGTGTGATGTACACGAAAATATTGATGAAATAACTGAAGGGGAAAATTTTTAAACTTAAAATTTGTATTTATGTCAAATACACTTCACTTTCGCGCTTTATGAATTTATTTTTTTTTCGGTTCACATAGAATAAAAGGAATTTAAAGTTTATCGAGTTCTAGTGCAGTGCTCATGGAAAACACGGCTAATGGCTGCAATAAATTTGCGCGCATCTAGACACTCATCGATTTCGCGCATGCTATTTAAGATAGAGGCAGAGGATTATGCTCCCGATCGTGTGGAGATTGAACAAACATTGCGGAACATAGAAGCACATTTTAACCGATTCGTGGAAAATCATTTGAGTTTGGTTGGTGAACCGCAGCCAGATGCAATCGCTGCCCATGAGGAATTTGTTGCCCAAACTGAATCGTCAAATGACAAGGTTTGCATCAAATTACATCGATTACTATCGAATTACAGACCTGAGCCGGTGTGTGAGACCAATACCTATTCATGCTTTTGATGAAGGGCCAGAGGATTGGCTCGTACTCAAGGATTTATTTGAGGCTTTTGTACAAAATCGGGTAGATCTGGAACCCACTAACAAATTAAGCAAATTTCGACAATATATGAAAAGTGAGAATGTTCCTATGGTCGCTGGTGTTTACACTGGTGGTTATGAACAAGTGTGGACCGAACTCAAGCAACGTTATGATAATCCACGCCGTTTAGTTGAGACGCATGTTAATCGTCTGCTCGATCTGCCTGATCATGCGCCTGATCAGCAACGAGCTTTGCAAGACATCACCGACTGCATCCGCAGTACATTGCGAGCATTGTCAGTCATGAAACTACCGACCGATAAATGGGGCGCGATAATTTATCCAATTCTATTAAGGAAATTACCAAGAGCCGCAAGCAGTCAATGGGCAATGAGTTTTTCGGATGAAGAATTGCCGAAACTCGACGATATGCTAGTATACTTTGAGCGACGGGCATTGAATATGCCGTCATCGACTCCATGAGTAGAAATATCTCAGACAAGCAACCGAGGTAAATCTCATCGAATGCTTCGTGCAAATGTGGCTGCAACTAATTCACCACATCACTCTACTTCAAATCCAGTATCGCCAGTAGCAATGATTTGTCCACATTGTTCAGGTCTCCATCATATTTATAGATGCCATAGAAACTCATGGTATGTTTTAATTGTTTGAATCCCAATCATACTCATGGAGAGTGTCGATCGGGTATGTGTGCACATTGCAATTAGAAACATAATTCCCTAATGTGTAAGGGGACAAAGGAAATGGCTGCTGCTCAGCCACGAATGACTGACCGACCACATTTAGTCATTCATACTCCATGCCAACAGTGTCGTTCTGCTTGCCATTGCAAACGCATTTATACTGGATTGTTTTGGAAACAGTCACCTTTGTAGAATACTTTGGGACCCCGGTCTCAGGTGAGCTTTATTACTGAATCGGTGTTTAATAATTTGAATCTTCACAGAAAACGATGTGAGATAGCTGTCGAAGGAATAGGCGCATTAACATATACCTATACGCGAGGTCAGGCGACACTTAATATGCGCTCTAGGGTAGATGCCACCTTCGAATTGCAATTTGAGGCATACATATTACGCTCAATCACGTCGGCAATGCCAGCGACATCGGTTGACGCTGATTGTTGGAAACATTTGCGTAACTTACAGCTGGCTGAAATACGATTTGCTAAGCCTGGACGTATCGATATTTTGATCGGTGCCGATATCTGGGGAAATATAATACAACATGGAATTGAAAAAACATTACTGACCAAGGCAACGAGCCATGTGCAATTCGAACACATTTGGGTTTGATCGTTTTTGTGCCTGTTAGGAATAATACAACTTCTGATCGACCATTGCACACATTTACAGCCAACAATTGTGTCGGTGAGCAACGACTTGATGAATTGCTTCATTAGTTCTGGAAACTGGAAGAATCTGTAACTAATTCCGATCCTGGTCCAGATCGGGAATTGGGAATTCTCATTCCGAATTACAAACAAAGTACGTGAAGTTTATGCGGGAATATATAGCACTAAACTACATGGAAGCGGTGGCCGATTCATCGAGGCAACCCTTCGCAATCATATTATATTCCGCATCACGCTGTCGCCGAAAAGCTCAGAGGGGTATTCAACCCATCGACCAAAACAAGTAACGGTGTGTCACTGAACGACACACAACTGATCAGCCCACCATTACAAGATACTCTTGTCAATATTATATTTCGCTTCCGTAGACGGAAAATCGCCAAATGTTCCGTCAAGTCGAAATTGATTCACGTCATCGACGATGGCAGCAGATATTGTGGCGTTAATCATCAACGGAGCCGCTACGGACATATCAATTGAAGACAATTACTTGTGGCATGTGGACTATACCTCGCCATTCGGACGCTACGACAATGTGCAATGGACAACCACCAGATAATCACTGAGCAGCAGCCCGCCACAGCATTCTGCATAATTTTTATATGGACGATTTCCTAGATAGCGTGGATTCTCCAAGTGAAGCAGTAGCTCTGGCGTTCGGTATAGATTCTATAATGCGACAAGGCAAACTTCATTTAAGAAAATGGAATTCAAATTATGCCGAAACAGTTGCAGCGCTTGTTGGTTCACAACCAACTGCTCCAGAACTTGATCTCAGCGATTCTGATACAACGGTACTCGGTCTTCATTGGAACCCGATCACCGATAAACTATTCTATAAAATTAACATGTGTAAATCAGATGCCATATACCTACTAAACGTCTCGTTCGCGGTGACATAGCGAAACTCTATGATCCAACGGGCATGTTGGCCCCAGTAATAGTGGCCGCAAAAATATTCATCCAGGTTTTATGGCGTAAGAAACTTGATTGGGATACACCCCTACAGGGCGAACTGGCTAACATTTCGCAACGGTTTACAACAATTGGCACAGATCCGCGTTGGCTTGGGATGAGACAAGCTGCAACGATAATGTTTCACGGATTCTGTGATGCAAGCAGAAAGGCATACGCAGCCGTAGTATACTTGCGGATAATCGATGCTGACGGACACATAAATGTGTCTTTGGTAACAGCAAAGACGAATGTTGCGCCTGTGAAGGAAATCACGATTCTTCGGCTGGAATTGTGAGTAGCTCATCTCCTCGTAAGGGTTATCAATAATGTACGAATTGCATTTCATCTGATTGGTGCGAATTACACGATGTGGAGCGACTCGAACATTGTACTATGTTGGCTACACAAACCAGCGACGACTTTGAAACAATACGTGTCAAATCGATTCGGTTACATCCAGCAGCATTCCGATGTCCAGCAATGGCGACACATCCGCACAGAACGCAACCCGGCAGATTGTGCTAAAAGCGTCGACGGTGGAAATCGGATCGCACTCATTGAACGATTTAGTACCTTACAAAGAGTGTTACACACAACGTCAATTGTACTACCTTTCCGACTAGCTGGGCGAAAATTTTGGCGAACTAAGTTCTTAGCGGCATCTGAGATGGAGGCTGCGCTGCTTCTGCAGATACGCGCAGCACAAGGTAATGCATATCGTACTGAAATTAATTCATTGAAATCTCGTTGTAGTGTCGACGCAACCAGCAAATTGCTTGCACTCAGTCCATTTCTGGGTGACAAGGAGATTCTACGTGTTGGCGGACGGCTGACTCATGCAAGAAATGTTGCAATACCTAAGAAGACGGTTCTGGATTGTTCATAGGCGTGCATTGGTAAAAACGTTCATCCATCAATGTGTCACCTGCTAACTCTATCAGCGAACAATGCAACAGCAACAGATGGCGTCGTTGCCACGTTCACGTGTTCTGGTAGCCCCACCATTCACAAACACTGGGCTAGATTACTGTGGTTCCTTTATTGTCAGACTGGGCGGTCGACGAGTAATAACGACAACACAAACATATGCAGTGATCTTCATTTGTATGAGCGCCAAGGCCGTATACATAGAGGTTGCCGAAAAACTGACGACTAGATCATTTTTAGATTTGTTCGATAGATTCAATAGTCGACGCGGCTACTGTAGCACACTCTGCAGCGATAACGGAACTCAGTTTGTTGGCGCAGATCGGCTAATGCAACATGCATATAACGCCTGCCGCACCGCATCATGGTGCCCTATGGGAGGCAGCGGCACGATCCGCTAAAAAACATTTAATGCGGATAATCGGCAAATAACCGATTTATTATCTATTTTAATTTTTTTTTTTTGAATGTTAATTAATTCATGTAATTTATAATATGCTACCGGTGATTAGACCATTTTAAATGTGTTTTTATTAACACGTAGAGTATATTAATATTTACGAACAATCATTCAACGAAACCGACTAATAGACAGAATTCTATTTATTTAATTTTTTAATTTATATGATTTTAATATGTTCCGAAGATTGTAAGAAAATTTAATCCTCGGAATCAATCACCTTCAATCTTCGGAACATATTAAAGTCATATAAATTAAAAAAAAAAAAGATTTATTATCACCAATTGAACACGCTTCTAATACGGATCGAAGCATGTATCAATTCCAGACCGATCATGGCGCTTCATGATGATCCAGGGGGAGGTTTTGCTTTAATCTCAGGCGAATTTCTAATAGGATGACCAATAAAAGCACGGCCTGAACCAACGGTTCCAGAAGTACCAGAAAATCGTCTGAAATATTGGCAGCAACTACAGCGAATGTACTAACAATTCTGGAAGCGTTGGTAACAGGAATATCTCACTTTATTACAAACACGTGGTAAATGGGCACGAGCAGAACCAAATCTGCAAATTGACGACATCGTTGTCATTCAACAAGATAACCTGCTTCCCTCTCGATGGCGCATAGGGCGCATCATCAAGATACATCCGGGCAGTGATGGGCTGGTATGTGTGGTATCGATCGAATACAATAGCGATCAAAAATCATCTGATGGACAGCTAATCAAACATCAATTTCAGCGACCGGTCCAGAAGGTATGCGGGTTTATTTCAGCAGAGGAGAAGGTTCCAAACCGCACCGGTTTGGCCGGACAGGAATGTATAAGATCGAACACCCCGAATCCGAACGAGGAAGTAAATGATGTTTACTGAACGCACCTACTAACTTGCAATAGAACGCACCCGTATATATCTGGTCACACCACGTCGTGTTTGAGTTTTCCCCTTCCTGTTTTTTTGTATAACGTTTTTTCTTACTTCTTTTTTTACTCATTATTCTGTGTACAGTTCTTGCTATAATAACATAAATAAATTACATATTAAAATAAACAATTCTGAGTATTTCATTCGTGCGACAAGCATAATATTATACAAACGTATTTTGAATATTTTGGCAATTTTTCGGTTTGCCCCTAATTGTCGTTATATAGGGTGTCCGGGTTTGGGATGCTGATCCGTCATGAGGTGATTCCTTGGTTCATTCTGAGAAACAAATCGTATGTGAGGGGGGATCTATTTTTGATATCATTTGAGATACAGGGTGTTTAAAAAATTTGGTTCAGAAAAAAGTACACCCAAATATTAAACTGTAACTTCCAAAATATTTATCGGAGAGCAACCAACTTAGTCTTATTTGGTTGGTAATCGTATAGGCTATTATTAAGGTTTAAGTGGTTATCTTGTATCTGCATCCGTTTGAGAGCTATGGTGATTTAAAGTAAAAAAAAATATTTGTTTTTATAAAATCGAGTTTTTCTAAAAAAAAACCGTTATAATTTTTTCTTTTGTTTATTTAATTTTAATTTGTCATGATCTCCTCTACAATCCCTCAATACAAAGTTTGGGTGCTCAAAATGTCCTCCTTGTGATGGAATACATGCTAATATTCGTTTAAGTATGCCTTTGGTTATTTCAATTCTTGGTAAGAACCCTTATCTGTTGTGCTGCTGTGTGTATTCGTTGTATAAGTTCTTCTTTTGTTTCAATTTCTTTGGAGTATACAAGCGCCTTTATCCTTCTCCATACATAAAAATCCAATACCGTAAGATCGGGGGATCTTGCAGGCCAATGAATTGAACCATTTCTTCCAATCCAATTATTTGGATAATTTTCGTTAAAAAAATTCCTAACATTATTATGGTAGTGACAAGGTGCACCATCATGTTGGTATGTATGCGAGAATCTACTTAAAATGGGAACATCATCAAAAAGGAGTGGCAAATCGTTTTGTAAAAATTGTAAATAACGTTCACCATTTAATCTAGGTGGTAATATGAATGGTCCAATTAATTTATCGCCAATTACACCAGCCCATATGTTTACACTGAATCGGTGCTGAAATGATATTTGTTTTTTCGAATGAGGATTTTCAGCAGCCCACGTGTGCAGATTGTGAAAGTTTGTTATGCCATCTCTTGTGAATTGAGATTCATCCGTCCATAGGATACGTTTCACAAAACTTGCATTGTCCAAATTCCTTTCCATCAACAAATTACAAAACTCCAATCTTGTAGTGTGGTCTATCGGTAATAGTTGTTGAACGGGTGTTGTATGGTATGGACGAAGATTCTCCTTGTGCAATACTTGATGAATTCGATAGCGAGAGACGTTTAATTGTAAAGCGAGCCTCCTTATGCTAATAGAAGGATTTGCTGTTACATTACGGATCATACCTTTGTCGACATCCAAATGGTTTGGTGAGACTGAATGCGGCTCCGCCCGGGTATTCGATCTTGTTACGATATTTGGCAGTCTCCTATGAATATTTATAAATAATCTTGCGTCAGGAATGCGACGTGTTGGAAATCTGAGTTGATATTCATTGCGAGCTCGTGCTGCATTACCATCGCAAAATCCGTAAACAAAATGGATATCAATGTACTCCTCACCTGAGAACTAATAATATTAATTTCATTAAATTAATTAAAATTTAGATTCACAACACTGATACAACACTAGATAATATCTCGAAACTAATGACTGAATCTGAAAATATTTAGTTTTTGTATTTCCAACATTTAAACAAATGAGTTGATAATCATCGCCTACTGTTTTACAGATCAAAATAAAATTGGTAAAATATTAACACTATAACATCTCTTAATTAGATTGAGAATAAACGGAATACGAAGAAAACTATGGCACGTGGGTACAAGTAATGTATTGGGGGATTGTAAAGGAGATCATGACAAACTAAAATTAAATAAACAAAAGAAAAAATTATAACGGTTGTTTTTGAGAAAAACTCGATTTTATAAAAAAACAAATATTTTTTTTTTACTTTAAATCACCATAGCTCTCAAACGGATGCAGATACAAGATAACCACTTAAACCTTAATAATAGCCTATACGATTACCAACCAAATAAGACTAAGTTGGTTGCTCTCCGATAAATATTTTGGAAGTTACAGTTTAATATTTGGGTGTACTTTTTTTCTGAGCCAAATTTTTTAAACACCCTGTATCTCAAATGATATTAAAAATGGATCCCCCCTCCACATACGATTTGTTTCTCAGAATAAACCAAGGAATCACCTCATGACGGATCAGCATCCCAAACCCGGACACCCTGTATATGTACATATATACTCTATATACATTTTTTTTTTAAATTGGGTCAAAAATGTATTTTAAATGAAACAATAAGTCAATTGCTTCTAAAAGTTTTTGCAATTTCGTAAACCAAGACTCCAGTTTTTAAAACAATATTTTTCACCAATTTTTTTTTTGCACAGCACTGTATATTTCTACTAATTGACCTGAGATGTTTGCAGTCTATAAATATATATGTATGTAAGTGTAGAGTGTTTTTCTATTTTGATGCTGTGCGGAGCAGTCAATTTTCCAAGAACATTTTATAGCTGGATGACATTGCTCAACTTTTGTTCTTCCCTCACTTCATATATTTTCAGATCCCTAAGTTCTATTTTTATTAAGGAACCGTTCCAGCATACTCTCTTAAGTACTCCAGCTACCCCCTAAATCTATAGCATGTCTTTTTTTATAGCGTTATATTCTTCACCGGTGACTTTCTGATTAATTCCACGAAGCTAATAAACGACATATAAGATTTTTGAAATTGGATTTTGCATTCCCGGGAAATGTTCTAACCATCCCCGGGAATCTGGAATACTTATAATTTTTAAAATTCCCGGGAATTCATATCCCGAGAATACCGGGACGCAAGCCCTAGGTGTAGGTGATAGTTAATCAGTTTAATGGACAAAGCATTTATGCAGCTAATCTAGCCACTATCGGAACCTAATTTCAAATATCTAGTAGTAGGTTTTAACGAACATTGAAAAAGTTTCAGTCAAAATCTCATGGTGTAACAATTAAACCTCCTGAGAGGGTATTGTTAGCAGAAAATTTGTTTTTATTGAGCCAGAGGTTCTGGTATGGTCATCTGAAACCGGCTAGAACTCATCAGATTGGGGTGGGGATTCCCAGAACATGACCCAATCTTGTTAGACCGTAAAGTAAGAAGTTTTCTCGTGGTCACGTATCCGATCCCCTCCTGATGATATAACCACCTGCATTGCATCTCCCAACCCAAATGCTTCTCATTAAAGGAAAAAAAAAATTAAAAACAAAAAACAATTGAGCATCGGAAATTTATTTATTTATTTATTTGTTTATTTATTTATTTATAGTATTTTATAAATAATTTAGTATTAAAAGGAAAAGCACACATGGAAACAAAGCAATCGAAAAAAAAAAATAATGAAGTTGCTTCCATTAGGCATAAAAACCTCTTAAATTTTTTCAAACAATTTCCACCTCATGCTTACACATTCTATTTTGAGCAGTAGCTCATTTACAATAAAATGTACAGCACGAGGTGAAATAATATTAAAAATTAACAAAAATAACAAAGTTAATAAAAATAAATTAAAAAAACTACGTATTGCCCATCAATCACGCCACTCCAAAAATGTTGACCTAAATAATTTTGCCGATCCTAATCTCTTAATTTCCAATGGAATTGAATTCCAAAGGGAAACTCCCTTAACATAAAATGACGTGTTTAGCGACCTACAACAATTTTTAGCCGGAATTAGGCGGAAGTTAGAGGAATGAAACCTACTAAAAATTAATTTCCTATATAGATAACAAGGCTCCTTAGCTTTGAGAAGTTTAAAAATAAAAAGACAAACGCGAAATTCGTAAAAACTAGATAAACTACATTCTAAAACAAGGCTAGAGTAGGCAGAAATATGATCGAACTTCCTAATACCAAAAATAAACCTGGTACAAGCATTGAAACATCTTTGGAGAACAATCATATTTTCCTGAAGCATACCGAATTAAACTATATCACCGTAAATAAAATGAGGAAGAAGATAAGACAAAAATAATTTTTTCCTACACTGACTATCAGAAAATCCAACCACTTTGTACAAACAACTAAGCACGCCAAAGACCCTCTTACTAATAGTAACTAAATGGTCACCCCAAGTAAGAGTTTTATTAATAACTAAGCCTAAATCCCTAACAGTATTTGGATATACAATTAGCGAACCATGCAGAAAAATACCAGGAAAGGACGAGGTATCTAACGGTTCTTTATAAATTATAATCGACTGAGATTTATTTGCGTTTAAAACGAGCCTGTTAGAGACCGACCAGCTAACGATATTACTTAAATCTTCATTTATCAGAGAAATATTCCTAACAATAGAATACTGATCTAAACGACTATTTCTATAAATTTGAAACGAACAATGTTGAATGGAGGTTGCTATGTCATTTATGTACATAGAAAATAATAGAAGACCCAGCACTGAACCCTGAGGCACGCCGGAAATTACAAGAAGGAAATCAGACAAGGAATTGTCCAAAAAAACTGCCTGAGAACGATTAGAAAGATAGTTAAAAATCAATTTGGCAGCAGAAAGTGAAAATCTAAACTGAGATAAAAATTTATTAAAAAGGATTCTGTGATTAATAGAATCAAAGGCCTTAGAAAAATCTAACAAAGTTAAAGAAGCTAATTCCTTATTATTCATATTACGCCTAATATCATCAGTCATCACATACATTTATAACGCAGTAGAAGTGCTATGAAATTTTCTAAACCCAGATTGGAAGCAACTAATTAAACTATTGCTATGTAAATGCGATTGAATTTGATTTTTAACAACAATCTCGAAAGCCTTAGAGAGAGAACTGAAAATGCTAATTGGCCGAAAATGGCACAGCTCTAAAGGATTACTGATCTTTGGGATCGGGATTATTTTACTTAGCTTCCACTGATCTGGATAAGAAGAGGTCGTGAGAATAAAATTGAAGATATGTAACAAGTATTTTGAGACGGAAGGGAAAACTACCTTAACGAATTTTAAATTGACGTTATCCAGACCAGAAGATTCCGATTTAACCTTCCAAATAGCAGATTGTAAGTCCTCGAGAGAAATGTTTGAAAACGAAAACGAATTAGAGGACGCGTTAAAGAACAAATCGACGGAACTATTGTCCGAGTTCAGACTAGAGCAAAAATAACTATTAATTTCATTGGGTTTGAAATCCCCACTTGAACTAATCTTGCATCTGCCTAGGCCTAAATTACGAACATTACGCCAGAAAACTTTGGGAGGAAGAGAGGAGTCTAGCTTGTCCTTGAAAAAATTACGTTTAGCAATTCAAATTAACCCTACAACTCTGTTATGAGCCTGCTTGTAATCTAAATGAGACTGACTATTAGGACACCTTTTCCATACACGATAATTACTAACTCTAATATTTATGGCATTCGAAATTACCTGAGACAACCAAGGCGGAGATTTTGCTTTGCAAGTAACCTTTTTAAGCGGAACGCAACTATTAAACACCAAACTAATATACGAGTTGAAAAATTCTATTTGGCTAGTTGCAGAACTAAGACAAAAAATATCCTCCCAAGGAACTGAGTTACAAACCAAGTAAAGGCGGGAATTGTCTATACTAGAAAAATCTCTAAAGCTAAAACTCTTAGGCTTAGGTGGAGAGTAAGAGTTTACAGAAAAAACTAAAAGATCATGATGGGATCCCATACCGAGAGACAACTAATTGAAAAAACAAATAGAGTTATCAGTAAAAGAGATGATATGATCAATAAGGGAATAAGAAGTGTACGGATAAATTAAGACTATTTAACAGATTCAAATAATCCCGAGGAAAGCCGGAATTCTGGAGTATATCGAAATTAAAGTCACCTGATATATACATTTCATCGAATCTACAAGAGAAATAACTAAATAAACTTTCTAAGTCTACAAGTGATTTTTTAAAATTAGCATACGATCTCTTACTAGTTTTTGGTGGGTTATAGATGGTAGCGACTAAGATTTTACGACCATTAATGAAAACATTGACAAATAAAAACTCTAAATCCGATACTAACAATTCTGAAATGGAAGAAGGTATGGTAACTAATCTAGCCTTAATGTGCTCTCCTACAAACATACATAAACCACCATAATTAAGGGGAGGTACCGCTCTATCTTTCCTAAATATATTATAACCTTTTATGGCCAACGCTGAATTAGGGATATTCGGATTTAAAAATGTCTCAGAGAAACAAAGAATGTCCACTGCAGCACCATTAAAAATGTGACGAATCTCGTCAATATTTGGGACTAAACTTTGCACGTTGAAACTAGCTACATTTAATAAAGACCTATCGACTATCATAGATTTTAAAACTACATTGGGATTGTTAAACGTCATTACACTCGAGTGTAAACACGACGCGACGTGATTGAAGCGCAATACTTACAAATAAATATAAGGAACGCTTCATCCAAACCGAACCGGATTACGGGAAATCTAAAACGAAAAGAAACAAAAAACCAACCAAAGTAATAAATGCCAACTTAACGTAAACAAAGGAACAAAACTTAACCGTCGAGCCCCAATTTATGCCCTAATTTATTTTAATATTTCTTTTCCCTATGGTGGAAAAAAACACAAAAAAACGTATGTCTAGGGCTACTCGAAAAAAAAAAAAAAAAAAAAAAAGTAGGAGTTAGTTGGATAAAGCCCGCCCACTGTGTCATATTAGGACGTTCGTATAAGTTTGTTAGATCAGTGTGTAGATCATTTAGCTCATGTTGCTATAAAATATGAGTCAAGGAAATGAAATAAAAGAAAATTATTTGGTTGTTCGTATGAAATGTGTGTTGACACCAAAGGGCACTTTTAGAACTAGATCGAAATTCCCAAGAAAATATTTCGTAGTCCAGTTTATGTTTGGTAAAGATTTTTAAGTACTCTTTCTCTCTGCTCATTAATAATTGTCGAATTATATTTTCACAAAGTATTAAAAAACGATACATTTGTAAATACCGCTCCCTCCCCAACTAGTTAAAATAAATCTGGGTAATTTATACCCTAAAATTATAAAATTCAATATACATATATTATTTGTTTTTAAGCGACTTAATGCAACATTTTTTAAATTATTTGATTTTTAATTAATATTATTAAAATACATAAACCTTGATATTATCCATTCCATCAAAACAACAATGGCGCGTGGTAAATACATAAAACCCTAATTAAATATTATACCCAATGGTATCCATCGTGTTTCATGTTTACTGTTGTAAATGTATTTATTTATATAACAAAACTCTCATTAACAACCGCGACTTTTTTTTTTATGTATACAAACATCACCATCATGGTTATTATAGCCACAACCAGCATAATATATATTAAAAGTTGCTAAATAAAATAAACAATAATGGAGAACAACCTCCTCTAAAAGTCTAAACAAAAAGCACAACAATCATTATAAATTTTAAATACTTTAGCTTCCTACCGATCTTATTATTAAATTTAGCATTAATCCCATATTCATTGTATGTACGAGTATCGCTTATTTTTTGCTCCACAAGTTTTGGGATTTTTTTTTTTTTTGTTGGTTGTCCGTATTCGGTTTGGTTTTGATACAACTATAAATTATTTTATTATTAACACTATTATTTTTGGCATTAGAATTATTTTTATTATTTATTTTATTGATTTAAGGGATATAAACGCGTAAATTGGAATAAAACCGTCTTATTTTTATTGTTGATGGGGGGAGAAACGAGTCGTTATACATGTTTGCCATTTAATCGATAATGGATTTGAATTTGCTGTTTTTTTAATGCCGATTATAATTATGTAACTCGGTTTAAACATTTGAATAGGCAAATCGCTAATGTCATACTGGTGGAGTGAAATAAAGCCCATAGTATTAACACCCACGGGCTTTATTTCCTTTTTTTAAGTCGTTATTACCCTTTCCTTTAATACATTAATCGAATCTATCCTAACACAATTACACAATGGATTAAGCCAATCAAAAAACACCTGTGCTAAGCGGACGAAGTTATTATTTAAAAAACTTGTTTCCGGGTGTTGGAAGCAGAACGCTCCTAAAATTAAAGAAGAAAGAAACATAATCAACAAAGAAATCGGTCTTAAACTAAAAATGTATTTATAATTAAAAACATTAGGAATACTTATCTGAATACCACGAGTGACGACAAATGTATTTCTCAAATCACATAAAATATCTGAAAACAATTGTTATTAGTTAATTAGATCATATTTATTAAATAATGTAATGTTTTGCTTACCTTATTCAAATTTTAATGTAAATATTATAATTATTGTGACAGTACTTCTTACTGTCAAACTCATCATAGTATAGTATATTCCATGATGAGAAAGTATTTTATACCATTTAAAGAAATTGAATTGCAAGATGAAATTATTGAATGACGCATACTTCACACATATAACGCATATGTATTGGTACGTCATTTTTGGTATATAAAGAGAATTGTCATGTTGGGGGGAATTATTCTGTTAAGAAGTATTCTACACGGTCAGTGTTGGTGAGGTCGTGTATTACAGACAAAATAATAAATGTTGCGGAATATACATAAAATAAATAAATTAAATTGTTGAAAACTCAAATTAAGTTGTGGAAAGTTTTTTAATAGTTTAACTAAACTCAGTCGTTGGAAATTTAGTTGATGGTTCTGGGCAGAAGAGTTGCAGTAAACAGCCCAGTAAATTACATGGTCCTTCGAGCCGGATTTCCGGAAACAAAAAAAAAATAATAATAAAAAAAATTATTTGAAATTTACGACACCATTTTTAAGTGAAAATTAGTTACACGTGGTGCAGCTTAGTCGGACATATTGTTTTTTTTTTTGTTGTGAAAATTAATTCAACGAACAGAAAGGCATTTGTTGCAATTGATTTGTGTTTAAAAAATCAGCGTGCATTTAAGTGAAATTCGTTTGTTTCGGCGTACATTAGAGTGAAGTTTTGTGTTTTAAAAGGGCGGCGTACATTCACGTAAGGTGTAATTAGTCAATCGGCTTTATCCAATACAATCAAAGTCACAAGTAGTGACACCAGTCATTTAATCGAATAAAATGGAGTCAGACGCAAAATTAAAGTCTTTAAAGGCCACGCGTGCTTCAATCAAAGGCCAAATGACAAAATTATACAATTATGCGTTGAATCCAGGAGACAAACAGGACATCGATGGATTTCAAACCAAACTCGCGAGAGCAAAAACATTATTACACCAATTTGAGAAAGTGGAGAGCTCGATTTTTGACATCGACCCGGACCAGGAAAGTGGCATACTAGACCTAACGGAGCAATATTTCACGGTAGACTCTCGGCTAAGCAAATACATTCGAGAATATAACCTAGATAATCCAGATGAATCACAAAACGCAGCTAACACCACCATGAATCTTACAATGGCACATCCCGTCGATGTAAGACTGCCAAAGATTAATATTGAGCCATTCTCTGGTCAGTACACAATGTGGCAATCATTTTATGACCTGTATGTGAGGACTATTCACGATAAGACAAGTCTATCAGCTGTACAGAAATTTCAGTATCTGAAAGGGTTCTTACAGGGAGAGGCTTACAATTTATTACGGCACATTCCGATAACCGAGGCCAATTATGCGGAAGCATTTCGGAAGTTATGTACCAGGTACGACCGGAAAAAACACACAATCAGAGCGTTCATTCGGAGTTTCATGGATCAACCTACTATTCATCAAGCGACCGCATTCAACATTCGGAAACTACTTGAATCATCGGATGAGGTCATCAGAGGCCTGAAAGCACTAGGCAAAGAAGCTGAGTCACGAGATGTATGGCTGATTCATATTTTAGAGGGGAAACTGGACACAGAAACTCGAGCGTTATGGGCGCAGACTTCTTGTGAAGACAACTTACCAAGTCTAGAGAGTTTTTTCAAGTTTCTACTAAATCGTTCAGAGACGCTTGAATCACTGAAGCCGATTCCTTCGAAACACACAACAAACCCACGGTCATCTAAAGTATACGTAACTACTGAAGTGAACCGGTGTTCCGTTTGTAAGGGTGAACATGAGTTGGTAGACTGTGAGAAATTCAAGCAATTATCTGTCATGGATCGACGTCAGTGTATTAAAGCCGACAATCGATGTTTTAACTGTTTGCGAGTCAATCACCCAGTTTTTAGATGCTTATCGAAGTCAAGATGTCAGAATTGTGGCAAAAAGCATCATACCCTGCTACATTTAGATGACAACAAGGAACAACACAGCTCATTAGTGTCAGTGCAACCAAAAACAACAATTGCACATGCGCGCACAACATCCGCCAGTATCTTACCAACAGCCGTGGTACGAGCAATCGACTGTTTCGGCGACGAGCATGAATGCAGAATGCTCCTAGATTCTGGTTCTATGTCAACCTTAATATCCGAACATTTTTGCAATCGGTTGAGATTACGTAGACGAAGCAACCACACAATGGTAGCAGGTATCAGCGGTTCAGGTAACCAGATTACGAAGGGAATGGTTACAATCACTCTACGATCACGGGTGGATAGCGAAAAGTATATCGAAGTCGACGCATTGGTTTTACCAAGGTTGTGCTCAAAGGTGCCTACCCAATCATTTAGGACAGATACGTGTAACTTGGACGTGTTTCTCGCCGATCCTAAATTTAACGAGTCCCATAATATTGACCTCATATTAGGTGTTCAACATGTGTTTAACATATTGTTGGATGGAAGAGTCAAACACGAACACAATGTAATCGCAGTGGAGACAATATTTGGTTGGGTCCTGGGAGGTGAACTAGAAGCACAAATGCTAAGTGAAACGTCGAGCAATGTAAGTCAAGTATTCACAGAACAAAATAGTGTTGACCACATGTTGAAGCAGTTTTGGGAAGTAGAAAACATCCCAGATATACCTAGGTTAACACATGAAGAAGCACAGTGTGAAAAATTATTTATGAGAACTACATGCCGAGATTCAACCGGGCGATTTGTAGTACATCTACCGCTTAAAGAGGAGAAGGGGCTATTGGGAAGATCACTAAATTCAGCACTAAGTCGACAAAGAACGATGGAACGAAGATTCGTAAGAGATCCAGCATTCAAGCAGGCGTACACTGAGTTCATGACCGAGTATCATCAGTTGGGGCACATGGTAGAAGTTAAAGATGACGAACTGGAGAATTTAACCTACTTACCTCACCATGGCATCTCAAAGTCGTCAAAGTTTAGGGTTGTGTTTGATGCCTCGTACAGAAAAGTCATTAGAACAGTCGCTATCGTTCAACGTTTTATACACAACATAAGCAGTGCACGCAAGGCAGTAACAAGGCATAAAGGTCCGGTAACTGTCAAGGAATTAGAAGAGGCTGTCGAACTATGCTGCCGAGAAGTACAACAAAGGTATCTGAAGGAAGAAATCTTAGCCATAACAAAATCGAAACCTATCAAGGGGTCGCTTAAGTACCTAAATCCGTACATTGACGCTGATGGGCTACTAAGAGTAGGAGGAAGGATACCAAATTCAAATGCCGCATACGGAATTATGCATCCTATCATTTTACCGCCGTCGAAATTATCAACATTGATCGTGGAAGAATGGCATAACCGCTATTATCATGCTGGCTTCCAGTTAATGACAAGTATGCTGAGGCAGAAGTTTTGGATCGTAAGAGTAAAGCAAGAAGTACGTAAGGTGATCAGGAAATGTTTGCAGTGTTTTAAAGCAAACCCCAGTCAGTTGTCGCAGGAAATGGGAAATCTACCGGCGTGTAGAGTCCAACACATTCGAGCATTTTTGCAAGTAGGCGTAGATTTTGCTGGGCCAATACTCACCTTTCACAAAAGAGGTAGAGGACAGAAACCATTTAAATCGTATGTATGCCTATTCGTTTGTACCAGTACTCGTGCAGTCCACATAGAATTAACCACCGATTTAACAACAAACGGATTTTTAGCCGCATTAAGAAGATTCGTCTCTAGGCGGGGCATCTGTTCAGACATCTACAGTGACTGTGGATCAAATTTCTTAGGTGCCGAGAGACAATTGCGGGAAACATGGGCATTCCTAAAAGCCAACACTGAAGAAATTTACAATCACCTGTCAAGACAGTCGTCAATCAGACTTCAACCCACCGAATGCTCCTCATTTCGGAGGATTATGGGAAGCGGCAGTTAAATCGATGAAACACCACCTAAAAAGAGTTATTGGAGAAACAATTCTAACGGTCGAAGAATTACAAACATTACTGGTGGAGATAGAAGCTATATTGAATTCTCGGCCTCTTTGCGCGCTACCAGTGGATATGGAGGTCGATATGTTAACTCCGGCACATTTTATTGTAGGTCATCCTTTAGTACTAGTTCCCGAAATAAATCTGATTAATGAGAAGGTGTCTAAGCTGAACAGATGGGAGATGCTGCAACGTATGAGGCAGCATATTTGGCAAAGGTGGCACATCGAATACCTGACCACAATGCAGTCACGAACGAAATGGATTTCGGCCAAACCAAATGTAAGTGTGAATGATATCGTTTTAATTATTGACAGAAATCTACCGCCAACGAGATGGTTACTTGGCCGCATAATTGAGGTATTCCCTGGAAACGATGGATTAATCAGAGTGGCATCGGTGAAGACAAAAAACGGCATCTATCGCCGAGCTGTACATGCATTATGCAAATTACCAATTGAATCGGATGATTCAACGTCGCGGAGAATGTTGGAAGCAGAACGCTCCTAAAATTAAAGAAGAAAGAAACATAATCAACAAAGAAATCGGTCTTAAACTAAAAATGTATTTATAATTAAAAACATTAGGAATACTTATCTGAATACCACGAGTGACGACAAATGTATTTCTCAAATCACATAAAATATCTGAAAACAATTGTTATTAGTTAATTAGATCATATTTATTAAATAATGTAATGTTTTGCTTACCTTAATCAAATTTTAATGTAAATATTATAATTATTGTGACAGTACTTCTTACTGTCAAACTCATCATAGTATAGTATATTCCATGATGAGAAAGTATTTTATACCATTTAAAGAAATTGAATTGCAAGATGAAATTATTGAATGACGCATACTTCACACATATAACGCATATGTATTGGTACGTCATTTTTGGTATATAAAGAGAATTGTCATGTTGGGGGGAATTATTCTGTTAAGAAGTATTCTACACGGTCAGTGTTGGTGAGGTCGTGTATTACAGACAAAATAATAAATGTTGCGGAATATACATAAAATAAATAAATTAAATTGTTGAAAACTCAAATTAAGTTGTGGAAAGTTTTTTAATAGTTTAACTAAACTCAGTCGTTGGAAATTTAGTTGATGGTTCTGGGCAGAAGAGTTGCAGTAAACAGCCCAGTAAATTACACCGGGATTTTTTCAAACTTTTTTTCTGTATTTTACTAGATGAACGTAATGTCCAGAACAAAAATTGGCGATAATGTCCATAAGAGCTATACCACGGGATGGCTTCATACATTAATTTGTACCAACTTTTATTACTACAGCGGTCTCTATTGCTTTGCTTCTTTGCTATTTTGCCAATTGGAATTAAAACCCACAATAAAATGGCGTTAAAAACCTTGCACTTTAATACCATTTTAGAAAAAAAAACAAAAAATAATGCCCACTATCCTTAATTCCTCAAAAAAGAGGAAATAAGGCCCTCGGGGGTTACATTTCTTCACCGTTCCACTGTATTTCGTAATAATTTTCGTTTCGACTGTTGCTTTGAAATCGACTCATCCAAATTAAATCGGATTCAATTTTCTGGCTCGTTTCGTTTTGAACCTGCCTCTTCATACGCGTATTGTTTTCATCATACTTTGTCGCTTCTGTCCATAACACAAAATTATTCTTCAACTACATTTTACACGCTGAACTAATTTTTAGATCACAATTTGTGATCCCAAATCAAAGTTGGATCAAATGTTGTTGTTGTTTAAGATATAAATGTTGATCTGATCCTGGTGAAAGGCGCGAAAAAGTTAAATATTTCTACAAAAAACCAGGTACATCACCAAATGTGATGATCAATCACTTTCTAACAGTAATAAAACTTTGAAGTGTTTTCGATGCAGGGTCTACAATCTACATTACGCAAATAAATATAGGCACACCGCGAGTATTACGGTTGACTTTAACCAACTTTTATTGGAGGGTTAAAGTACAATCAAATATTCACTTGTGAATAAGTTTTGGTTTAATATGCAGTCAATATCGGCCAAAAAAAAATCGCTTGGCACTTTCTTTTTAATTGCATTTTTATTGTTTTCATTAATATCACATAGCTAATGTCGGCGAAACTCGCAGAATGTGTTAGTTCACTTTTTTGTTTAAGAGATACGACTAAATCGACGAGGTAAATTAGTGTTTGTATGCACTGTGTACTTTAACTAAGTTTTATTGGGAGGTTCATCTACGACCTAATTTCCAAAACGAGCCTTTCAAAACGAGACTTTCAACATTTTTCATGGAGAAAATTTTTATTGTTTCCAATCACATTTTCTAATAATGTTGAACAATAAACCAATATTAGCCGAACTAATAATCCTACTTTAGGCCAATTTAAAAATGAGAATTCACTTATCACATGGAATTTATTTAGTTTCTACAATAGACTGTATAACAAAATGGTTGGTTGATGGTCGTCGACTGGCTTGGCTGAGCTGATGACGTCAAATAGTAAAATAAAAAAAATAAAACAACATAAACGCCAGGCAATTGAGGCTCGGAAAACTGAACATGATTCCGTCCGCTTAGCTCATGGAATTCCTAAAGGGCAATATATATTTTAAATAATGTTAGGCTACACCTCAAAGAGGAAGTCTGTATAAACTCGTTATGGTTGCTCTGCTTCGCTCTGTCGAGCAGTCCACTCGGCGCGGGTTGAATAGGAAATCTGCCACGTTTGAACGGGATTCTGTTCGTAACTAAGGACGAATGGAAAAAATGTGGGAAGATTAGATGATACTCATCGCTGCTTACCTTCTCCTTCTAATAGTCGCCGGACACGGTCTTGCTGAACCAAATATTGATGATGGTTGTACCTCTCGTCACTGGAATCTTGCTGAATAACATAATTTTGGTTATCGCGTTGATCAATGGTCGCGTACATAAGTCCCTTCTTGTGATTTTTCTTGTACTCCACTGTCCATGTAAGTACAAATATGCAACAACAACAAAAAATGTAATAAATAACACGGAGAGCCAAACAGAAACATTCTATTATTATTCAATATACGGGGTGGGAAAGGGGGCTTAAGTAATTGGTCTACAAATAGTCCAAATGTCATCCTCACCTGCACGTGGTGCACCCTGCTAGATAACTAACGAGGCTCTGGCGACCGAGACACGGCGGTATAACTGACTATCGAGAATTTAGTAAATGATCTTCTCAAACCAGACCCACTACCAACTCGTACTGGTCAGAGTGGTAGATGCTTTATGACCAGTAAAATAAACAATGAGTACAACTGATTCAGGAAATTGTACCCCAGGTGGTAACCCAGCTAATCAGCTGGCAAATCCACCCTCTAACGAGGCTGGCTCAAAGGATTCTGGGGTGAGCCAATCATTGTTTAACAGCCCTGTTGGGCAACCCAACCCATTTAAACAACAATCTAGGGTGGGTAGATCACCACCACCAATAGCGAACACCTTAGAAAGGGATAACGCAGAACTGCGCAATAAGATTTACGAAATAGAAAAGTTAACGTTAAATCTAAACAAAGACCTCAAAAACTTACAGCGAGAAAACAAGGAGTTAAAAGATGCTCTAAATGCAGTAATGTCTGAGAAAGAAACCACTAAGATAAACAACACCAATGATCATATAGAGGTTATGTATGAAACAGACGAGGAAGAACTCAATAGAGAAACGGGATGGATTCTGAACCGTAACAAAAAAAATAAGAAACGTAAGATGAGTAAATCACCACAGATTTCACCCGATTCGAAACAATCAGTTGAGCAGCTTCCAACCGGAAGTAGGCACGTGCAACAGGAGGATAAAGCTCAGGTTCCGTCGGAACAGAAACGATCAAGTAATGAACTCCCAACCGGAAGTAAGAATGTACAACTAGAGAAAAAAGTGCCACGGCCACCTCCAGTAATAATATCTAATTGCAATAATTATCAGAGTATTAGAAACATCATGGACAACAATCATATAAAGTTTCAAGCTACAGCGTTAAATAGTGGTGATATCAAAATAAATGTCACAGACAGTGATAGCTATAGAAAGTTAACAGGAGCTCTTAACGAAGAAAAGACAGCGTGGTATTCCTACGAAGATAAGCAGACAAGGCAAACCAAAGTCATTGCTAGGAAGCTACACGCTTCATGCAAACCAGAAGAGATAAAAGAGTATGTTTTGGAGAAAAAATACAAAATTAAAGAAGTTACACAGCTGCTAAAAAGAGGTGACAAAACACCTCTTCCAATATATGTTGTCTTTTGAAAGAACAGAAGACATTAAAAATATTTACGCAATCAGCGAAATACTCCATATGAAAGTGCAAATAGAAGCAGTTAAAAAATCTAAGCTGATCCCCCAGTGCAAAAAGTGCCAAGTCTACGGACACACGCAAAACTTTTGTAATAAGGAGCCCAGATGCGTGAAATGTGTAGGAAAACACCGTACGGCTGAATGTACGAAACTAAAAGACACCTCACCAAAATGTGTTAACTGTGGAGAGACACACCCAGCCAACTACAGAGGTTGCATTGTTATAAAAGAGCTGCAAAAAATTCGCAACAAAACAAGGGACACTTCAATAAGTTCCAGGCCAGAAATTAACTCAGCCTCAACAAGAATACCTACAAATTTAAGGCCACACCAAACATTAATCCAGCCATCAAGAACTAATCCAAATGTAACATTTGCTGATGTACTATCTACTGGAAGTTCGAGAAGACAACATAGTTCTCTTTTATTAAATGATTCAAATAATAACCAAACTAATAAAATACTACAAGATATTCTTGATAGACTTAGTTCACAAGAAGAAAAGCAAGAAAAAGCCCTTATATCAATCCTACAAAGGCTCACTCTACTCGAAAAACATGGCAAATAATTTAAAAATTCTCGCATGGAACTGCAATGGTATATTGCAACGACAAAATGAAATACAACTATTTGTTGATTTAGAAAAAATAGATATATGTTTATTATCTGAAACACACCTTACTACTCAAAGTCATATAAAAATCCGCGGCTACGAAGTTCACTCAGCAGTTCATCCTAATAATAATGCACGAGGGGGCAGTGCCGTGATTATAAAAAAAGATATTAAATACCATCTGCAACAAAAACTTGAAAGTGATGAAATACAAGCAATTAGCGTTAGCATTAGTACCCGCAACCACAAGTTAGTGGTATCCGCAATATATTGCCCACCTAGATATAACATCAAAGAGAATGCTTATACTCAGTTCTTCAAGCAGCTCGGTGAAAAATTTGTAGTCGGGGGTGACTTCAACGCTAAACATACTGACTGGGGATCAAGACTAACCACAACTAAAGGGAAAGAGCTTCATCAAGCAATAATTAAATACAATTGCGACTGGCATTCTACTGGAAAACCAACTTATTGGCCCAGTGATCAAAATAAAATACCAGACCTAATTGACTTCTTTATAACAAGAAAAATCCCGGTTGATTATATACAAGTGCAGGAAGGATTGGACTCCACATCTGACCACTCCTCTATTTTAATGATAATAAGTGATACAATAATTACTAATGATAAACAGCCACTGTTAACAAATAAATATACTGATTGGAAAAAGTTCAGGAATGAACTAAACAATAGCATCATTTTAAACACACAACTTTCATCAGAAGAAACATTAGAACAGGAGGTGGAGAAGCTCGTCAAGGACATACAGGTAGCGGCGTGGAAAAGTACTAACACAACAAACAAAAAAATAGCTGGCAAATGCTATCATGAGCTTCAGTTAAAATATAGAAAAATGTACTGGTTAATTGGAAGAAACTCTCAGTTATCCATTCATAATAAACTTATGCTTTATAAACAAGTACTCAAGCCGGTCTGGACATATGGTATCCAACTATGGGGATGCACCAAAATCAGCAATCAACAGATAGTTCAACGATTTCAAAATAAACTCCTCAGAGGAATTGTAAATGCCCCTTGGTACACTCGTAATAGTGACCTTCATAGAGATCTCGGAATAGACACAGTCGCAAGTGAAATAAAGAAATGTGCTCAAAAACACCAGGAGAGGCTCCATCATCACCCTAACATCGAAGCTGCAAGACTACTTCATCAAGAGGGTATAATAAGAAGACTCAAAAGACTAAAACCTTTTGAGTTGCCTGAATAGTCCGCACAATGCAACATCAACCAAAACAACACTTTATGTAAAGAACACATATGAGTGCTTTATTATTATATTGTCAGAGTCAAACGCTGTTAGTCAAAAATGACTAGTTACTTTGTAAAAAAATTTTATTGTTATCATAAATAAAATTATTAAAAAAAAAAAAAAAAAAAAAAAATTCAATATACAATTTTTTTAAATTAGTTTTACCGTAGTTTGTTATAGACGAATTAATTTGTATCCACCATTTTTGGCAATTGACAGCAAACGTTTGTTTTCAGTCAGCAAATAAAAAAAATTGCACGGAAAAAATGAAAAAGTAGAAAAATCGTACTAGATTTGTTTTCTTTTACGTAGTGTAGCCTACCGATTCGCAGTTAAATTAGAAATAGAGCCAACTTGCGTAATAATGTTGTGAAATGCCCATGTGCCATTACACAACATTAATCTTTAAAGATAATAAAATAAGGAGAATTATGTAGACGTAATAAATAAAATTTACAATAACAAAAACAAAATCCATTCCCACGATAAAGTAGAACATTATTAAGGTTAGTTTTAAATTGGAATTCCAGGAAAATAAATACATTTCACAGATAAGAAAAGGGTCGACAAAAATTATAAAGTAAAATCTGTTAGCAATAAAAAGTGAAAGTATGATGAAAGTTAAATAATACAAATCGCCATGCGTAAAATTAAGTAATTATTTCAAGAACACTTACATATAGGATACAACTAAAAATTAAATCAGCGTGTAATGCAATATTTGAATAACCCAAAATCAATTGTAAAATTAATTATTTCAAAATAAAACCTAAATTTTATGACAGGAAGTAAAATGCCGCATCAATGAAATTAGTAATTAGATCTTGAAATATTGTTAGTGTAAAGTAATGTACAAAATTAGTATGTATATAAGAACAGAAAATATTTATGGTATGTCAAAAATCACTTGTAATCAACATCTAATACAAATCACTTGTAATTAAAACGTATAACTATACACTTGCAAATCGGTAGTAGAAGCGATCACTTTTGAAACATAATTGAAATATATAAAACTAAATAAAAAAGTAAAAAAAAATACAAGCAGTCTTGTAAATCAACCGGAACCGAGCCGTATCAACAGAGAAATCCAGCTATCCAGATATATCAGTAAGTATTTCTACAACTAACCGTTACTATCTAATTCCTTCATGGCAAAGTAGGAAAGTAATTGAAGCAGGGTGAAAACCCAGTAGATTACTCAATAGCCGGTTACTGTGTACGCATTTCTTCAATTAAAATAAACTTTCTCCTAACATACCAAAATTTACTTGGGACATAGCCCCCATCCGCGGTAAGCGCTAAGTGAATATTTATAATAGTCTACTGATAACCATATTCCCAAGTGGAATACAACAAATAACATATAGGGAGACAATACGCAATCTTAACCCTTAAGTATAACCCAATATTGGCTTAGATTATAATTTCACATTTAAGTATAATACCAGAGCCTTCTAGAGTATAGAGCCATACTCTTAATGACGTATTTTTTAGAAGCTTTTTTAGTGGTATAACTTTTCACTGATTTCACACGTTCCTATATTTTGCGAATTTGTTTTGCTTTTCCTACAATTTTTGAGCTTGAAATTTCCCCAGGTGGTAATTTTTGGTACAATTTTTCCAAATTTTTACGGCCATCACTGCCATCTATGTAATGTGCATTGACTTAAATGACAAAACGAATCGTAGTAAGCTTTTATTTTAATTTGACCAGAATGCTGTTGTTAAGAAATTTTGGTTTAAATAAATCAATTATTACAAGAAAATGAAAACGATTTACTTAAACGACATTCATATATGTTGAAATTCAAACATTTATGAAAGTATTTCCGAAATTATAATTAAGAATTTGTAACGTTTTCATTTAAAAATTTGTCTTAGAAAAAAAAGTGATTCCCATATGTTTTGTGTGTTTTACTATGAAAAGTTTGGTTTTTTCCTCGTTTCTAATTCCCTTATAAAAGCTTAGATTTTTTGATTATGGCTCTATAAAATACAGGGTGCTCTGATAATACTCATAACATTATACAATAATAACACATAACGTGTGTAATACCAGAGCCTTCTAGAGTATAGAGCCATAATCTTAATGACGTATTTTTTAGAAGCTTTTTTAGTGGTATAACTTTTCACTGATTTCCATAGGAATCCATAGAAAAAATGGTGTTTTTTAACTTCAAGTTTTTCAATGAAAAAAGCAAAACTATTATAAAATGTTTATATAAAAGTGTTCTACATATCTTTAAGAACAATATACAAGAAGGCCATATTGGTATTAAGTAAATATTAATAGCAGAAATATTAAAATTAAATTATTTCTAAAATATATTTTTTCGAACTTTCATTTTGAAAAATACATCAAAGTTGGCTCTGACAAATTAAAATAATACTTGCTAAATTTATCTTTAGTTTTACTGGTGTACGTAAGATGTCTAAAATGGTTACAGAAAAATACGAAAAAAAATTATTTAATCGCAAAATTATCACACGTTCCTATATTTTGCAAATTTGTTTTGCTATTCCTACAATTTTTGAGCTTGAAATTTCCCCAGGTGGTAATTTTTGGTACAATTTTTCCAAATTTTTACGACCATCACTGCCATCTATGTAATGTGTATTGACTTAAATGACCAAACGAATCGTAGTAAGCTTTTATTTTAATTTGACCAGAATGCTGTTGTTATGATTTTTTTTTTAATATGTTTGTTTAAATAAATCAATTATTACAAAAAAAACGATTTACTTAAACGATATTCATATATGTTGAAATTCAAACATTTATAAAAGAATTTCAGAAATCATAAATAGGAATTTGTAACGTTTTCATTTAAAAATTTGTCTTAGGAAAAAAAGTGATTTTCCATATGTTTTGCGTGTTTAACTGTGCAAAGTTTCGTTTTTTCCTCGTTTCTAATTCCCTTATAAAAGCTCAGATTTTTTGATTATGGCTCTATAAAATACAGGGTGCTCTGATATCATACGTAATTACGCAAGTTGCCTCTCGGTAGACTTTAAAGAAACTTGCTTAAAAGAAAACAAATCCAGTAAAATTTTTCTATATTTTCATTTGTTCAGTGTAATTTTTTAATTTTGTTGATTGAAAACAAACGTTTGCTGACAATTGCCAAAATGGAGGATACAAATTAATTCATTTGTGACAAAGTACGGTAAAATTTATTTAGAAAAATTGTTTTCTAAAACTAAATACGTGTAAAATAGACGTCAAAAAATACGCTGTTGTTATAAGCTGTACATGTGTTTTGGGTGCGGAAAAGCGCGCGTTGCTACAGGCAAACATTTCGAACATCTGTTTCCGGCATTAGTTTGCGTGGGTCAAGGCAAAACCGCAGCTTCTCCGAGAGCTGTTTCATCGTTTTTTAGACTATGGCTTTGTATAATCTAGGTTGCTTTGGTATTATATGACATGATATAATTTTCCCTAAAACTGACATTTTACAAATAATTTTGTAGTAATTTCTGTTACGACTATTTTCGATGTAAGATTTTATTATAACACGAGAATTTTTTTTTTGTAAACCAAAAAAACCGTTGAGCTGCGAACGTGTTAATTATGTTAATTATATGGTTTTCAACAACCTGTAATACATTTTGTTGTTTATTTTCGTTTGTTTTTAACGTTTTAGTGTTTGATTCGGCTAATGTGACCCCACGTTCTGCAACGTCGTTGATAACTTTCAAGCTACCAGATTTAAATTCAATGAATGATTGATTGGAGCACCAAACTTTTGCGTCGAAGTTTAAAAAATCTTCATTAAGATTTAACATACGAAACATCATTTTAGTTTGAGAATTAACAAAATCACAAAGCTATAGTTTTGCAATGTCTTGATGGTTTAGTTTTATCTGCTCTACGAATTTCTTATTTTTGTTAATCTACAAGTTTTTTTTGGGGGGGGGGGGGGGGGGTTAATTCTCGTTCCCTGAAAAGTATTAGGAAAAGTCATTTCGGTGAGAAATACTCATTTCTGATTCATGTTCCTTGAGAAGTAAAAAATGACGTCAAAATCTTTTCAGATGAACAAAACTTTCTCACCGACCATTTTGGCCGTAAGAACATCATAAATATGGAAATAAAATTCTATAAAATAAAATTAATTAAAAGTGAATATATTAAAAACTATTCCGTTTAACTAAGAAAAGCCTCCAAATAGTTAATTTAGCTAAGTTTCAAAAATAATTTGGTCATTTTTATAATTTATTTTATATTTTGACAGGCAACGATGAAAACTGGTTAACTAAGAGCGTGTTTTTTTATTAGCTCCGGATAGCTGGTATCCGGAGCAGCTAATTTTCTGTTATAAAACTTATGTTTAACAAGCTATTTATACATATAAATAATTTATTTAAAACTAATCTATAATTTTTAATTCAACTTTTTAACTAAAATCCTATAAAAAAATATTTAGCTCTACCTATTTATCTGGAGCTGCTATCCGGAGCTGCTATCCGGAATAAAGGGAAATTTGAAATATTTTTGATTTTTGTACAACCCTAATTGTGGCAAACTTCATTTTGGTTTAAAAATTTTGATAGATGTCAAATTCAAATGTCATATTGACGAAGAAAGTTTTCTGTAGAAAAAATACAAACCTAATTAATATAAAAAATTTCTAAATAATAATAAAAAATACTTACATACTTAAAATTTATCTAAATAATAATTGTTTTAGGGTAAAGATGAGCGGAAATAAAGAAAAGTAAGAAACAAATTGTTGCAAACAATTTGTTATCAATCATTAAATTTATGTTTTGGTTTCGTTTATACGCGTAGTTAAACAGCGTTTTATACACAAATGAACTATAAATTTTATTATTAAAATATTCATGTCGATTATAGAATCCGCGGGAGCGAATCAATCGCGGATCGAAAACTACATATAAATAAATAGGAAACAATTGGTGTACATCAAAGTATCCTGGAAAACTTTTATATACATGCAATTCAGATATTTTGATTCCCCGAACAAACGTAATAGTTTTCTTGCGTTTCAAAAACAATTTTTTTTTGATGAATTGTAAAAAAATCCAAAGGAATTTTAATGAAACTATGATATAAAATTATTGTTTCTCATTTTTTTATATGTACTTTTCAATCCGCGATTGATTCGCTCCCGCGGATTCTATAATCGACATGATTATTTTTCCGCCCAAAATTTCAACTTGTTAGTCATCTTAAATTAATAAGAAACTTTTTGATCAAGTGATCAGGTCAACAATTAAAGGACGTGTCTATCCGGACAGGGAGTACGTGTAAAGGGATTGCCCCATGGAAAACGGAAAACCGGCATTTAAAACGGTCAAGCTCAATTTTTGGCCAAGTTTCTTCACTTTGCAATATGAAGTTTATAAACAAATAGTTCAAATCTATAAGTTCCACCCTATTCGAAGAAAATTTTACTAAAATGAATTTAATTTCTTTCAATTAAACCCAATTTTATGTTTTGCCGACCGTGAAGCAAAAATTCGTCCGTCGAAATATAAAATAGGGGTTTTTTGAATGAAATTAAATCAATTTTAATAAAATTTTCTACGAATAAGGTGGAACTTATAAATTCTGGTTCACCGCAATGCACATCGTAAATCCTTTTACTGGCATCAACAACCAACTGCAGACTTATGCTATAATATTTCTTCCGGTTGCAATAGTCGGCAGCATTTTCAAGGGGGGCATTGATTTTAATATGTGTTCCCGTCAATAGCGCCGATTATATTTGGAATTTTTTTGATGTCCTCAAATTTCTTTGATAAAGCTCTGCTTTCCTCATGTGTCGGCCATCTTAAATATTCATGAGAAATGCTCATAAAAAAATCAGACATACGAACAATTACGTTCCAGGCAGTAGATTTGGCGACACCAAAGAGATTTCCAAGTTGTCGGAACGTGACTGTATTACTTAAATACCAAAGGTACATATACATGTCCACGTTTTGTGCCAACATTGGACGGCCAGAACTTATTTCTTTCTCGCTGTACGTCTTGTATTTTTCTGCAAATATAAATATTTCCATATTAGTAATAATTAGAATTTTCAAACTCTAACAATTACCTATTAAATTCAAAACTGTATCTCGATTTAAGCGAAAATGCTTTTTTTTTCGATGGTTTCGATGAAGTTCGCGATTTTTACGTGTTTTTCACTTCCCTCATCAAAATCTGATGAATCTGATGAAAATAAAAGATCAATATCTGCATCGTCTTCATTTTCCTCCACAGCTTCTACTAATTGCTGAAAACAAAATATGGTTCATTAAATATTTTGAATTTGCATACAGCATCACATACTTGAATGAATGCATATTTAAATATACATAGCTTTATCCACCGCATAAAAATCCGTGACAAAAAAATTTATGGTGGTATTAATTAAGGGAATCAAGAATTTTATTTTTTTACCAAACATAAATAAGGGAATTTTAAAATTAATTATTTTATGTGTTTATTATTGTGTCCTAATTTTTGAATTTTTAAGGCTAGACATGGACATAGATTTTGGTCATAAAATCTATGTCCTGATGCTATTTATGTAGTGGCGTTTAGCTTTTATATAAAACACAAACAAATATATAATACCTTTAACAGTATTTCGTCCATTATTTTAATATATTTTTTTATATTTTCTGTTCTTTAAAACACTTATTTAATTAAGTAAATACAAACAATTTTGACAGCAGATGACACAAAAACATTAAGCACTATTAGTGATGTTCGAACTGATTCATTCACGAAATTAATTATTATTTGCCGGCTTACTTGGGTAAAAGTTATTCCTATTCGTATAGGAATGAAGTTTTGCCCAAAGTAAAAGCAAAAATATTTTTTTTTTTTACTGTCAACAGTTGGCACCAAGCTCTAAAACATAATTTATTGAGACAAATTAAGAATTATTATTTTATATAAACTCATAAAACTAAATATAAAATATATTATGTAATATGAATCTAATATTTATGTATTTTTATGATTTTTGTATATATATATATATATATATATATATATATATATATATATATATATATATATATATATATATATATATATATATATATATATATATATATATATATATATATATATATATATATATATATATATATATATATATATATATATATATATATATATATATATATATATATATATATATATATATATATATATATATATATATATATATATATATATATATATATATATATATATATATATATATACAGTCGAAATGTCATACAACTGCATGAAGTTAGGTAAAATTTTAGTTTTTTTTTTATTAGCGACACATGTGTATAATAGAACAACTTTCAATAGAAATTTCCCTTGTGCTCCCGATAGCTTGCTATCCGGAGCTAATAAAAAACACGCTCTAAATTACTTTTAATCTACTTTATCATTTATTTAGCTTATATTTACACCATTTGCTGTATCATCTAGGGGAAATATATGTGAAACTCGATAAAATGTGTGTATACAGCGTTGGCTGGACAACGAGAATCGCGTGATGTTGTTGTGTGAAATGTTATAAATGAAACAGACTTGAACCAAATGGAAACATTTTTTTCATTAGGTTTTTTCATAGAATGAGAATTGACCCCCGGTCACCAAAAAATGACAAAGGCCCAATATTACAAGTGTCGCATAAATCCTTTTGTTGTTTCTGCTGAAATAATTTAGTTTTCACTTAAATACCATGGTACTGAATAAATGTTGTATACAAATAAGAAAAATTTACGAAGACCAACCATGTGAATTCCAACCGAAATAAAAAAAAACCTTGAAAGAATATGTTACTTTGGACATCCAACTTGCGCTGTGATAAGCACCTGGAGCTCTGATTTTAAAATTGTACTGCACTCCAAGGAGAATAGCACAGATTTTGAGAATTTCACGATAATAGTCTATTGGTTGTTTTATTTGATTGGTAATTTTCACTGGGTGAGCCAACTCGGTTGGCTGTGCCTCTTCTATTATTACCGTTTCGTCCAGAAAAGCTGTCTGAGTTTCATCCGATATATGGTCGGGAGTTATGGTGGGAGCCAACTCTACATCACTTCTCAGTAACCTCAAGATTCGATTTAATTTGAAACGTGTCCCAAAAGTCAATTCCTAAAATAAACACTCGCGGAAAAGTTGGGGCTAATAGTATGAGATGTCAACACAAAACTTAATCAAGTGTGTCGATGAAGATGTTGTTCTAAGCCTATTTTCTCACGATTTTGATGAAGTTTGTCGGTCAAGAGCAACGATCTAGCGAAACCAAAAGAAAAACTGATGCCTTTTCTGTTTCAAGCAAAGACTCAAGTTATGCTGGGATTTGGAGATTCTACTGGGTGAAATTGTTTTTTTTTTTTTTTTGGTACACCCTATTATGAATGAGCTGATGCTCAAAATAGGGTGTGCCGACATTTGTAAAATTTTCAACAAAATATCACAGAACCGTGGACGGAGCCTGGAAACCGAGCATTTGGTTCTGTAAATCACAACAGGCAAGAACATTTATACTGTGGTATCCTTTCCTTTAAAAATTGTCATCCTGGGTGGTTTGGCGTCTATTGGAGGGGGGGGGACCAAAGTTGAGTAGATTAATCTACCAGCTTCGTAACCTTCCAGTAGGGTGTGCATCACGGGAGCTGTTCTGGTCTTGTCATTAGGCACCTGCGTGATGGGTACAGTTGTGTAACGGGTAGCCTCCTCGTGGCAACCACTGGTAACTAAGTCCATTTGGCACATTTTTGGCCATTTGGTAAAGGCTAAAGTACGGCGCTAAAGGAGAAAACCTTTACAAAATCCTAATCTAAAGTGGAACAGCATATGTCGATGGATAAATGGCTGATAGGTTAATCAGTCCAAATATGCGGACTCTGGATACCAGGCATCCTCCAGTTTTATTTAGCCTTCCTGTAGTAAAGCTGGGTGACCTACAGGCGATTTGCAATTCCCAGCAACTCGTAAGAGTAAAATCAAACGGAATACGGGGCAGGAGTAGGAATATACGGGAGTGGGACAACTCTCTCGAAGCCCTAGGGCTCCAATGCGACCGTCTTTCTAGCGGAACTACATGCTGTAGTAAACATCTAGGAGGGAGAGCAATAAGCCCAGATAGTATGTATCACGTACCGGGAGGCTGTATTGTCAGGTTGATTAAGAACCTGAATATTGACCGGACGCATAATTAAGCAGGGTCCATCACAATAACACTTTTAGGTCGCAGTGCGAGGTAGCTGATCGGCCGCATATCCCTCCAATAATAATAATAATAATAATTATTATTATTATTATTAAAACAGTGGATACAGCCTTCATCTCAAGATAATAGTAATGTAGTAACGGGCACAAGCATACCCACGCCATTACTATTACAATACCCAGTGTCATCGTCGGCAGCATCATCATCACCTTCATTAACATTACCTTCGGAATTCGATTCAAAAGAAGAAAAAAAGCAGGGGTACTAGTATTAACAAAGAAAGATTACTTGTTGTCACAAATGGAACTGGGCCATCAGCAAGTACTCGGTCAAAAGACACAATTAATGATAATACCGTTACCATTGAGGCAAATAATAGTACCAGTAAGTTAGTAGCTGATATATCGTCGCAGTCAAAATGCAACAATAACAGAAACAATAATAATAATATTATTGGAAATGTCATCAGTTGCAGTTGATAATGTCATTTGTGCAGCTGATGCAAGAAAATGGTTCTTCATTTCCCGCCTTCATAATTCAACAATGGAAGCTGAAATTATGGAGTTTATCGAGGGTAAATTTGATATTAACGATTTTCGTTGCCTTAAACTAAAGCATCGGTTTGAAATGGAGTATGCTTCATTTAAAGTGAATACTTCAGCAAACATGGTGGAAAGATTGTTGGACGGAAATATGTGGCCAGTGGGTGTACTGACGATGAATAACGATAAATATTGGTTTAATATATATTACCATAACACGGGTGGAATGCGCACAAAAGTGAATACATTTTTTACATCGGTTATGGAAGAAGATTATGACATCATAGTCATAACTAAGCCATGGCTGGTTCCTGCTATAAAGAATGAGGAATTCTTTCCTATATATTATATAGTTTTCTGCAGAGATCGGCACGAAACTGAAGAGTGTCTGGATGTTGGTGGTGGTCTATTAATAGCTGTAATATCTGTCTGTTCCCGGGAAATCCACAAGTGAATTCCTTAATGAATTTATCGATATAATTGGAAATAAGATTCAACCCAAAATGGAAGAAAATGATAGTTTGTGCATCGTAGGTGATTTTAACTTTCCAAACTTAAATTGGAAACGAGTTGACGGAATACTTACACCGCTTGGTAAGACTGCCAATACTTCTTTCGTAATAGATTCATTTTTTGAAATGGGTCTAAGGCAACATAACGAACGAAGTGCACAATCAGAATGGCTCACTTTTGGATCTTGTTTTCACTGACGATAATTTACATCCATCAGTGCAATCTTGTGAAGACCTGGCTCGCTCATCAAGTATTCATCATACACCGTTGTTAATTAAGTTAAGTTTTCAATGTTTCGACGATTATTTTCCAAATGATAATATTTTAATCTTTGATTTTAGAAATGGTGATTATGACTCTCTAAATGGATTTCTTGAAAGTATTTCCTGGGATTTCCTTTGTAATGAGAAGGATATTGAAATTATGACTAGCCGGTTTTACGAACTTTTGTATGCGGGGATGGATCTATTGATTCCAAAAATTGTCAACAAACATAATTCTTATCGTGAAAAGTGGTTTAACAAAAAACTTGTTAATTTATATAACCGTAAAACCAAGGCACACAAACTGTATAAAAAGACGAACACATCAGCTGATTATGCATTGTATTCTCACCTTCGGTATGAGTTTAAGGTTCTGAATCAATTTATGTATGGTAATTATTTGTTAGAAATTGAATCTGGTATCAAGTTCAATCCATCGTGTTTCTGGCATTATATTAATTCTAAAAGAAAATCTGTTGGTTATCCTTTACCCATGAGTTATAATGATAGGCAAGCTCATGATCTAAATGCTGTTTGTGAATTATTTGCAACGTTTTTCAAATCCGTTTATTCAGTCGAAAATGTTTTAACAGCCGCGTTTTCCATGAGAACTGCACTAGAACTCGATAAACTTTAAATTCCTTTTATTCCATGTAAAACGAAAAAAAATAAATTCTTAAAGATCGAATGTGTAGTGTAGTTGATATAATTACATATTTTAAGTTTAAAAATTTCCTCCTTCAGTTATTTCATCAATATTTTCTAATTTCTTGCTGACGTCATTACACGCAACTACACTCGATAAATTCATGGGTTTATCCAGTGTAACTAAAAAATAAGCTATAATTATCATTATTTATTGCTGTAACAACTTAAAATGTGTATTTATGTGAAATGCACTACACATTATCACTTTATGAATTTAATTTTTTTTCTGTTTACATAGAATAAAAGGAATTAAAAATTTATCGAGTTCTAGTGCAGTTCTCATGGAAAACACGACTAACATCTCCCAGTGACCAAGTCTTGGTCAATAATCTTATTCTCGGTATTTCTTCTTTTACGGGGGAACAAATCAAAATGGCTTTAGTTGGAATTAATAGTAAAATGTCTATGGGCACTGATGGTATTCCCTCACTACTCTTTTAGTAAGGCCTTTGACAAAATTAATCACAAATTATTAATTGATAAATTGATTAAAGTGAATTCTAATTTTATTCCTATAAAATGGTTATCATCTTATTTGTCGCAAAGGTCTCAGCTAGTACGTATTGGTCAAAATTATTCTGTGAAGTTTACAGTCTCATCTATGTTCCACAAGGCAGTCATTTAGGTCCATTATTATTTATTCTATTTGTTAATGATGTTGTTACATGTTTTAAATTTTGTAAATGTCTGTTATTTGCAGATGACCTTAAAATTTATGCTACTATGCGAAATGGTGCAGACGGTTTATTGGTACAACAGGACCTTAATCGGTTTAGTGATTGGACTACCGAAAATCGTTTGGCTCTCAATATCTCCAAATGTAAAACTATGTCATTTGCACGAATTAAGATATTAATTGTAGCTCCGTACACTTTACAAAACGTGGAAATAGATAGAGTTACTCAGTTTATTGATTTAGGTGTTTTCTTTACAGGTAACCTAAGTTTTACTAAACATATAGAAATGATTGTAGCTAGAGCCGGCTCGATGCTTGGTTTCATAAAGAGACATGATCGTCAATTTTCTGACCCATATACTCTCAAGACATTATATACTGCTTTTGTTAGGCCTATTTTGGAATACGCTGTAGTTATCTGGAGTTCTGGTTATAAAATCTTTAGTGATCGTATTGAGCGGATTCAAAAAAACTGCTTAATATTTGCCCTCCGAAGACTTCCAAGGTCAACTTTAGGATTTAGTTTACCTTCTTATGCCGGTCGTTGTACACTTTTGAATATTCATAGTCTTGATTTCAGAAGAGGGATGATTCATGTAGTATTTGCTCGGGATGTAATTTGTGCTAAGATTGATTGCCCGGTATTGCTTGACTTATATTAATTTTACGTTCCTAAGAGAATTCTTCGTCCACGACATGGGATTGATGAACCGGTCACACGCGCACGTTAAAATATTTTAACCGATATTCAGAACTTTTCGATTTTACCATTTCAAGGGATCTTTTTAAGAGTCGTATTCGAAATAATAATTTGTAACACTTTTTTATATACAAAATTATTGGTATTGTAACCTATGCTATTTGTTAGTGCTGGTAATAAATAAATAAATAAATAATGGAAACGTGGCATCCATCGATCGCGCCAAGGACTCCTGCCATCTGAAATCTTCTTGTAAATCCCTCTTTGGTCGCAGTTTGGCGAAGTGCATCTTGTGGGAACTTTATGATATCATCTAATAGATCTGCAAATATTAGCCTGGTAATTTCGTGGATACATCTAGACGCACTTGCTGTGATAAGGCTAGGAAATGGCAATTTCCAGCTGCCACTTGGTATGACCCATGGCCATAGAAATGGAGGGCGTGCAGTAATTTGAGCCTGAATTCTATGGTTGATTGCCATGACAATGTTTCAAGTTTTGTTATTAGAAATTGAACTGTTCCCTTATTAAGCCTAAACAACTTTAGAAATCGTGATGCGGGCAGTCCATACGGATCACTTGCATCTCGAAGCATCCTTAAATTAGCGCGGTGATTGATTCTATAAATAAAAAATGTTTTTAACCTGGCGTGCCTTTCGTTTTGTTCTCCGATGTACCGTGTAAAATAAGACATTTTCCAAATTTTCGTCGATAAATTATTTTTTAATTATTTTGAAAGATTTTAAATGACGTACACAATTTACCCATAAAAGTTAATAAAAGTATCTAATGTATTACTTTTATTTACGTCAAAATAACATAGAAATTTTGTTTGACTGGAATACCAATAAACATTTTACATGTTATATAACATAATAACATGATAACATGATAAAATTTTGTCGCTGGAATAGGGCCCAATAATTCAATAATTCATTTTTTCCCACTTCAATGAGTATATAAAAGACAAGTTTGCTAAAATTAAACAAATAATTCACTGTTTTATTATGTGCTTGTTATAGAACGAAAACGAAAAAGAAATATGAAGATTACGCGCGCATAGATTGTATGTGATTCGATAAAGTCAAAATCCAAAATTTTTCGAAAAATACTCCGAAATGTTTAAGCTTAATTTATGTTGCGTTATTACCCGAAATTGTATCAACACACGAGGTGCTTATAAATAGTAATAACACTATCAGTAAAAACAAATATCGAAATTCCAATCGAGAAATAAGAAACTGAATTTATGACACCGATAAGTGGATTAGATACTGATTCGAAATACATACACCATAAATTTTATTGCGACAAAAAAATTCGATTTGTTTCGATTTGTAGAAAGTTTTGAACGTCATGTTTTTTTTTCTTATTCCGTTTTGTTTTAAACTTTTACCACGATTCGAAAGCACGTATTTTATCCACGAGAATATTGCGAGTATTATGTATATACACATAATACATCGATGATTTTACCCTTTTTATACGATGGTTTTTATCGATTGTTTTTTAGGAAAAGTTCTCCCACCATACTTCATCTCAATGATCATTATAATGACTATGATGTTTTAATGATTTTGCGGCTATTCTTAGTTAGGCTTAATTTTAGCCATTGTTGATGGTGATGGTTGTTGTTTCGACATTGTGGTATACATTTAATATTTTGCTTTCCACTTAAAAAATTAATTTATGAATGTTTTTGTCTTCGAATTGAATGGCATTGAAAATAGGATTTTTTTTTATTATTTTTCATTATGGTATTAAAAAAGTTTTGGGTTTTAATGCACGTGTATGACCCTTTCGTCTCAGTACCCCTGTCGCTGTCACACTGGCAATGTTGATCCGTATCCAATTCATCATTTTGTTTATATATTTACTATTTTATATTTAGAGTGACGAAAAAATTCAGGAGACTAATGATAATAAGTCCCATTAATGGACAACACCCAATTCAACATTTTCGTTTTTTATTTGTTTTCTTATTTATCGCCCGCTTATTTTAGGGCAAAACTCAACAATAAAATTCCCGATCGATTTTTCTTCATTTTGCTTTCCCATCCGGAGAATTTCTTTTTGCGTTTTGATATTGTTTAGAGTACATAGTATATACTTCTTCCGAAGTACCAAACGTTTAATTCACTTACATTTTCTTATTTTCATTGCTGTATATATGAATGTGTGTTTGAGTTCTTTTGTGCCTTTTCAATTATAAAATATAAATTTTCCATTTTCCACTCCCCAACACCTCAAAACAAATTGAACCAAACAAATAAACAAAGAGTCGTACGACTATATAGAGCTTGCTGTACCGTACACTAGAGATGATATGAAAATAGGAAATTAAATTTGTGTATCCATTAAAATAAATACCAAAATTTGTTGGTATTTCTTGAAAAACCATAAATATGTGCAATGATTACAAACCTATCTATAGACACCTCTATAAAGTAGGAAACACACATAATTTTTTTTTTTTACACAAAGAAAGTTGGAAATTATTCCTTCATCTAGTGTAGTCATGTAGATAAAATAAATTAGAAAATTCGAAAAGAGAGTATTAGAAAATATCTCAGATCAAAACATCAAAAACATAATTAAATTACACTGATATATAAAATTTACTGCTTCATTGCATTTTAATTAGCCAATATCCGTTAAAATAAAATTATAAATTACTTCAAAATTTGCGATATTGCATTCGTAAAATATGTAGAACCAAATAAAAGCTGAACCCAAGACGGACAACAGAATTCCAAGAATCTAGTTTTAACTATTTCAAACAATGGTCTAAAATGGTCAGGGGAAATGCACTAAAAAGACAAGCAAGGGCTGTGTTAAATAGGAGCCCTCTTAATTCATTTAGAGGCCTAATTTCTTGGAATCTGAAACATATGATATGCTAAACAATATCATACATATTACAGCGTACAAAAATTATGAAATTAATCTAGCTAAGTAGAAATCAAACAATAATGGACATATAGTTAGTACTTAGATGGGTGACTGCTCGGGAACTATGTGTGTTGTTGGTAAAAAATGGCCGAGTAGGAGAGACAGCAGATACACAATAACTTTAGCAACAATGTCAAGCAACACTAGCTACAGTTAGTACAAATATAGGGGACCGCATGGGAGAACATAATGATGGAGCGAAATCTCACCCCCCCCCCTCTTCCCCCTCACAACCGTCGAAGCTGCCATATTTATGCATTAGGCTGTATCAGCCTAAATGTTGATTTCCCGTTCTACATACAGTGCTGGGGGAAAAAAAATTGGGCAAACAATTTAGGGGGAAACCCCGAAAAATGCCAAAATATTCAAAATACATTGATTGGAGTTAAAGTAATGGAATAAATTGAATACTTATTTTTTTTGTTTTTTTTTTTGTTTTTTACTGATTTATAGAAATTCTATCTTTAATATTAATATTTTGTTGGACCGCAAATTTGCTTTTATTACAGCGATACACCTCTGATTCATTGAATTTGATAAATTTTTCAAAGTCGTAGAAGGTATGGATTCCCAAATCATCATCAACAAACTTTTTAAAGCTTGAATTAATTCTGGGCGCTTTCTTGCTACTTCTAGCTTCAGTACACACCAAATATTTTCTATGGGATTTAAGTCTGGACTGTACGGGGTCCAGCTCAACACATCGATATTTTTTTCTGCGAAGTACGTTTTTAATTTAAATGAAGAGATAAGAAAAAAAAAACAAGTTTTCAGCAAATCATATATGTTTATCTGAAAGCCAATTTTTCTATCTACAATTCAAAATTAATAACTCACAACTTTGGCGGTATGGCACGGATCGTTGTCCTGTTGAAATATAAATATGCAAGTCTCGCCAAAAAGCTTTAACACAGAAGGCTCAAATTGGTTATGTAGGACCTGCAGATAAACCGCTGCTGTAATTTTGGAACTAAAGAAGCACAATCGACCGGTTTCATTTCCAGAAAAGCATCCCCAGACCATAACTCCTTCATTTTTCGGTGAAAGTCTCAAAAGACATTCATTGCTAAGCCTCTCGCGAGATTATCTCCTTACTAGAATTCTTCCATCTCCAACATGCAGCTTGAATTTAATTCATCGGAGAAAATCGCATCATTCCACATCTCTTGAGTTCAAGAAACATGCTCCTGGGCCCATAGCAAACGTTTTTTTTTTCACTCGTAATGTGAACTCAGGCTTCTAGACTGGTTTAAGTGCTTTCAAACCAGCTTTAACAAGTTTTCTTCTCACTAAGCTGTCTGAAATTGGTTTTCCCGTTGCTCGTTCAAAATCCCCTCTTATAGCCGATGAAGTTTTAAAACTGTTCCGACCACATTGTAATATTAAAAATTTTAAAATCTCTAAAAATGTATCAAATGCAATGAATCAGAGGTGTATCGCTGTAATAAAAGCAAATGGTGGTTCAACAAAATATTAATATTAAAGATAGAATTTCTATAAATCAGTAAAAGTTCAATTTATTCCATTACTTTAACTCCAATCAAAGTATTTTGAATATTTTGGCATTTTCGGGTTTTCCCCTTAAATTGCAGTTAAATTTGTTTTTTTCAAAAAATTATGTCATAGATATATTTAAAATGAAACAATAAGCCAATTGTTTTTTTTGGTGAGTTATACTACTATGACTTCTTGTGGAGTTTTTTCCGATCCTGTATTTGGTACCGTCTGTTTCTCACTGTAATGTCTTAATATTTCCAATTCAGTGAAATTAACCCGAGCCCGAACTTTTGGTTCATTTCTCGGATAAAATGTAGCAATCCTGAAAAAGTGTAAATTTTGTAAAGTGTAGGCTCATCCCGAAAAAACTATTATAAAATATAAAAGTTTTAATTTAATACAAAATAGAAATACACGTTTTTGTTCAAATTTTATTGGTGCAATGATTAATTATAATTTTGGCTATGATTTAGAAAGGCATACCATGTCACACAGCGCCAATTTTTACAATGGTAGAAATATTTTCAACTAGAAAATAGATCCATATTTATTAAAAGTGCTAATTTTTAAAACTACAAAATGTAATGATTTAAAATGTAGCAATAAATTGAACTAAATGAAAATGCCACTTTTCCAAAAAAATTATTGTGTTACTTTTGTAAACTGAAGGTAATGCATTACTTTTATAAGTACATAATGGATTATTTTTCGTATATTTCGTAAATCCAAACTGGATTTTTCGATACATTTTTGGAATATGACCAATTAGTCTGTAACCGATTATGATGAAGTTTTTAAGGTATGATGTAATGGAATGGTTTATGATTTTTGGATAGATTTTTAAAATATCGAAAATTATCCTGTAACTTGGCTATTTTTTAAATGATTATGATGAAATTGACAGATACGATGGAAATGGCATTTTTTAATTATTTTCAGATGCAATTAATGGAACTTGGTATTTTTGAATACGATTATGATGAAATTCGACAGGAACGATGGAAATGAGATCCTTTAATGTTTTTTAGATGAAATTAATAGAATTTGGTGATTTTGAATACGATTACCATGTACGGTGGAAATGGAATTCTATGACGATTTTTAGTTAAAGTTTATTAATATGGAAAATTAGCTTGTTATTTGGCAATTATTTAATCGATTATGTTGAAATTAGACAGGTAATGGGTTGGAAATGGGATTTTTAAATGATTTTTGGAAAATGGTCGATTAGCTTGCAACTTTGCTATTTATTAACCGATTATGATGAAATTTTACAGGTACGGTGGAAATGGAATTGTTACATGGTTTCTGGATAGATTTTTGAAATATGGCCAATTATCCTGTAACTTTTATACGATTATGATGAAATTCGACAGGTACTATGGAAAAGGCATTCTTTAATTATTTTCAGATGAAATTAATGGAACTTGGAAATTTTACAACATTATTATGATGAAATTCGACAGCTACGGTGGAAATGGTATTCTTTAATGATTTTGCAATACAAAATGTTGCAATTACAAAATGTTGCAACTACAAAATCTTGCATAACAAAATAGTGCACTTATTTTTCTTTTTAGTAGGTGTCATTAATAAATCCTGTATAATCCGCTCCTATGTGCGGCACGCAGTGCGACATGTTTGCTGATCCCGGTTCCTACGTCCCCCGAAATTCAAATCTAAAGCCCCCCGTGAGAGTTACTGAAGCCGTTAGCCTCTATAGTTCGGGATTAATAGATTCTATATAATCCGCTCCTACGTGCAGCACGCAGTGCGACATGTTTGCTGATCCCGGCTCCTACGTCCCCCGAAGAAATTCCCCATTTTCCAAAATTTATATTTTTGGTTATTTTCGTTTCGTAATCGAAATCCCCATTTTCCAGAATTTATAAAAATAGAGATTTTAAATTCAAATCGAAAGCCCTAAAACGAAATTCAAATCTAAAGTCCCTCGGAGGGCTAAGCGTGGAGGAGCCCAGCAACGTTCTGCGTGCCCGTGAGAGTTATCGAAACCGTTAGCCTCTGAAATATTATTAAAATAGAAAAATAATGCGTTTAACCGAAAATATTTTTATTCATTTTGATTTTTTTTGACGCTGGTGGGCATATTGTAGGCTAAGGTATTGCTTCTCGACTCAATTAATACATTTATCATGAAACTTTAAGGCCTGGAGGTTTTCACACAATGTATCACAGTTTCGGCACACAAATACCTCCGATTTTTCCGTTGTTATCTCGATAATAGTTTTATCTGTAAGCGGCGACGGTATATCAGCCGAATCATCAATTTTGTCGTGTTCAATTTTTTCATGTTGACGTAATCTGATTTTTAGCGGGAATAACTCACCGCATTTTTTACAGAAATAATTCGCCTCGAGTCGATGCTTACGGAATTTATGTTCGATCGCTTTGAACATTTATCGGGAATGCGTTGGGGGTATCGTTTTCAGTCGACTAACTCTATTTTGGTCGATGTAACTCTTTTTGCTGGATACTTAAGCAGAGTTGATGCGAGTATTGGTCTACCCAGGATATCAGTTTTACTTTCATGCTGCCTGAAATCATAAATCACAATTATAATTTTAAAATAACATACACATTACCGAAAATGTCCTATTAAATCACAATGTTTTATAAACTCCTGGCTAGAGATCACACATTGAAAGGGTTTTGGCGTTTAGTGCGAGTTTACGACCATTTTCTGAAGAAAAATTTTCAGCAGATTCAATATATTTTAAATGAAAAACAAAAGAATTATGTTCGGAAGGGGAAATTTGTTTACAAAATAGACTACGTCGATTGGTTGCCTGTTGAAAATGTTTCTTCAGAAAATGGTCGTAAACTCGCATTTATTGTTTTAATTTTTTCGAAGATGTTGGGCCTTGTTGACCGCTACTTGTGTCTTTTCACTTTGTTTTACTGCATCACTTTGTCTATTGTTGTAAACGATAGTTTAAATTAAAATTATCCGGAAAATGGAGATTTAATATTTAAATTAGATAGGAATTCTCCATTTTCCACAGTAAATTATTTCGGAAATTCTTTCGCATTGTGTTGTATGTATGATCATAAGTATGTATGATAAACATAAACATTTTGATGACGATCGAATTAAACGAACTAATCAATTCGTTTGCCTCCTAAACAAGCACTTTTATTATTTATTTAATTAACACAGTATATTTTATCCAAAATATATAAATTATTAAAGTAGGTATTTGATTATAAATTAATATTTACACGCAAATGTCAAAATTTAGTTTATTTTTATAAAACCTGATGGTTCTTATTTATCTAAGAACTAATACGCATACTAAGATTTCAAAATTTATTTTAGTAAATACACAAACCAAATGAAGTGTTTTAAACCCAAAACTCGAACCATAATAAGGCATTTGCTGTCAAATAGAAAAGTATATTTTTAGCTAATACTCAACCCAAAATGTAGTTCACATTAATTCCACTTTATAAAAAATGGCGTTTTCAAATGGTATGGCTTTATAAATGTGTTCCGTTTTTTTTTATGCCTTATATAAAACGTGGTACAGACAATTCAGCTGCTAATCTATTGTGTAATATATGTAGCAAAGATTTTGATCAGTGTAGAGGTTATTTGAGATGTGATAGCTGTGATGGCCTGTTTCATTCTAGCATCCGTTTCCACTTGGTATTGTTGCGTGGAATGTAAAAATTTGTGCTGGTTGTTACTAAGAAAGCTGATCAGTTTATTGATTTAGAAGTTGAACTTACTTCTCTGTCAATGTGCGGTGTATCTGACATGAATGGGATTAAATCTGCGTTAGATAAACTTACTACAGTTGTGCTCGAAGTACATAAATCGCTAAAATTTTTGGCTAATAAATATGATGAAACTCAAAAACAATTTGAACAAATTATTGATGATCATAAAAAATTGACCGTTAGGATCAATAAACTGGAAGCTTAAAAGCAAATTATCGGTAAACGATTGCGTGATCTTAGCTTTAATAATGGTGTAGTGTAACTAGTAATAATGACAGTTCAATTTTAATAACTGGGTTACCCGTTATGTCAAATTTATCCAGTAAAATAGATAGCGTGTTCAAAAATATTGAATTTGTCGTTCCTCATGACGGTATTGTTGAATGCAGTAAAATGGTTACAAAATCGGAGAAAAATTTAATTGTTGTTAAACTTAAGTCAGCTGATCTAAAAAATAAATTACTAGAGTGAAAAAGAAAGATGGAATCTATTAATTAACCCAACTGATTTGGGCCTATCTGAAATGGGACTATTCAACGAGTGCCAAAAATTTAAATTTGACAACAAATGGAAGTATTGCTGGTATAGAGATAACACAATTTTTAAATGGATGACCACTTGAAGCAGAGCACCCTGTATTTTATAGAGCCATAATCAAAAAATCTGAGCTTTTATAAGGGAATTAGAAACGAGGAAAAAACGAAACTTTTCATAGTAAAACACACAAAACATATAGGAAAATCACTTTTTTTCCTAAGACAAATTTTTAAATGAAAACGTTACAAATTCTTAATTATGATTTCGGAAATACTTTCATAAATGTTTGAATTTCAACATATATAAATATCGTTTAAGTAAATCGTTTTCATTTTCTTGTAATAATTGATTTATTTAAACCAAAATATTAAAAAAAATTCATAACAACAGCATTCTGGTCAAATTGAAATAAAAGCTTACTACGATTCGTTTGGTCATTAAGTCAATATACATTACATAGATGGCAGTGATAGCCGTAAAAATTTGGAAAAATCGTACCAAAAATTACCACCTGGGGAAATTTCAAGTTCAAAAATTATAGGAAACGCAAAATAAATTCACAAAATATAGAAACGTGTGATAATTTTGCGATTAAATAATTTTTTTTCGTATTTTTCTTTTACCATTTTAGACATCTTACGTACACTAGTAAAACTAAAGATAAATTTAGCAAGTATTATTTTAATTTGTAAGAGCCAACTTTGATGTATTTTTCAAAATGAAAGTTCGAAAAAATATATTTTAGAAATAATTTAATTTTAATATTTCTGCAACTAATATTTACTTAATACCAATATGGTCTTCTTGTATATTGTTCTTAAAGATATGTATATAGAAAACTTTTATATAAACATTTTATAATATTTTTGCTGTTTTCATTGAAAAACTTGAAGCTAAAAAACACCATTTTTACTATGGATTCCTATGGAAATCAGTGAAACGTTATACCACTAAAAAAGCTTCCAAAAAATACGTCATTAAGATTATGGCTCTATACTCTAGAAGGCTCTGCTTGAAGCCGATTTTCGTAAATACTTACTTTGATTTAAATAAGCTTAAATTAAGTGTCATTTCTAGCAAGTAGTTGTATTAAGCTTTTAATATTATTTTTTGTTATTTTCTAGATTATAGAAGTTTCAATTTTTTCATTTAAAATAGTGAAATTTATTTTATTCAACAAAATGATCTAATTTTTGTGTTGTTTATCAACATTTTATATTGTTTATATTTTAATTTTATTTTTATTATTATTTTTGGTGTTTTCGACATTTTGTTTATTTTTTGTCATTTTTACCTTCAGGGTTGAATTATTTTTTAGAGTACATTTTTTTATTGTAACGACCATCATTTTCATTATATTGTAATTTTATGTAACAGCTACAACATGTCAGATAATTTATGGTTAATACTTTAATGAATTCAAGCTACACTTTGAATTTCACAATTTTTCATCAGAACATTCGTAGTTTACGTGAAAATTTTGATAAATTTATTTCTAATTTATATGGTTTTAATGATCTTCCTTCGATTATATTTTTATCTGAGATATGGATTTATGATTACGAATTAAGTTTTTATAATATCCCTAATTATACGAATTTTGGGTGTTGCAATAATAAATATAGGACGGGTGGTGAATGTGTTTTTTATAATAGCAGACTAAATTGTTCGTGTGAATCCGTTTCATTAAATTCGGCGGACGTAATTAAATTATCGTGAACTATGTTTTTATTTGTGTACATCGTTTGCAATTCGTTCCAGTATCAATTTTTGTTAGTGAATTTTCTGATTTTATTAAGAATAGTAGAAAGAAAAATGTTATTATTGTGGGAGATTTTAATATAGATATTCTAAATTGTCCTCCTTCGAGTGAAGAATATATGTTTTTAATGTCCTCAAATGGCCTACATTCGTTAATTAATAAACCTACTAGAATAACAAACCATTATTCGTCATGTATTGATCATTGTTGCACTGCTAGTGTCTTAAGGAAAAATGCTGTGTCCGCGAATGCTCATGGGTTTGATAATTTTGTGTTTTCTACTAAAATCTCGTCGTTTAATTTTTCTAGTTTAATCGATGAAAGTGATCCGGTTGTCATTTTGTCACGATTTCTTTCTATGGTTAACTCCATATCTGATTCATGTTTTTCTAATGTCATTCAACATAAATCTAAACATAAACTGAAACCTTGGATCTCGTACCATTTTATAAATTTAATGGCTAAGAAAAAGAAAATTAGTAAAAAGTGTAAGAAGCATCCCACAAATAAAGGGCTTCAGAAATATTTTCTTAAACTATGCCAAAAAGTCGATGATAAAATTCTTTCTGACAAGTTCACATATTACCACAATAAATTTCAACACTGTGGTAAAGATATAAGAAGACATGGTCCGTTGTTAATCAACCTTTAGGTGATAGGGTTGTTAATTATGTTGATAATGTGTGTTACACATAATTATGTGTCTAGTGATTCAGTAATTCTTACGGATTGTAAATCTATTGCTGATAATTTTGGTTTGTATTGTTGTAATATTGTGGCTCGCCTAAGAACAACCAATTGTTTCTTTAATAATATGTCTTTCATAATCATAGTGAAGTCATCATCTCAGAAAATTTTTTTATTAACCCTGTGGACGGTACTGAAATTGTTGGTATAATTAATGGTTTAAAATCTAGTAATAGTACAGATATTCTTAATTAATTTCATTAATGAATCAGTTCGAACAACACTAAGCAGTGCTTAAAGTTTTTGTGTGACCTTCAACACAATCAACAAAATTCAAAAAAATTGGTTGGTTTCTTTATCCTACACAAAATCTTTATCCATGTCCAGGCGTAAAAAATCAAAAATTAATAATATACGACACAAAATAATTTATTTTAAAATCCCCTTATTTAAGTAGAAAAATTAAATTCTTGATTCCCTTAATTAATAAAACCATAAATTTTTTGTCGGTTTTTTATGTAGTGGGTAGCTACGAACATTCAAGTATGTGTATGCTGTGTACAAATTCAGTAATTAATAGAAGCTGTGGAAGAAAATGAGGACGATCCAAATATTGATCTTTTATTTTCATCACAAGATATATTATTATACACAAATTAATTTTAAATACGCTTATATTTATTTAAATAGGTATTTATTATTCAGAAAACTTTTCACGACGATATGACATTTGAATTTGACATACATCAACATTTTTAAACCAAAATGATGTTTGCCACAATTTCTAGAGTTGTACAAAAAACAAAAAATTTTCTAATTTCCCTTTGCTCCCGATAGCAGCTCGAGATAGGGGCATATCCTCGATCTAGTCGCAAATTATTAGTTTGCGCTGTCGCAAAATGGCGGATTTGCGACAGCTGAAATTGCGATTGCAAATCGACATCCTAGATAATGATCGCAAATTGGTAATTCAGCATGGCGCTGAATACGATTTGCTACTGTCACTTAATTATTTTGCGTTTTATTTTATGATATACATATTTTTGTTGTGCTTGTGATATATAATAAATTGTTGTGATAATATATAAGAAATAATTATTTATCTGCCAAAATATAGAAATGGAAGTTAAAAAAAGGCCAAGACGACCAAATTTCTCAGAAAATGATCTGATGCTACTTCTAAAAATATTAGAAAGTCATCGAGAAGTTATCTCATGTAAAATTATAAAAATTTATAAAATTATTTACAAACTAACGCTTTTTTTTATTATTAGATGATTCCGAGTTATATGGAGATGAACTTAACAAAGCCTGGGAAAACTTGGCAACTGAATTTTCAACGCAAGCCTGTATAGCGCGATCGGGAGAAGAAATACGAAATAAATTCAAAGATTTAAAATCGCGCACAAAAAAAAAAGATCGCGGAAATTAACAGTTACCAAAAAGGAACTGGAGGTGCTCCACCGAAGGTATTATCGGACGTGGAGAAATTAGTAGCAAAGTTAGCGGGCGAAAATGCAATGTCTGGGTTTAACTATTCCGCAGATTGTTTCTCTGAAAACCCCATTGCCATTATTACTGAAGAAGAGAACGGCCAGATTGTAGTATTGGATGGGGAGGAACCAAATCAGGGAACCACAAATGCAGGACCGCCAATAACACAAACCCAACAAAGTGGGGGCCGTTCAAATCCAAAATTAAAGCCGTTGGGCGTTTTAAAAAATCTATGCGCAAAAAAATAGAGAAAAGTCGAGAAAGAAAAAAGGAACTAAATAGCAAAAATGATCAGATTGATCAAGAGTTGCTAAAAGTTTACAAAGAAAAATTAGAAGTTTCGAAAGAAAAGCTGGCGGTAAGAAAAGAAGCTCTCGCTGTTTCGAAAGAACGACTAGCTACTGCAAAAGAGTTCTTAGAAATTGCCAAAAATAATGACAAATCGACAAATGCACAGTTAAATAATTTTTTTTTTGAAGAGGAATACCTCGTAGAATAAGCGCAAAGAAAAGTTTAATATATCTCCTGAAACTAAAAGACTGGCCACTGTGTAATAAATTCAAAAACTTGAATTAAGATCTATTTAGTTTTATTTATTTATAATGTATTACAATTTTTTTTTTGTTTTTGAATTAAATATGAATATGTACAAATTATGAATTACTAAAATATATGTTTTATTTTATTACACACTGTTTTAACTATTGATTTTGGAAACTATAATTTATCAAAATGTTTCTGCTCATCTGTCCTCTTATTCCTGAAGTAGATTGCACTAATTCACCATCATCTTCACGGGTGCCATCATCGTCATCTTCTTCCTCATTATCGGTATCTGCTCTAGAATCATCACTATCATTCTCAAAATTATTGGGTTCATTTTGTGTTTTGGCAATGTTATGTAAAATGAAGCAACATAATATAATTTTAACACACTTCTCCAAATTGTAGCACAGCATACCACCACTTTTGCTTATTATCCTGAAGCGGCATTTTAATATGCCAAAAGCTTGTTCAATTATCTTTATGGTTTTTTTATGATATTTATTGTAATTTTCTTCTCCGGGCGCAGATGGGCTTATTACTGGGGTTAGAACAGAATGTTCAAGTGGATAACCACTATCGCCCAATAACCATGCATTTTCCGGAAACGCTTCGGAATGAAGAATATTAAAAAGCGACGAACTCTTATAAATATGGGTGTCATGTGTGGAGCCGAGGCATCTGACCACCACGTCGGTAAATATGGCATTTGAGGCACAAACCTACAAAATACAAATTTTAATGCATGCAAAGTTTTAAAAGTTTATGGGGGAGGGGGGCGAGTAGCAGAGACAGCAGAGACGCAACGATTTCAACAACAACGTCAAGCAAAACAACAACGTCAAGCAACACTAGCGAAAGTTAGTACAAATTAAGGTGACCGCATGGAAATATAATGATGGAACTTTTGAGTAAAAAAGAACTTGCGACACCAGGAAATTGTGTTGTCATTGTGCTGTCATAAAAAACACCAACTATCGATCGCTTGGTGTCTGTAACCGTGTCGAGTCTGTCCCTACTAATAATCCTATCCAATCCTTCGGTTTTGTTATATGTAAAAAGTAAAAAGGATGTACGATGGGCGGATATCACACTATTAGACTTATCTGGTTATCGATGTGAAGCCTTTTCTTTACGGGGTTTGGCTTCATGAAGAATGGTGTCGTCGTGTTTGTAACATGGGTATAGTGGTGTGGTATTCGCATTTATAATACGGGAGACTTGGGTAATGCTTGATCGTATATTTGAAATCAATCAATCAATGAAAATCAATACAAAGTTTTAAAAGCTTATATAACTTACTGCTTGAATATTAATTAAGACTTTTGGTTGAAAAAAGCAAATGCATCCCAAACAGCTGGTTTTTGGATAGCTACATGTGTCCCATCGATTGCGCCAATTACGGAAGCCAATATGTGTTGTAAAATCCCCGTTTTAGGTTGGCCTTTTTCCACTTCATTTCTTGGAAATTTTATAAATTTTTTTGTTTTCAAAATTAAAGCCGACAAAAATTCACCAAAAATCTGTCCCAAATTGTGGTATAAAATTTGTCCACTCACAAATTGGAAATTTCCAGTTCCCAATATATTAAGAGATGTTAAAACCTGTAATTATTCCAAATAGATATTAAATTTATGGAAACAATTTTAGAGCTGGAAAACACTGAATAGATATTTACAATTAAATGAGGAGGAAACGCTTTGCTTCTGATGGTCGGTCTTTTTAAATGAATATATAATTCATCTATAATGAAAAAAGCGGAATTTTTTGTAAACCGATATCGCACAAAAAATGTGTTATCATCACAGTCAAAAGGATCCTCACGATCACGAAATATCTTCCTTTGAATCCGCGCGTTTCGTCTGCGTCGTTGAATTATTAACTCCATTTACAATTATCACAATCACAAATAAAAACTTGGAAAGCCGAATTATAATTTTATTGATTTTTTTATTGAATTATAATTTTAAAATTTATTTAGAAAGCCGAATTATTATTATTTAAAAATTTATTATGTGTCAAACGTCAAAATTTTAACAAGTTTGAGGTTATGTACTGTGTTAAATATGTTTACTACTCAAAAATCGGGGTCGCAAAAAAGCAGAAAAAATTTAACGTGTTGCGACTGCAATTTTTATCGAGGATGTCGATTTGGTGATTCAGCGGTGTTAACTTGCTTAACACGCTTGCGACTAAATGGAGGATATACCCCATAGATAGGTAGAGCTAAATATATTTTTTTATGATTTCAAGTTAAAAAGTAGAATCAAAAATTATTCATTAGTTTTAAATAAATTAATTATATGCATTAATAGCTTGTCAAACATTAGTTTTATCACAGAAAATTAGCTGCTCCGGATACAATCTATCCGAACCTAATAAAAAAACGCAGCTTAAATGTTGTCTGAGAAAATGTTTACTGAAAAAATGATACCTGAGAAAATGTTAATTGAGAAAATACTGCGCAGTATTTTCTCCATCAACCTTTTGTCAGGCATCTTTTTTTTGAGTGAAATAGCATATAATGGGATAAAAACCATTTGTTGTTTCACATTTGTTTCTTCAATTATAATATAGTATATCCATTATTCACTGCTAGTTTATCTAGTAATCTCTTCTTCCATTATTCACTACGACCAAGTAAAAATTTCATTTTTGAAATTTTATCTAGTGGTCTCTTGCCATTTTCAATATTATTAAATTGAGACGTCAAAATGTCGACGGAAATTATTTTAGGTTTATTTAATGGATTTGATAATAAAATACAATTTTTTATCGATCGTGGACAAAGTATCGTATTCTACTCGCATATAATGGCTGTTATTCACTCAGATGATTTACGACACTCGCCTATCGGCTCATGTCGGTAAACTTCATCTTCTTGAATAACAGCTATCATTATATACTCATTGAATAATATACTATGTAACACTCATACTATTTATTTAATAAGCTTACAATACAATTGACAAATAGGTTTCGAAATTATATATTACTATATTGAATTCTATATATCTTAATTTATTGAACTAATTTTATTACTAAAATATTGTGAAACTTATATTATCAACGCACTGGAACGATGTAATTTTCGTATCTTTTAACTTTGAAGTATGTATCAGAGATGAAATGATTCAAAAAATCAGTAAAGTAAAAACGAAATATGTATACATAGATGTAATAACATACACATATGTACAATAATGTAATAACGAAAATCTCGAAAAAATTCCCACGAGATTTTCGAGATTTTGTGCCGCCAAGATTTAGTTGCATTAGGATTTTATTTAGTTAGGATTTTACTTAGACGAGTATTTATCGGATCGAGATATCGTTCAGTCGGGATTTTGTGGGGTGAGATTTTATTACTCCGGATTTTCTAAATCGGGATTAACTACCATACCGTAAGAAATATATTGTCATAATTTTTTAAAATTTAAAATTTGCGTTGACATTTTTTTCTTTAGATTTATGATTAATATTTTCAATTGTCGGTAAATTAGCTTGCGGTTTCTTCAATTGTCGGTAAATTATCAATCAACATTTTCCCGGTTTTTATTTTTTTACAGTCGATATTTTCATCAATTCTACTTTTTCTAAATCAACATTTACAACTTTATCGAACTATGCCGACAAAAAACGATTAAACTTAAATCTCAAATTCATATTGTCTGACTTCGAATATGCTAGTGTCAAAGCAGCTAAGAAATTATTTCCAAATGTTATTTTTTCTGGTTATATGTTTCTGTTTGTCTGAAAAAATGTTCTCTGAGAAAATTTTCCGTGCAGTTTTTTCTTAACCAAACTTTTCTCAGGCATCATTTTGTCAGTGAAAATTTTCCCAGCCAACATTTTCTCAGACAAGATTTCCTCAGTCGACATTTCCTCGGTCGACATTTTCTCAGTCGACATTTTCTCAGTCGACATTTTGTTTATTAGCCTCTAATAATACGAAAAATGATAGAGAAGAGTAGGCCAGAGGATTTGTTTAACAAACCTTATCTACATTTGGACTAGGTATTTAAATGTGATCGATGAGACATCGGGAACTTCATCGATTAAATATTTTTTTCGTATGATGATACTACTATATGCATTTAAAAAATGCATTATTTCAACAGGTTTTTGCATTGATGTATTTCAACTTTTTTGCAGAAGTCAAACATTGTTGAATGTAAATCGGCTGTTAGCAAGCAGCACCAGAATTACACCCGACTCATGTTTCGTCGAGACTTAAATCTAAAACAATGAACTAAAATTGTAGCGAACTAGAAGTTTCACCATCTTTGATAAAGTATGCAAAATCCGTCATTTCGTTTCATACTTCTGGTAACCACCCCCCCCCCTCCCACACCGGGAAATAATTTGGCGGCAGACCGATAGTCTCAAAGTCGAAGTGAGATCGATCACATAATACAGAATACTAATAGACAACAAATATCTTCAATAAATTTGTTGTTTCAAAATTTCAACCGACAAAGACCGTTTATTGATATTTGGTTATGATAGTCTGCTAGGCAAGCGAATATAATCAATAGAATTGTTTTGATGTACTATAGTTTGCGGTTTTAGTACCAAGATAGTAAGAAAAAATGTTTGAGAAAACACAACAATAAAAAGAATTGATGTTTTTTGAACTCAAATACAAAACAACAACGATACGCGCATTATAAGGATAAGAACTATTATTTACCAGACGCTGACTAATTTTTAGGTATGCTAAGTCTTTCGTAATAAATCTTGCAGTTACGTGTGTAAAAGAATGTCATGAACGGATGTGACTACACCCCCACATCAATTTTATATTTTATGTTGATAATTTTATGGTTTTGTTATTGTACATTTGTTTACGTTTTGATAACGGTTTTATGGTGGTTCTGGTTCATCTTAATCGTAATAATGTATTATGATTTATTTGTACAGTAAAATAATTCCCAGATAGAGAAAAGTCATTTGTTTTATTTTAGTCATTCACTGCTATATTTAAGCTCCTTTACTGAAGCCCTTATACATTTCTAAATATGTTTTAAATCTCTTAATTTTGGGGCTCTTTTAAATGTACAGCTCAAATTTGAAAGCGTTCGATACTTTCATCGAATTGGAATCCCTTAAGTCTTCGTTAGAAATATTTATTTACTGTATGGGTAAAACCAGAGCCATAATCAGCATGACGTATTTTTTAGAAGCTTTTTTAGTGGTAAAACTTTTCAATGTTCCCCATTCGAATCTACAGTAAAAATTACGTTTTTTAGCTTGAAGTTGTTTAATGAAAAAAGCAAAACTCTTACTCTTTAGTTCCTATATTTTGTGAATTTGTTTAACTTTTCCTACAATTTTTGAACTTGAAATTTCCCCAGGTGGTAAGTTTTGGTACGAAAATTTTACGGACATCACTGCCATCTAATAATGTAATGTATATTGAATTAATGATCAAACGAATTGTAGTCAACTTTTAGTTCAATTTGACCAGAACACTGTTGTTATGAATTTTTTTGTATATTTTGATTAAAATAAATCAATTATTAAATTATTTCAGATATCATCATAATTAAGAATTTGTAACGTTTTCATTTAAAAATTTGTCTTAGGAAGAAAAGTGATTTCCCATATGTTGTGTGTGTTTTACTATGAAAAGTTTGGTTTTTTCCTCGTTTCTTATTGACGATTGGAAATACAGAGAAACAATACCTATCAGAATAAAATAAAACTGTAACTACAATACTAAAATATGGCATACATATTGGAAATTTTTTGCACCAAAGTTGCAATAAATATTTTGTCTAAAATCACGTCTCCAATCGTCAATTCCCTTATACTACTTCGATTTTTAGACTATGGCTTTGTATAATCAAGGTTGCTTTGGTGAAACTCATAATCTAATTTCACGGAAATTATAAACAAAACAAAAACTATTTCATTTATCATTATCTCACTGTTCGAATAATAATGAAATAAACTTGAAAATTAAAATTAACTTTCAATCATTATCATTATCAACGATTCTGATCTAAATAAAAAAATAATAAAAAGTAGGAAAAAAGCCTAATCAGAAAATTCTACAAAAACAAAGTTCACATTTTTTTTTTTCATTTCATTCTCAATTTTGTTTCTTAATTTTCTTGAGCTTTGGTGTTAAACTATTGTTGTTTTTTGTATACACAAGAAACTTTTATTTTATTATTATTTTTATCAAAAGCACAATTCTCGAAATAAAAAATAAAATAAAATATCCTGAAAAATGGGAAAAAGTTTTCTAACCAAATTTTTTTTGTTTTTGATTGACGATTAAAAAAACAAAAAAATTAAAGAATGGAAATGAGAAAAGAAAATGAATGCGGCGACTTTTTTTTTGTTGTTCTTCTGGTGGAAATTATTGTGTTGTTTGTGGATTATATTTTAACGTTTAATGGAGGAATATTGTTACTGGGGTTGTAGAGTATTGCTTTTCATAAAACTGGTATGTATGTATTTATGCAAACTTAAGTAGAACATAATTTTGATTTAAGATTTTGAGGCAACCGTTTATACATTTCTGGTATAACAATAAATAAAGCATAAATACGATGGTACAAAGTTTGAATAAGATGTGGAAATTGGTGGCCAACTCAAATTAGTTATGACATGAAATTATCATTTTTTTACAAACCCGATTTAAAGTAAGCTTTTTTTTTTGCAATTTGACCAGAATAATGAAATTTGACATGTACAGTAGAAATGGGATTCTAAAATGATTTTTGGACGAAGTTCTGGAATATGGCAAGTATGATGGAACCGATTAAGGGATTCCAAAATGATTTTTGGGTCAAGTTCTGGAATATGGCTAAGGATGATGGAAGTCGCAGTGCGAGGTAGCTGATCGCCCACATGGCCCTTCAATAATAATAATAATAAGTATGATCGAACTTGCCTATTTCTCAACCAATTATGATGAAATTCGGCTTGTGCATTGGAAATGGGATTTTAAAATGATTTTTAGCAGAAGATAGCAATTATGTAAATAGCATGTCTAGGCTGTCTTAAAGAAACCTCAACAGAAGATGTAAATAAATAACAATATAGAAGCCATATTGACAAATTTCTCACAACCTCGCCTAAAAATAATTGTTGGGTGACATTTTCGGTTAGTAGGTTAGGTTGGAATGGCTGCTTATGCACACTTAGACCGGTGACGGTCCATTGTGATACCACAGAATATCTCCCCTTTTACCTCTATTGGAACCATTTCGAGCTACTTATGTAGCGTAAGACGTCCCGCACTTTACTGTTTTCGAGATCCGAGAGACAGTCCATCCTGAACTTATCTGAGTGTTTGTGCCTTCTGAGAGCCAATGCTGGACACAAGCAAAAGAAGTGGACCAACGTCTCTTCCTCCTCTTCGTCCAAGCAGCTTCTGCAGAAGTCATTTGACTCCAGGCCAAGCCTTCTTGCATGTTCTCCAAAAAGGCAGTATCCCTTGAGGATACCTACGACCGTTCGTAATTCACGTCTGCGTAAGGATATTAATGCCCTAGTGCGCCCCAAGTCCAGCTTTGGCCAAACCTGTCTTGCAACTCTACAGGTGAGGGTGTTAGACCACCTTTCCTCCGCTGAGGATAGCGCCTGCGTCCCAAGTGCTTGTCTCAGCGCTGTGATAGGCCTGCCCAGACTTGCCCTTTCCGGTTGCAGCTGGAGAGTCGTACCATGCCTAGCAAGTTCATCCGCCCTGCAGTTCCCCATCACGCCCAAGTGATCTGGTACCCAGATTACCTGGATATTGAAATGCTCACCCATCTCATTTAGAGATGAGTGACAACTCAACGCCACCCGTGACGCCAGGGACACCGATTCTAACGACCGGATCGCCGCTTGACTGTCCACTTAAATTGTGATATCATCTGAGGAAAGCACATTATGCTTCAACCACGTCATGACCTCCTCAATCGCTACGACTTCAGCTTGGTACACGCTGCAGTAATCAGGGAGACGAATAGAAATGTTTACATTTAATTTGTCACGGAATACTCCAGCTCCCACTTTGCCGTCTAGCTTGTAGCCATTTGTGAAGAATTGGAACGCTTCGGTTTCCGATAACGGTCTATCCCTCCAGGATTCCCTTAGAGTGGAGGAGGTTCGAAATCGCTTCTCGAAGCGTAGAGCAGGTTTAATATAGTCAAGATTCGCCAGCTCATCCTTCAACGATCTAACAATAGTAGAGTGTCCTATACTAAGACATCTCCACTGAGAGACGGCTGCAAGTCGTACAGCCGTATTTGCAGCCTTCTGTTTACCAAAAATGTCGACCGGAAGAATGTGCAACATAACCTCTAAGGCACTTGTCGGTGTTGACCTCAATGCTCTGCTGACAAGCATACAGGCCGTTCTTTGAACTTTCTCAATCTTACTTTTATAAGTTACCTTGTCCAGAGCTGGCCACCAAACACCCACCCTGTACATGAGTACAGGTCTCACTACAGCGGTGTAGAGCCAGTGTACCAGCTCCGGCTTCAGACCCCATCTATGACCAATGGCGTTCCTACAGGAGTACAAAGCAATAGTAGCTTTGTTTATTCTCTCCAACATGTTGGGCTTCCAACTAAGCTTACTGTCCAAGATAATGCCCAGATATCTAGCTCTATCAGTAAAAGCAAGTCTCGTGCCATTTAAGGTAGGAGGGACAACTACCGGGATTTTGTATTTCTTAGTGAAGAGTACCAGCTCTTTCTTAGACGGGTTAATACCAAGTTCACATTTGCCAGCCCATTTCGTAACGATGGTAAGCGCATTCTGCATTACGTCTACAATCGTGCCCAGGAATTTCCCGGTAACAGCTAAAGCTTCGTCATCTGCGTACGCGATAACTTCAATACCCTCTCTCTCCAATTCTAGTAGTAACCCGTTTACCACTATGTTCTAGAGAAGAGGGGACAGAACCCCCCCCCTACGGGGTTCCCCTAGTTACTCGCCTCTTGATGGTGGAGTCCCCCAACTTCGAACTAACAATCCTACTTCCCAGCACATAATTGATTAACCCTATCAGAGGAACGTCCACCTCCTAAAATGACAATCCCTCCTTGATTACCTCCGCGTTCACATTATTAAAGGCGCCCCCTATATCCAGGAAGGCCACCAAACAGAATTCCTTCGAATTAATCGATTTCTCTACCCTTTGTGTACGCATGCTGAGACGGTGCCCACTTCCTGGCACCTATTTTATCTCTGATGTATACATCCAGCAGCCTTTGCAAGGTTTTCAAAAGAAAGGATGATAGAGTTATTGGTCTTAGGGCCTTAGGATAGACATGTGAGCTTTTCCCCGCTTTCAGAATGAACACCACATTGACCTCCGTCCAGTACCTAGAAATATAGCCCAGCTTCAAACACCCTTTGAATATAGCTTCCAGGTAAGGAAGAATAATTACTGAGTTGTTTTGAAGTTCCGCTGGTATAATTTGATCCGGACCAGCCGATTTAAATGGTTTAAAACCCCTCAGTGCCCATAGGATCCGTTTCCTGGTTACGATATCCTCTGTGAACACTGACAGTGCTTCCTGATGATAGCTATGCACCAACAGGTCTTCAAAGCTCCCTGGGAAATGTGTCTCGAAGAGAAGCTCCAGAGATTCTCCACTAGAAGCTGTCCAAGATCCGTCCGGTTTTATCAAAAAACTGGGACTAGCTGTACTTTTGGAAAGAATCTGCCTAAGGCGGGAGGTTTCGGATACCTCTTTTATTTTATCACAGAAGATTGTCCAAGACCTCCTTTGTGCCCTTCTTAATTCTTTCTTATAAATTTCGAGTTTCTCCTTATAGGAGTCCCAATCCTGAGCCTCCCTTGTATTTTTGGACTATTAAAGGCTATCCTACAAGCCTTACGATACGTTGCCAGTTCCCTGGACCACCATACTGGTTTTTGCCTACCCCTAGGCTTAGCCAGTGGGCAGGCAGCGCGAAAGGATCGGTGGCATGCGCTAGTAACGCTAGCCCCAACGGTCGTCGGGGGCTCCATAGCCCTCGACGGTAACATATCCTCCAATAATTCTCCATATTTCCTCCAGTTGGTCCTTCTAGGGTTCCTGAAGGCTTTAAGGGTAACAGGGTGAATATCGAGGTCGGAATATCGGTTAGTAGCTGAGTTATATTCTTAATTACCATATTACAGAACTTTATCCAAAAATCATTTTAGAATCCCATTTCCAACGCAAATTTCAATTTTCATCGTAATCGGCTAAGGAATAACCAAGCTCTATCCTTATTGGCCATTCATATAATTTGTTAAAGGTTCAATTTGAAATGTAAAACGTTCAACTTGAAGTGTAAAACCTGTATGATGGTATAATGGTATGATGGTATTTTAGTATGATGGTATGATCATATGATGGTAAGATGGTATGAAGGTATGACGGTATGTTGCTACGATGGTATAATGGTATATATAACAGTACGATTGTACGATGGTATCTTGATAAGATAGTATATGTATATGATAGTATGATTATGAGATATTATGATGATATAGTGGTATGATGAATTGATATTATTGTACGATGGTTTGATGGTATGATTGCATATATGATAAAACGTATGATGGTATGACGGTATTTATTCTAGAATGATGGTGTCATGGTATGAGCATGATGGTATGACGGCATAATGTTATAATAGTTGTATGGTATGATGATATCACAGCCTGACAGTATGATGGTATGATTATATGAGGGTATGATGGTATGTTGGTATGATTATATGATTGTATAATGGTATGATGGTACAATTTTATGATGATATGATGGTATGAAGGTGTGGTGAATTGATGGTAAGAAATACATCATGGTGCGATGGTAGAATAGTTCGACGTCACCGTGGTACAATGGTACGATTGTATGATGGTTCAATGGTGTAGTGTCATGGTGGTATAGTAGAAAAATTGTACGATGGAACGATTGTTTAAGGTTATGGTACGACGGTATGATGGTGAGTAAGGTTTGAGTTGAAATTGAGTTGGATTTAAAAGAGAAGTTCGGTTAGGGATTAATTTGAGGTCGAGTTTAAGGTTTAGTGGGAGGTTATATTGGGTTGCAAAATAAGTGTAGATTTTGAGCAGAGGGTTGAGATTTGTGTCGAGCTAGGTTGAGTTTACGTAGAATTAGGATTTAGTTAGCTTGCATTGGGGTGTGAGTTTTTCGGTTGGGGAATTATTTAAGGGTTGATTTGGAGTTAAGTTAAGGGTTGATTTGAAAGTGAATAAATGTTAATTTGGTGATTTAATTGATGGCTGGGTTCGCCGTTAATTTGGTGATTGAGTTGTAAATTGAGTTGGAGGTTAAGCTGAAGATTAATTTAAGAGGTTCATTTCGACATTGATTTGGGAGTTGAATTAATCAAGACTGAAGTTTTGATCAACTTATTATTGTATTCCATATTGGTAGGAATCGATTGATTGCTTTAATTGTTTTCAATTAACAATTCTGTTTTGTGCCCTTAATGCCGTGTAGTTTCCGCAATTGCTCCCGATATTTTAGTGAAATTGAGTCGTATTATTTATACAGTTATAGGACAGCAGGTGATCTAGTTCCCATTTATAGTGATGATGAATAAATATTCACCGAAAACAATTATGAACTTGCTGTTACTAGTGTTAGACGAGATAGTTACGAGTTATCTGTAACAGATTTTCAACTACGTATTGTAAAAACTATATTTCTCGAAATAAAAGCCATGCGATTATCAAAGACATTGTTAATTCCTTCAGAAAATACTTATTATTTTTAAGAATCAGATTAAACGATTGTAATGTAGCATACAAAGTGAAAAAGTACTGTGGCAAAATCCTAATTTAAGTTTTTTAAACAAGTCAAAAACAGAATATTTCGTAGATGTAAAATTTATTTCTTTATAAAAGTAAGTTCAGGAAGTTCTTAGTTGTGGTGGACAAACTATTTGTGTTTTAACTACATCACAAAATGTTTTTAATGTTCTGTTTGAAAAGACACATTGTTTGCGTGGTACCATATACTATATGCAAATCTTAAAAGTTGTGATAAAGTAGTTACATACAATTTTGTTTAAAGTTCATTCTGGAATGAAAAAAGAAAACAAAATCGAATATTTACAATCTAAGCTTTCCCATATGTTTGTTGCAATGCTTCTGTTTTCAAAAGATACAAAAAACTGGGTTACTGTGGTAACACTTTTAGGTATTTATTTTTAATTATTTCCAAAACACAGATATACAACTGAAAAACGAAATCTCATTTGGTAATAAAAATATCAGAACAGTTGAAATAGTTCCTTTATTAATCCTTGGAGATAATCTAGTGCTTTCTACTATTCTTGGATTTTCAGAAAGTTTTTCCAGTTACTTTTTGACATCATAAAATTTTCTATAAACGAAAATGTTGTAGAAATTCAAAATCCTAATAATTATTCTAATGACTTAGAATTAAATGGTTTCAAAGCTACTGGAACCGTATTAATGATTTCCATGTAACTGAAAATTATGTTGTAGTCGTCACACACCTACTGAAAGGAGTTTGTCACTACAAGCTAATTTATATTCTTAATCAATTTATAGATATATATGAATTTTTTTCCGCTAGAAAAGTTAAATTATAGAATGCTTACTTTCGATTAGGGTCATTATATAGCCATAAAAAAAGTAAATTCAAGCTTTCCGCATCTGAAATCTTAATTTTCTTTCAAATATTTTGCATTAATGATTGACGATCTAGTTCTTGAATGTGACGAATGGTCATTATACCTACTTTTAAGTCAAATTGTGTATACAGTTCCTTTAATTCTTTAGAGCCTAAAAATTCATGTATTTTTGTTAAAATCACTGACATATTTGCATGCAGATTTTTGAGATGATGATGTACAAATCATTACAGTACGGATCAAACTTCGATTAATATTTTGTAAAATCAATCACAGTTTGATTGATTTAAAAATTGATTCGTTAAAATTAACAAAAGTTTTGTTGTTTTAGATGGCCCGTGGGTTGCGATTAAAAATTTGTTTTGCTTCAATTTTATTCGCTTATACACGATTGAATTATCTACGTAAGAAATGTTGTTTTTAATCATAATGTATTATTATACATTATTATATAGGGTTTAACCTTGTGTGGCCGAATCTTAAGTATACAGAAGTTTGCTTTTCATGCCCTAACTTTAATCTTTAGCCTAATGAAGGACGCAGATTATTCTAATTGATGCCTCTATAAGGACTAGTATAGTCGTTCACTAGTATGTTTTATTAATAAAAAAATCAAAGGGTATGACGTGCCCGCGCAGTAGAAGTAAAATTTCTAACGGTAGTGTAGGATCCCGGAATTCCGTACATGTTAAATTTCATCATAATCCGATAAGAAATATTAAAGTTCAGAACTTCACATAAAAATCAGTCTAGAATCCCATTTCCATCGTACATATCGAATTTCACCATAATCGGTTAAAAAACATCCAATTTAAATCCTACTTAACCATATTCGACCACTTCATCTAAAACTCATTTTAGAATCTCATTGCCATCATAAATATCAAATTTCATAATATTCAGTTTAGAAATAGCCAGGTTCGATCCTAATTGGCCTGATATTGCAGACCCATTCGTTAAGTGCTAAACAAAACCAGTTAATAATCTACAAATCTAATAAACCATACAACAATATGGCGCTTTGTTGCATTTGTACAAAGTGAGTGCATCGCAGTGAAAAATTTATCAACATTAAATGTAGCATCTGCTCGGGAGTTTTTCACGGTCCCTGTGTTAACATGAATCCAAATGAAGTGGAATTTATGTCAAAAAACAAAAAAGGTTTGGATTCGTGAGAGTTGTGTGAATGTTTTTCGATTGTAGATGTTAATATTGTAAATAGTCCCAAAACGAATAATGGTACCCCAAAAAATAACGGGTCTGCTGTGGAAAATGAAGATATAAAATCAGCTTTAAACAGAATATTATGTGAAATAGCCGAAATCAAATCGTACATAAACAAAAATTCGGAAGATATCAATAAAAAATTCTAAAAATTCTCACAAGCAGAATGTCACCTGTACTAATAAAATTTAACAACTGGGATATTATTAACCAGCTTTTTAAATTGCGAGCAAATAAAATGAAAAAGGTAAACAGTGGCAGACACATTTTCATCAATGAGGATCTCACCTATTTTCGTCGCAATTTATTGAATGAGGCGAAACGGTAAAGGAATCCAACAATTATGAATTTTTATGGATACATAAATAATGTTAAGGAAAGACAATGGGAATCCAGTTGTTTTTATAAATTCAATTAATGATATTCGTAAGATTATTTAATATAAGGATTAACGTCAGATTTTAGCCTTAATAACATTCCTTTGAATTTGAAAAGCAACCGTGTATCTTTTTCTATTTAATTTGTAATAATGTTTCTTTATTTTTAGATTCTAAATTTGTTATATGTACTACAAAATATCAGATCGCTTCGTTCTAACTTCGATAGTTTGATAATAACTGAAATAATTTTAACTGAAATTTGAATAAAGAGCGAAGAATTGCAAGCGATGAATTAATGACTAATATCTGTATTGCAACGATATCCATAGATCATGTGGTGTAGTGGTGTGTATCCACAAAAGAGTCGTTGTAAATGAAATTTTCCGTTATAGCCTTAATACAGCTGACTGCTTACAGGTAAATATTTCCGAAAATAATGATCTGGTTTTTTTCCTCTGTCTGCATAGATTTCAATTTGCCAAATAAACGAATAAGTTTTTTGAGGATTTTAAACCCCTGTTATCGTCAATTACTGCTAAAAATTTTGTCGTACTTGGCGATTTTAATATAAATAGCCTACTCAACAACAGTACAACTGATAAATATTTAATGTTAATGGCATCGGTGGGCTTAAAATCAGTAATTAATTCTCCTCTCTAGAACTACTAATAAAGGCGCCACGTGTATTGATCATATTTTTTCCAGAATTAAACTAATGGCTAACTTTGAATTTCTGTTCGATAATATGAAAATTATGTGTGATCATAACTTAATTTCGTCGGAAACTAAGTTTAAAGACAGTGTTAAATATCTTATTGACCACCACATCCTTATCACGAAAATCAAAAATGAGTCTTGGTTGCTTATGTTTCATTTCTGTCTATATTAAGAAAACATCTTAGTGAAAGTTGGAAACCAATCTTATTCAAGCAACAAAAGCTTTAACCTTAAATGAATGGAACATTGTTCAACTTTTTAGTAAAGAAACAAACAATAGGGAAAGTGCTTAAAAAACATCCTAGAAATAAAAAGTAAATTAAATATTTTGACAGGCTTTCAAAAAAGTGGTCCATCTTGGTGAAAGAGGCGAAACTTACTTACTACAAGTTCAATTTCGAGGTAAATAGCGGAAATGTTTAAGCACAATGAAGATTTATAAATTCAGTGTTAAATAAACCTGAACTGAATCGTGGAGTAAAATAAATCTTTGACTCATCAAAAAATATTATCACAGCGTTTCAAAGTTAGCTCTGGAAATTAGTTCAGCCTCTGTTTCACCAGATAATAATAGATTAATGGTTTCAAATTGTACTTCAAATAATAGTTTTTATTTATTGCCAACAAATAATATCGAAGTATTGCACTGTATTTCAGACTTAAAAAATAAACATTCAATCGTAGACGTAGAACAACAATAACAATATGTATTAAAAAGAGAAAATTCAAGTCATGATTTATCCACATCTAAAACTAATGGTAAGAAAAAAGACAACACGGCTCCGCTCAACAAACGAAATTAAAATAAATCAAAAAGAGCCAAACAGAAAAAATTAGATCAATACAATGAGCGTGAGGAAAACAAAAAATCAAAACAATCTAGCATGCTTTGCGAATTCAAAATAACAATAGAAAGATATTCGAATTCAAATTTGAATAGAGGCAATGAAAGAGATGATTATTGTATTGTATGTAAATTTTGAGTTATTAATTTATGGCGTATATTATAAAAATAACAACACTTTAAAGTTCAAAAATAACTTATTTTTGAAGACGATTGCTAAGACGATTACTAAGAAATAAACATTTTCATGATTCAATTTTTGAATCAAATAAAATCACATGTTTTATGAATACTTTCGTATAAAAATAATATAAAAGCTCAAAATTCTTATAGAATAAAAATGTAAATGAAAACAATCGTTTTCCCATATAGTTTCATAGTAAAGTAAAAATTTTATGTACCTTATTTTAAGCTTAGTAAAAAAATACAGTCAATGTGGAGGCTCTTATTTATAGAGTAGGCTCTGGTATAATCAAGGTTGCTTCGATATAACACATCAATTATTTTATCATATTGTTTTAAGCAGAGCCTCCTGTATCAGCTGTATTTTTTACTAAGCTACAACGTTTAAGTAAATCATTTTCATTTTCTCGTAATAATTGATTTATTCAAACAGCATTCTGGTCAAATTAAAATAAAAACAATGATCTAGAACAAAAGGAGATGAACAACAATGATCCGGAACAACAAGAGATGAATGCTGCTTTAGCTGCCATACAATTGGTAAGTGTCGCTTTCCCACACAGTGACGAAGGAAGTACAGAATTTAATAAGTTTTATTCATTACTTGATACGGGTAGTCTGGCTAGCTTCATCCATCGCTCTATTGTTCCGGATGATTTGGGTAGCCCAAAGCAAATCTACTCAAACTATCGTGGATTAGGTAACACCAAATTGTTTATTCACAGTAAAGTCCCGATTATTATCAAATTTTATCGAATCATGAAAAAAATGTCTTTTTTGATTATTTCAGATGATGTATTGCCGGTGCCTATATTACTTGGTCGGGAGTTTATGGATGCATTTGGCATTTGTTTGTCGTTAAAACCGGACCATGTGTCATCAAATATTGAATTAAACCCAAAATTTGAATAAAACCGCTATTTTGAATAGAACTTATTTCTATGTTTATGATGCTACAGTTGTGAATGAGTCTTATTCCACTGAAAGTTGACAGTTGAGCCTGAGGTAGATGTTGACCATCTTGTATAACCGTATATTTTTAATATTAGTGTTGAATCGGATTTTTCCGCTATTGATATTAATACCAGATTGAGTCCTTTACTCCAGAACAGTTTACTTAAATTGAACATATACCGTCTAGCTGTCACGACTACAAAATGAAAATTAGATTGACCTCTGATGTGCCAATTCATTGCTCACCAAGACGACTGTCATTTCGCGAGGAAATTGAAACCAAATCATTAATCATTAAGATCTAAAAGAAACACTATACGTCCAAGTGCACGTATGGCACGGATGTGTGTCGTTTACCCACTTCCGCTTATTGAGGACTGCTTAGAGTACTTGGAAGGAAAAAATACTTCACATTACTTGATTTGTGCAGTGGTTTTCACCATGTCAAAATGGCAGAAGATTCAATTTGTTATACATCGTTCGTAACACCACAGGGTCAGTTTGAATATCTCGACATTCCGTTTAGACTTTAAAATGGTCCCAGTTATTGAATCCGGACTCATCATTGTCACTATGGATGATATTCAGATAGCAACTAGGACAATTTCAGAACATTTTGATTTGTTACAAAAAGTTTTGCGAAGAATTAGTGAATTTCGGATGGAAGTGAAATTATCAAAATGCCAATTCTGTTTTACTGAGATTGAGTACTTGAGATAACTGGTAAATCACGATACCATTCGATCAAGCAACAGCCATATTGAGGCAATCCGTCATTACGCAATTGTTACGAACGCCAAGCTCGTTCAATCTTGTTTGGGACTTACTTTATACTGCCGACGCTTCATTCCTTTTTTTTTCACAAACAACTTCCGATTCAGCGATTCGCGAGACTAAGATGCACTGCGATGCTAGTGCTTTGGGATACGGTAGTGTGTTTCCGGGTGCATTTAGACGGAATCCCATTTCGAATTGTTACTGATCGCAACTAGCTTACAATGACGTTAAGTAAGAGAAATGTTCATGCTCGTATTGCTCGTTGGGCCCTCGAGCTTGAGAATTATAATTATATGATCGAACAACGTAGTGGTGAACGAATGGGCCACACCGATACGCTAAGTCGTTATTATAGGTCCTGCCATTGGTGGTGATGATATCGACATGCAATTGCAAGCAATGCAGAATCAAGATTCGGATATTTTTTGTATCCGTGAGCGCCTGGAACATAAATCATCCAAATTGTTTAAATTGAGTAACGGATTGCTTTATAGAAGAGACGTTTCTGGTAGATTATTACAATACGTGCCCAAGGAGATGGAGGACAACGTCATTCGTCTGATTCATGAAAAAATTGGTCATTTGGGAGTGGTAAAGTGCGTTGATCAGCTTAAAATACATTATTGGTTTCTCGAAACTAAGGGAAAAGTCGAAAAGTTAATTCGTAATTGTATTCGGTATATTATGCGTTCCACTCAGACTTGTATTAATGAGTGAAATTTGCACAATATTCCTAAAAAACCATTTGATACTATTCATATTGATCATTTTGGTCCTCTTCCGTCATTAATATCGAAGCGAAACCATATTTTAGCTGTGGTAGATGCATTCAGTAAATATGTTCAATTATATCCAGTAAATTCTATCAGTACAAAAGAAGTATGTGCAGCCTTATGTAAATATTTTGAATATTACAGTCGTCCTAGACGCATCGTAAGCGATCGTGGTACTTGTTTCACATCATTAGACTTCAATATCTTTTTATTATACCGAAATATTGATCATGTGAAAGTTGCTGTTTCTTCACCGCAAGCTAATGGTCAAGTTTAAAGTGTTAATCGTATTTTGAAATGAATTTTAAGCAAATTAAGCGAACCGGTACAACATTCGAACTGGTCTAAAATGTTGACTCGTGTTGAATTTAGTATGAATAACTCAATTCATCAAACAACTAAACAGACCCCATCTCAATTATTATTTGGCGTTGTAGAACGTGGTGAAGAAGTCAATTTGGAATTATAGTCACCTGATAGCGATTTGGAATTATCACGCAATAAGGCATCAAGCGCTACCGAGGCTTCCCAGCAAGCAAACTTACGATATCATTTGTCAAAAAACAGACCCGCTAAGTGTTTTAGTGAGGGTGATTTTGTGGTTATTAGAAATGTTGATACTCAGTATGTCATTCGTGACATTGAAAACTGTCATCTAGCTCAGATTCCGTATTATGAAGTGAGTGAGGCCTCGGACTTGAGAATGTGGACTGATGGGCGTGACGAACCAGCTAATAGTGGAGCTATTGGGGGTGGTGACACTTGAATTTTATAAATTTTTTAAATAATTTAATGCTGATCTATGGCTCTTTTCAATTTATATATTCAAGTTTGTCTATTTGTGGTTGAGTCGATCAATCGTCAGATCGACCGAGTTGTAATAGTTAACGTTCTTTTCATATTCAAATATAATCATTTCTATCTTCACTCTTGATCTGTGCTGCCACCACTTTGTCGGTGGTTTGTATTGTAAGAATAACGTAGAGAGAAAAATGTGTGTAGAACCACTAGAAGAACAGCAGCAGCAAAGACGAAACGTAATAAATAAAAATGAATATAGAAATTTTGTGTATAAAGAAAAACAGCTTAAAATAAACTTTTAAAAGTGTATTATAGATGTTAAGAAAGTATAAAAGAAATAAAATATTGGCCCCTCATTTGGAAAGTACTGAAATTATTTTAAAGAGGTTACTTATTAGCAGATAAAATAAATTTGTTTTACGGATCTGATATTTTAATTAAATTTATTAGGATGGAACTTGGATTTTTTTTAACCGATTGTGATGCAATTTGACATGTTCGTTGGAAATGAGATTCTAAAATGATTTTCCTAATTCCGGGACCCTACGCTAACATTAGCGTGCTGTCACCCATTTTTGCTTATTTTCCTTTGATTGAGATTAAATTTCGCGGCGGATGTATAACAAATATATCAATATGAGTAACCTAAATAGGTTACGGCAGATGTATAATAAATATATCAATATGACTAACCTCAGAAGCTTTTGTCTGTGGCAGTTTCCGTAATCCATGTAGCTGTCGAGGTTTATCTGATGTGAGGCAGATAGAAAATCGGTAGAGAAATAATCTGTAATTTCCATCCTATTTATCCATATTCCAGAACTCTATCTAAAAACTATTTTAGAATCCCACTTCCAACGTATATATTGAATTGCTTCACAATCGGTTAAGGAATAGCCAAGTTCCATCTAAACTTTTCATATTTCAGAAAGTCATCTATTAATCATTTTTTTTAGAATTCCATTTCCATTGTGCATGTCAAATTTCACTAAAATCGATTAAGAAATATCCAAGTACCATCCTATCTCGCCGTATTCAAAAACTTTATCCAAAAATCGTTTTAAAATCCCATTTTGATCGCACATGTCAAATTTCACTCAAATCGGTTAAAGAATAGCTAAGTTCCATCTTAATTGGCCATATTCCAGAACTTCATTTAAAAATCATTTTAGAATCCCATTTCCAACGCACATGTCGAATTGCATCACAATCGGTTAAGGAATAGCCAAGTTCCATCCTAATTGGCCTTATTCCAGAACTTCACCTTAAAATCAATTTAGAATCCCATTTCCATCGCGCGTGTCTAATTCCACTAGAGTCAATTATGGAATAGAAAAGTTCTACTTGGCCATCTTCTAGAACTTCACCTACAAATCATTTTAGAATGCCATTTCCAACGCCCGTGAATCTGTTCGCTAAGAAAACAATAAGGCTTTCTAAAGAGAGAATTTTAGAAGGTTTTGAATGTAACCGTTTGCCTTAATAATAAGAGCAAGAGCAATATAATAATGACGTTTTTATTCATCAGAGCAGAGCGTATTTATTTTCTCAATATAGCTCAATAACAAAGAGCGAAAATATGATAACACAAACGCAATAGTGGAAGAGCAAGAGCCCTTATAATAAACACAATGCTCCTGTTCTTCTGAGCGATTTTTTTTTACAATATCGCTCTTTATAAAGAGCTCTTTAATGTTATGTATGTTAAGTTATTAAGTTAATGGTATGATCCTCGTATAAATGAAATTACCTTTATTTCTATTATGGTTAAGAGTTATAGTATAAATTATGTAATAAATAAATATTGTATTTAGAGTGAGTGTTGAACAAGCCATGATTAAAGAGATGATAAGAGTAGCATTGGAAGGTCGTGTTTTATTTATTAATTATACATAGGCGAATGTAACAAATGGCGACGAGTGAACGGTAGAAAGAAACTATCTAAAGTGAGTGGGAAAAAGCTGTTGTCAAGTCTGTTGTGAAGTGTCCAGTGTAAAGAAATAATTAAAAATAATCATGTTAGGTAACCTAAATCCGTATATGCTCGGAGATGATTTCAACGAATATGTTGAACGTATGGAACAATTTTTCTTATTGAACGATTTTATCGAAGAAAAAAAAAATGGAATTTGTTCTTACATTTATCGGTGCCAAAACTTATTCGATGCTTAAAAAGCTCATTGTTCCTGATGAACCGTCGAAAAAAAGTTATAAAGAACTTATTAATATTTTGAGTAATCATTTTTCACCGGAAGTAAACGAGATTCCGGAAAGGTACCGTTACCACAAAGAAGATCAAAAACAAGGTCAATCCATACAGGAATACATAGTACAGTTAAAAGCCTTGGCACAAACGTGCAAGTTTGGTGTATTTTTAAATGAAGCTTTGGGAGATCGTTTTGTTTTTGGATTGAGAGATAATTATTTAAGGGTCCATCTACTTAAAGAAAAGGGTCTTACTTTTGAAAAAGCTGCTGAAATAGCCATAAGTTGGGAAATGGCGGAACGCGAAAAACCGTTACAACAATTAGCGATTATTGAAAACCAAAACGGTAACCAACAAACCAAAAGAGGTTTAAGGCGAAGTCGGTCGTGTGGTAGAGGTCAACAAAGAGGTGGAAATAGGAACGTCCAAAGTCGCTGTTTTCGATGCAATCATCAGCATAATCCACAAAATGGTCCTGTTAGGACGTGGGAATGTTTTTCTTGTGGTAAAATTGGCCATACAGCAAACATGTGTTTTCAACGGAATGAAAGATTGAGATCATCATCAAGGTCGTCTTGCGGAAAGAATATGTCACCACGCAGTTCGAATTTGCAACGTAATTCAACACATCAAGCTGTTAAGGAATTCAACGAGGAGCTTAATAATTTAAGTTTGAAAAAAATAAATTATGTGGATGGAAATAATATAAATGCATTGGAACCAATTGCCAGCTCAACAAATTATCCGTTATGGGTTACAATCAAAATGGAAGGGCAGCTTATACAAATGGAGGTGGACACCGGTGCCTGTGCAACTGTCATGACTTTAGATAAGTTTAAAACCATTTTTAGTAAGTTAAATTATGAAAATGTAACAATGTTGTTGGAAAGAGAAGAATGTAAGTTGAAATTGGTGATGGTGAAGTTCAGTGGTTGGGTCTAATTATTATAGAACCGCCCAGTGGGCCTCTCATGGGTCGTACTTGGTTGGATATTTTATTTGCAGCTTGGAGGACTACTTTTAAATTTAATTATAGTCAACAAATTGATCGGGTGAGTCAAAATTTTTCTGAAAATACGGTTTATATACAAGATATCAAGAAAAGGTTTCCCAACGTATTTCCTGGTTCGGGTGGAACCATTACACATTTTAGTGGAGAAATTTGTCTGAAGGCTGGTGCGACACCAATTTTCCATAAAGCTTACACTCCTTTTCACATAAAAGATGCTGTTTCTGATGAAATAGAGAGACTTGTTGTAGAAGAGATATTAATTCCAGTTCGATTTAGCGAATGGGCATCCCCTATTGTAGTTGTACCAAAGCCAGATAAATCCATTAGACTTTGTATTGATTGTAAGGTTACCATTAATAGGATCGTTGAAATCGAAAACTACCCGCTACCTAGGATAGATGATATATTAGCAAGTTTGTCGAAATCAACTATTTTTTGTGTAATTGATTTGAGCGGGGCTTACCAACAATTAGTCGCAACAGAAAATTCGAGGAAATATTTAACTATAAACACACATCGGGGTTTATTTCAATTTACTCGATTACCATTTGGTGTTAAGAGTGCTCCCGCAATTTTCCAGTCCATTATGGATCAAATTTTAGTAGGTATAGATAATGTCGTATGTTGTTTGGATGATATTATGATTGGAGAAAATAACATTGAGCAATGCAGGCTTACGTTGAATTTAGTTTTGGAACGGTTGAGTAAATACAACGTAAAAATTAATATCGAAAAGTGTAAATTTTTTTAGGTCACAACATATCGGGAGGGTATAAGCCCCAATATTGATAACGTAACAGCAATCGTGAAAGCTCCAGTACCAAAAATCTTCAGGAATTGCAATCATTTTTGGGTCTTCTAAACTATTATGGCAGATTCATTCCAAATTTATCTGTAGAACTACATGATTTATACAAACTGTTGAGAAAAGAAACAAAATATATACGAGTATGGACTGATGCCTGTGAAAATACGTTTCAGAGATGTAAAAGTTTGTTATTAAGCAATAAATTGCTAGAATTGTATGACCCCTCAAAACCGATTATAGTTGCAGGTGATGCCAGTCCGTTTGGCGTTGGCGCGGTATTATCACATTTAATTGATGGAGTAGAAAAACCAGTTTTATTTACTTCTAGCATTCTTTCTCCAGCAGAAAAAAATTATTCTCAGCTTCACCGAGAAGCTCTGGCTGTGATTTTCGCAGTGAAGAAATTTAATAGATATATTTACGGTCATAAGTTTATTTTGGTTACTGACTCACAAGCACTAAAGGAATTGTTTAGTCCTAAACAAGGAACACCAAACGTAGCAGCGTCCCGATTACAAAGATGGGCGGCAATTCTTTCGACATATGATTATGAATTGCATCATCGACCGGGAAAAAATAATGCATTCGATGATGCTTTATCAAAGCTTCCAATAGCTGCAGATACTACTGTTGATACAGATACCATTAATTTTCTGACAGCAGCAAATATTTCAGAGAAGGATACGTACGGAAAATTTTGCTAGGTTCACACAGGAAGATTTTATTTTATCAAAAGTCTTTAATTATGTCAAGGATGGTTGGCCAAATAATAGTGAGTATTTTTTTTACGGAAATAGATTAGTGGTCCCAAACGAAGCGATATCGCATATTTTGAATTTACTGCAAATGTTGGGTAGAAGCGTTTTCTGGTGGAGAACTATGAACGGTGATATTGAAAATAAAATTAGAAATTGTTTAGTATGTAACAGTACCCTAAATGTGAAGAAAGAAGTAGTGACGTCTAAATGGCCTGTTTCGTATTATCCTTTTGAAAGAATTCATTTAGATTTGTTCCATTGGCTTAATGCAAATTTTTTAATCTTAGTCGATTCTTCCAGTAAATTCATCGATGTAAAATTAGTGAAAAAATATGATTCTTCAGAAGTTATTAGCCAGATGAAATCAATCTTTAAATATTTCGGTCTGCCGGAATCTATTTGCACTGATACTGGACCGCCTTTCAATTCGTATGTTTTTCGCCAATTTGGTGAAACAAATGATATTAAAATTTTAAAATCTCCTCCTTACCACCCACAGCCAAATGGTTTAGCAGAACGAGGTGTAGAGACCATAAAAACCTATCTTAAAAAATATCTTGTAGATATGTACTAGTTTTCAGAAAATGTTGCATACAACAATACGCCATCCACTGCCACTAATACATCACCAAACGATTTATTATTTGTGTTTAAACCGAGAACGTTGATTAATTCACTCAATCCGAAGATATCAATGGAAAACTGTGAGAGGCAGAAACAAAAATTAGAAAATCCAAAGAAAACAGTAAGATTCAATTTAGATATAAATCAGGAGGGGAACCATGATAAAAAGGGGAAAGAAAGTATAAAAGAATTTTTAAAAGGAGATGCAATCATGTATCGAAATCATTTTCGGGAATATTTGAAGTGGATACCGGGCAGAGTTTTAAAATCTATTGGAAATCATATGTACTTAATAAATGTACAAAACATAGTCAGATACGTGCCTACAAATCAAATTCGTAAATCTACTATGGAGGATAAATATCATCCACCACTTGAAATAATACCCAGGGGTAATAAAAGAAAACGGGGTAATAGTGAAACTCATAGCGCCGATGATTGTGTTTTTTAAGAAGGTCTAGTAGAAACAGAAAAATACCTTGTCGGTTTCAATAAAGAAAATTTTCAGATCCTTGTTATTAAAAATAAAATTATTATTGTAAGTAAATGTTTATTGTAATTTTTTTATTGAATATGTTATAATAATTTTCCATATTGTATTATTTATTTATGTTGTATTGGAAAGTCGTCTTTTATTTATTAATTATACATAAGCGAATATAACATTTAATAGTTTTTTCCTACAATCGCCGTGAAAAGCAGGCTTTTTTTCTCTGTTTTCAAAGCCCAAAGTGTCTGTTTTTTTGACAGTTAATAAACAAATTACTTTGTCACACGTTTCTCTTAGAAACGTGTGACAAAACTTGAAACCGCACGCTAAATTTGAACAAGACTAATGTTTGTATAAAACATCAAACCAAATTTTTGTTTTTCTTTATGAAAAATAAAAAAAATCTTTGACTACTCGATTGAACAAAATGTCGGTCCTAAAATAAAATCGTATTGTCAGTATAGTAAATTTTACTACAAAATTATCTTTTTATTATATTTTTTAAAATGATTGTAGGAAAAATAAAGTGTGAAACACGTCCGCAAAGTTGTTTGTCACGCTCGTAAGGTTGCTGGCCTCCGTCCCGTCGGCCAGCAATTTCCTTTCTCGCGTGACAAACTGGCACTTTGCGCTCTTGATACACAAATAACTATTATTATCGCTCTTGATAAAATGAAGTGCGAAGAGCGAAATGAAATCCCATTTTTAAACTCTGATATGAAAATTTATCTGCTCGTATTTAAATGTGTCGGTTTTTTTTAACACACTGCAGCTGATTACAGAAATAAATAGGAATGAGATAGAAATGAACAACAACAAAATTTAACGATCGAAAAAAGATCTTGAATAAGGTTCAACGTGAAAAATTAGGTGCGCTGGGACCAAGATTTGTTCTACGTAATTGGAAAGCTGCCAAACAGTTGATAGATGCTTTTCATTTATAACAATAGTTATTTATGGTACTAGTGAGCAAAACGAGATATTATCCATGAGGGATAAGTTTGTCCCACGAGGCGATAGCCGAGTGGGACATTATCCCGAGTGGATAATATCTCTTTGCTCTCGAGTGGCATACAACGTTTTGTCCACTTTTGTTGAAATAAATTTCGTAAATTATTAAGAAATAGTTCCATTTTGTATTTTCACACTGGAGCATTGAATTTTGAAATACATTTTATCATAGTGACCGTTCTTTAAATTGTCATGGTGTACTTTAATTTAACAACTTTTTCGAATATAGTTTTTCAAACAATTTGGCTGCGAATAATTTTCCAATGAATACTCAATATTTTGTTATACAAAATATTATAACTCACGTTGCCCCTAGCAGCGTGGGTTATACAATAACAATGGGTTATTTTACATTTTCTTTATTTGAAATCAGCATAGATATCGGGCTATTATACCTATATCAAAAGTGGATAAATTGGTTTTAAGCAAATTCACAGGCCTCACTCCTGATATTATAAAAACCTGCTAAGTTATATTATTTCCTAGCTGGCTGTTTGAATTTGTATTTAAAAAACAAAAATAACACCATAACATTAAATTTTGACTTCCAGAACTACCTACCTACTTGTTGAAATGCGGTATCTATCATTTAAAAGAGAAATAATTACAATTTTAAATTTGATGGTCCCAAAGGAACATGAAAAATTGATATGTTTTGTAGTTGTACTACATTATCCACCTATTTACCTTCTGTTGATTTGTTTTGCCTGACATATTGAAATTTGAACTAGATCTATGGAAAGATTGATTTTTTTGTATTCAATAGAACGCGGATTTAAAAAAAATGACCCGATCGATGGTTAAAAAACAAAATTTACTTACAACAACTGGATACTGTGTTAAGGACTCTGAAATGAATTTATCACGAGATTTAGACATATTTGCAATTTTTTACACAAAGCGCGTCAAGTCCAGTTTTAAAACTTGAGCTCAAATAACCCGTTAACAATTTATATCTGTAATAGAATTTGTCAACGTAATCAAAATTTACTGTAAAATGTTCGATAATTTCCAAAACCTCTTTATACCATTCCAATATAGTATTGCCTTCCCCCCATTTTAATATAAATGGCAAAAATTCAACTCGTTTCAATACTAAATACTTTCAATAATAAAATTTATAAAAATTTGTCATTTCATCACTCTCTATCGTTTGATTCACACACACACAAACACAAAGCTTTTAAGCTTTTTTCTACTTGTAGATGTGTATTTTTACATATTATACTTATATTCATTTTTGAGTTTCCTAAATAACACCACCAACAAAACCAAAATATACAATAGAAATTGATTTAAAAATTTAACTTTTTGCCAATTTAAATATTAAAAATAGCAAAAAATTGTTATACTGAAAAAAAGCTTTTCAATAAGTTTTTTGAATTAGCATTAAGTTTCATTTCGATTTTGTGCTGGCAACTACTGTACAAACTCAACTCTTAAAATGTAATTGCAAAATTGTAATTTTCAGAACAAAAAAAAAAAGTTTTTATATTTTATTAAAATATGTATACTTTTATAAAAAAAAAAAAAAAGTTGATTTAAAAAAAGCTGTTTTTGTGCTTTTTATATAACATAAATCCTTTTTAATGTAATTTTTTATTTTTTATTTAATTTGCTTATCTATGTCACTTTCCTATATTAACTTCTAACCACATGTACAGTAGTTTAAAGTTTCATTGTTTTTTTGTATTTTATTTGCTGGAAAATTAATTGGTGTTGCCCTTTTTGCCGAGATTGTGAAATGCCCTTTTTAATTTCCAAATAAATAAAGAACTTCGATAAAAGTTTTTTGTGTGTTTTGTTTTTGGGTTGTACCGGGAGTTAGGTACTGGGGATTTTGATATCAGATCATTGTGTTTGGTCGTGTGTTTTGTACGAAATAAATTAGGTTAGATGTTGAGTAACTGAGAATGTTTTTTTTTGTCAAACAAAAGTATTTAAAAAATAATATCTGGGTTAATTGGGTCCTGAATATTTTTTTTGTTAATACAAATTGATCACGTATTTTTTCTCCTCTACGTGGAATTTTAATAAAACTTAATTGAAAATTATAACAAGCACTTGAACAGTTATCAAAATAAAAATAAGATGTAATTGTTTGCTTACAAAAAAATTGCAAAAAAATAGTTTAGTAAATACAATAATTTTCAATCACATTGTTTCCGGAGCCTTCCGAAAAATAGTTTATACACTAAAAGCAACAAGTTTATATAGCTTGTATAAGTGCAACTTTAAATCTAATGAGTGTAATAAAGTGTTTTCTCATTTAATAAACCATATTAATAATAACTATTGATATAAGAATAAAATATTTAATGATATAAATATTGATTTGGAAAGTTTAAATCAAAATGAAGTTTTGGAGAAACTTAATATTTCACAAAAAGTTTCAATTCAGTAAGTGCAATTTTTTTGTAAGCAGTTTGTTTGTTCAGGATATAAACGCGCAGAATATATTAGAAATTTGTCTTCTTACATTAAGCCACAAAAAGTATTGTTGGGATTTGGGAATAGATAATTATCATAAGAATTGTTTTTATTTTCGCTATGTACCGATAGTAGAATCAATTAAATCTGTGTTAGCGGATCCCTCATTTTCCAAATTAATTCATGGAGAGAAAGATATAGTCGGCCCAATATGTTTATGGATTACAATGATGGATCTCTGTATAAGAAAAAAAATCTTCTTTTAACAGCAATCTCGCAACTTAGAACTTATTCTCTTTCAAGATGTATTTGAAATTTGCAACCATCTGGGATCCTCGAAAAAGAAATGTTATTCCAGCACTCTTGTTTTGGCTGCTATAAGGTTGATGCTCACTTCACTTTCTGTATTGATTACTTTTAGGTAGACGCAGGCGGCATAGGCTTGTTCTGAAGCATCGCTGAAGCCGTGAACCTCAATCTGTGATTCAGGTGTGTAATTTATCCATCTTGGAACTTTTATGTCACTGAGAAGCTGTAGTTTGTCTTTAAAGTTTAACCATTGTTGACCTATGGCTTCAAGAACCGGTTCATCCCATGTGAGACCCATGAGCCACATTTTTTGTAACATTATCTTTGGTGTTATTATTACTGGTGCTAGCTATCCTAATGGATCAAATAGCTTAGCAGTCGTGGAGAGAATAATTCGCTTCGTCAACTTGCCACTTGGAGTTGGTACGTTTATATTAAACTCAAATACATCCGCTTTAGGTTTCCAAAAAAGACCAAGGGCTTTTATGCTTTGATCGATTCCAATTTTATGTGATTCTGTTAGTTCTCTGTCGGCTACGTTGATTAAGAGCTGTGTTTGGTTGCTTGCCCATTTCATCTTAAATTAAAGCCTCCTTTTTGAAGTAGTTCCGTTAGTTGGATTTGAATGGCTGATGCTTCTTTGATTGTGTCGCAGCCTGTCATGAGATCATCGACGTAGAAACCTTTTTGTAACACCTTGCATGCCGTAGGAAAGTTCTTTCTTTCGTCTTCTGCGAGCTGGTTTAAAGTTTTTATTGCAAGATAAGTGGCAGCTGCTGTTCCGTATGTTACTGTGTTAAGTTGGTACTCTTGAATCTTTTCTGAAGACGAGTTTCGCCACAGAATTCGTTGAAAGTTTCTATCTTCCTTGTTTATCCAAATCTGCCGAAACATTTTCTCTATGTCGGCCGTGAAGACATATTTGTGCTTTCGCCATCTCATTACGATATGCCACAGGTCTTGTTGTATTTTGGGACCAACATGCATTACATCATTTAATGACCGGCCGTTGGTTGTTTTGGCGGACGCGTCAAAAACTACTCTTAACTTTGTTGTAGTACTTGATGGCTTGAGGACCGCATGATGGGGCATGTAATATTTTCCTTCGTTCAACTCTGTTGGTTGAATTTTCTTCATATGTCCGAGATATTCATATTCTTGTATGAATTCTTTGTATTGTGTGGCTAATTCGTTGTTCTTCATGAGTTGCCTTTCTAGTTGGAGAAATCTTGCTGTTGCCATCCTTTTGGAATCTCCTAGGTCTGCCTGTTGTTGGAACGGAATTTTAAGAGTGTATCTACCGTCTGATTCTCTTTTGTGGGAGTTCCGAAAATGTTGTTCACATTCTTCTTCATCAGTAGTATGTTTTCTCGGCGGATATAGTTCCTCTATTTCCCAAAATTTCTTGAAGGTTTTCTCAATTTCATCAGTTGTATTTTCCTTTGTTGTGATTGCTACGGTTTTGGTTAACGGCTCGTCTATTGAGTGTGAATTGTTAGATCTTCCTAATATTATCCACCCAAACCTTGTACGTTGAGCAATTGGTTGTTGATTGTTTATTTTTATTATATCCGGTAATACTATATCGGCATAGTAATCTGCACCAATAAGTAAGTCTATCGGTGCTGACGTGTGGAAGTTAGGATCGGCCAACTGAGGTAGATTTTTCCAAGTCTGGCTTGTTATTGTTCTCCGTGGTTGATTGTCTGTAATTTTATTCACTACGTAAGCTTCTATTTCCAGGTTATACCTCGATTGAAATTGAGGCATAATTGATAGTTTAGCAGCCTTTTTGATTATTTCTTTGTTGTTTGCGCAAATGCCAGTGACGTGCAATTCTGTGCTACACGTTTTTGTTTGTAGTCTGTTTACTGCGTTTGAAGTGATGAACGTGGCTTATGAGCAAGGATCTATAATGGCACGTAAATGACAGTCTTGCCCATTCTTAGTTGTTGCCCTTACTAGTGCGGTTGGTAAGAGAATGTACGCGTCATTTGTACTAGCGTGTAATGTAGTATTACTGTTGTTTGCTGATCCGGGTTTGGTTGTTATTGATCCAATCATCTTATTGTTGACAAATGTAAACAAAATATTATATGCATATGGCAGCACCAATAGTCGTTTTATACTTATATCTGTCAACACGGTTATGTTGCTTATTGGTTGTTAATAAATGTTTATTGTAACGTGAATTCTATATCAAACTAGTTGTGTTTCTGTTTCGCCGAAATTGCATATTCAACAGGTTATGGGCCCAGAATAACGTTATCCAGAAAGTAGAAAGTGATCGAGTATATCGAAACAGAAAATAAACAGTTTTATTACAATTAAAAAAAAAAAAAAAAAAAAGAAAGAGTGAATAATTTGAAGTGATGTAACCTCACTTTTTATATTTAAAAAAAAAAAAACGTGGAAATAAATAGTGAACTTTTTGCATATTTTCCGAAGACAAAGAAATTCCTGTTATAATGGCCGTGTCTACTAATTTTATGCCGGTTACAAAACTGGTTGGTCGTGAAAATTTTTCCAACTGGAAATTCGCAATGCAAGCTTACCTTCAGTTGGAGGACTTATGGGAATGCGTACTCGGTACAGAAAAAGACGAACAAAAAATTATAAAAGCAAAATCAAGGATAATCCTGGCTGTGGATCCGATTAATTATGTTCATATTCAGAATGCAACCACAGTCAAACAAGCATGGGAAAAGTTAGAGGCTGCATTTGAAGATTCTGGATTGACTAGAAAAGTTGGTCTTCTGCGAACCTTGGTGACAACTCAACTCGAAAATTGTAGCAACGTGGAAGATTATGTGAATAAAATAATAACCACTGCTAATAAAGTAAATAGTATGGATTTTGAGGTTAAGGATGAGTGGGTTGGAACTCTTTTACTGGCAGGCCTCCCTGAGCAATACAAACCTATGATTATGGGTCTTGAAAGTTCAGGTACACGAATTACGGGGATTTCATAAAAACCAAATTGTTACAAGATATTCCGTCAAAGCCGTTAGTCAAAAATTCTGAGGAAGATACAGCACTAGTAACAAGGAATATCAACAAACTACCTATTCGATGTTATAATTGTAACAAAATTGGACATATGAGCCGACAATGTAGATTGGAGCAACGAAAAAAGTGGCAACCACAATACGAAAACGAAGATAAAAAAGCATTTATAAGTGTTTTTACAGTTGGTGAATCGAACAAATCGGCATGGTACTTGGACTCTTGTGCTTCCTCGCATATGACAATTCATAAGGATTGGCTCTTGAAAGATGTTCGGGAATATGCTACCGACATATACACGGCGGGTGGTGAGCGATTAAAGTCTCAATTACTTGGTACATCTAAAATAAAAATAGCTGTAGGAAACTTGTATGATGAAGTTGAGGCACGGGAAGTTCTATATGTTCCCAATATTTCAAGTAATTTACTATCAATTAGTAAATTAGTAAAAAAGGGAAACACCATTCATTTTGATCAATCGGGCTGTCGTATAATCAACCAAGATGGTATAATTTTTGCTACAGCGCGAGAAGTAAATGGTATTTACAAAATTAATGAACCTATTGAATCATCTCACCTAACGCAAGAAATCGACAAAGGCGAATTATGGCATCGCAGACTTGGACACATGAGTGAAGGGAAAATGAACCAGCTGCGGAATATTTCAGACGCAAAGCTTGACTACACAAATATTAATGCTCATAATTGTACTAGTTGTGTAATGGGAAAACAACATCGAGAACCATTTAAGTCGTCAAATAACCGTGCAGAAAATATTTTGCACTTGGTTCACACCGATTTATGTGGACCGATGGAAGTAGAATCTCTTGGAGGCTGTAGATACTTCCTTACAATGATTGACGATTATTCTAAGAAGTTATTTGTTTATTTCTTAAAAGAGAAAAGTCAAGTTTTTGAGTGTATGAAGGAATTTAAAGTGCTTGTTGAAAACCAGCAGGATAAAAAAATTAAAATATTTCGTTTAGACAATGGTGGGGAGTATGTAAATTATCAAATAATTAAATATCTAAAGGAGTCTGGTACAAAGCATCAGTTGACCGTCCGCTACACGCCACAACAAAACGGAGTTGCTGAACGTATGAATCGCACGATTGTTGAAAAAGCAAGATCAATGCTTTGCGATGCGAATTTACCTAAACAATTTTGGGCTGAAGCGGTCAATACTGCAGCGTACTTAATAAATCGCACTCCGGCTGCTAGTGTGGATGGACAATTACCTGAGGAAATATGGACTAAAAGACGAATTGAAATTAGTCATCTACGCATATTTGGATGTAAAGCAATGGTACACATTCCGAAGGAAAAAAGGGTTAAATGGGACTACAAATCTGAACCTATGATTTTTGTCGGATATAGTGAAAGCACAAAAGGTTACCGATTTATTAATCCTAAAAATAATAAACTTGTAATAAGTCGTGATGTAAAATTTTTTGAAAATGAAACTTTGACAAATCCATATTCTGAAACAAACGGAGAAAAAGTATCAGAAATTTGCCTTCTCCCTATCGAAGTATCTAAAGAAGAGAGGGAAGAAGAGGTGATTGAAAGTGAAGAAGAAATCGCCACCGATATAAGTGAATCAAATAGAACGAGTTCTTCTGAAATCAGTTCTATATTGGAATATCCATCTGAAAGTCAGTCACGAGCTATTGAAATTCGACAATCAACAAGAATTCCAAAGCCGAAAGTATTTAATGATTTCATAACATATAAAGCAGAAACTGATTTTGTCGCTGACCCGCAAAACATTGAAGAAGCACTTGGTCGGTTCGATGCATCATCTTGGAGGCAAGCAATGGAGGAGGAATATAATGCCTTGTTAGAAAATAATACTTGGACGTTAGTAGATGCAGCTCCTCCAAATAAAAAGGTTTTAAGCACACGATGGGTATTTAAAACCAAATCAGTTGAGGATATAGAAAACCAAAGTACAAAGCACGCCTGGTGGTTCGAGGTTGTGCTCAAACGAAAGGCATAGATTACGAAGAGATATATTCACCTGTAGTAAGAATTAACGCTGTACGGTTACTTTTGTCGTGGGCAGTAAAAGAAGATCTTGAAATTCACCATATGGATGTTAAAAATGCATTTCTGCAAGGAGAATTACATGACGAAATTTATATTTGTCAGCCAGAAGGCTTTGAATTGCAGGGAAGTGAATCTAAAGTATGCAAGTTAAATAAGGCCATGTACGGTTTAAAACAGGGAAGCAAACAGTGGAATCGGAAAATTGACACGACACTAAAATTAATGAAATTTCAACAATCAAAAACCGAACAATGCATGTATTACATTAATGCTGGTGGTAAAATTCAAATTATTGCAGTTTACGTTGACGACCTCATCATTTTGTCCAACGATATACACCTTATGCAAAAAACCAAGGATATTCTTCTAAAAACTTTCAAAATGAAAGATTTAGGAGAAATAAATAAATGTCTTGGAATGCGAATAACCAGAGATCGAAAGGCGGGCAAAATTTGGATAGATCAATCAGAATATATTGAAAGTATTATTGAGAGGTTCAATATGTCGGATTCGAATGAGGTGAAAACGCCATTAGATTCAAATCAGAAACTAACCGACAAAATGTCACCAAATGAAGAAAGCGATCAACTTAAAATGAAAAACATACCATATAAAGAAGCTGTGGGTAGTCTCTTATATGCTGCACAAATTTCAAGGCCTGACATTACCTATGCAGTTGGTGTTTTAAGTCGTTTTAGCTCAAATCCTGGCCAGGCTCATTGGGTAGCAGTTAAGAGAGTGCTAAGATACTTAAAAGGCACGGTACATCACAAACTTCAATACGATAAAGACAGTAAATCCACAATAGAAGCATACAGTGATGCAGACTGGGCAAACTGTTCTGATAACCGTCGCTCAGTAACAGGTTATATTGTCATTATGCAAGGTGGGCCTATTTCTTGGACAAGTAAACGACAAAGAACGGTTGCCCTTTCTACAACGGAAGCGGAATATATGGCGCTGTCTTCTGTGTGTCAAGAAGTTTTGTGGCTCCGAAGCTTAGCATCAGAAATAGGTATCTCATTGGCTTGCCAGCCGACAATCGTTTATTGCGACAACAAAGGAGCTATGGATTTAGCACTTACTGAGGGATATCGCCAAAGAACGAAGCATATCGATATTCGATATCATTTTCTTCGTCAACACATCGAGAACAAAGACATTCAAGTAAAGTTTGTTCATACTGGAGAAATGCTTGCAGATTTTTTAACGAAGGCTTTGCCTATTCAAAAATTTAATTATTGTATTCAAAATTGTCAAATTGCATTAACCTAAAATTTTTTGTTTAAGAGAGGGTGTTGACAAATGTAAACAAAATATTATATGCATATGGCAGCACCAATAGTCGTTTTATGCTTATATCTGTCAACACGGTTATGTTGCTTATTGGTTGTTAATAAATGTTTATTGTAACGTGAATTCTATATCAAACTAGTTGTGTTTCTGTTTCGCCGAAATTGCATATTCAACACTTATTGTGTAGTAGCTGGTGATGTCGTCCTTTGCATTGTTGACAATGACATGATGTATTAGCCTTACATTCGGCTAACGCGTGGTCGCTTTTAAGACACCTTCTGCATAGTTGCAATAATGATACCAGCTGATTTTTGTCAAGAATGTTCATTGCTTTAAATTTAGAACAATCTGCAAGATGATGGCTTTGGTTGCAGACAACGCAGGCTTTGGTTGGACTCGTTGTCAATAGAGATGTTTTTGTAGTAGTTGCTGGTTTACGAAAGCTTGAAGATTTTTCTCGATAAACTGCTTCTAATGACGTAAAACGCGATTCAAGGAACTTCATGAAATTTTCAAGAGTTTGAATTTCTCTTGGATTCTCTAGTGACATCTCGTATGCTCTCAGGGATTCGTGATCCAGTTTTTTGGCCAATACGTATATCACTATTTGATCCCAAGAATCAGTGTTGATTCCTAGGTGCTTGATTGCATGTAAACATTCTCTGGTCGTGTCGTATAATCCTCTTATGGCTGGTGCGGATTCGGTATTTATTGTTGGTTGTGCCATCAAGGTATGAATGTATTTGTTTACGTTCATCCTGCGATTATCGTATCTTGTTTTGATTATGTCCCATGCGGGTTCATAGTTTTCTCCCACGGATTGTAGGTGATTTATCAGCCTGGCTGCTTGACCTCCAATGTAGGTCTTTAGATAATTAATCTTGTGTGTGTTGTTAAGTGCTTGATTGTTGTGCACTAGTTGTTCAAAGACATCATGAAATGTCATTCATTTCATGTATTCTCCATTAAAGTGGGGTATTTGTATTTCGGGAAGCTTAATTTCTGCCGGTCGATTACTGCCGGCTTTATATTGTTTGTTCTTCATGATCACCTCTACTACTATTTCGTCATACGCTTTTCGTATTGTGTCGTAGTATTCATCTATGAAGTATTTTGTTGTTGTTTCATCATCCTCAGTCGCCTCCAGGCATATGTTGTCGTGAAGATCTGATACTTGATTCATCATTCTCTCCATGTGAGTTAGTGATAAATTCAATGATGCTTCAGCTTCTCCTTGTTCCAATTTATTTTTTGTGGACCTTATCTCTTTGTATAAGCTCCTCATTTTGATGTCTTGTTGTTTTAATTGTTGTTTGAATTTTGGCGATTGTCTGAATTCAAGGTTTGACTCAATTTTTGGCGTCTCGTGTAATGGACTATGCCTGAATTCGCTTGTTGATGTCTCTGGGCCAGTGTTGTTGATCTCTATAGCTGGGGTGATGCTGAGTTCTTTGAAATTGATTGCTGCATCTGCTGTTGGAAGTGGTGTGGATGGCAGCCCGGATCGTTTAGGCGTTGTCGCATTTCCTCCATAATTTTTTGGTAATTATCTGCCACATTTTGCCTATCCTTGTAGTACTGATCTGTTGACTTCAGTGGTGGTTGGAGTTCTCTGATTAAATTGTCGTCATCGATGTACTCTTTGTATATCTTCTTCAAAGCTGCTATTTTTTTTCCAGATATGTCTTCGTTTTTCGTATTGCTCCATCTTTTTTATAGTTTGTGATGAGCTGCCCTATTTCTTCTGTCTTTTGCTTTTGTTTCTGCAATAGCTGTTCCATGCCTATAGTTGTAATTGACTAAGTTGCGGCTAGTTAGTGGAACAACGGGTGTCTGCTTCACGGTGCAGTTGTTTGGATATCCGCCGGTTGTTGATTGACGTATTTGATAGATATCCATAGGTCGCTGGTTCATATCCGGCTCGAAGGACCAATGTTATTCCAGCAAATACTGTGCTTAGGTTGTAAGGCTAAGCGTTTGCTTGATTAACGAATTTGTCTAATTAAATTACCGCTGGTGGGGTTTAATTAAACGGAGAATTAGAAACTACACGTTTGGTGATTAATTTTATTCTGGTTTATTATTAATTAATTTCGAGTTTATATACAAATTCATAAAATGCTTAATAATTAGTTTTTATAATGTTGTTTATATGCTATAATATATGATATTCATGTAATTAGAATCATTTGAATACAGATGTTGTTGTTGTACTCGACAGGAAGTAATATTATATGCATAAGGATAGGAAGTAATATTATATGCATACGAAGAAAAGTAAATTTGTGACACATGTTAATTTACTTGAATTGTAAACTAAGCAAAATGTTATAATCTTTAATATATATTTAAAGAAAATACGTAATTCCATGTTCACAGATGAAGTGAACAAGAAGCATAAACTAATCGGGGTTTATATGGTAATAGGAAACCTTAACCGCAAATACCGAACACAAATTCATAATATTCAATTGGTTTACAATTTATACAATTTTTTTGGATTAAACAAAATTCCTTCGGCATCGTTCTTTACAATTCTTTATCTAAATCTTTTGAACATATTTATGGCAGTTTATATGTGATGACAGGTAATAATTTAGGTAGTCATCAACTAAAGAAAGTCACATCTGTGATGTTGCATCAACAGGATTGTGAAAATTTTCCTAAAACTTCGAGATATTCCTAAAAACTACAACAACAACTAAAAATTTCAGAGTATTAGTGAAACTGCGATAGGCAATAAGAAATTATAAAATTTTATTAAAATTGATTTATTTTCTGTTACTGTATGTCATGAGACCTATTAAAAATAAGTTTCCGTTAGAATGGCCGGTGTTTAGGAACACCAGGAAAATTTCGGGAAATTCGATATACGATAATTCTCTATAAAATATTCAAAAATAGCTAATCCTAATTGCCTGGGACCACAGAATTTTTTAAAATTGATTTATTTTCTGTTATGTAGAGTTCTTTCAGCCAAAAAAATGATGCTACATGAAAAAAAAAATGATGTAAATCAATTGTGCGCTTTCTATCAGCCAACAAAATTGATGTTTTTTTTTTGATTTACATCAATTTTGAGAAATTGAGGTTTTTTGATAAATTTGTCTTGCAGCTAATACTAACACCAACAAACATAAATGTCAAATATAAAAACAATAACAAGCTTGATGCCATTTTTAAATTTACCATTCGTGGATTTTCATTTAGGGGACGAATCATTTAACGACGAACATTATATTGAAGGAGAAAATCAGACATCACAATCTAATGAAAATGTAGGGCTAGGGACACTGTCTGAAGCTGTATTAAAGCACATGGGAGTGTTATGTGACCACTCGTACGAAGGGGTTATAGCATTGATCGTGTTATAAATTTGGTACAATATTATATTCTGCTATAAAACCTACTCCTAATCAAAGATTAAATAATTATGGCTAAATTGTCATTTCTTCCTTCTTTTTGGATTCATCTTTCGACGGGTAAGGTCAGCATAATTTGGATAATGTAGCGGCAACCCTGTTTTCTTTTTTTTTTTTCGTTTTGGTGCGTATCACGAGTGGTGCATATTATGTTTTTAGTTGAAGTTGCGCTCTTGAAAAAGAAAAATTAAATAGAGTTAATGTCATTTTGTTTTGAAATAAAAATTAATATAAAATATTTGTTTGGTTTAATTTTTTTTTTTTTTTATAACTAACCGCTACAATAATAAATATTTTTATTACAATATATTGTGTAATAATAATTTGCCAAAATGACACTTTAATTGTTGTAAAAATAATCTAAATTAAGAAATAATAAAAACTTATGAAGAATTCTATAAAATATATATATTGGAATAAATTCGACAAATAAATTGTTTCAAATTATAAAAACTTTTTATGGTGTATTGTAAAATTGTTGTGATTGTGCTAATATTTTCATTAAATAAATCTAATAAGTCGTGGAGTGTTTTATTCGAATAGGAAAGCGGGCGCTTCAATATCGTATGCGCATAACAAATTGGTGACAGCGATGGGATCCCACGGTCGAAAAATGCTAACGGATTCTATACCAAAATAAAACAAATTTTATTGGTGCAAAGTGATAGCGAAGCTTTGCCTAAAAGTTTTCAAACAATTCGAATAAAACAATACTACATACTACAGTTCCATACTACAACACTACAGTTCCATAAAGAAAACTGATTTAATTTTATAAGATAACCCGAATTTGTTGCAATTTGGCACCAAATCATAACAATTTTTACCATACCACAGTTTCTAATTGTTTTAAACTTTAAGTAACGTTCATAAATTATGCTGAATTTTGCTAAAATAACATACCATAAATAAATAATAAAATAGCTGTACTTAAATAATAGGGCCTATGATTTGCCATCGAAATATATCATGCGCTCAACAGTTTAACTGTTCCATATATGTACATTGCGGGAAGCTGATAAATTTTATGAGTCAACTAAATTAATATTGATTCATCACAAAAAAACATAAGCGGATCTATAGTAATCAGAACAACCAAAAACAGTGTCAACAATTCAACAGTTAGCTGATCATCATTTTATATTGCCAAAATTGGACAACGCTGAGTTAGGATACCACATCTATAAAAATACAAATAAAAACAAGAAAAACATTTTATGTAAAGGTTAGTGAAATTTCAAATTATAATTCAATTGTTTGCATTCGTGTGTTATAGCAGAGCCTTCTAGAGTATAGAGCCATAATCTTAATGACGTATTTTTTAGAAGCTTTTTTAGTGGTATAACTTTTCACTGATTTTCATAGGAATCCATAGTAAAAATGGTGTTTTTTAGCTTCAAGTTTTTCAATGAGAAAAGCAAAAATATTATAAAATGTTTATATAAAAGTTTTCTACATATCTTTAAGAACAATATACAAGAAAGCCATTTTGGTATTAAGTAAATATTAATTGCAGAAATATTAAAATTAAATTATTTCTAAAATATATTTTTTCGAACTTTCATTTTGAAAAATACATCAAAGTTGGCTCTGACAAATTAAAATAATACTTGCTAAATTTATCTTTAGTTTTACTAGTGTACGTAAGATGTCTAAAATGGTAAAAGAAAAATACGAAAAAAAATTATTTAATCGCAAAATTATCACGCGTTCCTATATTTTGTGAATTTGTTTTGCTTTTCCTACAATTTTTGAACTTGAAATTTCCCCAGGTGGTAATTTTTGGTAAGGGTTTTCCAAATTTTTACGGCCATCACTGCCATCTATGTAATGTATATTGACTTAATGACCAAACGAATCTTAGTAAGCTTTTATTTTAATTTGACCAGAATGCTGCTGTTATAATTTTTTTTAATATTTTAGTTTAAATAAATCAATTATTACAAGAAAATGAAAACGATTTACTTAAACGATATTCATATATGTTGAAAATCAAACATTTATGAAAGTATTTCAGAAATCAAAATTAAGAATTTGTAACGTTTTCATTTAAAAATTTGTCTTAGGAAAAATTGTGATTTCCCATATGTTTTGTGTATTTTACTATGAAAAGTTTCGTTTTTTCCTCGTTTCTAATTCCCTTATAAAAGCTCAGATTTTTTGATTATGGCTCTATAAAATACAGGGTGCTCTGGTTATAGCAGAGCCTTCTAGAGTATAGAGCCATAATCAAAATGACGTATTTTTTAAAAGCTTTTTTAGTGGTATAACTTTTCATTGATTTCCATAGGAATCCATAGTAAAAATGGTATTTTTTAGGTTCAAGTTTTTCAATGAAAAAAACTAAAATATTATAAAATGTTTATATAAATGTTTTCTACATACCTTGAACAACAACATTCAAGAAGACTATATTGTTATTGAATAAATATTAATTGCAGAAATATTAAAATTAAACTATCCCTAAAATATATTTTTCGAATTTCCATTTTGAAAAATAAATCAAAGTTGGCTCTGATGAATTAAAATAATACTTGCTAAATTTATCTTTAGTTTTACTAGTGTACGTAAGATGTCTAAAATATTTACAGAAAAATACGGAAAAAAATTATTTAGTCACAAAATTATCACTCATACTTAATATTTTGTGAATTTGTTTTGCTTTTCCGAGAATTTGTTTACTTGAAATTTCCTCAGGAGGTAATTTTTGGTGCCATTTTACCAAATTTTTACGGCCATCACTGCCATCTATGTAATTTATATTGACTTACTGACCAAACGAATTGTAGTAAGCTTTTATTTTAATTTGACCAGAATGCTGTTGTTATGAAATTTTTTTATATTTTGATTAAAATAAATCAATTATTACAAGAAAATAAAAACGATTTACTTAAACGATATTCTTATATGTTGAAATTCAAATATTTATGAAATTATTTTAGAAATCGTAAGTAAGAATTTGTAACGTTTTCATTTACAAATTTGTCTTAGGAAAAAAAGTGATCTCCCATATGTTTTGTGTATTTTACTATGAAAAGTTTGGTTTTTTCCTCGTTTCTAATTCCTTTATAAAAGCTGTGTTTTTTAGACTATGGCTTTGTATAATCAAGGTTGCTTTGCTTATAGTCCTTACCCATAATTATGTAAAATTTCAATCATATAAAGACAACATCGCGACCAATGTTAACACGAGATTCTCGTGAAAATATTGCTGATATAATTGTACAGATAACCGAAAAGGTATTCAATCCTAGTGTTAGTGAAGTTCCAAACCAAACGTGTAAAATATCTCAAACAACTTCACCATTTAAATTATTTAAATTTCACAAACAATCAACAACCATGCCATTTAAACTAGAAGTAGCAATAAAATTAATCCCTTCTTTTGACGGTGACTCTACTAAATTGCAACACTTTATTGCTTGTTGTGATTCAGTTTATGAAAGTGCCGCAGAAAAGTATGTTAATCTTTTCCTAGACTTATAACAATCAAAACTTCTAGATTTAGCGTTCGAGCAAACTTTTAAGTACAATAAATATACCTCTTAGGACGACCTGAAATCAGATTTACAAAACGAATTCCCAGAGCTATATTTATGTGAACACTTGCAAATGGAGCTCGTTAATATTTCTCAAAAGCGGGATGAAACTGTCAGGGAATATGCCGGTCGCGTTCAGGTAATTGTGTCTAAATTAAACGAAGCTTGCATCAGTGCTGAAGGTATTGACGCGGCGAAAATTATTAAAAGCATTAATTCTAAAACCGTTTTACGAGCTTTCCAAGAAGGTCTCCGCACTCACTTAAAATTAGTAGTGAAAGCATGTCGATTTCCTAGCTTAAAAGAATCTGTAGCTAAAGCCTGCGAGGAAGAATTAGCATTTCAACTTCACAGACAAAAAAGAAATTCTTTCAGTTCTTCTAAGCAACAAGTAAAATGTCAGTTATGTTTCAAATTAGGTCATACAGCGTCTACTTGTTATCTTAGGAATCCTAGACAACTTTCTAACCAACCTAATTTTTCTAGTTCATCGAAAACACAAAGTCCACAGCCATCCAGCTCAACTATGGGACAATTCAGAAATTCCAATCTTCCATCTAAAGGTCAGACTTAAAACTTTAAAAAGGTCAGAAGTAAAACTAATTTTTTTTATACAAGCATTGCAAATACTACGGAGGAACCGTATGAATTTACCGAGCTTCCTCTTACGCTTTATCCCTTGGAAAATTATAACGTATACCAAATTGAATCAAAAATTGATTACCTAGGGAATAGGCTATATACATTAAAAATCTTCAATTATACAATTATGTCGGGAGTATAACAACATTTTTCTTTTGCCTGGTGATAAATTAACGGTTACCGAGACTATTACACACAAAATTTCAATTAGTGCTAATAGTACTCCAATCAATGTTCGCCCATATCGGTTACCACAATCTCAAAGATCCGAGATTGATGTGCAAATTTCAAACATGCTTAAAATAAAGTAATCGAGTCTAGTAAATCACCATGGAATTTCCCTCTACTAGTAATTCCAAAAAAATCGAATACGGATGAGAAAAAATGGCGCATCGTTGTCGATTATCGTAAATTAAACGACATCACGATAGGCGACAGTTTTCCTCTTCCGAATATCACGGATATTCTGGATCAACTTGGGAAAAGTTCATATTTCAGTACAATAGATTTAGCTGACGATTACCATCAGGTACCATTAGATAAACTAGACAGAGAGAAAACTGCTTTTAGCACCACTTTTGGGCACTATCAGTTCACAAGAATGGCCTTTGGTTTGAAAGGCGCTCCGGCGACCTTCCAGCATCTTATGAATTGTGTGTTAAGTGGGCTTAATGGCATCAAATGTTTTGTTTACCTTGACGATGTGGTTGTCTACGGATGTAATTTAACTGAACATAATTCGAAAATCCGAGGAGTTTTTGATTGCTTTCGTAATCATAATTTGAAGGTTAATCCAACTAAATGTCAGTTCCTTCGTAAAGAAATCACGTATTTGGGTCATGTCATAACGCCGGAAGGAGTAAAACCCGACCCTAACAAAATAACAGCAGTTACTAAATATCCCACTCCAAAAACCGTAAAAGAAATTAAATCTTTTTTGGGTTTCGCCGGGTACTATCGATGTTTAATATCAAATTGAGTATCAAAAGATGTAGTTTACAAATGGGATGCATTTTGAGAAGAAAGCTTCAAAAAATTAAAAACAGCGCTTTGCTCTCCACCAATATTAACGCGACCTAATTACGCAAAACCTTTTATAGTTACTTGTGATGCGAGTGATTTGGCCATAGGTACTGTACTGTCGCAAGAGGTAGATGGTAAGGATATGCCAATTGCTTTTGTTAGCCGTGTTTTGAATAAAGCCGAGAAGAATTACTCCGCTATCGAGAAAGAATTGCCTTCTGTTGTTTGGGCCGTTAATCATTTTCGCCCATACGTTTATGGATGAGAATTAATTGTAGTCACCGATCATAAACCTTTGGTCTGGTTATGTAGTATAATCAATCCGTCCTCAAAACTTACACGTTGGCGAATTAAACTAGACGAATATCAATTTAAAATGGTACATAAAGCAGGAAAACACAACACGAATGCTGATTGTTTAAGCCGCATTCCAATATAAACAACCGATACAAACACCAATATCCATGTTCTAACTAGAGCACAAACGTTACGTCAATCTATTATTGAAGATAAAGGTCACAATTCGGAAAACGAACAGTCGATCGATAAGAAAAATATCGTTGAATTGACGGACCAATCTGAAATAGCAACCGTAATTGATGAATTTCATCATAGTCTCTCTGGAGGTCATCAAGGCATTTATTGAACTTACAATAGACTAAAAAAAATTTATAATTTCTCAAATATGTTAAGCCAAGTCACCAAAATAATAAGAAATTGCAAATCCTGCCAAACTATTAAATCTGGTATCTCGACCAAAATGCCCATGAAAATCACGACTACGTCCTCTCGTCCCTTTGAAAAAATATTTTTGGATATTGTTCTTTCGTTGAATCCATCTCATTCAGATAACAAATTCATACTGACAATGCAAGATGATTTGACAAAATTTTCAATAGCTGTACCTATTCCAAACCAAGAGACAGAGACTGTGGCTCGAGCATTTGTCGAAAACTTTGTTTGTATATTCGGTGTTCCCTCGTCGACTCTCACTGATCAAGGGTCGAACTTCATGAGTGATTTATTTAAACGAATATAGCTAAATTATTCAAAATAAAAAAGTTAAAAACCACTGCTTATCATCCGCAATCCAATGGCTCTCTGGAGAGATTACATAAAACATTTATAGATTATATACGCCACTATAGTTCTCAGGATCCACTAAATTGGGATTCATGGGTTTCTTTTGCTATATTTTATTATAATACCACTCCTCATTCTTCCACAAAATGTATGCCCTTCGAACTTGTTTTTGGATGTAAACCGCAGATTCCTAGTTCACCCATTCTCGTGATACGGTGTACAACTATGATGATTATTACTTTGATCTCAGATTCAAATTTCAGCAATCATTTGAAACCGCTAAAAATAACTTACTTGAGCCTAAAGCAAAATCAAAGGTCTATTACGACCGAAATTATAAAGTAGTTACAAGTCGTGGAGTGTTTTATTCGAATGGGAAAATGGGCGCTTCAATATCGTACGCGCCTAATAGGAGAGATAAAATGAATTAGAATAACTGAAAGTTTCTAGATTATAAATTAAATTTCATTTTTATTAAAAAAAAAAACTTTTAAAACATAAAAAACAAATTATAATAAATAAATAATATAATATAATACAAATTTTATTGTCTTTTTCAAAATTTCCGCCAGAATTTCGAGTTTTTCTGTGTGTCTCCTTTCTTTAGCCTCCTCCTTTCGTTGACTTTTTTGCTCCTTTTTGGTTGTCATTTCTTTTGAAAATTCCGCCATTTTTTATTTTTTGCTTTCTTTTCGGTTAAAACATAAGAGACGTACATACATTTTGACAGCTAAACTTCAAATCAAAAATATATTGTTTGGTTACCAATACAACGATAAACAACATCATGCAGCTTTATCGTTCTTTCAGCCACGTTCAAAATTGATGGAATTGATAAACCTGAAAGAACTCCACATTAGAATATGTCGTCACCTACTCAAAACTAGTTTCCATTAGAATGGCTGGTGTTTAGGAACACCAGGAAAATTTCGGGAAACTCGATATACGTTAATGCTCTACAGAATATTCAAATATCATCAATCCGAAGCGTCTGGGACCACAGAATTTTTGAAAATTGATTTATTTTATGTTAGAGTAGACCTATTCAAAATAAGTTTCCGTTATGTTGGACGGTACATCGGTCATATTGCTTCATGACAACGCCCGTCACACACAGCAAAAGCAACCCAGAAAGTGATCTTTTCTGACTTGTAACCTTTGGACCACTATTTGTTTAGAACGATGCTTCTAATCGTCTTATATGACTGACCAGCGGTTCTCAAAATTGAAGATGAACGAAAATGGCTCGGTGAATATTTTCCCTCCAAACAACTAAGTTTCTATCGCGAGAGCATCCATCAACTATTCAATAGATGTCAAAGTACCATAGATAGTAATGGTGAATATTTCGTTAATTAATCTTTAAATATAACAAGTATATTTTCAATAAAGCTGAATTTGACCAAAAAAGACGAGTTTCTTCTTGCACACCTAATATAACGTATTAATGTTTTATAAGTAATATATTTTTTACAGCAAGAAACGTAATAAACGAATAATAAAATATAAATTTCTGTTTAATAAGAATTTTATGTATTATTTACACTAACACTTTCATATTTATCTAGGAATTGGAAATACTTCAGAATGCTCCATACTGTTAAGAAATCTTTTGTAAAACCAATATCCTGTTCATAATTGTAAACATTTTTTTTGTCCTCAAATTACACTTTTTAGTACCCAAATTTACGAATTATAAATTGTAAATTTACAGACTATATATTTAAATTACCGAGCAAACGGCGCAGTGGTTAAAGCTGCGGCGGTTGGATCGGGAGGTACCGGGTTCGAATCCCTATAGGGGCGGGATGCAAAAGGGATTTTTCATCATCTGATTACGGTCGGTGATGAAGAGGAACACATCTATGACCCCCTGTTGAGAGTGCAGAATCCATGGGCCGACCCACCTTTCATGTCAGCACTACAGGTTGGCATGGAGCAATGCAATGTGCAGGTGGTTTTCAAAGACGGATCTGTAGCCGCCCGTCCTCGATTTGACTACTCCAGGCGTAAAGTAGGACGGTAAAAAATAAATCAAGAAATCAAAAAACAAACAAACAAATAAATATATATTTAAATTTATATTTCTATGAAGGTTAAATTACGAACATTTCCCCTTAATAATCATTTAAAATTGTATTGTAAAAATAGGTAATTATAAATTTAATTTTAATATTAGTATAGTAATTTAAAAATGCAAGTAAATTTACTTGAACAGTATAGTCAAATTTGCCCATTTTCAAAAATGTGTAAAATTCAATGGACATTTGTTATTTTTTATAAAGGCGGAAAAATTCCATTTTTAGTAAATTTATTCCTGAATGGTTTTATTATACAAAATACGGATGATTCATCTGTTGAAATCAGTAATAGTAATGAATCAGATGAAAATCACCATCAATCACCAGACACTTGACACGATAAAGCACATACCTACCGACGTAATGCTACAGTTACTATTAGAAAGTAAACAAAGAATCGGAAAACGAATAAACTGTCTGACAAATATTCTGGTTCATGAACTAAGAAGTGTTTCTCACTTCATTCCTATTGAATATTACGAAAGATTGCTTTGCTTGCAAAGAAACTTTCTCAATAATCAGCATTAGTGATGTGCTAAATCGATCTTTTTTGTTCTGTTTTGTTTATTTTCTCATATTATTTTTAACAAAAAAGATCGATTTAGCCCATCACTAATCAGCATACCTTACCAAGACTGTGTTCATAAACTCTACATTGTAACAATATTGTTAACAATGACAGTTCTAAAGCGTTCATAAACCTCGGTTGTAACCACAGCAACGTGCTTTTTGTTGTTCATAAACCTAAACCAAAATTTCCCCTTATTGTTATAAACGTCATTTTCAATCCTACTCAATACTGCCTTTCTAGCTGTCAAATGTAATAAAAATCAAAAATTCAATTGAATTAACGAAATAAAAAATGTATTCATTTGCTTTGGACGAGCAAAATAATTTCATTATTCAAAATAATGAAATTTTGTCTGATGATAACAATACTGGAAGATGATAATAACATTACATGTATTCTTATAATATTATAAAGCATCTGTAAATATTTTGTTGTTTTGTGTTTTGATTCTTCAATTGTCTTCGTTCCACGTTTTTATTTTGACGTTTTTACTTTGACGTTTGTAACTCGTTGTAAGTGGGAATGTCATTTGTACAATGACAGTTGTAACATTGTTCTACAATGTTGAGTACATGAACGCACTCCAAGTGTAATGGACATTCAGAAAGAATGGCCTATCCTTTTTGACAAAGTGATGGTTTATCAACATTTCAAAGAACTAATGACGTTTGATGTTGCAATTTAAAAACTAGATTTGAATCCTAGAAAGAAACACTCCTTAAATTTTTCAATCTCTGCAAAAAAAAAAAAAAAGATAATCGTCTAACTTATCAAAGGTAAAGTAGATTGTTTAGACTAAACTTTTTTTAAAAAATTTTCAAGGTAAATATTGTTTCCTAATTGTGTTTGGAAATTATATTAACTTAGTCTTGTATTTTCTTTTACAGTTTGGTACTACTTTGGATGCAATAAAGCAAGCCTGTACATATATTACCATACACCGTGGATAGCTGAAGGAAATTTACGGCTTAATACGTAAATGTACAGTGTATTTTTAATTTGAGAATGAATGCGAAATTTTTCCAATTTACAACTTTAGCGTAAATTTACATTTATAATATAAGGCATTCAGTTTCCTCATATAATAAATGTAAAATTACTCCGTTTTTTTTTAAAGTATATCCAAACGAGTAGTATTTTTATATGATTTTAATACGAGTATGTTCCGAAGATTGTAAGAGCATTCAATCCAGTTTCGAACTGATGAGCTTATGATTATGAAAAAATCAATCTTCTCGTCAGGCCGCGGCGACTGGACTGATTATACCACAATTTACATTCTATATATACGGAATGTGCTGTGCGTTAAATATTAGCGAATCATAACTAATACAGATGAATTCTCTTACAATTTATCTTCTTCACAATATTCACACAGCTCTATTTCTGTGAACGCTAATTTTTACTTTATTAATTTTTTGTTGAATATTAATTAATTCATGTAATATCTAATATGCTACCGGTGGTTAGACCATTTTAATTGTGTTTCGATTAACACGAGAAGTATATTAGTATTTACGAACAGTAATTCAACGAAACCGACTAATAGACATAATTCTATTTATTTAACCTTCTCTCTGTGTATTGGGGTCAAATTGACCCCAGTCGATTTTAAAATGGAAAAGAGTACGTTTCTTATTATTTAAATGGCCTATGCCCTATACGATAGCCTCAACTAATATCTTATACACGCAATACACAGAAAAGCGGGCCCAAATTACAAGTAAATTTGGTAATTACGATAGTATAAAATAAACCAAGCGCATTTATGTGTACTGGGGTCAAAATGACCCCAAGTTATTTCTATCTACTATTTTCTATTTAAATCAAAGAATGACTTACTTTTTATCTTTATTGCATATGTCTGTGATGTTTTGTGCAATTTTTCTGCTAATTAGTAAATGAGACTGGTAGAGAAACTGCTCCGAACGATTGTTGAACGATGTTTCTGATTTAGTTTATTTTTGTAATTTAAGGTGATTGCCAGTAAAAATAGTTAGTCCTGGTTGTAAATATAGTTATCATGGCGCGGAAAAGACAAGAGCGCCTTAAACTTTTGAATAAAATTTCTATTCCTGAGGTGTCATTACGATGGGGACGACCTTTTTTAGCCGATAAATTTAGATGATGATGAAAATTTTGAACTTGGGGCTCACGATCGAGGTAATGAACAAGAAAATGTTGAAACTGCCACTGTTGAAGATGAAGAAATCTAAGCGAGTAAATCTTAGCGAGAAAGAGAAGGCTTGACGGTAGAACCAGCGAAAAATAGGTTTTTTAAAAAAATTCATCCCAGAAACATTGGTGACTATTATCGTGGCTGAGACACAGAAAAGCGGGGCAGTTTTATAAAATGAATAGTAAAACAACAGTCTATGTTTGGCATGATACTAATTTGGTGGAAATGTTTGCTCTGATCGGTATTTTAATTTACGCTGGCGCTCATAAGAACTGAAACGAGCGATTGGATGAATTATACCGTCTTGACAACCGTCCATTTTATCGGGCTATGATAACCGACAGAAGCAGCTTAAAACCGCTCGAGATGTATCGAAAATGTTCTTGGGAAACATTCAAGAACCTTATAAACCGAGGGAGATGTTCTTCCTGACAGTACATACCATCAAAACCAGGGAAGTATGGAATTAAAATATTCTGCCTATACGACGCAAACGACCCTTACCGTTTGAACGCAGAATTGTATGTTGATAGGCAACTAGGGGGGCTCTCATTCGGTTGATTACGCCTTGAATTTAGTCCATCGGATATTCGCACCGTACGTCAACAAAGGAAGAACAATTGCCTTGACCAACTATTATACTACTTGTACTTTAGCCGAGCAACTTTGTAGAAAAAAACTTCACTAATTGGAACAATTAGGCAAAATAAACCCGATCTTCCCAAAGAGTTTACTGGGAAGGGGAAATTGAAAAAAACGAGAACCAAAATCTTCAAAATTTTGTTTTGACAACAACCCGAAATTTATGAGTTTTGCTATTATCAACTTTACCCAACGATAACGGAGCAGACCGTGATGGGGGGGGGGGGGTAGACTCCCTTGATAAACTAGTGAGAACCTATATATATAAAAGGAAAACTTAACGATTCTCACTCGGAAAACATTCTAAAGAAAATCGTTTCCAAAAGAATTGGTTATGCAACTGCTGCAGACCAACTTGTTAAAGCTGCTTAAAATGTAAGGGCAGCAATCGACCTAATATAGGTTATATAGTGTTACCAATAAGATGGGAATCAACAGGCGAAGAAGTAACGACTAAGATCGTTAGCAAGCGACGAAGATATTTTTTTTTGTAATAAGCCATTTTGTCAAAACTACGTCAAAATCCTAAGCATAGAATGCATCAAAAGATAAGAAATGGTTTCGGATGAAGATTAAGGGGTATCAGATGACTCACCTGGTTAAAACGTAAATTTGACTAGTTAAAATGTGATTTTCTTTTGAATGTAATTATTTTTTCAATAAAAATATAAATTTGTAATAAAAATTTAACAATTTTTCTTTACTTTCGCTATGGATTCTACGAAGATACCCATGGGGTCAGATTGACCCCTATACACAGACAACGTGATAGTAAGCTATACACAGAGTGAAGGTTAGTTATATGATTTTAATACGAGTATGTTCCGAAGATTGTAAGAGAATTCAATCCAGTTTCGAACTGATGAGCTTATGATTATGAAAAAATCAATCTTCTCGTCAGGCCGCGGCGACTGGACTGATTATACCACAATTTACATTCTATATATACAGAATGTGCTGTGCGTTAAGTACTAGCGAATCATACTAATACAGATGAATTTTCTTACAATTTATCTTCTTCACAATATTCACACAGCACTATTTCTGTGTACGCTAATTTTTACTTTATTAATTTTTTGTTGAATATTATTTTGTTGTTGTTTTTTTCTTAAGTTAACATTCTAACAGACATCTGTGTCAAATTTCGTGTTCATAGATTTAGTAGTTTATGAGACACGCTGCATTTTCGATTTTTTAAAAAGTTTAGCATCACATGTTGGTTCAAAAATGGAATTTCGGCTTCCAAAACGTTGGATATGTTGAAAAACGATTTTGCTGACAATGCACTGTCCAGAGCAAGAGTTTTTGATTGGTATAAGTTGTTCACGCCTTCATTCGACGTCTGTTTGTCGATTGATAGTTAGAGATCTTGTTGACATCAACCAAATATCGTTTGGGTCAGAATTTTGGCCAGACAACTGCGCGCCGTCTCATACTGCATTGATTTTACGTGACTATTTTCACCTGAGTTAGGTCCGTCTGACTTCTGGCTATTCCTGACTTTCAAAAAACTGCTCCGGGGACATCGTTTTGATTCGATTGACACTCTTGGGTAGAAACCGAATCGGAGAAAGTTTTGAAGGCCATTCCAGAAATCGACTTTAATAACTGTTCCGAAGACTAGAAGAAACGTTGGCATAGGTGTATTCTATCTGAAGGGGATTCCTTTATAAGCTTTTATTTGATTTTTTAATTCAAACTGCAAAAACTATCCTTGAGGACTACAAGTTTAATTTCTATGGAAACTACAATACTAAATTGGTCGCTCTACTATGATTTGTTAATTCATTTCAAAAGTAAAGTAATAACCTTTTATAATATGCAAAGTAGTTTGTTATTAAGTTCTAGGTTCCGAGAAATCGTTCTGGGAGCTTGCTAAATGTTTTAAAGGTGCGAGTTTTAAATGAGTTAACAAGTATTAAAATAAACTGTTTACAAAATACAGGTCGTTAATTAATTTTTTTAAAAACATATAAATTAAGCTCACCCACAAAAGTTTAAAAATCCGCTTGATTCTTAAATTAATTCGACATGATCAATCAGATGACTTACCTAAAATAGAAAGAATAATAAATTTAATTAATAAATTTTAATATCTGTATCTATGTATATTTAAAATTATAAATAACTACTATGCTGTTCTAAGTTTTCTTGTGCAGCTAAGCGAAAATGTTATATCTGGCTCGTGTAAAATAATTCTTTATTACATTTGAATGCCAGATTTAGTTTACTAATTGAGATTTTTTCTGGTTAATCATTACCTCCTGTTCATTATGTCCTGTCTTCAAACATTACGAAAATTTTCGTAATGCACAACATTTTCGTAATAGTAATGGTGAAATCATAAATTGGTATTCTTGAAACCATTACGAAAATTACGAAGAGAGGAAAATGTTTGAAAATGTTAGAATAACTGACAATATGGTATTAAGCGAAGCGGACGCTTTCTTTACTTAAAATTAATAATTGTTGTGAATTTTTGTAAATAATAGCTTATTTATTTAATATTAAATTAAATATATTAAAAATGATTGTGTATGCTACTTTTTCTTTTAAAGGGAAAATTACTTCGGTCTAAAACGACCAATGTATTGAAATCTTGTCAAAAATGGTCAAAAATTTGTTTGATCCAAAACCATTTTTCTCAACGTTTTGAAAGTCCTTGAGTCCGAAAAAGCAAAAAAATAATAATACTGTGTCTGTCCGTCTTTCTGGACGTCTGAGAATCGCTTATCCGATTTAGACTTTTTTTCCACCAATCTGTTTTTATGGTACGACGGTACATATGATTGTATGATGGTACGATTGCACGATGATATAATGTTATGTCGTGTATGATGGCATGATTGTTTGATGGGGGGATATGTATGGGTATGGGTTACCAGACTTTTGCTAGGACGAACCGGGACAAAAAAAATTAGGATAGGGCGTTAGGTATTTTGCATCATCATCGATGATGTTTTCTGCTATTTAAACCGTCAGCTTTCTTTTATGAGCCGGTTAGTAGAGTGCTTAGCTCGTTCGCAAAATTTGACAGACTTGTTTATGAGGAATTTGTTGATTCTCGTTGTGTTTGTATCACTGTATAGTTTCGAGTTATTGACGTATCCCTAGGTATCCGGTTTACGGTTGATGTTGGAGCAAATTCTGACCATTATTTACTCCAATTGGCGTAATTTTTTCATTTGGGCCGAAGATTATTCAGACCAGGCTAGGAATCCAAATGACAGGATCAGTCGGATTAGTTGTTTATAACGTTTGCTTTTTTGTAATTTGCATCTGTATTGAAGTATTGTTTAAATGCTATTGTAGGAGATGATTCCTCCTGTGCGGATTATTTTATATGATGGTCCAGTTTGAATCATTCTGTTATGCCAAGATATTTTATTTGCCTTGTTTGTGATAATGGCATTGTCCCCTTTGAGCATTATGTTTATATAGTATGTTTTTAATTTCTGCTGAACATTTCATTGCTTATGAAGCATATTGCATCACATTTACCGATGTTAATTTTGAATTTCCATTTCCTGAATTACTCGTTTATCATCTCCTTGCCATTTAGATCACAATATCATCGGCATAATACTGCATAAACTAGCTTTAAGTATTCTATGCGAAAACAAAATGATTAGCTAAAATCGAGGTTGACACACTGCGATTAATCTCGAACAATTCACTAAATCAGTTTTATTAAATCGCAGTGTGTCTAGGGTATAAGTCAATGTTTTGATTGTGATTAGTTGAGGATTAAGGACTGGTAAGTCAGAAGTATATAGAACATATAGAATCGACTCTAAAATTGATCCTGGAAATATCCCTTCATAAATTGTAAATACTCTAGAAAGTTCGTCCTCTGCCTTAATTGATACGGTCTGTTCGAAAGAAATTATGTATTACTCTAATAAGAGCTGGCCCGAACCTTAACTTGATCATTTTATGTATTATTCCGTTAATCCGAACGGTGTCAAATGCCTTTTACAGATATGCTAATGTTGCGCTGGTTTGATTTAATTTAACAGGTACATCGTTTCTCAAGATTACAACCGCGCATGAGTTGTAGCGTAGGGTGAGATGCACGAAAGCCAAATTGGCTGTCGGATATAGGTCCCAATTCTTCACAATGATTTTGGATTTTTTCAAGTATAAGTTTCTCATATAATTTACTGATACTTGAGAATAAAGAAATCTGCCTGTAACTCGTGGTAATGTCAGGCGGTTTACCTTTTTTGTGGTTTGTGGCAATAATCTCCAATTCCAACCTCCTGGAAAGTATCCAATATTGGCAACGAGTGGTTGTTACATTTTTTGAGCACATAATTTTTTACTATTTCTGGATTTTATGAAGGCTTTAATTTCTGACGGTCTGGCAAATCTCATTGGAGTGTCCGGATTTTAACAATGTTATCTGAGGTTTATCTGTTCGCTATTTAAAATTTAGACTGTAGAGGTGATTTGTTCATATTTAAGTAATTATTAACATGTTCATCTACAGACTCTGTAAATATGTCATACCAAATTACATTATTTTGGCAGTGATCATCTTTGAACGTACTTCCTACGAAATTAGCTTCTGATCTACTACGTCTTGGATAAGTGGAGCTTGTTAGTGTTGGGATTTAGTTAGTAGTCAGTTTGTTTATTTTAATGTAAGTGCTACTGTTTAGCTTAATGCTAGAGCTTTTGGATTTCCAGTGATTTTCATAGTATTAATTAACTCTATGGTGATGGTATTCGGGTTGTATATTTGGGCTTTGATTATATTAGAGCTGGGAGAATATCTGTTTCTAAACAGCGGCCATTGTGAGGTGTTTTTGATTTTAATAAACTTGGGTGTGGTATTTGAGTGCTGCGCAATTAAGCGTCATGACCGGAACATGTTTTATCCAACGCCCTTCTTACTGGTATATCAATATTATTAAGCCTAGAGTCTAGTTAATTATTAATTACTGACCAATTAACTGCACTAAAGTTAGGTATCTGCTTTGGAGGAAGTTTCGGAACCGCAAAATTCAAAGATTTTGTTCGACCCATTTGTTTGAATTTACATTTCTTCCTATAACTATCTCAATGTTTCAGTTCAGTCTAATTTTCATCAATTGCAACGAGATCTTTCGGAACACCGTAACTATTTATTATCCAAAAACCGGGACGTCTGGCAACCCTAGAAATAGGCAAGTTCCATCATGCTTGGCCAAATTCCAGAACTTCATCCAAATATCATTTTAGAATCCCCATTTCCAATGCACTTATCAAATTTCATCATAATCGGTTTAGAAACAAACAAGAAGTAGTGAGAAATACGAGTTTTTGTTCGATTTGTTTTTTTAATTTTTATACTCGTAGAGCAAACTGAATTCAAAGTCATGCGCAAATCAAAAACAAATTTACTGCAGTAAATAACGTAGTAAGTAGAAATTAACAACAGAGCGTATGATTTGAAGAGAGTAAGAAGGTAATGTTATTACAGTTCTACTACTGTATTTTCCATTTGTTATTTTATTTTTTGAAAATAAATGTTCACGAGACGTCTCGGTATTATATCGTTTTTGGTTTAACACTTCTCGATCAGGAATGCAGGGCATGTGACCAAACTTTTCGCTTTAAGACTGCTGCCTAATTGTTCAGAATAGCCCTTTATTGGTAGTTCTACCAAGTAGCTGGCATCGGCGAATTTATGAGTGATGGAAAAATGTTATCCACATATGTCATCTCTGTTCGAAATATCACTCGAGATTTCTTCCACTTCCCAAAACCGCCGCAATAATTGACAAATGTCTTTCGAATTTATTTGAATAGTGTAGCATTCAGTCTTGGAATTAGTTTGTTGATCAGCAGAACCAGTGACAATCCAACCGAATAGACCGTCTAGAAAGAATAAATTTGGTTGTAACATTATCCGCCTCTCCGTCACAATGCCGTAGAATACGTCAATATCTAGAATCATTTCTATACGATTTGGTTCGTAGAATTCTGGATCAGCGAGTCAAAATTCATGAAGTTTGACCATATGATTCTCTTGGATCATTATTGCCTGAGAAGGTATTTATTTAGCATTCTTTAGATTTCCAAAGAAAAAGAACCCGTAAAGCAAAATTGTGTTAGGATAGAAATTAAAAAAAAAATTGTTTATGATCCCTTGCTTACAAAAGAGAGCTTAAGTAACGCAAATATCGCTAGAACAAGATTTTGAGCGAACAGGCACAGGGATATTTATGCGGCGATATAAAGGAATGCGTATTACGAATTATTACTGTTTGGAAGATAACTCAAATATTTATGCTTTGTGCGTTTATTGTGTAATGAAAAATCTGAATTTATTCATGCATGCAATGCATGCATTGCTTTGTCCAGAACTTTGTGATTTCACCAGGTAATGAGACTTAAAATTGCTTCACTTTATCCTCAGTTTTCATCCGATTTTTGTTGGTGCGTTTTCTGAGTTTTTCAAACTTCAAATTTGAGTAAAGGAGAGCAAATAAGGTACAAACTATGATTTTTTCCAACATTTAGGATATTTAGAAAAAAAAAAAAAATGTTGAATACAAAATATGGTGTCTCGTTTCCCAAGTTTCCGCACGTGGCATGTTCTATATGAGATAAAGGTTAAATAGTTACTGTTGTAAAACAAATTCAAACAATTACTTATCCTTCTCTTATACATAATTTACGAGTTGAGACATTTCATTCCACTTGTATTATATCTATGTAAATATTTACAATCTAAATTGATTTCCATTAAATTGAAAAACATTATGCACTTAAGGCATTATGTTAAATAAATTATATAGACGTGTGTGGTGAGTGCTTAATCGTACTCGTATACATATACAAAAACATGTGCAAAATAATTTTTTTCGTCTTAAGATGTATTATAACTCCATTGTATTACATTCATTTCGCCTAATTCTTTCATTCAAAATGTCAATATTGTTATTTTTAGATTGAATTTACTCCAATTTAGGGTTGCCATTGAATGTACATACCGATTGTAAAAGATAACTCGTCTAAATACATATGAGAATATAAAATTCACAAATTTTTTCCTTTTTATCTATCAGTTTTCTCTTATGACAACAAAAATCTGACATCTATTACATAATAAAATTAGAGGAAGAAAGCACGATGAAAAATTGAATACAGAATTTTCTTGGTGTGCGATTTTAATCCTTGTATGCGTGTGACACATATACGCTACTTGTTATATTCATATACAAACATACATATGTTTTATGTTGTGTGCTTGCATAATAGATAGATATTTTTACATAATAAACGAGTACAATACCAATCAACCCAAATTGATATAAAAAAATAAAAAATGTTGGTGTGGAAAATTTTGAGGGAAAAACTCGAAACTCGAGGAAATAACGGGAACAACGAAATATTGAACTCATTTGTGTGTGGGTTGTGGAAAAAATGTTTATGTATGAAGGATATATGAATGTTAAGAAAAAATAATCGTACCTAGATGAAGATGCCAAAGAAGAAAAATGGATAATTTTTTTTTTCTTTTGAAAATTTGCCAGGGATATTATTTGTATTCTTGTTGTTGTTTGTGTATCAAAAGATACTTCAAGTTTTGGTATGAATTTCGCACAAAGTGGGAGGAAGAAAATGGGTGTTAAAAATCTTGATTTCTGATTTGATTTTTCAGGGGTATTAAATTGTTTGGCTGTGTAAGAAGAAAATGTATATTCGTGTGTGAGTTTTTGTGTTGTGAATTATAAGATAAATTGATAATCCGCATATATGTATGTTTAGAAGGAAACGCTTTGACTGTTCCCCTATTAACATGAGCTTTCACTTATTTGTTTTCAATATAATCATAAAATTACTGTTATATATGTACGGGATAATACAAAGTGTGAACATTTTGACGTTTTTTGACTTGATAGATTGTGACAAAAATACAGTATTACTCAGTTAATATTATATTTTGAACTATTTCGTATACAATTCAATGAAATTAGTAAAGATAGAGAGAAGAAGAAAGACAGAGCCACCAAGCTGGACGGATGCTTCTCTTAATGGAACCCACACGGAAGTAAAATTGTCAAAAATCAAAATACCTATGTTTTCTGGAGAATACTCAGAGTGGCAGTCGTATTATGACTTGTCCTGTTCGACAATTCATGATAACATTCGATTTACACCTTTGCAGAAACTGCAGCACCTAAAAGGGACCCTAAGAGATGAAGCTACTGGTTTTTTTAAATATTTCAGCGTAACAGATACCAGTTATCTCGAAGTACTATAAAAATTTCGAAGTCGGTATGATCGCAAGAAACATACTATTCAGTGCCGACAGATTCCTCGGATTACTTTCAGAAGGAAAAATTATTACATCAAGTCAATTAGTCATCCAAAGGACAGTATTAGGATAGAGAGCACACAGGCAACGCAATGATTAACGGTTACATTGAACAACCCTGAAGGCAACTTAGACTATCACAAATTGAATCAATAGATTTTTCAACCAACCAAATCTCCAATGAAGAAAGGTTTTGCGAGAAACACTTCAGAGAAACTACTGAAAAGGATATTTCAGGTCGATTTAAGATATCTACCATTCAAACTTTCTCGTTTGCAATTGCTATAGAACAGCCGTCCAACGAATGGACGCAATGGAAAGAAAATTTAGCAAAGACAAACAGTTTATGGCAGAATACGTAAAATTCAAACATATGAAACCATTAAACCATTCCAAAACCGATGAAATTACGAAAGGTTACCATCTAGCTCATCACCGCGTCAACAAAATTTCGAGCACTAAGACCAAATTTAGAGTTATGTTTGATGGTTCCACAAAAACTACTACATCAAAATCGTTGAACAATTTTCTGGCAACTGGACCAACAGTCAATCAACATTGTACGAACTGTTGCTAAGATTCAGGAAATTTAAAGTAGCGGTTACGGCAGATATTGAAAAGATGTTTAGACAAGTTTCAGTTACCAAATATCAGATAATATTATCGAGGCGTTCACCTGACACACCATTTATAACCTATGAGCTGTAGACCGCCACTTATGTGGTACAGCAAGTGGTACTTACCTAGCCACCCGTGCACTCAACGAAGCAACATCGAAGTGCTATAAGGAATTGAGTTTCCTTCTTCACTGCAACGATGCGGAATCAAGTTCTTCAAATTTAGATCTATCAGATGTTAGTAGTTTAATGTATCATTTTTATATTAAGTATTTAACGATATATTTTATTTCCAGATTGGGATAAGCGAATCCGAAGACATTTCCGAAAATGTTCAACGCACTCGTAAGGTAAGTAAAAATATTGGAGTAGTATGAAAAACGAAATTTTAGTGAAATTTACAGCAGTTTTGTTCATGTCACGTACAAAATAATTATTTGTTTCAAATTTAATTTGTTTTAACTTGTAAAATTTAAGCTCTTGATATAATTAATTAATTTTTTTTTATTTATTCGTTTTCAGAAACCTAAAACAACAGCACAAACTAACCAAATAGAAGCAGAATGCCATGGTGCATTACAAATGTCAAGGGAGTACTTTCAAAATCGAGCGGCTATACAACCATTCTCTAGAGAGGAGGAATTCTGCCGATACCTATGCAGCCTCTTAAAAAAAATGAAATCGGAGGATGTTTTTGACAATTTAACGTTCGAAATACTGGGACTTGTCAACAAAAATATAAGAGAAGAGAAACAAAGACAACAATTTTTTACCATACCACATCTAGAGCAAAATACCACTGTATCCTATCATTCACCCTCCCTCACCATACGCACAGATAACCATTCCGTCTATCCTAATCCGTGTCCTACCTCAAAATTTAAAACAATTTATAAAATACCAACTCCAACCAGTGATCTGTCAAATGATTACTTCCCTATGTCAAAATATTCTAAACCATACCGAGATTCGGAAACACCATCCTCTATCCCTCATATACTACCCCACCACAGTTTAATCATTTACCACCCTCATCCTCTTTCATATTATCTGATAAGCACAATCCACAAGACAGTTTCATTTTCCACAACCTTCCTCATCCTCACCCTTTTAAAGATTCCCTCGACACCGCATACAAGAGACAAAAACCAATAATACTACAAAATATTTTGCTAAAGCAGCCGTCAAAACATCCGTCCCTCACATTACAAAAAAAAAAAATTATCAAGGAAACAGAAATACCGCAGCTAACCGATTTATTACAAATAGCCATAGACCACGTATTTCATGAAGACATTATCGAAGACTATGAATTATCCGACGAAGAATACGCTTCAAAATAAAACTTAATAAATAAAAAAAAATTCTTTATATTGTTCTTATATTTATTTAAAATAAACGGTTAGTTGTTGTCTAACTAATTCACCGGATTTCGAATTATGGATATTTAAATGGCCATCTGACTTCTTCCGTTGCTGATCTGCAGAATTACCAAGTTCATAAACATGAGCTTCATCTCTGTACCACCTACTCCTTTCTATTAAGAAGTTATGAAGTACGCAGCAAAATTGAACAATAATCTTCACTTTATCTTGATGAAGATTAATTGGTCTCTGGAAAATTTGGAATCGATTACTCAAAATTCCAAACGCACGTTCAATATTTTGACGAGTCCAGCTTAATCTTCGGTTGAATATTTTTTTCCTTTCATCCGTTGTTGTGAAGGGGTAAGGCCTTATTAAATTTTCTAACAACGGAAAGGCGTTGTCTCCAATAAACATATGCGGCAGTAATCTCGAATCTCCAATGTATTTTTTTGATGGGAAATATCTGTCGGGTTGCTGCAGCACATACATAAAATTGGAGCATTGCAAAACACCCCTATCGCTAATTCTGCCATTGCACCCAACATCAATATAAATAAATTTCGGAGCTATAATCTAGTTCCATGCAATTTTCTCCAGTGGCCAAGAACCTTAGTGCAATGGAGAATTTTTCACTTGCACTGATTACCGGCCTCATATATGTATCTTGTTTCTCAATATCAGACTTAATTGCGGTTAACACATGATTAAAAGAATCCTCATGCATTCGTATAAAATTCTTGTAATCGGCTGAATTCGGTTTCAATTCCTGCATTAGGTGTTGGGTGTTGCCATTTTCGTTTCTGGTTTTCCTATAATCTTTAACCCGGCATCGTCTTTTCATTTTCTGTTCCTCTTCCGCTTTTTTTGCAGCTATTATGCAGCTATTACAGCGCAAAGAAATGCATAAATGCGCATAATGTGGACGTCGAGTGATTTTTTAATATCGTAGAAGCAGGAGGAAAGAATTAAAGTGTGGAGAGGCTGATTGTACTCAATACTAAATACTCCTTCTTTCTCTATGTCACAAATTTTTGTCTCACACACACCTCCTGGAAATTGACTTTTGCTTCTCAGAATGAATGGTGGAAATCTATTGAACCGTACTGTATATAAGAAATTGGTAAACCAAAAATCAATTTCATTTATGCACAACACTAAGACGACAGAAAACATAATTACACTGACATCAGCACAAATTCACGTGTATTTTGCAGAATACGAAAAGGCCACTAGTAAACAGACTAGAGGCAATGGAAATATACAACGAAAAGTACAACCCCGAATTACTGAAAATAAAAGTTGGCAGCAACAAAATTTACGACCTCATTGAAAGTCGGTAAAAAATCTAACACACATGTAAAACTAACACACACATATATACACACGAGATGATCAACATATTCTTATTAGTTTTTATTTTGTAGTTTTCGTTTTTTATATAAAAACGAAGGGCGGTAACCACGCCTTTTTCTCGTGTGTTAAAAAAGGAAAAAATTAAATACCGGGAATTATCAGTGGATATGATTTATTTTTCAATATAATCTGCTTTGGCATTAATGCATTCATCTCATTTTTCTAATAATTTAAACCGTTAGAAAAATGTTTTCGGTTGATTAAATAAATACTCGTTGATAGCATTGGTCATTTCGGAATCACTTAAAAATTTTCGACCTCTTTGAGATTCTTTCAAATTTGGAAATAAGAAATAATCACTAAAAGTTAATCTGGACTCTAGGCTCTAATTCTCCATAACTCAAAAGGCGGTCTTCCAAATAAAAGCCTATTAAAATTACACGGTCGCGTACAACTGATTTAATTAACTGGTCCGATTCAATTGTATCCTTACGTACGTTTACTATACAGAAAAATATTCAGTTTAAAACAAAAATTCCTTCTTAAAGAATTTGAAAAGGAATTTAATAAAAAGTATGGTTATAACACTTTATTTTGGTAGGCAGGAAACAGTGTGTTGGTGTGATGATTCACGTGGACGAATTTTATGTCGATGAAACAATAAACAACTAACGCTTATATGTAGCATTAGCATTTCGGATTGAATTTGATAAAACGGTGTATAAAGTGAAAAGTTAAAAAAAATTATAAAACTCGTTAGAGCGCTTTGGAAACGAAACAAAAGTAAAATAAAACGAATCGCTTCCCAGAAACTATAAGTACGTAGCCATATGTCATCAAATTTAAAACAAATATCTCTCTGTTCAAAAACAACAACTGACACAATTAATCAAACCAAATGGTTTTATTCTGATTATTTGTTTTTCACAAAAATGTTCCATCACTCAACTCAACGCGAGATTTTTTTTTTTTACTGCGTATATGTATATTTCCACATTCATACTCGTATAATTGGAACCAAAAAAATAAAATTCCATTATTAAATAAAATCCAAAAATATTATTTTACGCCATCATAATTTTTATTTTTCTATTGATATTTTTACAATATTTATTTATGGCATTCAACCATTTTGGATTGTGTTTGATTTTTTGTTGATGTTTTATTTTTTGTCAGTGCGCCATAAATAGTTATTTGTGTATCAAGAGCGCAAAGTGCCAGTTTGTCACGCGAGAAAGGAAATTGCTGGCCGACGGGACGGAGGCCAGCAACCTTTCGAGCGTGACAAACAACTTTGCGGACGTGTTTCACACTTTATTTTTCCTACAATCATTTTAAAAAATATAATAAAAAGATAATTTTGTAGTAAAATTTACTATACTGACAATACGATTTTATTTTAGGACCGACATTTTGTTCAATCGAGTAGTCAAAGATTTTTTTTATTTTTCATAAAGAAAAACAAAAATTTGGTTTGATGTTTTATACAAACATTAGTCTTTCTCAAATTTAGCGTGCGGTTTCAAGTTTTGTCACACGTTTCTAAGAGAAACGTGTGACAAAGTAATTTGTTTATTAACTGTCAAAAAAACAGACACTTTGGGCTTTGAAAACAGAGAAAAGAAGCCTGCTTTTCACGGCGATTGTAGGAAAATAATATTATAGTAATTCAATTAAAATATTTACAAGAATATTATAATTATTTATTTAGTTGTTGGTTTTAACCAAAAAGAAAATTTATGAATAAAAAATACAACATTGATGTACAAAGATCTATGTTACATGCTTAATAAGAGTGTGTCTGTCAGAAAAAAAACATCAATCAAAGATGTAAATACGCCTGTGTGTATATTAAATTACATTATTTGTTGGTATTTGGATTATGAATAAATTATAGTTTCAAAGTCAAACCGCACAACATAATCCAACTCAATCATTCCTTTGTTTTTTCATAAGCCTGGTTTTGTTTCCTTGAATTGTTGGTGAAACCTTTAAAATTTACCGTTTTGTTCTTGTGATCGTTCGGGAAATTATTGTGGTAGCTAAATTAAACCTTTATTTTATAGGCAAATCGGTTAAATTTAATTTACCACTCCAAACTAACTCAAAAATAGAAAAACACGTATTGTAATTGAAGCATTGAGTATGCGATGGTATAATGTATCACACATCCAGAAGCAAAGGTTAATAAAATATTTATCGTTTATGCTAAGTTGGAAAATACTGTTAAATCTCTCTGATCACTTTGCTAGGTCTAGTGACTCCGATTGGCAGAGCTGATGTGGATGAGAGATAAAAACAATGTTCTTTCCACACCATACAGTCGGCCCATAGCGACAAAGGAAAACGTAAGGTTTCTATTCCTCAAAATCCTGGGATAGATGCAGGATCAAAATAATAAATATACAGGGAGCCACCTACCACAGTTCCACTTAAGCAATTTACAAGGTAACTAGTCCAAAGATTACTAATATGGGAAGAAAATCAAGCTTGCCGAAGTAGTTCCATTTCCGCGAGGTAAGCAGATCTCAATTAGTCAAGCCAAAATAGTAGAACGGCAGATAACCTAGGGAACCGAGCATATCTCAAAAATCCCCCAAAAAATCTCTCAAAAACTTGACTCCAGTACTAGCCCGGAATGGTTTGCGGAAAACACTCTTTAGAGTTTTACGACTGCTGTAGCGGGAGAAAAACGAGTTCGCGATTATTATAACGAGCTAACAAAGCTCACAATGATTGTGAGGATTCATTGGCGTGCCCCGAAACCAATACATAATGCTCGATGGATGGCAAAACTGCTGTACCGCTATGAAAATTTTTCTCTTTAAGAATAATTAACAAGCATTTAAGCTAACCAAAAGAGAAAAAAAACAAATCGTTCGTTTGTTAGTTTTGGTGCACTCATATATCCTACGATTTGGATCGAAACGCTTTTGACACCAGATGCACAGATTTATGAATTGCAACTTTGGAAGAGATGAAAATCATACTGCTGTGCAGCAGCAAGGGGTATCTTGGAGTGTTGCCTTGTTTTTTGACAAGCTGTCTTATTTCGAGAAATTGGTCATTGTTCAAAGAATGTATGTTGACGGCAGTTACCGTTTAGTAAGAAATGACTCTGCTAAACTTTCCATGAAAACCACATTAGAAGCCTTTGCACCGCAAAGAACACGGAAAACGCTCTCAGTCTAAGTGATAACGAACTTTGTTTTAGGTTGAGAAAAAAGGACTGTAATTAATTTTATTTTAAATATAGCTTTGTTTATTGTATAACATTTTGTCTGTGTTTAAATACTATTTTTAAATAAAAAATTTAATTTTGGCACATAGTTTACGTTTTTAACTTAATATCCTGACTAGTTCTTTTTAAGGATTTTCTCATAAAATTCAGATATTTCAAAGTCGATGAGCACCTCCTTATATATTGCATAAGATAGGACGCTGGGCTAGCATTGGTTTTAGCTGTCTCAGTCAAAGTGGCGCCATTTATTTCTTGGTGTGGAAATATTAATAACTAAAAATCGCTGTTTATTTAATTAAAAAAACATTAAATCTTCCTTTTCCAAAATTTGCAAACATAATACACAATTGAATAAACATTAGTAAATTCCTATTTTAATTTAAAAACAAATTAAATCTACCTTTTCCAAAATTTTCCATCGTCGCCTGTCAAGTGAGACAGCTAAAACCAATCCGTGCCGGACGCTGAAATTTTGAACATATAATAGGAATGGTATGTGTAAAAGAACAGGGAATGGCGCGATTTCTACTTGAAATTTTTTTTCGTCATATAAGCGTATAATGAACCACCCTAATATATCAAAAAATCCCACGTTACTATTCCTGAATTTTTTTTAACGACTTAAAAAATTATACCGCAGTTAGGATTTAAATATCCAAAAGAGTATTTCATGGGATGTTGTGAGGAGAAAACAAAGAATTTTCTCCCAAAAGTTGGTGCCGTTCGGAGTAAGGCGACAAAAGTTACAGAGGTGTGAGTATGTAGTTTTCTGAAAAAATTGTGTGTATTCAAACGCAGGTAACCTTACAAGTTTTTGACTAAATTAAATGTCGCTTAAAAAATGATTACACTTTTTAAATTCGCATTTGTCCAATATTAAATACTAAGCTCTGAAACTGAATTTAAATAAAAGTTCAATAAAATACGAAGAGCATGAGGCCTATAGTATTAAAAACTGAGGAATCTGTAGCGACTCACTCATATTTCATACACATTTAATTACAGAAATACTGATATTCGTTCTTCGCCAAATATACCGATCACGTATATTGGCGTACGTACCACTTACCAACTAACCTGAAGGAATTACATTCCTCATTATTTATTTAGTGTTCTTTTGGGGCTAGTGGAACCCATAATGTGTGCGTATGCACTATTCATCAAAATTGAAAGCTTATGTTAGATGCAATAAATATGAACAAGCCAAGTGCAATAAGTCCAAAGTGTCACCTTGATGAATGCGTTGACTGTCCCGGCTTTAACGGCTCGGTTCTGTATATGTTGGTAGATTCACTGAAAATAGAAAATTACTCTCAAGTAGAGTACAGCTCTTGGATGGCAACTGACAGATGTAAATTAGAAACCTTAAAATAGATAATTAGCAGAAGTTATAGTCATGCTTGATTTTTCAGAGAACTACGCGTTCACAGCCCAAGACGCAGCTCAAGCATTCCATTTTAATAATGATCAATGCACCGTATTTACTGTCATTTATTATTACAAGACCAATTCTGGCTTAATGCATTATAGTTGCTTATTTTTATCAAACAGCTTACATCATGGTACTGTTGCGGTTTATACCATTCAAAACCTGATTATTCCAGAGATTCTAAAAAATGTTGGCGAATAAAAACAAATTATTTATGTGACCGATGGTGCAAAACAACATACTAAAAACCGGTATCAAATAGCTAACCTCATGCAGCATAAAGAAGATTTTGGTGTAGAAGCAGAGTGGCACTTGTGTGCTTCTGGTCATGAAAAAAGTTGTTACGATGGAGCAGTTTTCAAGTAAAACCAAAAGATAATGCTCTTTTCAAGTGGGCACAAAAACATTTCAAGTTATAAAAATGTTTTTATTTTAGTAAAACAGAGCACGACAAGATGAAAAGGAAACTCAATAAAAGGTTTGAGTCAGCGAAACCTGTACCAGAAATTTAGAAGAACCACTGTTTTCAAGTTACGAAAGAAAAAGAACTGTTGATTAAAAGATACTCAAATGATGCTGATGGCTTTTAAAATTAATATTTAAGAAGTGAGAGGCTCGGGAACTCACTTAAATGAAGCACTCCGAAAAGTGAGATTCAAGGGGACTCACATAAATCAAGCACCCCGAAAAGTGAGAGGCAAGGGGATTCACATAAATTGAGCACCCCGAAAAGTGAGAGGCAAGGGGACTCACTTAATTCAAGCACCCCGAATAGTGAGAATAATGGGGACTCAAATAAATCAAACAACCCGAAAAGTGAGAGGCTACAAGACTCACATAAATCTAGCACTCTGAAAAGTGAGAGGCAAGAGTGACTCACTTAAATCAAGCACCCCGAAAAGTGAGAGGCAAGGAGTCTGTAACCAAGCATGAAGAGATACATTAAGATAATATTGATATTAATTAATTTGGATTATCTTACTCTACGTAAACGTTAATTGGAGTTTAGCGATGAAAAAAACGTGCGAATAATCTCATTTCAGACTTTGGCGAAAGCCTTCAATTATCGCAAACTACGTAAAACTTCATTTTTGAGAAGTTTTGGGATTGGAAATAAGGTGCGGAGCTTTTAGCCAAAGGTGAGGTTATAATCCTGTTCAGCAATAAAAAATACATCGAAATAGGCTCATTGCAAACTTTTGCGATACTCTGAGTGCTTTTAAACTAAATAAAACTGCTAGCTCATGGTGATGTACACTACCTGAAACCGCCATATGGATCAGCCATTTTGAGTTTTTGTAAAAGGCTCGACGATAATAAAAAGAACGTTTCTTAAGCTTCATTTTGGTTTTTTTAAACTTTCCTACGACCAATACAATTTTTGGGCGGAGAGCGGTGACCAGTTCATAGAGAATGACCCTTATATATGTATATACATATATATATATATATATATATATATATATATATATATATATATACAGTAGAATCCCGATGTAACGTACGGTCAAAGGACGGAATCTTTCGTACGTTATATCCAATGGTACGTTATAACAAAAAAAAAAAAAAAATGTACGTATGTATGTTTATTTCAAACTATGTATATATTTATTTAATAAATGTTGATACCTATCAATTCAGAAAAAATATGTACACACGGTCACATACAAAACAATTAATAAATTCAAGAAGAAAATTACATACATATTTTCTTATTATCAAAAATTAAATACTTAATTCAAACGTAATTTTAAACCTATTGTCTTATAAAACCAATATGTTTAAGTTTTGTAAAAATCGGTTATTTTTGGCTGTTTCATCTTATTTAAATTTAAAATATTTATATTTTTCTCAAGTGAAAATAACTTCTGCAACTCTTCTTCAGAATTGTTTTGACACATTATGAATTTCTTACAAATTGTTAAAGCCTTTTCAAATTCTTGAAAAGTTGGCGAGGGTTCGGCTTTTCCATCACTTTCATCCGAAAATTCATGTTCGACGTTTCCGTTTCCATTGTTATTAACCGAATCCACAATATCGGCATCGCTGATCTGTGCTGCAACCGGCAAATTATTGTCTATATCAACATAATCATTGAACGGCGTGCCGAAGGAAATGGATGAATTACTCCATTCTAAAGTGATATCGTCAACGATATCAATAATATCATCATCGGTATTAATAACTAGCCTTAGGTTCCAAGATTTTCGAAAACAGTTTGCAATTGTGTTAACTGTAACTAAATCCCACGCCTTCTTTGTAAAATTTACTGCATCGAGTAGTGTGATTTTATTTTCGTCATGATTTTCCATATTTTGAATCATTTTTCTTACCAGAAGTGTACGATACCATACTTTAAAATTCCGGATAATCCCTTGGTCCATTGGCTGACCAATTGAAGTAACATTAGCAGGTAAATATTCAATAGTTACCGATTTTAAGCCGGGCAACAGAATATGTGCAGGGCAATTGTCAATGACAAGCAAAATTTTTCGATTTTGGTACGTAAATTTTTGGTCGAGTTTTCTAATATAATCTTCCCATTCTGCACCATTCATCCAGGCATGTTTATTTGCTTTATACAATACAGGCAAGGTTCTAATATTTTTAAAACAACGGGGCTTAGAACTCTTCCCAATAACCAATACTGGTAACTTTTCAGTTCCATTTAGGTTTGCTCCTAAGAGGACTGTGATGCGTTCTTTACTCAGTTTTCCACCCGCACAATCATCGTTTTTTAGGCACATTGTTCGATTTGGCATTAGCTTAAAAAACAAACCTGTTTCGTCACAGTTAAAGATGTCCTCATCTTTGAATTTACTTCGGAATCCAGGAAGTTTGTCTTCAATCCAGTTTGAAAGCTTGCTAACGTCGGCCGATGATTTTTCACCTACCACCATTTTAAAAGAAACAGATTGCCTTTGTTTAAAGCGATCAAACCACCCATCGCTCACCTTAAAGTCGCGAATTTTCATTTTTTCTGCAAACTGCTTAGCCTTCCTTTTCTTTAAGCAAAGACCCGCTAATATTTATGTTATTCTGTCTGTGAACAGATAGCCATTTGATGAGAACTTTTTCGAGGTCTTCGTATTTTCCTTTCCGCATTTTCATTCGCGATCTTACAAAAGACGAATTTTCGATGGAGTTACGATTTTTAACGATATCGCCTACTGATCCTTTACTGCATCCAAACATTTGAGCAACATCACTGTAACTTTTTTTGTTGTCGTCGATTTCCCGTAGAATTTTTAATTTCGTTTCAATAGAAATCGCATTTCTTTTCGATTTATTTACCACGTTTGGCATTTCGCTGAAATTATTGAAATTAGTCAAATAATTTAACTTAATGCTAATTTGTTACTGTGTGAAAAACAACTTTACCAATTTTAATTATGTATAGTTTAACTTTATTTTTAATCGACAACTATTTTATGGTACCTTATTTTTCAGTAGACACGCACTAACTGAATAATTTATTGACCTTACTAATGAAAGTCCCGTAAGTTTTTGAAAAAATTATCTATCCGTAGTCGGAACAAAAGTTTTCAATCGCATCCAAATAAAGTAATGTGCGTTTATAGCATAACTTCTGTTTCTTCTTGAATATATTTTCGAACATCGTACGTTATTTCCAGAGAATATTACTAGGTAAATCATTTTAGGGAGAAATATATTCGTACGTTATATCCTTATAACGACGATCTTTATATCGAGAGAGAATTTAATGAAAATTTGTCTGTAACTGCATGATTTTGTGGATTCGTACGTTATAAAGTAGGCGTCCGTTATATCGCGTGTACGTTATAACGCGTTTCTACTGTATATATATATATATATATATATAAATATATATATATATATATATATATATATATATATATATATATATATATATATATATATATATATATATATATATATATATATATATATATATATATATATATATATATATATATATATAATATATATATTTTTTTGTAGGATTTTATTTGAAACGACTTGGAAATTAAATAAAACAGTAGATTACGATATTTTTCTTGGATTATTTATTTTAAAATAAACTGACATTTCTGAGTTAAGTTGGATTAAGAAACTTAACGAAGATCCTAAACTCGACATGTTTTCATGATGAGATAATCCACGATAATCCCGGTTAACTCCATCATAGAAACGTAGTAAATGTCTCCTTGGTAGTAACAGTCTTCGTTGGATAAAGCCAAACAAATTTAGAAAATCCGTCGATTATGCACAGGATGTATTTGTATGACTTTCTAGTAGCTGTTAGGCTGCCCAAATGATCGATGTCATATTTACTAGTGGTGTGTCAACTTTTGGTAGTGGATTCAGCAACCCGTCCCTCTTTCCAGCTTTCCTCTCGGCCAGAATACAATGTATACAGTTCCTTATTGCCTTCTCGACTTATGATTTTAGTTTCGGGATAAAGTATTCATGCCCTATGAGTTCTGTAGTTTTTCTTACTGCAAAATAACCCTGATTATGGTAAGCTGAGATCACTACTCGTTCCATTGCTCTTGGAACCACCACAGAGAGGCTACCTTTGACCATCTTAAAAAGAAGACCACCATTAATAGAGTAATCATCGAACTCACCTGATTTTAACAGCTCGAATATCGGTTGAGTGCATCGTCTTCACGCTGTGCAGCTCTGACTCTTGTAGCAAGGTTGCATTGAAGAGTCAGTAACACAGAATTTCGACTTAAAGCGTCGACATGCCGCATTCGATTTCCAGGACGATGTTCCAATTTATAACTGAACTCTTGCAATTGAAGAGCCCATCCGGCAATCCTGGAAGTCAGCTCCCGTTTCTCCATAGTTGCTTTAAATGCTGCACAATCGGCCGCGATAATAAATTGCAAGCCCAAAAGATAAACACGAAATTTTTTCAGCGCCGTAATAATTGCCAGAACTTCTAGTTCATAACTACTATAGTTCTCCTCCGCCTTAGTCGTTTTCTTGCTATAATAGGAGACTGGATAGAATCCTTTGTCTTCGTCTGACTTCTGGAGCATAATTCCTCCGATACCCATCTTGCAAGCATCCGTGTGTAGCTCAGTTTCAGCCGCTATTGAGTAAATTCGTAATACAGGTTCTTCAAGTAACTTCTCTTTCAATTTTGCAAATCCCTGTTCTTCTTTGTCCCTAAAAACAAAATTAATTCTTTTCCGTAGCATATCTGTTAGTGGTTTTGCAATAATGGCATAACCCTCCACGAATTTCCGGAAATAGCTTGTTAAACCTAAAAAACTCTGCAAACTTTTCACATTAGCCGGCCTCGGAAATTTACTAATCGCCTTTTTTCTTGTTGATGGTTTAATAATGCCATTTTCCACCTCGTATCCCAAATATTCGACAGTTTTGCAAAGAAATTGACATTTACTTAATTTAATTTGAAGCCCGTTATCTTCACACACCTTAAGAACTATCGCGAGCCTTTTATCGGCTTCCTCTAAGCTGCTCGCATGCACCACTAAATCATCCATGTAGATGCAAACTATCTTCTTTGAACTAAGCGGGGCGAAAACATTGTTGATATACCGCTGGAATGTGGCTGGAGAATTACATAACCCGAATGGAACCCTCAGGAACTCAAACAATCCAACAGGAGTGATGAATGCAGTATACTTAATGCTTTCTGGAGCTATGGGTACGTAGAAAAATCCGTTCCGCAGATCCAGTATCGATCTTTAATCACTATTTTATTAAGACGCCTGTAATCAACACACAATCTTTTCGTACCATCCCTCTTGTTCGATAATACGATCGGACTAGCGAAACTTGAATTTACTTGGACGTATGATGTCGTCTCGGACCCATTTGCGCCACCGGTGTTTCGACGGTACGTACAATTCTCATCATCATGTCATCGGTTGGTTGAATACTTCTCGGATTGTAATCCGCCACCATTTGCTTAATCGCCTTTACATATTTGTAATTATCGCCACCGTGCACGCCAATGTTTAGTGTCAAATCTCCTCGTTCAATTATCATCGAATAGTTATCCGGAACAAATTTTTTATCATAATGTTGTTTGGTGTTAAAATTGTTATCGTTTGATTAATTAACTCCTTTCCCAGTATGATTATCTACCGGCAATACATCATCGCACAAAATGTGAAACGTTGTACTGTAAACTTCGCCATCAATCATTACATCTGAATAAAAACGTCCCAAAGTTTTTAAGTTATTAGAACCCGCACCTCTAAATGTTGTAATTAGGCTTTCAAAACCAGGAGCTCCAATTGAAGAATATTTTCTTAGTGTCATAAAATTCAAATCAGAACCATTGTCTACCATTGCGTACAATTTCTGATTTCCAACAGTAATTTCCTTCAGATCGTTTGAAACCAAGGTTAATTGCCCTTCACTAATTGTTGCGCATATGCTTGGTTTCTTTTCGACTTCCACCACATTTGTACAATTCGGCGAAATGTGGCCAAAATCACCACACTTGTAACATTTTGGTCCTTTTGATTTATTTTTGCAATGTTTGCTACGATGACCAATACCGCCACAATTAAAGCATTTGACAGCTACAGTTCGACGTTCGCTTGAATTTATATTCGGAAAATCTATTTTTTGTTTAGATGTACCCACGTGTTGTTCCCGTTCCTTCATCTCAGCATACAAGTCCAACTTTGATTTAAAGTTAAACTCAGTTATATCTTTAGCACCAAGTAAAATACTTTTATTCGCCATAACATCGTTAATCCCCCGTTATGCAATAATCAATTGTAGAAGCATCATCGATGTTTGCAACAAGTGTAATCTCTTGTAAGGTTAACAAATAACTTCGAAATGTCTCGTTGGTTAATTTTTTCCGCTTACTCATCTTCATATGCACCTTTGAACATATAGTATCCTTTTAAAACTCCTTTAATAAAAATTGAGATAATTTCTCCCATATACCAACATCTTTAATTGTTCGTAAACTTTGTTTCGCCATACCACATAACAACTTTTTTCCGTAAACAACTTTCTGTGCCTCGTTCCACCCTGCGCCAACTGCGGCTTCGTTTACATCAGCAATCCATTTGTCAATTGCATAGTCATCGTCTCCATTAAATGAATTGAGAGAATCTTCAATATCTCGAAAAGGAAATAATGATCCACTCGAAGTCATATCCTTCAATTCAGCTTCTTTTTTCATCAACTCGTCTTTTTGTTGCTCATAATCTTTATGTTTACCCACATCGTAAACATTCTGTCTTGTTGACTGTTGTTTACCGCTTTGCAAAAATTCACTATCCAAATGTTCTCGAAATCTTTCAAACATTTTTCGAGAAAAATCAATTTCTGAACGACTGTTATCCACATTTTGTTTACCTTGAGTACCATTTACTTTATCTTTCTTTTTATTCCGACCCATTTTTAAATCACGTGTAAGGCACTTTACTTTTCACTCAGAATTATATGTTATGATTTTACCGGAAAATTACGGTAACGGAATACTTCGCACAAGGTAACTTACAAAAAAAAATGTGCTTTCAAAAATAAATGTGTCCACTATACAATATCGTATCTCGTTTGTCGGTATTAGTCACAAACCGTATAATTGACTTATATCGAAACTGATCGATTAACACACTGCAATGACGCCAACCTTAACTCGATTTTTATATTTTCAAAAAGTTTCTTAATTTAATTTAAGATCACTTGCATACGCCACACAAGTTCATCAAAATGTTCGACAGAAAAAAAAAATTAGTATTTTCTTTCGCCACGCTTTCGTGACACCAAAACAAACAAAATCGCGTTTAAATTTGTGGTAACCTTTGTTAACACGACATTAGCTTTTCGCACACCTTACGAATAGCAAATACTCCCGCCTTAAAAAATTTGTAGAAAACACCTTTCACAAAACTTTGGAGCAGATCCCGGTTGAGCCCCCAATTGTAGGATTTTATTTGACACGACTTGGAAATTAAATAAAACAGTAGATTACGATATTTTTCATTGATTATTTATTTTAAAATAAACTGACATTTCTAGGGTAACAACTCATCGACGACTATATTTATAATTTTTTGATATGCCGTTTTTATACATTTAGATACCAATACTAATTCATCAAAATTTAAGGTACGTATTGACGATTGGAGCATCACAGATTCCACCTAGTGGAAAATTTTTAAACTGAGGTAGCTGCTAATTTGACGTTCGAAATTGTTGTAAACAATTCCAATTTTGAACTTTAAACACAATTTTTACCTACCAGATTGATAATAATTGTAAATAATTCCAATTTTGGATTATAAGAACCATTTTTAATTGCCGGATTGCAAAAATTTCTTTCGTCGCATTTATGAGAAATGCCATTTTGGCTGTTGCTTCATTTTAACTTTTTTCCTCGAGAGGCGCTTTCTCTACTTTTACAATCGTCACTACTTGAAATATAGATTACGGAGACATCTGGAAGATTTATTGGTAAGTATATTTACAGGGTGATCCCACATATATATATATATATATATATATATATATATATATATATATATATATATATATATATATATATATATATATATATATATATATATATATATATATATATATATATATATATATATATATATATATATATATATATATATATATATATATATATATATATATATATATATATATATATATATATATATGTATATAAATATTTAGTTATGTTGTTTATGTATATCCCACATATATATTTATATATATATATATATATATATATATATATATATATATATATATATATATATATATATATATATATATATATATATATATATATATATAAATATTTAGTTATGTAGATATGGCCTTAACATTACCTAATCTAAATATTACTCAACAAGCTACCTAAGTTTGTTTAATAAACAGTCTATAAATATAAAACATTGCTTATCGATCTCAATTAGGATGTGCTGTTATTAGTCTCCTGTGCTGTACACATTTTATTTGATAATCATAAAACCATAACTATTGTAGTGTCATATATAAAATAAAGTGAATGACGTCAACCATAACTTAAATTACCAAAAATTGAGACAGTAAATTTTTCTTTGTCACCAGAATAAGTATGGAGGTATGTACATTTACAAACACACACACATACTTTATATCAGAACAATATTGAACACGACCCCAGACATCATTAATCATTCGGTTTTAACATCGTATATAGTATGTGAGTGTTGTTGTAAATAAATATCTTACATCTACGATAATTTCAAACTTTTTCCAAAAAGGAATTATTCAAAAGTTACAAAAAAAATTTTTTTTTTGACACCACGAACGGTAATTTTATTTGATTATAAACAATCGACTTTAATACTAATCGACTCTATTGTTGTTCGCACAAGAAAATTATAACCAAAGAAAAAATGTTTATCTGTTTTGATCTTCATTATTATACAGAAAATCCTTCTTAAACTTTTTTTTTTTTTTTACTTTTCCAGATTTCATTCCACAACGCATTGAGCTATAATTTAATAATGGATTTACCTAATACAGTACACAACCACAATAATATAAAATATTAACGTTCGTTGTTCTATTGTGTCTTGTTACGTTTTGTGTATTATTGTGAAAAGTGGGATTTAATGTTTTCCTTTTTTTTACAATTTCGTGTTCACAACATTCAACTCAGACTGTGCCAGTCAGAGATCATTGTTCAAAATTTTTCTTACATAAAACAGAATTAAGAAATTTTCGTTTATGATGTTGGCCGATTTAATCTTTTGTTAAAATTTATATACATACTTTACAACACAATATCCGCAGCATACAAAAATTAATGGATATTTTATGTTGTCTAATAATGTTTTTATGTCCAATGCATGTCTTATATATTATATCTACTCATTTTACTGTACAAACATTACCATAAAAACAATGAGTGCTTCAAATATAATGTAATGTCACTTTTTTAATTTGTTTTGGTAAGTTGTCATTTGTGATATATTATAATGGTTTGAGACGTCGATTCGAGATCTAGTTATAATTAAGACTATCGCGTTAGAATTGTCGTTTGAATGTTTTTAATTCATTGAAATCGTATAACGACTAATATTTGTCATTTAACCAGTTAAATGTTGTTTCGCACTTCTTATACTCGATGAATCGTTTAAAGTTGTTCAGACTTGTCGGTTTGCCGGCATACAAATGAATTCTTTTATTACATGTTAATTTGAATATGCCACTTTTTTGTTTTTGCGTTGGCTTTCCCCTGCATTCTGTATTTAGATTTGCATTTTATGTCGTAACTTTTTAAGATTATTTTCAATTTTATTGAATGGATTTTATTACACTCCAAGTTTCCCATACCTTATTATGTTTATCTCATATAAGCCTCACCCATAGCGTGCGGTGTTTTATATGGTTTTTCTATGATATTTCTGATTTAATGCTGTGTGGCTGGTACCAATATTTTTAGTTAAATTGTTGATTTTTCAGGGCCACATTCTGCTATTCATTCATTTTTAGTTTTCAACATTTAGACTGCTAAGGTGGCGGTTAAAATGTTTCGTACGATTTCGAAAGAATCCGCAAGAAATTGTAGCGGCTCAATCATGCGTGATCCGCCACAAAGTATCACTCACATACATTGGCGTCTGAGTTAACCCAACCAATAATGCAACGTCTTCTCGCCGCTCAGCGTTGGCATTACCATTTGGGAACACACGCATTTAACCAATGAACTACTGTCTCTTCCACATAAAGAGACAACAAAACAAAATAAAATTAAATATTTCTTTTCACTTTTCACTTTAGTCTGCTCTCGATCTTCAATGCGGTGACATGCCGCCCACATCGCGCGGGGATATAAAAAAATTAAAATGGTGAAGAATAATGAAATGAATAAAATAAAAAATGTTAATTAAATAAAATTTAAAATAAAAATAATTAAGTAAATAAAAATAAATTTAATAAAAATAAAATAAAATATTTTTTATTAAATAAAATATGTATACGCGAAAAAATCAAGAAGTAAACAAATAAATGCAAGTTTATAAGCTTGCGGCCACATAAATTTTTACGGTATTTATAATACAAAACGGAAGAAAGGCAAGCAGGGATTAAAACTAAAAATTATGGAGGGAAATTTTTCTTGTTGAAGTTTGAATCAAATGTACATTGTGCCATTCTAGTTGTTTGGTAGAACATTTTAACATAGTCCCTTATTTTTTGAAATGATCTTCCAAACTTTCCATTTATAGATAGTCATCTATGCCCATAGCCTCTGATATTTTCCAGTAAAATAATTTTTCACTCTGCCTTATATACTTGTACGAACAGTTTTATTTGCACCAATACATAGAAAGGTCTTCGTAAATTTGTCTCAATTCTCTCATGATAAATGTTTTATTTACGAGACATACGTCACGTAAACTGTGTACTTTGTTAGCGTGGCGTTTACGAAGAATTAAGTACTGAAAAATCCTCGTAAACCGTACGTAAACGTTACGCCACATCTGAAGGAGACAAACGATAAAACATTTTACAAAATTGCATGCAATTTGAATTACTTAGGATCCTACGGAAGACTATATTCTATACAAACTAATACAAAGCTTGCATTAAAAGTGATTTTAGTACAACTTGTAAAACAGTTACATACATTACATACATTAAACTTTAGTGCAGTATTCCATTAGAATATAAAGCAAACAGTAAAAACCCGTCAAACAACGACAAGTGATATCGCCTTTATAATTTCACATATAAATTTTAGTCCGCTTGTTTTAGCGAGCTTTTTCGACGCCAAAAGTTTTAAAATACAATACTAAATCGGGACTTTGTTAATTGTAAATTTTTGAAAAAGTTAATAACTCCTGCTTTAGATACTTAAAAAGGAAAAGTTGGTTTAAATTCTTTAATATTGAAGAGCATGTTTTAAAATGTTTAGTAGATACATTTAGTTTTAAATGAAGTAAAAAATCAGTTTCTTTCTTTATTAGAAAACAAATTATGTATTGGTAAAGTTATACAATTTTAAAATATCCACTACAAAAAACATTTGATTGCCGACATTTAGTTCAAATTGCAAGGTTGCGTAAATGGGAAGATACGCAAATTAAATAAAATTTAATTTTTGTACCACAACTATTTTGCAAACCACTAACGTGTTTTAGTGAAATTGAAATATGTTTTGTATTATAGTTGTTTACTAAATACATTATGGAGTTAATTCAGTCGAACCATTTAATGTTTTGCAAATTAAATACGCGACACAAAATGAAACGTATGACCCCAAGAGAAAATATTTCGCGGTCTTACCAATGCTTATTATGCTTAGTTATATACACGATGACCTTGGAATTAAACCCGTTAAAGAAATAATGAAAGAATTAAGTTCGAAGTATTACTTAAAATCAGAAATACACCATAAGAATTGGCCAGAGAGAACAGCAGATTCACGCGGCCTAATCAACCTGAAAATGTATTAAATAAGTAGGTTATACGAACATAAATTATTTAAAAAATAAAAAAAAGAAGTGGATTAAAAATGTTGTGCTTAGGATTTTTGTATCCTTAATTGCCTGCACAACCGCAGGCAGGAGGGAAGAAGGGAAGGAAATTTATGAGAAATTTAATCGTGACATTTGGATACCGGGAATCTTTATCATCCTCGGATGAAAAAGCAAACGTTCTTCTCACTCTACCATTGAGAGCGACCAACCAAAGATTATTCTAATTTCTAGTATTAATAAGTATTAACATTGGTTAAAGCTTAAAAATGTAGTAACTTTAGATTACAATTTGAATACATCTTGTCAGTTGCTTCTGAAGAAAGATTCAATAATACAAATTTTGACAGCTTTTAACAAAAAACTTCAAACCACCGCTAAACATCTCAGGTATCCGTACCATGCAACATCTCAGGTATCCATGAATCGTTTGTAACCGAAAATAATGTGTAGTTTAAAGATTTGCTTTCTATTGAAACGTGATTTTTATTAGTTTTGTGCTTCTGTTCTTTTCTTGAAAATTTTAAATAATATTATCAAAACAATTTGAAAAGAGTAATAAAATAGAATTAAATGTTTTAGCATTTCTTTCATTTCCGAAGGTATAGATCGAATAGAAAAAGACTGGAATAAAAGTTGTTGAATAGGGTTTTCCAAACCCTACGATAGTTTTAATATACAGTGCTGGGGAAAAAAAAGTTGGGCAAACATATTTTATTACAAATTGGAGTATTTTTTTGCTAAAATTACAAAACTTTTGAAAGCAATTGGCTTATTGTTTCATTTTAAATACATGTATGACCTAATTAAAAAAAAAAAACGTACCTGCAATTGAAGAGGGAAACCCAAAAAATGCCAAAATATTCAAAATACATTGATTGGAGTTAAAGCAATGGAATAAATTAAACACTTATTGTTTAATTTTTTCTTTGTTTTTTACTGATTTATAGAAATTCTATCGTTAATATTAATATTTTGTTGAACCGCCATTTGCTTTTATTACAGCGATACACTCCTGATACACTGAATTTGATAAATTTTTCAAAGTCGTAGAAGGTATGGATTCACAAATCGTCATCAACAAACTTTTTAAAGCTTGAATTGATTCTGGGCGCTTTCTTGCTACTTCTAGCTTCATTATAGACCAAATATTTTCTATGGGATTTAAGTCTGGACTGTACGGAGGCCAGCTCAACACATCGATATTTTTTCTGCGAAGTACTTTTTTACCTTTAAATGAAGAGATAAGAAAAAAAAACAAATTTTTAATAAATTATTTATGTTTATCTGAAGCCAATTTTTCTATCTACAATTCAAAATTAATAACTCACAACTTTGGCGGTATGGCACGGAGCGTTGTTAAAAAAAGCTTTAACAGAGAAGGCTCAAATTCGTTATGTAGGACCTGCAGATAAACAGCTGCTGTAATTTTGGAACTAAGGAAGCACAATCGACCGGTTTCATTTCCAGAAAAGCATCCCCAGACCATAACTCCTTCATTTTTCGGCGGAAGTCTTTAAAGACATTCGTTGCTAAGCCTCTCGCGAGGTTCTCTCCTTACGAGAATTTTTCCATCTCCAACATGGAGCTTTTGGACTGGTTTAAGTGCTCTCAAACCAGTTTTAACAAGTTTTTTTCTCACTAAGCTGGCTGAAATTTGTTTTTCCGTTGCTCGCTCAAGAATACCCTCTTATGTCCGATGAAGTTTTAAAACGGTTCCGACGACATTGTAATATTAAAAAATGATCTTTCATTGGCGTTGTCTTTCTGCGGCTTCCAGAGCCTTTCTTTCTTTATGTACTGCCTATCTCTCGCATTTTTGTAGAATTCCACGAAACAGTACTTTTAGGAATGTTTAATCTTTCTGCTATTTCACGCGTGGTTAAATTTTCTCGCGCCAAAATCAACATATTGCTTTTACACTGATCACTAACTTTTCCCATTTTTTTATCTAAAATTGCACTCTATTCTTTATTTGACTAGGATCACCTACAGAATAACTTAATCGTACAAAATATGCACTATTTATACTCAATAAAATACTTGCAGGCAATAAAAAATCTGCACCCTAATTACGGCCAAGAACGGTAGGCGTCTAATTGCTTGACCAAATTTTTTACACAGCAGTTGCGGAGTTGTACCGCCGTAATAGCGGCAAAAGGCGGTTCAACAAAATATTAATATTGAAGATAGAATTTCCACAAATCAATAAAATACAAAAAAAAAACAAGTGTTTTTTTTATTCCATTACTTCCACGCCCTAAAATGCCAAATGAAATACTTTGAATATTTTAGCAATTTATCGATTTTGCCTCCTGAATTGTATGTATTTTTTATTTTTATTTTTTTTAAATGAGTCATAAATGTATTTAAAATAAAACATCAAGTTAATTGCTTTCAAAAGTTTTGTAATTTTAGCAAAAAAGAGACTCCAATTTGTAATAAAATATGTTTGCCCAATTTTTTTTTCCCAGCACTGTATATAGTAATATTAATATTCATCTATAATCGTCTAAACAAACGTCCGCTTTATGTCTGCTTTTTTTCTTTCACGGTACCTTCACCGACGCTAAAAATATTGTAGAAATTCCACTGCATTTGTCTTTTATTCGATTTTGAAATTTCGACCTGGAAAACGAAAAACTGACTTCTGACGGTTATCGTTTTTCGTCATTTACCACGCTGTTATTTTTTGAGCAAATTTTTAGCAAATATGACTTTCTTAGTCGGCGTTAAACGGCAAAGCACTGTACGAGATTTCGAGTCGAATGAATAATTATTATGCATTGGCTTGTTGGAAACTACATTTTTTTTTTTTTTTTTTGGGAATTGTTTTTGACCAATATATGAAAAATTAAAAAAATGTCAAAAAAAAAAATGCGAAATGTTCAATGTCGTAATAAAAGAGGCAAGAAAATGCCAAATAAAATACGTTTTTACGTCTTGAAAGATTTATTAGCCGTAATAATTATTTTATAAATTGCAGTGCATCAGTCTCTTTAATAAGTCTCATTCGGATTTCATAAATTTAAAGCATGTCTTCAATTGTTGTCTTCAAGATTTTTTTCGGTATTGCTACAGGCTACAACAATCTAGAGTCGACAAAAGACTCGTATTTTACTAAAATATGGCTAAGAATTAGTAGCGCTTATCATTTTACTACAGCGCCAATTTTTACAAAGGTATAAATATTTATTAAAGTGCTAATTTTTAAAACTAAAATATAGTATGTAATAATTTACAATGTAGCAGGAACAAGAACTAGATAAAAATGCCAGTTTCCCAAAAAAAAGTTTTTTTTTTTTTTTTTTTTGTAAACTGCAGGTAATGCATTACTTTTATAAGTATGTAATGCATTATTTTTCGTATATTATGGAAATCGAAAATATTCTCATTATCTAAACCGATTTTGGATAAATTTTTGGAATATGGCCTGTAACTTGGCTATTTCTTAACTGATTATGATGAAATTTGAGATGTACGATCGAATTGAGATTCTTTTCGACTCGATTTTGATTCAAATTTAAGTTAATTTTTCTTTCTTTTAAATTAAAATTTAAACTGTTAAATATAAGTCACTTCTCAATTCTAAATTGTAAGTTGATGTCGAATTTATTACTTTCGAAGTTAATGTAATTCATTCGTTGGTGCTTAGAAGCTAAAATTGTAGTGGTATTTTTAAAATTATGAGTAAGATTTCGCCTTTTTCAATTAAATCTTGAATCAACATGGGATCTATCTGTTTTAAATTTTTAGTTTTACTCTCTAAATTTATTAGCGAGGGTATATTTGAACGGTTAAGGTATCCAAAGTTAGTATTTTTATTACTTTTATTAAAATTATCTACGAGAATTAGTTTTCTTTCTTTTGTCAAATACAAAAGAAACCATTTAAGTTCATACTGTCCGATGCCTTCCAACACATCGTGCATTATGAAAAAGTAAAGATTTTAATCGTTTCTAATTCGCAATAACTCTGGTTTAAAACTTAATAATTTTTTTAAATCTTTTGAATGGGACCTACAGAAGCGACAAAAATAATTTGTGTTAAACGATTCATACAACCCATATGAAATGTTAGCCTGAAAGGTTATCGTGGCTTAAAGAGATGATTGAGCGGTTTATGTTGGTTAAAGCCCCGCTATTTTGGGTGGTAATTCCTTGTGCTTCAAGTGTTTTAATATCAATTATAATTGGTTTTATAATGAGATCGTAACCGTATTGTTTAGCGTCAACAATATGACACAGAGCAACTAAATGAATATTTTTTTAAAAACAATTGTGTTGATATCACAGATTTAAAATTGTCAGTTTTGTTTCCTAACAGAGAAAAGAGAAAAATAATCCGTTGCCACATACACTCATAGAAATAAATATACTTCCACAAAGATATAATGAAATGCACACAAACTCATATCCATAAAAACCAAAGAGCGCATTTTGTTTTGTTTATCTGATCACGTACTTCGTTTCATTTGTTGGTTACATTTGTTGCAGTGCAGTTTGTTTTCTTGTTGGAAAGGAAATAAATATACTTCCATTGGTTCATTAAATGAAAATTCTTAAGATTACTCGATATATCCTTTGTGAATTTTTAAGCAGATCTTCAGTAAGCATTCTTATAGTATCTTACTATAAACTTAATTAGTAATTTTGATTATAATTAATTTTTATAGAAATGCCACGTGGGAAAACATTTTCAAGTGAAGAAATTGGACAAATCATGGCCTATAAAGAGTGTGGAAGGTCTATTCGAGCTATTGCCACTAAAATCAACAGATCTCATGTTGGTGTTGCAAATGTTATTAAACTAGGGCCACTTTATGGAAAAACAACTAGATCGGGACGACCTCCGAATATAACTGTCCGCCAAAAATGAGAAATAATTAGAGAAGCAAGTTCAAAAAAACTTAGTGCCTCCGAAATTCGGCATAAATTAGAATTGAATGTTACCACGAGACGTGTTGGGCAAATTCTACACAACTCAGGTATCCTTACATGGGTCAAAAATAAAAGTAAACCTGAATTAAAAAAACATCACAAAGATGCACGACTTGAATTTCCGATGTCACATTTATCGTGGGCCAACCAATGGAAAAAAATTATTTTCAATGATGAAAAGAAATTCACATTGGATGGTCCATATGATTATAAACGATATTGGCATGATAATAGGAAGAAGAAAGAAGTCAGTTTGCATAGAAACTTTCAGGGAGGAAATATCATGGTTTGGGCTGGTTTCTGTTATACAGACAGAACACCGATTTGCTTCATCACAAATAAAATGAATGGTGCTGGATATATTAAACTTTTGGATGAAGTGCTTCTTAATTTTTTAGACGAAATTCATGATGATCATCTAATTTTTCAACAAGATAATGCACCCGTTCATCGTGCTCGTGAAGTTTCAAATTGGTTTGATGAAAAGAATATTGGCGTAATGCAATGGCCTGCGCTAAGTCCAGATCTGAACCCAATCGAAAATCTTTCTTTGGGGGATCATCTCGAATCGGATTTATTCAAATGGTCGACAGTATACTAGTTTAAAAGAGCTTAGATCTGAAATAAATAAAGCTTGGAGGGAAATATCTTCTTCTGAGCTTCAGAATCTAATTGATTCAATGCCTAATCGAATGGAAGAAGTCATAAGAAACTCTGGTGGCCATACTCACTTTTAAAATTCTATATTCTTTTTCGTTAAAATTTAAAGAATAATGTTAAATTTTTTATTTCAACGCCTTTCATTTAACTGGAAGTATAATTATTTCCTTCGAAAAATTTAACTGGAAATATAATTATTTCTTTCGAAATATTTTTTATTTTATTAAATTAAAATACTGATATATCATATTCAACTATGTTATTTTATCATTACTAACACATAAGCATAAAACAAAAAAAAAATATTATAAAATCAATTAATAAAACTTGAAACGAAACTTAAAAACGAAGTTTTTCACTGCGGAAGTATACTTATTTCTATGAGTGTATAAGAGACAAAGACTATGTTTTTTTTTTTTTCATTTTATAGCAAAATTGTTTTGGGGTCACCAATTATTGGTGTTAAATAATTTATACACAAACACAAATAAGTTTTCAATTAAAAGTATTTATTTATTTATTTTATTTTTGCAAATTATCAATTGAAACAACAGCTGATTTCGAAATTAGCAATAAACTTTATTCAAGCTTTTATATATATGTATATTGTTTTTTTTTTCTTTATTTTTTCAATATCTATCCACATAGCATAAATGCTAACAAAAGAATGATTCGTAAAGCATGGCGTCCTCCTTTCTTCACTTCCTATGCGAATGTGTGAATTCGCCTCCATTTAGTAGTTTACAGCTCGGCCAATCTGACTCAGTGATCGACCCCGATCACCGATGGGGGTAACCTAGAAATTTAACCTCATCTTCTCCCTCGGAATTAGGTCCGTGGAAATCGTCTTTGTCGGTGTCAGCATCGCATTCGCTTGACTGATCAATTGAGCTTTCGACCGTGCACGGTGGTATCCACCGACGCATTTTATTCGCTTCTACAACTCCATCGTATGGAAGTTGTGTCTGCTGACAACCCTCAATATCTCGGATAACGTATCTATCATTTCCTAAAACTTTATGAACCACATATGGACCGCCGTATTTTGGAATGAGCTTCTTATTTGATCCTACGACTGTATCTACGTTTCGAATTACCACATAATCTTCAACATTGAATCGTTTCGTTGATTTTTGATGATCCTCATGGCGATTCTTCTCGTATTCTTGCCTCTTGGTGATTTTGTTGTGAGCGTTTGCTCGCAGCTCTGTCAAATCTCTTGGTGCCTCAGGTGTCTTCTTATTAGCTAAATATTCTGACAGTTCGTCCACTATTTTTCCTCGTTGTTCTGCACCGAATAATAATTTGCTTGGTGTTTCTTTCGTAGTGGCATGCGTCGAATTATTAATTGCGTATTCGATCTGTTGTAATTTCTGTCCAGTCCGCGTGATTGATGGATGGCATTACTTAATTTTCCCAGAGCGGCCTTCAAAATCCGATTAACCCTTTCGGCCTGGCCATTGGCTTGGGCCGATGCGGTGGCCACCTTCACATGTTCCACATTATTTCCCGTCAAAAACTCCGCGAATTCCAAGGAAGTAAAACAGGTGCCTCGATCCGAAATGATTCTACGTGGTCGACTATAAAATGTGAAATATTTCTCCAGAGACGACATAACCTCTTTCGTGCTCGTAGAATTTACCGCAAATAATTTAACGTACTTTGTATAAGCATCCACAATAACCAATACATGCCTTCTTTTGTTCATGAGTGCCGGTAATGGGCCAAAGTTTTTTTTTTTTTTTTCCTTTATTTAATATTACAACTGATTTACAAATCATTTAGTAGTTTATCTTTCTTAAATGAAGATTCACATTTGACGGGCAGTAGCCCAATGGTTACTCCTGTTTGAATTAACATAGTAATTATTTTTCTCTATCCGAATTAAATACAACTACCCAATTCCAAAGGTTTCTGCCTTTGAAGTCTTCTTACTGCATTGGTGGTATCCAACAAACTTCGTATGTCTGCATTTTGGTGCCGAGATATCCGCTGAATGTGTTTCTTCGCATGATTTTGTATTTCTTCACTTACATATTCCATGCTTAAGTCCCTATGGAGGTTATCATTTCTAATGTACCATGGTGCGTTTACAATGCCACGCAGCACTTTGTTTTGAAAACATTGAATCATTTGTACATTTGTCTTCTTGGTACAACCCCAAAGTTGAATACCGTAGGTCCATACTGGTTTAAGTATTTGCTGGTATAATAGCAATTTGTTATGTATTGTAAGCTCAGAGTTTCTACCTATTAGCCAATACATTTTCCTATATTTAATGTTCAATTCTTCTTTTTTCTTTTTAACATGCTCTTTCCATCTAAGCTTCCAATCGAGAGTCATGCCGAGGTATTTGGCTGTATTTGCATTTGGAACCGGCCTTGAATTAAGTTTCACTGGAATCCAGTTAACTTTCTGGTTTGTGAAGTTTACGTGAACCGACTTTGCTTCGTTTAGGCTAATGCGCCATTTCTTGGTCCAACTACTCACTGTGTCGGTTGCTTTTTGAAGTTTGGTCGTTGCTTCTGATATACACTTTCCAGTAGCCGGAATAGCTGTATCGTCTGCAAATATTGCTATGGTGGCACCTTCTGTATTTGGCATATCTCTGGTGTACAGCATGTACAATATAGGACCCAGTACGCTACCCTGTGGTATGCCTGCTGATATTCTCTTTAGTTCAGAGTACTCTTGGTTATATTTTACACGGAAATGTCGGTCTGCGATATAAGATTTAAGAATTTGATAGAATTGCTTTGGTAGATCTCGATGCAATTTAAATTCAAGTCCTTGGTGCCAAACTTTGTCGAAAGCTTGTGCTACATCTAAGAAGATGCTGGAGCATATCTTCTTATTCTCAAGTGAGTCTTCGATTATATCCGTTATTCTGTGAACTTGTTCTATCGTAGAGTGATTTTCTCTAAATCCAAATTGGTGTGGTGGAATTAAATTTCTCTCCTCTATTATTGGCTTGAGTCTCTTGAGCAGTAATTTTTCAAATAATTTTGAAATTACAGGAAGTAGTGAAATCGGTCTGTACGACTTTTTATCGTTCGCTGGTTTGCCTGGTTTGGGGATCATAATTACTTCAGCAACCTTCCATTGCCGTGGGACATATTTTAGTCTGAAGACAGCATTCATAATTTGAACCAATTTTCGTAGTCCCTTCTCGGGAATGGCTTTTACGACTTGTCCAGTAATTAAATCACATCCTGGAGCTTTTTTTGCGTTCAAATTACACTTGATCTCATTTTTTAATTCCTGTAATGTTACACATCGAATATTATATTCATCAATTTTGCTAATTGTTATTATGTTTTCCAAGAATGGTGTCTTCCCAGTGAGCTGCAAATAAAATAGCTTTTTGCTTGTCGCTTTTGGCCCAGGTTCCTTCCCCATTTTTAATAGGCGGCACATGCGTTTTGGTTGTTTTTAATCCCTTTGTTGCTTTCCAAAGAGAGTAATCAGTATCTTTATGTTCGGTGAGACCATTTAAGTACTTGTTAATAGTTTCATTCTTAATTTCTTTTATAAGTTGTTTTAGTTTATTGCATAGAAAATTGAGGATTTTTTTGTTTTCCGGGGCGCGTGTCCTTTGCCAGGTTTTTCTTGCCTTCCGTTTCTCTCTAACTAACTCCCTGACCTCAATAGGATAATTTTGATTCCTACGGGATTCGGTGTGACTAGCAGGAGAACTTTCCCATGCTGCTTGTTGAATAGTACTGTTAAATACCTCTAGTTCGTCTTCCAACTGTACCGGTGTTTTAATCGGCACTCGTAGATTTATTTGCATTTCAATTAGTTCTTGGAATAGGTCCCAGTTAGTTCTATTATTTGTTAATTTAGGCAGGTTATCCTTATTAATTATCATTGTGCTGAGTGTCATGATAACAGGTGTATGATCGGAATATATCCCTTCGCTGTTTTCGATGCACATGTAATCCTCGAAGATTCCTTTCGTTACATAAAAATCAATGAGATCTGGTATTTTATTTATATCAGCAGGCCAGTATGTTGGTTTACCTCCAGAGTGGAACTCGTAGTTATTTATTCGTCCGGCTTCAAATAGCTCTTTTCCTTTATGGGTTGTAAGTCTTGATCCCCAATAGGTGTTTTTTGCATTAAAGTCACCACCAATAATAAAATTGGATCCTAGTGATCTAAAGAGTCTATTATAATCTTCTTTATTTAGATTATAGCGTGGAGGGCAGTAGATAGAGGAAATACTGTATTCATTATTATTGTTAGTTTCAACTTTTATGGTTTTAACTTGCATATTTTCCTCTTCTATACTAGGTTCTTCATAGTGTTTGAGACAATTTTTTCACTATTACTGTTGATCCTCCTCTGAATTTTCCTCCTGGGTGAACAGCATGGTAACATTCATAATCACGTATTTTAATAAATGATGTTTTTGTCAAATGGCTCTCCGATATAAGGCAGATATCAATTTTTTCTAAATTTAGAAAAATTTCTAGCTCTGGAACATGTTGCGCTAGTCCGTTCGCGTTCCAGGTGACAATTCTTAATGATCTGCTCATTTTAGTATATGAGGGCTGTTGCCTCGTTCAAGGTTTGATGCATATCTAGACGCTTATATAAAGCTTCTAAACCACGTTCTTGCTTTGCTAGCCTTATATTTATGGCTTCTATGCTTCGACAAATCCTTTCAAGGGGATTATCATTCGTAGCATTAGATGATTGCTGTACAATTTGTGAATAACTTTTCCGCTCTGTACCAATACCTGGTGGTTTTGGCTCCGCTTGGGTTTTAGTTGGTTTCTCTTCTCTGGTAACCCTAGGGTTTTGAGGAAACTGATGCTTTTGTTTCTTAGTCTTTGAAGTTCTTTGGCTACTTCACAGCCTCTATAATTTGCAGGATGATGCCCTTTACAGTTTATACATTTTGCAGGGTGTTTCTACTTTCTGTACACTCTTTCGCGTTGTGTTTTCCAGCACATTTTACGCATCTTGGCTCCCGTCTGTAATATTTTTGCGTGTGATTGAAACCTTGGCATTTTTTGCATTGAGGTATTAGCCTCGTGTTTTTCTTAAGCGGTTCTATTTTAACCCTCATATTGAGAATTGCTTTGATGTTGAAGATGTTTTCAACTTTCTCCTTTTTGTTAAACGTAAGCATGAAGAGTGGAAGCCCCCTTTTTTTGACTTGATTGTTCTCACCTCTCTCTCGTTTTAGGATGTTTGCTGCATCTTCTATTTGCAGATCTCTTGCCTTTAGGTCCTCAATTATGTCTTCCTTCTTACACGTTGGATGAAGGCCTCTGGCCATAACCTTAATTGCGCGTTCGTTTTTATCTTCGTATGTGAACCATTCTTTACCTTCCGCATTGAGCTTTGTTGCTAGAGCTCTATATGTGTCGGAATCTGGTGTATTGATTTTCCACACGTTATTGTTTAGTGACACTACTCTATATTCCTTAGCTGTCACTGATTTCATTATTGTATACTGTATACTAGCAGATTCTGTTATGCCGATTGTAGATTGTATACTAGCAAATTCTGTTATGCCGATTACATTAATTGGCGGAGGAGCCTTTTCTTTCGGTAGAACCTTTTGTTGCTGTTGCTGGTGAGCTCGTTTGGTATTAGTATCACCAGGCCAAAGTGATCCACGTGCAATGTATCGAATGGAATCGGTGCCTTTGGTATGCAATACAAACTTTGTTCAGACACACGTGTCGGTGCCGCGTACATAATGCATTTGATACATTTGTCGATAAATGACAGCAATTTGGTTTTCATCTTCGGAAACCAGTAGTGTTCGCTAATGCTTTCGTAACATTTATCCACCCCCTGGTGTGCTAGCTTTTTATGATTAATTCGAATAATGTTATCCTCCATTTCTGCCGGCACGTACAGCATACGATGTCCCTCACCGTTTTTCCTGTACACCAAACCATCCACTAGTTCGTAGTCGTCCATTGTCTCATTCTCTAATTTTTGCCGCAACGCCAAAGCGTTAGTGTCCCTGTTTTGGGCCAATTGTAATTCCATTTCAACGCTGATTGGATCCACTGCCGCTACCATGCATTTCGTGACTACTTTCGTTTCCTCTACCTCTTTTTTTGTTTCCACGTCCACGTGGGCCACTATTTCCTCCTCATTTTTTGTGTGGCATCGGCTTAGTGCGTCTACATGTGCCATGTTTATTCCTGGTCTATGTCTCGTCACAAATGTGAATTTTGAAAATTCCAATGCCCATCTGGCAATCCTCGGATTCATGTGCTTTCTTTCCAGCGATACAAGACTGGAACGACTAGGATACAGCACAGTGCGTAGCCCCTCAGGCAGCAATATCGGATATGCCTCAAGTTCATGGTACGAAATATTCCGGCTGCGGAAGGTCGCACTCCCCCGTGAATCAGCACAAGCCAAAGCAGCCTCAGCCGACGCAATAGTTTCTACCAATCTGGCCTCTGAACGTCTTTGTGCCTCAATTTTATCGACTTCTTCTCGTTCCCGCATTCCGCGGATTCGCTCACGCAAAGTCAAAATTTCCTCTTGTTTTCGTAATAATGCAATTTCTGCATCGGCCTCTTGCACTGAATTTGGTAATGTACTTACTGTACCAACTTCCTCGTTGTCTTCATCCTCGTCCGCATTCCAATCCTCTATACATGCACCGCCTTCGTTGACCTCATTTTCCCCAGTCACCGCAACCACATTTTCTTCGATAGCCTTGGTTTCCACTTGTTGCACTGCATCAATAATATTTTCTTCTTTCAATATCAATAATATTTTCTTTTTTCTTCTCGTCATCCTCTACGTCGTTCAACACTTCGAATTGGCTTCGTATTTCCACTGGTAAACCTGGATATAATTGCAACAATTCGGCGCGCGATGCGCGCGACGGATGTGCCATTCGTTTGCGTTCAACAATTCCATCATCAAATCGCGTGTTAATCGTTGCACACGGCGTGTCGGTGATCTATCCAAAACCATGCCGATTTAGTTTTTTTCTTTTTCCACAAGAAACAAAATATTTCACTATTCGTCGTTTATAGTTTCGAATTCACCAACCGGTTTGCCACTGATTCGTGGTTCGTTTCCCAAATTCACACAAATTATTTTTCACTTCAATTTTCCGTCCACAAAATAATAGTTTTCCAAAATTAATCGTCCACTGATTTTTTTTTGCTTCGTTCTCGTGTTCATGTTCTCAATGCACCTCAAACAATTAACTTCACAATTTCAATATTTGCTCTGACCCAACATCTGAAGTTGTAAAGACGTCAGAATGTTGCAAATTATCAATTGAAACAACAGCTGATTTCGAAATTAGCAATAAATTTTATTCAAGCCTTATATATATGTATATTGGTTTTTTTTTCTTTATTTTTTCAATATCTATCCACATAGCATAAATGCTATCAAAAGAATGATTCAAAAAGCATGGCGTCCTCCTTTCTTCTCTTCCTATGCGAATGTGTGAACTCGCCGCCATTTAGTAGTTTACAAATTAATATAGTTTGTGACATTTAAATTTGTATCTATCACCACCATTTTCTGTTGATAAGTTTTTAAATGTTAATGAGCGCGCGTGTGCTCAACACAAAATCCTAGATGTAACTGATTGTAATTTAAATTTTATGTATTTTGTTTTGTTTTGTCGCGCAGTTGGTATGATTGCTTATGAATAGGTGTGTTGTTTTTTTGTTGTGTGCGGACGAATTAATTGTGCCGAAGTGAATCAGGTTCCACAACCCGCTGTTTTTGTCTGTATATAACAGGTGTATATAGGAGCATCACATTATTATTCTCTTTTCGTTTTTTTGACTGTGAGTCAATTTTCTCATGGAATACTGGCTTAAGTTTTAAATGTCTGACATATAATTTATTGTCTGCAAAGGCCTGAGCACATTGTTGAGAAGAAACATATTTATTTTAGATTTATTAAAAAGCTAAAAGGGCCTACAGGCTAAAGTACGGTGCTAAAGGAGAAAACCTTGACAAAAAACCCTAATCTAAGGTGAAACAGCATATGCCGATAGATGAATGGCTGATAGGTTAATCAGTCCAAAATATGCGGACTCTGGATACCAGGCACCCTCCAGTTTTATTTAGCCTTCCTGTAGTAAAGCTGGGTGACCTACAGGCGATTCGCAATTCCCAGAAACTCGTAAGAGTAAATAAAAACGGAATACGGGGCAGGAGTAGGAATATACGGGAGTGGGACAGCCCTATCAAAGTCCTTGGGCTCCAATGCTACCGTCTTTCTAGCGGAACTACATGCGGTAGTAAACATCTAGGAGGAAGAGCAATAAGCCCAGATAGTATGTATCACATACCGGGAGGCAGTATTGTCAGGTTCATTAAGAACCTGGATATTGACTGGACGGATAATTAAGAAGGGTCCAGCACAATAGATCTATTAGGTCGCAGTGCGAGGTGGCTGATCGCCCGCATGGCCCGCCAATAATAATAATAATAGATTTATTAGGAAAACAAAATTAATAAAAAACTGAAATTGTAATTGAATTCAAATTGAAATTTAACTTATAATTAAGAATGTGAAACAAATATTTTTAGGTTGGCTTATTTAAATATTTAGCGTATTTTTCAATTTAATCTGGAGGTTAAGGGTGCCTGCCCCATTTTTAAAATCCCTTCTTGAACAAATAATAATAAGAAAGAATGCAAAGCATACGGGTATTTGCAGTTAAACACTAAGTATGATTTGAACAATGACAGAAAATGTTCAATATTCAAATAAAATTTAAGATGTGCTTTTAATATGTTTTTTCGAGAAGATAAATAATAATCTGGGCGGCTACTTGTGAATTCGATTCGAACGTATTCGACTCTTTGAAGTATATGGTTCGTATTTGCTTTAAATAAGAAATGAACGAACCTGATTCAATTCAAGTAAGAATTCAGTATTGAGTTGAATCGTGATATGATTTTTAAGTTTTGTCTAAAAATTATTTTACCTAATTCAATACACTTAAAAAAATAATTTATTATTTAAATTAATTAATTTTAAATATTTATAATTATCAAAATTAAATCTCTACTTTCTAAATAAGACGGGGAAAACTCAATTTCTGAGAATGTTCCAAGATCCGAAAATAATCACTTTAAAATAAATAATGTTTTCTTACCTTCTTGCAAAATATCAATTATTAAAGCTGAATTAACAAAGAAATATTTTTGTTGGTTGTTGAAAACTATACTGAACACCTTCTTTCCCACTTTGATATAGCAAAAAGTTACGAACGTGTCTACATTTAGATATTTAACGATTTTTTTTTTTTAAATAACAATTTGTAACACTTTCACACTACACACTTTTTAATAACAGTTTATAACACACACTTTCACACTACAATACACTTTGATTTATTTTTGACACTATTTATTAATATATGTATGTATATTGAAATATAATTAAAAATAAAGAATATTTTTTTAACTTTTAACAATTTTTTTTTATAAATTATCAAAAAATACTTTAATATTGTATGGAATATATTTAACTTCAAATAATAAATTAATAAATTCTATGATCCGATCAGACAAAATACCGGAACGAAACTAAACTGTTAGGTTATTGACAGTTGATATTAGATATTTTCAAATTTGAGTTAGGAAGTGTCGCGGTGCTATTTCATATTAGCTGCATTTCTTGACGCATAGTGATCTGGATCAGATCACAATTTATTTGTAAAGCAACCACACCATTTGATCCAATTTTGATTTTAGATCACGAATGGAGCTATTAAAATGTGAACAATAATTTTGTATTAAGTTATTTGGAGTAGTGAAATGAACAATAACCGAACTCCTTCGAAACCAACATTTTTTTGTTTTTTTTTAAATGTTGCCAATGGCTTTATTCTGAATCTTTCTACATAAGAAACACACAAGAAGTAATCAAATCTTAAGCTAAAAATTATTACATATTTTAAGTCTTAGCCAATGTTATTACTTATTGTTAGTGCTCACAATTTAATTAATTGAGATTATACTTATAAGTATAACATAATCATTTAGTAAATTTACAGGTTCACATGTTCATCAGTCCGAGTGGATCTATTCTTCTCAGTCGCCTAAATCGCGGGCCTTTTAGTATCTCCCTGGCCGATTCGTTGGAATGTGCTTCTAGTATTGAGTAATATTTCGAACTGAATTCTTTAATTGTTTCTTTAACGGTTTTAATCCCGAGGTCGTCATGAATATTACTATTTTGAATGTACCAAGGAGCATTGATATTACTGCGTAGTACTTTCGCTTGGGCTCGTTGCCGGAGTTCTCTATTTGCAGCGCTGGTGGATCCTCATAACTGAATACCCTATGTCCATATGGGTTTGATTATCGCTTTGTAAAGTAAAACTTTATTGGCTAATGACAATTGAGATTTTCTTCCCATCAGCCAAAACATTTTGGAAAATGTAATTTTTATTTGGTTGCGCTTTGTTTCAATATGATTTTTCCACGTTAATCTTCTATCCACGTGCAAACCTAAGTATTTTACCTTCGTTTATTGAGGAATATTTTAATCGTTTAATTTCACTGGTGGGCAGGTGCATTTGTTCAGCGTGAATTTGACATGAGTTGATTTGTTTTCGTTCACATTTATTTGCCATGCCTTCAGCCAGTCCGCGACTTTGTTTAAATGATTATGTAATTGCTTTGAGGTAATTTCAGGACTAGTGTGACACCAGGATGGCCGTGTCATCGGCAAATGTTGATATTATCACTTTGTTGGTTACAGCTACATCAGCTGTGTACAACAAGTATAATATTGGTTCTAGAACGCTGCCTTGCGGTACACCTGCATTAATATCATTTAAGCAAGTAGTTGCGCTATTTTGTTTGACCATGTATTGCCTTTGAAGAAGATAGTCTCCCAAAACTGAGTGAAATTTCTTCGGTAGAAGCTCTTTAATTTTGTAAATTAGTCCATTGTGAGAAACTTTATTAAAAGCTTGTGCGATATCCAAAAAGGCAGCAGAACAATATTTCTTTTCTTCGAAGGTGATTTTGATTGCATTTACAATACTGTATACTTGCTCTGTAGTACCATGTTGGTTTCGGAACCCAAATTGAAGGTCTGGAATAACGCGCCGTTCTTCTGATATTGGTTTCAATTTCGTTAATAACATTTTTTCAAATAGCTTTGAGATTGTGGGCAGCATGCTTATCCTCCTTGGCGAATTCCCTACCAAACCAAACCAAACAAAAAATTGACATTTGGTGTTCATCCAAACAAAAAAAAATAATGAAGTTGCTTCCATCTCTTAAACTTTTTCAAACAATTTTCACGTCATGCTTACACATTCTATTTTGAGCAGTAGCTCATTTACAATAAAATGTACAGCACGAGGTGAAATAATATTAAAAATTAACAATAATAACAACGTTAATAAAAATAAATTAAAAAACTACGTATTGCCCATAAATCACGCCACTCCAAAAATTTTGACTTTAATAATTTTGCCTAACCTTTTAATTTTCAATGGAATTGAATTTCAAAGGGAAACTCCCTGCTCATAAAAGGATTTGTTTAACGACCTACAACAATTTTTGGCCGGAATTAGGCGGAAGTTAGAGGAATGAAACCTAATAAACAGTAATTTCCTATATATGTAGATAATAAGGCTCCTTAGCTTTGAGAAGTTTAAAAATAAAAAAAAACGCGGAATTCGTAAAAAATAGATAAACTACATTTTAAAACAAGGCTAGAGTAGGCAGAAATATGATCGAACTTCCTAATACCAAAAATAAACCTGGTGCAAGCATTGAAACATCTTTGGAGGACATTCATATTTTCCTGAAGCATACCAAATAAAACTATGTCACAGTAAATAAAATGAGGAAGAAGATAAGACAAAAACAATTGTTTCCTAAACTGAATATCAGAAAATCCTACTACTTTATACAAACAACTAAGCATGCCAAAGACCCTCTTACTAATAGTAACTAAATGGTCACCCCAAGCAAGAGTTTTACTAATAACTAAGCCTAAGTCCCTAACAGTATTTGAATATTCAATTAGCGAATCCTGCAGAAAAATACCAGGAAAGGACGAGGTATCTAACGGTTTTTTATAAATTATAATCGACTGAGATTTATTTGCGTTTAAAATGAGCCTGGTAGAGACCGACCAACTAACGATATTACTTAAATCTTCATTTATCAGAGAAATATTCCTAACAATAGCATCCTGATCGAAACGACTATTTCTATAAATTTGGACTTCATCAGCGAAAATGCGAAATGAACAATATTGAATGGAGGATTCTATGCAATTACATGTCGCCTGCTTTACAGTTCCGACTGAGTTTTCAAAATATAGAATCAAGGTATACATAACATTTTTTATAAATTGATTCAGTGTCATATTGAGGCCAATTAGATAACTTCTCACCAAAGCAGTCACCTATTTCATTAATATTAAAAACGTCTAAGATCGTATAATTTAATTTTTGTAAGATGGCAATTTTGCTCGAAGAAATCGATGGCCAATGACAGGCAATCGCAGAGATGGCTAAATAAAAATGTGTATGCCACCATGTCGGTATGTCTCAATCTGAATATGTGCTATATAAGGTATATTAGGGCGACCCTCAGAAATTCCACCTACACTTAGTTTAGAAGTCATATTTTTGTAAATTCAATAACTCGCCCTTGTAGCGGCCGATCTAAAATGTAAATTAAATATTTATATATTCATAAATAACATTTTTAAATCGCGCTACGCATTAACGATAGCAATTTGAATCTTATTTTATGTTTCTAACTACACTATTAATTATTGGAGTTTGGAACCATTTTTGTTTACGCAGTTTACTGCCGATGTATATTATTTTATTACAATTGCTATACATTTTTAGTCTATGTTTTTTCACAGTTTACGTTTATTATTAGTATTCAGTAAAGCTTTCCATGTGTGAGTGCTATTTTCTTTTGTTGTGTTGACTACACCTTTCATATACTTGGTGTTTCTAACACAAGTGTTTATTTAAAATATTTTTGATACCGTCGTTTCGTTTTGTCGTAACGGTACAAAATATTGATGATTGCTAGAATTTTGTAGTGACTCATTTACATATTTCTATTTTTTTTTTTTATTTTTTAATTCCCCGGTATAGGAAGAAAACGTTCTCTAATCAATTAATTAACCAATTACAACAATATTGTTCCAACTGTTCCCACGTAACATTCTCACATTGCACCAATTGAACTAGCCGAGCCCCTCCAATTTCTGTGTTGGACGCTGGCACCCAACGATATTCGAGGGCATCTCGCAGTAGAATCAATTTATATTTCTGTTTATTTTAACAGTACGAGCAGATAGTGTTCGCCGTACTGTTCTTTATTTTGACTTGTTACAACTATTTATCACAAATTTAACACTGACAGTTTCCCAGTTATCTAAAAAAATCGTTCTAGATAATAATAGTCAAGTTTCATAGATTCCAATTAGTTTTTGGTACAAAATGCCTGATAATAAACGGAATCGTCCGCGCAAGCAGACGCTCACCCAACAAAACAATTGGAACCTACAGATGTCGAAATGCCACAGGCACCAGGCAATGCAACCTCTATTAATATCAAATTGCAGCCTTTTTAGGTTACGAGCCCGGAGAACTGGTTTCAAGCGGCTGAACTGCAGTTTGATTTTTTGAAAATAAAAGGTGACAAGGCCAAATTTTTGCACGTGTTGGCTTCTCTGTCGCCAGAGACCAGCGATCTGATTTCAGATTTGCTACGAACACCACCGAAGGATAATTACTACGAAACAATTAAAAAAAATTTACTAGACCGCCTCTCACCTTCGAGTGAAGCCCTATTATGGAAGCTTTTGAATGGGTTAGATATAGGCGACAGACGTCCCTCCGAATTACTTAGGCATATTCGATCACTCGCGGGTAGTTCCATTAGCGACAAGTCATTAAGGCTTTATGGATTCGCCGTTTACCAGAAGTCGTAATGTTGGCACTTGTAGCACAACCCGATACATTAACCCACGATGATCTCGCTAAGACAGCGGATAAGATTCATGAAGCCATGAATCGAACTCCTAGATTAGCGACTTTAAACAAACCTTCGAGTTCAACCTCCAAACCAACCAATTTGTCGAATATTTCAACTTTTGCTGCTACTTCAAAAAAAAACTCCAGCCAAGTCGAATGGGCGAGACGCGCCGACGACATTAAAATCCATCGAATCTCGATTGAATTCGTTCGAAGCCCGTATGAATAATTTTTATAATGATATGGGCAGGTCTCGGAGCACTTCAAGGAACTCAAGGTCACCCGATAATCCGTGGTGCAAGTTACACCGTCTTTTTGGCCCAAAGGCACATTTCTGTAAGCAATCTTGCTCATATTATCGTGACAAGCAGTCTAAGCTAGATAATTCGGATAAATCGTTTGAAAATACAAAAAACGAGTAGGGCCGCACAGGGTCGAGTCGACTAATTTTATTAGAAACCCAACCAGTCGACTCTTTATACACGACAGCAATATTAATTTAACTTTTTTGATCGATACTGGCGCTGATATTTCAGTGATACCAGTTAAATTTTTTTATATTAACGTAAACAGTTTCTCAAGTGATCTAGTTCTGACAGCAGCAAATGGATCAACCATTCGTACCTATGGTACAAGGTTGATTAAGGTCAATCTCGGTTTAAAACGAGATTTTCCACATGCTTTTATAATAGCTTCTGTGGATAGGCCAATCATTGGTGCTGATTTTTTGGCAAAATTTGGTCTTTTAGTGGATCTGAAGCAAAACAATTGATAGATTCGACCACTAAATTGTCAGTGGATGCGATGGTGAAGAGTTTTGAAACTCCGACTCCTGTGCATTTTTCAATTGACAATGGTTATGGCACGCTCCTTAATAAGTTTCCTACACTTACAGCGTTGCCCAATTTTAATTTGCCTGTTCGCCATTCTGTTGTACATCATATTGTTACAAACGGACATTTACCTGTGGCGAGACCTCGCAGGCTAGATCCGGATCGGCATAAAGCCGCTTTATTAGAATTTCAACATATGGTGGAATTAGGGATTTGTCGTCCGTCGGCATCCTGTGTTTCAAGTCCTTTACATATGGTTAGAAAAAAGGATTTAGATTGGAGACCATGTGGTGATTATCGGAGATTAAATTCGAGCACAGTACCGGATAGATATCCGATTTCCCACATTCAAAATTTTTCCATGAATTTGCATGGTTGTACCATTTTCTCCAAGATTGATTTGGTCAGAGCTTATCATTTAATTCCAGTCGCTGAGGAAGACGTGCATAAGACGGCTATCACAACACCTTTCGGTTTATTTGAATTTACGCGAATGCCATTTGGCTTGCATAATGCCGCACAGACATTCCAGCATTTTATTAACGAAGTTGTCCGCGGACTTGACTTCGTTTTTGTTTATATTGATGATATTTTGGTGGCATCCCAGTCAGAAGAGCAACATTTGGTTCATTTAGAACAGTTGTTTCAGAGACTGGTTGATTTTGACGTCCATATAAAGACACCGAAATGTGTTTTTGGCGTAGCTTCGCTTGATTTTTTAAGCCACAAGATTTCCCTACATGGTATTCAACCTTCTGAGGAACGAATACGTGCCATCAGGGATTTTCCTACTCATAGTTCCATTAAACACATTCAGCGGTATATCGGGATGGTTAATTACTCTCATCGATTTATACCCAAGTTGGCTGAATTTCTAAGTCCAACTCATTCGCATTTGTCAGCACTGCTTAAGTTGCCTAAGATACCCAATAATTTTTCTTGGCCTTTGGAATGCAATGATGCATTCATTTCTTTAAATAATGAATTGGCCAATGTCACTCTTCTGTCGCATCCTTTAGGAAATGCGAAATTCAGTATTACTACTGATGCATCGAACACCGCCGTTGGCGCTGTCCTGCAACAGTATAATAAGAAGAAGTGGGAACCTTTAGGATTTTTCTCTAAAAAATTAACGACTACTGAAATTAAATATTCTGCATTCGATAGAAAACTTCTCGCAATATATCTGGCAATTAAGCATTTTAGATATTTTGTTGAGGGTCGCGATTTCACGATTTATACTGACCATAAGCCTTTGACTAGAGCCCTTCAGTCTAAAACTAATATTAGTCAATTTACCTCAGATATTCAGCATTTATTTGGTTCCGACAATGTTGTCGCAGACACACTGTCTCGAACCACTAATATTGACTCGGCCACAAATGAAATTTATTTTGATTATGTAGATATTATTAAGGCACAACAATCGGATGAAAAACTACAGCAGTTACTTTCTGGTACCGTTTGTCGCTCAGCTTCTATGAAGCTTGAGTTATTTAAATTGCCTGGCCTTGAAGTCTACTGCGAAACTTCGACGAGTAATAATCGCCCATACATCGCAGCTTCTTTATGTCGACTTGTGTTCGACTCTTTACATAATATAGCGCATGCTGGTGTCCGAGCCACTCGTAAGTTGATTACGGCTCGTTATTTTTGGCCTAGTATTAACAAGGACGTAAACCATTGGGCTAGTTCTTGTTTATCCTGCCAACGTGCTAAAGTTCAACGGCACACTATTTCACCTCACGGACATTTTAATATTCCACCTGGTCGTTTTGAACATATACATTTGGATATTGTTGGGCCTTTGCCTATTTCGAATGGATGTTCATATATACTTACATGTGTCGATCAATTTACTCGCTGGCCTAAAGCGTACTGCATAGCAAACATGACAGCTGCAACTATTGCAACTTCTTTTGTAAATAATTACGTGTCACGCTTTAGCGTTCCTTCTCAGATTACTACGGATCAGGGATTACAGTTTGAATCAAAACTGTTTAATGAGCTAACAATTCTTTTAGGGACTCATAGGATACGTACTACGGCTTATAATCCTAAAGCGAATGGCATGGTTGAACGCTTCCATAGACAGCTTAAAGCTGCTCTTATGGCCAGAGGCGATTCAATTCATTGGAGTTCTGAGATTCCAATTATTTTATTAGGAATCCGGGCTACCGTGAAAGAAGATTTAAAGTGCTCTCCAGCCGAGATGGTTTATGGGCAAACCATTAAACTTCCCGGTGAATTTTTTATTGAGAAGCCTCTTTCACTTTTGCCTTGTAGCGACACAGTTATCGACCAATTGCGTAATGCAATGAGGAACCTTATGCCATCACCTACGCGTAAAGCTAAACAAGATGACATATTTGTCCCGAAAACTTTGGACAACTGTGATTTTGTTTTTGTAAGGTCTGACAAGGTTCGTGTTGGACTTACTCCTCCTTACGAAGGACCATTTAAAGTCGTTAGGCGCCCTCGTAAACATTTTGTTATCTTGATTCGGGATAAAAATTGTAATATCTCGATTGATAGATTGAAACCCGCTTTTGGTATAATTAATTCGGTTGATAATAATCTTTCATCTCGAAACCAAACAGCTGCGCATTTTTATCGTTAGTGTTCAAGTCTTACTGGAACACAACGAGGGGAGTACTGTAGCGGCCGATCTAAAATGTAAATTAAATATTTATATATTCATAAATAACATTTTTAAATCGCGCTACGAATTAACGATAGCAATTTGAATTTTATTTTATGTTTCTACTTACACTATTAATTAGTGGAGTTTGGAACCATTTTTGTTTACGCAGTTTACTGCCGATGTATATTATTTTATTACAATTGCTATACATTTTTAGTCTATGTTTTTTCACAGTTTACGTTTATTAGTACTCAGTAAAGCTTTTCATGTGTGAGTGCTATTTTCTTTTGTTGTGTTGACTGCACCTTTCATATACTTGGTGTTTCTAACACAAGTGTTTATTTAAAATATTTTTGATACCGTCGTTTCGTTTTGCCACACTGTGCGCGTTCAACAAATTTGACGCGGTTTTTTTATACTATATATACAGTAGAATCCGCTTATAGCGAACACTCAAGGGACCTAATTTTTGTTCACTATAGCCGGCTGTTCGTTTAAATCAAATATTCGGTTATAATAAATCTTGTTCGTTATAAGAAAGATTAACCCAAAAACAAAACAAAAACGGTTTATTCAAAAATAAAATTAAAACGTTTATTAATTATAAACAACTACTGTTCTTAAGCCTTAACAATTCAGCACTAAAACATAAACTACATAACTAAATTATGTAGTTTATGTTTTAGTGATGAATTGTTAAGATATAAATTAAAAATTAAAATTAATAAGTATGTAGGGGCAGCATAAAGTTTTAACCAACTTCATATTATTTATTTTGAAAAAAATTGGTTAGCTTAGATTGTTTTAAACTTTTTTTCGAAAATGCATCTAACGTATTCTCAATCGAATGTGAGTGGTGTAAATCCTTTTCGGTTCCATCACCAATGCTTAAAGCCAACCTAATTATTTTTAAAGAATTTTCCACTTCAGCACGACTTGGCTGTTGGTATTCTTCTACGTCCGACGAATCTGCTTCCGGATCTTCTTCCTGAGTGACTTCATTACGAACTTGGTTCAATATATCATCATCATCGATTTCTTCGGATATCACGATATTATCATCTACACTAAAATATTCCTGAAGAGCGGTATCCCCTACAAATTTTTCTAATTGCGGATTGTTCCACAATAATTCGATATTGGTATTACTGTTATTATTATGAAGTTGTTGACTCGAAGTTCCCGGAAAAAATCCCGCCTTACAAAAACAGTTGTTAATTGTTTCTGGTTTGACCTTATCCCAAGCCCTTTTGAGGAAATGCAGTGCATCCAACAAATTAATTTTAAAGTGGATTGCGGAAACAGCCTCTTCATTCTCCAAAGCTGCGATTAATTTTTTCACAATAAATTCGCGATAGTACCCTTTTACAATTTTTATAACGCCTTGGTCCATTGGTTGTGCTACGGCTGTGGTATTTGGTGGGAAGAATGCCAATTTAATTGCCCGTAATCGAGGAATTATTAAATGTGATGGGCAGTTGTCGGCCACAAAAAGCACCTTTCTCCCTTCGTTTAGAAATTGTTTGTCCATTTTAATTAAAAATTGTTCCCATTCGACATGTGTCATCCAAGATTTTCGATTGTTTTTATACATCACAGGAAGAATTTTGATATTTTTAAAACAACGTGGTTTTGCGCTTTTACCTATAACAAGTAAGGGCAGTTTTTCGGTACCATCCGCATTGCTTCCAACTAAAACCGTGATTCGCTCCTTGCATAATTTCCCCCCAGCGCAATCATTATTTCTAAACTCTATGGTTTTATTAGGAAGTATCCTATAGAAAAGGCCCGTTTCATCTAAGTTGAATACATCACTTTTATTATATCCATCCAGAAGGAAAGGTAATTTTTCATTGACCCATTCTTTAACAACTTCCGAAGATACGGCTGCCTTTTCTCCCACAATATTTTTGAATACAAGGCCGTTCCGCTTCTTAAAGCGGTCGAGCCAACCGTCGCTTGGTTTAAACTCAACATTCAACTTCTCTGCAAATTGCGCAGCCTTTTCTTTTACAAGAATTCCACTTAGAGGAACTTTTGTTACTCGCATTTGTTTTATCCAAATAATTAATGCAGCCTCCACTGTTGGGAATTTTCCATCGCGAATTTTTTGACGTTTTAAATTTACACTAAAATCCTCATACTTTTCCCGTTTTTTTACTATTTCAGTGATAGTACTCTTCGAGCAATTAAATTTGCTTGCAATTTCTTGGTAGGTGAATTGCTTTTTATCGACCGTTTTCAAAATTTTTAATTTTGTTTCCACCGATATAGAACATCGTTTTCGATACATAACCTAAAATTTGTTAATTAATTATAACAAAAACTATTAATTAGAATATTATAATAAATACCGTTTTTTTATTTTCAAAAATTTTATATTTTTAATACCAAATTTACATCCAATCTTTTAAAAATGTAATAAAAATTAAGAGAATTTGCAGTATAAGCAGCCGCTGTATACTCCTATTGTGTTAATTTACTTCAACTGACGAAAATAATGGGAATCCCGTAAAAAGTAAGGAAAATTTTTAAAGGTATAATACAAATTTATTGTATATGTACATATGTATGTATAAACCTGCAGTAGTTTTATGTGTAAAGGGAAACAATAAAAAAAGTGGTATAACCCAATCGACATTCGGTTTAACCGTAGGGTTTTGTATGCAATTAAACTCTTTCGGACATTTTTCGTGTTCACTATAGGTTTATAAACGTAGTTCGTTATTTGTAGTGTATAAGAAAAAAAAGTGTCCATGCAAATTCAAGGGACAAAAATATTTGATCATTATAAGCGTTTGTTCGTTATATACATGGTTTGTTATAAACGGATTCTACTGTACATATATGTACAATGTATATTTTGTTTTTTTGGAAACAAAAGGAACAAAATTGGTAATTGCGTTCGGATCATCGACTATTAAAGTCGATTTGTTTTTTTTAATAGAAATTAACAAATGGTGGCGTTTAAATAATAAATTTTTAAAAATAATAAAATTTGTTTAAATAATAAATTTCTAAAATAAGAAAATTTGTTAAAATAATAAATTTGTAAAAATAATAAATTTGTTTAAATAATAAAATTTGTGAAATAGCAAAGTTAATTTTGTGAATAAAAATTTGACCATTTATTAAAAATTAAATATAGTTTAGAAGTACAAACTATACCCTCTGAGGGTCGCGTATAGCAAATATTCACATTGGGACATACAACATGGTGGCATACTCAGATTTACTTTTCTATCTCTGCCATTTGACATTGACCATCGAACTTCCTCCTAAACTTTTCTTGCAAATGTTTTTTTTTTGTAAATTCGATAACTCGCGCTCTGAGGGTCGCGCTAAAATTTATTTATTTTTTATTTTTTTTAATTTTGATTTAGCTACCCTATATAGCTTTATTTACCCTATTTAGCAAATATTCAAATTAGGGCATACAACATGGTGGCATACTCAGATTTACTTAGGCATCTCTGCGGTTGCCTGTCATTAGGCATCGAATTTCCAACAGCACTTTTTTAGAAGTGTTTTTTGTAAATTTGATAACTCTCTATTTGACCCTCAAAATTGCGCTAATATACCACTCTTCATAAATCTGTTCATAGGGACAAACAATAAGACTGAGTGCTCACATTTACTTAGAAGTCTGAATGATTGCCTGTCATGGGTCATCCAATGTCAGCCTACACTTTTTAAGAAAACTTATAAAATTAATCCAGACTCATACAAATTAGTATTCTGCAATTTAACTTTTTTCTTACTATAGTAGAGAAGTTGGTTGTACAACGGTGAAAATGTAAATTTTTGGTACTGTCACTAAAAACTATTTGAAATCCGCAGTTTAATAGTGTGTAATAATTGCTCTGACACTTTTTTGCTGTTGTAAAGTTTTTTTGACAATTTGTCATAAACTTCATACTAGTAGGTTTTTGAACAGAAAATGATGTTGATGGTATCCAGAGGGAAAGTTAGAAGTAAACTTATAATAAGGGATGTCTATGTTTATTGGAACTTGGGGCATATCCTTAGGATAATTAATACCGATTAATAGAATAGATCAGACTCAGATAAGCGATTTAGAGATCCGCAGAAATTTTATAGAGCCATAATCAAAAAATCTGAGCTTTTATAAGGGAATTAGAAACGAGGAAAAAACGAAACTTTTCATAGTAAAACACACAAAACATATGGGAAATCACTTTTTTTCCTAAGACATATTTTTAAATGAAAACGTTACAAATTCCTATTTATGATTTCTGAAATTCTTTTATAAATGTTTGAATTTCAACATATATGAATATCGTTTAAGTAAATCGTTTTCATTTTCTTGTAATAATTGATTTATTTAAACCAAAATATTAAAAAAAAATCCATAACAACAGCATTCTGGTCAAATTGAAATTAAAGCTTACTACGATTCGTTTGGTCATTAAGTCAATATACATTACATAGATGGCAGTGATGGCCATAAAAATTTGGAAAAATCGTACCAAAAATTTCCACATGGGGAAATTTCAAGTTCAAAAATTGTAGGAAAATTTAAACAAATTCACAAAATATAGGAATGTGTAATAATTTTGCGATTAAATAATTTTTTTTCGTATTTTTCTGTAACCATTTTGGACATCTTACGTACACTAGTAAAACTAAAGACAAATTTAGCAAGTATTATTTTATTTCGTCAGAGCCAACTTTGATATATGTATTTTTCAAAATGAAAGTTCGAAAAAATATATTTTAGAAATAATTTAATTTTAATATTTCTGCAATTAATATTTATTTAATACCAATATACCCTTCTTGTATATTGTTGTTAAAGATATAGTATATAGAAAACTTTTATATAAACATTTTATAATATTTTTGCTTTTTTCATTGAAAAACTTGATTTAGCTTCAAAACACCATTTTTACTATGGATTCCTATGGAAATCAGTGAAAAGTTATACCACTAAAAAAGCTTCTAAAAAATACGTCATTAAGATTATGGCTCTATACTCTAGAAGGATCTGCTAATATACAATACAAAGCAGAAATTGAACTATTAACATCATTGAATAAGTTCCGATTTCTGTATATTTAACAAATGTTCATGATAGTGTTACGCTTATAATGACACTCATTAACGCATACATAGTTACGCCTTTTAAATCGCCAATTAAAATAAAAACACCAAACGAATTAAAACCATTTCCCACTTGAAAAATGCATCTTCATAACAGCGAAAGAGGAAAATCAATTTCTTTGAAATAAAACGCTAAGGCGACTACATCAATCACACAATGAGATATTTTCAGTTTAGTTTTTCAGAGTACTTAAAAAATATTTAAGGCATTGCCACATGCGAAACGGAAAACCGTCAAACCCAATTTATGGTTAAATTGCTTCACTTTGCAAAATGAAAATTATTAATAAATAGTTCAAATCTGTAAGTTACACATTAATCTAAGAAAATTTAATTAAAATGAATTTAATTTCATTCAAAAAACCCCAATTTTATGTTTTGTCGGCCGTCAAGCAAAAATCCGTCCGTCAAAATATAAAATTGGGGTTTTTTAAATGAAATTAAATCAATTTTAATAAATTTTTCTACGAAGAAGGTAGAACATATACATACATTCGAACTATTTTTTAATAATTTTGATATAGAAAATCAAACAATTTTGTCAATAATTTGATTTGACGGTTTGAAATGCCGGTTTGCCGTTTGTGCATGTGGCAATGCCTTTACTACAGGTTCCGGACACGGTCTTAGTAGAACAAAGACATTCTTCAACAAAGACGTATCCAAGTCCGTTTTCATTTTAGTTAGTCCCATTTCCGGACGTGCTGTTTCTTTTTTAGAAATTTTCAATAGAATAACATGATAGAAACATTTTGACATTTATTAGTTAATATTCGGTATTATATTATATTATAATGCACAATATTACTAAAAAGGAATACACAAAATCTCATGGGGTATCCATATTGTCACTAAGCACGTATTATTATATGTTATAGAATTTTTATTACACACGAATTTGAAAATATAGGAGCTTATTTCATACGGTAACTTTTGTAGTTCATTATATCAACAATGAGATAAAATATGTACACTAATCTACTTCTTAGAAATTTAATTACAATTTATTACTTATTCACAATTCGCCGTTTTGTATTTTTTAATTAAATAACATTTTTGTTTTGATTAATTCCTTTAAATGGCCTTACCTGTAATTGCGAAACTGTTTCATCAAACCAGTACTCACCTGTAATAAATAAAAAATATTCTTGTTAAAATAAGTCAACCAAAGATTGTTCAAAGTTATAATTATTGTTTATAAATAAAATGTTTTACATTTCGTACTACAAATTCTTTTCAAAAACTGTCTATTGAATTTCATAAATTAACACGTTCGCAGACACGAAGACTTACACCGTCAAATAAAATTACATTGTATACCGGTCATAACGGCTACACTTTCTATCACACAATTTTTGTGTCTGCGAATCTGTTAATATCAAAAAAAAAATTAGGTTCCAAACATATTCCTTTCTTGGAACTTCAACATTTCTTTATTCTTTTGAATTTTGATCAAGGTAAACGAAACATATTTTCTATTAAAGTGCAATTGTTATGTAGAGCATCACAGTTATCAAATATCACACCTTCGTCATTTCATTATGTATGTACAAGTATGTAAAGGAAAAGCAAAAATATCAAAAACAAATGATTGACACATTTTCATAAAATTTAATTTTCTTCAGCAATTTGAGCAAAAAAATGTGTTTGCATGTGTGTATGTGAAGCAAATCAGTAATGTGAGACCTAAAAGAGGTGGGTATATCTGTAAATAAGTGTGGTACCCTATGTGCTTTTATTACAGTCTCTACAGTCTCTAACTAAACCACTCTCCGTATCGAATACATAATAATATCCAACATCTGTATCTATCTACCACTCATTACTACAATTAATTAATAGTTATCTTGATCTGTTGTGCTCAAAGAAAAAGATGCAAAGAAGCGATACCTATTTAAATATAACTTATGTTTTTCTTTACTTTTTTTTTATCTCTCCAGAAGTATTATTCTGCCATTTTATCTTTAACTTAGATTTTATATTGGTTTGATGGGAGAAGGCGACGGAAAATGGAGAATTCATGTATCTATGACATCTGAAATTAATGTTTGAATCGATAGCAAAGATAAATTTTATTTTGTTTTTATTTTCTTTCTTATCTTCTGGCTCTCTTGTCTTAAGTGGGTAAAACTGATTTTTTTGTATTTATTTACAAAAACAACAAAATCGAACGATTTTTTTTCTTTTTTTGTTATTGTTTATTATTGTGTGGAGGATTAAATGGGCGTAAATTAAAACCTTTGACCTCGTTACACTGTATGAGGCACAAAAAATTGGTACCAAATATTGACAACACATATTGGGTGATCTTCCAACTGATTAATTAGTTAATTTGGAACAGATATAATTAGGTGCATTGACAAAATAATTGTTATTGATTTTATTTTATTATTGTTTTTAAGTGTTAAGGATGTCAATGATGGTGTTACTATACATTTGACCAATTTAAACCTTCGTCATAATTCAATTTGGAAACTGGGGTTTTCTTAACAATCTTGAAATTATTTTAATGGAACGTCCAATGAAAGTTTGTAATTTGAATAGAACTGGACGGGAACGAACTTGACAAGGAATTAACGCATAACAGTTTTTAGTCAAGTACACACTCATAAGGATGGGTAAGGCAAGAAAAATTAATTTGATTTTGTTTTTAATTCAAATGAAATTTACTAATCTTCTCACGGAGCTGGTAAATCTGATTTTAAATTTGACCATTGATACATCCTGCATAATCTTAAAAATTGCCTAAATAAGATTTGAATTTTTGTAATTTAAATTTTTCTTTTTTTTCTATTCATTAATTAATGTAATTAAAAAGTGTTCCGTACTGGTAATATGCAAATATCCAATGTTAATAATAAACATTTCTAGGTACTCTAACTGTCACAATATTAATATATTACTTATTATATAAAAATACTTCCCCTTACTACTGACAAACAACTATCATTGTATCATTGGGCTCTTTCAGTGCGAGTTTACGACCATTTTCTGGTGAAAATTTTTCAACAGGCAACCAATCGACGTAGTCTATTTTGTAAAAAAATTTCCCCTTTCGAACATAATTCTTTCGTTTTCCATATAAAATTTATTGAATCTGCTGAAAATTTTTCATCAGAAAATGGTCGTAAACTCGCACTCAGGTCTCGCAACATGTTGGCCTTGAAAATTTACTGATAGAAAAAAATGACAATCGATCTATCACATTGCCATGAAATTTTCGATAAATCGGTTGCATTCAGAATACAACATGTTTATTTTGCTCAACATGTTGGCAACAGTTGGCGGCCTTGAAACCGCCCATTGATATTTAATAAAAAAGTTTTAAGAGCCAATCAGTGAGAAATTATAAACTTAAAAAAAATTAAGAAATTGACATTTCAACCATAGAGAAATTAAAAATTCTTTACGTAAATGATACCGATTTTTTTATTTATGATTTTGATTTTAAAGTAATTAAATTCCATGAGAATTTCGTGTCACTTTTAGATAATAGTGTCTTTAGAAATAGTATTTTAGTAGGAGTAAATGAATATTTCGAGACCTGGCATTCGTGTTTCCATATATCAACGATTTTCTGATAGCCTTACAAAACACGAAGGAACATCTCAAACACATATGTATTGTTTTCCACAGCCTAAGTGACGCGGGACTGGTGATAAATCTGAACAAGTGTGGATTCGCAAAGAACAAAATATCTTTCCTAGGATTCCAAATCACCGCGAGCGGCATGTCGGCCGATAAGCATAGAGTTGAAGCAATTCAAAATTTTCCGCGATCAAAAGTCCGATTTTTGAGGATGATAAACTACTGTCCATTTTTGCCCCCAAAGGCAGAGGACGATCAGGCGATGCTTCATGAGTTCTTAAGAAGGATAAATCATCAATAAAGCAATGATTACAAAGTGTAGTCAGCTGGTAAATCCCACCCCAAACGCTAAATTCGCCATTCTCGTCGACGCGTCGAATATTTCCCGATTTATGGTAATCGGAATATGTTCAAATCATCTGTTTGTAAAGTAGATGTGAACTGATTTAGCTTCATTTAGTTTTATTCTCTATCTTCTTGTCCATTTATATAATAAATAATAACACAATATAATCATAGACTCTTACTGGTGAGTTGATCAAAATTTCCCCTAATCTAAGGCAAACTCAAACCAATAAACAAATTTCCCGGCCCAAGAAGTTTCTAGAATATAGGAAAAATAGTTCGTGAATTTTCCATATATAAAATCATATGGGGTCCAGATCCATAGTCAACTCAAAACATAAACCGCATGTTCCGGTCCGAGTAGTTCAAATGAAATAGAACAATTTTTCTTTTAATTGGGTAAAATTCAAAACCAAAAAATAAAGTAAAATTCTTAATAACTGGAGATGGGATAGAAAAAATATTTTACTTTCGTTTTGTATTGATACAGACTCGTAAATAAAAAAAAAACTGGGATAAGATGAGATTGTATTGCCTGATGAAACTTTCTGTTTTTGCTGGGATAAAAAACTGGGCTAACTTCACATGCTCAAAATATGCTGCTATTTGAGACTGTAAATGAACTTGCTCGATATTTCATTCCCAAATCCAAATTAGCCATTTGATAGAGAATTTAGAAACCTTGAAAACGATGCTATGAAAATTTCAGTACGACGACTCCTTGTCGACTAATTGAAGATTTAGCGAGAAACGTAACCACAAATTCTTTTAAACTTTATTCAAACGTAATAAAACTAAAATCTACGAACAAAATGAAATTTTCAATATCGCATGTTACCTCCTCTAGCATGCATTACTTCATAAATACGCTGTGGCATATTTAAAACATTGTGTATTTGTTGCAAGGTGATTTGTTGCCATTCTTCTTGTAAAGCATCTCGGAGTTCCTGCAAATTTGTTGGTTGCCTTGTCCGGTTTCTTACACACCATTGCAACATATGCCAAACCTGCTCTATAGGGTTTAAATCTGAACTTCGCGGAGATTGGTTTATTAAATTAATGCGTTGCTGTTGCAGAAATTGGCGTGTGTTTAGAGCCGGGTACGGCTGGCAAGCCTCATAATTTCTTCCACACATCATGTTGATGTTAAAGCTGGATATGGTAATACTATCAAATCTGTCTTGTAATTCCACGAAATACCCGCCAAAACCATTACCGAACCTCTAAGAAATGATACGACTGGTGTCACCCAATTAGGGTTTATTCCTTCTCCTGGTGAACGCCAAACTCTACATCGGCCGTCTGATGCATACAAATTGAACCGCGATTTATCCGAAAAAAGGACAATACACCAGTCCCTCTAAGTCTAGTTCTATACTGCAATGCATATTGTTTTCATTGCCGACGATGATTATCAGTCAAATACGGAACTCTAACAGGTCGACATGATCTTAGTCGATAAGCTTTCAACCGATTTATTATCACCTGTTTTGATATCTGGTTGTGTACTGGTACATTACTTGTAATTTCTTAAACACTGCTTGTCCTGTTTTTTCAAACATAAGGTCTCCCGTACAACGCTACAAATAACTCTATTTTGTTTCATAAATCCACTTAGTCACGTACAAGACCATGGGTTACATTTCAAACGAAAGTGGAAACGAAAATTACCATAAATTGGATTGTAGGCAAAACAAATGGCGTTGAATTGTAATTAAAATACAAAATAGTGACGAAAATGGCTATGAATTGTAATTGAAATACAAAATACAAACGACTAGAGGCTTAAAGACAGAATTGAATCTAAATGGTAACCCATCTGAATCTTTGTTATCCTCTCGAGAAATATAAAAGATTTCAAGTCGTTTAGTAATAAAATATGACATTTAGTAGTAAAATATGACATTTAGTAGTAAAATATGACATTTGTGAAAGAAGTCTTGACTTACGCTGAAATTAACTAGTTTGATGGAGTGCTATCAACCTTCAACCTTGTGAATTTCAGCGTAAATCAAGACCTCTATCACAAATGTCATATTTAAAAGGAACGGAATATAGATGATTCCTACTCTATGCTGCCCCATTTGTATTAAAAGATTCATTATCAGATGATAACTACAATCACCTTTTGCTGTTACATGTAGCCATCCGATTGCTCTCGACCACTAATTTACCAGAGAATTTGATAAGCCTAAGCCAAAAGCCAGATAATTTTAATCGAGTTTATTATTGGAGTAAAGTGCTTGAATAGTTCACATCATTTAATATTTAATACACAAGCGCCTTCTCATTTACCGGAAGATGTTCGTAAAAATCGATATCTAAATTTATTTAGTTCATTTACATTTGAAATTTTATGTACCAGAAAAAAATATTTACTACGAAAGAATAGCCAGCCACTTTCGCAGATTTATAATTGGTTGACGAACTAATTGGTGTACCAGAAGAGGCAACAGATTGTAATGAATTAGAATTACCAATAATGAAACGCAAAACTAATATAACTACTAATGGTAGGACAAAAATTATATTTAAGGAAATTGTTTTTAAGGACTTCAGGCTAAATCGTCTGTTGTTTTTAATGGAGAATGGAAATATTATAAAGTTTATCCGTGCGACTAAAAGCAGCAGTGGTTTGTATATTTTTGGATCAGCATCACCTCAAAAATCGGGTTTATTTAACTTTTATTTATTTTATTTTATTTATTTACAAACATTTGAGTAAAGGACCAACCCCATACTTACACAAACTATTTTGAGCACGATGCTCATTTATAACAGAGTGTGTAATAAGGTGGTTTAACATAAAAATATTAATTTAGAAAAAAAAATTGCAGCCTTTTGGAATTACAGGATACGAGAGCCCAGTCATTAAATTTCCACAGTCCATCATCATCAATGCTGCTTTAGCTTGAAACATAACCCAACAATATTTTAGTATTTTCCCGGCGATTAATGTTAATTAACAATCGGTTTAACCGTCAAACCACTTCATAACTGCGCCCAGGCTCAAACATTTTCGGATTTTGAAATTATGTATATGTAATAAATTTAAAATAAACATATTTTTTTTTTTTTTTTTGAAAATAAATAAAGTCGACTGACTCAAAAGTCAAAGCCGATCCCGTTGGCGAACGGTTATACAATCACGGTTATATTTAACCTTCCATAACTAGAAGAATATATTTTGTTAAATATTATGTAAATACCTTTGAGCTACTTAGAAAAAGGTTTGAAGGGAGATTTCGTTGTGACATAGCAGCGTAGCCTTCTCTTCATTAATTTCCGATTAGCCCCATTCGACATTTAATTAAATTTCTTTTTAAAATTTTAATCGACCGCCAAGAATCAATGAAGTATTCTAAACATTACAAAAGATTTGAAATACATACCTCAAAGTATAATGTATTCTACAATCGAAACCATTGATAAAAAATGGCGAGAAGGAGGTGTCAATTGTTTGCAATAACTGGATTAACGAAAATACAGCCATCGAAAACTATTAGATGAGCATGCTTCTCCAGCAGATTCTTGGCTTAGCTATCCATATAAATTGCTACAAACTAATATACGTAAGTTTCTATTTTATTTCACAAATAAACTTTTGTAATAATTTTGTTCATAATTATTTACAGAAACCTTGGAAAAAGGAGAGATTGTATGACAAAAATTAAAATTCAGAGTCAAAGGCGATTTCCAATCTAAAGAGAAAATATGAAACGATTGATTTGAATAGACAATTCATAGATTTGATAGAAATAAGGAATCAAAATATTTCAAATATGAGTATCCAAATTATAGTTGGTTTAGATTATGAGTACTCAAATGGGGAAGAAGCAGCCCCCATTATTACCTGTATGACCAACCAAATGGACAGTTAAAGTAATTTATATACATATAATTTTTATTTTCATTAGACAGCACCAGCGTGCTTAACCTATATATGTAGTTGTGAACAATGAAGGTATTTTGCTTTGTTACATCATAAACAAATATTTAAAATTAAAATATGCTTAAATTTACAGCGCATAAAGCTAATCCACAGGACTTATCATTATCCTATTTTACGTTCGTCACGCAAGATAATATTGCCGATCCAGGTTTCGCCGTCAAGGACAATTCAGGCAATTTGATAAAAAAATTACATAGTAAGTATATGTACATATATTGAAATAAAATCAATACTTGTTTATCACTAATCGAGTTTAGATGTAATGCTACAGTAGGAGATTATGCACAGCCAGATGAGGGGCAAAATAAAACTAACGAACAAACAGCGGAAATTAATAGTTTAAAAAAAAAAACAATAACCAGCTTGGAGAGCACTTCGTAGCCAATTCTGCAGATACTGCCAGATTTGATTACTTTTATGAGGACAAATTTGACAAATGACCCATTGATCGAAATTCGTAAAGTGCCAGTCAAAACCATTGGGGAAGTTGAAGATTTCAACAATAAATTAAAACATGTCAAATTTAGTGATCAAATGGTAGGCATTTCGGATGGTCATTTTAGTCACTGTTATTACGCTGATCGAGTTATGATTTATATTTTTTAGGAATTTTATAGTGTTGTAAATTGCGAACTTTATAAGGATAAGCACCAATTTATAAATAAAGAACACCACACTAGAGTTTTTATTTATAATCTTATATTAAATATAAAAATGTATTGTTTTACAACTAAATTTATGAATATAATTCACCACTGGTACTTAATTAACTATTTTATGTCCCGAAAATTGACTGATAAAGATTTATTTAGTATATTTGTTGTTAACATTTTTTAAACTATTTTTCTGGTATACTCAAAATGCACAAAATGAAACAATTTTGTTTTTTGATTTTTTTAAAATGGCTGATGATGCCGCACCAAGAGTAAAAACCCAAAAAGTACCTATTTTATGAAAAGTACAAATGTTTGTGTGTGTGTGTGTATAAATATTTGTAAAGAGAATCCGAACATAAAATATAAATGCGATGAGTTGCAATATATTTTGTAGGTGCCACTAGCGGATCGGATTAATGTTGCAAACGTACAATTATATTTAAATTTGAATATAAAGTTTTAATAAATGATTGAGCGAATGAATGAGTGAATCGCTACAATTTTATGCTATTGAAATAGTGCAAATATGTAGATACGGAAATTAAGGAGAAATTAAGATTTTTAATTTAATTGAAATTATTTTTGTTATGGTAGAATATGCTTGTACGAGTATATTAAAAATAAATAAACTTTATAAAGAAATTACCGAAGAATAGTAGTGTGATTACTGATTAGTGCCTGGATCATTTCCTATAGTTATATAACCATTTAGTAAGTGATACTTTCTATCAGTTTTTCGTAGGAAATGTGTTAGTCGAGATATATAAATAAGGTTTTAATTAGAACACCCGATATACATATGAGTACAACAAATATAATGGGAATATTTTGATTAACGTGAATAAATGTTGTTTCATTTTTAGGTAATTTATCTTATTAACTAAACCATATAAATAAAATGCTAACTTGGAAGTGTTGATTTGAGTTGAGTTGTGATTTTGGTTTGCATCACATAATGACGTATTCATTTATGCATGCCAAATTTCGATTAAAAGATGGTGAACGAGGTGGAATTATGTGAAAACATTTTCGAAAGGCTAAATGTATTGAACGTAATTATTAACTTAATAGAATATGATTGAAGTTTTAGGTTGCAGTTTTTCACACGTAAACGTCAATTTTGCTTGTAGAGTACACCGATTAGTTTTGTAGGAGAATAATGTTTCAATTTTATTTCATGTATTTATTATTTTACTTACTTTGCATGCTTTATTTTGCAGGGTAATATGTCCATAAACGGAGTAAAAGTTTTATAATAAATAATAAATTTCGTAGTTTTTGATTTTTTGTTATATTTTAATTATGTCAACTAGATTAGTAAATTAAAACATCAATAATAATAATAATTTTTTGATGTCCTAATTTAGATTTATAAAATCCTGAGTTCTGGCATTTAAATTATATTATATACTTTTATAAATAAATAATTAATTTGAACATTATTAATTTCCTTTTTTCTAGATTTGTAGGAAATTGCCGATTAGTTTAAATTTAATAGTATGGTTAAATATATACTTTCAACTTTTTATTTTTAAATCTAGTTGCAGTAGGTAAACAATTAAATAACTATTTACAGGAGAATGGCAACTAATGGAACAAGTGTGTGGCGAATTGCACAATAATTTTTGGTTATGGTGCGGAAAACGAAACTAATATTGAAATCAAGAACAGTTCATTGGGTCACTGTACTCTAGTAGATTTTATAGGATGAATTATTGTTTTAGTAATAAGTTAAAAAGACCATAATAGATGAAAAATAATAAAGACAAAAAAAAAAAAAAAGAAAAAAAAAAGAAAAAAAGAAAACGGATGACGAAGAGATTTGAACGGAGGAAGAGATACGACGAAGGGGGAGTTGATTATTGAAATTAATAGCGCAAAGTAAAAAAAAAATTAACTTTGATCTGGCTGGCTGTAAATAGAGATCATTTTTTTTTTATTTTTGATAAGTATAATAATTAAGATAAGTAAATAATTTGTAAAGTATAATAATAAGTGATAAATAATTTTTTTTAAGTGTATAATTTACCTAAGTTTAATAATTAACTGGATAAATTCAAATGATTACATATGAATATGAACGGTGTAAAACAACTGTGGCTGAATAAACGGTGCAATCTGTGCTATTTAATTGTCGCACGATCATATTAATATTCTAGAATGTGCAGTTTTTTTTTGAGAATTGATCGGACAGTCGCGACAACTACTAATATAAGTTAAATTAAAATAATTTATTAAAAACAAAAATTATACTAAAATTAATTGTGAATTGTGAACATTGGAAATAAGTCCGACACCTGGTTTTATTGTTATTTGTGTTACAAGAAAAAAACTGTGAATGGAAAACTTTATTTTACCATCCAACATAAGTCTCCTAATATGTGATATTTAGGTGTTAATATAAAAGTGTTAATATTAAAACAATTAAGAAACATTGGTGATCTGATAAGTGTTAAACCTGAAAATAATTGTGCCTAAGAAAAACATTAAAACATAAAAATAATATTTAATGAATTTAAACAACAAAAACAAAAACAATACTAAAATCTAATTAATACTTAAAGTTCTGGAAGTAAATATATACGCTACAAACAAACTGTAATTATTACAGGTCCAGGTATCAATTTTAATATTCTTTATATTTTCGTCAATCAAATGAATTAATTGTTCAAAACGATAACGAACATATTAACTACAAAAAAAATCTCAACGAATTAAAATAGAAAAACACGATGGGGTTACAAAACATTCTACGTATGAGGTCTTTTCAAGAGTCATACTATCTCTTCGTTACCATGTCCGTTTTTGCTTTATTGATTAACATTATGTTATTAGATTTTAAGTTTTTCCAAATTTAAATTTTTAAATGTAAAAGAAAATTCTAATTTTCTCAAATTATCATATACATACGTAATTTAAATTTAGTTTATTACATATAGGAAATTAAATTAAGTTTTTTTTTGGTTTATTTATAAAAAGATCAATTTTTTAATTAATTCGTCGATTTCTAGTTTTTCTTTTATTGGTAAAATAAATTTTTAAACATAATCTTTATTTCTTTTTATTATAAATTTATAATTTTTTTTGTTATGAGTGAATTATTTTTGATTTCTACTTGGTTTCGGCGGTATGAATAATTAGTGCAATAGTGTTTCCTTGGTGAGTAGCAGCGGCGTCAACTACATACAGTGCCCCAAATTTTTATTAATTTTAGTTATTTATTATTATTATTTTTTTTTGTTCACTTCATTGTTTTCGACAGCAAATTCAAGCTCTTTCGTGGTCCCAGAAAAGAACCACCCTAGCGACTGCCACCTAGCCGGCTGAAAAATGCTGTCTGGAATAACCACGGTTGAGTCTGCAACAGTCTTCCTTTTTCTCACATATAGCATAATTAGGAGATTGTTACAAGTGCTGTGAATTTAAATTATAACTTCACAATTTAAAATTTTTAAACATTCTTTTAGAATTTTAACTTAGAAGTGGGAGAGTTTACATAGGCAATTTCATAAAATGTTAATTTTTGTAATACTTGTATGTAATATATTGTGTTTTGCTCATTAATATATATTAATTAATTTAGTTTAAAAATATTTAAAGGTTTCTCTTCCTTAATTTGCTAATAAATAATTCAATTTTCAGAATATAACATAGTTCCAGAATCAATCTTTAATATGGGGATTAAATTAATCCTGAATTTCAGAATTAGATTTGACTTTGATATTATGGTGATTTATTAATTAAATTTAGTTTTCAGAGTTGCCTGGGAAATTATATTTGATTTTTCTTGTTGATTCTTGATATACTTATAGTAAGTACCTAACTGAATTATTGATGATTTTAGGCTGTTGTGGTGCTGCACAACATTATCATTTTTAATTTATTTATTATAAATTTTATAAAATAATTGAATTTTTAATTATTTATTCTCTTTTTCTTGATCGGTAGGAAATTTCTGATTAGTTTTAAGTAAAATTTTATGTTTAAAATGGTTTTTAACGTTTATTCTAATTCATGTTGCAGTACGTAATAATTAATTAATTAGATATAGAAGGACCATGAAAAATGAAATAAGCGCTGTTTTTGTAATCTTATGTTGAATTCTTTTCACCCAAATTCTTCAAAAAAATTGCTGCACATCCAAAAACTGTGTTCTTTTCACCAAAAAACGTCAATGTTTTTTCGATGTGCATCAATTTTACGAAATGCGGATTTTTTCATGAATTTCACATCTGCAGCTACTAACACAAACAAAACTAGAAACGTCAATTTAGTTGTCAAAACTTTTCAATAATATAGCGTTTTTGTGTCTTGATCGATTTTATATTATCATTTTGTGTTTAATTTAATTGTTGTGTTTAATTATTTTAATTTAATTGAGTTTTTGCATCTCGATTTTTTATTATCATTTTACTTGAATCAAATAATTTGGTATGGAGGTGGTTCAATTAACCGATTTCTACGTTTTGTTAGACGCAGATGGATGCATTATCCATAAAGACGGGGAGGCTTTCCTAAAAAATTTCAATTTGACGTTCTAAAAAATTTCAATTTGACGTTTAGAAATGTCAATCGTACTACCAATACAAATACAAAGCAGCATCAATTGTCGTTTCATGTACTTTTCACACCACAAAATTCGCATTGATGTGAAGAAACGAAAAGAACACGACATTAGCTTAGTAATTTTAATTTTTCTTAAATATTTTATCAGGTAAATTAATGAAAGGCGGACAGGGGGAAATTGCAACATTACTAATTTTTTAAGTCCTAATTTAAATTTAGGCAGTTTTGAGTATCCGGCCCTGGATTCCAGAGAAATTATCATCTAATAATGTAGTTAGATTGTGCTGTCTTGTGCTAATCTATTTATTATATATTGTACTAATAATTTACTAACTATCGATCACATTGGTGTCTGTAACCGGGTCGAGTCTGTCCTAACTAATAATCCAATCCTATCCTTCGGTTTTGTTGTGTGTAAACGGGTGTACGGTGTGTGCCCGGGAGCCCGGGAGACTTGCTATAATGCTTGGCCGTACACTCACAATCAATCAATCAATCAATTAATTTTTAGGTAATTTATCTTAAATCGGAAGTTGATGGTCTATAAGCATTTTAACCACTTAATAATTTAATTTGTATGTCTATGGTTTTGGTTCTAAATTTTTGTATATGTACTTTTTCTACAAATTATGGAGTTGTTTCTTTACAGTTTATTATTTATTTCTAGACTCTTTTAATTTTATAGGTTGGTTTTGTACAATATTTAAATGTTTGCTTCATAAATATTCTCATTCAACCCTTACTTTCTTTAGCAGAATAACTATGGCGCTTGCCGACACTCTGAGGTTCTTAATTCGCTTCCTGGTGATGACTGAAATTACTCTACTTAATTGTTTCTTGTTTAGGTGTGGACCTATTACAACGTGTTGCATTTCGCCCACTTTACTTTTTATGATGGTTGTTAACGTTATATATGGTAAGCAACAGTTACTACCTGATTATATTATATTTTAAATTATGTGAACTCCAGGTACTCGTTACGGTTAAGGGTTTTGTGTACAAGTTTTTGTCCACGTACGCGTAATATGCGTTGCGTTAAGTGTTCGGAAAATATATCTAATGCTTTTTATCACATAAATCTTAATTTCTTTGCAGAAAAAATTAAAAAAGCTTTTTCAGATTTAGGGGGTATTGTATTATTAATTTGATCGAAACAGTGATAAACTACCGATTTTCTGAATTAGGATTTCTCGGAATCAGTCAAATAGATCTTCGAAAAGATTGCGTAGATGTTTTAAAGGGAGCTGCCGAGCGGTTTCGCTACGGAAATAGCAAAGCTAGCAAACCAGATCAAGATCATCAAGGATATATTACCTATAAGTCTAGTAAAAAAGTGAATTTAACATGCGAGTATATTATTTATGTACAAAAAAAATTGAATTTGTAACTTTGTATTAAAGTCTGAGTCTATTATAAAGGTTAGAAAACGCCCAACATTTCTTAATTGCAACTAATATAAATTACATTTTTAAATGTATCTACTAAAATAGATTACCATTTGTAAAAATGAAGCAATTTTCGTTGCCGCTGCTGGCCGTCCACCACTAATCTGTTACATTTGGTCCATTTAATAGAACATTAAATAATATCACAAAAGACTACAAAATGACCACCGAAAAAGATCTACATTTAACGAAAAATACTAGCAAAGCACCAGCATTTCTGAAACACCACTAACTGTCAATTAGATTTTTACATGCAAATGACCATTTCGCCAATCTTTTGAAAATCGAAATAGCTGGGCAAATGATCAACATTTCTGAGCCGCTGCTGGTTGCCCATTTAACCCAACAAAAGTTTATCGGACAAGTCCTGAAAAGGACTAGCATATTCCGCCTGTTTATTGTAATAAAATACAGGTTTACCTTTTTTGTCAGTCTATTGAGTTAGTTAAATGTAGGTCAAATAAATAAAGACAAAATTGACTTTAAATTTCGACCATTTTCTGGCAAGGATTAGGATAAAAAATGACTGAATAATTGACCGACATATAACCTATTTCGCTTCTTATGTTCGAACTAGGGGTACCTACAGCCCGTCCTATGACGGAAACAATTTTGAGAATAACTATAGTTATGTAATGTTTTGATTCATATCTTATCTAATTGATATTTTTTTTTGATATTTTTTATCGGTATTTCTCAGCCGAGGAAAAATACCTCCATATTAAAGGCTTTTAAGGATGATTGTACCTTAATAAACCTTAAACCAAAGAGTAAGGGGTTTTAAGAATGATGTTACATGTGTTGGGGCATCACACAAAACCTTACATACCGACAAAAAGGCAGAGCCTGGATTAAAAAACCGGATAAACAAAACTAACATGAGTTGAGCAGAGTCGAACCTCAGACAAATGTTTTACCGAAAAATGTTAATGTCTTACTACAACTGACAAGATAAGAATTTTTCATGTCTTACTACAACTGACAATTTAGAATAGTAGTTGCTTATATTTAGGCGCATCTTAAAACTTACCATCTATTTCTTTGTGTAATTACTGTAACTATAAAGAGCAATATTTAATTTAAAGTATAATATTTGGTAAGTACATAAATAGTAAAAAAATAATAATAAAACTTTAAAAAATGGAGGTGTAGCCAATACACGACTTTCTTTTACGAACAGAGAATTATGAAAGAAGAAGAAATTTTATTTTTTTCTTAATTTTTTTTTTAATTTTAAATTTTTTTTTTTAATTTTTTTTTTTTATTTTTATTTGTTTTAAATTTTTGGAAAAATTTTGTCTTATGTAGTTTTTTGTAAACCTTATACTTTTTAAGATATTTGCAAAATAAATTTTTTGCATTTATACAAATATAAATATAAAATTAAATATATGTAAGTGGGGCCTGTTATAAAATACAATATATCGAAATAAATGTGATGCAATTAACAATAACTTGGCAAATATATACATATCGTCAGTGAATTAACGTAACTGACATTTTCTCGAAAACTCATCTCTGATACTAAAATGTTCGTCGTGAGAAACTGCACCTGAGTTCCTGCACCCACGTTAATTGACTGTTAGGACGACATCGCCGTGCTAACGGTGAACCAGCGCGGGTGGAAAATTCAGACAGAGTTTCTCATGACGAAACATTTAGTACCAATAAAGAACTTTCGAAAAACTGTCAGATACGTTAATTCACAGTTAGGCCGACGATATACTACATGGTGCGGTATGGAATTCACCGATAGCAGAAGTAATATCTCAATGGACAAGAGCAATACACCAGAAACCCTTGATAATCAAGAAGCGTTAATTAGATTTGTTTATACATATAGAGAACTTCCAGTATTGTTGTGTTACATGGAAAGAATACACCAACCGAGGAAAAAAAATCTGGCATACAATAAAAAAGCTCAACACCCTAGACCATATTATTTCCTTTTTATTTTAATTTTTTTTTTTCATTGATAATGCCCAAATAATCGCTACACAAGCTTTATTATTGTCTAACATGGTTCTAAGTGGAGTATTACCTGAAAATAAATATTTTTTATTGTTTGACGTTTAGGTGTATTGCCAATATAGTATGGATCTTCTGAGACAATTGCTGTTTGCCAAAAGTTTTTTTCTATATTGACAATATTATATTGGCAATACTTATTGATCATCTGAGGCCCGCATTAGGATACAAAATTTTATATTTTTCAATTCGTTTCAATTTCAAAAGCGTTCCAGAGTCAGTGAATGAATTGGGTAATTATATATTAGATTGACTTTGAAGGAGGTCATAATTTCAAAATCAAAGGAGACTGGGGCCGCCTAGATTTTTTTTGTGATTTTTAGAGCTATAGCATGAGGCTCTAGGATATTTGGAAGTAATTTTCCATAACAATTTTAGAAAATTTAGTACAACTTAAGCATCGTATTATAAGAGAAGATGGTCAATTCTATATCATTTTATGGACATAAATTGAAAAATTGTTTTACGGGAAGCTATACAAATTTTCGACTGAAATGACGCATTTTACTTCAAGAATACGGGCCTAGATCTAACCGTGTTGATTTTACCCAACATGTTGCCAACAGTTGCCTTACTTGAATGCGCCCATTGTTACAATTTTGTTAGTATGTAGAGTAATAGTGTGAGCGCACTACATTTTTTGATGGACAACCAACCCGAACTGACATTTTTGTTGAAACATCCATTATTTTGGTTTTGACATTACAGTTCTAGTAAATAAATGGAATAATTTCGTTCATATAATTTTAATAGACAAATTTATGTTATATTTATGATTATAGTATAATAAATTTTAATATTAAATAAAAAAAACTGTCAAGTGCGATAGAATCTCGCGCTGACGCTTCCGTTCAACTCTAACTATTGCAATAACTGTTTCATAGCTGGGCAAACTGGCCGAAAATACGATTGGAGCGCGAACATTAAAAAAATATTAATTCGAAATATAAGTATAATATTGAAATTTTATTTGATAAGCTGAATCCGATTACATATGAATCTCGTCTTTTAATTAACGTCCATTTTTAGATATTTTATGCAGAAGATTTTCTGTAGCTTTAAGCTTGTATTCCATGAGAAAAATTAACTCACAGTAAAAAAAAAACGAAAAGAGAAAAATAATCGGATGTGCAAACAATTATGCTATAAAATAAAAAATAAAAATAACGTTATCTCTGTCTGTCAGTTGCAATTTTGGTACCACCGAGCATAGTATAAATACATATAGTACTTCCATGCAAACTTCATCGGTGAAGTGTTAGATGGAGATACTGATATCGTTTTCGATTTTTGAAAATATTTTTGTATATAAATCCGCCCAAATATATGTTCGAATTAATACGCCCAAATGTCATCAAATTTTTCTAACCGTTCATTGAATAGTTAAGTGTGTAAAATATAGGCATATCCATAGATATTTGTTTATTTCGTTTCGGTTCAACCAACACTAAAACAATATTATTTATAAAAAATTGTATTTATGCACTGATGGTAAATTTTAATGTTGATGAAAATTCTTGGCAGTGCTATTTGATTAAATATGTACAATATCAAATTCCCCATAAAAACCATATACAAAACATAATTTTGTTTTCTTTTTTTTAATTTCTATTTGTATGAAAAATCCTAATAAAACCATGAATATCAACTCTACACAATATTTGTAAACAAAATCAGCTGATGTTAGATTTTTCGTGTTAGTTCATCTTTAGAGAGAACAAGGGACCAAAGCATTTATTTCCCTTATGATGGAAAGAGAAAAACATTTGACGTGAAAACTAGTTTTTATAGACGGTTTGTAAAAAAACTTGTGCGGGGGCCTTATTCTCGAATTCCACATCCATTTTCCACTTGCGGACATCTGTCAAAATTCATCAAAACGTTCTGAAATTTTAATTCGTATATAAAACACATGGGGCATGAACATATTCTTTTTGGAGAATTTCTTCCACCTGCTTATACCGATTCGGAAATATTCCCTCAGTACCAAAAAAATTCAATTTTTATGAATTTTGACAGATGTCCACATGTGGAAAATGGATGTGGAATTCGAGAATAGGGCCCCAGGTTTTGACCTAATTAGCTCTTGTTTCAGTATTGGTATAAAAAGTAAAACTAAAAATCAAAATCAAAAATGTCTAGTATTGTTTTAATATTCTTACCTAGGCCGTGCCCGAATACTGTGATAATACCGTAATAAATATTAATTTGTGACATTTACTTGAGAAATTTTCCCCTTCGCAGACATTTGTTATTTTTACTGCCCGAATTTAATAATAAGGCTGTGTTTCAAACGAATAAAAATCCGCATAAAAAGTTAAAAAGTTAAATTTTTGACAATTTATTCACGGACCAGTTAAAAATTTCTAGCTTGTATTTTACTTTTCTCTACGCAAAATAAAAATAAAACACGTACACGTTAGAATTTTAACCAGTTCCATTTAAAACACCAAAGCGATTAAAAAGTAAGGAAAATTTAATATTTTTCACCACAGTTAACAAATGTAACTTTTTATCCGATTGAAACACAGCCTAATTTGTACGTGATAATTTTCTCGCCTACTTTTTTTAATAAAATTAAATTGAAAATAATAATAAAAAATACGACTACATTATACTCCGCGGTTCCACAACCCGATTATTGGTGAAATATTATCCTGTAATGATGAGGAAACGAATAAATACGTAAGGATTTCTGGGGATTCGTTTCACGAAATCACAGATTTTTTACCACGCAAAACGCATGGATGGCAACGTTAGTTACAACTCATGGCTTTTTGTGGCTTAAAAGTGGGACAAGGCATAGAATGGTGGGAGCTGTTAATATCAAATTATATTATTGTTAATACCCAAATTATATTTTATTTAATATTGTAAAAAATAATATGTTCTCGCTCTTGTTGATTGCTGTTGCTAATAAAATATTCAAATCACATTCAGTAATAAAATATTTCACATGGATCTGTCAAAATGTATCATAGGGAACGACTGTAATAATTTGGATGAGTATAATATTTAACAAGGTATTCAGGCCCGGCCTAAATTAATGTTCGTGTAAAACAAACCAAAACAAGTTGTCGCTATAGTTTGAAGTATTTCTATAAAGGTATTTTGAAACTAGTTGCGTATGTATACATTTTATTTACATTTTTAAATTATTAATATTAAAATAGTGTGTGTTTATAAAACTTATTTAAACAAAAACGGCACCAATGCCACAAGAACATTTTTTATTGTGCCACAGGGCAATCGCTGTAAAGTTTGGTTGAAGCATGGTTGTGTGTGGGATAAACTCCAAGAGTGTTCAAAATACTATATATTACATTTTGTGAAAAACACTTCTGTGTCAGTGAGATTAAAATAACTGGGTATACAAAAGTTTTGAAAAGAACGGCGCTCAATAAAATATTTAATAGTTTGGTTTGTAAATGTAAAGACAATTACATCGACGTTGCTTGTCAAAGATTAATAAATCTAAAACTTTATACAACTCCTATTTCAAAAAAACCTTTGCCGCCAACCATTACTTTTAACACAGAGTATTCTGAGGTTGAGCCAGTACTCTGAGTAGGGCTGACTCGCCACCACTCAAACTAAAATATGAAGCAGGGCCCCCAAAAACGTATTTAAGGAATTATGATATTCCTTTAGCGTGTCCTATATCGCCCTCTCAGTTCCTCAGTCCACATCACCGAAGGAGGACCGAAACCAATCAAGAAAATAAGCAACTGAAAAAAATGTCGAGGTTCCTTTTAAACACTCCGCCTAAATAGAAGCTCGCATCCGTGGATATTGTGGTAAAAGATTTTATTAGCAACTTACTTGAAGAACGGCCAGAAGTGAAAACGTTTGTGTTTAAACAAATATTCCACAAAAAAAAATCGACATGGACACAAACAGAGCAAAAGTAATTTCTAGGATTTTATTTTAAATCACCTGCTTTTTTAAGAATAAGGATTTGTATACCAAATTTTAAAAATATGATTTGTAATATTTCACATAAGTAGCTATTTTATTTTATTAATTTAAAATTAATTTTTTATTTTTATTTAAATAGCTGTGCAACCAGATAGGAAATACTTAATTTTGTGTAACGAGTGGGATATTGCTCGCTTCGCTTATTTCGAAAATCACACAAGTTACACAAAATGATTATTCATAACGTTTCGTTACAAAGATTTTTTCTAATTTTTGTAAAAAAAACAGTAAATTATTGGATTTTGGCAAAAAAGTCTTAAAGTCGTAAAATTCCAAATTAATTTAATTGTTGTTTTTTTGTTTGTTTTAAATCAAGTAGACACAAACTGGTGAATATTTCATCACCAGTTGTGAAATAAGGCAGTGATACGTGCAACGTGTTTCCATGCTGATTTGTTGAAATAGCTGTTACTTTTTTAAGATCATGTATTTTTGCGTGAAAGGCAAAAAAAACGTTCTGTGTACAAAATTGAACAATGTTCAATTTTTGCCTTAATGCCGCATACTTGAAATCTACCAACGGTAACTTGGTAATTTCAAAGCAAAAGAACTTGACAAAAACGTCACGACAAAAAATTATAAACTTAAGAATTTTAGTGGAACCATTATTTTTCGATATTTGTTTTCAAACCAAACTTTCTTTACTTCTAATAAAATAAACTTGAATATTTTGAACTATTTTACTGTGGCATAAAATAAAAAACTATTAAACTACAAATTGTTATTGTTTATGTGCAAAGCAAAATGGGGCTACATAATTCGCCAATCACAAAATGTTGACATTTTTTACCTTTTAGGAAAAAATACACTAGACAAATTTTTTCAAATTAACAAATAAATTGATGCCTCCGTTAAGCCTAGAGAAATAAAATTTAAATAAATAAATAAAACTAAAAAGCCATTTACATATTCCTTAAGTTTGGATGCAAAATTACGAAGCTTCGTTAAATTTGTTAAGCGACGTTAATTTTTCGCTGGGCGAGAATACAGAAATGCTATCTACCCCATTTTTAAGTTTTGTTAATTCTTAATTTTTAAGTTTATTAAGTGGTAACCAGCGAAAAATTATAAACTAATTAAGAATTAACAAAACTTAAAAATGCGGTAGATAGCATTTCTGTATTCTCGTCTAGCGAAAAATTGACGTCACTTAAGAAATTTAACAAAGCTTCGTTAAATTAGATCTGTCAATTAAGAAAAATTAAGAATGAGCGATTTTGTGTCGAAATGTAAGAAATAAATAAAAAAAATAAATAAATTTTTGATGCGGTAGGTGCAAAGATTTTTATTTCATGCGATTTTATTTATATTCAATTCATGAATTTCATCAATTTAAATTTTACTTTTATAGGTTTTATTGTGGTATTACACTGTATATATTCTTCATTTCTTATCTAGTTATGAAAAATCTGCCGTTTCGCAACCTACTACAGTAACCATACGTTATATTAAAATGAAAACCAAATTATAGTATACTTAATACTCAGTCATATATTTTTTTTACTTAGGAATATCGACTATTTTGCGTTGGCATTCGCTAACAAGATTTGAAAGTGGAGTATCCAAGAATATAATTAGTCTTTTAAAAAATAAATGTGACGGCATGATTGAAATAGACCAACGTTGCATTCTGTGATGGATAAAATATCAATAAAAAAAGAATTGGAATATAATACAGCAGATGACCTAATCCATGGATACCGGGACCTTGGTGGACTTGGAAGGGGCAATTTGATTTCCGACAAAGCATTTGTATTTATGCTGCGTGCACTCAACCGCAATTGGAAACAAGTAGTCGGTTATTACATGGGTTCACCAAAAGGCGACCAACGGAACAGAAACAGTTGTCAACAAAGTTCACAAAACCGGTTTGCAAATAGTTGGTATCAAATATGGTCAAGGTAGTACAAACAGAAAAGCATTTTCAAGTTTAGGGAGCCATGGGCGAGGTTTGGTCCACGAAAAATATTTTGTTTTTTCGACATCCCTCACCTTTTTAAAAGTGTTCAGAATTGTTTATATTCTGATAACATATTAACCAACGACTGCGAAAAGACAATATTGTGGCAGATACTACAAACACTTTATTCTATGGAGCATGGATCAGTGAGAGTTTTACATGACCTCACTCGTAAGCACATTTGCCCCGATATTTTTAAAAAACTTAAATTAATTTAAATAAGTCGCGTTTTTTTATTCGCTCCGGATAGCTGCTATCGAGAGATGTCATATAAAAATTGGCTCCCGATAGTGCTCCGTATAAATAGGTAGAGCCAAATATTTTTTATATAAAGATTTTGGTAAACAATTGAATTAAAAATGATAGTTTGATGTTAAATAAGTTTAGTTTACCAATAAATAGCGCGTCAAATTTAAATTTAGGCGTATAAAAATGACGGCTCTCGATAGCAGCTATCCGGAGCGAATAAAAAAAACACTACAATAGTTATATAAGGAATATAATACAAGAAAAGGTACAAAAAAATGTATGCAACAGCTAAAGGAAGCTAACATATGTTTTGTTCCTAGATGTTAAATTATTATTAGTACTGCAAGTTGACAATGTAGATCTGCTCTCTAGTATATTTAACAGGGTTTTTCAGTAACAAAGTTACTAAACAGTTTAATTGTAACAATTGCTCAATATTTGCGGTTATATACATATACAATATATACAAATAATTAAGAACGAGAAAATTACGCTCTTTAAAAATAAAGACCCATGTAACTGAAAATACGAAATCAGCTGCATGCATATGGAAATTTGTGTCCTCCGTCGAATTCGAAGAATTCATCGAAAACATATTAAATACATTTAAAAAAAATATTTAAAATATGGGTTGCGAAGAAAATATTCTTGACAAACTTTTTACGAAGTTTATTCACGGGAAATATCCACATCGAATAAGTGATGCGGACACTGCTCGTATTACCAAATATATAATTGCTGAATTTATACGTCTTAGCTTAAAGCAAAAAAAATGATGAACTCAAGCAACCGAAAAGGCATCAAAACAAAATTTTTCAATTTAGAAGAAAACGAAAACTAAAATTCTACTAATATTTAACTTTTTTTGGTTATTTTGAAATGGATTTCATTGTATTTACTTAAAATGTTTATGCTACCAAAGCAAAATACAAAAGGTCAATGACCGTGTGAACCGCAAAAATAAAAATTATCTTTTCTCATTCCTAAACAATTTTTTGCTCAATAGAAATTACATATCTACATATTCAATTATTTATTAAAATATAAAAATAAAAATAATTAGTGAAAATGTTAAATAAAATAAAAAATTGAGTTGAAATTAAAAAATGACAAATTGATTTTTATTGCCATTTTGGTCAGTTTTAGGCAATGACCTTCAGTATTTAAAAAAAAAAAAAAAATATGTTTGAGTAGTACGTTGTACGTACAACAAAATTACACAATTAAAATGTGTATCACACATCCTTTTAAGTGTATAGTGTAGTCGGCTATGAACATATGTTTATTCGTTACTAAGTGTTAGAGTAGGATAAAACTACACGTGAACAATTCGAATTTCTGTTGTATGTTCAATTAACCATACAAACATTTAGGCGATGGCCAAAGTTTGTATATTAACTTTATATGCGATCGACGCGACATCTGGAATTTCACCGATTAAATATTTTTTTTCTATGATGGTAGTACTATATGTATTTATACTATGCACCGAGTAAACATTTAAATAATTTACTTATTACTTGTGTGAAAAGTTGAATCAGCAGTTTAAATCTTTTTTTATTTTTTTTTTTTTTAAATATTGTGATGTGAAAAATAAGTGAAATCGTGATGTCCTCACCTCCGCCTCAAGTAAAAAAGGCTGACAGCGATGTCCACAAGCGATTTGCCACCGAACTTCACGACTTCAGATATTTTTAATAAAAATACAAAAGTCCAAAGCGACAACAAATTTTAAATGTTCAAAAAATTACCTTACCAGGCAATTTAAATCAAAGTGAAATTATTAATTTAAATAACATTGGTGTGTTGAACCATAACGAAACTAAAAGTGCATCGCCAAATATTGACGATAAAAAAAAACAATGACAGTGCATCGACATCAGATGACAATAAAAATAAACAGTGACGTAGGTCAGTGTTTAGTGCAAACGGAAATAGACCAGTATATTACCGTCCGATCAAAACGAAGAAGAATCCCTAGATCAGCGGCCAGTGCAAGCGCGAATAAATTCACTAAGCTAGCTAGCGTTGAATTAACGCATGGTAATAGGTATTCTTGATTGGTTGTTGACGAGCGGACGCCTGAAAAAACTTCAAAAACTTAGAAGCCACCACCAATCTATTTGAGGGAAGAATCAAATAGAGAACTTGCTAAAACGATCGAGTTTATTACTGAAGGTGCATTTTATATTTCCGGGATCAAAAGAGGAAGTATAAAAGAAACCAAAATTCAACCGCTCAATATTGATGCTTACAGAGCGTTAATTAAACATTTTGACCAAGTTGGTAAACATTACTACACGTATCAACTAAAGAGCCAAAAAGGATTGGTTGTTGTGTTAAAAGGAATAGAGAGTTACGTGGATGCAAACGAAATTCAAGCTGCTCTCGCTGAAAAAGGTTTCCAGTGCAAAACTATTACCAATATTTTTAATCGGGAGAAGGTTCCTCAGCCATTCTTTCGTCTGGAATTAGAACCAGACAATAAAAAGGTTAAAGGCAACCATGCAATATTTGACTTAAAATATCGGTTATGGTTACCATCGAGGAACATAGGAAAAGAAATGGGCCGGTACAGTGCGTTAAGTGTCAAGAATATGGGCACACTAGAGCATATTGCACTTTGAACGATGTGTGTGTTATATGTGGTGAACTCCATAATTCAAAGGTTTGCAATAAAGCAAAAAAGGAAGCATCAGTGAGAAAATGCAGCACAGAGCTAATTATAAAGGGTGCCCAATTTATTTAGAATTGAAAAGGATAATCAATCCAAAGCAGCGAGCAGAACAACGAATGCTTAATCTTCATTCTTCAGCTAGAAAAGAAGCACGACCAGAAATTCTAAACAGAAACGCTCAAAATGAAAAACAGTACGCAAATGTAAACGGCCGCGTGCACCAAGGGGTTTCATACGGAAGTGTTCTTAAAGGTACCGTTCCTAAAGTTCAAGCAAGTGAAGAGGGAACATCTCAGCAGCTTTAAATAAATTGACTAATATGATGCAAAGCTTCATGGCGATGATGGAGAGAACCATGGAATTAATTATGCAGAATATGAGCACGCTGATGCAGATAGTCGTAAAAAGACAGAAATGACCATCATCAAAATAGCCATATGGAATGCAAACGGCCTAGCACAACATAAAGCGGAAGTACATGCATTTCCCACTGAGCACAATATTGACATAATGTTAATATCAGAAACACGCTTCACCAAAAATAGCTATTTCAAAATTAATGGGTACTCTATTTATGACACCAAGCACCCAGATGGTAAAGCACATGGAGGCACTGCTGTATTGATTAAGCGAAGATTAAAGCACTACGAACTTACGAAATATAAGAAAGAACATATACAATCAACGAGCATCTGTCTGCAGGAGTGGTCTGGAAACTGCGTCATGTCGGCGGTGTACTGCCCTCCAAAACATGCTATAAAAAAACTCCAGTTCTTGGATTATTTCAGCCACCTGGGTAATAAATTCCTTGCGGGCGGTGATTACAACGCTAAACATACTCATTGGGGTTCCAGATTAACATTGCCGAAAGGCAAACAACTTTATGATGCTATAGAGGAACAGTCCCTCGATTATTTATCTGCCGGTAACCCAACTTACTGGCCCACAGATAAAAAGAAAATTCCTGATCTAATTGACTTTTGTGTAACTAAGGGCATTCAGCGTACATATGTTAATGCCACCGATTGTCATGATCTGTCTTCTGATCACTCACCGGTAATAGTAACATTGAGTACTGATGTCCTAAGGAACGAAATACTGAACCGTCTTACAAACAAGAAAATTAATTGGGATGGGTTTCTACTTAATATTCCTCTGATCACACCAGCTGATATTGATGCGGCGGCAGAAAATCTAAAAGATGTCATAACATTATCTGCTAAAAGGGCTACACCCGGCATAAGTAGTTCGGAAAAAGTTAATAAACTGTCACATAATATACAGGAACTAATCCAGGAAAAGCGAAAGATTCGCCAATGGCAGCAAACAAAATCACCGTTATTGAAGTGGAAATTAAATCGAGCTATCAAGGCCCTACGATTTGCTTTGAGCGAAGAAGAAAACCAGAGCGTAAAGAACTACTTAAGTGATCTCTCGGCAACCGAAAGGACATATTATTCTTGGTGGAAGGCAATAAAAAATTTAAAAAGGCCAACAAATTCGAATCCACCGATTAGACTACCAACTGGAAATTGGGCGAGAAGTGATGAAGAAAAAGCCAATGCTTTTGATGCTCACCTAGCAACAGTATTCGTCCCACACGAAGAAGATAATTATTTTGTGCCACTCCAGCCAACGGATGATGGTTTATCCTACAAACCTATAAAGTATAACTGGAAGAAAGTTAAGAATACAATTAAAACTTGCATAAGCCCGAAAAAGGCACCAGGACATGATCTCACTTCTGGAAAAATGATAAGGGAATTGCCGGATAAATCCATAAAACTAATAACATTTGTATTCATGCGATCATGCGAACCAGTTATATACCTCAGAAATGGAAGATATCTTTGATCACAATGATACATAAGCCAGGGAAAAATGAAACGCAAATCTCATCATATCGTCCAATAAGCATGCTGCCCACAATCTCAAAGCTATTTGAAAAAATGTTACTAACGAAATTGAAACCAATATTAGAAGAACGGCGCGTTATTCCAGACCATCAATTTGGATTCCGAAACCAACATGGTACTATAGAGCAAGTACACAGAATTGTAAATACAATCAAAATCACCTTCGAGGAAAAGAAATATTGTTCTGCTGCCTTTTTGGATATCGCCCAAGCTTTTGATAAAGTTTGGCACGGTGGAATAATTTACAAAATTAAAGAGCTTCTACCGAAGATATTTCACTCAGTTTTGGGAAACTATCTTCTTCAAAGGCAATGCATGGTCACACAAAACAGCGCAACTACTTGCTTAAATGATATTAATGCAGGTGTCCTGCAAGGCAGCGTTCTAGGACCAATATTATACTTGTTGTACACAGCTGATATATCTGTAACCAACAAAGTATTAAATCAACATTTGCCGATGACACGGCCATCCTGGTGTCTCACGCTAATCCTGAAATTGCCTCAAAGGAATTACAGAATCATTTAAACAAAGTCGCGGACTGGCTGAAGGCATGGCGAATAAAAGTGAACGAAAACAAATCAACTCATGTCACATTCACGCTAAACAAACGCGCCTGCCCACCAGTGAAATTAAACGATAAAAATATTCCTCAACAAACGAAGGTAAAATACTTAGGTTTGCACCTGGATAGAAGATTAACGTGGAAAAATCATATTGAAACAAAGCGCAACCAAATAAAAATTACATTTTCCAAAATGTATTGGCTGATGGGAAGAAAATCTCAGTTGTCATTAGCCAATAAAGTTTTAGTTTACAAAGCGATAATCAAACTCATATGGACATATGATATTCAGTTATGGGGATCCACCAGCGCTTCAAACAGAGAACTCCTGCAACGAACCCAAGTGAAAATACTTCGCAGTATTACCAATGCTCCTTGCTATATTCGAGATAATAATATACATGACGACCTTGGGATCAAAACCGTTAAAGAAACTATCAAAGAATTCAGTTCGATATACTACTCAAAACTAGAAGCACATCCCAACGAATTGGCCAGGGAGATACTAAAACAGCCGTGATTTAGACGTCTGAGAAGAACAGATTCACTCGAACTGATGAACCTGTGAACCTCTAAATTTAATTCGGTATACTACATACATATAATTATGGTCTAAATTAATTAAATTGTGACCACTAACAATAAATATTAACATTGGTTAAGACTTAAAATATGTAATAATTTTTAGCTTAAGATTTGATTACTTCTTGTGAGTTTCTTATGTAGAAAGATTCAAGAATAAAGCCATTGGCAACATTTAAAAAAAAAAAAATCTCTGTCTGTTATATTGGGCATCAGATTATTATTCTCTTTTCGTTTTTTTTTTGCACACAAAGCAGACCTAGAACTTCAGAATTTACTTTCTGGTTCCGAATGTCACACTAGTTCCTCAATGAAACTAGAGCTTTTCAAACTACCTGGCCTCGAAATAGTCTGCGAAATCGCAGGTGGAACAATCGCCCATACATCGCAGACTCACTACGTCGCACCGTATTCAATACACTACACAACCTTTCATATCCTGGAGTCCGTGCAACTCGTAAATTGATTACAGCTCGCTACTTTTGGCCCAGCATAAACAAAGACGTAGGCAATTGGGCCCAGTCTTGTTTATCCTGGCAACGTGTTAAAGTTCAACGGCACACAAAATCACCCCATGGACAATTTGAAATTCCGCCTGGTCGATTTGAGCATATCCATATAGACATCTTAGGACCTCTTCCGCCATCTAATGGATACGCATATTTATCACTTGTGTAGATCGTTTCACTCGCTGGTCCGAAGCATACTGCATGACCAATATGTCTGCTGTTAACATCACAACAGATCAAGGAACGCGATTTGAATCCAAGCTGTTCACCGAGTTAACAAAACTCCTTGGATCACATCGGATATGGACAACGGCTTACCATCCGCAAGCCAATGGCATGGTCGGACGCTTCCATCGGCAACTGAAAGCCGCATTAATGGCCAGAGGCAATACAACCAATTGGAGTTGGAAAATACCAATCATACTACTTGGTATCCGAGCAACAGTGAAGGGTGATCTTAAGTGCTCACCGGCAGAATTGGTTTACGGTCAAACCATCAAACTACCCGGTGAGTTCTTTATTGCGAATCTCCCTTCACCATTCCCAACTTCCGACACAATCATCGACCAACTGCGAAAAACCATGCGCAACCTCATACCCAAAATACCACGTCAATCCAAACAAAATGACGTATTTGTTCCGAAATCGCTCAGCAACTGCGATTTTGTTTTCATAAGAACAGACAAGTTTCGCACGGGATTAACTCCTCCCTAGGTTCGTATAAAGTTATACGCAGACTTAGGAAACATTTCATCATATCGATTAATGGAAAAAATTCCAACGTTTCAATCAATCAACACAAACCAGCTTACGAAATAATTAGTTCGGCTGAGCAAACATCAAACCATCGGGTTCACAAAACCGTTCGTATAGCTTCCACTCCTACAATCATTCCCTATGGAGGGGGAAAATTACTCGCGGAGGAGTCCTGTAGCGACAAACTCACAATGCAATTCAATTATTCAATCATACAATTGAATTCAATCATAAATATTCAACACTCGTTCATCGCCACAATCCGAGCATTCTTATTCATATTCAGACGCATTTACATGAACGCACCTTGTCATTCCCACGCATTCCACATGAACGCACCTTGTACAACCAGCTATTCTTGTCAAAAAATTCTAAATCCTTTTTTGTGTTATTTTTTTGTTATAAACTTCTCACTTTAATATTTCACTCAAAATTCTTATTGGAATTTTACTAATAGTGTACTTTCTAATACATGCCTATATTTTGTTATTTGTTATAAACTTCACACCCATTAATTTTCCTACTTTAAGCTTGTCTAACCCCTTAAATTTACTTTCTTTCGGCTGTACCTAGGTTTCTGTAACCGGAGCGATTTTTACATTATAACTAACTAATCAGACGTACGTTTGTCCCGTAGTAGAGACTAATTTTGATGTCCAGGATGTGTTCCCGTAGAATCGATCAGACTTCCAGATCTTCAAGTATCAAAAGATCTGGCTTAGAATTATGTTGTCTTGTGCTAACTATTTATCATATTTTGTACTAACAAGTTAATATGTAGCGGCTCATTCATCATCTCAAGTATCACTCACATCAAGCGTCTGAGTTCACCCAACCACTAATGCAACGTCCTCACGCCGCTCAATGTTGACATTACCATTTGGGACCAAACGCATGTACATAACACAATAGAACTTTGTCTCTTCCATCTGAAGTGACAAACGCAAAATAAAATAAATTAATTTTTTTTTCAGTCTCGTCTCAACCTTCAAAGCGACAACGCTTTATGTATTAAAGAAATGGTGGTGATAGATAGAAAAAAAAATTATATTTTTAATTAAAATAATTTAAAATAAATTTGCGTGTTAAGTTTTTATTAATATAAATGAATAGCATTTATAAATAATTATTGCCTACAGGTGTCTGTAACCGAGTCAATTCTATAAAAACTAATAAGCTTTTTCTAATCTTTGGTAGTGTTCTAAGTAAAAAAGAGTACACAATCAACAGATTATGATAAAATTAGACATGTACGGCCCTGCCAGCTGTTATTTTTTAGAATATGGCTAAATAGAATGGAACTACGCTATATTTTAACAGATTATGATGAAATTTGATGTGGGCGGTACACAAGGGTTCCATGAAAACCGTATTGGCTTCTAAAAATTGCAAGCAGTACAATTAGCTGATTTTTGTTAAAGATAAACGAAACTAAATAAAGTGCTTCGCTTAACTTCAATCAAGATATTTATAGCTCCGAGACCAAATAATGTTAAGGCCATTTATTGATAGTAAAGATGGCTTGGAATGACTTGTCAAAATCGCAAACTTTAACTTTCATTTTCGTTTCGCCAGAACAACTCTGCGAACTAAAGCATAATAGTCTCCACTCAACGAATTTCTTTTTTTGAAAATAATCGTTCAACACGAAACGAAATCAGGTAAACAAATTACTTTATTTATTACAACATCCTTCTAATCTTTGATAAAAAAAAAAAAATCCTGGTGAATAATGAATCAACATGCAAAGAAATAAAATTGGATTCTTTTGTGGTGTAGTGACTTATGTACTGTCTTGATTTAGAAACTCAGTTTGAACACCCTACTGTATTTCAAATAAAATTTATCATTAAATTTGATTGTAAAACGATAACATTAAAAATTATTTTATTGTTCGTTCAAACATCCGTCACGAAACTAATTATATTCTCGCTTAGTAATATTCCAATTCCAGTATCCAATAAAAAAAAAAAAAAAATCCAATCAATTTTTTTTTCGGTTCAAAATCATTTCTATTAACTTTCTATAATAATATGTATAATAAATAAAACCACGATCATTAATTTTATAATTAAGATGATAATTCAAATAAAAAATAAAAATCGAGATAATAAATTCGACATAGGAAAGAGGCAATATCCTTGTAACCGTCGTGTACATATAAATGATGTCTCATTGAAATTCTTCTCATTTTATTTGAACATTTTATTGAACTTTGTTTATTTTTGGTTGGCAAATCAGGATAATAATAGGATTTGGTTTTAGTTTCAGTATTTGTATGTTGTTATTATTGTGGGATATAAATTTTATCCGAGTTGTAGATATAAATGGTAGCTACAATATTGATAAATTAAAATAAGAAATAAAGATTTAGTATGGCCACCCTCATTCATTATTTATATGGCACTGACTCATTGTTTTACCATTTATATTTATTATGATAAATTTATATAATTTCGTGTTTTTTATATGTATATTCTTTATATGGCCAAATGTCTACGGAAAACACAAAAAGGGTTAATCAAAATCATATAATGGCACAAAAAACATGTTTCAGCTTTAATCGATTTTATAAATTGAAGCCTGTATTTAATGACATTTTAATGCCTCTATTAAAACTAACACAATCATTTTTTGTGCTGCTATCTAACAAAAACACCCAGATAAGCTAAAAGACATAATCATTGACTCTTGGCTTTGTCAAAACTAAATAACGATGAACAAAAAAAAAAATCCTCAGTTTCTTTTCGTTTTTATCATTTCCATGGTGTAAAACGACCGAAAAAGGGATTATGATCATCTTCAGTGTTATATAGTGCACACACACAAGTTCTTGTTTTTGTTGTGTAATTATTTTTTATTACAGGCATAGCTATTAAGGATATACAAGTGTTTAATATTTACCACAAATCGAAATTAATTATTATTATTGAAAACGATACATTTTTATTTTATCAAATGGTGAAAAATGAAAAATAATGTTTCCTCTAATGGGACGAGTACAAATTGTCGACAGTAAAGTTTCAAAGTTAAAAGGGTTTCACAAAATTTACTTAATTGATAATTTTGCACAAATTTAAATTAAACAATCATTCTTCCCAAATTATAACCAGCTACTTTCCAGAAATATGAATTCATATATAGTATAAAAATAGGTAGATCACCAAACCAGCCATTTATATTTTACAAACATTTTCCGTTATTTTGTGCAAGATCCCTAAAAGATGTTAGGGCTTTTCTTAAAGTTGGAGACCTCTTCCCCAATATCACAAGTCATGCCATGTCTTGCAATGTTTATGTAAGAGTATTTAGAACTGACACGTATCGCATTCGCCATTTGTCATCTTCAGTTTTTAAGAATTAGATCCAGTTATACATCTCTAGTATACTTTTGAAAATCCTTAAGAATTTAAATTACTTTGATGATTTGCTTCACTCGCTAGTGATGAAAGGGCCCCATTTTACAGGCACTAATGTTGCACCTTTATTGCCGACAACTAAAACTAAGCCATCGGAAAAGTCAGCAAGTAAACGAATTAGAGAGTTGTATTCCATCTATTATCAGAACGTTAACGAAATGGATTCAAAGGCATCCAAATTTTACCGTTTTATTCTTCAAACAAACTACCTGATTTATGTAGTCAGCGAAAGTAACTTCAATCCGGGAATTAACAGAGAAAGACCGCAAACTTGAAACAAGCCCTAAGGAATCGGGTGGTGGTGTAATCATAGCCGTGCATTCTAAACTAGTGAGTTCTCCAGTAACATTAATACCATCAAGAGTTGAGTAGATTTGTGTGAAGATTAAAATCAACAAACAATATATATTTATCTACACAGCGTACATACCACCATGCGTCAATTCGATTGAAGAAGTCATTAATATATCAAATTCATCCGATTTGGTTCTTGTACTTAGTGACTTTAATCTTCCAAATATCATCTGGAATTTTTCACCGTGCTTTTAATCGCATTCTTCCAAATAATATTAAGTAAGATGCAGAATCTTTGTTCGCTGATGCAATGCTTGGTTATAATTTAAACCAAATTAACTCCATTTTTAATAATCTGGGGAGGTTTTTAGATCTTGTCGTCACTAATGAAGTAGATGCATTTAAAGTAACTGAATCACTCAATCCATTTGCAATGAGATCTTACTGCAAGGCTTTGAACTCCATGTGCCTATTTCCAACAAATCACCAACTATTCACCCCCATGGTTCGATGACCGGCATATAAATCGAAAAAATCGTAAATGTAAGGCCTTTGCTAAAATGATGCAATCGTTTGGAAACAGAAACGCTGATCTTTTTACAACACAGCAACGAATTTGATGTCTATTTCAAATTTAAGTACAAGTCTTATTTGGCTGACATGCAAGAAAAAATTAGAAAAAATCACCAGTTCAACAGTTACACCAGTACAAAAATCAACAGTTTTGGAAATATTTTTGGTCTAAACGTGAAATCGGGGAGTACCCTACCGATATGACCTTCAACAACATCAAACGCCAAAGAGATAGCTTACATATTTGCCGCATTTTTCCAATCTGTCTATCGACCAATCGCCAGTACTAATTACATTGATAAAACAAGCAATAGCAACATATCACTCCTCGAGTCATATCTGATGAAGACATTCTATCAGCTTTGAGGGGTTTTGGAGATGGATTTGGGCCGGATGATTTATCCTCATATATATTAAAAACGTTTGCGAGTAATTTCGTAAATCCGTTGTGCATAGGGCATCCAATACCGGTATACCGGAAACCGAAATACCGGTATACCAGACCATTTTTCAGTACCGGTATTGAGCGATCAGAACAATACCGGTATTTCGGCATTTACATTTTTATTGATTATTCGCCCAATTGAATTGACATTAAAATCAGAATTCTTATAGGAATCGCATAAAGTCAATTTTTTTCAGGAAGAGTAACGCAATATATTAATTTTTATTATGTGAGTGTTGGAACAATCTAACCGTATAGCTCATTTGTATGAGTGATGTTTCACTCTACAAAAAACAAAACTGAATGAAAACTAACAGAAAGGACATTCCAATAATTTTGCTTTAATAAATAAAAGTAGAAAGATTGTAAAGTTGTTTCGACGATCACCCACCAAAAGTGTTAGTCTAAAATCTTACGTTAAACTGAATTCGGCAAAGAACTATCTCTAATATTAGAACCAAAAACAAGATGGAATAGCTTACTTTTTATGTTAAAGTGGTTTTATAAATTAAGAAATTGTATCTTAAAAGCTCCGATCGAAGTCAAATCAACTAGCAGCTTTACCGAAACGGGCGTTTCTAGAGTATAGAATTAATGGTTTCTAACTATGATTTTACCCGTCAACCTGGCAGTAGAAGCATTGTGTCAGAGGAATCCCACTCTTCTGTCTGTTGACGCTACCTTGGCATTCATGGTTTAACCTTTGGGAGAAGGACGATTAGCTGACAGAATGAAAACCTCTTTGGTCCAGAGAATCATTTGCAGTTTTTGCACAAACGTAAGCAAGTCCAAAGAAGCATTTTTGTCTCGGACGTCAATTTTAATCCAATAACTAGAAAATAAATAATTAATATAATTGTCCATCTTATAAAGCGGTTTTGTTTAGCCCCAGCTCCAGATGAAGCTTTATACTCAACATCAGAAAGTGATTGAAAATCTCTAAAATAACTGCAATCTTTAAATCAGGTAAACTGGATGACGTTACATGTTACAAAGGAATATCAACTTCATCGTCAGTTCCTAAATTATTTAAACTAGTTTTATGCAACGCTTTTAATTCGACATTAATAGTCATATATATGTAAACAAGCATGGGTTTATGCCTGGTAGGTCTACATCTACTAACCTGGTTCAATTCAATCGCCAAGTAATAAGGGAGATAGAAAGACATCATCAAGTAAACGTAGCTTATACGGATTTCAGTAAGGCCTTTGATTCTATATGTCATCATAAAGCACTCCAAATTCTATTTGAATTTGGATTTTCATTAAATAGAATACATTAATTGGTTCAGTCATACTTAACAAACCGTCTAAAATATGTAATATAATTGGCAATAAAAAATCCAACGTTATCAAAGTGACATCGGGTGTTCCTCAAGGACCACATATTGGACCCTGGATTTTTATTGTATTCCTTGATCGGATAACCAAGATCATAAAAAACACCAATCTTCTCATATTTGCCGATGACGTAAAAATTGATCGTACGATTGAACAAATTTATAATGCTTACAAACTGCAAGGTAACCTGAATAGACTTAGTGAGTGGTGCGACCAAAACTCATTACACTTAAACATCAAGAAGTGGAAAATTATGTCTTTTCATTGAAAAAGGGATCCGTTAATAATAACGACATACAACATCAATAACAATGTAGTTCAAAGAGTACCAGAGATTACTGATCTAGGAGTCACCTTCGTTTATATAAGATCTCAAGTTGAATATGCTGTAATTGTCTGGAATCCTTATTATGATATGCACATCATAATAAGGATTCCATCATATTCGATATATTTTTTCGACGATTTTTCTTCTGGAAGCTACTTTTATTGGAAACGTTCTACTTGGCCACATCGATTCAGATTTTGTATTGGAAAACATATCCATACATTTTCCAAGCAGAGCATTGCGTAATCACCGATTTTTGGCGTTAGAACATTATTCCACCAATTATAGCGATAACAACCCAATCAATAGATTAGCAAAACCATTCAATAATGCAGAGGATCAATTCGATTTTAATCTATCAAAAAAACAAAAAAAAAATTTGAAAACTTATTTTTTAAATTTATGATTAATTTTTCTGACAGCTTCAGCTAGTTTTATTAATTTTAAATTTTAATAATTGGTGATTATTTTTTTTTTATGAAATCATAAATGTTAATGACAAAATCGAAAATCGATTTCTTTATTCAAATAAATAGAGAGCTTAGTTCAGATCACCACATTATGTGAGTAACGTGAGAATTGGCTGATATAATTCTTTACTGAGCGCTACTGTATGGACGTGGCATCGCTATGGATCATTCAAGAATACAAAATAATAAAGCACAAACAATACAAAATCAGAATTATCAACCTTCTAGTCACATAGCATTTCATTTTCTATTTCTGCCAGTCCCTTTCTCCTAAATCTACTCATTCCTAATGGCATGATATTATTTAAAAGGCATCCAATAGTAATTTGCTATTAAATTTTATACACGACATTTAATACCAAGATGATTCTTAGAAATAATACCTTTAAATGCGATTTTATTAAAATGTCATTGAAATATCAGTCATTAAAATGGGGATATTCCCGAACGAAAAAATCCCAAAATAAAATACCGAAAACCACAAAGTAAACTGCCCCATCGAATAGGATTACCTCATTAAATTTTTGTTTACCACAATATGGAAACAAAAGGAATCTACATAATTTCATGTCATCCGTGCGCGGAAAGGACCAATGCTAGCGGCTTTGGGGAGTTTTTTTATTTTGGTATAGGTGAAATACAAACGTAAATATTGCTACAAATGTAAATATTTTTGAAATTTTCTGACGTTCTCGTCAAGGGAATTAGGCTGGAAACACACCGAATTAGACAAAACGGTTTTTTCTTGTCTTAAAGCGACTTGCGGCCAAAATGCATACGATTGTATAGCGCTATGCACACTGAATCATGCAAAACAATTTTACGTCAAACATTTTGTTTGATAAAGCATAGAACGGCAAACATTGTATTGTGCTTTATGAGTCCATCCACACCTAACAAAGCAAAATTGTGTTAAGTCAAATTAGACTAATGAAACATGATTGAAGGTGTTCATACTCCATAAATCAATGTGTTAGTTCACACTGACACAAATCAAAGCAACACTAGACAAAACTGATTGAATCAAAAAAAAAAAAGTGTTTGAAGTCGTTTCGTGGTCGCTGTTTTATAAATCAATTTAATAAGGATTTTTGTGGCTCAATTCTTTTTTATAGAATGAAGTGTACCTAATTTGAAGAGTAATTATATTACCTTTCAAGCTAATATAGTCACTACCTGAGAATATCTCTGAGATTCGTGTGATTTGGCTTAGTGTAGTACGAGGGTGAATCAAAATGTAAGTGAGTGAGACAACTATATATTTTTTTTTTTTTTAAATTTTGTCGCGGTGAAACTTATAGAAACAAAATTCGATGTAAATTTTACAGTTCGTTTGTTTTCTTCAATTTAGTAGCCCGTGTTTTGAAAAATATTCAAAATGGATTAAATTGAATATCGTGCCGTTATTAAATTTTTCTGTAAAGATGGAAGCAATGCAATTTATATATTCAATTACATATCAAAAGTTTACGGCCAATTTGCACCATCATATTCCACAGAAACAAAGTGGGTAAAATTGTTCAAAAGTGGTCGGGAGTCATTAGAAGACGACAACTGCCCGGGTTGTCCCGCAGATGCTATTAGCCATGAAAACATACTTTTGGCAGAATCAATTGTATTAGAGGACCGCCGTATTTCTATTTCGCGGTTAGCGTGGAGACTTTCCCTTTCATATGGTACCACTTATACCATATTACATGACCACCTTCACATGTCAAAAGTAAGTGCGCGATGGGTTCCCCGTTTGTTGACTGCACAACAAAAGAAAATTCGTGTTCAAACTTCAAAGGCGATTTTAGAAATGTATGAAGAAGATCCAGAAAACTTCTTGGATAACATAATAACAGGCGATGAAACTTGGATTCATCATTGGGATCCGGAATCCAAACAAGAATCGATGCAATGGATTAAACGTGGTAAACCACCACCAAAGAAATTCAAAACTCAACCGTCTGCTGGTAAGGTTTTGGCAACAATTTTTTGGGATGCTGAAGGGATATTGATGATTGATTATATGCCACCGAAAACCACAATCACAGGCATCTATTACGCAAAGGTTTTGCGAAAATTGAAAAAAGCGATCCGGGAAAAACGGCCAAAGAAAGTTAGAAAAAAAACCTTACTTTTTCACGACAATGCACCAGTGCACAAGGCTAAAGTTGCTCAAGCTGCATTAAAGGACTGCGGCTTCGTAGAAATTCCGCATCCACCATACAGTCCAGACTTGGCACCCAGTGACTACTTTCTGTTTCCCAATTTGAAAAAAAATTAAGGGGCCGGAAATTTTCCAGTGATTCTGAAGTAGAGTCTGTTGTAAATGAATATTTTATGGAGCAAAAGAAAACTTTTTTTTTAGAGGGCTTAGACAAGTTAATTAATCGATATAACAAATGTATAAACCTTAAAGAAGATTAGGTCGAAAAATAAAAATATTGCTGTTTCAACCACTCATTTTTTTTCATATGATATTGCAAGACATTTTAATTCGCCCTCGTAGCACCTCCATACAGATATTGAAAAATTTGGTACGTTTTGATAAATTGTAACCAGAGCCCAACTCATTTTTATCGATATTTGATGCTTTGAAGTCCCCTTTCTAGGTAACTTAATCATTCTTTATTTTTGGCTTAATATACAACTGTGTCATGTCTTGTCCATGCATACTTATGTTATATGAATTTTTCCCTGTTTATTAATTTTTAAAACATATTTTTAAATTGAGCTTAATTCAATATATTAATTTATCTGAAATTAATTGTGAATATACCCAATTTTTATTGTTACGTGGATCCATAATTAGAATGATTACATATATTTTATTTTAATTACTGCTTTAAAAATTATGTACAAGTTTACTTATATTTAATTGCGATGTATACATAAAACGATATATGTATATATGTTTATATTCTGGGATGACTAAAAATACATACTAGCATTTCAATGATTTCTTGGGATGGTACAAAATAATATAATGATAGTGATTTCCTGGAATAGTATCGGGATAGTTTAAGTGTTAACAATTTCGTTTTCCTGGGATGAAAATCCTGGGCTAACTTTTTATACATCTAAATGTACGAAAATGGCAAACCAAATGTTTGCCTGGACCGATTTTATTACGAGACATACAAACGCTATCCAAAATACCTTCCATTTTTGGCAATTTTAACCTATACCTTCCCTTGGTGAAAAAACCAATAAAGGAAATCGGTTGTCTTAAACTAGAAGAAATCCGTCTCATGAGTAAGCGAGTGTACCGAGAAATACAAAATCAACACTTTGCTAATGAAATCCATTGCTTAAAAAGTAATGACCAAATACACGTTAAAAGCAAGTTGAATGCGTTAAGTCCAATATTAGACAGTAACACATTGTACAAGTAGGGGGCCGTATTGAAAGAGCATTTCAACAAAAACACCCAGTCATTTTGCGTTTCGACTCTCGTCTAAATAAGTGCTCTTAAACAATAAATTAAAAACAAAAACAAAACAAGAAGGATTATATTAAGAACGGTTTCAAAATACTTATACCATATATGTATATTAAAACATTTTGTGTATTGATTAATTTTAGTATGATTAGTGCAAATTTAAATAAACTATCTTATTAAGTGGAAATATCGATAGTTCGGCTCCTGCTTGCAGGATGCCTCACTTTGAACATCCAAACAGATTCGGGCCTCTCTTATCTGAAGCAGATTTTGTTGAGTTGCCTGAACCTTCACCAGTAAAACGACGATATGGTAGTTTTCACCAAAGTAATATTGATAACGAAAAGTATCTATTAATCACTAGTGCATGTGAAAAAACAAAAAACCTTGGATCATTATCAGTTTTTGCCATTGATAAAGCACTTGCCATGATCACTGAAACCGGTATTAAAAATGCCAAATTATTAAAAACAGGTCAGTTATTAATTCTAACAAAAAATAAACCGCTACTAAAAAATTACTCGCTGCTAAAACTCTCGGTGGGTTAGTTAACATCGCTGTAACGGAGCATCCCTTTCTTAATAACTCTGAGGGTTTCATTTATTGCAAAGAGCTACTTAATCTTACAGAAAAAGAAATAGTTGATGGACTCACAAGCGAGAAAGTAATTATTGCCAGACGAATGAAAAAACGCAGAGATGGGAAATTGAAAGATACTCCTGGAATAATTTAAACATTTTCTTCACCCATTTTCAATCCCTTTAAAAATCAAAGCTGGGTATCTAATATTAGACGTTCGTCTGTTTATACGAAACCTCCTTAGATGTACAAACTGTCAGAAATATGGCCACAATAAAAATCGATGCACAGTGGATCCTATTTGTGGTTTGTGCTCATTAGTTTTGGATGAAAGACATATAAGTCCATGTAGTCTAAAATGTGTAAACTGTGGTGGTGAATATGCTAGTTTTAATAATTCATGCCCAGTATTTCAAAGAGAAAAAGAAATTACCAAAATCAAAACCATCGACCATATACCGTTTATTGAAGCAAGGAAAAAATATTTCCGTTACTTTGCAAACACTACACCGGCTTTAAGTACAACCCATCAATCAAATACAACATATGCTGACATTACAAAAACGAGAATTACTGAAAGTAAAAAATCTAAAACTAATGAACAAAAACAAATTGTACAAGGAGGACCTTCAAAAATTATACCTATAAACAGTTTAAAAAATAACATTCAACCTTGTGAAAATATCACCATCAGACCACCCATTAATTCTAACAAACAAATCTCTGAAAAACCAAATAAAAAAATTAAAACCGTAAACGATAATAATAATCAAAATAATAACCACACTAACACTAATGAAATAGAAAACAATTACAGTAATATTAATTCAAATTTTCCTTATAACCCAAATAATACAACTGACACAAATACTACTAACGATAACATAGAAAATAATAATACTGATAATAATAATATTTATGACAGAAATTGCAACCGTACTCTTACAAGTAGTGATGCAAACCCGAATCTGATCAATGAAAGTAAATATGAAACAAATGTTTTTGGTAACCCTATTACTGAATCATTTAATTCCTTGTATGGAAATGGGAATATCGATTATGATGATATATCTCTTTCTTAAATTATATAATTATGTGTGACTTTAACTCAAATAGCATAATTCAATGGAATCCTAACGGAATCACAAACAAAATTGAGGATTTACATCTAATGATAAATCAAACCAAACCGTTGGCCATTTGCCTCCAAGAAACTCCCAAATGATAATAATATAACCATAAGTGATATTGAACATCTTATCAATCAACTAACAACTCCATTCATAATCTTGGGTGACTTTAATGCCCATCATCCGCTTTGGGATAGATTTGCAACTCGCCCCGACAAACGTGGCACCAACATTGTAAATCTAATTGATAAATACAATTTAAATATTTTAAATAATGGAGAACCAACACATTACACTTATTCTTATGGGACTGTTTCAGCGATTGATATTACAATAGCATCACCAATTGAATCTATGTATTTTGACTGGCACATATATCCCAACCTTTGTTCAAGTGACCACTTTCCCATTATACTATCCACAGAAGTACCAACCAGTGCAGCATCTCCATCTCCTCGACCGAGATGGAGAATAAATCAAGCAAACTAGCAAAAATATAATCTACAACTCAATTTAAAAAATGATTACCATTTCCACGATCCAGATATTACAAATCAACATATTGTTGATGAAATACGACATGCAGCAATAAATTCTATACCTATATCATCAACTAATTGTCATAAACCTCCAGTACCATGGTGGTCTCGGGATATTTCTGAAGTGCTGAAATCTCGATGGAAAGCACAGAGGAACGCTATCAGCAATCCTAGCCCATCAAATTTACACCTTTATAGGAAATGTCGAGCTCTTGTTAGGAAACGTATTCGTATCGCTAAAAGACTATCATGGCAAAAATTTGTAAATAATCTTGGACAAAATGAAGATCCACAAGAAATTTGGAAAAAAATTAAAGCCATCCAAGGAATTGTTAGATTTAAAGAAATAACTACAATTATAACAAATGGGCAGTGTTTTTCCGAGCCACTAGAAATTGCGAATATTCTCGCTAACCATTTCTCAACAACGAGTCAAACAAATCAATATTCCAATAATTTTATCAATATAAAGACTACTACGGAAAATAGGCCATTTATGAACCAAAATTGTTTTTCAAATAATGGCTAAAATAAAGAATTCAACATTAATCAACTCACCCAGATTATGAAAACATGTCGCTACACCAGGTCCTGATGGAATACATTACAAAATGCTGACTAATTTAAACATAAAATCAAAATTATTCCTTCTAAAATTCTACAATAATCTGTGGACAAATCATACATTTCCTAATGAATGGCTTATAGCTGATGTTATTCCTATTAACAAAACTGGAAAAGATAAAAAATTACCCCTAAGCTATAGACCAATTGCACTGACCAACACTATGTGTAAAGTTATGGAAAAACTTGTGGCTGAACGTGTCAAATGGATAACCAAAGAATTTAATCTAATTTCGAAGTTTCAAATGGGCTTTCAAAAGCATAGATCAACTACTGATGCTTTGGGATACCTTGTTAATGAAATCCAAATGGGATTTCGAAACGGTGAAAAAATAATTGCAATATTTTTTGATATCAACAAAGCATATGACAAAACTTGGAAACATCATATTTTAAATATCTTAGATCAACATGGCATATCGGGAAATTTATTTCAGTTTATTAAAAATTTTCTAAAAGTTCGACGTTTTAAAGTTATCACCAATAATAAACAATCTGACACATACGAACAGGAAAACGGTGTCCCTCAAGGATCAGTACTAAGTGTAATTTTATTTCTCATAGCAATTAACCCATTAATTGAACAAATTGAATCACCTGTTAAGGTAACTATCTTTGCGGATGATTTAGTGATTTTTATAAGATCTAAAAATATGGACGATTGTGAATCTCTCCTACAGAATTCCATTGATAAACTTTGTATTTGGACAGAAAACTATGGATTTGAGTTTAATGTTGGAAAAACAAAAGGTGTTGGTTTTTGGTCGAACAAATCACCCCATCCCAAGTCCGAATATCCATTTAAAAGGTCAACCAATTTCATTTAATAATAATCATAAATACCTTGAGGTAATACTGGACCAAAAATTATCATTTAAACTACACCTTGCATCATTGAAAACACAATGCCTTAAAACTCTTAATGTAATTAAACTATTATCAAATATTCATTGGGGGTCTGATAGAAATCTACTACTATCTACTACGTACATAATGCCTTGATTTTATCTAGGCTTGATTATGCCAGTGTCATATACCAAAATGCATCTACCACTAATTTAAAAATATTAGATACAATTCACACTCAGGGTCTAAGATTATCGATTGGTACTTTTAGGAGCAGCCCAGTCGAGAGCATCATCTGTGATTCTGGGTCAACCCCTCTCTCTTATCGTCGTACCATAACTGCAATAAACTTCATAACAAAAATATCTACTTATTCAGATCATCCCCTCCAAACAAAAGCACTCCATGCACTACAAGGATCATTATTTGCCGATCCTATATTTAAAACCATTTTGTTTCAAATCCAAAATTATAACCTCATATTACCAAACCTTATGGCGCTCCACGTAAAATTCCTCCCTGGGAACTAAAACTACCTATCGTAATTAAAAAATTATTAAAATTTCCAAAGAATATGACCAACAATTACATTTATCATACAGAATTCAAACAGATTCAGGATCAATATAAAAATTTCCAATTTATTTAAGTTGATGGTTTAAAAACTAACGACAGGGTTGGAGTAGGAATCTACCATGAAATACAACAGGAAAAATATAAACTTTCAAATATCATGTCTATATACTCAGCTGAAGCTGTAGGACTTCAAATTGCTTTATCCAAGGCGTGCAGATCAAATTTCACCCGGTTTGTTATAGTATCAGATTCCTATTCAAGTCTAGTATCTCTCCAAAATTCCCAAATAAATAACCCTATTATCCAAGACATACAAGAAAAATTACATTCACTATATGATAAGAACATCATATTCTTGTGGGTTCCTAGCCACTCAGGAATCTTCGGTAATGAACAAGCCGACTCTTTGTCTAAATCAGCTGTAAATTTACATGAAATAATACAAGATCATGTTCCTTTTAATGATCTAAAAAAACATGTGAGGAATAGTTTAATGGAAAAGTGGAACCTAACCTTATTATATAAAACATTAACATTAAAATATACCAAATATATTATAACAAATAAATGAACAGTTATAAAATTATAAATTGATATCAGTATAAAAAATTAACTTGTATAAAAAAAAATATTAATATTAAAATTCACAAATATGTTTCAAATAAAATGTGTAGATATAAAATTATTAACTTAATTTACCAAAGTAAACTAGTATTAGCCTAAAAATTATTAACTTTATTTATATTAAATATTGATAATAATATATGTAAATATGTAACATACGTTGTATATATTATCTTAAAAAAAAAAAAAAAAAAAAACACCCAGTAGTGTTACCTAAAATATTTACACTGTGGACCATCATATTTGTACAATGCATTGAAAATGGAATTTTGGATAATCAAGGCCAGAAGCACAACAAAGGAGGTTATAAATGGTTTTATTAATTGTACCAAACAGAAGAAGAGATTATCGAGTCAAAAGATGGGAATACTGCCCAAAGAACAGGTCGAACTAGTCAAACCATTTATTAAGGTTGGAATTGTTTTCGCAGGGCCAATCAAAACCTATTCGATTCGAGGTCGTGGTTAAAAATCGCATAAACACGGTGCTCAAAGAAAATTAGCAGAATTCCAGATTAATAGCAACCAAGCTGTTGAGGCAGCATGAAGTTAATTGGAATGTTATTCCACCTTATGCACCACACTATGGTGGATTATTAGAGGCCGGGGTAAAATCCATAAAAACACAGCATGAAAAAGTCATTGGAAGTCAAATATTAACTAGCGAAGAGCTAGAGACGCTTTTAGTTCAAGTAGAGCCAGCTCAGATGATGATGATATTCTCACTCCAGCAAATTTTTTAGTGGGGCAACAATTATTGCCACTTACTCAACCTGACATTACAGAAGGATACAATCTGTTAAATCATTGGCAAATCATACAAAAGATGTTACAATGAGATGATGCAACACGCAAAATGGAAATTCGAAAGAACTAATCTGGAGATTGGAGACATAGTAATGATAAAGGAAAACAACCCGTTGATCAACCAGTGAAGATGACCTTGTTAGAACCGTAACACTAAAAACAATCGACGGTGAAGTGGAGAGAGCAATAACCAAAGTATGCGTCTTACCTGTATCACGACGATAAAATCTACGATGTTCATGGGCGGCGGTATTTTCAACATCTCTAGTGGAATCCATTAAAGAGCGCGATTTTTACATGGTTGAGTTTAATCCCAAGAAATTTCAATAGTGCATTTTTACCTTATATTCATACGTTTTGTTAAATGAAAGTACAGTTTATCATAAGGTTACCCCGGTTTTTACCTTTATGCTCAAATTTGGAACATTTCAACATCAAATCATTAAGCAATTTACCCCGGATAATAATGTCCTGGAATCCCGCACCAATAAACAAATTCATGATTTCAAATTATATGTGCGTATATTATTTACGAGAAATACTGAAAATGGAATAATATCTAGAAGGTAGGCAGTCACGCGCAAAAAAAATGTATTACGAATATTTTACATGAGACAATAACAACTAGCTTATACGTACATAATATCAGGTATGTATAAGCTAGTAAAGAAGCAAAATAAATGTCTCAAATGGCTTGGAAATATTAAACAGGTTACAAACAGCGGAGCATCGTGAACCGTAAGGAAAGGGAAATTTGTTTACGTTTTTTATTTTTATTTAACCAATTTTGTTGTTGTTGATTTCTACATCATTTATTTAAAGCTATACACACACACATATATATACAAGAGAGATAAAGATAAGATATCGAAAATATCGTTAATAGTGTCGTTCTAGTGTTCATTTGTGCTTTATGTCATTATTCCAAAAATAAAACCTTTGGCATTTTACATCAATGGACCCTATTGCTTTTAATTTATGTACATATTTCACAGATAATAGGATTTTAGGAATTGTCACAAAATTTTGTTTTGGATAGAAAATCAAACCAAACATAAAAAGATGCCTGGCAAAAATCAATTAACGCAGCGCAGTGTTTATTACATTTTCACTTCTTACCACATCCCTCCCCAAATCTCGTAAACGAAAAATTTATAAAAATTGTTTTTTGCCCCGGATAATAACCTCAAAGCTTTTCGTTCGTTCGTTTTATTTAATTCCATAAACGCTTTATAAATTTTTATATCAAAATTAATTAACTTTCTGTAACACATATGTACGTACGTACGTACACTCACATTCAAAACACCAACTCGAGGGGTATACGAATTATACGCAAATACAACACACACACACAAAATCAAAAGACATTGTATACGTTATACGTATTACGGATATAAATAGAAAGCATTATAAAAGCCAAAAAATAAAAACAGCTTTAAGACAGATAATAATCCGAGATGAGATCACGTAGTTTGGTATAATAATACAAAGCTTATTTAACGTAACCTAACCTAACTTTTTATTCTATTTTGTTGTTGTTGTTGTTGTTGTTGGCATATTAATACGGTTGTATTTTCATTTTTTTTTTTATAACAAAAATTCATAATCTACTGATTAAAATAAAAGTAACGAAATTGTTTTATTAAATTTTTAATATTAATTAATTTGGTAATTAAAATTATTTATTACGATAATTGTTTTCGTTTATATTATTGTATTTTTAACATAAACATAGTGAGGTTATGAAATTTATACAAACTATTTTTGTTTAAATGTTTATAGCTATTGTATATGTACGCATGTATTAAATCACTATTTGACATGTTATTGAAAATATGAAAATCGTTTTTTTTTTATTAGTTCGAATAAATTACATTACTATTTCATTTATGGGATATATTTTTAGGACTGCCTAGAATTTTTTTTTAACTAGGTTAAACTTCACTGCAGTAATAATTGAAAAAACAAAATTCAGGTTTCCAATATCCAGGCTATAAGCGGTCCACAAGATGAATTATCGGGAACAATTGAGCATCGGGAGTCATGTACATTTACTATGTATTCCGGCCTGAATAGAATTTTTGATGAAGATTCAAAATCTTCTTTCCGCGTATGCAGAAATTTAGCTTTCACGCAGTCATTTGTGTAGTACAGACACATAGAAGAAATCCGGTATTTTTTTTTTAATTTGGCATGGTTTAACAATTCAACGTCGGTATACAAAAACAGGTCACAAAATTCATTATATAAGTTGTTGTTTTTGACTGTAAATATTTAAAGGGACGTTTTCTTGGCCAACTTTGAGTAAACTGTTTACCCGTTTCAGTATTTAGGTTTACTGAACACAGTGCGCCATATCGCGCTTGATACTAGCTCCATTTAGCGGAGATCAACCTTCTTTAGATTAAGCTGTAAGATTTACTACCACCTTCATTTTGTATCACAGGGTCGCTAAAATAGTGTCGATTATATTAATTGTTTGTTTATTATAATTACCGTCAAGCCAGTCTTTACTTTGGCGAAGCACTGATTGCTTATATAGAATATCCTCCGTATAGACTTTTTGAATATCCTCAAGGAGTATAGTAAAGCTTGAAGAAGCCTAAATGATCCAATTAGTTCGCAATTACCAAAGCACATATATTCTCACTTTCGTTGGAACTATATCTGCTATACACGTTTGTCTGATGAAGAATGATGAACCGGTTCTAACCGGCGGCACGAAATTTTCAATATAAGCGAATTCAGCCGTTAACAAAGGGATACTAGACACGCATGTAAATTTGACCCAAATGCTATGTCAACCACATAAATATTTTTTTTAAAAAGTCGATTACTCTGCTTAAATTTGAAAAAAATATGCTAGGTTTTCTGGCTATAACACTATAAGTTTGTTGCCCAGTTTAATGAAAGCGGGTTGCAGGAGATTTTTGTTTGGCGCGGATATTCTTTCCACCCATTTCACTGGGTGAGCAGATTTTTCTTAAATTTAAGCAGTATAATCGACTTTTAAAATAAATAATTTGTGGTTTCAATAGGTGCGGAAGTATTTTGGCCAAGGACTGTATATTTATTTCCTTGATGTCAGTCCAAAAGTTGACGTATATATGTATAATAATGTCATGATCCGGATATCTGGCGCCCTCCGGATTAAGTAGCCTTTTCTGGGTACTGACTCTCTTTTCTCCGCTACTCTTGAAACCTAATATGGATCATAAAAATAATAAACAACAAAAAAAAATGAATCCGGCTCTCTAACAAATCCGGGAAATGTAGACAAGGAGACTCGGAGCTCTAAAGCCCTGCCTCTAAGTTAACAACCAAATCGCGGGACATAAGCTCAAGTGAGGCTGATTGCTCCACTCAGGTCACCAAGCCTGAGTTAACAAAGCCGAATCAAAGCACGAAAGAAGTTGGTTCCTCAAGACCGACCTACAACACTAGGAGAAAGGCCTGGAGGGCTCTAGATAAAATAAACAACATCTCGCCGGAAGACAGGATAGAGAAAGACAAGGCCACGCTTGTGTGGGCAAAGAAAGTCACAGAACAAAAGTCGGAAGGCTCTTTAGCTGGCCCATAGTTAAAAAGAATAAGATCTCAGGAGAAAGAACGAAGCTCAATGCTACCAATGTGAGACCTTTTAATGAGGTACTCAAGGATCAGCTGGTTGTGGCAGTCATAAGAGGATGGCAGTAGTTCGCTCGCCAATTGAAGGAAGGTGGAAGGGGCCTTAGCCACCACCTACCTGAAACTCCTATCAGAAAAATGGCACAGGAACCAGGTGAAACTGAGTGCTTCTGCAAATCAGAGATCTCTGCTGCTTTATACTAAGGCCGTGGACGGACTGGGCGAGTTATGGCAGTCTTTAAAGAGGCTCTCAGAGGACTTCTCATCCGGGGAAGACTCTGATGTAACTGTGCGGAGAAGAAGCTGTAGAAATGTTGACATTTCTGCAAGTCAACCTACACCAATCTAAGGCAGCATCAGCTGTTCTCATTTTAAAAATTGGGAAAGAAGGGAAAGATGTCATATTGAACAAGAAACCCTGGGTCACTGAAGACCGGCTGCTTGGGCCCATAGCTCGCTATTATAGATTAATATAATAAAAAGAGAAGGTAGGGTTCGGTCGTGTATTCTCATTAAAAATAATATTAGTTATTTTTTTTCTTCGGTCAGAGACCGATCGGTCATGAATAGTCTATTAAATTGGAAAGTGTCGGAAGATCTTTGAATTTGAAATGGACATAGAATCTCCTAAAAGTACAATCTACAGCAACAGAAGGGAAACCAACTGGGATACCTTTAGAACAATTCTGAGTAATTCACTACCAGTTCCGGTACCAAAATCTCCAGAAATTACGCAAGAACCTGAGGTCTTAATGGAAAAGATGTACAACGCTTTTAATGATGCGACGGTAGGCCCTAGACCTCTTAGCAGACCTAGGGATAAATCTCGGCCACCCTGGTGGTCCAAGCAGATTCAACAAATACGTGAAGGATGCAAAAGACTCTTTAAAACAGCAAGGAAAACAAAAGCCGCTATAGACTGGTACTCCTATAAGGAAGTCCTCAAAATTTACACAAATATCAATTAAAAAGTGCCAAGAACAGATCTTGGAGACTTTATTGTGGAAAATTTCAGAGTCTTCGGAGGTGTCTAGGCTACGAAAAGTATTATCTAGGCCCTTCATCCCAAGTTATCTTCAACTGCCGGATGGGATATGGACCACCAATAATACGGAATCGTTGGAACTTCTGATAGAAACTCATTTTCCTGATTGTTCCAAATCTGTACCTACTACATCAGTGTAGGTAATAGGGCAAGCAGTCTTGTAGGCCAAATTATTAGCAGAGAAAAATCCTGTGGGCGATAAATAGTTTTGAATCGGGTTAGAGATATTCTTTAAAGGCAGCCTAGAGCCATGTCATATTCCTAGCAAATGGACAGATGTGAAGGTTGTAGTTATACCTAAGGCAGGAAAACGCTCCCATTGCAGTTCCAAAGACCTTAGACCGACTAGCTTGTCTTCTTTCAAATCTCATTCAATTCAAGTCTTCTTTCTTCTTAAATCTCAGCATGCTTATTGCAAGGGAAGATCTGTAAAGACTGCTCTACATTTTCTTATATATTTCATTGAGAAATCTTTCAATAATCAAGACTGCGCAATGGTAACCTTTTTGGATATTGTGGGAGCCTTTAACAACGTGCTTCCAGGGGCGATAACTAGGGCACTTTCAAATCTTTATGCAGATGAATCACTCAAGGAATGGACAGATCAAATGCTGAGTGGTAGGATCATAAATGCCAGTCTGGGGGACCGTCTGCCAAAAGATTTCCTTGCAGGGGTACGCCTACTTTGGAACTTGGTCATAAATGATCTGTTCCTTAGACTGGAGGACAGTGGCTTCAAGCTGGTTGCATATGCGGATGATGTTGCTATTGGTGTTCGTGGCAAATATACCGGCACCCTTAGTGAGCTTATGCAAAATGCCCTGAGCATTCTTTCAATATGGACCAGTGGCTGTGGGTTGAATGTAAACCCACGCAAAACCGAATTGGTTCTCAAAACAGGAGAAAATATTAATATTTTTGGTTTACGTTTAGTTTGTGTCAAACTAAAATAAGCACAAATATTTTAAAGATAGTGGGTTTTCTTAGAAGATTTTGTTGATATGAGCGTAGATTATCAATAAAAATACTGCAGTCATTAAGTTTTGTTAAAGTGGGGAAGAAGTTATCGAGAATTAGCTCCGGTGTTCGGTAAGGAAATGCTCTGTCGCTGAAACTCTTTAATGTAATCTCGGATTTTAGAGGCAATGATGGAATTTACTTTAGCAATGGTAATTTGCAATTTGAGGCAGTGACAAGATTCAAATACTTGTTATCTCTTTTCACTGATGATAATAGCGTGGGGAAGATATCAAGGCAGCCGTGCTTTGTACCTTCTACGTTCACTGCTGAAGTCCAAATATCTTGCAAATGCGTTGATCACGTAGGTTGTTATGTGTGGGTGTAAGAGTTGTACCTTGATCTTGCAAAACCCATTTATTATTATTATTATTATTATTATCAGCCAAAATGTTAATTTGTACATAACAACTACAAACTTTTGAGAAAGTTTTCAGAAAAACTGATGTTAAAGATCATCCCTTTATTAAGTCGTTCAGTTTGTTTACTTTGACGCATTGCATCTCGAGAAGCTATTAGAAACGGGGTCCCAAGATATTTCACTAGAAACAGCTTTTCCATTGATCATTAAATAAATGGCTGCACATTATTGATTTAAATTAATGAGAAATAATATAAATAATTCATTAAATAAAATAATAAATTTCCAGCATTTTTAAAATTGTCATTTTTCATTTTTGCCATTTCCAGAAACGCGTTTTGATTCAAATGTGCATTTTGCAATTAAAATTGTTAAAGCATTCTTAATTTATTATTTTAATTAATAATTTAAGGTGTTTGATGTGGCCCGCCAGATATACTCAATTAAGTTTGCCCAAATTTGACTTAAGCCGTTACCAAGAGCTGAGCAACTCACTCAACCCCAATTCAAGCTAACTAAACCCTAACTCAACTTTGCCTCAACTTAGCTCGAACCAAATTTCAACCGTTTGCTCAACTCGACCCTTAATCATCAAATAAATCCCAAAATCAACTTGATTTTCAAGCTGCATGCGTGTATAAACTCAACTCAATCTAACCTCCCACTAAACCCTAAACCCGACCCCAAATTAGTCCTTAACCGAACTTCTACTCAAACCCAACTAGAATTTAATTCAAACCCTAGTCACCATCATAGCATAATAGCAACGTACAATCATAACCTTAAACAGTCGTTCCATCATAAAATTATTCTATTATACTATCATACCATCATGACTCTATACTATTAAACCATAATACAAGCATAATACAGTAATATAGTAACGTCGAACCATCACACAATCATACCATCATAATGTCAGGCCATGATATCATCATACCATCCAACCGTCATATCATTGTAGCGTCATACCATTGTACTATCACACCGTCATTCTAGATTAAACACGGTCGTAACATCAAAGGTACTATCATATACATAAAATCATACAATCACGCCATCGTACAATAATATCAAACCATCTTACCATTATATCATCATAATATCACACAATCATACCATTAAATATACCATGTTACCAAGATACCACCATACCATCGTACCATCATACCATCATACCAATACACCATCGAACCATCATACCATCATACCATCTTACAATCTTACCACTATACCATCATACCATCATATCATCATACCGATGTACCATCATACCATTCTACCAACACACGATTATACCATCATATCATCATACCATCATACCATTATACCATTGTATCATCATACTAGCATACAGGTTTTACACTTCAAATTGAACCTTTTATGTTCCAAATTGGATCTTTAGCAAATTATATGAATGGACAATTGGAATGGAGCTTGGCTATTCCTTAATTGATTATTATAAAATTCTGTGCGTTGGAAATGGGATTATAAAATGAAGTTTAGATAAAGTTCTGGAATATGGTCAATAAGAATATAACTTAGCTATTTCAACCGATTATGATGAATTTTGACGTTTCAACAGAACAGAACGAAATGTGACCCAACAGTTATTTTTAGACGAGGTAGTGAGAAATATGTCAAAATGGCTTCTAAAAAATTGTATGTTTAGATATCTGTGGATCATGCAGCTGTTGATGTTCATTTTAGACAGCATAAACGAACTATTTCCATTGCTAAACAATCAATATTATCTCTGTAATAAAGTTTCGGTTAGAAAGCGGTAAGTTTAGAAAAATATAGTAAACGATATTGTAGAGTTTGGGAATTAGAAACATTTAAAATATACAAGGTTTTAAAATATCCTCATTTCCAATCTCGAATTTCATTATAAACGGTTAAGGAATAGTAAAGTTCCAACCTACTATGACGTATTCCAGAGCAGAGCTTTGTCTAAAAATCAATTTCGAATCTCATTTCCATCGCACGTGTAAAATTTTTCAAAAATCCGTTAAGAAATAGACAAGTTCTATCCTAATTGGCCATATTCCAAAATTGGATCTAAAAATAATTTTAGAATCCCAATAAGTACTAGTGTACCTATCAAATTGTGTCATAATTAGTTGAGAAATAGGTAAGATCTATCATATTTGGCCATATTGCAGAACTTCATTAACACCAACGCAAATGTCAAATTTCATCATAATCGTTTAAGAAACAGCCCAGTTCCCTCATACTTAGCCATATTCCAGAACTTCACTCACACCAACGCAAATGTCAATTTTCATCATAATCGTTTAAGAAACAGCCCAGTTCCCCCATACTTAGCCATATTCCAGAACTTCATTCACACCAACGCAAATGTCAAATTTCATCATAATCGTTTAAGAAACAGCCCAGTTCCCTCATACTTAGCCATATTCCAGAACTTCGTTCAGAAACCATTTTAGAATCCTATTTTCAATGCACACGTCGAATTTCATCATAATCGGTTGAAAAATGGGCAAGTTTCATCATTCTTGGCCAGAACTTCATCCAAAAAACATTTTTAGAATCCCATTTCGCCTTTTCCCCTTTTCGCCAATCGCTTAAGAAATACCCAAGTTTCCTCATACTTGGCCATACTCCAGAACTTAAACCAAAAACCATTTAAGAATACCATTTTCCAACTTACATGCCAAATTTCATATTAATCGGTTGAAAAATAGGAAAGCTAAATTCCATCCTAATTGGCCATTCATATAATTTGCTAAAAGTTCAATTTGAAATGTAAAAGGTACAATATTTGTGTAAAATTTGGTTCAAATCGGTCAAAGCGTGTAGATTTTTTTAATATACATAATTCACATATGCTGTTACACATATGCTGTTACTTATACAAACACTCTCTTTTATAGAACAACTCCAATACTCAAACCTAAATATATAAAAAATTGATAAACTGCTCATTATATCTTAAGCCAACTCTAATTCAACTCCAGCTCAACTCCAATTCAACTTCAACTCAACCCGCAAATTGAGCCCTAACTTAACCTTCAACTCAACCTAAAACTCAATACCCAATTTATTATCCCAACCAGCATATATAAAAACTTGGTACATATTTCTACATATTACCAGGTGTTTTGGGTTAATTCGTATGGCAGCTATCCGACCCTTTTGACGTTCAGGTTCCAAAAGCATTTTAAATCTCCGCTTTGACCGTAGAAACAGATTAGCGAAAAAGAATTCTAAATCGTACAAACCGTTCTCGTTCAATCAAAGAGCGAATTTTAGAACGTTGATGAACTGTTTTAATATATTTTCTGACAATACCAAGCGTTAATAGTATCATTTAAAATACTTTTGAAACCCCATTGAAAATTTGATTTTGTATATATCCCGTTCGTTCGAATGTCGGAAGACCGAATGTCGAAAGGCCGAACGCCGAAAGGCCGAATGGGTCGGAAGGCCGAATGTCGAAAGGCCGAATGTCGTATGGCCGAATGCGTCGAAAGGCCGAATGCCCAATGGCATTCATATTAATGTGATCAAATTTTGATTTTAATATTTTAGGCGATTTACTATTAAACATTTTTAAACACAATTTTGGTTTTCATAAAAATATAAGTTTTGAAAATTTTCATCAATAAAAAGATGAAAAATTAAAATCAATTTCGACACAAACGGCCTTTCGACATTCGGCCTTTCGAAATTCGGCTTTCCGATATTCGACCTTTCGACCCTTTCAACCCCCGCCCCCCCTATTCCATCCCGTCCACCTTTGTTTTTCTATTATATCCAAGTTTAAATCAAAGTACTGGCATGACCGAGGTATCTACATTTATTTAAGAGTTTTGTTTATAATCGTGATAATCAGTCCAATCAAGCAGGTAAATAAATAATGACGACTATATCACTCATTAAATTATAAAAATCAATGTATGCCTGGTTTTTCTAATAGTTAAAATATAGTAACTATGGTTACATCGATTTTATAAGCCTTTGTATAATCGATTATATAAACATTTGTAAAATGTAGTAGCATAATTAAAATCGTGTAGGCTTAGCAAATTTGAAATTTGCCAAAGAAAAAACAACAATTCTGTTTATATATGTCAGTTTCCAATTATCGACTTCAATAAATCCAAAATGGATCGTTTCGGGAATAATTCTTTACAAATAATTGATGAAATGATCGAAAACAACAAGCCGGCAAATACAAAAAAAACTCACGAATATGTTTTAAGACAATTTAATCAATTTTGTAATGTGGGAAAGTACCAGTTGGATGAAAATACAACCAACGAAGAACTCGCCCTAATTCTAAAAGATTGGGCTTTCAACATGCGGAAACAAGATGGCACGGAGTATAAGGAAGGAGTAGTTAAAACAATTTGGAATATTACCGCTAAAATGGTGCACCAGAAATATTTTACGCAATTTAAGCGAACCATTGACCCATTTAAAGATGTAGTGTTTCAAGCCGCGGTAAATGCGAAAAATTCGAAAAGAAGAGTACTTCAGGCTATTCCGACGAAACGAAAAATCAGCTCAACGGCGTTAGTGGCTGATGAAATCAGCAAAATTTTGGATACATTTGACGAAAACACGCCCTCCGGTCTGCAACGTAAATTTTATCAAATTGCTGCTGTGGAACTCGCTTGGCGTGGAGGTGAATCAGTTTCGTGCCTTTTAGACTATTTTACAGATGAAAAAGATAATTTCGGGAAAGAAACAGGACGTATCGAATATAACACGGTTTTCTCTAAAACCGCCCAAGGAGGAAATCAGCGAACAGCTGAAAGTAAATGGTTAACTACAAATGCAGAAAACATAAATCATTGCCCTGTCCGATTATATAGAAAAATGATGTCGAAACGGACCAAAAGCATTAAAACTAATCGTTTATTTCTTACTGTGAATAAAGACTGGAATAAATATCCGGATAGTTGCTGGTACAAAAATATTCCGCTCGGAGTAAACGAACTCAGTAAATGGACAAAACAAGGTGCAGCATCTATAGGAATAGACACAAAAAGAGTAAAAATAACCAACCACTCGAATAGGTCAACCGCTGTTAGCGAATTATCAAGTGCTGGCACAAGCGTTCAGGAAATAATAAAAATTACGGGCCACACCTCAGCCAATTCCATTCAACCATACCTTCAACTAAACGAAAAACATCACAACAGCATAATTTCAAATTTAAGGAAAGATACAACCTTAATTAAAGAAGAACCGCCTTCTTCCGTAGAAGAACCGTCTTCTTCCTTAAAAGAACCGTCTTCTTCCTTAAAGGAACCGTCTTCTCAACCGTCTAATGCAGCAACAAATATCTATAATAATTGTACATTTATTTATAATTATTAAAATTGTAACTTTTCTATTTAAATTTATTGTTTTCTTTATTCAAGATATAGTCTCCTGTATACCACACGACAATGGATAATTTTCTCTTATTTCGACGTATTGCCTTTGCAAAACACCACTCGACCTTCGGTCTCGTGGTGTTTCAGGCAATACGTCTCGTATAATCGAAAATTTTCGATCGTCTTGTGGTATAACATACGAATATTATAAATGCACATAACAGTTTATTTCTTCCTCACGAGTTTTGCACTTTGACAAATACAGTGAGCTAGTTTTACTTTCTTTTACTCTAGTAAAATAAAGTATAGTAATCATGAAAATGTTGCACCTTGAGATTTTTAGTGATTCTTCTGTTTTGAGGTCCCCTGAATCCGAAAAAGTGGGTTTCGAAATGGTGCCTGTCTGTCAGTCTGTGTCCTCTCTACAGCCCAGATGGTTTAACCAATCGAACTGAAACTTCAGATTTAAGCTTTTTTGATAAATTGGGAGGTTCCAGTGAATTTTCTCTAAATTCGCTAGCCGCGGAAGTGGCCACTCCCTTGGTCCAGAAAAGTTATTTTGCAAATATCTTAAAAAGTATAAGGTTTACAAAAAACTTCTTAATACAAAATGTTTCCAAAAAATAAAAATTAAAAATTATAAAAAAAATTTAAAATTTCTCAAAATTCTCTGTTCTTTACAACGTCAAGCTACAAGGTTACATTCACTTACTTTGAAACACTTCCAGTTCTAAATATAAACGACTTCCAAATGTGATCAAACTGGTCGATCTGCCACCAGCACTATTATTGCAAATTTGATAACTAGAGCGCCAGAATAAAAATTGTTACATTCTTCAAGACCTTTTCAATGGTTATATTCGACTAAAAAAAATTGATTTTCACTTTATCTTGGTAAATATTTATAGGACTGTTGCAAAAGTTTATCGATCGAGTTATTCACAACTGCGTACATCATTTGTAAGTAATCAAACAATGGTGGTGAATTTTTATAAGGATGTTGAGTAATATTTAAATTCTTCTGGCATTTTTACATGCAAGTCTTTCAACCTTAAGTCACAATTAAAATGGTTGAAGAAAGGTTTTTTTCGGAAAAAGGTGGTTCACATTCTAATTTTAAAATTAATGATGTGTACCTACACCAATTTAGTTTAGAATAGTTTATATTTAATTGGCACACACAAACTACTTTTTGGAGTCGAGTCAAAACGATGTGCCCGGAATGGTTTTTGAAGTTTCGGGAACAGCCAGAAGTCAGGCGGCCCTATAGTCACGTACAACCGATGCAAAAATGAAGAGTTGTCTGCCCAAAATTCTGACCTAAACGATATTTGCGTGATGTCAACAAGATCTATATTTGTGAATTGACGATTTTTGAACACCAAATCCTTGGCTTTCTTGACGTGGTGTTAGACGGACCGTTCATCGTCTTCAACGCGTTCTCTTCCTTCTCTGAACAAATTATACTGCAAAAATACTCGCATTGGACCAAAAGTTTACAAAAGGCATAAAAGCCTTTTCCAACATTTTCAACGTTTTGGAAGCCGACATTCCACTTTTGAAGCAAAATTTGATCCAACTTCTTTGCTGAACTTTTGTAAAAATCGAAAAATGCACTTTTTACATGAAAGTAAGCAAGCCATATAAGAATGGTGAACTGTAAGAAAAGTACGAAACAAATTATGTCTTCCAAGGTTTATCTCTGTGAAGTATGTTTATGCTGTTACCATCCTAATTATGATAAATTACTCAAACTTAGAATTAGTGATATTGATAGCGGCAAAGCACAATTCTTATGTACTGATTGTAGCACAACTCAATCTTCAACAAGTTCAGATGATGGTAACCTAATTAATAATGCATGGTCTGATATTAAACGCGAAACTGCTGATTTACGTGTTAATCATTTCCATATGGTATGGTATGGAGAATATCACCAAAAAATGTGACAAACCCGCTGATTTAGAGGCTTTGATGCAATTGAATATCGCTACTATTAATGAACTTAAAGTTGAAAATGAAGCCATACTTAATGAACTTCTATCGGTTACCAACAATTGTAATTATTTTGAATGTCGTTTAAATTTATCGAGGTCATTAATTTATGGTACACTTGTATACTAACAGCGAAAATTTGAACAATGTTTTGCAAACCATCTGTCAAGCTATTTCATTCAATTTCGATGTAAAAAATGCCAACGTCGTATATCGTGAGAAATCTAAATCGTCAGCTATTTTACGTACACTTTTGATTAATGAGGGTGAATGCAATATAATTATAACGGATTACCTACCTAAAATTAAACGTGTATTCTTCAGGAGTTGTTTGGACCACTAATGGGAATATTTTTTCAAAAAAGGATGAAGGCAGTAAAGTGTTTGTGATTAACTCAAAGTTAGTTCAAAAATTTATAAAATTTAATTCCTTTTTTGTATTAAATATATTTTACATTTTTACTTTTTTTTTCTTTATACTAGTGCGATTATGATTTGATCTGCTTAACTGAAATAAACTTCAATGATTCTATCAACAACAATGAATTTATCACTGAACGTTACTATATAGTTCGCAAAGACAGGAACCTTAATATTACTGACAAAGTCGATGGTTGTGACATTGCCATTATACTAAAAAAGTCCATTATTTTTTCTGTGCTGGATGGAATAGATGACATTTATGATAATATATGGATTAGGGTTAGAACTTCGGATGGTAAATTTATTGTTCTAAGTTTAGTCTATTTTCCTCCGAATAGTACTAAATTTGAGCATTATGAAAAGTTTTGAGTTCTTGGCCATGTATTGTCTAATCTCGAGGTTAAAACTCGAGTTGAAAAATGTTTATGGAAATGCTTGCGATACTAACAGCTTAATTCGCCCAATTTGAAATTACATGACAATCGCGCAATATTGTGCGAACTTGAGTCACTTGATTGGAATTGTTCTCAAATACATTGATTAAAAAAAAAACAACTTAGGTGTAAAGGCAGAACACTGAAGTGCCTTAGTAGTAGACATTTTACCAAGGAAACTTGATGCTGAAACATACCATATTTATGAGAATACAATCAAAAACCCAAAAGAAATTGAAACGTTAAAAAATTTCTTCCGTTTCTTGGAATGAAGATTTCAATCGCTGGAACAAGAGGCACCAGCCACAACATCAATAAAACATTATAAAAAAGGCAACCCATATAACAACGACAGATGAGCCACCCTGTAGTTATTGCGGTGGAACGTGGAACTTATGAAATTATCAGTTGCAAGACATTCCAAAACTTATCAATATTGGAGCAAACTCCAGGTTCCGCGGAAGAAAATCATTATGTGGAAGCTGGCTAGAGAAGTATCACGGAAGATATTGCAGTAAAATATGTACAACGTGGAAAGTAGCTCATTATACTTTTCTCCACGAGCTTCACAAGGACCGAAGCCGGTACGGCTCATTCATCAGTTGAGGTCAGCATTAGTCAGCGGTTTTCTTCAAACTTCAAGGTCAAAGTGGCTATGCTGTTCAAAATCATAACTGGTAGCTTGTCTTGAACCCTCTTGTTTTATGAACCCGGCCCAATTGATGTATACATATGTGTATATTGATATATATCAAAACCAACATTAATGTACTACAAGCCTGATGGTCACCAATATTATAAATTTATTTTGCGCTTATACAAGAAAGTATTGGTGATCGACAGATTATATAAATGAGTGAGAAAAACATACAAATTGTAGATAAAACGAAACAAACGAATTGAGGAGGGAAAATTGGGTATGTTAATAATGAAAAAAACTAATTGGGATTGGTTAGTTGAGAGTATTTTTATTCTATTTTCGCACTAACACTTTCAAGGATAAGGTATTTAATGTAAGAGGGTATCTGTGTGCTTCATCACTGAATCAGGCTTGTAGTATTACATTAGTGTTGGTTTTGTATATATATATACATATATTTGTATCGTTCTGACCTTCTTTGTAATGGTAACTAAACAATTTTTGAATGTTTTTGGAAATCTATCGTCGAAATTTCTGCATCATCAGTCCCGCAGGTTACGCATTTCAGAAAAAATAATACACCGAAACTCATACGTGCCTGACCGATGGAAGTTATAAAGTAAAAATTCTGTTTAATACTGATTTAAAATGTCTGGCCATACCAACTATTCGTGGACGAGTGTGAGCCTTTAGGACATATGAAGAAAACTGAAGCATATAGATGAAGATGCACTACTATTTTCCTCATCGTGCTGTCTTGAAGGAGGAGAGGGAGAGTTTAACGACGAAACTCAGAGTCGTGCTCGATGCATCGCCAAAAACATTCATAGCGACATAATTAAATGAATCTATCCTGACTGAGCATACTTTTGCGTTGGCAAAAACATTTGTATGTCTACGCAGCAGGTTTAGAAAAAATGATTGGTCAAATTCAGATTCATGAAGAAGATCAGGAATATCTACGGTATTTAAGGGGAAGGTCTCCTGAGAAGTAGCTACAATAATACAAAAATATACCGTGACCTATGGCACTGCAGCAGCGACCTACTTAGCAGTGCAGACCTTCCAACAAATTTAGATTCATGAAGAAGATCAGGAATATCTACGGAATTTAAGGGGAAGGTCTCCTGAGAAGTGGCTACAAGAATACAAAAATATACCGTGACCTATGGCACTGCAGCAGCGACCTACTTAGCAGTGCAGACCTTCCAACAATTAGCGAAAGATGAATCCCGTAAATATCCAATTTTAAAAGAAATCGCTCTCACTGATCTCTATATTGAAGATTTCATATTTCGAAACAACACACTCGACGTCGCATTATCAGCACAGAAACAGATTAGCACTGCTCAATTCAGGAGGTTTCAACCTGCGCAACTGCACACTATTGCGGCGCACTATTGCTTACCAAACTCATGAAACACGTAAATGAAGCTTTACAAATAGAAGACATAGAAATGCCATTTTGGAGAGATTCAATGAGCACATGGTATTGGATTGAAGGTCGTTCCCAAAAATGTAGACATTTGTCGCTAATAAGATTTTCACACATCAAAATAGCGAAATATAAGCAGCAAGGAAAATCTGCTGATAGTGCGTCTAGATGGATTCACCCAACACAGTTGAAAGACTACAGTTTATGGTGGGCGGGTCCGAAGTGGATCCACCGACCGAATCGGAATTGGGTACGACCCTTTTAAGTCAGTGAAGCCGCATTAGAAGTAAAATATGTGATGTTAATTACGAGTGTTGTAACAGGTTATCCATTTGGGCACCTAGTAGAAAGATATTCAGACATCAACAAAATATTCGAGAAGGCAGACGCGTCGTGACTTTATTTCAGGAGATACACTGTTCACTGAGCAAAACTCAGATCTGTAAACATTTTATCGAGGATCACAGCAGACTACCGAGCATTTTACGCAAATATCAAAATATTCAAGTCCCCTCATATATATCGCCCAAAATAAAACTGAACATGTACGTAACGCTTATAAGACCAGTTAACACTTTTGGTTGTGACTCTTAGACAATGACAGCACAAAACATCCAAAAAATGTCTGTAACTGAGCGTAAGATCATAAGAATAATTCTCGGTCCCTTTTAAGAGGGAGAAACAGAAATGATCTTTACCGAGAGATAAAGTCAACATTATCGGATTCATAAAATCAGGACGAACGACGTTGAAAAGTACCAAAACACACTTGGCCATCGTGTCTGGCATTCTTTTGCGGCAGATCGAGCTATTTGTAGGAACATCTTTGAGGCAGCGAAATCCTTTCATGGGACGTACCGACAGGAACAAAATATTCCGCACAACACCGGACAGCTGGGTTTGGAACTCAGGGAAGCAGAAAAATAATTATACAGAGCAATATAAAAAGAAATTATTAACTTTCAAAAACAGGACTCTGTTTCAGCGAAAAGCCATCTCTTGTCGCTTAATTAATTTATTGACGAACATAAAATTCTGCGAGTTGGAGTTCGCATCACAAACAGCACCTTACATGTCTAGGGTAATTATCCAATTATATTACATTCAAAGCCACTCGTAACTAAGCACCTGATAGTTGATGCACATCTAAGAATATTGCACGGTGGCAGCCAGCTAACTCTATTTTTAGAAAAAGATACTGGATTACAAACGTATTCATAGCGGTCTTTGTAAGTATTTCAAATAAATCTGTTCATCTTGAGATTGTGAGCGGCATTCAGAAAATTCATTGCGCGCAGTGGTGTCGACACATGCCAACATATTTATACTGATAAAGGTACGAATTTTGTCAGAGCTCGATCAATACTCCAAGGAAAAGCGTGATTATTTAAAACAAGCTTTATCGCAGAACTTCAGAAAATGTTAGTTAATAATGGCACGGAATGACATTTTATACCAAGATCAGCACCATATTTCGGAGGAATGTGGGAGGAAGTATCCCTTAAATCGAATACTCGGAGGAAAGCACACTAACATACGAATTACATGCGACAGTCATTTTCCAAATAGAGGTGTATCTTAATTCCAGACCACTGATAAGGTCACTTCTTAATAGATGATGCACTACTCGCTATTTCAGAACCAGATTTGTTACATGAAAATTTAGCCTTCGGACAGCTTCGGAAATTATTACAAAAGATGTTTCAACAAAATGACTGTCGACCGATTACCTATCAAGCCTTCAGCAGCGGGTCAACACTAAATGAAATTAAACTCTTTCTGTGATGCGGATCATTATGAGCAGCAAATAGAAAAAAGCAAGGATAATCAGGAGTCGATGTCACTCTCGCCCTGCTTAAGAAAAACGAGGCAGAAATGATTCAGCATTGGGAATTGTTTAACCAGCAAGTAAATGAGCATTTGAACGATTTTAACAACATTAACAGATTCACGACTATAGTACTTCAGGCCTTAGGCTCAATGTTGAACTTTAAAAAGGTTTAATAAAACTTAGTTTCAAGTTATAGTTTGCGGTTCTCGATACTAACATTAAGGTAGTTAGTACTGCCTTTCTAACATCACAACAGTTACCAGGAGAAATCCACAAAGTAATACGGCACGAGCCACCAGATGTGGTGCTGCCAGGACATCAAGACCCTGATCAAATATTAATATTATATCAACTGATGTCTTGCTAAGGACGTCTAAATGTTCAATAGGTAATTTGGGAATTGAAGCTACGCCTATTAAACAAGGAAAAATATCAATTGTTTAAACCTTTAACTTTCCCAACGGCAAGTGTTACTTACGTACAATAATCATTGATTTATTTGGCAACATCCATTGATCGCCATCAGTAATATAAGCTATACAGCTATGACTTCTATCTGTGGAGACTCATTTATAAAGACATATCATAAAGCAACTGGATCAAACTTAGGAATCTGTAGTCTAGTCCGCCAACCAGTCATTATAGTTTACGAGGAAGACGTCACTACATTAATCATTCCAATAAACGGAAAAATATCCCTCAAACAAGGGTGCACATTGAAAGTTTGATAAGTTACACTCAAAAGTCACAAAATCATCAAAAGCAGAGTTGATTTATCATTACTCAAGAGCTCACAGAAAGGGCTAAAGTGAATCGAACAGTAACTGTTTGGTGTGATTTATCGGCTAAAGGTTTTGTAATGGTTGTTGTACTAGGAAATGTTACTTCAGCAAGTTATTTGGAGCTGCTTGATTTATTTTAATACTAATAGGAATTTGAGCAAATGAAATTAACGGTGCATAGTTCAAGCAAGTTGGTGCTATTCACAGAACAGTTTTAATACTGTGTTTATCAGTTGTTATGAATTCGATGGTAGATGTATATTTAATATTTTGTAAGAAAATAACTTCGTAAAATTCTGTAAGAATTCGTAATGATTCGCTGGTTACAGAATAAGATACTGTGGTATTTAAGAATGTAACATTTTAATAAATGTTGGTTACACAAACAATTTTAACTGCGATGTTATGGTACTTATTATTATTATTATTGGAAGGCCATGTGTGCGATAAGCCACCTCGCACTGCGACCTAAAAGATATTTTGTGCTGGACCCTGCTTAATTATCCCTACAGTCAATATTCAGCCGGTACGTGATACATACTGTCAGGGCCTATTGCTCTCCCTTCTAGATGTTTACTACAGCATGTAGTTCCGCTAGAAAGACGGTAGCATTGGAACCCAAGAACTTCGAGAGGGCTGTCCCACTCCCATATATTACTACCCCTGCCCCGTATTACGTTTGATTTTACTCTTACGTGTTGCTGGGAATTGCAAATCGCCTGTAGGTCACCCAGCTTTACTACAGGAAAACTAAATAAAACTGGAGGGTGCCTGGTATCCAGACTCCGCATATTTTGGACTGATTAACCTATTAGCCATTCATCCATCGGCATATGCTGTTTCACCTTAGATTAGGGTTTTTGTCAAGTTTTTCTCCTTTAGCGCCGTACTTTAGCCTGTGCCAAATGGCCAAAAATGTGCCAAATGGCCTTAGTTACCAGTGGTTGCCACGAGGAGGCAGCACGTACACTTGCGAATTGTGAACAGGTTACCCCTTACACAATTGTACCCATCACGCAGCTGCCTAATACATGACCAGAACAGCTCACGTGATGCGCACCCTTCTGGAAGGATACGGAGCTGGTACTTATTAATGTATTTATTGATTTATCATAAGTAATATAGATTTATTGACAAAAACACGTAAAAAAAAAGTTGAATACGCAAGAATCGAACCCGCAACCTCCTACCACCACACTAATCCGTTGACCTAGTGCATGATTTTTAATTTTCAAATTAAACTTTAAAGTTTATGTAATTTACTGACATCTTAGAGATACTGAGCCAATATTATTTTATTACAGGTTAATTGTCAGATAAGTTCAAAATATCAAACATAACATACCATTCTATAAAAGGTCTTGTATTGATAACATTACAAAGTGTAATTTAGTAAAACAAACAAATGGAACTCAAAGTCAAAACAAATAAAACTGTTTCTGTGTCTTATTTATTCCGTAAACATCTGCAAGTACAATTGCGATAATGAATGTTAATAAAACAATTCTATATAGCTGTCAATCAATACATTTCAATCAAATCAGACAATTGATTGCTTGGGTGCCACTTGAGAAGTCGAAGTTTATATTTATTGTTATGCAAATAACAATTTTATACGTAAGCAAGACAAAAATCGAATTATCTCATCTTAAAAATCGCTGTCTCTCTCTCTCTAACTTATTTTAATTAGACCAAAACATTGAAACTAAATATCTAATAGATGCATCCATTGTCAGAATGCATATTAATCTATCCATAGTTCTAAACTCGTAATTGCATATTACACGTTATTACAAATAAAATTAAATCATAAACAATGCAATTCCCGCCATAATATAAACTTTAAAAAAAAAATTAATTTAATTTAAATTAATTTATTAATTCTGTTTTTTTTAATTAAAAATACAGACGAATTTAATATAAATAAATAAACATATTGCTCGAATGACTTTATTAGTATAATTCCGTTTAGAATTAGAATTCATTCGATGTAATTTGTAACCTTATCAGGCAGCCGATGCGCATTTTACGGTGGTGTGAAGTAAGTGAAGGTTTAAACTAAATAACAAAATCGCATTACTAAATTCCGTATTAGTTTTTACATTTTATAAAGTTTGTAGCTGATTAAACCAAATTAATCAATAATTAGTTGTCTAATACCTTAATTTTATGGAACCAAAGCCAATCGTCAATATTGTTTGAATTTGTTTAATCAAAATTAGTTGAGTGATTTCTGTAGAAACTATAGTTGAGTGTGAAATTCTAAATATTCAACCGAAATGGCAACAACGATTCTTTTGTAACTTCTTTCTATTAATTTGCTGTACTTATAGAAAATATTTCATTAAGAATTAAGGCCCAAATAAAGTAAGTCCAACAATTTTCTTTTGGAATTTATTTCATTTAATTAAATTTATTTCATGTTGACAAAATTCCCAACAATGTTGGAATTATTTCATTTTAGTATAAAATTGAAATTCTAACTAGGTACAATTGAAGCTACTGAAGCAAACGATATTTGTAATTTGTTTGCTGATTATTTCGAGTCCATGATGAATCTTTTGTTGACTCATCAAATTTTCATGTTAATGGGTCAATCTTTAGATTTAGTTTCCGAAGAAGATGTTTTAAAAGTAAAATCTTCACTTGTTATCAAAATTGGTGCTGGCTCTGATAATTAAACTGAAATCTTAGCTAAACAAGCCTTTAACATTATTATTTAATTTACCGTTAAAAAATGGGCGTATTTCCTTTTCATTGGAAGAGGCTTGGATTTGATGCTAGTAATGTCCGTTCTACTACGACCAATTTAATTGATATTTCTGATTATATTTTTATTAACGTTAATAAGGGCGGACAAGTAGACTGCATTTACACTGATTTTGAAAAGGCGTTTGACACAGTATCACACCATATTTTAATTAGGAAATGTGCTGATATGCGTCGCTCCGGGCAAATTCTTAACTGGCTATAATCATATCTCTCGGGATGTAAACCACAGGTAAAATTCAATGGATTTTTGTCACGGGCCATTATTGCTAAGTCTGGGGTGCGTCAGGGTGCCTTTTATTTAATAATTTTTATCAACGATTTGCCAACCGTTTTGTCTACACGATAGTTACTGATCTGTACCAAAAGGTCGGTTTCCATAATTTAATTTCAAAACTTGGTACAGATTGACGGTGCGATAAACTCGGATTTGGTAGGTTTGGTATTACACAAATAAAATATTTCTGGTTTAAATGTTTTACTTTAAGTGTTTTCACAATATAATTTTTATTTTAACTTTCTTGTTCTTCGATGTGAACGCTTCGGTTGTTCATTGAAAAAGTGAAGAATTTTTTCTTTATTTTAACAAAGTTACTCGTATTATAGTAGCATAAAGACTGATTTACATTCAACCACAATCGACGTCTGCAAAAAAATTGAAACACAACATAGGAAAAAGTACAAAGACAAAAAGAGAAAAAAATAATCATCTGCTTAAAAAAGTCAATTGAAACCCGAGAAACAAACCCAAAAAACCTCGTCTGCTTTTTTTGCAGATGTCAAGTTTCATCTTTTTTCTGTAAAATCGTCGATGCGTGAATAAATAACTATAAAAATACTAAACTATAATCACATAAATTTTCCATACAACATTAATGATATCGTTTTAGTTAGGGTTACCGAATTCTCTGATCTGGGTGTTATATTTGATCCTAAAGTCAAATTTGATCTCTGCGCGTATAGCAGCTGTCTGTGCAAAAGCACATAAACTACTTAGGTTTATTTTTAGGCGTAATAAAGATTTTCGTGATCCCAATGTTTTTTTTTACGTTATTTAAAAGCTTAGTGCATAGTTGTTTGGAATACTGCAGCGTAAATTAACCATCTTTTTAATGTATAAGTGTATGCCTTACAGTATTAGTGTCATCTATGAAGTCAGGCTTAAAATATTTGAAAGTTTCCTTTATAAATTAATTAATAACTTGTGTGAGGCTTCCTCAGTACATTGTCTGAATTTTTACGCACCGTCCCACTGAGTTAGAAGCGCAGTGTTATTTTTTGCGTCCTTTTCGGGAACTAATCTTCGCTTTGCGAACCCTTTATCTAGATTGCAATCAAATCATAATGAGTTTTTTATTGATTGCGGCTTATTTTTGCTTTGTCTAAATCAGTTTTTATTGCATCGTTAAGTTATTAGTCGCGGTTGTAGTGGATGTCCTATGCGGGTGTGTGTGTCTGCGTACATGAGTTAAATCTACTGTCTTATGTACAGGCTGATACACACACTTTTATTAATTGTTGTATAATTAAAGTTTCACTTACCAATTTTAACCAAAATTACAAAGTTATGGCGCGACAAAAATATAAAGGTTCCTCCAGTATTAAGTCTTAGTCTTTTTACTATAAATACTTTTATATTCCAAATTTGAAATTCAGTCAGTTTATATTTTGGTTTTATATTTTGGTTTAAATCAATGTTCTACAATTTACTTAAGAATCATCGTTCAAATCTTCTTATCCCAAAATAATTTTTGTCTTTTTTAAAAATCCTACGTATATCATTATCCTAAATCAACTACAAATAAATCAATTATAATAATTGGGATTTTGCTAAAAATTTGAATTAAGGACATCTTAAACCATAATAACAATTGGAACAAAATATTTATTAAATCCTTTGCTTCTGAATATTTTTATTTTTCGTTGGTAAAATATTAATCTGAATTAAAAGGTATTAGACCATACATCAAATTGGATTCAATCAATCGATTATAAGTGGTCAACATATTTGTAGATCTGCTAAATACTTACGTATTATTTCCACGAATATTTTGTTTGTCTTAATTTAATTTATAAAATGCTGTAAAGCTTTTAATAACAATTTTTTAAAAATCGATAATGCAAAATAAAAGTCAGTCATTTTATTCCAGTTTCGGGTTTAGGAGTTGATTTTAAAAGATAAATAATTTTGTTTCTTTTTTTATCTTGCATCATTATCCTAAATCAACTACAAATAAACCAACTGAGTAATCACTCGAATTTGGTAAAAAAATGTAAATTTCATCTTCAAATCTTACGTTGATTTAAGTTATCAATTTATTTTTATTATTTTTGAGTTTAAGTATAAATTTATGGAAGAAATAAAATTTATACTAAAATTTTGAATATTATTTACCAATTAAATGATGCAAAATTAAGTAGATTAACGAATTCTGTAGATGAACGATTATGCAACGATTTAGTTAGGTGAATCATATTTTCACCTAAATATGCTCAATATATTATCCAAGAATACTGCAGGTGAACCAGAATAAAAATTCATCTTTAATTCTTTTATGGATTTATTTTGTATTTGGAGTTCAGCCAAACCACAAAAAATGTAATAATAATAATAATAATCCGCCCATATATTTAAACAACAAGGATAAATATTAAATAAATTTTTGGTGCCAAAGTTCATTAGGTTACTCGAGTTTACAAATCGGCGTTTACAACACATAAGGCTTATATACAAAAATATAAAGTTCCAAACATAAACGTGCGAATTTTGTTCCATCGTATTTTATTTTATTCTCTAATGGGATCCCAAAAAAAAAAAAATAAAAAAATGTTATTATTATGATTCAGCAATTCAATATCACTCTTAAATTATTAATTTTACACACATAGCGTTTTCCAACTTCCATTTAAAAAACAAAACACACACACCGACCAAAAAATGGAAAACCTGAGGGAATTTTCTATTTCCATTTCTAAGTAAATTAGCACAACATTTAATACAAACGAAACTTTTTTTTGTGTCGGTTGCGTTTTATTTTCTGTTATCATTCTGGTCGATGTCAAACTTCATAATTTTACTTTTGAAAGAAATACGAATGAACTTAAAATGAAAATCGTGTTGTATTATACATATTATACAACTTTTTTTTGTTTGTGTGTGAGCGACAATATATTGTCCTTTTAGACATCACGCGTGACTAAAATTAAAATTCCAAACACTTTGTTTGTTGGTATAGTAAGTTTATGTTGGATATTTTGAAATATAAATGGAAATAAATCACATAATGACGGATTTCTAAACAAAAAAACAGATAGTATTTCAAATACCGTTGGGATGGTTGTTGTCTAACGTTGCCTTAGAATTTAAGCTCGAATAATGCTCAGTTATTTTATATAGATAAAAAAATATTTGGTAAGTTAAAACCAGTGTGCGAGTTATACACACTGACACAAAACTATTGATTATTATTAAATATCGAATTTCTGGAACCATTTAGACAAGAACAACTATTATTTATTTAAGCTCAGGTAAAAATAAAACAAAACACATCAATAAATTGTCATTACTCGTAAATATATAAAAATAAAAAGTAAATTCAAATAAAAATTAAAATAATAAATTTTAATATTTTCCAATTTATTATTCCACGCAACATTTTTGAGAATGAGTGAAGTGCCATTAGCGTAGACGTAATCGTATATACAGTGGTATCAGTAAAAACGGAAAATACTATAAATAAAGCATAATATGACGAACGGAAAATTTGACAAGCCAAATAGCTATGGACGTATTATGTATTTCTAACATCATATAGGTAAATTTTACAGGGGGTCGAAACAATCGGCTCGAGTTATAATATAAATTTAATGATTCATACTTCTTTTCTTCATAAAATGAATTTTTAACATCTAGACATCGCAGGTTGATCACAAATTGAAACATTAAAGTTTTGACACCGGAATATTTACTTTTATCGTACAACTGAATTCATGAAATTTAGAACATGATTTGAAATATAATTTTAAACGAATAACAATTTCTATATATGTATTACACTCCAGGTAGATTATAGTGGGGCGGGCGGCATCATGAAATTCGTGACTAAGCCGTCGTTTAGCCGGTAATTTACCATCAGGAGTTGTTCGATTGCCACAGAGTTAATGGTCAACTTCAATTATTTATTTAATGATTCTAATAGGGGAAACCCTCAAAATGATGGAAGGCGAGAAATTGACCAAGAAAGAAAGATTTTGTTTGTAATTTTGTGTTTTCCCAGCAAATTTATTCTGGGGGAATTTTTGAAGCTATATTTCTCGAAGAATTAAGCAAATATTCTTGTATTTTTCGGTAATTTACGTTATTTTGATCAAAAGCCGATTTAATTTCGATTCACTGCATGAGTTTGGCAAAAGAAAGAGAGACCAAATCTGGAGAATAGGGTGAATGAGCGAGCAGTTGGAAACGCAATTTAACACTTTTAACACTTTTTTTTTTTTTTTAGTTATGTTAAATGTAGTTCTCTAAACAGCGCAGAATAATTCACCGCGGAATTGATTACTTCCGGAAGTATGTGCAGCTAGCCCGAAAAAACAGCCCGAAATAATTTAATTTTAAAGTTTTAAATGGCAAATATGGCTAGGGTAGGCCAAGATAATATCATCCCATTGAGTACTCCTAGGTCCATATTATGACGACAAAATAACTTGTTTTCTAATGCTTGGCCTAGCAAGTCGTTATTTTATCATAATACTATCCGTACTTTTAGAACATTTTATTTCTAAATTTACTTTAAATGTAAGCCTTTATTAAACCAAAAAGATGCAAGAAAAAAAATTTACCTTCAAATTGGGAAAATTACTCTAACTTATTCATAATTATAGGAAAAATTCGTAAATTTCAGCCCAGTATGTAAAACTTACAATAAAAGTTTTAAATTTGAATTTATTGTCTAATCATATTCACACAACTAAGAAAATTTAATCTTCAGGATGTAAAACTTTATAAAGGCGATGTAAATTTACTGAGAAATTCATTTGTGAAATCTGTGAAAATTCATTTTATTCAAGCGTGGCTTTTGTTACATATATATTTATGACAAAATAAACATTGATTTCAGTAATTTTTTATAGGAACTTTCCTGGAGGGCCTTCAGTTGAGGCTTCAATGGAGTCCAAACGGGTTCCACAGAATAGCAATTTGAGTCTGGGAAATAGGAAAAAGTTACCTGGTATATGTGATGGTTAATCGATGGTATTTGGTGAGTTATTGGCCTTATATTCGTTCACAATCGTAGTTCGGTGTGATGGCGCGTTAGCGTCGTGTAACGGTCACTTTTTTCGCATCAGCGCAAGAAATTTCATTGCAACACAAAATTTAAGGCAAACTCTTTGTTCAATAATTTGGTTCATCGTAAAAATTGCAGTGCACCAAATGAGGTTGACTGACTTAACCAACTGCTGTAAACAAACTGGTTGCCAGATCGCGCTCAAAGTTGGCATTATAATGAAAGACCTGAGGGTGTCAACATTTTCTTGAAGTGTAGTGACGTATTTTTCATTTGCCTCCTTCCTTTCATTATTTTTCTCGTGCCCTAAATTAATTTAAAAAAGATAATTAGTAGTCTCGGCGTCTGATTCCGGGACCTATGGAAATCCTTTTTTTTTCATTGTGAGACGAATTAATGCACATTTTTGCAATTAAAGAAAATTTCCTAACCTAAAATAAAAAAATAAAAATAAAAACGAGAGGATTTAAAGTGTGGAAGGCAAATGAAACAAATTTCAATGAAAAGTGAAGTGTCTGTCAAAGATGGGAAAGGTGGAGTTCGTTGGGCGTCTTAGGTGACGCTGATGGGTTACGGGAATGCCGGAGATGTATAATTTTAAGGGGAATGGTGTCACGTTGGCTTCCAACGTAACAAGCAACAACCAGGTAATGAAACGGTAAGCGTTTTGATCTTGATCAAGGAGTTCTATGAGCCGCACCTCACAAAACAGTGTCGTTGTACATCTGTCGACTGTACCAGAAAATGGGTAAGTATAAAAACTAGAAGCTATAATCAAAGATCGTGGCGGAGGAAACGATAATGGTTACTTAAGGTCAGTAGTTGTTTTTATGTTTATTTTTATATAAAATGCATAAGGGTGTAAAATACAGCAAATGTTATTATTGAGCGGGTGGGAAAAGTGACATATATATTTGAGGGTTAGGTTTTTGCTTATTACTAAACAAAGTTTTGAAATTAGTATAGGGGAAAAGACTGCTGAAAAAAGAGCCATCTATCGATGGGCATGCATACTCCCAAATTGAACGTAAAGATTGACTCGAATGTACGTACTGTCGGGGAAAGAGTGGGCCATGTAGCCAGATTTGAAAAATAAACGCAGTAAGCTTTCATCATTCCCTCAAATATTAAGTGTATTGTTTTCAACCAAAATGAATTAGATATTTTATTTGGTTAACGGCTGGTAAAAGCAACAGCAAAAATTAACCAAACTTTGGTCTAATTTTTTCCGTGTATTTTCTTGTCAATTCGACTCGTGTGGTAGGTATTGAAACTAAAAATTTGGTTAATTGTTCAACCACTAATTTTTTTTTGGGTAGCTAAATTATTTTTTGGCCTATCTAGTACGATTGCTGTGTAATTTTTTTATTTTTGGTGAAAACAATACATGTAAACTTCATACTGTGTGCTTAATTGCGGACGACAGGTATTGCATTTCAACTCTTCCAGTTGCCAATTCCAACCGACAAACATTTGATGGAATTGATGATTGGAAGATACCATTATTACAGTTGGTCTAAAGGAGCGGTGCAGTTGGGCATTACAGGGTGGCTGTTGCTCACCAGAAAATCTCCAAAGATAAATTAATGAAGGGCATTCAGGCTAGGTGGATAATGAAAATAAATGATAATGAACACGTTAATGTGGCTTGCGGTGTGCCGTGGGTGTTGTACCAGTGGGGAAACTGTGGGCATATGGCGATATGTCTGTTTTGGTTTTGTTCACTTTTAAATGGCATATTACAGTGACCTGAGCAAAATGGGATTGCGAGCTAGCCGTCTTGCGCAGCCAGAAGCTGTGCTCTTTGCGAGTATATAATGGCAGGGCCATGGTTGAATCTAAGGAAATTTTTTTAAAATGAATCGATCGTTCAATAGTATAATATGATTCACCAAAGAGGCATGGTATTTTGAGTGGATCTAATATAAAATAATAAAATAAAATTTAAAACTAAATAAGTAGAATTAAAATAAATAACAAAACTATGTCATCGCTTAACTAAGCCTAACTTGGTCAAGCTTAAGTGATAATGGTAATATTTATAGAGTGACGTATCAGAATTAATTTCAACGATCCCATGGTTGAGCAGCTCTTTATGTGAACTTTAGGTAGCCCTGTGTTACGCTTATTTAAAAATTACATCCAACAGCTTTGTGATGAACGGTGCGATCTTTTCAAAATGGATAAAGGTGAGAATATCTTGCCGCATATTTATTGCAGACATTACATTTATAGAGATTTACAGTGCAGTTATAGAGAACGAGACCATTTAACGCGCAAAGCTATTGCGAAACGTGTATCACATTCTTGCACTGGAAATTTCCTATAGGACGGATTTGTGTTTATTTAACACGGTCGATCATTCGAAAATCTCTGCACATAATTCGCACGGTTCGCCCTTTAGGTCATTAATCCCTTACCATCGTTCTAGGGATCTTAATTAAATTAGGAATAAATATTTAACACACAAAAATAATAATAGGAAGAATTTGAGACAATAAACAAATGTCAAACATTATTAAGAGACGGTGATCCAAAATTTCAGGAAATAATGTAAACCTTACGCTCTGGAGAGTGAAACTATCGGAATTAAATCAAACTCTACGCTCTGCATGTAAAATAATGACAGTCCAATCGTCAATAGTGAAAAGTGGTAAATAAAACACAGGTTAACGGCTAAAGATATAGGCAGATTTATCGATGATGCAGTATTATTGATACGTGTAAATTAGTACTGGGATTCAGCTTGAACTTTCAAAAATAAAATTAGACTACTACTCCTATAGGTTGATATTTGTAAATGTGTGTCTGTATCTCAGCAAAACAAGCAGGCCTTCTAAAGAGAATATTAGCAGGTTTTTGAAACTTTCGAAGCGAGCGTACGTATTTAAAAAACTTTGTGAAAATGGATGATTGTTTTATTTGCAACAAAGCTTTGATTCAAGAAATGTATGTGCCTAAAAAGAAAACTGTTCACAGACTCTTTTAGCGGCGAGCGTGAAAAGAGGACATGAGAAATATCAACGTATGTTACAAACTATCGATTCAGTGAACGTTCACAATGCGTACTACAGAAAATACAGCAATGAACGACTAGCGTCGTTGGCTTCTCGACAAAGGCCTTTGGAGGAAAATCTACAACTTAGTAACGGACATCTTAAGATAATTGACGGTGGTTTTCTTCTGCACAAAATTGTTTGGGGTCGTATTGAAACATTTGGCCTTATCTGCCAGAAATATGTTACTTACGTGCAACAACACTTTGGAGAGAATATATTCGACGGTTATCGCAGGAACGAAAACTTCAGAAAGAGTACGACTTCCGTGAAAGTACCAATCGCTAGAATTTACGTTGTGGATATTTTTTCGATGTGTGTTTGGACAGGGGAGAGGGCGGCAGAGAGCACGTTTTGGTCTCTTGATTTTTTGCTTTCTCGTTCGATGCCTTAACAGTGATCAACGGTGGGTGGGGGTTCATGTCAGCTAGGTTGTGGAGCATGGCGAGAGCAACGGGGGCTGTATGATCGCGAATTTCGTTCCATGATGGAGGGCCGAGTTATCACGGGGAAACTAAATTTGCCCCTTTTTTCGGGATGGGGGTGGGGTGCTACCGGGGGGTCTTGGCATGGGCGGATACAAGGGGGGTAGAGGGGTAATTACCCCCACCCCAAAATGAAACAAAAACCTCTAAAAAACACACCTGACACGACAACATATTAATTGACAAAACGATGAATAACTAATTTAAAATTATCAAAATAATTGAATTCTATGTAAGTACATATAATAAATTTCTTTATGAACTAAAAATTCTATTTAAATGAAATTTTTCTATATTATTTTTATTGTATATTTTATAAATAATTAAAAACGGGTTTTGTTAAACCAAAAAAAAATGTGTTGCTTTTAAATTAATAACCTGTTCCTAAAAGATATTTCTGTTGATGTATATAATAATTACACATTAGTTACAAATAACCCCCCCCCCCCCCACCCCCCCCAAACTTAACAGCTGGATCCGCCCATGAGTCTTGGTCGGGAATTACAGGTTCAGCTTTTCTGGGCCCCCTACATCATAATTGGGAATCGGCCGGTTCGGTTCATTTGCATTTCTTTGCCTTTTTTGGGGGACTAAAGTAGGAGGTCAAAAAATCGACAGCTTGTCGGTAATGCAGTTTAATTTATTCGTGAAAATTGGTACTGACAAAATTTGAGAGATGTCAGCTTTAAGAGTTTTGAATTAAATAAATAAAAAGGGAAATAACATTAGTTGCTCGATAATTCAGTTCTGGTTGTCCGTTTTATTAATGGTTGTCCGATCGACCACCGCAAGTACTTATAAGTGCGAAAAATATGTCTCGGCTAAATGTTCGATTGGAACAAACAAATATTAGGACATGAGCAGAAATAACCTCTAAATTTTTAAATTTATCGTAATGAAATATTGAAAGAAATATTTAAAAAATAAATTTTACCTTTAATGTTGTAAATTATTATCAAATATAACCTAGCGGAGAATGTTGACGTAATTGCTTGCAGCTTTTCATGAAAAAATAGGTAGAGCAGGTCTGAGTAGATAATTTAGCAAAGACATAAACCATAAGTGCTTTAGGTGCTGGCGGTGGTCGATTGGAAAACCACTATTGTGTTTGTTGTTCTTTTACATTTTGTTGATACAAGTCCACCAAGGATATGGGCAGTTTTAGTTGATAATGCAGTTTGACTTTTAGCTTTTGGTTACTGGCAACATTAATTGTAATTCATTAGAGGATAGTACAGGACAGCGTTCATCATAAAGCAAAATTCTAAAATCTTACTGGCAGCAAACTAATAAAGTTTTTTTTTTTTCAGAATACAGGTGTCATTATAATAAAGTACAAAATTAGATCTAGATAATTAATAGTTAGATTTAAATAGCTTCCAAGCATAACAACAAATTTACAGGAACAAGTTGAAATCTGTTGTAGTCAAGAGAAACAGATTACTAATATTAACGTTAAAATTAATTGTAGTACTTAAAGATTAATTCATAACATCTTTATGGAAAAAAAATTAAACTTCAATTTAAACTTAATTAATTAAGAGTATGATTAGTTATTTAAAAATTAATGCAAATCTGAATTTTAGGAATTATTTAAGAAAAAACCTGAATCAACTTTACAATTGCAGTTAGAAATTGTGTTGTCTTGTGCTAACTTATTTACTACATTTATTTCTAACAAATTTAGCAACTATCAACTACTTTGGGGTTTGGAACCGGCTTGATTCTTTGTTACTAATATAATTTATTTTAATGAAGATTATTAGGCTTTTATTTATTAATAATTAAAAAACTGGTATTTTAGCCTAAATTTTCAAAAACGTTTATTTAGCTAACGTTTCAAATCGAATTCCTGTTTATCTTCAGAGCCTCGAAATTTTTTTCTTGATATAAAATATGGTATAAGCACAACTCAAAAACTACTTACAAATTGTTATTTTTAAATAAAATTATCAAATTAAACAATATTAAAAAGCTAAAAATTATTTAAAAATGTATGTATATCACATAAAGGCACTTCAAAATAAAACAATAATAAAAATTTTCCATTAACTAGATAGTTCAATGCAAGAACAAAATAATTTGAAAATGGCAGTTGAACAATAACTCGTAAAAACATACCAAGAAGATTGTCTTTTATGATTTAACAATATCAAAAAATTATATTGTGGCATAAAGAAAGATACCAACAGTATAACCGCTGTACTAACTAAATAATTAATTATTTTGAATCAAATGATTGTACATAATTATTTTGAAGGTAATTGCAATCCGACTGTTTATTGATACTATTGGTATCCATATTTATGTGTATCGTCTCTTAAACTCGTCTAGTGGTATAGTTCGCTTCTTTTTCAAGAATTTTAACATTTTCCAAATAAATTTCGTGATTAGTTTCGTGTAAATCGTGTGTTGACAAAGCACTTGTAGGCTCAGAACTCACTTTATTTAGATTCAATCTTTTGCGTCTCTTTTATGTTGACAAAACCTGGTGTTTAAAAGTTGTTTTGTTTGCCCAACATATGACTCATTACACTCACACACAACTTTGTATACAACATTCTTGTTGTTTTCTAACTATGTCGGGTCATTAAGAGACGAGAAAAGTGAATTACCAAAACTACTACATGCCTTTCCAACTGTTTTGAAATTATATTTACCCAAACAGAACCTCATTTTTTCAAAAATTGATTTCACGTAAGAAATTGATACATATCTGGCACGATTGTCTTCTAATAGTGGCACAATCTCTACGGATTGGCTATTTTCCGTGGAATTTTTATGAATCGTTGAATTTATGATAGGTCTTATGAACGAATTTGGATAGCCATTATTAATGAGAGTATTTTTGAGGAGCCGAAAATTAATTTTGTGAAATATTGGGTCAGAAAGTTCAAGAATTTTATTCGATAATTAGCTGACACTATTTCTTTTATATGCTAATGGAAGATTAGAATGGAAATTTAAATATCTACCAGACCAAGTTGTTTTATGAAACCAAGACAATGAACCATTTTCGTTGCGTACAATAACAAGATCTAAAAATGGCAACCTGTGGTTATTCTCTAACTCTACTGTAAATTTTATATTGATATTAAAATTGTTGAATACTGCAAATAAAATATCTATTTTATCTGTAGGAATGGCTGTGACGTAACGGTAATAAAAAAATGGTTTAAAGTTGAGAGAATTCAGTACACTTTTTTCAACAAACTCCATAACTAACTCCACAATAGCTGGACTGGTCGGTGAGTTGTTGAATGTAAATTCACAGTTTTGGAGAATTAACTCCATTGCTTCAACAAACTGAACTTTTTTCAGCTTAATCTTGGAATTCTTTTTAATTTCGGACCATCTCTCATTAATTAATCCTATTGCTAGTTTAAACTAGCAATACTTAGCATTAATTAATGAGACTGTACGGTTTGTACTATTAAATAACTTTAATGGAATATGTTTTTGATAGCAAGGTAGGACGGGTCATTATTTTGCATTTTAGGTTTTAGTCCTTGGTGGGAGCCTGGAAATAGATAGAGGTGTAACAACAAAATAATTTATGTTTCTATAAAATTGATATTTTTTTTGTCTATATTTTATTGGATGTGTAGTACTGTATTTCAGAGAATTAAATGAGTGTGTTTTAAAATAGTATATAGCGAAAAATAATTAATTTCGATTTGGATTTTCAGAAGTACCGAAACAACTTCGCTCAGCTTCCAGAAACTTCAAACATCCAGCGAACATGTAGTTTAGAAATTTTACTGTTTTGTGCTAACTATTTTATCGTATATATTACAAACAAAAAACATACTAACTATCGAATACTTACGTATCTGAATCCGCGTCGATTCTGTATGTAAATAAATTACAAAATTATACCTGAAAATACCTACATATTAGTCGACACGTTGAAATTTATCCAGCAAAATACAATATCGTGTTTTTTAAGGAAATTTTTCTTAGCTTTAATTAATGGTGTTCCCTTGTGAGGCTAATTTTTAAATTTGTTGACATTTATAATTTTTGTACTAGAGTGCCACATATGTATATTGGATGAAAGATGACAAATTGAAACATTCCGGTTATTAAAATGGTCAACGCGATAGAACAATGCATATTTATTTTTAAAAATTATTAATTATTCGTCATCGTGCACAGCAAATACACATTCCACCAATTACTTTATTCACATAGCTCAAAAAGTAAAGCCATCAGGCTTTGGATTACGTCGTCAATTCACAAATTGGGCACACAAAATACAAAATAACTTGAAATCGCGAATCTTTTCAACAAAGTCATTTTTAGCGACGAGGCAAATTTTGAACTGGGTGGATTCGTAAACAAACAAAATTGTCGAATTTGGGGTGAAGAAAATCCACGAGAAATAACGGAAAAATGGAATGGTTTTGGGGCTGGTTAAGTAATCGAACCGTATTTTTTTTAAACGAAGCTGGGATTGCGATTACTGCAAATGAACCTCGAACAATGGAAAGAATGGATCTTTTGCGCAAACGCTTTGGTAATCGAATAATTTCTCGCAGAGGGAACATTAATTGGCCCCCAAGATCTTGTGATCTAACACCCTTGATATTTTCCTATGGGGCTATTTGAAGGCAAAAGTCTATGCAAACGATCCACCAACAATTGATGACCTACAGGAGAATATATTCAAGAAATTAAGCCGCAGTTATGCCGAAATGTTATCGAAAACTTTGATAAAAGAATGGTAGGTGCCACTTTTAATTTTTATTTGAATTTAATAGTAATCAGTACGTCTTTTTTGCAGTAAAATTGAACAATTTTTGAAACTCAGATCACACAAAGTACAGTTTAATTAGTACGTACTGTATTAATTTGTTGTATAATAATTGTCAATCACACAATAAATTTGGTATCACAAAGGTTTTCAGCAGAAAATAAACACAGTTTATATTAATTTATAGACAAATAAATTGCACAATTTTGATAAGATATGAACTCACAGATTATTGCAAGTAAAGGTTTATCACACGCACGGTATAAATGCTGTTATTGCTGTCTTAATAGCAATGACTTATGAAAAACCACTTTATTATGGTAAATGTCTTTTTCAAATCAAAATACATTGTCAGGATTTAAAATGGGGGAACTTTTGGCCCGATCACGAGACTGGCTTTGAGTAGTAGATTTAAAACTTAAAATACACAGGAGAATAAACAAGAACAGATTGCCCCAATAAATTTTCACATCATTTAAAAAATTCTGGTGCTCAAATTTCAACAATGTATTGGTTCGTAGAAACATGATTTTCGATTTTCATTTGAGCCAATTATTTGGTATAATTTTTAAATTTAAAGGCAAAAGTATTATAATTTTTAAATTCCGAGAATTACGGCAAAATTGGAAATTTGATGTAAAACAATCAGTAAATAATTTAAAGAAATTCGAATTATAAAAATTTCGTATGGTAATTTTAAAGTTCACTCGATTTTGCCAACTTTTCAAGTTTCTATATTTCTGTACCAAAAATTTGATTCTAAAATTGTTTTTAAAATATTAAAGTAAATCGAAATTTAAAAATCCAAAAGCAAGTTAAATCAGGAATTTTAGAAGCTAATTTAAAGAAAATCTTCAGAATTATCAGAACTCATCTGCAAGTCGGCCCTCATCTGCAAGTCGTTTGCCAACTATTTTAAATCTGTCTATGAGCAATCTCATACCACTATTACTAAATCTAGTGACTGTTCGGAATTTAATCTGTTGAGGTTTTCTGTAGATGAGATCTCCGATAGTTTGGCGCGACTTGACGTGAATAAGGGGTCAGGACTTGACAGCATTCCACCCATCCTTATGAAAAACTGTGCGGATGGTTTAGCTGTTCCTCTCGTGTTTATTTTTAACGAAAGCCTTCGTACAGGGGTTTTCCCGGAGCCTTGGAAGATTTCCTTCATTCGCCCGATTTTCAAATTGGGCAAAAGGTGAGAAATCAGCAATTACCGTGGAATCGCTATACTCTCTGCTATACCGAAACTATTCGAAGCATTGGTACAAAAATTTCTATTTTTTCATTTGAAAACGTTAATTTGTCCTGCTCAACATGGCTTTTATCCTAGAAGATCCACAGTGACCAACCTGATTTCTTTTTGCAGTTACTTATATACATAGCAGTATTGCAATCAGGCAACAACTGGATGTTGTGTACACAGACTTCTCAAACGCTTTTGATAAGATTGATCATTCGATACTTATCAAAAAGCTTGGGAAATTGAACTGTCAATTCATTCCAACTAAGTGGCTTCAATCTTATCTTTCGGATCGATGGCAGTATGTTAAGATCTATAACTCGTCCTCAGTTTTATTTCGAGTTACCTCAGGTATCCCACAGGGAAGTCATATTGGACCTCTTCTTTTTGCACTATTTTTTAATGATGTTGTTCAGTGCTTTGAGTTCGCGCATTGCCTGCTGTATGCAGACGATTTGAAAATATTTGCACCAATTTGTAGAGTATCTGACTGTCTTAGGTTGCAAAGGGATTTAGACACATTTTGTGTCTGGTCGACTAACAACAAATTGTCCCTGAATATAGCTAAATGTAGAACTATTTCTTTCTATCGCATTCACTCCCGGTATTTCAATTCGCTGTTTAATGGAGTCGTGGAAAGGGTAGAGTATACTATATGTCCGATCTTAGGGTAGTATTTTCTTCCGTTCTGACGTTTGTGAGGATTCTGTTATAGCAAAGGCTTATATGATGTTGGGTTTCATAAAGCGTAACTGCAGGGACTTTTGTGACCCGCTTACATTAAAGTCGTTGTATGTTGCCTTTGTCCATCGATTTGAGTACATCGAAAATTGATATATAGTTGAAAAAATAAAAATATTTGTACTTTATATTTGGTTTTAAATAAGGAAAATCCAATAAACTAACTTCAGATTAGAATTTTAAACGAGGGATAGAAAAATTAGGAATCAGTTTATCCGTTACTAGACAAACTTATATGGAAATAATTTGCGTAACAGTTTTCAGGGTAATAGATGCTTTTGTTGACATAATTTTCCCAAATATTCATGAGGTTTACACAAATCGCTGTCAAATATGACACGTTTACCTCTCTTGGCAAAATCGGGCAAAGATTATTGTAGTAAATACAATTTTTGGAGAATCCCATTGTAAATGCGAAGTATTGTGACGGTGACACCTAGATTGTAATAGAACAAGTTAAATTAATAGCTCAATGTTTTACTGTACTAAAAAGGAATTGTCCGTGATAAAATTGTTCTAAATGTTACTAGACTATTCTTTCTGGAAAATTCATGAAATTTCTAGAAGTTTGGTTTGTGTATATAAAAAAACCAACGAGATCGAGTGTGAAGATTTAAAAGGAATAAAAAATTGATTTAAAATGTGTTTTAGTGCGAAATAAAAAGTAAAAATGATCAGTAAAATTGTGCGTATAATTTATGTAAAGTGTTTTTGTAAATTATCATTAATAAATAGTGTTGTTATAATTTTTGTGTAACATAAATAAATTCGTTGCTGATAAATTGAATTGATTTTGTTTTATTCACAATCCAGTGATACGAACCTTAATTGACAAGGCACAAACGTAACAATATATTGTGACGGTGACACCTAGGTTGTAAGAGATTAAGTTAAATTAATAGCTCAATGTTTACTGTACTAAAGTGGGATTTTCCATGATAAAACTGTTCTAAATGTTACTAGACTATTATTGCTGGAAAATTCATGAAATTTCTAAAAGTTTGGTTTGTGTATATAAAAAGGCGAACGAAGTCGAACTGGATTCATTAGTATTTGTTAAGCGATAGTGTGAAGATTAAAAAGGAATTAAAAAGCGATTTAAAAAGTGTTATAGTGTGATTAAAAAGTAATAAGTGTATAGTAAAATTGTTTGAAAATTACAGTGAGATACGAAAGTCTACATACACCACTACAATTTGCAAAATCGTGATAATTAAAACGAATTAAAAATTGTAATATTAATTAAATAATATATTTAAACCAAACAAAATGATAACTGGATAAAAAAACAAAACTAATACAATAGTTCTCAAAAAATCCTAAAAATTAATAAAATTTATATCATAAAAGTCTACATACAGTAAATAAAATCAAAAATCAATGTAAGTACAGACACACTTAAGAACTAACATTAATATTTAGTTGGGCTACCATTAGACTCAATCACAGCGCTTAGTCGTCTAGGCATTGATAAAACCAGGGTCTCAGTAATCGCTAGTGAAATTTCACCCCATGCAATCGAAAGGGCACTTTTCAATGAATCCCTATCGGTAATCCTATATTTTCGGACCTTTCGTTCCAGTTTATACCAGGTATGCTCTATTACAATTAGATCCGGTGACTGGAGAGGCGGATGAAGTTTTTTCGGTACATTGTATAGAAGCCATTGTATTATTGCCATCATCTTATTTTCGTTTTCTTGTTGCAACAAAAAACAGATTCGAAGCGAAACCCAAGTGTCAGCAGCTGTTATTCGTCGCTAGGTAAAATTTTTCGGAGCGATTACTAACACAATTACATTTAAATGTCATCGAAATGTCATTTAAACATCAAAATAAATATGCGGAAAAATATATTTAAAAAACAGTAAAATAATTAACAAATAATAAGTTATTCAAGAAAGAATCTTTTGTTATGAAAAAATAAAATTGTTGGACACAAATGCAGCTGTGAAATGTGAATGTGAATCAAAATAACATAACTCTGTATCATTAACTCCCTATTGCTTTAAGATAATTAGGGCAATCTCTTTACGGATTTAGTTGGTTTGATATTATCAACCTTATTAAAGTTTCTATATATAAAGCGTACAAGTACAAGTTAGGTTTAAAGATTTAAAGATTAGCTTACTGTACGACATTGATTCAGCCATTATGTATTAAACAAGAACTTGGGAAACTGTGATGTTAGTTTATTGTACAATATCGATTCAGCACTAAGTATTAAACAAGAACTTGAAAAAATTGTGGTGTATTTAATTCAAAATTGATTCTGTCGACAACTGATTTTAGATATTTCATTATAACTGTTATTCTACTCCCTTAGATTTAGTATTAAATTTCGAATTTTAATTGATGCTTCCGTTTGACGCACTATTTTTTAATTCCAAAGCCGAAATATATTTTAAGCACCAGACAAATGCTAATGTAATACTGAATGTGCTGATATGTGGTTATATATGGAATATAGTATTTACAAAAAAAGATTACGGTACTTTGTAATAATTTAAGAACTAATAGAAAAATGCAACTGTATGGAGACTTTTGTGATGCGACTTTATCGAATTTTTTGCTTTGCTTTGAAACCCGTAATAATAGTTTTATTTTTTTTATTGAAGTATAATTTTTTTTGATTAAATACATTATTTAATTAAAATAAAAAATTTTAATTCCTATCATTTGTTTTAATTTTGTATGTTTTAGTGGTGTATGTAGACTTTCGTGGCTCACTGTATATAAAGTGATTTTACGCAATTATGAAAATTTCTAAAGCAGTATTTGCATTAAAAAATATTTTTAATAAAACTATTAAACATTTTAAAGCAACCTGATCAAATTGAAACATTATATCAACATAAAATTCGCTAAAATAAGCGGACTTAAATGTACATATGAATGATAAATTCATGCACGTGTTTTGCTTTACTGATATAAAATTCACTAAATCAAACCGACTAAATGACAAATACAATAAAATAATTGGTTTTTCTGAATTCGAAAATGTCTATTATGTTAAAGGTAAGCTTTTCAGTACTTAATTTATAATTTATTACCTTAGGCGACTATAAAGTGAAGTAACCCGCCAATGGAAGGAAACTGCTGTCTGAGATTTCTTTCGACCCTCAACTTTTAATGCAATTTGCTTTAAAATTTAATACTTCTAAAATATTTTATTAATTCAGTCTTTGATAAATTTTAATGGAGTTGATTAACGAAGAACTGTCACACAACAACTTGCTTTAGATTCTAGTGGAATGTTGCACTTAAATTTAATGTAATTGTTGTATTACAAAATAATGCAAATTGTGTTAAATCCTTTTTAATGCAAGCTTTGTATTATTTTGTAATAAACAGCCTTCCACTGGACCTATATGTAATGCAATTTACATTAAATAAGCAATATTTTTTTAAGAGTGTACCAAGATCAGACACTTACAAGCTAGAACCCGATTATTAAATTTATTTTTTTCATTTTAAACGTTTAGTCAGATGAAGATGGAATACTGAATATTTTCCAATATTTTCATAATACTAAATTTAATTATCAATAATATTGTGGCAAAGAGCTACAAGGACATAAGTCGGGTTATGCCTTTTGGCCACGGAAATCGTTATTAAACAATCAAATGGCGAGTATTGAAAAGTAGCCTCGCGGGGAGACTATTCGTTAACTGCCCGTTAGTGAGTAGCGCTATATACATAGTATTGAAATGAAAAGACAAAAATTTAGTCAGAAAAATCGATCTGAGGTTCAAAGCTTAAACATCTTAAAAAATAACAGTAGGATAGAAATACTTGCCAAAAATAACCTTTTCCTTTAAAAGATTTTCACATACCGTAAAACTTCAATTTAGGTAGGTTTACTAACTTAAGGGTCAATCAGAAGTTTGTAAGTATACAATTTAAGAAATAATAATTTTGTAGGACGCTAATAGAAAATTGGACCCAATATTCTTAAATTCCTAGTTTTAATTCTAAAACGATATCCCAGAGCTTATTTGCTAAGTTTTTGTGTATCCTCAAGATTTTTTCATGCAACAATAAACACTACCGTTATTTTTTTGTTATTTTGGCAAATATTATCGTAAAATTTACAAATTTAACCTTCGACCTGACATTGTTAATAAAATCGATCGGAAATCATCATGCCGTTCAAAAATGAAATAAATGACACAGGTATTATACATAACTAAACGAATGACGTGATCGTTGTACATAAATAAAAACATATATAGATATAACATATATTATTTGTTATTTTATCGACAGCATAAATATTTTACAGTTTGCAGTAAATTTTATAGTTGTGCTTCCTGTTATAGGTACGTATATGTACTGACTGCGCCTTAATATTAGAAACCATTGAAATGACAGTAAAATATGTTTATGATTGTGTTAGTTTTGGTCATATTTATATCAAAAACACTTTTCTGTGAAATGTTTTTGCGTTATAAATAATCAAACAAATAATGTTGGTAGTTAATCAAAGATTAAAAATTTAAGGTGGCCGTTTAAGTTAAAGAGATGCACTTTGTGTAAATCTACTCCAACACTTTTTGTTTTTTTTTTTCAATCTCGTCTAAGTTTCTACGATTAATACGATTTTTTTTATGTATTTCCTTAATCCTTGGATTTACCGGATTTATTTAGGTTTATACATATTATACAAAATCAATTCGAATATCGATTACTATAAAAATATTTAAATCGACCAAATTATTTATAAAGAACTTTGTACGAATTGTACAAATTAATTGCATTCCTAAGCTTATTTTTTCTTTTATGCTATGTATAGGATTAGAGATATCGTTATGTTAAACAATACTAGTCGTGTACATACAAGTACATATATCTAACATCAATTCAGTATTGCAAACATTTTAATCAGATTTAAATTCCAATTTACAATCATACTTTCTATTCGAGGCAGTATATGACAAAAAATGTTGACAAAAGATGTAAACTGCATATGCATTGGTAACAATGGAACCTAACAACAGCTAACACACAAAACATATTTAAGATAAAAGAATAAAATCCTAAAAAGAATTGTGGTAACTGTACAAAAAATTATATTTCAATCATTATACAACCCTCTTCCTAGTAGTTAATTAAACAAAAATTATAAAATAATGATCTGTTTGTAAGAATAATATAAATGGCCCTCCTTAAAAAGTGTAGATTCACATTCGATGGTCAATAACAGGCCATCGTAAAGATGTCTCCCTGAAAGTGTACAAGGTCATGTGTGTGTGTATGCTTAGTAGATAATTTGTAGTGGTCATCATAACAGCGCGATCCTCAACAGACCAGTTATCGATTTTAAAGTAAAACCGTTTACTAAAAATTGTTTAGAGTGGATTTTCAATGGCCAATGACAGACCATTGTAGAGATGCCTTAGAGTGTTACTTGATACGAGAAAAATTTATTGTGAAAAATACATCAATAGTTGCAATCTTTATTAAAGTTTGGAAGCGATAAATCATTTATGGGTTACTATCAACATATCGACGTCGTAGTTCTATCTTGGTTTGTAAGTCCAAAATAATTAATTTTTAGGTTTAACATTTTATATACGTACTCGTAATTTTATCTGCTCTTTCTATATCTTCAATCAAAATTGTTCCATCTGCCGTAGTTTTCAAGTTACACAATGTGCAGTTTTGTGTAAGCACCTCATACAATCAAACAAAAATGTTCATTTTTGTTGTATATCCATAACTAGAAAATTTTGTATGCAGTTGAACAAAAATTCACTGGATTTTATAAATTTACCATAATCATTCGATTTTGTTCTAACTCCCACCGTTTTGCTTAATTTGGTGTACGTAATTGTACGAACTAATTTTTTTATTCATTTCTATCCGATATTACACCAATAAGATGCCGATTTTATCTCACGTGATAATATATTGTAGTATATAAAGAAATCGTTCCGTTACGTCATAACTGGTCTAATTTAAATCGTTAGTGAAATAGAGGGTGTGAACTAAGTATGCGAAATTAATCGAATGGTCGATCATTTACGTTTAAAGTGGTAAAACGTTGGTTATTTATTAATAGTAGTTACTACAAATAAATATTTTTTTTAAAAAATGGACATTTCTGTTGAATTTTCATCGCCTGTTCGGCTTTTGGACGCAGATCCGCAAGAATAAGTATAAGACACTAATTATATTTTTAATTATAATATTATAATTGTAAAGTGTAGTTATTACTAATTCTTTAGAGTTTTTGATCAAATATTATTGTCGGATGGAAACTTTGACGATTTGGATGCAGATCCGAATTTTAAGCCGCTCGATTGTTCTTCAGATGAAGAAACTCCCAATTGTGGTAATTTATTTGCACATAGTTAGGCTCGGCATGCCAAACCGTCAAAATCAATTTTGACAAAGTTTCGCATTTCGGTCGACATTATATGCATGATACAATGCCTCGACTAAGTATTTGATCATGATAGCTTACCTGAAAATTTTGCAAATAAAATGCACTCTCAAGTTAAAACAAATTATAAATAAATTATATACATAAATATTTATACCGATTTTATATTCCAGCTGTCACGTCCAAGTTAATAGTTAATTCAAACGAAGCTGATAACAATAATTCTCTGTCCGACAATGTTGATTTAAGTTGCCAATTAATACTACAACTAATGTTATAAACTCACGCGAGCTTGCGGAAAAAAAATTGTGTAGAAAACGTAAAAGTGAGCCATCGTTGTGGCGTAAGAATATCACCAAAAATGTAAGATGTTAAGGAAGAGAATATAAGAATTCAAAAGGTGTCGTTCAAAGGGCTCGACGAATAAATAAAGCGTGCGCTGAAACTTGTATTTATTCTTGTACACAATGCATTCTGTAGTGTTACTGACGATAATAAATTAAATTTTTACTCGAAATTTACTGGAAAGGTCCCAAAAGAAAGGAAAAGGACATCAAGCGCCAACTCGCGAAAGCAAGAAACACTCGTTCACGATCCCATAAAATTTAATATTTATTCAAAAATATTACTATTACTACTACTATTACAAATAAATAGTATATTTAATATTAATTCAAAAATTCGATTTATCCTTTTTCATACCAAAAAAGGATCAATGTGATCGATGTGTTGCTCATGGCTTTGCAACAGATGAAATAACGAAGCAGGCTCAAACATATCTCAGTAACAAACATAACTTGGAGCTTACTAAGGCAGAGCGAGATTTGGATAGATCCAATAAAGATGAGTTTACAGCGGTGTATGCTACGACCTGCACAATGTATTTGCACTACGTCGTGCATCTGTTTCAAACTTTTTTTATAGAAGAAAATTTTCAGTGTATAATTTAACTGAACACTGCAGCACAAATAAATTAACCTATTGTGCAATATGGAACGAAGCATTGAGTGGACGGACCGGCAACGACCTAGGAACGTCGCTCATTAAAATTCCGGAAAATGTTGTTTCTGACGCAACAGAGTAACAATACTCGGTATTCTTAAATTTTTGGAAGCGCATCCATCGCTCATTGAAATTCAGCAAAAATTTTCAGAGGCGGGGCATTCCCAAGTGCAAGAAATTGATGATGTTCATAGCACTATTGAAAGGTACCTGCGGAATCAGGATATTTATAGCCCAATATCATTAATTAAATTATTAAAATCTATGGAGTACGCTAAAGTTAATTTAAAAATTATTCAATTAAAACCAAAAGAAATTAAAAATTACAATGGGGCCTTAATTGGAATGAATTTTCCTTCGTTTGCTTCCGTACATAATCTAATTTACCAGCAATCAAACTTGTCTGTTATAAAATACAGAAAAGAGTATGGAAATGCCGAAATCCTTACCTGTATATTAATTAAAAATACTCGACAAAAAATTGTGAAAAAAAATTGCTTTTGAGGTACCGACTGCAAATCCGAGCCAGTTTAATTACAAAATGCCAGCGGAAAAGGAAAAGGACCTTGATAAACAATTTTATAATATTTATTTGAATTAGTTTATGTTAAGTAACGTACTTTATCATAATTAAGAGACTGAATTTGAAATTTGTGATGTTTGAACTGATAAATAATATTAGAATTTTTTTTTATTTTGAATTAATAAATTTAATTAAACATTAGTACATGATACAAATTTTATATTTTATTTTCTGGTGACTCCTCCAATTATTTGAGAAAGCTACAGTACTACTAACTACTAATATTGATTATTAAGACTTAATAAAACAGTATTATTTAATGATTTCTTTACTTTGTTGCCTAGATATTCATTGTACAACGCTTTAAAGCAACGGTTCATAACTAATTTTATTCTTGTCAGTCGCAAATATTTCATCTAGACAAAATCACATACCAATTTATTTAAAAATGTCTGTTAAGCATTCTATCGTGGGGTAGCTCCACTCTTTGGTTTATCTCCAGGAAAAAAATTTCAAAAGTGGATATAGTTACACCAAATTTTTTTTTTGAGGTGTACACCGATTTTCCCAATTTTCCCGAAAAAATTGTTATTCTCGGAAAAATTATTGTACTTACAGCTTACACTAAATCATAATTTATCGTTTAGTCCAAGTATAATTGACCTGTGTTTTAATAAATTTATGGTTACATGGTTTCAAACTTCTAAACTGAATATCTCAAAACCTAAAAGTTGGTGGTTACACCAAGATAGAACTACGGCGACTATATATATATATAAGAGATACTGGGTTAACTCTATTGTGGGAATTAGTATCCAAAATGTTTTCTGCCATGTCATCATGGATCTCCCATAATCCAGTTTTTCTATAAATATAAGCTATAAGCTCCAGGAACAAGACCAACTAGTAAAAGATTGGGTTTTTACCGTTATTGCAATTTCCACCATAAAATTTAAAAAAATTCCTCTTTAAAATTAACATAGTCAATGGGAATGTATAAGCTATCTTTTACGTGCGGCGTGAAGCAAACTGGACACTTAAAATTCAACTATTTGTTTGAATTTTTTTTTTTTTTTTTTGTGATTTGAGGATTGGTTTTAATGCTTCGGAAACCGCTATTGAATTTTCTAAAAGTTCAGTTTTGGTCTTCAATAAAGCTACGAATCTGCCAACTCTCAAAAATTTGTTTTGCATGTAAATATTTTTCACGTGGCTAAACCACAGCTCAACATTAGAGTTCGACAGGCGGAAGGTAAGTAAAATACCGCTGTATTGTAAATAATACGAATTCTGTATAAAAGCATGAATGTTTTGAATTCTCGTATAAAAGCATGAATGTTTTGTAGAAGATGCTTTACGAATAGTGAGCTTTGTCATTTTCAAATAAAAGATGCTCACGCTCTTCTAATTCGGGCTTATCAGCACTGGTCGATGGAGCATCATGGCAGTATAAGAACTCCAAAAAAGTTGTAAATTGTATTTAAGCGTTTATAAATCGTTGCGCTAATATGATGACCACTACAAATTATCTACTAAGCACACACTTGACCTTATATTCACTTTTAGGGACAAATCTCTACGATGGCCTGTCATTGGCCATTGAAAATTTACTCTAAACATTTTTTAGTAAACGGTTTTACTTTAAAATCAATAACTGGTCAGTTGAGGGTCGCGCTAATATGATGACCACTACAAATTATCTACTAAACATACACGCACATGACCTTGTGTACACTTTCAGGAAGACATCTCTACGATGGCCTGTCATTGGCCAATGAAAATCTACTAAGCCATTTTTAGCATGAAAACCTTCGTTATTTAAGCTGTTGTGAGGTTTTCATCCAAATATTTTGTCAATTGACATACACTTCACGCTATCTTTAACTATAGCGTTGTTGGTTATAGATTACTGGTTAAAAGTTCGATTTTAGATATTAATTATTATACAACAACAAGAATAATCCAATCACAAATTCCTTAAAAAACAGCAACAATTTTTACTTATCAAATCCCAATTAGAATTAACAAGTTCCAATTAAAATTAACAAGAAACATGTTTAAAGAAACGATGTCTGGAAGCAAAAGTTTTACTTCGGGAAAAATGTGAATTATAATTGGATTATGATAAATGTCGAAAGACGAAATCTAAAAATGCATGCTGTGTTGGTATAGAGGATAAGAAAATATACAATCAACCTCAAACCAGATTATGTCACAAAAAAAACAATCCCTTACAACAGTTTAAATGAAACTAATTATTTCGAGATCTCGCTTCGCACATTCTAAAAATCTAAAGTATTCTATGTCCGCTTACAATGTTTGAGAAAGATTATGCTTTTAAATTCATCAATGTGTCCTTCATGCTTTGTCAAAAAGTTAGGCCATCCGATACGATGAAATGTGTAGTTAGTTTAAGGGCACAAAATTAAAATATTTCCTAACCATATTATACCAAAACCCTCTTATATGGTTTACAAAGGAATTTTTTAACATGTCGTTCCACAAACGATGACTGTACGTGAACATGTCCTTTTAGAATACTTGTGCTGGAAAATATTCGAAATCAAGCAGAAAAAAGAGGTATTATGTACCATTTAGAATATTTAATAATACAATATATAATTTTAAAACAAAACTCTTTCAATTAACTTTAGAATAGTTTTATTTGGAACTTTTCACTAGTTTCAAAAACCATGTGTTAAGTTGTTTGTCATCGGCGGCACGTCTGTTTGTTTCATAGCAACAATTATTTGAAGCAACACTATTGCTATTGAATTGCATTTCATTTCCTCTTTATGTGGCCTGTTTTGAATCTATTCGACGTTAGTATATTTTAGCACGTGACCGAGATCATAAACAGATGAAAATTAATGATGCTCTGGCAAAATAATATCCTAAATGAAAGGTTCAATTTATAATGATTATTAATTGGATTGAAGAGAAGCTGGCAATATTTTATCTCCACCAGTAACCTTAAGACAATATTGTGACATTTGTAATCATAAAGTCAACTTAAGGTTTGGATTTCCCAAATGCCTTGTAGTGAAATTAATCCATTTTTCCACGTACCAGTGACTTTTTAAACAATTGAATAAAAATCAAATAAGTATTACCAGTAACAAGTACTTAGAAAAAGACAAATGGAAAACGAAAGGAACACGGAGGAAATATGCACTGAAAACGGTAAATATGTAACAACACTATCAAGTCTATAACTTCCATAAATTCTATAATAAATTACACAAATTCTACAGATTTTACTGTTTCTAGAAAGTTCATAATTTTTAAAATTGCATTCATTGGAATGACTACTCCACTACTCCATTAAAGAATTTAATTTTACTGAGTTTAGTGAAACTGAGGTTGCATTGGTGATCATGTTAAGTCGAATGTTCCCGGCCATGACAGTAATTATAGTACCCACAGTTTTAATTATATATATATATATATATATATATATATATATATATATATATATATATATATATATATATATATATATATATATATATATATAAGTGTTCGTGGAAGAAGACTATAGTGATTCCTGTCCAAAAATGTCAACGCCATCTCTAACATCGGACAATCGCCAAATTAGTCTTTTACCTTATCTTTCCAAAGCATTTGAGATTGTTGTATGCAAACACATGAAGAAACAGCTTTATGATAATAATTTTTTGGACCGATTCCATTCTGGTTTTAAGAGTAATCACTGTACACAACCGGTCTGCGTAAAATACTTATGTTTCTGTGTTGGTATTGCCAGATTTTTCCGAATTGTTTGATTGTATTGATCTTATTTTACTTGAACAGAAGCTTAGACTTTAAGTTTTCCGACAACTCTACTCGCCTCATTTTCTCTGATTTGGCAAACAGATACCGTGTACTTAAACATCGAGTGTATCACAGAGTCCTGTGTTGCGACCTCTATTATTTTCATTTTTTATCAACCACTTAACGGAACGCATTAAATACTTTAGGTACCACGTTTATGTAGATGATTTACAGTTGTATATATCTGGTCCAGTGAGTAACATGGAAGATATGTAAAATAATTTGAATCATGATTTAGAGTCAATTTCTAGCTAGATCGAGTCAAATAGTTTAATTTTAAATGCAGTGAATTGGCCCCTATAAAGAGTAATGGTGAGAGGTTTATTGTATGTGATGTTGTTGTGAAACATGAAATGCACATTTCAATCAGATCTGTCGAAAGGTTAACTTCGTGTTGTACTCTCTTAGGAAACTGAGTGGTATAACTCCTGCTCCACTCTGGTTACTGTTGGTGAAAAATTTGATTATGCCATTATTTACCTAAGGGGACGTATTTGTATATAGTGCAGACTACCCGTCTAAGTACCGTTTAATGTTGACTTTTAATTCATGCATTAGGTATATTCACTCATTAAGGAAATTTGATAATGTATCAAGTGTTCAGGGTAATTAGGATTTTGTGTTTTATATTTAAGTTATTGCATATGAAGCACCCCGCTTATTTGTATGCATTGTTCAATAAATTCTATAAATTCTACAAATCGTATGAAAAATATAAATTCCTAAATCTTTGTAGATTCAATAAGTTCTATAAAATGTTTCAAGTCTGTCTGTTCTATAAATTCTACATACTCAAATTTTACTTATTCTAAAAATTCCATAGGTTTATAGGTTCTATAAATTTTAAACATTCGAGGGCCTTCAGTTAGCGCACCGAATTTTGTTTTATGGCTTCAATGGAATCAAACAATGGGTTCCACAGATTGGTCTGGTAAATAGGAAGAGTCACACGGTGCTAAATCAGGCGAATGTTGTGATTAGGGCGTCCAATTGTGGAATTCGGAATTTCGGTATTCCGAAATACAGGGAAACTTCTCTTAAATCACAATTCAATGGACCCAGAAATGTTGGTCAATCTATATGGGGTGGTTAGTTTAAGGAATAAAATAATCTAATAATTTGAAAAGTCAAAGTCAGGGTAAAAAGAAAAATCTTCTTCAATTGTAACAAAAATGTATACGTAATATTTAACAGACTGACGCAAAGCGATCGAGCTAGTCCAAATAGAGAGGTGGCTACTTTTGGAAGCTTTAGAGTTTTTCTCTTTTTCGTTCACCATGAGATGATACCCAATAAACAGATTACGAAACAATAAGTGCTCGTCTCTGAAAATTACCTTATGCCTTTACATGTTCAATTTTATCTGTCTGCAAAATTTACCTGCCAAATACGTGTTGTATCGTTTCTTAGTTTTTAAACGTTAAAGGTACTTAGAATATAATAACTAAACAGCCTCGTGTTTAGCTTGGTTTCGGACTCAAACATACAAATTCAGAAACTTTCTTGTCGTCCAATTCCAGTCCAAGAATGCTATCTTGCTCATTTTTCCAGCTTAATGAAAAATATCAAAAACCTATATACATCACCTAAATTTGTTGTTTTTTTATTTTTAATTTTTAATCATAGTTAGATTATTTAAAAAAATATCAATTCTGGAATTGATTCCGGAATTTCGGAATCGAGAACATTCCAATTCGAAAATTCCGGAATTACGGTTTTCTTTCAGGACATTATGGTTGAAGTCCAGCTTTTCGATGTGGTTCTGGTTGAAACGAATTAAAAAATTTATAGAAATTGTGGAATTTACAGAGTTTAAGGCAGAATTCAATGAATTTATAAAATTTACGCGAGTAGTATTTATAAAAATTGGGGAATTTTAGAAAAAAAAAAAAATGGAAAACAATTTAAATTAGTAGAATTTTTAAAAATCTGTCAGTTATAACATTTTATAGGACTTATAGAATCTACAAAATTTAAAGAATTTAAAAAATTCATAAAATTTATTGAATTTATGAAGTTTTTAGAATTTATAAGAAACCATAAAACATATTAAAATTTATAAAATTATTATATAAACTTCCTGAATTTTTCACATGCTGAAACCGAATAGAGCAAGTCTGGGAAGTGCCTATCAGGCGCTTAGACTGGAAATGTGGAGTGATACCCTCACTTGTAGCGAAACAAGACAAGTCTGGCCAAAACTAGACCTAGGGTGCATTAAGCTCTCGTGAATTAAGAACGATCGTAGGAATACTCACGGAGCACTGCCATTTTGGGGAGGATGCAAGAAGACTGGATTTAGAGGCAAATGATTTCTGTAGAAGCTATTTGGGTGAGGAGGAGGAAGGAACTTTGGTTGGCTTGAACACGCAGAAGGCATAAATACTTAGATAAGTTCAAAATGGTCAACCTGTCGAATCTCGAAAACAGCAAAGTGCGAGAGGTTCTGCGCTACATAAGTAGTTCTAAACGGTTCCAGTAAGGGTGGAGGGGATAAATTATATGCCACTCCAACTAACCTAAGCTAATTTACAGAAATTTTATGCTTTATAGAATTGATAGAATTGTAAGAATTTATTGAATTTATAAAATTTTAAAAAATTAAATTTTTTGTTTAGAAATACTAAAATTTGTACAATTTATCGAATTTATTGAATTTCTAGTAATAATGAAATTTTTAAAATAAGTCAAGTTGTGTGACAAAGAGTGTAGTTTATAGAACTCATTGAATCTATAAAATTTTACAGAATTCATAAGAACTAAAGAATTTATGAAATTTGTAGAATTTAAAGAACTTACTGAATTTTAAACTTTATTCTTAGAATTTATAGAATTATTCATAGAATTTATTAAATTTATAGAATTTTTAGAAATTATTGAATTTATAAAATTTGTAGAAATCAAAGAATTTATAAAATTTATAGAATTTATCGAAATTAATGAATTTTTAAAATAAATAAAATTTGGTTTTGAAGAATTTATTGAACTGACAGACTAGACTTGCAACAATTTATAGAACCCACAGAATTTATAAAATTTAAAGAATTTGTAGGATTGATGAAATTTATAAAATTCTTAATATTTATAGAATTTATGGGTGTTAAAAACATATTAGAATTTAAAATATTTACAAACTTTGTAAAGCTTATAAAATTTATAGAATTTATTGGACTTATAAGATTTATAGAATTTACCGAATTTAGAAGAATCTAAAGAATTTATAAAATTTATAGAATTTATTGGATTTTGGAAGTTTATAGAAATTACCGAATTTACAGAATTTTATTTATTATAGAACTAAAGAATTTTTGAGATTTGTAAAATTTAAAGCACTTACTAAATTTTTGAACTTTATTCGTAGAATTTTAGAACTTAATTTAAAACAAATCGTATTATTCATAAATTTTGTAGAATTTATAGAATTGAAAGAATTCATAAAATTTAAAAATTTATAGGAAATTTACAGAATTTCTAGAATCTTATTGGATTTTTAGACATTAAAGAATTTGTAGAATTTACTGAATTTATAAGATTGATATAATTTATAGCGTTTAAAGCATTTTTAAATTTAAATAATTTATATAATTGCTATAAATTCTATAAACTTTATAAATTCTTTACATTTTTTAATTCTAAAAATTGTGTACATATGCAATTGTGTCAATATTAGGTGTATAAGTATTATTTCTAAATCTTATTCTAAGAAATGTGTGTTTAACCGATCTTAAAATGGTTTTTTGATTTAGTTGCAAAGTTTACTTATCATTGTACTGTCCTAATTCTGACACTAATAATTTATAGCAGTTTTGTCAGAAATAATTGTTAAAGGGGACTGTCAGTAATAAGTCCTTACTTAGCTCAGTATAAAATCCTCAATATGTCAATATAATGAAAGTAATCTGAAATTTATTTTCTTAAATTTAAACAATTTATTTTAATTTTAATGACTTTCTAAATAATTTTAATGATTTAAAAATAATTAAATATGGGTGAACTTAAAACTGTCCGTATATTTTCTTTGCATTTAATTGTAATACAAACCATTTAATTTATATGTCAGTATTATATACAAACCTGTCAGAAAACGAGCATTGCAATTTTTAGAATGACCACGAAATTGAAACGTCTTCAATACCAACAGCTGCTAAAGCATCGACGATTAAAAATGCTTTCAAAACATGTGGCATACACCCATTTTCGGCAGACGCTGTTAATTACCTCAAAATGATAAAGGATTCACAAGTAACACCAGCAGCAACAACACTTAAAACGGATAATAGAGTACGATCGGAATCTTTTGTAGATATATTTGAGTCTTTTCTGACAGAAAATGGATTGCAATGCTTTAAAGACAGCCGAGGGATATGGCGAGGTATTAAAGAGGCCCAAAATTTGTACCATGTGTGGGTTGATGTAAAAAATAAATATAATCCGAAACGAATCAATTTTTCTACGATTAGTGACGCCACTAATTTGAATTCCACTATTGCGGATGATGTACAACAGGAGAAGTCTGTTCTAGTAATTGGCGAAAAAACTTTGGAAAATATTGATATTAATGTAGCATTTAGTGGTTTCGATGTTGATCAATTGTGGGCGAATGTTGACGGAGTAGGGGAAGTAATTACATTGTCAATAGAAAACCATAAAGACATTGATGAAAATGCCCATGATCAAGTTAAAAGCATTTCAAAGAATCTTGAAACTGAAAATCGGCAATTATTTCTATCGAATGTGCAAACGCCCTTTAAAAACAGTTTCTTTTGGCCAGAAACTAAACCGAATGAGGCATCTATAAATAAAGTCAAAAAATGGATTCCGTCTGTTATAGTATCTTCGGAGGAATACATAAATTATAGCACAAAAAAAAAGCTGAAAAAGAACAAGAAATTCAAAATAAACAATATCGAAAAATGAAAAGGGAAGCCAAAAAGAATTCAGCGAAGAATAATAGCACCGTAAAAAAGTCTAAAATACAAAATACACCACCTACTGAAAAGACTACAACGAATATCAGCCAACTTAAGATTGGCAATTATGTCATCATTCGGTACGAGGAGGAATATTTCCCGGGTATTGTTTTACAAACAAAAAATAATGAAGTATCAGTCAAAGTAATGGGAATGAGTGGCCCAAACTGGAAGTGGCCTGACAAAGATGATATTCTTTTTTATCCCATTCAGGATATTGTTCAAATTATTCCTGAACCTGAACTTCTCAATTCTCGAGGGATCTACAGTGTTCCTGACATACAAAAATATAAATCTTAAGAGTGTATAACAAATGTTTTGTTATAAGGATAACCAAAATATATTTTGTTTTTATATTGTTTTATTAAAATTTTAGTTTAATTCACTTGTGACAGCCAGAATTAAAAGCTATAAGTATTTTGTTTATTTTTGTTTTTATTTTTAAATATTTTATTTTAATGTGATACCAGAAGTATCTTAATTTTGTTAAGTTTAAGTTATTTTATTAAATAAATAAACTCTTGGAATACTTATCTAGATTTTGTTTTATTTACCTTTCAGAAAATAGGCGTTTAATTTAGTAATCATACATACCCAACAGTATGTCAGTATTAGAAACCAAAAAAGTCAGTAATAGAAACAACGTTTTTGTGGTAGATCAGTGTTACGTACACTTTTCCTTTTTTGTTAAATATTTAAAATAATGAATGAAAATTATTTTTAATTTCTACATTGAGTTAGCCAAATTATTTTTAGATACATTAGTAATTGAAAAAATCTGCAAACATATTAAAAATAATTGGTTACATATATAATAACGAACATCAAACTTGCATTTGTCGCGGAGTATGTCAGTATTATAGCCATTTACCTTATATTAGAATGTATAATATTTACAGACTTTGTAAAGCTTATAAAATTTATAGAAATTATTGGACTTATAAGATTTATAGAATTTACCGAATTTAGAAGAACTACAGAATTTAAGAGATTTATAGAATTTATAAAATTTATGGAAATTATGAAATTTTTAGGATAAGTAAAATTTGGGATTATAGAATTTACAGAACTGACAGACTGGAAACAATTGATAGAACCATCTATAAATGTAGAATTTAGAAAATTTATAGAATTGATCGAATTCCTGAAATTCATAAAATTAATAAAATTATAAAAACTGGTTGATAGATGGCGCTCAAAGTTGTCATTATAATGAAAGGCAGTCCTACCAATCTAACAAAAAAAAAATGACAAATCCCTCCAGCGTGGGAAATTTAAATTAACAATTCCCGGTAATTTTTTGACAGAACGTACGTACTTATATACATACAAAAAAGAACTATTTTGAAACATGAAATAAAAACCAAATTTAAGGTCATTCAAAACAATCTTAGAAAATATTACCATAGAATATTTTCATAATCATATGGCTGATTTTTTTACTTATCCCACAACATGGCTTCTAACTAAATTTTCAAATGTTTTTCAAAAATTAGGGTGGCCCGTTTTTTATGTCTATCAGTGTAGTAACCAAAAAAAATGGAGCTGTGGTCAACACACGACTTTCTTTTACGAACAGAGAATTTTGAAAATTTTCACTTTTTTTTTTTTTTAATTTTTTATTTTTATTTTTTTATATGTTTTTAATTTTTGGAAACATTTTGTATTTAGTAGTTTTTTGTAAATCTTATACTTTTTAAGATATTTGCAAAATAAATTTTCTGGCCCAAGAGAATGGCCACTTTCGGTTAGCCGATTTGGAGTAAAATTCACTGGGACCTCCCAATTTATCAAAAAAACCTTAAATTTGAAGTTTATATTCGATTGGTTAAACCATCTGGGCTGTAGAGAGGACACAGACTGATAGACTGACAGACTGACAGACTGACAGACTGACAGACTAACAGACTGACACACTGACAGACAGACAGACAGACACCATTTCGAAAGCCAATTTTTCGGACTCAGGGGACCTCAAAACAGATAAATCTCCAAAAATCTCAAGGTCCAAAATTTTCATGATTACTATACTTTATTTTACTAGAGTAAAAGAAAGTAAAAAAAATGAGTGAATTCACGCTCAACTCAGAAAAGATTTATGTGAAAAAGTTTCTGTATAAATTTATATTGAATCATTTCAAGACATTTGGATAAGGCTGAGAAACTCATGCAGAAACACAGCTGTTGTTCACTCAGTATTTAAATTACGTTACATTTTTGGTTAAACAAGTCAATAAGTTATTCTATTTTGAGTTTGGAGGACGAACCTTAGTGACATTAATTTAACATGAGTTCTGTTAAGTTAATCACCTAAATCTGCCATGCACGCTTTAAAATGTACCATTACCCATACACAGCAATCTTGTTCAAGATTCCATATTTATGGTAGACTGTAGTTAATGGTCACGGAAAACTCCATGAACACAGCAAAATGGCATCGCTTTGTTACTTTTCAGTTTGAAATAAATTAAATAGAGTGCTTCTATTAGGGCGGTGACAGTAAAACCATAACATGCAGCAATTCATTTTTGTAGAGTGCCAAAGTAGGAAATAATAGAGGAAGTCTACAAATTGATGTAATGCTTTTATTTTGCATTATCTGAACCCTTCTTAGCTTAGTAATATTGGCCCTAATTCGATATATTCAAAGCGATCATATTGCATTTGAAATAATCGAGTGGAATTTCCAAGATCAAGTCTTTTTATTTAACTAGAAAAGACTGCAGATAGTTAAGAAACGAAGTGATTTCTGTGTTTGGAGTTCCGTAAACACCAATAAGATTTATTTTAAAACTATTAGATCTCAATCCAGTACTGGATACCCGTTTTCTTATACTGTACCGATTAACAATTATGAAAATTTTCTACAAAACAAAAATGAAAGCATAAGCTTACGTCTGTTGGTCTGAGAGTGACAGCTTATGACAAAACACACTACACTCAGCTATCCGACGAGCTAAAGAAGAACGATGCAGAATTTCTCTCATTAGCACCAAAAGAGAATAAAACTTCAAGATTCGTTTGGTTCGGTCTACCATCCATGCCTATTCAGGAGGTGTAAACTTACATTTAAGAGAGCGGTCTCTTATCATCGAGTATTACAAAAGTTCTATGTAAAGAGAATAGGATTAACGAAAGCGGTATGTATTTTGATTCCTTTCCAAAAACAACCACTTTAAACCAGTTGAAAAACCATCGATTTATTGGACATATTGCTTGTACTTCAGATATTTCCCATAGAAAATCGGAACGACTCACACAATGCTTGAAGTGCTTCAGGCTCGGTCACACTTCGGGAAACTGTAATATGAAGCCACGTTGCGGATATTGTGCTCAAGCTATTCAATATGTCTGTAAATAACCAGACACAGTTTTTTATATTCCACATTACATCATCTATAGAACTGATCGTGATAATCAATCTGGCGGAGGTGTAGGTATCATTATCAACACTCCATTTCCATTTCCCAATTTACTTCTTCAAAGTATTGAAAATATATCTATTCAGTTGGAACTGCCTGATTCCTACTTAAAAATAACTTCATATTAGGGATCTTAACCGCTTATTTAATCCTAATAGTCCATTTGTTCTCGGTGGGGATTTTAATTATCGCCATTCATTTTGGAACTGTAGTAAGTCCAAAAATGTGTATACCGCTCCAATGCTGTTTGGTATATTGCACCTTCATATTAAAGATATCACTTTGCTGAAGACCTTCCTCATAGAAATAAAACTCTGGCTTTTTAATGTTGTTTATATTAAATCTTTTTTCGTTACAGTAACATAAATAGATACGCAAGCGTAAACAAAAAATAATTTATTATTGGAAGCACAAGCAAAATCGAAACCAAAAAAAATTTCAAAAAATACGAAAAATTATTTTTCGAGTAATTTTGCTCGTTTCTTTTTGTTTCAACAAGTAAAATCAAAATATCAAATTTCAAGTATAAATCTTAGTTGTTCAACTCCGAAATATTTTTTGCAAGCAAGCCTTGATTTTTCTTGAAATAACGAAATTGTTCGGAAATTGTTTTGTTTTGAATTTTTGTTAGTTTGTAATACGTGTTTGCCAAGTTTGCGTTTAAAATAAAACGAATTAATAAAATTTTAGTGTTGAATTATTAAAACCAGCTGATAATTAAGTTAAGTAAAATACAATTGATACACAAATAAATCAATGCATATGTTCATTTAGTATATAATATACTATATTTATTTAGAAACAACAACGTTAAATTTGTCGATATTTGTACAAAGTTATAAATTTTTCGAGAAGTAAATTGTACCGGAATTAAAATGTGAATCCTATTAAATTTATTTGTTTTTAATCCTATTTGTGCATTAATTTTCGTTTTCAAAATAATTATAGAAAAAATTCGTAAAAACTAGAAGAAAGTTAGGAACATGTAAGTTATAATGTACCTAACGTTAGCTTTTATCATACATTTTATTAGAGTGTTTGATCTTATCAGGCATGACAAACAACCAAATATTTTTAGTATATAAGTATCTTAATTTGATTTGTTATTTGTTTTATATTTTGCAAGAAGTTTATCTGTTCAAATCTTTTTGTTGGATACGGCTAATAGTTTTATTCGGATGCCCCGAATTAATTCCGCAATGTTTTTGGGTTATTCGGAGTTGGTTTAAATTTTTTGTAATCTGGTGTAAGAAAATTGCATTAAAGAGTAAATCAAAGGTCGGTTAATTTCACACACTAGAAAGGTTTAACATAAGTAGTTGTAATTTATAAATCTCCATTTCGTTATAAATTGCTTTCCTTAATTTTTGAAAACGAATCAGCTAAGATTAATTTAGTGATTTTTTTAGATTTTTTAAATTAAAGATTATTATGTATTAATCATCATTATTACAAATTAATCATTTTTGACCGTGAAATTAATTTCCGTGTAGTGTAATAGTTTTTACACTAGTTGTTAACCAATTTCTTGCTTTTGATCGCACAAAAGAAATGGGAAAAATATGAAAGTTTCTAATGTAATATAATATTTATATCAATGAGTTAAAAAAATGTTTTTCTACTAAACTATAACAGAAACTCGCAGCACAGAAAATCATACTATCCAAGTTTGAAGGTAACCTAAGTTTAGTTTAGTTTGTTAACAATTTAATTTTACAAAAATTTACTTCATAGGTGGTTTCAAAGTTCGATTGTTTTTCTTATTTTAAAACAAATTGTTCATCATAGAACTATTAGGCTACTAATGGCATAGTAAAAAATAGACATAATCTTTAATTTAAAGCAAAAGATCTAAAAAAAATCTTTAAATTTGACAAAATTACAGGAGATTGAATCTTGGTCAATTTTACAAAAAATGCGTGTGTTCCTTTAAGTTTGATGAGAAGTTTGTAGAGGTCGTCACGAGCATTGTCGTATTTGAGTATTTCGTAATGTCGGGAATTTTACGTTTTTTCTGATTGTTTTAAATTATTTCCCCCTAAATAAGCAAGAAACATCAAAAATAACCACGCTGTGAGCGTGGCTACTTATTTTCGTAAGAATGTTCTTCAGCAAGAGTTAAAATTTTAGATTGAATGGTACACAAATTCCCTACGCTTTTTTGATAAACAATCTAAACGTCGAAACATTGTTCATATATTTTATATGAAGCGGTTACAGATACAATTTTTGTAGTGATTATTACAAATATTTATCAAATGATTTCTTTTAAAAATTTAATTGAAACTTCTTGTTGCTAAGCTAAGCCGGTAAATAATTTTGTGAAAATCAAATAAAAAAATAAATAAAAGGAATACATATTCGTAATTTTTCGGTCAGATCTTGTATCGTTTGAGAAGATAGTTTTATCTAAGCTCGTGTTTATTTTTGTTAACACTCAGTCAAACTTGACATATTTTAGCTGTTAAATCAACACTTAAGTTAAGTATAAACAATAAATTAATTTAATTTATTCAAAAACTCACAAAGAATTTACGAAATAAAATAGCATGTCAGCTTGTTTGTTTTTGACATTTCTTACCTATGTAGGGGATATAACTTAAACTAATCAGAAAAGACGTCAAACTTATGAAATTACAAAATAATCAAATGAGAAAATGCTTGTGACAAGCCCTTATTATATTTACCACCGAAGTGATATGAATATGGAGTGGGGTCAATAAATATTTTGTTTCAAGGATTAAAACATACAATTAAAAAAATCTCCCGAAGCTCCATCTAATCTAACAAATATGTTCACGTATTACTTGTTCTTCTAAGAGGTTGTAGCGGCTCATTCATTCATTTCACTCACCACCACAATTCGTCCGCGCGAACTCGCACAAACAAAGCAACGCACCTACTTAAGCAAGCATAAGTACCAACTGCGCGACGAACAAAAACCTAATAAATACAAATTAAACTTATTTTTCTCATACTCATCAGTCTGGGGTAGGATTTTGTAACTTCACTTTCGATTCGAATTCGATTGAGTTTATGTCTCTTGTTTCAAGAATAAAATTGTATTCTATTTCGCTTTTTGAGTATGCTTTTTCTAGTGCGATCTCAGTTTCTTGCGTATTTTTCCTTTCTTTTACATCGATAAAGCATCACAAACAAAAATTTGGGTGATAAAGAATCATGACTATAAATAGAAATAGAACGTTGTTTTATTCGAGCCAGCTGAGATAGCAGTAAAAAAGCATAATTGAAAAGCGAAATAAAGTACAGTTTTATTCTTGAAATAAGAGACAAAACTCTTTCGAATTCGATTCGAAAATGATGTTACAACATCCCATCCGTAGTCTCGAAATTAGTACGGAGCGCACGCGCGCTCATCTCTATTGGTAATTTGGCAGACAGCAGAAAAATGGTGGCAGAGAAATAAACAAAATCTTGCGCGTGTTACACAATATTATATCTACAAAAATAAATAAAAAGCAAAATTTAATTGTGTGTATTTTTCTGTACATAAAAATGACGTACACACTTTGCAATATTTCGACACGCCATAAGGTTTATTCTGTAGATTACTAAATTCACTGTGTTATTGTTATTTCCATTAGTTATTTCCGTTCGTTATCTCGGTGTTTAATCGTAGTTTGTTCGTTCTTGTTTTTCTTTGTTTGTAAGAAATTTGTGAGTTATTTCAAAAAATCTTCCAATTTATTATCCAAATTAAGTGTGACTCTTAAATCGAATTGTAGCACTAGATGGAATTCTAAATATAAGCAAACTTATAAATTGAAAATTTCTGAGCTATTGGGCGAAATAGTTTTACCCAATATTAAAATTGTCCAAAAACAATCGACTTAATGCAGCCGATCGGATTTTGAAAGTCGCCCGCACAGCAATTTTGAGTTATATGAGGGTATAATGTGCTTCGCTGTAAATAAATGTCCCCACAAGGCGTAACACCTTAAAATAAATTTGATAATTTGCAGGGATTCGGAGCGGGCCGATTTGAACGAGGAGCGGAGTGGAGCGACCCGATTTTGATCGGAGCGTGGAGCGGAGTTGGAGTGATTAATGTAGGAGTGGAAATGAGCGAGGAGCGTTTAAAAAATTAAATTAAATTATCGCTCTCCCAACCTTACTGCCTATATTTCCTTAACTATCTCTCTAGAAAATTTGGATTTTAAACTTAATAGAAAAACCCAAGATCACTTGTATGTTTTTCTTTATTTGGGGTTAATATATTTCTACGCCAAAAATATAACTATTGGTTATAACTGCTATCTAACCTTGAAGCTTAATAACTTTAATTAAATTAAATTTTAACAATTACCGAACATTTATGTTTATGAACTAATTAATTTTGTATTTGTTATTTTTGATTTTCTGTGATATACAGTATTATGAATTATTGTAACGTTATTTTTATATTTTATTAATTTCCGCATAAATATCTCCAGTGACGTTGGAGCGGAGCGGATTGAAGAAGCGGAACTGAGTGACGGAGCGGAGCGAATCGGACAAATTTTGCTCGGAGCGGAGCGAATTTCTAACCAAGCGGAGTGAAAGCGGAGCTGGAGTGGTATTTCTTTCTTAGAAAAGGTAGAAACAGTTTAATATTACATTCGTTTTTCACTAGTGTAGCCTTAAGTTTTTACGCCTTGCGAACAAAGCGTTTGGTTTTTACATCTTGCGACCAAAGCAAGAAGTGCGTCAGCTCATTTTGATCGCCAAACTATAACCTGGTTTGACGGTAATTAGAATAAGCCAACAATTATTATAATCGATACTATTTAGGATTTGTTAATAGTAAATCCTACAACTTAAACTAAAGACAGATTGACGTTAAATAGTTTAAAAGATTACTTAAGTCAAATATGAATCTAGATATCACATACAATAACTTTTCTTTGACACATTGTATCTCAGCCAGCGCTGTCAAATTTGGCGCTTTGGCTCCAAAATGGAGCTTTGAAATATTTTTGGAGCCTAATGGAGCTCTTACAACTAAAAATTGGCGTTATATTCATATTTTAATTAATGATTATTATTATTAAAAAATAAAATGTAAGTTTTCTAAATTGATTTTTTATTACATAGTACACTTTTTCGATGCTCGAAAGAAGTACAAATTCTTATTATAAATGTTTACTGGGCTTTACATTCAATGGGTTACTTTCTATTGTATATATTCGCATTTTTTTCCGTGTGCATATGTTTACTGGGGTTTTATAAAATAAATGCGAAAAATGCCAAAAACAAAAACTTGTTTGTTTAAGGTAACCTCACTTATACGATAATTTTGTTTTAAAAGAATTGACAAATATAAACCAAAAACAGTCCTTGAGTAAGTGCTTTTGTGATATCTTTGATACAATTAACGAACATTTAATAGTTTCATATATTAGTTTTTTTCTAAAACCTCAACCCCTTCCCCATGCCACTAGCTGGAAAGCTGAGGTTAATAGTAATTATACATTAATATTTTATTTCTATGTACATTGGAAAGAATAGAGATTATAACTTATTTCTATGTAAATTTTATTAGATCATCCAATTCTTTCGCGGCTGATACATCCCAGGCACCGCCGGGAATTATAATTTGCAGTGGTACACTATTAAGTGTTTCGCTTGAAAAAGACAAAGAAACTGGTAAATTCGTTTTGAGAACAAATGACAGGTACATACATAAACGACGTAAACTTTTTAGATCATCGAAGCCATACAAACCAGAAATTTTGTCAATGCCGCCTGTGCCTTTTGAAACAAAAGCATCCTCAAAAAAGGAAGGAAATCGGAAATCGATACCGAAACCGAATCTGGTGAATTCGAATTAAGTACAAATGAAAGTTAAATATGTATAGTATTTATATCTTTGAGCGCCAACTGAACTGTAGTTCTTTATCACCTCTTTATTAGAGCAACAAATTCAATCGAAGCTGATATTACGCCAGTCTCGCATCTATCGCTAGGAACTAGTAAATCAACAAATTAAGGAAACCATAATCTCAATTACTGATTGAAAATGAAATGGAAACTGATTCAATCTATTTAACATCAAATAACAGGTAAGCATGAAAATCTTATTAATAATGTGCAAAACATTTTGTGTTAAATATTAAAATTTCATATTTATGAATTTTCCAGCAAAAAAGAACCTTCCGGAATAAGGAAATTTAATTCGAAATGGATTAAGGAATTTCCATGGCTGGTAGAAAAGGTAGGCCTATCGTTTTGTAATTTATGTGAACAATCTTTACCGAATCATTTCTACAACCTCAAACGACATTGCGCGTCTTAGAGCCACTTAGCCAAATTAATTTCTTTAAAAAACCAACAGCATATCGATGATGTTAAGAAAATTTCTGAATTAAATGCAACCACCGATAAGTATAAAACAGCCGAGCTTAAAATTTACAATTTACCATTTTCAATCATTGAAGAAATTATGGAGATGGTGAAATCTTTAGATAGTGGTTCAAAAATACTGCAAAATACTAGATTTGCTAGGACCAAAGCTACTGAAACAATTTGTAATATATTAAGCGAGGAAGCTACAAAAAATATTGTCGCAATTTTAAAATTACAACATTTCTCTATCGTAGTTGATAAATCCACCGATTGCAGTTCTAAGAAATGTTAACATTAGTAGCCCGGTATTTTGATTTGGTACTTAGCTAAAACATCGATAGTTTCATGTGCCTTCTCGAACTTGAAAACAGTGACGCCAAGTCTGTGTATAACCAGATAATAAATTTTTTCGATTTACATCAAATTCCTGATAATTAAATAATCTTAACAAATACCTGAATCTATAAAACACAGATAGTATCTAGTTATTTATACAATTGAATTGTTATTTAGATTTAAGTTATGCATATCAGTTGTAGTATTAAAGTTGTAACTAACTAGGTCTTTTTACACCTACTGTGAATTTTTAATTGTAAGCAAGAACTGAAATAAATTTCATGCATAAAAATATATGCATTTAACTAATTTATATAATTATGTAAGGACTTTCTTTTAAAATTTTGTTTCTGGCGCCCGTTGGAGCTGAAATAAAAAATAAATGTTTTTTTTTTTTCTAGACGACAGCGCTGATCTCAGCAGATATTGAAAATGGGTGTATAGTTTGCTCAAATTTAATCAAGGAAACATTCCTTCAAATATTTACAGTGAAGCATTTTACAACCGGCATAATGAATTTTGTGACCTGTTGCTGCATGCCGACATTGGATTATTAAACCAAACCAAATTAAAAAAAAAAAAACAAAGAATTTCGGATTTATTCCACGTGTAGTACACTAAATGACTGTATGAAAGCTGAGAAGATTACTTCTCTCCTACAGTAAGCGAATTTGAAGGGCGATTCGAAAAATGTCTGCACATAAGCGAAAGAATGCATTGTGCTTAGATGCCAGAAAGATTGGTCGTCATAAGAAAAAGCTCACATTTCTGTGTTAAGCAAAAAACAAACCCATATTGATTTATTAAAAAATGTTTTTTAAGCTATTGGGTCAGATGCTGGAATGACAATGTACTTGCTTCCTTCATGAATTTGTAGTAAAAAAGAAGAAAAATAACAAAACATCAAAATTTTAGAAGTTAGCATCGGTTCCACAATAAGTCTTAAACTTTTTTTTTTGCCTTGCTACATAAAACAGTTTTTAGTAATGTCGCAGTAGACCTTCGAACTGATGAAAAAAATTTAAAGCACCACAGCGACATGTTCAAAAACACACTATCGGTTAAAATGTTTCGTGAAAGATTTTTCTAAATTTTATGGGCCAGAATATTTAAGTTAGAACAATTTGGACCTTTGTACAATTTCAACGGACATAAACTTGAAAGTTACCTTCAAATTTTTAAAAGAAGAACTAAAAATCCTACAAATATTTTACCTCAAATTATAAATAGGCAAAAAGATCAACAATTTAAAACAAAACCGTACTCAAGGGATATAACGAATTCCACATTTTTCAGTTAAAACTCAGCATACCCTTTCGTATTGAAAATTTAGTAAGTAGTGAGTATATTGTAGGCAAACGATTCATTAATTGAGTAGATTTTTTTTATCAAACTGTTCTCATCAAATGGGTACCTAAACATATTTGAAGCTGAATTATCACATCCAATTAGAAAAATTATATATACATTTATAATTTTGCCTTATAAAAACAAATTTATCTTATTTCCTATTTTGCATTCACAAGAATTAATTAAAAATGCAAAGTAATTAAATGGTCATTATAAGTTATAAGCGTATACAATTTTAATTAGACGTTAATTTCAGATAAAGAAAACAACAGGCCCCAGCTACAGTCTCAAAGTATATTTTGCCGAAATATAAAGAAGGTCAATGGTAGAAATACCCAACAGCAGCAAAAAATTAATGGACAAAGCTAATATCTTCGAAGACGACTACAATCGAGACGATTTCGATCCAACAAATATTAAAAAAATGTAAGCTTAATGACAACTAATAGTAATAATTTATTTATGTAAACCATACAGAAATAATATCAACGGCTCCAGTGAGGGAATCGGTCTAAAATCGACAGAAAATTCAAATTCCGAAATAATACTAAATAGAATAGCTAAGCTGGAGGTTGCCGTGGAGAATATTACAAGCGTTTTAAATGAAATAGACGAAAAATTGGACAACGAAGAACAGGACACTAAAGTAGAGCTATCAATAACTGCAGGTTTAGAAGATTTAAATCCCAAAATTACTGACGTTTCGATTTATGCATAACGTTTTATATGTCATAATTAAATTTGACATATTCCTACTATTTTTTTACTTATTTAAACTACACCTTATTTACAAATTAAAACTAAACAAATTTTTAAACCTGTACCAAACCCATGTCCCAATTTCTTTTGATTGGCCGGAGTATTTTGCGACTGCAACAACTGGGGCGAATCCCATCAGCGGAAAAAGTTAAGCGAGTTAAAATCATTAAATACGGTGTTATTTAGGAAGACGTTTAAATTGAACGTAATAATTGGTGTTGATATAATTTAATAATAATTAATAATTTGGAATCGACGACTGCAACGATTATATAAAATCGAGTAGAGCTTAAATTAGGCGGTTTAAACCATCTAGGACATCGTTCAACTAATTGAACCGTTTGGTTCACAGAAGCTTTCCTAATTCATTCTTTAATTGAAAACATAATACTTCTTACTATTGTTTGATTTGAAATATCTTTGGAAATTCAAATATTGGAAGATTCAATCCTTAAACATTATCAGTTTTTAACTCATTAAATTAGTGTTTCCGTATTCAATTAGCCTAATTGTTAACAACGACTTCAGCAAGTTTAAACGTTATTATATCTGCTTGAAAACTTGTCGAAAAGTTAATAAAAACTTATACATTAAAAATTGCTCAGTAACCTAAAGCATAAAAGCAAAAATTAAAACGCTATAAAACAACCTAAAATTGTAGGTCAAACTACATCAACAGTTGGATGCACGTCATAGAATCATTTTTCACCATACACTAAAAGTTCATGTGTCCTTAAATAGGGGCAAAACAATAATAATCGGTCCCGGTTATTTCTCAAAAAAAAAAAAAAAAAAAACAACAACAACTAAATATTTCCAATCTCGAAATCGCTCATGTCGAATTTATATTTTCTCGTAATAAAAAAAATGTATTGAACATAGCCAATATTCTCTATTTAGCTTATTTGAACATTTTTTTTTAAATCCATAAATTATCCAAGGTATAGATGATGTATAAAAAAAAAATTAAAAAGACATGAAAAAGCAATTTAAGAACTTATAAACAAAAGGGATAATTACCGTAATCACCCCCTTCGGATCCGCCCTTCTTTTTTTTCTACTTGTTAGTTTTTAATTAGATAAAATAATAAAAAACAATGTAGATAATACAATTTAATAATTTTAATCAATAATTAGAAACGAAAGAATTTGTAAATTCATCATCTGTGAAACCGCCCCAAAAAATATGAAAAAAAAAAATTCTGACAAGGTTGGAAGGTGAGTTAAAGTACTAATTACTATCCAAAAGAACTTGAAAGCTCTTTATATACTCGGCTCTCTTATATACCGCACATTAAATATATAAACACACTGTTGACTTTAATGACCTATAATTACATTATTATTATTACTACTATGACTATTTAATAAAGTTAGGGTTTGTTTTTATTTTGTGAGTAAGTATGTGTGCTTTACCTATTTTTCCCCAATATCAATTTAAACATAAATCGCCTTTAACCCACATTCACGTTATATCAATTTTTTTTTAGTAGTGCTTATTTGGAATATTCTTCACAAGAAATTAAACATTTTTTCACTAAAACAACTTTTTCTATTTTGACTAAAAACATTTTTTTTATTTATTTATTTATTTATTTTTTTTTTTTCACTTTTTCTTCACAAACACTTTTTTCTCTAATTTTCGTTATCTTCAAAAACAAAACACTTTGACAAGCAAACAAAAAAAAAACTACTTTAGTAGAGTAATAAAAAAAAAATTCATCACAAAAACACACACACTAGAAAAACATAATCCCCGAGAAAAAAAAAAAAAACTTGTGACACCAACAAAAACTTTTAACTATTTTTATATTTTCCTTTTCTTAAAAGCACATTTCTTATTTTTTTAAACTTACAAAAATAAAAACTTAATTTTTTTTTGTATCGTTACCACGATAAACTTTTTTTTTTTAATTTCTTATAATAAAAAAATTATTTTTAAAACCAACAAAAAAGATTCACAATATTAATTTAAGCAAAAAAATTATTAATTCAAAAATATTTTTTTTTTTTTTTTTTTACCACTGTGTTCCACTTTAAATAATACGATATCTGTGACTAGAGCCCAAACCCTTCAGAGAGCTTTTACTAGACAAATTACACTTTTTATTTTATAAAGCGAAATACACGCGAAACACGATTTAACAGAACAAAACTATACCGAAAAAAATTTTAACATTAACTGGTAAATAAAATGAAAACAAGAAATACAGGTTTGGAATAAAAAACAAGATTTTAAAATTTGTTTTATTTAAATATTTATTATGTTCTGTAAAAATAACAAACCGCCTTGGGGTAGAATCGAACTATCCCAGGTCTTATTCGAGTTTAAACGAAAGTCAAAAATTATTCACGAGACTAGCGAGGCAAGATAGAATTACAAACGATAAAAAAGAAAAAAAACAACGAGAACCGAGAGAATTTTCTTTCATTTTTTTTTTACCGAATAAGACCCGAAAATTAGATAAAATTTTGGGTTCAAAAACAAAACGAACGAAGAATGTGGGATTTTTTTTTTTTTTTTGAACGATTGTACTTGGAAGAGTTGTTTGTGTGTGTGTGTGTATTTGTGTGGAATTAAACAAATTTGGAATGGATAACGGTCATGCGTATCATACAATTTTTTTTTTTTTACTATTCGCCGTCGTTTATTTTCCCATTTTTCTGCTTTCTTGCTTTCAAATTCTTTTTCTCGATTTTTCCACTTTTTGCTTTCTGTTGTTTTGTTGTTCCATTCTCAAATTCTATGTTTTTTTTTTTGTTATTATTTTATGACGCGTTTCTATGTTTAAATTTGTGGAAGTGAGAAAGAAGAGTTTTCAAATATTTATAGTCTGTACGGTATAACAAAACATTTTTTTGTGCGACGATAAAAACTTCTTTAATATGAAAAAATGTAATGCGATAATTTGATAAACTCGTTGACCATTTCTTCTGGTAATCAAAATGTCACGATTCAAAAGTGTCAAGCTTTGTGTTGAGTGCGAATGAACTTTGCAAGTTATCGAGCCAGAGTTAGAAACATTTATTAGGTAATCAACCTGTTGGTCGTGTACCTTTAAAGAATAATTCGAGTTTTAGACGGCTTCACGTTTAATATGCTGCTTGAGGGGAAGGGGGGGGGGGAAGAAGAAAGGGTTGAATGAAGGGTTGATGAATTGTACCTTTTCTGAAGGGTAATTATTAAGTTTACTGGAATTTGCTGACTAAAAGAATATAATATTTTAACGATCGGTACGAAGTAGCCTTAGCGAAGAACGGTTTTTTTTGTTTTTTTTTTTCGCTGTGAAAATATTTTTTCTATGGAAAATTTTAGATTGTAAATTTTAGTTCAATATTTTTAGTTGCAAAAGTGGTAAAATTATAGTATTAAATAATATGATGTTTTAGTCGGTTAAATCGGTCAGAGACAAATTCGTCTACAGGTAATAATTTAGGATCTTCTGTTTAACAGTGATTTGTTAATAATAGTGAATGTGACGAGGAAATTTTGAAGTTACGTATGAATGTGTTCATTCCAAGACATATGCTTATCAAGTAAAACTCCAAGATACTTGAGTTTATCAACTCCCTCGATAATACCATTTGAAACTTGCAAGGGTTGGAAATCACAATGAGGGAGGAATGGGGATTGAAAGATAATAAATTTGGTTTTGTTGAGGTTTACAGATATTTTATTTACAATGAAATATTCTATAAGTACAGTAACGTCGTTTTCCATGTGTGCCATGGCTTGGGAGCAATCTTTGGAATTATAGAATATTGCGGTATCATCAGCAAACATTCTAATTTTCCCAGCCAGAGGTAGGTGTGATATATCATTTATGAAAATCAGAAATAGAATAGGGCCAAGTACACTACCCTGAGAGACGCCGCAATTAATAGTTAGAGTGCTACTAATTACACCATCTAAAGCCACAAATTGTTTACGATTTTGAAGATAACTCATCAAAAGATTATAAGCCAAGTCCCGAAAGCCATAGCAATACAACTTATTTAGAAGTAGACGATGATCAATGCAGTCAAACGCTTTATGCAGATCTAAAAATAGACCACATATGTACTCCTGATTATCGAATGCTCGGTAAATCAGATCAGTAATCTCAATTAAAGCGGTATCTGTACCAGACCCCTGTCTAAAACCATATTGATGACAGTAAAAAAAATCTAAAGCGTTTAGATATTCAGTCAGGCGAGTTGAAATTAATTTTTCAAGTATTTTGTCAAACACAGACAAGACAGAAATTGGTCGGTAGTTACTAGCAGCTTTGCAGTCTCCTGATTTAAATATTGGTGTCACTTTTGCAAACAATCAGGATAAATGCCGGTTTCAAACACTACATTGAATAAATATTTAACAATATTTGAGAAAAGAATGCTGAGTTACGTTTTATAACAGTATTATGATTATTATCATACCCACCACCAGATTAATTTTAGGGTTGAATCAGGGTTGTGAATGTCAAATGAAGTTGAAAATAAAAATTCATCGAAGTATTGATTCACTTTGTCATAATTTACCGTTTTCTTTTCTAATTCCTTATTTATGTATTTCGGTTTAAACACGAATTTTGAAAAAATAAAACAATGATCACTGATACCAGATTCAATTGTTGAGTTAAAAACTCGTTCTTTATTAAAAAAACTGCTAATAGCATGATCCAACATATTACCACTTACTGGTCTAGTAGCAAATGTGTTAGTAACAATCATACCATGACTTAATAAGGTGGAATTGTACTCAGAAATTAGTTTTAATTTTTTATTAATCGGTATATTCAAATCTCCTACTATAATAAAGTCAGAATTGGAATTGTTGCTACATAGAAGTTGTTCGAAGATTTCTAAAAAATAAGTAGTATCAGAGCCAGGTAGCCTATAGATCCCACAAACATTAATTGGATTAAACGCCGAGAGTTAAATACAAATGAACTGGAACGGCAAGGTCCCATCGTCAGTGTTTAAGATATTATAGCGAATATCTTCCCTGATGAACAACGCAATTCCCCCCCCCCCCAGACCTGTCATCTCTACAAGAGAAGACGTTTGAGAAATTTTGAATATTAAAGGAGAATATATTTGAGCTTTTAATAAATGTTTCGGTTATAACTAACAAATGAATCTCAGTATGTAAATGTAAACTATCAATGAAATTTAGTAAATCGTCAAACTTACTTAGTTCATTCATGCCCCAAATATTAAATTGAAGTACACACAGGCTTTTGGAAGAAAGATTCATATCAACATGATCCAATGAGAAATCATCAATATTTGAAAAATAATTGTTAAAACATTTTGCTTTTAAAGATTTAAAAGTCATTCATTAAAAACTGATTAGAAAATCTAAAGCGATATATAAGAAAGAAAACTTTTATGTAAAAAAAAAATTTGAATACAAAAATTTGAAAAGCTGAACGTGGATATAATATAAAATGTGGAAAAAAAAATCAAAAAAATCCATGCATTAAAACTAAAAATATTGATAAAAGACTGAACGACAGAAACAATAAATCACGATAGTGTAATATTACCTTTAAAATACAGAATTTTAATACCAACATATAGTGCAAATGTAGTTGTGTGATGTAATTGTGATGATGTGAAATGTATTAAACCGTTTCCTGTGTAACGGAAGCAGCAGCCCGTGGTGATTTTGGTGTCCTAATACTGGATGAAATTTATCAAATTGATCAATTTGATTAAATCTACTGGATGAAATTTATCAAATTGATCAATTTGATTAAATGAATCAATTTGATAAATCCTTGAATCAGGTTTTTCCCGTAGGTAAATAATATTGTTTTTACACCATAGATATTTGAGATTGAGTTTATTTTTAACAATTTTAGCTGCATTATATAATCGTGACTGGAATTTCGTAAGATGGTGTAGTAAAAATATCCTCTGATTCTGAAGTGCTGTGGAATAGTCAGTTGCCAGCTCGTGAAAGAATATTGTTTCCTTTTCCGAAACGAATTCAGTAACATATGTTTAAGTTCAACTGTTTTAAGTGTTAAAATAAATGCATTTTTTAATAATGAAGTTGTTTGTTTAATATGTGACATCTGTTTGGTAGATATTAAATCCTCCTTTGTGATTGTAACACCGATTAAGTTGCCAATTTTTATTATTATACTCGGAATGTCTTCACAGTTTGGTGGAATGCCACATAAAATAATATTGTTCTTATTTAGCTCTTGAGTAGGACGATCTAGTAGAGCTTCCATAGTGTTGATTTGTTCCGCCCGCGCTTCGGCTTTTTGTTCAAGAAGCTCAAGTCTCTGGTTAGAACGTTGGTAATAATTGGTCAACAAGTGATTTACTAATTAAGTCCAGTATAAAATAAACCCACCGCTACATCATTGGTTGAATTGCATAAACGTATTCATAATGGGTTGCGTTCAACATGGCATATTTCAAAACGGAATATTACAAAACGACATATCGTACACTACGCCATATGGTACAATACGGCGTGTTTCAAAACGACATATTTCAATTCGGCATATGGTACATTACGCAATATTTCAAAATAGTGTATTTCAGTACGGTATATTGTACACTATGGCATAAGGTATACGACGGATATTTCAATATGGCATATCGTACAATACAGCATATTATAAAATTGGCTTTGTCTTGGCTAAGTTCTGGAATATGGCCAATTTTGGTAGAATATGGCTATTTATTAGCCGATTAAGATGAAATTTGGCAGGAGAGATGGAAATGGGATTCTAAAATGAGTTTTAGATGAAATTCTGGAATATGGATAACAATGATAGAACTCGGCTATTTCTTAACCGATGATGATAAAATTCGACAGCTGCGATGGAAATGGGATTCCTAAATGGTTTTAATCATCAACTAATATAGTTACCCTATACTAAGTTTAGTACAAATTGCACTTTACCTATTGGAATTTTATTTCGCTTCATATAATTTTCCTTCACTTAATGAAATTAAATTTATTCTCCCAACGGAAATAAAAATATTGATAATGAAGATACCATCGGAATACATAATTTTTAATTTTTATTTACATCTAATTTTAAAAGTAAAAATATGTATATTAGTCCTTTAGGTTTATTTTTTATTCATTGAAATTATTTTTAAAGAAGGAACCAATTTTGTACCAACATCAAAACTTAGCAACACAATTAGCTAATCGCGAACTTGTTCAAAGATTTTTTATTATTTTAGTAATAATTTTTTTTTGTCGAATCACTAGTATGAACTCGCTTATAGGTTTTTAACATAAATCCTAAACGATTACGATGAATTTCAACATAATCGACGAAAATAGAGTTCTAAAATGGTTTTTAGATAAAATTCTAGAATATGGTCAATTAGGATGGAATTTGGCTGTTTCTTAACCGATTGTTATGAAATTCGACAAGTGCGATGGAAATGGGATCTTAAAATGATTTGTAGATGAAGTTCTGAAATAAGTTAAATTAATCTAGAACTTGGCTATTACTTAACCGATTATACTGAAATCCATTCTCTTAACAGAATTTTCCTTCACTTAAGGGGTTTTCCTTTAAACCTCCACCTAACAAAGTTTTCCTTTAATTAGTAAAATTATCCTTTATTTGCTTAAATTTTGCTTCACCTATTGGAATTTTTCTTCAGAATTTACTTTCGCTTAACAGAATTTCCTTTCACTTAATAAAATTAAATTTATTCTTCCAACAAATTTGTATGTTTGTAAATCTAATTTTAAAATTAAAAATACGTGAATTAGCCCCTTAGGTTTTTCGTTCTGTCGTAACGTTTGGAGGTTATTTATATTTTTATCAAATAAAATTATTTGCAAATATAGGTGTGTGAATATGACTCCGCCTTTATTTGCTAAAATGAAACACATTTGCTTGTTTAAAAAATGAAGGAACTATTTTTGAAAGCATGCTCCATCTGCAGCTACAACTTTTGCCCATCTTTCAGGCAATTTACGATTTCCCTCTCTGAAGGAATCCTGGCCTTTAGAGGCGATCCAATAATTGGCGAAAACTGGACCGCTGTAATCGGAAGGAGCTTTGTCTTGTGAATACGGTGGGTACGGTAGAACTCTCCATGCCTGTCCTTATTTGAAGTAATTTTTCACAACGTTTGCAACATTTGGTTTTCTATTGTCATGCTGAAAAATTAATTTTTTATGTATATTCGCTCATTCTGGTCGTTTTTCCTCTATAGCTCGCTTCAAACGTATTTGTTGTCATCAGTAGACATCACCATTGATAGTTTTACCTGAGTCCTGCAGTTCATAATATACCACACCTTTATGATCTCACCAGATACAGAGCATAGCCTTGTTGGAATGAACATCTCGCTTTGGTTGCGATGGACCAGCTTCACTAGGCTTCGCCAAAGGGATTCTCATTTTAAATCCATTTTTCATCTCCAGTAACTATTCGATGTTACTAGCAGTTACTAGCTTTTTGAATCATTCCCACTGTTTGTAAACGTTTTGCAACAATTGATCGCTTAACATTTATTGCTATAGCTAATTCTGATTGTTTTTGACGAGAGTCTTTAGCCAATAATGTTCCCAATGCTCTTTACCTTCAATGCAAAAATCATCATTTTTAAATCGTCGAAACCGTAAATTTCCATAAGGAAACGACAAGTTTCCCCTGCACTTTTCTTTGCAATAAATTAATGTAATAAAACTTCCCGCAAATAATTTTTATTTGGAATAAAATTCGACATTTTCAAGGAGTTAAAAATACTAGTTGTTTATACTTCAACCAAACATCACAAAATGTATTTGACAGCTGTCATTAAGTACTATCGAAAACAAGTATTGGTACATACCCCATAGATGGAACAAGTTTTTACGAACATCAATAATATCAATTGCAAGGCAATTAGCTAATTCGATTATTAATTCGCCGGTTTTTTATTTTATTTTTGTAATGATTGTTTATATGGCTTTTACAGGTTAATTTTTTACGAAAATATGTGGCATAATCCAGATTTGAGTTTCTGTTGTTTTTTTACCGAACTAATGCAGTATAATAAATATTTTATTGCACTTATATTTTCAGTTAGTAACCACTTTCCAGTTTTGTTTAATTAATTTAAATAAATATCATTCTAGAACTTCATCTAAAACTTATTTTAGTATCCCATTTCCAACATACTTGTCGAATTTCATCTTAATCGGTTAAGAAACGGTCAACTTTCAAAATATGCCGTTTTGATATATGCCGTAGTGTACCGTGTGCCTTAATGTACCATATGCCGTAATGTACCGTATGCCGTTTTGAAATATGCCGTTTTGTTAAACATGGCATGGTGTGCCATATACTGCAGTGTACCATATGCCATTTTGAAATATGCCATAGTATACCATATGCCTTAGTGTACCATATGCCGTTTTGATATATGCCATAGTATACCTCACGCCGTAGTGTACCATATCTCGTTTTAGAATATGCCGTTTTTAAATATTATGTAGTGTACTTTAAGCCGTAGTGTACCATATGAAACATTCGCAATTACAATCAGAGGTGCTATTATTGAACTATTAAGAAAACTTGCGTTATGAAAAAGTATTACGAAAACTAGATCCCAAAACAAATCTCAAAATAACATTAATTACAGAGTGACCCAAAATTTCCTTAAAGGAACATTGCTAGCGAATTCTATTTATAATAAAACACTGTAAAGAATATGATAAAATTGGTGCTAGTAATAAATAATTGTTTGAGGTAACGGAAAAGTGGCAAAGAATAATTTTACCGTGCATAAAATGGCAAGAAATGGGAATTGCCTGTTTACAGGTCTCCTGCATCAGATCTCATTAGTGGGTATGACTTACTTTTAAGAGGCTACACCACGGGACCCGCGAGTCGGGTTGAGAAAGTACATTCTTAAAAATCTGAACCATTTTGAGGAGCCGATACGGTCGTCGGTGAACCCTACGGACTGTTTTGACGCAGAAAGACCCTATTTGGTGTGGAAGTACCTGGAAGGATTGGGGTGAGATGGGTTCTGGGGAGGTTCAGAGTGTTTGCAGGTATTTAGTGGTATATTTTCACTATCAGTGACTGTTCATCACCAGGATCTGGTGGAGGGTAGTTACTTTCTCACCATGTAACTGCGAAGCACCTGCGTCAGCGAATATAGCATATATCGATGGTGATAAGTTAGACAGTCTCGGTACCAGATTTAACTTTTCCGCACAATCACTTTCCGCAGTGACATTTAGTAAACTATTAATGGACAATTAAGACGAGGTATTATTGTGGTAATCCGGAGGCAAATCAATAATAGTTGCGAATGTTGAATACAAAGGTGAGGTCTTATTCTTAGTGGTGTGCGTACCTCGATGCCATTCGACTTCAAACTAACCAATTTTCATAAAGGAGGACTTCAATGCACATTTGGGATCAGAAGCGAATAGTTCATACAATTTTTTTTGGACATCTTTTCTGGCCGATTGGCATCCCATTCAAATAAAATACAAAGACATAGTTCTACGTATAAATCTAGAAATCTGACAAAATGACGTTCATGGTTAATTCACGTACGGGCAATGTGGTTGTGTCGACCATCTCTCCTGTTGTCGATGTGGTTGTGTCAGCCATCTCTCTTGTCGGTGGTGTGGATGTATCAGGCATCTGCCTTGTCGGCGATGTGGTTATGTCGGTTATCTGTCGGCGATGCGGTTGTGTTGACCATCTGTCTCGTCGGCCATTTGTCTTATCGGCCGTATGGTCGGTCGACAAAATTATTGTCAGTCAGTTTTCAGGCGATTTATGCGGCACTATTAGTTCGCTAGTTGTAATATTGTCAGGCAATCCAGCTATACACAGTTGTATTATTGTCAGGCAATCCAGCTATAAGAACATTAATTTTTATTTCAAGCTGCTTTTGACTATCAATGATTGCATCCTGTAGGTTGATCCGCTCACTGTTTTTAAGCAAATAAATTTAAGCTGTTGAATTCAGTTGCTGTTGTTCAGTTCCAAGGACTTTCTTTTCAACTAAAACTAATTCATATTTTGTCTTTATATCTTCAAACTGTAGAGACACGAACTCTTGTGATTTTGTTAATTCGTCGAATTGCGATTTCATAATAGTTTTAATTTCATATTGCAGCCAGACGAAATGATAAATTTTCCAAATTGGCATCAAAACTCTGTGGACCAAGATGGCATACTACCCTTAGTAGAAATATGAGCTCCAAAATTCCTTTGCCGCCTGGATGAAAGGACTCCTTACACTTGGTGCACTTGAACAAACACTGTTTAGCTGTGATGTTATCTGCACAGCTATGGCACTTGATACTGTTCTTAAAATCTAGATGAGATTCTGTTACTTCAAAGTAATGCATGTTTTCTTGTAGCAAATCAGCTCGCAGAGATAAAGGTTAACGATATATTTAACAGTTTTGATTTTAACAGTTTATAACTTTTTGTTTATTTGTTAAATTAAATTTAATGTCAATTAATTAGAAAATATTTTGCACTAGTAGAAATTATCAGTCTCGACAGATTCTCCAAAGGTCTTTTAGAGCTGTTCATTGAATAAGTTTTTAAATTATATTGAAAATATCTTACACAAATTTTCATGCGGATTCTTCGCTAATGCAAAGTGTTTTTTGAATTTACTGGCTCTCAGCTGATAGTATTGAAATCTAATTCCATTTAATTCTACAGGTTGACTCTGTGAAATTTTTTGTTATTTTCACTGCAACCTCGAAGACTACTGATACACAATTCCATATGTGCGCAGCAGAAGTGAGTAACAAAGTTCCAGTCCCAGTCAGTGCTGGGATGTGTTCATGTCTCTATTTTCAATAATAAAAATGTATACTATTTCGACTTTTGAATTACGCTGTTTCTATTGCTGTCTCAGCTTGCTAGTTCTATTTACAATCATCACTCTTTATCTCTCTCTTTATCACCAAAATTTTCTTTATTGAGTTCTAATTTTGAATTTGCCGAAAACCATTCTTTCCCAAAGTTAGAATTTTGAAAAATTGCAGAATCCGCCATTGATCCATAAGCTCTCACGTCAACACTTATAAATCTATAATCAGCATCTACACTTGGGTGCAAAAAATTCGCACATTGATAAATTTTCACCAAAATTTCAAAAATATCAAAAAATCCAATGTTTGTTTAATTTTCTTGAATGCAGATTCAAAGTCTATTTTAACACCTATCCAGTGGTACCATTTTTGTACTTATACCGTGTCAACAAAGTAATTTTTGGCGTCAACATCTGAAGTACACGTTTTTTGTGAATTTATCAGCATGAAAATTAGCGGTAAAAATCGAATTAAAACATGGAAATCAGCCAAAAAACATTTTTATTAATAAGAAGTATTCCCTCTCCTAGCCTAAACGACAGCTTCCATTCGATGTTTCATCGATTTCACCAAAGTTTTCATCAAATCAAGTGGTGACAGCTGACAACATGTTGACGCTCATACCGCGGCTTGGATCGTTCATTCTGAGTATTTATAAAAATGAGCGCCATGAAAACGACTGAGTACAACTTCTTATAATTAAAGTGCCTAGATCCAATATGTATGTTTGGGAGCAAACATTGCTTTCAACCAAAATGAGTTAGGTATTTTTATTTAGTTAACGGCTATTCAAAGCAACAGCAAAAATTAACCAAATTTTGGAATAATTTTTTTTCGTGTATTTTCTTGTCAATTCGGCTCTTGTGGTAGGTATTAAAACTAAAAATTTGGATAAGATTTGATTAACCACTAATTTTTTTTTGGGTTAGCTAAAATATTTTTTGCTCTATCTAGTACGATTGTAGTTGTAATTTTTTTTTCCTTGGGTGAAAGCAATACAACTATTGTTATATGTTTCCCATCAAGTACACCTAAACAATTAGGGAAGTTCCATTTATGCAAAAAAGTTATTACTAGTTTCAACATGTTTAGACTTTTGGATAGTTGAAGGGATTGTGACCTGTTTATTATCGCCTTTAAGGTTTGTTTTACTATTTTGGCGACTGTTGACTCCCCTAAATAAAAGTCGAAACTTAATACTGGAAAGCTAGATCCTGTCGCTGGGTATCAAACGTAATTAAGTTTTGCTAAATTAACTTTCTTCTTATTACCTCCAAGGTTTTTTTTATAGTGGAAACATACCTAATTGTCACTGTTAATTTTTCCAGTGCGGAAATACCCAATCGAAAATTATTTGATTTTGGCGTTATATCAATTTGAATAAAATCTAAAATTTGGCCAAATTAAGTTTTATCTATGCGCAAGTATTGATGGTGGAGCAGTGGGCAATTTCAATCCCGTTTCCTTTTGATTAATAAAAATGCGATTACCAAATTTCTTTGCCTGTTTGAAATCATTCTTAACTGTTGAAGTTGTCTTCTGTTGAACTCGTGAATAGGCAACATCAGATTTTTTTTATTTTTGTCGTTTATTTTATCGTTAGGTAGCATGTGGAAAAAGAATGTAACCATATAAAGATAGAATATCCTAAATTGTTCACTATTACAAAGAACACCGGCAAAGTTTTTTGTGTTCCTCGTATTGTATGTGTTTACAGTGCGATTGTGGAAACTGTTACTTCGATTAAAAACATTCGCTAACAATAAGTCGATTATGATAAAACCATTGACTTAGATTGTCCAGATCCTTTCCAAGAATGTGACTAATTTCCCAAGTAGTATCATAGGAGTAGCGTAACTAGGGGCCAATTTTACTCTTGAAAAGAGATTTATGAACACTATCGAACATCGAAAAAGTGATGTTAGAACATCCTAGCACAATCAAGTTACTAGCACGCTTCTTTTAAAAATTATAAATTTTTCTATTCATGTTATAATTTTATTGCGGTGTGCCGCCACACAGTTGAAAAAATATTGCTTATGTAATGCAAATTGCATTACATGTAGGTCCAGTGCAAGGCTGTATTACAAAATGATACAAAGCTTGCATTAAAAATTAGTTTGATACAATTTGCATTGATTTGTAATACAGCAATTAGATTAAATTTTAGGGCAACATTAAATTAGAATATAAAGCAAATTGTAGAAGAACCGTCAATCAACTGCATTAAAATTTATCAAAGACTGCATTAATAAAATATTTTAGAAGTATTAAATTTTAAAGGCAAGTTGCATTAAAAGCTCCATAATTTACTTTCCGTTTTTTTCCGGCTAGCATAGTTCACTTTATGGTCGCCCAAGGTGATAACTTATAAATTAAGAACTGAAAAGCTGACTTTTTAAAACATAATAGATATTTTCGAATCCGGAAAACTAAATTGTTAAAGATTTATTAAGCTGCTTTTATGCCATGTAGTCGGTTTGATTTAGTGAATTTTATACCAGTAATGCAAAACTCGTGCATGATCTTATTATTCATATATACATTTAAGTCCGTTTGTTTTAGCGAATTTTATGTTGGTATAATTTTTCAATTTGAGCAGGTTGCTTTAAAATTTTTTTAATGCAAATACTGCTTTAGAAATCCTCATAATTGCATTAAAATTCATTTTAACACAATCATAATTTACAATTTAATAATAACTTGCATTACATAAGTCGTAATGCAAGGCTTGCATTAAAAATTAAAGTTATTTTTTCAACTGAGCACGATATAGCAATATAAAGATATGCCCAATTCCTTGGTTGTTCAAAATTTGGTTTATTTTGTACATTTCGTCATCCTGTGACAACTCCATACATTTTAGTACGGCGCTTTTAGTTGAAAATAGCCTACTGCGTTTATTATTTATACGGACAAGGATCATAGTGCGCGTGAGCATATCTTATTAAATTCTTATATCGTGGGTTGCCAGAATTTCGTCAAATTCTGTTAGGATTCTTACTTATTCGCTGATTGGCCCTTAGATCCTCTAAAAAATTAAATTCCAAGAAAACACTAAGAAAATGAATAGTTTATAACGAAATACTATATAGTAACGGTTTTTGTCCTACAATCAAACCATCCACAAAAAATAGTTCTTAAAAACCGGATAACTAAATGCAAGCACGAACCACATACAGTGTAACGTTTTTAATAAGAAAACTTCGAGATGTTGAGTAGATCAACGTTGAATAAAATACTGTTGAACGCATTTAAATAATTTGACGTTACAGATATAATATTAAATTTCTTTTTTGACAAACCACCTTTTCCAAGTAATTGTGCTACAACAACACAAAATTTGTTAAAAGCGAAGAATTCATCAGTGTTTGACGATTTCACAATCACAAAAAATAAAAGAAATATGAACCATAAATTTAGATAAAAAAAAAAATCTAACACGTAAAGTTCACTCAACCCCTCTATACCACACCATCAATCACTTGAGTAATATACAGCCATTATTCAAATTTGGCAATTGAAATTTCGTGGAAAAGCAAAAGAAAAGTAGAAAAACGAAACTAAAAAAAAAAATAAGCAATGTTGACAAAAATGAGATAATCCATTTTTCTGTTCCTTTATTTTTTTTTTAAGTTGAGTTTATGTAGCATTACATAAATAAAACATATCTCTAATATCTATAATTGATCATGAAAGAAATTTTCGAAACCATTAGATGAGCCCCAGATAAAGATAAAGCATACTGCTTTACTATAAACGTGTATTTACTACAAGTAATCTATGCTAAATCCAATTAGCACACAAACAACCAATGTCAAGATATGAAAATTGTGTTCTTGCTGGATATGTTTCCTCTTTACTCTGCAAGTACAAAAAAATAACAGAAAACGAAATATTTTCTAATCTAATAAAAAAATACATATTTTTCATTTACATACTTCTAGGTATTATATACTCGTATATACATATTATAATGGTGTGTGTGTGTGTGTGTGTATCTGCTTATGTATTTTTCTATTTACATTGTACATAATTTCCACAAACAAACACATTTATTAAAACGCAAGCCGAAAATTTCTAATATCACCACGTCACAACCACAACATACATAAGTACATGTGTATATAAGACCCATTGGAAAATATTAAATTTATTATCCACCAAAAACATTATACAGACTATAAAAACAAAATGAGGAAAAAATTTTATTCGTGCTTGTCGTCGTTCTCTCATTCTCTTCGTTTCTCTCATCCGGCTTCTTTTATTTTCACAGGGAAATTTTATCATTTTCGCGTTCCTCCACTTTGCTTGGATATTTTTCCATTTTTATTTTTCGTTCAATTCGTTATTTTTGTATTTTCCTTCATTTTCCGTTTTGTTAATACTTGGATGTGAGGGTGGGTTTGTGTATGTGTGCTATCATTTTTTACGGGGAAATACAGTTACTCGTATTATACATATATAAGTACATACATCAAATCATACTTATGTAGACAACATAAACCTAAGGAATAAAGAAAACTCGAATACGTATAATTTACAGTGCGTAAATTGGAAAACCCGTGTACATTAAATTTTACAGTTTTCTTCTATGTATTTTAAGTACATACATATTTCAAAGTTAAATTAAAATTATAAAGGTGATGTATTCATCATAAAAAACCAGCAAACCATCTTCATTCTCGTGTAAAAATTTAACAGATTGTTGGTTTGGTTTATGGTTTGAAAATATTTGCCCCATTAAATTACATACATACTCCATAGGTACTCCACCGTAAACGAATATTACTGGTTTATAATTAGACACCTGGCAGGTAGGCGTTTTTAAATATTAAAGGTTTTACAAACGTTAGTTTTACGTGCAGTTTTTAAATTTATGTAGTTTAAAATGAGTATTAATACGGTAATGTATTCACCGACAGAGAAAACGCCCCCTCTCCTCTAAAAAACATTTGGTTTTTGTTGAATATCTTTTACGAGTAAACCGCACTAGATGGAAACTTCAAACAAAAATCAAATTCAAGATCATTCAAAACAATCCTAGAAAATGTCGAATGAAATGGAGAATTTAAATGTTTCAGCAAATTAATAATCGAACATTTGTGAAGTTTTTTTTGTGACATTTGGCTCTTTTATTGGTGATTGATTGATTGATTGATTGGAATGTTCGACCAAGCTATAACCAAGATCTCCAGGAGATGGCCGGGCCTCACCGAACACCCTGTTACGCCCAACATAAAGAGGATTTGGTTAATAGTGATACAAATTGACCCGGTTACAGACAATTGCGTATAGCCAATAGTTAGTAACACAATTATTTCAACGTTTTCTTGTTGCGCTGTGGGGGCGATCAACATCGAAATTTCATTTTATGCATTGACACTTTATTTAAATATATTTTTTTACTCAATAAATATCCTTAGTTTATTTAAGTGAATTTCATATGAATTATTTTAATATTATAACTAAAAACTAATCATTTTGAATGTTCTGCATAAAAAGTTTTTATTGTGTCATTAGTGGATAAGATACAGTTACTTTATTAATTTTTTGTTGAATGTTAATTAATTCATGTAATTTCTAACATTCAACAAAAAATTAATAAAGTAAAAATTAGCGTACACAGAAATAGAGCTGTGTGAATATTGTGAAGAAGAAATATTGTAAGAGATTTCATCTGTATTAGTATGATTCGCTAGTACTTAACGCACAGCACATTCTGTATATATAGAATGTAAATTGTGGTATAATATCAGTCCAGTCGCCGCGGCCAAATGAGAAGATTGTATTTTTCATAATCATAAGCTCATCAGTTCGAAACTGGATTGAATTCTCTTACAATCTTCGGAACATATTAAAATCATATACAGTTTACAATCAGTTAGTTATCCATTTATATATTTTGGTTTGTCATTGTCTATTTACATTGGTTTGTTCTTCTTATTTGCAACAGACAAAGAAAAAAGTTATTGTTGCGATAGTAAACCTTTGAATACAATTTTTTTATTTTATTTCAATTATGGCTTTATGTGGTGTATGCAACTTAAAAGTGGATCGTGATGTTGAATTATATATTCAGGGTAATGACTGTTCCAAATTTTACCATGTTGCTTGTGTGTCACTTCAACTTTCTGACATTAATTTTATTCAAAAACACTTTGTGGATTAATATCGTGCCATAATTCATAAACGAATGACAATTCTTACCTCGATAGTCAATTTAAGAAGATTGAAGTCGATCGCAATGGTAGAAAAGCAGCAGTTAAATTGTCCAATGACTTGGAGTAAAAAATAAATCATCAAATGGCTGACAAATTTTATTTATTATAAGATAAATTAAAACAAGAAAATCATATAGAATGGCCAAAAACAAATATAAAAACCAATATAGTTTATATAAATATGAAGAACATAAATTAAACAATTTTTATTTGGTGTAGGGCTCTTTTTATTTCTTTTTTAATTAATTAAAGCTTTAGCTTTCGAACTCTATTCGAGTTCATTTTCAAAAGCGTAATGAAAAATATATCAAAAATTCCTTCTTTTATACATAAATCAAAAAATAAAGCAATCACAAATTTTTATTAAATCCGACTTTTCATGGAAACGCCAAGCCATGTATTTTCGAAAAAAAACCTTGCTAATGCGCTTTCATATAAAAACGGTTGTACAATTGACTAAAAATAAAATTGCATGAGGCAAAAAACAAGAACATAACTTCCCAGTAATTAATACAAGGCAAGAGATGAGGACAAGTGAATCGACTCAAAATATTTGGAGAGGAAAAGTAACTAACGAACATCAAAAAAAGAAAAACCTAATGGAAGAGAGGAAAAAGGAAGAAGGAAGTCAAAATAATAATAAAGAAATGATAAAAGAACAAGAAAAAAACGAAATAACTAAGATTCAGAATAATATAAAAGAAAGAGAAGAGATAATAGTCGAAAAAGCAGAAATGTTGCAAAGGAACAAAAAGGAAACCGATGAATCCTACAAAAAAATATTAACATTATTTAAACTATTATTCGATAATTTAAAACCAATAATAGACAAAAATGAGTTACCGGAAGAAATTAATGAAATAATAGATGAGATTACGATTGGCCTATACAAGGAAGATCCAAAAGAGAGAATTGAGAGTTTGAATTACTTAATATGAAGATAACTCAAATAAATATACACACCATAAAAAATAAAAAAGAAATAATAGAAAAATATATAATAACTAATAACATAGACATAGTAATATTAAGTGAAACATGGACAACCAAAGACTATAAACAAAACTACAATAATTACAGATTAATAGTGAAAAATAGAGACGATGGATATGGAGGTTGCAGATTTTTGATAAAAAATAATATCCAATTATTAAATAAAAAGATAATAAATGTAGAACCAATTGAAGCAATAGAGATCCAGATCAAACATGAAAGTAAAATTTACACTTTTTTTTTATGTAGAGGAGGAAAATGCATTATGCACGGTGTGTGGGACTCTCACCCACTAAAAACCTCCTCTATTTCAGACACAAATCCATCTTGAAACTACTTTTCGTATTACATCGGGATGGTTTCTCGTATTTTGCCCTCATAGGCCTCCCATATTTATAATTTTTATAATTTCACTAATTTCACTTCTATCTTCGCTGGTGGTTATCCATTGCTGTTTTCTTTCACCGTAGGATGAGTTCCACATACCGGGCCACTAGATTCCAATTCGACTTCCGTAAGGAATTGGGTGAGGAAATAATTTGTTTCACCATGTTTCCTCTCTATCCACTCGGCCAGGTTTCTTATCAGCCTTGCAGTCCACCTTCCACGGTCCTCTGTTTGCCACTTGTCTTGCCAGCACAGCATGATATATTCTCTGGCCACACTTCTTGCTTCTTCACTGTCAAGGTCATCCTTGATATCGTAGATCTTTTTCCTTTCTTCAGCCATTAGGTCGATAGGGATAACACCTGCAATGACCATAACAGCCGGTTCCGATACCGTTCTGTAGGAACTACAGATTCTGAGTGCCCCACGACGCTGTACAGTAGCCATTACTTTCCTATATTTATCCGTCTTTAGTGTGTCCGCCCATACAGTCAGTCAAGTAAGAGCGTGGTCGTCATTACCGACAGGTAATGAAAGATTTCGCTCTAATTCCTTTGCGAGCCGATAGAGGGAAGCTTTGTCCTTGATGCATTGTCAACAAAGATTCAGTTGTCGTTGATCTTTTGAAAGAGAAGCACGTTAAGCGCCATGAGTGCTAAATACGCGTCGCGCTACGAGGCTGTGTTCCTTTGGACCCACCCGAAAGGTCCCAAAATGTCGCAATCAGCGGCTGCTAAATATATGAGAAAGTCGAAGGCATTTGTACATAAGTGGGTACAGCGATATAAAGTGGCTAAAAATGTCGATGATTTACCAGAACGTGGCTCGATAGGAAAAGTGGACAAAAAAGATGAAAAAAGAATAGTGAATCTGTTTTCGCGGAATCCTGGTTTAACACTACGGCAAGGACAAGCAAAATTAAGGGCAAAAGGTTTAGATATATCCTACGAAACTATCCGAACCCATCTCCGTACTCATGACCTGAAATGGCGCAACACAATGAAGAAGCTTCTGTTGACTGGAAAACATGTGAAAAAGCGACTCGCTTGGGCGCATGAGAATATCGATAGAGATTTTGAAAATGTCATTTTTACTGATGAATGTTCTGTATGGGCACGTTGTGTCCTCACGCGAGCCTGGTCAACTTCCACCAATAGGCTTGTTCAGCGGACCGTAAAACACGGAATAAAGGTGCATCTTTGGGGCTGCTTCTCAAAGCAGGGATTCGGCACTTTGTACCTCTTTACCGACAACCTAAATGCCGAAAAAATGATTAAAATCTACAAAAAGGCTTTACTGCCATCTGCCAAACGTTGGTTCATCAGCAAAAACGAAGATTGGATTCTGCAAGAGGACAACGATCCTAAACACCTCAGCAAGCTCTGTACTGAGTGGAAGACTCAATCTGGCATCGATACATTGGATTGGCCGTCGCAGTCGCCTGATGCAAACCCTATTGAAAATGTGTGGGCATATATTAAACAGAAACTTCGTGGAAGACGCACACACACTTTGAAGCAGCTATCTTGCGATCTGGAGATCGTTGCCACTAGAATACGCCGTCAAATTAGTAGAAAGCATGCCTCGGAGATGTCAGGCAATTATCGACGCCGATGGTGACTGGACACAATATTAACCGAATTGCATCATCGTTTGTAATGTGTACAATATATTTATAAATATGAAAGTTTCACCAAATAAATTTTTTTATAAATTAACCCGACCACGCTCTTACTTGACTGACTGTATTTCACACCCGTATAAAATTATAGAATTTATGACCGACATCAGTAGTTTCCGTTTCGCTGCCGTTGGACCTCCGACATTCGTCATCAGCCTACTCAGAGCAAAAGAGACGTTGTTTGCTTTCTCTGCAGAATGTATGATTTGTTCTCCAAAATTTACTTTTGTGTCCAGGTAGACCCCAGGTACTAAATTGCTGTGTTAGACCGTAACTGCTGGTTTTCCACCTCGAACAGTACATCGGTCGCCATGTGTCGTCTCGTAAGCAGCAGAAGCTCTGTTTTTTCCGTTGCTAGGGCTAAACCACGGCTGCTTAACCACGAGTTTGCTCTGCGCATAACCTGGTTAAGCTTACGCTGTACATCCTCTATATTTCGAGCGATCATTACTGCCGCTATATCATCTGCATACCCCACCATGAAGGTGTCATCTGGCATTTCCATACGCAATATGCCGTCGTAAGATGCGTTCCACAAATCGGGACCTAGAATGGACCCTTGAGCAGCACCTCCCGTGATCTCTTTGCTACATTTCCCCTCCATGGTTTCAAACATAAGCCTTCTATTTTGAAGGTAGCTATGCATTATTCGCAGAAGGTAGTCTGGCATACGAAAGTCGCTTATTAACGCCGACAACATGTCCGCCCATCTCGCGGAGTTAAACGCATTCTTCACATCCAACGTGGCAAGCAACACTATTTTCCTCGAAATGTGATTCCCTTGTTGCACCATATGGTAAGCTCTCACCACTTCCTTTACAGCGCCAATAGTTGACCGATCCTTCATGAAGCCATACTGTTTATCAGAGAGATCTCCTGCAGCTTGAATTGCTGGTAAGATCCGCGACTTAAGTAAGCGTGCCAATAATTTTCCTGCTATATCAAGCATGCACAAGGGTCTATATGCTGATGGGGAGTTCGGGTTGCCTTTACTTTTGCTAATGAGCACCAACAGCTGGCTTTTCCATGCCTTAGGGAAAACCCCTTCCTCAAGACAGTGGTTATACATGTTTAAAAGTATCTCAGGTTCTGATCGAGCGATTACTTTCAGTACTTCCATGTGGATCCCGTCTGGGCCCGGGGCTTTCTTATTGCGGAGAGAGGCGGCAGCTTGCTGAATCTCTTCCACCGTGAACGCTGGTATTTCCTCTGGTTTATCGGGGCAATGTGGCCGATTGTCGTTTGTGTGACTCGGGAAAAGGGAGTTTACAATATGCCACATTTGTGGTGTCTCCATTACAAGGCTGGGCGCCTGAGATCCAAATTTGCGCATCACTATTTTGTAACCCAAGCCCCCTCTCCCATTTCAGGCGCTTACTTCTATTTATTTCGAATTTAAGCGCTCTTCTCGCCAGTCGATACTCCTCATGTTCCTGTTCTGCCGCGAATCGGTCTCTTCTCCTTGCTCTAGTGACTAGGCGTTTAAGACATAGGCAGTGCTTCCTGAGATTCGCGATCTCGTCAGACCACCAATAAACCGCGGTCTTTTTCCCCCTTGTGCCTCGTCTTTTTGGCATAGACGCATCACACGCTTGAATTATACTATATATATTAGCTTCATGGTGGTCCTCGAAATTTTTTCGGGGGATCCGTTTTTTCGTAATATTGCTACTTTTCCGGTTTCGATGGTTGCCAAGAGATTTTCTTCGCACAGTTTTGACACATTCCATCCTATCGCTCGGTCATTGCGACTAGCGGGTTGTCGCAATCCGCCCCGTACATTATAGGCGATATATTGGTGCTCGCTACCAGTGTAATCCTCTATTACCCTCCATCCCATGACGTTTTGTGCCATCATGTCAGATACCAGAGTGACATCGGGAATCTTTTCAGCATAGCCCGGCCTTCTGAACGTCGATACGCCACCTTCGTTCATCACTGTGAGTCCTACCCTAGCCGCCATATCCAGAATATACCGTCCTCTTGGGTTCGTAGTGTTCATGCCCCAATCCAATGCTCTTGCATTGAAGTCTCCGGCTATAACGAGCGCACCACTCAGTTCACGTGCTTTATCCTCTAATACATCAATTTTAGCTCGGAAATCGTCCATTGGCTCGTTTGCGGTAAAATACCAACTCACGTATATAACAGATTGGATTTTAACCCACACGAAACCATCCTCGGCTCCATGATCGTCGACTGTAATCAGGTATGGGGTCCAGATGGCAGCTGTACCAAGGTTATCAGAGTACCATTCGGGTTCCGCTCTATTACGATATTGCTCCCTAACAATCAGCAGGTCTGCGCCTATGTCTAGCCTCAGTTGATCCAGCAAGACATCCGCTGTCTTACTTCTATGAAGGTTACCCTGAAGAACCTTCACTTCAAGCTTCTGTTTCTTGCTTTATCAAGAGCCTGCCTAAAGATTTTGCAAGCCCCTGACCCGGGTACGTGTTTTAGTGTATATGCGTTTCAATCTCTGTTTATGCGTTGCCGTTTCATTGCTGAAATGGCGTCTTTAAAAACCTGCGGCTGTTGATCTTCATCTTTCAGCACTCTTCTGTGATAGAGGAGGCGGTGACCTTTGCACGGTACTGCTTCTTCGAAAGATACTTGGTCTATCAAACAATGTCCGATTACCGTCAAAACTGGACATGTGTTTGCTTTTTTCTACTGGTACGTTAGTGCCGCTTCCATCCGCCTGGGGTTTGGGAGCCGCAATGGCTTTTCCGCTATTTTGTGACGCTTGAGGAGCGCCACCATCCTTATTTGTTGGTACATTTTGTTTTGTATCCATTTTTATTCCCACGAGTTGCACGAGAAATAACGGTCACCTATGACAGAGCTCTGCATTATCATAGGAAGGCTACGGGTTTAAAACCAAATGGCGCCTAATTTGGAGTTCGCATATTAGCGACTAAGTTTCCTCTTAGCCATGCAGCTTTCGGCATATGCAGTGCCACCTTAGCTTGGGTGAGCTAGTTTTTGGTCCGCCCCAGGTATTTGATTGACACTTAAGTCTCATTATATAACTCAACAAGAAATAAAAATAACAAATTAATAAGCGAAACATTTGAAAACATAATAAAAAAATATGATAATCAAAGAAACATTATTATTGAAGGGAACATAAACGCTCACAGTAGAATGTGGGACAATAATAAAAGTGATTTACTGGGAAAAGAAATAGAAAACATAATATTAAACATAATATTAAAACCTATACAACTTCACGGATACGGCAGTGGATATAACCATGGCATCAACAGAGCTAAAAAACAAAATAAAATGGGAAATTACAAAAGAAAAATAGGTTCAGACCTTTTTGCCATACAAATAATAATTGGAGAAAATAATGTCAAAAATACAAAGGAATACAGTATAAAAAAAACAAATATAAAAAAAGTCATAGAGCATATAAAAGAGATGAATCCAGAAGTAACCACAGACTTAGATGAATATGAAGAAGCATTAGGAGAAATCATAAAACAAAATACATACACACTGACAGGGGCAAGAAGAGACAACAGAAATAAAAATGGAACGATGGTGAAACGAAAAGATAGATGAACTTTGGAAAACAAAAAAAAGAGCCCAGACTCTATATAATCACACTAAAGATCTCCATACGGCAATAGCATTAAAAAAAAGTAAAGCGATTCTAATGAGAGAAATAAAAAGGGAGAAACAAAGATCATGGAGAGAATTAACAGACAAAATAGACAACAATTTAGATGGTAAAAAAATCTGGAAACTATTCAATTTAGTAAATAAAAGAATAACAAGAAACTACAACATTTTAGAAGATTTTAGATTATCCAGAAGAAATAGAGCTGAGGACAAGACCATATCTAAACCCCTATCCAATGCCAGATAAAAATGAATTTAGTAATAAAGAAATCAATTTAATAATAAAAAATAGTAAAAATACAGTGCCGGGCATCAACCAGATCTCAAATGAACTTCTCAAAAAATTACCACAAAATCATATTCAAATTATAACAAAACATATTAATAAAATGTGGGCAGAAATTAAATTCAATAATAACTTAAACAGAATAAAAATAGTGGCTATTAAAAAACCAAATAAAGAAGCAGATGTACCAGAAAACTATAGACCAATAGCATTACTCCCAACTTTCACAAAAATTATTAATAATTTGATCAAAAATAGAATATTTAATAAAATGAAAGGAGACAAAACATTAATAAATAACCAATTCGGATTTATAAAAGGAAAAAGCATAATAAATTATTATGTTACGTTAATCAATAAAATAAATGAAAATAGAAAAGCTAATAGTAAAACAATACTAATTGTAACAGACATAAAAAAAGCATTTGACAATATTAATAAAAAGATTTTAATAGAAACACTAATACAGCTAAATATAGAACAAACAATTGGATTTACAATTACCCGACCAATAGAGAAATAATAATTGAGAGGGACAAAGGAAATATAAAAAGGATAACCAATAAAGGAGTGCCACAGGGATGTGCATTGAGTCCAATGCTGTTTAACACCTATACGGCAACCCTACACAATCTCAATACAAATAACGTGAAGATTATACAATACGCGGATGATATTGGAATTCTGATAACAACAAAAGAAAATATTGATATGGAAAGATACTCGAATATAATTCTAAAAAAATTCAGCAAAGAAATAAGTGATTTAAAATTAGAAGTCAATATAGATAAAACCAAAATTATTAATTTCACTTCAAGCAAGAAAATAACACTAAACATAAAATTGGATGATAAAAAAATAGAAGAAATCAAGAAAATAAAACTATTGGGGATAACAGTGAACAATAAATTGAAGTGGACTGATCATTTCAAGGAATTAAAAGAAAAAATAATAAAAAAATGAACATAATCAAAGCGTTTACACATATCAATGGTGGAACACATCCGCAGAAACTCAAGAACATGTACAAAGGAATCATTCTTTCTCAGAATTTTAACTCGGAAATATTCATGGACATTAATAAAAAGACAAACAAAATAGCTGTCTAAGAATCTCTCTGGGGCTAACTAGAACGACACCGATTGAAGTAATACTAGCAGAATCAGGAGAAATGGACTATACCAAACAAATTGAGATTAAAACAATCAAATATATAAGTAAACAAATCGCAAATAATTCAGAGATAGGAAAATCAATAATTAAAAACAAATCGTTAGAAAAATTCAAGAATATTATGAGCAAATATGAATTAAATATTATGAACAAATGAAAATTAATAATTTGGTAATAAATGACAAATTAAATAAAAAAATAAAGAAAAACAGAAATAATGATATAATATTAAATAAAGAATTTCTAGAGATAAAAGACAAATCTAGAAATTTCAAAAGCATTTACACGGATGGGTCTAAAAAAGGAACAATCTGTGGAATAGGGATATATTCAGAAGATAATATCAACATATCAATAAAAATGGAAAATGAGGTGAGCATCAAAACGACAAAAATGATAGCAATATTTATAGCCATACTTAAACAAATAGAGAAAGATTACGACAAAATAATAATATATACAGACTCAAAATGTAGCTGTACATCGATAAAAAACTGTAGATTTAATAATAATTACAAATTAAATGAAGGAAAAATTTAGCAATTAATCTCGGAATATCCGGCAAAGGAGTTCATTATACAATGGATCCCAGCACATGTTGGAATCAAAGGCAACGAAAATGCGGATGGATGGATTAGCAAACATAGCAGTAGAGGTCGAAAATATAAATAAATTCAAAAATAAAATACCAAATGGAAGACATACCCCAATTAACAAAAAAGAAAATATTAGAAGAATGGAAAACAGAATACGAACAAAATACAAGATACAAAGGGATCTTTAACAGAGTGGTCAATAAATCAATCCCTCCTAAAACAGTCTGGTTTAAAAAAATCAAGATGAATACGAAGCATATTAAAATCAAAACCAACAAAAATGTTTATACAAGCCGTCTCGTTCCCTCCTTACACAGATCCTATCAAAAAAATGTACACTATATTTATTATGAATGTATCACCTATACTTATCTGTTTTGTGTATATATTCTTTCTGATTTATTTGTATGCATCACTAATACTACGCCTTAATGTACTTTTTTATACCTTAAGTGTTTGTACTGTTTGGCTTGTATAAACATTTTTGTTGGTTTTGATTAAAATCGTCAACAGATTAAGATCAGGACACACATATAATAAAATATTTAAATACAAGCTAAAACAATTAGATGATGATAAATGTAATAAATGTAATACAAGAGAAACGGACATACATATAGTGGATATACTCATATGTAGTAGATTCAAAAAAGAAAAGTGAAATTCACAAACATAAAAAATAAAAACCTAATTGATATTTTATGAAGTGGCAGAAAATGGTAGAAAAAAAAAAAAAAAAGTATAATATAAAAGTGAAATAGATAAAAGAAGCAGACAATAAAAAATAAAAAAGTGACGTAAAGAGACAAGATAAGAGCAAATTGATTATTTCTATCAGGCTCATAAACATCAAAAAAAAAAAAAATTAAAAAAAATATGGTAAGAATTTTTTATAATTAAATTTTATATAAATTAATGAATTAATTATGTATTTCAGGCTACCAGATTTAATGAAATGAATAAGTATAATTACTAAAAAGTTAACAAGATAATTATTCAAATATTTTATGATTAGAAATTAAGAGGTAATAAAATGATAAATTTTAATATATTTTAGGTGACAACAAATGGAAAATTCAAGTTCAAGGATAAGTATTAATAAATTGTGTTGTTGTGATTAATTTGAATGATGTTTGTTTGTGTTTTGCAGATGTGAATTCATATTATCAGCAAGATTTCTTCTGCGATGCGATGGATGACTTCAACAAATAATTATAATGTGTTGTGTTGCAACAGGTGGTGTCAGTTTTGCATTAATTACGGTACGTAAGTCAAATCATAACAGCCTTGGGATTTCGTCGCCACCAACTCAATCGAAAGCTCCCGTATGCAAAAAAATTTCTACGCCGGTGAAACATAACCTTGAGTTTTTTAGTGAATTTAAACTTTTCCATCAAGAGTGTATTGAAAAATTGGATAATCTTTGCACAGAAGTTAAAACATTGGATATTATTTTATCGAAAAAATGCAATTTATTAATGGAAGAAAATCGTGCCCTTAATCTAGAAAATGTTAATTTATCAAAAAAGTACTCGTTCTAACGTTACAAAAATGTTCACTGATTTATTTGATAAATGTCTGAATAACAGTCTTTCAGCTGATATGGAGAACGTTTATGGGAAGAAATCTGAGAATAACAGTGGATCAATTCATGTTAAACTAACTTCGGCTGTAACTAAAAATGTGGTCTTATCTGCATTGGAAGAAAGGAAAGTGATACAGTGCCTTATTCCAGAATATCGGTTACGGATCGACTATTTATATTTTTAATTCACAAGATCGTAGTTTTGTTGACTTTCCCTCTGGTTATATTTACCATCTAATAATTTGCTATCTCATGATTTTCAGGGTGTTCAAATCTTGCAACAAAATTTTCGGAGCTTAAGGAAAACTTTCAATAATTTCTAACTCACTTAGAAGATTTTTTTGATGTAAAGCCAGATTTAATATTTTTGAGTGAAATTTGGATTAATAACGATGAGACGAAATTGTTTCGGTTAAATGATTTTCATTTAATTTGTTGCTGTAATAATGGTTACCGTTCTGGAGGAGTTTTAGTGTTCTATAAAAATGATTTGAAATGTTTAGTTGAGACTGTTTAGATGCAACATAATAATTAAGACAATTTTTTATTTATGGTATATTTAATTTTATTTTGTAATTCATAAATTTAATATTTATACAGTTGTAATTTTGCATTTAATTAGTTCACTGTATTGTTGATATAGGTCGTGATTGTTTACATTTTACCTGTAAGTGCAAAATAAGGTTTAAATAGTTTATTTATTGTTAAATTTAATTCTACTTAACTTAGATAATGTCTGCTAATCACTTCTAGTTTGTCTGAAAACATAATTAATAATAAGTAATTTATGCAAAATTACTTACAAACAAACAAATACAGCCATTAAGCGTGTTCCATTGACGTTAGCAAACTACTCACAAGTACTTGTATCTACTCGCAAATACTCATGCTCAAGTGATGGTGTAGTTTGTTAGAAGTAGTTACGCATATAATTAACGAAAGAGGGATTTTAGTTTAAAAAATTCTAATAGATGGCACTATACCAATTTTGGTTGTGTGAAACGTCATTTTTTAACCCTAATCCAACCAAGATGTGCCTTTTTGGCTCGTTTGATAAATGCATCGATTTTTAAAATAATGTTAATTTAGTTATAAACTTTTATGTATTTTATTTTGAAACATTTCCATACAACGTAATTGACATCTAATCATTATCTGCAAAAATTTTCGTAAATTATTTGATTAGAATTAGAATTTACAAACAAAACTGCTACTTTTATTATTGACATAACAAAAATATGTTGGTTCGATTAGGGTTAAAAACAAAAAAATTGTATTTATGTTTGTGATTGTTCGCAATTGTTAAATCGTAAAAATATTTTAATTATTTTGTTGTTTAATGTTTTATTACTTATTACTATTAATAGTTCAACGTATTTTTTATTAAAATCTAGCAGTTTTATTTAAATTGAGGTTATGTTTTACTACTGTCACAAAAATTTGTATTCCATTGAACATCTACTCACAAGTACTTGGCAGTAGCAAATTGTTTCCAATGGAATACAGTGATTATTATCGTTTGGTTGACACTTGATTTGAGTTTAACCGGTTCTTACTGACATCTCGCGTAAATAGTCTTAAACTAGAAGTGTTATAATTAATGTTATCTGTTCTAATATTAGTGTTTTGAAGTTAAGCTTTTTGTAAAATATATTTTTCAATAGAAGTTGCATTCTGATCTGTATTGAGTAAAGTCAAAATAAATTTTGTAATTCATTTATAACCTGAAAAATCATAAAATAAATAATATTTGTTATACATAATTTAATTATTGTGTGCGCAATATTATTATTGTTTTTCCTTCTATTAAATATTACCTGGTGAAGTTAAATTTTGTTTGTGAAAACCTATATTCGTGCCTGGATTGCGCATTTATTCCTGGAGGGTTTTATAAGTGGATTTTTTCCTGGCGTTCGAGCAGAGCACCCTATATTTTATAGAGCCATAATCAAAAAATCTGAGCTTTTATAAGGGAATTAGAAACGAGGAAAAAACGAAACTTTTCATAGTAAAACACACAAAACATATGGGAAATCACTTTTTTTCCCAAGACAAATTTTTAAATGAAAACGTTACAAATTCTTAATTATGATTTCTGAAATACTTTCATAAATGTTTGAGTTTAAACATACATGAATATCGTTTAAGTAAATCGTTTTCATTTTCTTGTAATAATTGATTTATTTAAACCAAAATATTAAAAAAAATTCATAACAACAGCATTCTGGTCAAATTGAAATAAAAGCTTACTACGATTCGTTTGGTTATTAAGTCAATATACATTACATAGATGGCAGTGATGGCCGTAAAAATTTGGAAAAATCGTACCAAAAATTACCACCTGGGGAAATTTCAAGTTCAAAAATTGTTAGAAAAGCAAAACAAATTCACAAAATATAGGAACGTGTGATAATTTCGCGATTAAATAATTTTTTTTCGTATTTTTCTGTGACCATTTTAGACATCTTACGTACACTAGGTTAACTTAAGATAAATTTAGCAAGTATTATTTTAATTTGTCAGAGCCAACTTTGATGTATTTTTCAAAATGAAAGTTCGAAAAAATATATTTTAGAAATAATTTAATTTTAATATTTCTGCAATTAATATTTACTTAATACCAATATGGCCTTCTTGTATATTGTTCTTAAAGATATGTAGAAAACTTTTATATAAACATTTTATGACATTTTTGCTTTTTTCATTGAATAACTTGAAGCTAAAAAACACCATTTTTACTATGGATTCCTATGGAAATCAGTGAAAAGTTATACCACTAAAAAAGCTTCTAAAAAATACGTCATTAAGATTATGGCTCTATACTCTAGAAGGCTCTGGTTCGAGTCGTTTCTGCACCGTTACCTGGACCATTTTTATTTTTTGATTACGGAATATTAATTTGGAAATTCCTGCTGCATCATTGACACGAGTGAGCTGCCGAAATATTGGTTGTTCGAGCCGTGATCGAAACAGAGACTACGAACCTTTTATCAGCTTATGTTGTCAAGGTTAAACTATCGATAAGTAATGAAACGAATATTTTTGTTTGTGTGTATCGTTTGCGTTCGGCTTCTCTGAACGGCTTCGGATGATGCCATCTGAGGGTCTATACTATATTCTTGTATTAATGAACCAACCAGAGTTACATCTAGTTCGTCCTCTTGTTTAGATCATTGCTTCTGTAGATTACATGACAATGACTTCTCTCGAATTAATGTTTCATTATTGAACTATATAGCTATTCTTAGTAAGTGGTTTGATTACCATTCATTAATTATAAGCGAAAAACGAAAATTAGTTATTTTAAAATTGGTTACAGTAATTTCAATCCGCCTGTAGTTCAGTTTAAAGCCGTTTTTCTACTCTTGACAATTGTTCCAATTCGTGTTTTTTGATTGAAACCGTTGAAAGTTTCAAGTACTTCGGAATTACCTTGACTGTCACCTGAATTGAAAATTTCACATCGCTAAGGTTAAAAAGTCTATCAATAATGCGTTAAGAATGTTATATTTGCTTAGAAGAATAGCCCCACGCTCTGCCTTAATTTAGTTCTATTATGCTTGTATTAATTCCAGATTAAAATATGCGCTGGCTTCCTAGGGTGTTTGCTACATGTCATCATTGAACTCTCATTACTGTGCAAAAGCACGCGATGCGTCTTATTTGTTTTAAGTCAATTATTGACTCCTCTTGGCCATTATTTTTGAGTCTGAGAGTTTTACGTTTGCAACATCTTAATGTTTGTAAAGTTGTACGCTATAATTTTAGAAATAATGATAATTTCGTACTCGATGTTCCGGTCTTCTATTTCGAATTTGTCAAAAAATATTTTTTAGTTACCGCTTCGTCATTCTTTAATCAACTTCCTCATTTTATTAGGCAGCAGATTGATTCTAAATTGTTTTTAAAAGCAGTTAAGTTTTGGCTTTTTGAACTTTCGGAAATAAATTTTCTCTTTAATGTTTTTGTGTTTTATTATAACTTGAATATTTCGTAAATTCATTCATTTTTAATTAATTGTATACATATGATAATCTACCACGTGATGGGTAGAATTGTGTAACAATAACCTGTTCACAATTCGAAAGTATACGTGCTGCCTCCTCGTGGCAACCACTAGTAACTAAGGCCGTTTGGAACAGGCTAAAGTACGGCGCTAAAGGAGAAATCCTTGACAAAATACCTTAATCTAAGGTGGAACACTATATGATGATCGATGTATGGCTGATAGGTTAATCAGTCCAAAGTACGCGAACCTTGATACCAAGCACACTCCAGTCTTATTAGACCTACAGGCGACTCTCCATTACCAGCAACTCGTAAGAGTAAAATCACACGGAAGACAGAGCAGGGGTAGGAATATACGGGAATGGGACACCGCTCGCGAAGTTCTTGGTACCAATGCTACCGTCTTTAGAGCAGAACTACATGCTGTAGTAAACGTCTACATCGGGCCGGCACTATTATTAGGTTTATTAAGAGCCTGAATATTGACTGGACGGATAACTAAGCAGGGCCCAAGCACAAAAGATCTTTTAGGTCGCAGTGTGAGGTGGCTTATCGCCCATAAGGCCCTTCAATAATAATAATAATAATACTGCTTTAATTGCCTGGACAATTTTAGAAACTTCATACACATTTTAGCAGCACAAATGTACGAGTATAAAGAGTTTTTTAATAATATATTTAAAAAAATTACGCAAATAAATTTGATTATAATATTTCTTCTCGATGGGCATTTAACAACAGATTTTTATATGTTTCAAATGTTCTTAATTATTTATCTGTTGTCTTAACAATTTACTTTTAAATTAAAAGAATCTTTATATAGGTATTTTATATTTATATTGTTACGTTTTTGCCTTGTCAATCAAGGTTCGTATCACTGGATTATGAATAAAACAAAATCAATGCAATTTATCACCAATGAATTTATTTATGTCACACAAAAATTATAACAACACTATTTACTAACGATAATTGACAAAATCAACTTATATAAATTATTCTCAAATTTTACTGTAAACTTATAATTTTTATTTCGCACTACAACACTTTTTAAATCACTTTATAATTTCTTTTTAATCTTCACACTGTCGCTTACCAAATACTACTAGTCCAATTCGACTTCGTTCGCCTTTTTATATACAAAAACCAAACTTCTAGAAAGCTCATGACTTTTCCAGTTAGAATAGCGTAGAAATATTACATAACAATTTTATCATGGAAAATTCCATTTTAGTACAGTTAAACATTGAGCTATTAATTTAACTTATTCTATTACACGCTAGGTGTAATTGTATTTAATTTAACTTATTCTATGACACACTACCCCTCACCTAAGTCTGTTCGTCCCGAACAGGACCCAAATCTCCTCCTCTGAATAGGGCCAAACCTGTCTAAAAGCACCAACTTCGGTTTACCTCCTTCTCATTTCCCAGTCATGTAGAGTGCCGTCCATACAGGTTGCAATTTCGTCGATAAATCCTTCTTCTTTTGTTAGGAGTTGTGAAGCCATACCAATTGCCTTTCGTGGAATCCTTTTCTATTTGTCCGTATCGCATATCGAGTTTTCATCCAGTAGCCCGACAATCGCACTCCGCTTCGCACAACTCGGCCATTCTTATCCAATATCTGCTTAACCTGGTGTTCATTGGTTTCCTCAACAATTGTTTCAGATTTCTATGGCAGCTCCTCGCAATGGCTGATTGTTACATGCCTTACTGTCGCATTCGTACCGTTAAATTTAAGTTTCAGCTCGATGTTATCGCTACTCAATATTCCTCGTCCCAAATCCAACACGAAGCCATTTCCAAAATGACTTCGTCCACAAGTTCTCCCGATCTTTATTATCACGAACTTTTTGCCTTTTATCATCGCACTCTCTCCATTTGCCATTCTTAATTTTAACCCATCAGCCAGCTGCACAGCTCCTGCGATCAAGCCTTCCCGGACAATCTTATGAGTTGTTCCTGTATCCAACGTAATGATACACTTCCTTCCATCAACATTGCCTTTGATTGTTACACTGTGCTACATTCGTAACAGAGATGTTTCTACTTTACCGACTGTTGCCATCCGCTCATCCGATTCCTGCTCTCTTCTTAGTGCACTTTCCACAGAAGTTGGTGATCCGTGCCGTTTTCCTTTTGCTTCCCAACAATCTCGCGAGATGTGACCAATCCTGTTACACACCCAACATCTTATCTCGCTGCTTCTAGACCTTTGGCCCGACCGTTCGGCGTTTGCCCGCATAAAAGGTGGCGATCTTTTACCTCCCTGTATTACTCTACGACAGTCCATTGAGATGTGACCCAACTTGTCACATTTCCAACACCTAAGATTGACGGTCTGGTGAAGTTTTGCACAGCCTCGATCGGTAACGCACACGCAACGGTTCCCGCGGGTCTCTATATCTCGAATTCCGTCAATGAATGCGTCAATTTTTAGCCTTTCCATATAATCGGCCGATATACTGGTATGTGCTAGATGTACTAATCGTTCGATTGCCGATGAAAATTCCTGTAGTGATTCTCCTCCCTTTTGGTACCGGCTTTTAAGTTCCATGCGATAAATTTCCCGCTTATGGTCACTGCCGTATTTTCGATCCAGCGCCTTCATAATTTCGAGATAACTGTTGCGATCTTTTTCCGGAATTGTTTGTAAGGCCTACGCTGCTTCACCTTTAAGGGCCACTATTAGCGCCGCGACACGATGTTCGTCGTTCCAATGATTTTGATTGGCTGCCGTTTCAAATTGAAATTTGAACATGCCGAAAGATGTTGTACCGTCAAATGTTGGTGAATTTAACTTGATTGATTGGACGGTTTGAACCACTTGCGTCGTTGATCCACTTGTCTTGACATCATTTAGTTCTTTCTCGAAACGTTGTACCTCCGCTTTGACAAGTTGGACTTCCGTTTCTAATTTTTGGTCAACTTGTTGAATTTCCATTTGCAGCTTCTCCACTTCACCGTGTATGTTAGTTAATAATTCGAGAAGTTTATCGTCGATTCTCTTATGACCATCTGTAATTTGGTCTTTAATTTCTTCTTCTTCTTTCTCCATCCGGTGTTTAAGTTCTTCGTTTGACTGGTTTATAGTCTCCAACTGCCGCACATTTTATTGTTCCATTTCATTTTTAATTTCTTGGTTTGAGCACTGCTTGTTGCGCCATTTGAATTTCTCCTAGCTGTCGTTCGTTTTGTTGTTTCATTAGACTCATCTGTCCCGTCATCTGGTTCATAGCAGCTATTAACTGCGATAAATCGAAACTTCCAGATGGTAGTTATGTTGTTTCGACTGACGGCTGTTTATCTCCTGTCTTCTCTACGGTTGCCGCATCCGTTACTTTCTAGCCAAAATCATATTGATCCGTGTCTAATCCTTCTTTCTGCATGGCGCCACGTAGTCGCGCTTGTAAAGCTGCTTTACTAGCATCAGTGGCCAAACCCCGTTTCTCTAGTTCTCTATTTAATTCTGGAAATTTTATTTCGTTGAGAATCAATTTCTTTATTTTTTTATTCACAATCCCACCGCTGTCACCAATTGTTACGTTTTTGCCTTTTCAATTAAGGTTCGTATCACTGGATTGTGAATAATACAAAACCAATTTAATTTATCACCAACGAATTTATTTACTTAACACAAAAATTATTACAACACATACAATTTATATAAATTATTCTCAAATTTTACTGTATACTTATAATTTTTATTTTCACTAAAACACTTTTTAAATCACTTTTTAATTACTTTTTAATCTTCACACTGTCGTTTTCCAAATACTACTAATAATCTTACAAGTTTACACTATCGCGTTCCAAATAATAATTATTGTACTTTTTGCGTATGAAATGACGCCAACACGAGGAATTGATAATAAAGACTCACTCACTTTAATCACCAAATAACTATTTATTTATTTGTATAAAATGAGAAATTTTAACTTTACATTTTCTTCAAATTACTAATCACCAGATGCTAATTTTAATGAATCGTTATAATATATAAATCTGTATTACCGCGTAAAATAAAACTCGACCGTATCGAATGATACAAAATAATTGTTTCTCTTGTTTTGTTTGTTTTCTTCTCGTTATGTTGGTACCCAACGTGCAGCTAGGTTCATGTAGAAAATTTATTTTTGTTTTAATGTTTTGTGTTGACATACGAGAAGAATCGCATGCCAAACTTCGTTGTTCTATTAGTAACGAGATGGAGTCACAGAGAATATCACTCAAGTTTATTTTAGAAAAACAACGTTAACGAGATGGGACAAATATCACAAAATATAATTTAGTGTTCGATTATATTTTGTGTACATGTCATCTCGTTAGATGGCAAATGAAAATACGTTACGCAAAGAGATATCTTATGCGTGAACCAAATGTGTATGTGGTGGTGAATGCATTGCAATTTATATAATCAAATAATTAATTTATATGATTTCAATGCGTGAGCCGCAACATAATAAACCAAATTGATCTTGTTCGCCTTTTTATATACACAAACCAAGCTTCTCGAAAGTTCCTGACTTTTCCAGTACTAATAGTGTAGAAACATTTAGAACTGTTTTATCATGGAAAAGTCCATTTAGTACAGTAAAACATTTAGCTATTAATTTAACTTATTCTATCACACGCTAGGTGTCACTGTCACAACATGTATTGTGACGGTGACACCTAGTGTGTAATAGAAGAAGTTAAATTAATAGCCTGAATTTTCTATGATAAAAATTCTTACGTAATGTTTCTACGCTATTCTAACTGGAAAAGTCATGAGCTTTCTAGAAGTTTAGTTTGTGTTATATAAAAAGGCGAACGAAGTCGAATTGGATTATTAGTATTTGGTAAGCGATAGTGTGAAGATTTAAAAGGAATTATAAAGTGATTTAAAAAGTGTTGTAGTGCGAAATAAAAATTATAAGTGATTAATAAAATTGTGTAAAAATTAAATAAAGTGATTTTGTGAATTATCGTCAATAAATAGTGTTGTTATAATTTTGGTGTGAAATAAATAAATTCGTTAGTAATAAATTGAATTGATTTTGTTTTTATTCACAATCCAGTGATTCGAACTTTGAGTGACAAGGCAAAAAGGTAACAATATGTTTTAAAAAGTATACATCCGGGTGAATTAATATATGTAAAATATTTTTGTATAATAATATCCAAATGAAATATATTTATTTAATATTTAAGAAAATCTATATTTCAAGATTTTCAACGACCGGCACACATGTTGTCGGTAGGCCTGTGCGTCTACATTAATCATGACAACCTGTTTAAAAAGTTATTGGGGTTTACCTAATTAATCCTAGATTATCCGAAAATGTGACCAATTTTCATCTTAACAGAATGTCTAAGAAAATCAATATCTTGAGATTTTCACTAATCGGCAAACATGGCACTATGATATTTCGGTAGGCCTATGTGTTTGCTTTGATCGTGCCAACCCATTTAAAAAGTTAGTGGGGTCGACAATTCGGTTGTGTCAATCGAGAATTTGGTTGTGTCATCAATAACGTTTTATTAATTTTTTGTTGAGAGAATTGGCGGTGAATTTAAATTCTCGTTTTATTGGGTGGTTCACAGAATTTTTGTAATAATGCACTGCTTTTGTCACCACAAACAGTATCAGTTCTGGTTACAATTTTAGTTATCCATTCATTGTTTAAATTTTTGGGAATTGGGTCATTTTTTTTCTAATTTATATTTTATTTGTACAAGGTTAGATTCATTGTTGTCCAGTTGGATTTATTTATGTTATTTTGTGTTTCAAATTGTCAAGTTAGGTTTATTACAAGGCAATTCCTCTATAATTGGTGTTTGTAAATTGCGAAGTAGTCAACGAATGTTTTAATCAACACCGACGGGATGTCACAAAAAGAGAAGGACATATTAATTACTGCACCAGAGGACCTTGAGGATGAGGAACTAGAATAGAAATTGGAGATCCGAAAGATTCCAGTAGAGGGTATAAAACGGCAACAGACCGAGAAGTTTAGAAAGATTCTAGATGATGAGAAACACGGGAAAGTCGAAAAATTAAAATTAGTAGCTATAGACAGGCTGAGACAAAACCTAAAGTTAGAACAATATATAGAACGAGCGTATCGTGCGTCAGAGTTAACGATGCCCAAATAAGGCAGCAAGGAGATTAGAGAGTACTAAATCATGAGGCCAACAAAAGAGCATCTGATCAGATAGAAACACCAGCAAATACTAGTAGCAATGATCTGGGGGCAAGGCTGGGCAGTAACGATCGACATATATTTTAATTACTCGTTTTCCAAGTAACAGTATCTTGTACTTTAATTACTTAAATCCAAAGTAATTGTAACTTGTATTTTAATTAATTCACTTGAAAGTAATTGTATCTTGTATTTTAATTACTAAGTTTACTAATAATTCGTAAAAGTTTTTTAATAACTCAGTGTAATGTAATTTGCCCAGCCTTGTCTGGGAGGCACCACATTCAATATAGAGACTGTTTCCAAGGTTTCGGTAATGCACAAGTGGAAAATTCAATTCCTTATTTCATTCTTTGTCCCACCTGCTAAGAGGGCGTGCCCTAACATGGTACCTGGCCAATTACACAATGTTTAGCAATTACGAGGAATTAGTAGAAGCAATGAAGCGAGAGTTCCTACCAACGAACTACGATTTTGTAATTCTACAAGAATTTAATTCCAGAATACAAGGACCAAAGGAATCCTTCGCCACTTGCATGACGAATTTATCCACTCATGACAGTCAGCGAATAATTATATGTTGTGCAAAGGAACATGTTGCCGCATTACTCAATACCTCTGGCCATTGTTAAATAGTTTCCTTGGAGCAGCTCAAAATACTATGCAAACAAATTGACGTAGCTAAAATTCTGGAGACTCATAGAGCCGTGTAAACTATGTGGTGCTCTAAACACTCACACAATCTTATATTTACTTATTTATTTTATATTTATTAAATTATTTATATTATACAAATTTTGTTTTTTATGTTGCTTATTGAAGCTATAGTAATCGAATGAATTTATTCTAAAATCGGCAGTAACAACAAAACCGGAATATTTTGTAAAAACAAGCATGGCCCATTATAAATTAAATTTATAAATACGAATATAAATTTAGTGCTTTCCAAGTTCATGGTTTTCAGCTGCTGCGACTATTTATTTAAGTATTGCACATACAATCTGGTATTCAGATGATACCAAATCCGTTTGAGCCATCGTTTGGTCCGCCAAAAGTCGTGAAGAGCAAATCCAGAGAGGTTCACGCGGTGCAATCTGAATGATAAGAATTTTGGACACCAACGAAAAGGAATTATATGTTGGAACTGTAACCGGTTGATTACGATGGGGAGTTACCGCAAATGAATGACCAAGAAAACATCGACCAGCTCAGCAAGACGATTGAAAACCAGAACAACAAACTATCATCACACCGTTCATCGAGAATAAAACATATAGCTTAGGTAAATAACAAACACCATTTAAATTCCCGTGGTTCAAATCATGCAAGAAAAAAAGTTATAAATTCACCATAGGGAAAGGAGAAAACCAATACTGCAATTCATGCAACACAATCGAGAACACCGACCACATCGTAGAAACTTGCATAATGTGATGCAATAAGAACATAATACAAACTTATAAAAAATCAAAAACTTGTTAATTATTAAAATCAAACAACATCAATAAATACACACCATACAGCAACTTTATCAACGAGGTAGGGTACGAACTGTAAGGCATGTTAGGATTTTGTGGATGGCAAATGTCTAAACAAAACCAAAAAAAAAAAAAAAACACCCAAACTATAAACATTACCCAAAAAATGACCGTGAAGGTTCGAATGATTATAAAGCAAACAAAAAATAAATTCGAACAAATTGAAAGAGGAACTAAAACACTCGTACATTAAAATATTAAAACAAATATCTCACCTATACATTTATAACGATCTAACAGTCAATATTGCCTTAACACCATCAATATAAAGTATGTGAAATACAAACAAACAATTTAGAGAACCTGATAAGTTACCAAATAAATTTAACGGATCAAAAAGCATTTCAGCTTTAGGATATTTACTTGAATTTGTAAATAACGACTCCATCATATTATGTAACTGAACAACAATTTTTTTACATATGTACATATGTATGTAGGAATTTAACTATACAACGAGCAATATTTTCCTGCTCCTTTTATTTAACATTTAAGAACTGAGCAAATATTGTTTTTTGGAAGAAGACATCATAAAATAATATTCTGGTATGTATTAATAAAAAAAACAGCTTACACTTCATTAATCAATGCTTGTTAAAACAAACAAAAAACAGCAACAACAATGATTATATCTCTCTTGATCCACCATGTACCCATATCATATCATACATAAAAAAAAAAAAAAAATTAAAGTCGTTACTCACTGCGTTGTTGTCTAATTTTCCATTTCCATTCGTAGAAGATTATAGATCCGGTATAATAGAAAAATATGATTACGAATCTCATCGTCAAGAACATAAATACATCCATGTAGAAAAACATTTTTTTTTGCTTTTTTGTACTTCACATGGAGGAAAATGACGAGAGAGGCACAAACGAAACACAAAAAAATTTATGAATTTCCATAAAAATAATTTTCTTTTCGTTTTTTTTTATTTAGGCGACAAATTATTCCCTTAAATGAAATTTTAAATAAATAAAATACAAACACATACTATACAAAAAAATAAAAAATCCTAATGTAACGTTTTTCTTTCCATTTTCCATTTTATTTTATATGTTTTTAGCTCATTTTGTTTCACTTACAGACTCACAAATGAAAAAAAGAAAACCCAAAATAAAAATTTATAAATTGTTTTTATACCGGTTTATGTTGAAAAGGTAATTTTCAGTTTTTCTGAAATCTGGAAAAAATAAAAAATGGAAAAAGGAAAAACTTTTTGTTTGTTTGTTTGCTTGCTTGCTGAAATAAAATAAAAAAAAAATAAAATAAAAATTACATAATTTTTTTTTTTTCATATATCAAATAAGGGAAATGGGAAAACTAACTGTGGGAATTTTCTTGCTTTTATTTTCCGTTTTTTTTTTTTTTTTTTTTTTTCAGCTCTTAATATGAGAGAAAAAATATTTATGTATAATTTTATGTTTTCTTTTTTCTACTACTGCTTCATTTTCTTCTTTTTTTTTTTGGTTTATTTAATTAGAAATAATTTTGCTAAATGTGGGAGATTTTTTTGTTTTACAGTTTTTCATCTTTTGAGCATACACAACCAACACACAAGAAAAGAAAACTGTTTTGTATTTTTATATATTGTACAAATTAATTTCTATTAATTAGAGGTAAGTAAATTTCTTTTGTTTTATTATTTTTATTATCGTATCCTTTTATCGTATCCTGCTGTTAGACACAAAATGGATTTTCAAATTAAAACTTAAGACAAGGTTGGATATTTTTGTGTTTTATTCTAGCTCTTAAATCATCAACTATGATTAAAGGTTGTATATGTTAATAAAACAAGTTCATTTTATATTTATGGGATTTGGGTAAATTATTGAAGAGGTGAATTTATTTCATGTTTTTGTTATGGACTAATGAAGTCATGATATTCCCGTCAGCAGTGGTTGATTAAGGAAAGCCTAGGCCCTAGGCAAGCTTTTGTTTCCGGCCCCCACCAGGTAATAGGAGCATCTGGGCCCTACCCAAACTTTCCGAATAGTTCATGAGAAATGTATCAGTACATTACTTCTTATTCGCAGAAAAATGACTAATAAAGTGACTAACAAAGTGAAAAAACGAAAAATAATTGTATTTTAGTCACTATTTATTTATTATTTGCCATTCAGCAAAGTGTTGTCAACTATTATTTTTATTGGGTGCTAGACTTATAGGTACATAAGATATAATTGCACTTTATTAAATAAATTCCACCCACAATTTATTTTATTTTATTTTAAATTGATGTTATTAAAAATGTTTAATTTAAATAAGTTTACATTATTTAATTTGGTGTTTTTCACCACCATTTGTTAATTTGTATCCGCGCGCGAGGTGGGCGGCATGTCACCGTATTGACGATCGAGAGCAGACTGATTAATGTTGTATTTTATTTTTATTTCGTTCCTTCGTTTATCTGTTTAATTCTGTTGTGTCGCGCAGTTAGTACCCCTGAATGCCGATGACAGAAAGTTTTTTGTGTGTGACGGCGAACGCATGTACACATGCGTGAACCGCCACAGACTCATATCAAAATAGTCCTAAAATGACAGCAAATAGTGCTAAATTTTTTTTCTCAAAATGGTTGTAACGAAATCCGAGGAATTCGTTATGAGGCAAGAATTCAGAGGTCTGGTGCGGTATGAGTAGCTGACATGGATCTGTGCTTGAATAACCGCATGAGAAAAAAAAAACCATATACAAGAAAAAAAAGTAGAAAAAAGCGAAACATGGTGAAGTCTTCAGGAAGTAAAAAAAATGATAAGCTGGGTGTGACCGTCCAGAATGTCCCCATCCCCCCCCCCCCCCAATCACAGCGGGAATTGCGTTTCCGGTCACGACTGTCACCGATGCCAATAAAAGATGGAAGGGCGCCTCCCTGCTGCACAACTTGGTGATCCTACGTGAGGTCCGCAGACACCCCACTACTCACTCATGGTACCGAAATATCTCGATAATATGAGAAAATAATGAGGCTAATAATGGATAACGAGGTCCACAGATTTTTCTGTTTTTGACAGATTTTTTTTTCTCACAACAGAGAAACAAATTTGACACGATGTTTCCAGATTTTTAACAAAATACATTATTTTTACCAGATTTTTGCAGATTTTGGTAAACAAAACAAATTAATTAGAAATAAATGTGTATGTAATAATAATGGACAACTAATTCTTTTCAAAAACGCACAAAATTGTCAACTGGGTTTAACGTGGTACGAGGTTACTTATACAATAATTGTGGAATCTATTTAAAATCATATTCCAAAGCAACCTGAAAATGTATTAAATATGTAGGTTATACGAACATAAATTATTTAAAAAATAAAAAAAAGGAGTGGATTAAAAATGTTGTGCTTAGGATTTTTGTATGGGTGTTGGGTGCGTCTCAATAGGGTAGGGGTTGACCGTCTATAGCCATGTATCTCGTGGTCTATATTCCAACGCTGCAACTATGTAGAAACCACCAAATGTGTCTAGTATACCTCCACGTGGTAACACCCGGGCAACGATGTGAAGCATCGGCGAAATACTAGAGGCGAGTGCCATACACTATAAATGAGCAATGAGCAGAACAAATAAGGAAACTAATACCCCAGGTGGTACACCTGTTGCTCAGGTAAATCCACCCTCTTCGGAGGTCGGTCTCATGGATTCTGGGGGAGACCAGCCATTGCTATACTACAATTATTTTAACCAATCCCAAGACATGTTGGTGAATAAACAAGCTCATTTGAGTGAAATAGAAAAGGATAATTCACATCCCTTCCAGAGGAGTAACAAAGTCGCGTATTCTCCGAAAAGAGGCGGTAGTCCCTCCATTGAGGCCAGCAGCCACAACACTCGTTTTACAAACGAAGAAAAGCTTCACAATGAATTGTGTAAAGCTAATAATGCATTAGTTGAAGCCAACAATATAAATAAGCAACTGAATGTTACAATTGCATGGATGCAGGAGCGTATGAAGACGCTTGGAAACGAAGTTAAAGCTCTTAAGCCAAAGGAGGACATCGGTTCTACTCCTAACCAGGATACAACTCCACAAGAGTATCATACGGATGAAGAAGAACTAGCTCGAGAAACTGAGTGGATTAGAGTTAAAGGTGGGAGAAAAAAAAGGAGACGGAATAATTAAAGGATAATGTTCCAAATATTATCCAGAAACAACCAAAAAAAATACCTCCACCACCACCAATAGTAATAGATGAAGTCAAAGACTACGATGTACTCTATGAAAAAATAAAAACCATAACTGCTACTGATAAGTTTAATGCAAAGGTGATGAATGGAAACACCATCAAAATAAACTTAGAAGATGCTGAAACATACAGAAAATTGACAAAAATGTTAAATGACGAAAAACGTGCTTGGCACACGTTTGACGATAAACAAACCAGACCAATTAGGGTCATGGCTAAAAACTTACACTCTACGTGTAAACCAGATAAAATAGATTGTGTAAAAGCCCAAAATGTTCAACCTAAATGCGTTCACTGTGGAGAAAACCATCCGGCTAACTACAGAGGATGCAGCGTTGCTATTGAACTGCAAAATATCAAAAATAAGAACGTGATTGCTAAAAATCCAAGTTCATTCAGGAAACAAGCGGTTAAGATGAACCGACCCGAAGTAAATCGTAGAGTGTCGGGAACTACTCAAGGACAATTTGGTAAAATGACTTATGCTCAAGTAATGATGAGCAACGGAAATCCAGGAAAAACTGCTCAAAATGACGATATAAGTCAAACACTTAAATTAATTTTAAGCAGACTAAATACATTTGATGAGCTTGAAAACGAAGTTAAAGCTCTTAAGCCAAAGGAGGACATCGGTTCTACTCCTAACCAGAAGAATACAACTCCACAAGAGTATCATACGGATGAAAAAGAACTAGCTCGAGAAACTGAGTGGATTAGAGTTAAAGGTGGGAGAAAAAAAAGGAGACGGAATAATTAAAGGATAATGTTCCAAATATTATCCAGAAACAACCAAAAAAAATACCTCCACCACCACCAATAGTAATAGATGAAGTCAAAGACTACGATGTACTCTATGAAAAAATAAAAACCATAACTACTACTGATAAGTTTAATGCAAAGGAGGACATCGGTTCTACTCCTAACCAGAATACAACTCCACAAGAGTATCATACGGATGAAGAAGAACTAGGTCGAGAAACTGAGTGGATTAGAGGGAACTACTCAAGGACAATTTGGTAAAATGACTTATGCTCAAGTAATGATGAGCAACGGAAATCCAGGAAAAACTGCTCAAAATGACGATATAAGTCAAACACTTAAATTAATTTTAAGCAGACTAAATACATTTGATGAGCTTGAAAACGAAGTTAAAGCTCTTAAGCCAAAGGAGGACATCGGTTCTACTCCTAACCAGAATACAACTCCACAAGAGTATCATACGGATGAAGAAGAACTAGCTCGAGAAACTGAGTGGATTAGAGTTAAAGGTGGGAGAAAAAAAAGGAGACGGAATAATTAAAGGATAATGTTCCAAATATTATCCAGAAACAACCAAAAAAATACCTCCACCACCACCAATAGTAATAGATGAAGTCAAAGACTACGATGTACTCTATGAAAAAATAAAAACCATAACTGCTACTGATAAGTTTAATGCAAAGGAGGACATCGGTTCTACTCCTAACCAGAATACAACTCCACAAGAGTATCATACGGATGAAGAAGAACTAGCTCGAGAAACTGAGTGGATTAGAGTTAAAGGTGGGAGAAAAAAAAGGAGACGGAATAATTAAAGGATAATGTTCCAAATATTATCCAGAAACAACCAAAAAAAAATACCTCCACCACCACCAATAGTAATAGATGAAGTCAAAGACTACGATGTACTCTATGAAAAAATAAAAACCATAACTGCTACTGATAAGTTTAATGCAAAGGTGATGAATGGAAACACCATCAAAATAAACTTAGAAGATGCTGAAACATACAGAAAATTGACAAAAATGTTAAATGAAGAAAAACGTGCTTGGCACACGTTTGAAGATAAACAAACCAGACCAATTAGGGTCATGGCTAAAAACTTACACTCTACGTGTAAACCAGATAAAATAATTGATGACCTGAAAGCAAAAGGATTTAAGGCAACTGAAGCATCGATTAAGCTAAAACGGAGAGGCAAAGTACCTCTCAACATGTTTATGTTGACCTTCGATACTGATGAAGATATCGAAAAAATTTATCAAATTAAGTACATCTTGGGTGCAAAGTGGTTATTCAGCCTCTAAGAAGGTCTAAGCTTATACCACAATGTAAACAATGTCAAGCCTATGGACATACACAAAAATATTGCAACAGGGAACCTAGGTGTGTCAAATGTTTAGGTAAACATCATACCAAAGATTGTGTAAAAGCCCAAAATGTTCAACCTAAATGCGTTCACTGTGGAGAAAACCATCCGGCTAACTACAGAGGATGCAGCGTTGCTATTGAACTGCAAAATATCAAAAATAAGAACGTGATTGCTAAAAATCCAAGTTCATTCAGGAAACAAGCGGTTAAGATGAACCGACCCGAAGTAAATCGTAGGGTGTCGGGAACTACTCAAGGACAATTTGGTAAAATGACTTATGCTTAAGTAATGATGAGCAACGGAAATCCAGGAAAAACTGCTCAAAATGACGATATAAGTCAAACACTTAAATTAATTTTAAGCAGACTAAATACATTTGATGAGCTTGAAAACGAAGTTAAAGCTCTTAAGCCAAAGGAGGACATCGGTTCTACTCCTAACCAGAAGAATACAACTCCACAAGAGTATCATACGGATGAAAAAGAACTAGCTCGAGAAACTGAGTGGATTAGAGTTAAAGGTGGGAGAAAAAAAAGGAGACGGAATAATTAAAGGATAATGTTCCAAATATTATCCAGAAACAACCAAAAAAAATACCTCCACCACCACCAATAGTAATAGATGAAGTCAAAGACTACGATGTACTCTATGAAAAAATAAAAACCATAACTACTACTGATAAGTTTAATGCAAAGGAGGACATCGGTTCTACTCCTAACCAGAATACAACTCCACAAGAGTATCATACGGATGAAGAAGAACTAGGTCGAGAAACTGAGTGGATTAGAGGGAACTACTCAAGGACAATTTGGTAAAATGACTTATGCTCAAGTAATGATGAGCAACGGAAATCCAGGAAAAACTGCTCAAAATGACGATATAAGTCAAACACTTAAATTAATTTTAAGCAGACTAAATACATTTGATGAGCTTGAAAACGAAGTTAAAGCTCTTAAGCCAAAGGAGGACATCGGTTCTACTCCTAACCAGAATACAACTCCACAAGAGTATCATACGGATGAAGAAGAACTAGCTCGAGAAACTGAGTGGATTAGAGTTAAAGGTGGGAGAAAAAAAAGGAGACGGAATAATTAAAGGATAATGTTCCAAATATTATCCAGAAACAACCAAAAAAAAATACCTCCACCACCACCAATAGTAATAGATGAAGTCAAAGACTACGATGTACTCTATGAAAAAATAAAAACCATAACTGCTACTGATAAGTTTAATGCAAAGGAGGACATCGGTTCTACTCCTAACCAGAATACAACTCCACAAGAGTATCATACGGATGAAGAAGAACTAGCTCGAGAAACTGAGTGGATTAGAGTTAAAGGTGGGAGAAAAAAAAGGAGACGGAATAATTAAAGGATAATGTTCCAAATATTATCCAGAAACAACCAAAAAAAAATACCTCCACCACCACCAATAGTAATAGATGAAGTCAAAGACTACGATGTACTCTATGAAAAAATAAAAACCATAACTGCTACTGATAAGTTTAATGCAAAGGTGATGAATGGAAACACCATCAAAATAAACTTAGAAGATGCTGAAACATACAGAAAATTGACAAAAATGTTAAATGAAGAAAAACGTGCTTGGCACACGTTTGAAGATAAACAAACCAGACCAATTAGGGTCATGGCTAAAAACTTACACTCTACGTGTAAACCAGATAAAATAATTGATGACCTGAAAGCAAAAGGATTTAAGGCAACTGAAGCATCGATTAAGCTAAAACGGAGAGGCAAAGTACCTCTCAACATGTTTATGTTGACCTTCGATACTGATGAAGATATCGAAAAAATTTATCAAATTAAGTACATCTTGGGTGCAAAGTGGTTATTCAGCCTCTAAGAAGGTCTAAGCTTATACCACAATGTAAACAATGTCAAGCCTATGGACATACACAAAAATATTGCAACAGGGAACCTAGGTGTGTCAAATGTTTAGGTAAACATCATACCAAAGATTGTGTAAAAGCCCAAAATGTTCAACCTAAATGCGTTCACTGTGGAGAAAACCATCCGGCTAACTACAGAGGATGCAGCGTTGCTATTGAACTGCAAAATATCAAAAATAAGAACGTGATTGCTAAAAATCCAAGTTCATTCAGGAAACAAGCGGTTAAGATGAACCGACCCGAAGTAAATCGTAGGGTGTCGGGAACTACTCAAGGACAATTTGGTAAAATGACTTATGCTTAAGTAATGATGAGCAACGGAAATCCAGGAAAAACTGCTCAAAATGACGATATAAGTCAAACACTTAAATTAATTTTAAGCAGACTAAATACATTTGATGAGCGATTACAGAAACTAGAGTACAGCACTAAGGGAGCCATCCCTAAACAGAAAAATGGCCCAAGATCTTAGAATCTTATGTTGGAATGCCAATGGACTGATGCAACATCAACAAGAACTGCAAGTGGTCCTGGACACAGAAAAAATCGATGTATGTCTCATCACGGAAACACACTTCACTAGACAATCAAACATTAAATTTAAAAATTATCAAATATATCACACTATTCACCCTGGAAACACTGCTAAAGGAGGTATTGCTGTTATAATTAGAAATAGTATTCATCACTATGAGGAGTTAAAATATGAAACGGAAGAAATACAAGCAACTGCTGTTATTGTCAAATCCAAAAGTAGTTATATTTGTATTGGTAGTATTTACTGCCCACCGAAGCACTCAATGAAAGAAAAAGATTATCTCGAGTTCCTCAGTAAATTAGGAAAACGATTTGTACTTGGAGGACACTTTAATGCAAAAAATGTCCACTGGGGATCCAGATTAACAACAACTAAGGGTAAAGAACTCCTAAAAGCTATCAGAAAATGCAGTTGTGAAGCCCTCTCAACTGGAAAACCAACCTACTGGCCAACTGATCCAAACAAAGTGCCAGATCTGATTGATTTCTTTATAATAAAGAACATATCTGTAAATTATGTACAAGTAGATGAAAGCCACGACTTAAACTCTGATCATTCACCAATACTTCTAACGTTAAGTGAAAAAATCATTCAGAAAGAAAGAAACCCTTTCCTAGTAAATAATCACACTAATTGGGCATGCTTTAGACTATCGCTAGAAGAAAAAATTAACTTAATGGTTCCATTAAAGACTGAAGAACAATTAGACAAAGAAGTTCACAAATTTGTAAACGATATACAGCAATCAGCTTGGGAAAATACTCATGAAATTAAAACGAAAATCAAGAGAAACAATTACCCTATGGAAATTAGGGAACTCCTCGCAGAAAAAAGAAGAGCGAGAAGAGGATGGCAACAAACAAGGGCCCCCCAAGATAAAACTCATTTGAACAACCTCACTCAACAATTAAGAAGAGAGATCAAAGAATTGAAAGATGAATCAATCAGCAACTATTTAAGAAAATTAACTAATGATAACAGTACTGATTATTCTCTTTGGAAAGCAACCAAAAGAATCAAAAGACCAATAATGCAGATTCCCCCAATAAAAATAGCAGGTGAGAAATGGGCTAGAAATAATGAAGACAAAGCTCGAGAATTTGCCGAACACCTCGAAAAAATATTCCAGCCACATGAAGACCAAACGTTGGAAGCCGAGATAATAACTGAACAAGCTGTGCAAGAAAGTAAAGAAATCCTACCCACAACACCAAAAGAAGTCATGCGTGAGATAACAGCTAATATGAATACTACTAATACTAATATTACTGCAGAAATCTTAAAAGAACTGCCAAGGAAAGCTCTGGTGAAACTCACCAATCTTATAAATGCAGCATTTAGAATCAAATGTGTACCAAGCTTATGGAAAATTGCAGAAGTAATTATGATCCCAAAACCTGGGAAACCACCACACATAACATCGTCTTATAGGCCAATTTCGCTATTGCCAGTCATGTCCAAACTCTTTGAGAAGCTTCTGGTAAAAAGATTAAATCCGATAATCGAGAGTAAAAACTTGATCCCAAATCATCAGTTCGGTTTTCGCAACCAACACTCAACAATTGATCAAGTACACAGAATAACCAGTATAATTGAGAAAGCATTAGAGGAGAAAAAGTCTGTTCAACAGTATTTCTAGACGTTGCACAAGCGTTTGATAGAGTGTGGCATGAAGGACTTAACCACAAGTTAAGGAATCTTCTACCAATGCAATTTGCTAAGATACTAGAATCATACTTGAAAGATAGGTTCTTCAGGATTAAGTTAGATGATACATTTTCTGAATTGAAAGAAATCAATGCAGGAGTTCCACAGGGCAGTGTATTAGGGCCGGTTTTATACCTACTATATACTTATGATCTTCCTACATTAGAAACCAACACAGTGGCAACTTTTGCAGATGATACGGCGATCTTAGCTGTTGGAAAAAGCAACGAAGAATCAACACAGAAGTTACAATCAGCTATAACTCAAATATATAAATGGACAAAAAGATGGAGAATAAAACTAAATGAAGCTAAATCAGTTCACATCAACTTTACAAACAGACGAATCGAACATATTCCGATTACCATAAATCGGGAAATAATACCGCATGCGAACACAGCTAAGTATCTCGGCATGACCCTGGATGCTAAACTACGATGGAAAGCACACGTCAAGAAGAAAAGTGAAGAATTAAGACTTAAATACAGAAAAATGTATTGGCTGATGGGAAGGAACTCTTCTTTATCAACATACAACAAGCTTCTACTTTATAAGCAAATATTGAAACCGATTTGGACTTATGGTATTCAGCTTTGGGGTTGTACCAAACAGAGCAACGTAAATATCATCCAAAGATTTCAGAATATGGTATTAAGGAACATCGTTGATGCACCTTGGTATGTTAGGAACAATGACCTTCATAGGGACCTTAAAATGAACCTCATCTTAAATGAAATCCAGGAAAAAGCACGGAGACATGAAGAAAGGCTCCGCCAACATGTGAACATTGAGGCAACTCAGCTCTTAAGCATCACGAATTTAGTTCGCAGACTTAAAAGAACCAAACCTTTTGAGCTGGTGTGATTGTTAGTTTAAGCAGCATTATGCTGATCTAAAATCCACAACAAAGATGTGGTTTACATCAATTTACCAAACACTATGGAATGCCAATGGGAAGAAGCCATAGATTAATTTAAGTTAGTAAATTAAGTCAGAAACAAATTGCTAATTAGTCCAGGAGACTAGATTGTAATTACATAAAATAAATAAATAAAATTTATTTTAAATTAAAAAAAAAAAAAAAAAAAAAATATTCCAAAGCAAGGTTTGTTAATTAAAAAATAGTTACTTTTCGAGTCGTTTCAATTGTTTGAAGTTGTGGTCAGGGACCCAGCAAACGTGTCTTGCAAGACACTTAATAACATATCTTGGTAACAAGCCCAAGACAGTTAAAAGACAAGTCCATGTATTTGGGACAACTCATTATTCAAGACTTGTTTCGAAGTTTTCTTTGGAGACATGTACGATGGTTGTCATTAGTAACGTATGTGGTGGTTGTCTTTAGTAACATGTGTAGTGGTGTATGTTGATAACATATCTGAAGGTTGTTATTAGGAACGTGTCTAGTGGTTGTCTTTGGTAACATGTATAGTGGTGTACGATGGTAATATGTCTGGTCGCTGTCTTTTGTAACATGTATAGTGGTGTACGATGGTAACTTGTCTGGTAGCTGTCTTTGGTAACATGTGTAGTGGTGTACCGTGGTAACATGTCTGGTGGCTGTCTTTGGTAACATGTATAGTGGTGTACTGTAATCAATGGCCTTCCATCTGTCCAACATCATATGGCACACTTCTTGTTGCGGGTAGCAATCAGTGGCTAGGGAGGTTCTAAAAAAACACATGATGATGAACGCCATCTTTTACATTAATACAGTTAAGTGTGCAAATATATCTGCTTGCCATAGTACCGCCATCCCACCATATTTTATTTGCTTTAAATCATCATAGCTTTACCTGCATTAAACGCTACTCAAGATTAGGTATGTCGCTTCGAAAACATGTGCACGCAGAAGAACGCAAGAAAACATGAAGTAAATATCGATCTAACACCTCGGACTCACGTAACAAAATAAAATAGTAAGAGAAAAAAAAAATGAAATCGAATCCATTCACAAATACTATGTAAGAATGCTAGGCTAAAACGCTCTTAATATTTAATCTAACGAATTTATGTATATAATAAAAATAATATATATATATATATATATATATATGTATATTTATAAATATAATTTGCATAAGTAATACGTCACCAAAAATTGTTTTTGTTGATGATGGTGTCCTTCATTGCTGGATTTCCTCGACCTCGACAGTTACATGTATGACTGGATTTCCTGATTAAATGTTTATTTTTCTCGAACAAGTTGTTTTAATTTTTATTTTATGGTATGTGATGTTAGCCCATAAAAAAAAATATTTAACAATGGGAATTCCTCTCGATGGATTATTTTTAGATCTTCTTCTTTTTTTTATTTTATTTTTTTATTATATGGGAATTTATATTAAATTTTGAGACCACTTCGTATTTAATTCACTTTTTAACAGTTCCACAAATAGTTCTTGGTGTCTTTTTTTTTCGCGGCTCACTTTAATTGCACCGTGATTGGAATAGGGAATTTAATAAAACAATTTTTTCTTTTATTTTTAAAGTTTTCACTATAATTATTATACAATCATAAAACAATTTACAATTTCAGTTACAATTGTATAGAACAAAATTTCATTATTCAAAAAAATTTATTTCTTCTTATCATTTTATTTTATTTTAGGTTTTATAATCTATAGATATGCAACAATTGCAATCATAATTCAGTTTTTTTTTTTTCAATATTTTTTTATTTAGGTATTTGTTTATTTTTTTTGTTTAACTTATGATCTAATAATCACTTAACTTAACTTTAATTTTGTACATAATCAATCACTAATCACGGTTATTACTATGGATTGTTCCATTTTTTTTTCCACTCAGACATACTATTTTCTTTATTTATTTGATTATTTCAAATACTTTTTTTTTTTTTACTAATCGTCTCAAATTATAGGATTATGGGGCGATATCCACCTTTATTTCTTCACTCACGATTTATTTTTATTTAATTATATTTTTTTTTCTTGATCTTGTTCATGTTTGATCTCGAACCATTCTCTCCCGTGCACATCTTTTTCGTGCCTTTTTATTATCTTGTTTTTCCCGGTTTTGCCCGTTCTTTTAATTCCCCTTCCCAATTTCAACAATATATGTAAATATTTTTTTTTTTTTTTGTACAACCTGTTCGCCTACTTTTAGCGCGCGAAATTAGTTGTAATCATAAAGAAACAGACTATACTGCACAGAGCAGTACAACCTTTTTTTCCGGTTATTTTTTTTTTAAAATGTTTTTAACAACGTTACAGTACGTTAGTAACATGTCTGACATCCTTTTTCTTGGTTATACAATGTGAAATTAATATAACAATTCGATTTGTTTTATTTAATTTATTTTATTCAGAAATTCTAAAAATAATACATTAAAATAATATTAAACTTACAAGTACATATAGGTCCAAATAAAATGAAATTTTCTAGAAATTATAATTCGTTTTGTTTTTTTTTTAATGAATCCACTTATGAACCATTATTTATCACAAGTCTTTAAAAAATAAATGTATTTAATGAAATTCAATATTTAAAACTATAGAGTATTAAACATTGTAAAAAAAAAAAAATTTTTTTGAAGCGGAGTGACGTAAGTGATCTTTTTATAATTAATATTATTTTGTACAATCACAAAACACCAACAGTTTTCACTTACTTAAAAATAAAAAAACCCAACTTTTTATTTTTGAATTTATTTACTTTTATTTATTTAAAATTACAACAAGTTTCGATCTTGTAAAGATCATCTACAGGTAATTTTTTGCAATAGGAAAAAATTACCTGTAGATGATCTTTACAAGATCGAAACTAGTTGTAATTTTAAATAAATAAAAGTAAATACATTCAAAAATAAAAAGTTGGGTTTTTTTATTTTTAAGTAAGTGAAAACTGTTGGTGTTTTGTGATTGTAAAAAATAATATTAATTATATAGAGTATTAATAAATTCATTATAATTCATCACATTTTTGTATAAAAATAACTGGATTTAATTCAATATTAAAACCTATATTCACGCTAAATATTCCATTTTTGTAATAATAATTCTTAATAGTAAAAAACTATATTATTTACGCTAATCAGATAAGAGTCGTAAACGGCTTTTCCGTCTATTTTCCCGATTATGAGAATCGAATATTTGTTTTTTTAAGCTTCTTTCAAATTCGGCATGTGACTTAAAACTACCTGTCCATGCATCTGTAATTAATTGAGACAGTAATATTACGAAAAACGATTCAAGCTAAATTATCAACGTACCATAGAGAATCTTATTGGATAGCGGGATATCTTTTAGAGGTGTTTTTGAGTTCAACCCATCCCAATTGTACTTTTTTAGTAATCGGTCCGTAATAAGTTTGCTTAAACCGGTAGAATGATGTTTACCCTCTTCTGGTACAAATGGCTTCAAATATTTAGTCTGGAAATAAAAAAAACATTGTTTTTATCATGTATAAGTAATCCATCCTCTAAAAATATCAGTTTGTTTGTAAATAATGGATCAATCAGCGCATGTGGGAAGAGATTTTCTCGGATGTAAATAAAATATTACAATCTAAAATTGTAACAATCCATGAAAGGAATTTGAATTTTTGACCAAATGTAAATTTAGCAGACGACATGCGCTAAATGTACCCAATATAATTACCAAATTTAATGTGAAATCTTCGTCTTCCAAGTTGGATATAATCTCATCTAACTTTTGTTGTGAATCTGTTGGTAGTGAAATTTTAAAATTGTTGGATGGTTTTAAACATTTTTTTATTTCTTTGAGGTCCAGTTTTATGGAGGACAACTGACGGCTGATATATTTCAGGTCTGGTGATACTGAAAAAATAAAAAAACCATTTGTAAATTTAAATCAGGTATTCCAAAGCAAAATCAATCATTAATTTTTGATATATTGAGATTGTTAGTATACATATGCATGTACATACATACATAGGTATTCATAAATTGAATTATCCTATATTTAAAATATAAAAAAATATAATAATAAATATTAACTATACTTAATATAAAGCTCGTTACTTATTAGTTTTGGATTTTTATGTTGTTGTTGCTGTTGTTCTGGGATTCCTAAAAGTTCAGACCGCTCTGCGTTGTTAAGAAAAGCATCTTCATTATTCGTTGGGTTGAGATTTGCTGATGCTATTGTATGAAATTATATACAATTTGATATTTCTTATGAGCACATAAAAATAAGGTTGAGAATTAATAGAAAAAGCTTACGATATAAACGCTCTACGTGATCTGGAAATGGTTTTTTGATGGGTTTTGGAAACATTGGAGTATTGTGTCCAAGCTGCGACAATAATTCCGCTGTGTTGAGTGTGTCATCATTAACAATTATAAGTGAAACTGGTGGCTGTGTAAACATAATAATTTCGGTATCTGAAACAATGAATATAGATTAAAAATACAAATTTAATAACAATATTTACAATAATACAAATTTTGGGAACGCAAATTTATGGCTACTAACCATCTGTATTAGAAGATTTTTTTTATGTTCTGCATTTGAAAATAATCCACTCTCTTCCGTTGTTTATTGATTTTCATTGTAGATGCATCTAGGATAAGAAATTCGATTAGAATAACAAATATAATTATGTTAAATGTAGATAAAATTCTTACCGTTTTCCTCGCATATTGCCATCTTGATAATTACGGGTATCCGGTTAGATTGTGATATTATTAAATCGATTCAATACTATTTCAATATAATTTTTTAAACGTTAAATAATAATATAATGATATTTTACTATTGATATAGAAAATTTCCAAACAACTTTATTTCAGATTATGATAAAAATTAACCAAAATAAGCGGAATTCTTTTCATGAATCAAAGGTATTAAAATGAATTGGTTTGTAGAAATATTCAATGGCAAACGACAATATTTCGATACGATTTTTGTTACAGAAAATGTTTCGATATATTCAACTAAGTCATTTACTACAATTATACCGAGATCAATTTTAGAATTTACTGGGTTTTTTAATTGTGAAACCTTCTTCCTCTTATGACTAGTGAATTGTTTATTGTATCGAACTGTTCAATAAAAAATGATATTTCTCTTCCATCGTCTAGAATTGAACAGAAACTATCTCTAAAATTTGCTTTAAATATAAATGAATCATAGTCATAAGATTTACTACCTTGATCAACAAGTTCCCGGAATAACCACCGTGTAGCGCTCCCATCGTTCCGATTTGAGTTATGTTTTTTTTGTTAAGTTGGTACATCTGTTGTTGATATTCCCTCTAAATCTTAGCTTCATAGCTTGACATTTGCAAAAGTTACGTAGTCAAGAGTACATCTATTGTGTGTGTTGGCGATTTTTCCATTATTTCCTCTCGGCTGCTGAAACGCGTTCCCCGTAAAGTTTTTTAACTCGATTGAACAAAAAGAAGTCACAGGGAGCCAAATCAGGTGAATTCGGTGGCTGTTGGATGGTATTTGTTGCATTTTTCGTCCAAAAATTACGAATAATGATGGCATTTTGCGACGATATACCGATAGTATACCGATTACAATCTTCAAATATTTCTATATTTTGTAACTTTTTTTCAAATACTAAATTATTGAAATTTTCCCGTTCATTAATCCTATTAAATAATTGTTTTAAAATAAATTGCGGTGTTTTAATAGTTTTCTTTATTTCGTGTAAAAAATTTTCGTAAATGTATCCTGAAAACGAATTCATTGTTCCACACAAATTAACATAGCTTGGCAAATGTAAAATACTATGAAGGTTATAGTTGACATGTTCCGTGCCATAAATTTGGGGATAAAGCTCTACAAACTCATTCAAAAGTAGTTGTGCATTTTCTATTTTTTCCCTTAAAGTGACTTTATCTGATAATAAACGAAGACTGACCATTAAAAGTAAAAAATGATAAAAAATGTTGGAATCAACAAAGCCTTTTAAAAGTGGAAGAAATCCATAAAAAATAAAAAACCTAAATTCGGTAGCTTTCCATCTAGTAATTTCATTGAATTCTCTTGGTTTACGATAAAATTCAAGTGGAACATATTTAGCATACGATGCATACAACTGAGACATTAACGTTTTAGTATCCGGTTTTATTTGGTCTAATAAAAGGTTCAACATTTTTTACTGAAAGTATAATCTGTTCTTAGATTACCTGAAGCTGTCTGGTAAACTGTAGTATTACAATATCTAAAGCCAGTTTGATCACATTCATGACAGCCTTTTAATGCATTGTGATTCATAACCGATTTGCAAAGGGATTTTGCTGGGGCGTCGCACGTAAATGCACGTAAAATAAACTTTTTTCTAATTGAATTTCTGGAAAGTAAAATACCATCATTCTTCAATTTTATAAATTCCTCCACAAAATCTTTAAAAAAAGCATCTACAGATGTTGGGTGGCCATCTCCAACCCAAGCTCCGACAATAAAAGGAGGGCGGTTACGAAAATTAGCGAAAGTACCAAGAATAGGCCACAAAGTTTTCCGCGAACTTTTATATAAGGGTAATCCATCAATATTAAAATCGCAAGTAATTTCAGACAAATTAGATAGGAAATCTAAGTCATACCGGTTAATACATTTTTCGATCCCAAAATGATTGTATTCTCCAGGTATAACCTCGCGAGTTGTAAAAATGTGTTTATTATTGGTCGTGTTACGAAATAATGAACCTTTCGTACTGGATAGATTTTATTATTATTATTATGGGGAGGGGGGGCATGCGGGCGATCAGCCACCTCGCACTGCGACCTAAAAGATCTATTGTGCTGGCCCCAGTTTAGTTATCCGTCCAGTCAATATTCAGGTTCTTAATGAACCTGAAAATACTGCCTCCCGGTACGTGATACATACTATCTGGGCTTATTGCTCTCCCTCCTAGATGTTTACTACAGCATGTAGTTCCGCTAGAAAGACGGTAGCATTGGAGCTTAAGGACCTCGAGAGGGTTGTCCCACTCCTGTATATTCCTACTCCTGCCCCGTATTCCGTTTGATTTTACTCTTACGAGTTGCTGGGAATTGCAAATCACCTGTAGGTCACCCAGCTTTACTACAGGAAGGCTAAATAAAACTGGAGGGTGCCTGGTATCCAGAGTCCGCATATTTTGGGCTGATTAACCTATCAGCCATTCATCTTTCGGCATATGCTGTTCCACCTTAGATTAGGGTTTTTTGTCAAGGTTTTCTCCTTTGGCGCCGTACTTTAGCCTGTGCCAAATGGCCAAAAATGTGCCAAGTGGCCTTAGTTACTAGTGGTTGCCACGAGGAGGCAGTACGTACACTTGCGAATTGCGAACAGGTTACCCCTTACACAATTGTACCCATCACGCAGCTGCCTAATGACAAGACCAGAACAGCTCACGTGATGCGCACCCTACTGGAAGGTTACGGAGCTGGTAGATTAATCTACTCAACTTTGATCCCCCCCCCCTCCAATAGACGCCAAACCACCTACTGGGTAGATTAATTCCATATTCCCTCAAAATTTTTAACAGTTGTGAAACCGCATTTACCGATATATTATTTAAGACTATCCATTTCATTAATTTAGCTTTTAAAACAGTTATTTTATTTGAATGTTCTAAACACTCGGATTCGGGAGATGATTCATCATCCGATGAATCAGAAATTATGGTTTCATCCATCAAAAACCTATCATCTAAAATTGGAGAAGCACAAGAAGTTTCAAAATCTTGAGAATACACATTTTGCTCAATTGTATTTAAATCAAAAATTGTAATCAGAATTTAAACTATTTTCTGCCATTTCGGCAACAATTTTATAACGTTGGGTTTTAGATAAATGATCCATTAGTTTAATAAAATTAAAAGAACTTAGATACAGTATTACAGAAACAAAATTTAAAAATGATTTTAAAAAAATGAATGGTAAATAAAATTTAAGAATAAAAAAAAAATATTCAAAATTAACAATTTAAGATTGATTCGAAAAGTAACACGATTTATATTATATCTATATCAATATATAAATTATTATTTTTTTTTTTTTTTTAAAACATCTTTATTGATATGGCTACTACAATCTTAAACATTATTAATTCATTAGTAAGGTTGACATTAGTACTTATGAGATAAGCATAAACTTGTGTGGGTCTGCTGGACCAGTATCCAGTTCCCTTTAGATATAATATTCATACGGTTAGCTCATGTGGTTTGATTCGTTTGAGCCGCCTTATTTCGTTTGTACTGTCCAGTAGTTGTACGACCTCAACGTTGGTGTGGTTAAGAAGCCTCTTCTCATGTTTAATGGCACACTCGCGGATGACGTCGTCTATCAATTGTATGTTTAGATCATTGTGTATTTCCCTGTTAGTCACAAATCGGTAAGCGTTGGTGACCATTCGAAGAAATTTATTTTGGCTACGTTGTATAATGTCTCTATTGGATTTATGAGTACAACCCCATAGCTGCGCACCATACATCCATATTGGTTTGAAGATAGTCTGGTAGACTAGTCTTTTGCAATACAGGTTCATTTTGGAATGATGCCCAATTAACCAGTACATTTGACGTTGTTTTAATCGTATCTGTTCAGCTTTTTGTCTCACATGATGTTTCCAGTTGAGCCTTGAATCTAAATGCAGACCAAGGTATTTAGCCGATTCAGCCTGCGGCACTTGCACCCCATTGAGGTATATGTGTAGACTGTTATTTTTGTGTCGGAGCGTAAATGTCACATGGGTTGATTTGAGCTCATTAAGCACTATTTTCCAGTCAATTGTCCATTTAGTAACGTCGTTCATTGCTCGTTGAAGATTTTCCACTGCCCTTGGTTGTGATTCGTCTACTGACATAATTACAGTGTCGTCAGCGAACGTGCCGATGAACGTTTTATTCGTTGTAGGTATGTCCGCAGTGTAGATAAGGTAGAGGAGGGGTCCCAATACGCTTCCCTGCGGAACTCCCGCTAGAGTTGGATAAAAGTCAGAACATGTTTCTTCATGGATGACTCTGAATTGGCGATCAGAGAGGTATGATTCAAGCAGCTGACAATAGTTTTGTGGTAGCATTTTGCTCATCTTGAATGTCAATCCCTCGTGCCAAACCCTATCAAAGGCCTGAGATACATCCAGAAATACGGCGGGGCAATATTTCTTTTCTTCTAACGCTTGCTCTATTACCGTAGTTATTCGATGGACTTGATCTATTGTGGAGTGGTTATTCCTGAATCCAAATTGAAAATCAGGAACGTTTACCATTGGCTTTAGACGTTTTAGTAGTAGTTTTTCAAACAGCTTTGATGAGGTCGGAAGCAGTGAAATTGGTCTGTATGATGTTACTTCTTCATCTGGTTTACCTGGTTTCTTCAACATAATTATTTGAGCCGTTTTGAAGCATTTGGGTATATACTTCAATCTCATACAGGCATTAAATAAGTATGTGATCATGATGATTGCTTTGCGTGGAAGTTCCTTGAATAGACCCGGTGATATTTCATCAATTCCTGGTGCCTTTTTTTGACTAAGACTTTTGTCGATTTCTTCAGCAATTTCCATTGGCTTGACCCTTTTAAAATCCTGATTTGGTTGATAGACAGGTGTTACGTCAATGTTGGATTGAATGTCATGGGGTTGAAACACTGTTGCTAGGTGTTGAGCAAAGAGTTCCGCTTTTTCTTTGTCATGTCGAACCCAATTGCCTTGAGCATTTCTTATAGGTGGTACTCGAACTACAGGTCGTTTAAATTTTCTGGTTGCTTTCCATAACGAGTAGTCCTTATCCATTTCTAGACCTAGCCCGCTTAAGTAGTTGTCGAAGCAATCCTGTTTGAAGCTTTTGATTAGCCTATTGACTTTGTTACTTATTCGATTGAAGGTGGTTTTGTCAGCGGGATTTCTGGTGAGATGCCATATTCTCCTTGCCTTTCTCCTTTCCTTGATTTGTTCCCTGATTTCAGCCGGGTATTTGACTTCAATCTCCGCTTTGTCCTTTAATTCTGGAGTAGCTAGACTGGCGGCCATACGAGTGTATTCAATGAAATTGTTTGTTTGTTGTTCCAATTCTTCATTACTTTTAATACTAACTTTTAATTCAACTAGCTCTTTCAGTTTTTCTCTGAAGAGGTCCCAATCCGTGAATCTATTAGTAAGCTTTTGCTTCTTTTTTTTCTTGATGACTATAGCGCTTACTGACAACAGTACAGGAATGTGATCAGATGTTAAGTCGTTAATTCCTTCGACTATAGTGTAATTGGATGAAATACCTTTTATGATGAAGAAATCAAGCAAATCTGGTATTTTTCCTGCATCCGTTGGCCAATACGTTGGCCTCCTTGGAGACAGATATTCACATTTGTTTTCATGAATGGCATTGAACAAAGCATTTCCTTTCCCAGGAGAAATTAGCCTGGAACCCCAAGCTGTATGTTTTATATTATAGTCCCCTCCAATAATAAATCTTGGACCGAGCTTATTAAAGACGTTATTAAATTGTAACTTCGTTGGTGTATGCCGTGGAGGACAGTATGCTGCCGCAATATTTAGATCTGCGCCATTATATTGGATTGAGATAACAGTTGCTTGCATGTAGCTTTCTCGAATATCCTCTTGTTGATTATGTTTGATATTATTTTTAATTAGTACAGCTGAACCACCTCTGGCTCTTTCACTAGGATGGGTTGTCCAGTAGGAATTAAATCCCTTTATTCTAAAAAAGCTTTTGTTGGAGAAGTGCGTTTCTGAAATAAGTGCAATATCTATGTTGTTTGTATGGAGAAATATTTCCAGTTCTTGGGCTCGTTGGTTGAGCCCATTAGCGTTCCAAGTTACAATGCGTAGGAACGAGTTAATCATTTGTGTGTATGCTGACTTTTTTTGCTAGGCGGATAGAAATTAATTTCTAGTTTTGCCACCCTTTCTGTTAAGTGACCAAGTGTCTGTTGAATTTGACTAAGCTTTTTAATAATTTCAAAGTTATTAGACTCGTTATTAACTTCTATATGTTTGTTGTTTTGGTTTGATTCAACAGCAGATAACTTGGTGATTTGCGCATAGGATAATCCAACTGTGGATGGTGTGATTGTTGTTTGTGGTTTAGCAGCTTTGGTTTGTAATCGCTGTACTACTCTTGTTCTATTATTCTGTTGACTTTTAATTTTGTTCTGATATACACAGCATCCTTTATAATTTGCAGTATGTCCTTGTTGTTGACAAAGAGCACATGAAGGCGCGATATCTGGTTGTTTTTTGCACTTTGTCGTGTGATGATCTCCAGCACATTTAACGCATTTGGTTTGACGATAGCAAAAACTCTTGGTATGTCCAAGTTGTTGACAATTCGTACATTGTGGAATGTCCCTTGTCTTGTTAGGTGGCTCAATTTTAACTATACAGTACGCAAGTTTCTTGATGTTGTATACTTCTTTATTGTTGTCTTTTTGTTTTAAGTCGATGTAAAACAATGGAAAGTGTTTCTTGTCTTTTACACCATTAGTTGTGACCATTTTGTATATGTTAGTAATACCTGCGACTTCATGTCCCATTTTTTCTAAGTCTGCTTTAATTACATCGTGACTAATGGAAGATGGTAAGCCTCTGATAACTACTCTATAAGCCTTTTCGCTCTTCAGCTGATAGGTGTGATCTTCTATATTTTCGGATTGGTTGCTGGGTTCTTTTTTTAATTCTTCCAGTAATTTTTTGACATTTCTGTAATCATTTTCATTTTGAAATGTAATTTTAATGTCACTATTTGAAAGCGCCTTAAAATTAGTTGATTCACTAGTGGTTTTTATTACTTTTTGTCGAAAAAGTTCGAAATTTTTGATATTGCTCACGTTAATGGGTGTAGGCAGTGGTATTTTTGGGGTTTTCTGTTCAGTGTTATTGATCACAATTTGTGTAGTATTTTTTGGAGGAGTTTTCGTTTTTGTACGCCTGCGTTTCCTAGCATTTCTGTTATCAGCACCGGAAACTTCTTTTTCCAGTTCTTCCTCATCTGTGCAATAATCCTCTTGACTCAGAGCACTGAATCTATTATTCTGTTGAAAAACTGGAAATTGCCGCAGCAACCAGTTGGAATTATTTGAATGTTCATGTTGACTGGCTGACGGCTGAATATGGTTTGAAGAAAGCTGAACTCGTGCTGAATCCTTAGCTATGCTATTTTTAACCTTTTCTTTTAGTGTAGAGTTTTCTCTCTTAAGTTCAGCAACTTCATTGCTCAGCTGCGCGATTAGTTTCTCCATTTTTTGAAATTTATTTAACAGCTCCTCGCTATTTATAATATTTGTTGATGCACTCGGCATTTGTTCTGATAATGAAGTTACTTTTTCAGTGGAGATTGCGTTGTTTGCAAATATTTTTTTTATTGGTGATCTGATTGTAATGGAGCCCTTTCGGAATGAAAGTGCTTCCTCGTTACTCTTTTGAGCGTTGATATCGCTTAGCTTATTTTTGGTATCATTTGAATTATGTAGCAATGTTTGGTCCCCCCTAGAATCCATGGGACCGACCTCCGGAGAGAGTGGATTTTCCTGAACATCAGGTCTGCCACCTAGGGTATTAGTTTCCTTGTTTGTTTTATCCATTGCTTTTGTTTTTATAGTGTTATTACACTCGCCTCTAGAAGTTCAGCCGTTGTGATACATTAAAAATGCAAAACAAACGTTGCCCAGGTGCTACCGCGTGGAGGTAAACTAGAGACAGTTGATGGTTTCTACATAGTTGCAACGTTGGAGTATAAACCAATTTATAATTGGCTATAAACGGTCAACGCCTACCCTATTGAATCCCACCCAGCACCAGCAATATATCAAATGATCATATATATGTGAAACTCACAGTTTAAATTATATTTATTAAATCGAAGAAAATAAAAAATTAACCACCGATTACAAAATAATAATAACAAACAAAAGTACGCAGCACACACGTCTCAAACTGAAGTGAAACACAGAAAACAAATTTTTTTACAGATAAAAATCAAAATGGCGATTTCATGGCTTTCTTCATACAACACTAGAGACAACTACAGTCATTACATGTATGTTTTTACCCTCTAAACAAAGCGATTCGTTTGCTATAGGAAAATGATGAAACTATAGTTTCTTGATTCGCATTTTTTGTTTAGAGGGTAGTAACAGTTACAAGACCAATACAAGACATGCTAAATATGTTTTAGATTAACCGATAGGATCGTTATTCTTTATGCTGCTTACATGTTGTTAGTAACATTCACAAGACCAGCACAAGACATGTTACTAATGACATTATTCTCTTTTACGCATTCGCAATATCATATTTATTTCTTTGTCCCATACAAAGATCAGAGGAGTTGCTAGAGACAAAAAATTTGCTGGGGAGCTAATAATAATTTTTATAATAGAGTTTTTTTTTGTCTATAAATTTCATATACCTTAGTAGTTTTTCAAACAAGTAGTGTAAATACTTTTTTGAACATAATTTAATTAATATATGTGTTAATATAACTGCTGCCTTAAGGTACGATTAGACGATATCATTTAAGTGAGATATCATTTCAAGTGAGATCTCACTAAAATGAGATGCATGTTTATACCAGGACAAAAGTGAGGTCAAATATAAAAATAAAAGTGATATATCATTTGTAAAATTTCGCATCACTTGCTCAAGTGAAAAACCTGTTTAGACGTACACAATTTTGTGATAAAGAAATTTCTTTATTAAATTCGAGTTTTGTGTTAATAATTTATTATTTGGTTGTAGTCGATGCAGAAATCAATTACGCTATTAAAAAACTCAATTTAATTTCATTTATATTATTGATATGGATCAAGCACAAGCTGCAGCTTTGCTCGCCCTTTTACTTATACAAAAACGTAAAAAAAGACAAAAGAAAGTTACTAAACGGATCTGGGTAAAGGATTGGATTCAAAAACGAAAAGATTACGGGGCGGTTGATAACCTCTTAAAGGAATTGCAGGAATGTGATAAAAACAGTTATAAAAATTTTATAAGAATGAGTGCTGAAGACTTTGATGAAATATTATATAGAATAGCGCCATTAATTTCAAAAAAAGATACAGTAATGCGTTCTGCCATCACTGCAAAAGAACGTCTTGTTGTGACATTGCGGTACTTAGCTAGAGGTATCTAATATTAACATATGTGTATATATATATATATATATATATATATATATATATATATATATATATATATATATATATATATATATATATATATATATAACATATGTGTATATATTCTCATATTCTTCAACTTTACAGGTGACAGCTTTAAATCTCTAACTTATATGTTTCGTATTCCGCAATGCACTATATCTGGATTTATCCCTGAAGTGTGCAATGCAATCTATATTACAATGAAAGACGAATATTTACAGGTAAGAAAACAAATTTATTTAATTTTGCAGTAAATTAATATTCAACAACTACCAAATTCTAAAAATAGGTAATAATATTTAAAAACAAATAATTTCTTACAATACATATAGTTTTCCCTTTATTTAAAATTAATCAAAACTAAGATTCCTACTTTCTTCAACTCCAATATTTAAATTAATTTCTTCGTTTCTGACAGAGACCGAAGCCTTCATCCGCTGTGCCATTTCTAAATTACTCTTTAAAATTAATTCTTGTATTCCTGTTTTTAAGTCCATCTCTAAATCTGGAAATTTTTGTAGTAGCCTAAGTTCATTGGCCACATTTTGGCCAAAAATGTCATATGGGTCTCTTTTAGATAGTACCTCCACACATGTATTAATGGCCTCCTGCTGTTGGCTATCTATATCGTCAATATTTTTCCTCTTTTTACTAGAAGGCGGTTTTACTGCAGGCATACAATTTCCATCATTTTTGTTAGATGAACCAATTTCTTCCGACGAATTACATTGTTCCTACAAAAATAATTATTTTCTTATATATTAAATATATTAAATTTCAAACACTTTCTATAATTCTTCTTTTTTTTTATACATATATAGACACCACATACAGAAGACCAATGGAATAGAATTGCAAATAATTTTAATGAAAAATGGAATTTTCCGAATTGTATCGGAGCGCTTGATGGAAAGCATATTAATATTAAAGCTTCTAAAAACAGTGGAAGTTTGTATTTTAACTACAAATCGGCCCATAGTATCGTATTAATGGCTTTAGTTGATGCGAACTATCAATTTACTTATGTAAATATTGGAGCACCAGGTCGGGATTCTGATGGTGGCATTTTTAATGGATGCAATCTGTTTAATGCAATTAACAATAAAAAAATTCAGTTGCCAAAACCAAAACCATTACCAAATAGAAACGTACCCGTCCCATTTGTGATAGTTGCAGATGATGCATTTGCATTATCTGAAAATTTGTTGAAGCCATACCCATTTAAGAATCTCATCATTACTGAGAGAATTTTTAACTATAGGTTGTCTCGAGCTAGGCGAATTTCGGAGAATGCATTTGGAATTGCATCAACTAGATTCCGTGTGTTAAGAAAAAACATAGAACTACAACCGGAAAAAGTTAAAGTTCTGGTGAGCGCCATTTGCGTTCTACATAATTTTATTCTTTGTAAATCAAAAAAAATCTATGCGCCTTTTGGAACGTTTGATTGTGAAAATGAAAATGGAACAGTTATTCCTGGAAACTGGAGAAATGAAAGTCAACATTTTATAAACCTGCAGCCCAATCAAACAAAAAATTCTACGGTTGCTGCAAAACAAACAAGGAACGAGTTTAAAAATTATTTTTCTGAGGAAGGTCAGGTCCCGTGGCAAGGTAAATTTATATAAATTAGTTATATAAGGAAAATATTTGATAACAAATAATTAATTTAATGTAATATCGATAGAAAATAAATGAAATAAATTTGGTAATAAAAATTTTTTTAAACTCACATAAGGTAGCGTATCAATGGTTTCCATCATTTCACTAGCATGAGAATCCAGAAATTGCAAACTGTTGAAGAATTCCCATTTAGTTACATAATTTTCGTTTGTTCTGTTACCCGATTTTTTTTTCTTCATTTTATTTTTCTCGTTCCAGAACTGAGAACGTATACGATTTATTTTTGCTTTTACTTCTGGCATGCTCAGTTTTAAGTCTAAAGCAATTGACTCTATCGCTGAGCTTCTTTTGATTTTATTGCTGTAGTCTGAGGTTCCTATCTGCCATAAGCAGTTGTGCTGCTCATATAAATGGATAAGTAGGATTACTTCATCCCTTGACCACAAATGTTTGGTATTATCCATTTTTTTAAATAAAAATATTAATTTCAAATTAACTACAACTAATAATATTACCTTTTAACAATTTTTAGCGTACTGAATATTTTCAATATTAAATTAATTACACAATGCAACTGTAGTAACTGCACCGGTAATATACAGAAAAAATCAAACAAGGCACCATAAAATGAGATGAAATTTAAACAAGTTTAAAAAGTAAAGTGAGATGCAATATACGTTTTGATTCTGTTTACACGTTATCACTTGGCAAGTGATATATCACTTTGAAATTATCAGGTGACGTAAAAGTGATGTCTCATTTTATGAATGAGATGTTAGTTTAGACGTTATAATCGAGTGAGACGTATAATTTTTTGAGTGAGATTTCACTTAAATGATATCGTCTAATCGTACCTTTATTCTTGCAAAATTCTTTGACTATTGTTCATTACTGTTAGAAAAAATGCGTGTACGTAATTAAACAAAACGTATAAATAGGTCTATCACTTAACTGGAAATATAAATGTGCGAACGCTTTTCATAATTAATACATTTTAAAGTGTTATTAAACGAAGTTTGATTACATTGGTATATGAGATGAATTTTTAATAACAGTCAAATGTTGTTATATATATATATATATATATATATATATATATATATATATATATATATATATATATATATATATATAAGAAATCAATAAATAAATGGATTGAATACATAAATGGAAAATAATTCGAAAATTGGTAAGTTTGCAATCCTTTCTACTATATAAGAAATTCTTATAAGAAAATAAAAATAAGTGCGATTTTCGTGATTTTACAAATCTAATATATCAATATCAAATACGAGATTTTTATACGTATTTTGTGAAAACCGTTAAATTTTTTACTATTTCTTTTTTTTTTATTAAATTTAGTAATGGAAAAATATTTTAAAAAAATCGGTAAGTTCAAACTTGTGTTTATTCTTATAAAGCCTTATTTTTACAATTAATTAAAGTGACTAAAGTTCCCGTTTTTTGTTTTAGTCGCCTAAAAGAAAAATGAAATGATTTGATTTTATCTGTCAAATTTGTTTTGCGAAAAAGGTCTTTTATATTTTGTATTGATTTAATTTTTTTCAGTTTGGCTCTTTTTGAATTAATTCTATTGGACAAATTATGACGTCATTAAATTGAATTTTATACATTTTCTCTGTAGAAAGATTTTAATTGAATTCCTCTTATTGCCTTTCAATTGATGCTGGAAAATAAGGAAACTGGAGAATCTTTGTTTTAAATTAGTAAGACATTGAGTTGTTTTTCAGCGATATTTAACTAGGTTTAATTTTAATTCATATTTTTTTATCATGCAAGCTTTACTTTTATCTAGTTTTTACGTTGAATAACTTACTTTTTAGACAGCGAAATCAGAACAGATTCAGGTTGAATGATTAATCTAAATTTTTAGATTAATCATTTCGATATTAAACGATTTTTACCGAGTTTAATATTTATACTGAATCGTTTATTAAATTTAGAACTGTCTTAATAGGGGCAATTGGAGCTGCTCGAATTTTTGCGTTATGTTACGTAATATTATCGAGTTACATCGGGATTTTCGAGGTTTTATATATTATTGTAAACTTACTCGTCTTTTGTTTGGCCCTCAATTTTGTATTTAGATATTATTCGAGATTTTATAGATTTTTCGAGATTTTCGATATTATTCGAGTTTAGTTTGGATTGAAAAATAAAAACGCTGATTCTTGCATTGATTCTTGAAATTTAAGATTTTGGGATTTTTGGAAGTAGCTTGATAGATAAAACTATTGTGTAGCGTTAAGTTGCTTAGCATCTAATTTATTCGAAATTATCAATAGTATTCAATATTTTCGAGATTAAGGGTTTCCAGTTATTTTTCCGAGAAAGTGTTTTTTTTTTGCTTTTGAATTGCTTAGCATTGAGATTTTTCAAAGTTATTGTAAGAATCTAAGTTTATTCGAGATTTTTGGGAATACTTGAATTTTTTTTCGACCGACGCACGTACGGTGGGGCCGATTGCCGAAAAGCTAGCCAAAAGTTTGAAACTCTCTACTCGCAGCTTTATGGGGTCGCTGATCACGAATCTCTAGTCACACTTACAAAATTTCACTTCTTTTATCCCTTACTGGCAACCCCTATGCGCAAAGTATATGACATATTACAATTAAGATGTATGTCAGTTTCATGGTTTTTTGGGTCACCGATTACGAATCTTTAGTCACATTTACAAAATTTCATCCCGTCCATCTCTTATTGACAACCCCTTTGTATAAAATACTGTATATATCATATAACAGTCGAAATTTCACCTTCTTCATCCCTTGTTAACAACCTTTATTTGTCAAATAACCTAAATTTTATGATATTTTGACTTATTTCTCGTTTTATTCATTGAGTGATGCGAAAAAAATTTATTTTAAAATCTGCTTAACAAATCGGGGGGCACCTAGGTGTAGCTGATTTTTATTTCATTTTATCGGTAATACTATTAACTGCAAACTCTTATGCGTTTAATGATATAACTCTACAAAACTAGGTAACTTTTTCATTATAAACACACGTTTTGTTTAATGTAAAGTTTAAAAAACATAAACAATCATTGCTTTCTTAATATTTATTGTTCAAAACACTAATATTTTTTTAAAAATATTATTTTAATCTGCAGATCTACAGGAGTTGATTCAATTTTGTTTGATTAAAATTAGTTGTATTTTTAAACTTCTTCGTCTATGTTGCAATACTGTTTTTTATTAAGTAATTTAACATAACGACTACAGCTTGAGCGATGGTACATTGGAACTAAAATTCTAGAGCAGGTAAAGGTAGTTCGACCCTCTTATGGGTAGTTTAAGACCCTTAGGGTATTACTAAAGTTAACCCATATAAAAAAACCTAAACAAAAGGTTTTTTATTTTACATTTGGCCAGCTTTTTGGGTATCGGTCCCACTGTGCGATGTGACTAAGTACTTTTGTTGTTGCTTAGTGCTAAAGGTTTTATTTTATTTCTCTTATAATTTTGATGTTTCGTTTATTTTTTATTTTTATTAGTTACGCTAAAAGCCAAACCAATATCATGCTCTCCATCAGTTTTAATTTGTTTACTCGATCTTCATTCATTTCTCGATTCATTTTATAATTATTTCTATAATAATTGAGAAACAATGATGAAATCACTTTTGATTTCTATTGTGTCATAAATGTCAAAGAAATGTAAAACGCGAATTCGATAGTGAGTTTTTCTTGAGAACACTTGTAAGCGCCGACATTTTATAACGTCTGAGTAACGTCGAGTAATTCTCCACCATAAGATTATCCGAGCTCTTCGAAATTATTCGAGCTGTTTGAAATTATTCGAGTCAGTTCGAATTTCTCGCTTATACACAAAATTTGTAAGGCGTTTGAATCGCATAATGTTGTAGAGTTAGTGACATATGGACACTTTAAATATTTTCTAAGATTTTTGATATTATTCGAAAGTATCGACATTATTCAAGATTTTCAAAATCATTCGAGTTTAGCTTTGAGTTGAATTACGAGTCACCATACCACTCATATCACTTCGAGCATCCTACAGGCAAGAGATTCTCGAAATTAAGATTTGTGGATTTGTCTAGATTTCCAAATTTAAATATAGTTGTTAAGCTTGATTATTCGAGGTTTTGCGAAGCCATGCCTGAAATTTTTCCAGATTATTAGAGATTTTTAGTGATTTCTTCATTTTTCAAGATTATTCTAGAAGTTTAAGTTTATACGAGTTGCTGGAGTTTGAATGTAAATGTATCTCTATAGTTTGAATGAAAATGGTAGATTTCAGCCCAAATCAGAAACGGGCTAATGAAGGAAGCTATAACTTAATTCCGACACATTATTCGATGTATAAATTAGTGTTTTATTTTTACGAGCCAATTAATATTTATGAATTAAACAATTTTTATTTGGTTTAGGGCTCTTTTTATTTCTTTTTTAATTAATTAAAGCTTTGGCTTTCGAACCCTGTTCGAGTTCATTTTCAAAAGCGTAATCAACGCTTTTGAAAATGAACTCGAATGGGGTTCGAAGGCTGAAGCTTTAATGAATTAAAAAAGAAATGGAGGGAGCCCTGAACCAAATAGGAATTGATTAATTATAATTATTCGATGTAATTTGTCATTTCCAATAGATCAATGGTGGTCTTATTCCCATCCCGTAATTAAATATTAAGCAAGGAGGCGTTATTGTCCGTTTGCAAGAAACCTATCAACAATCAAAGGAATATAGGTAAAAGGGAATGGATATCTAAAGATAGATATTTTTAGAACGAGTCAATAATTCGGCTAAACACTTCAATTTTGTAAAAATCAGTTCCCCGTTCAAAACGAGTGAATTACTTACTTTACTTTTTATACTATATTTTATGTAATCCGTAACCGATATTTATCTGTATAACTAGTCAAAAATCATATACATTATCGTACAGTTGTTTGGTGTGTGTTAATTGGATATAAAAGGACCAATTATAAGGAAATAAGGGCTGTTATTTTAAATTTTTATTAATTATTTTATCAGGTAAATTAGGTAACATTAATAATTTTTTAAGCCCTGTTTTAGATTTAGGATTTAGGGAGTCCTGAGTATCCGGCCCTGGATTCCAGAGAAATGATCATCTAATAATGTAGTTAGATTGTGCTGTCTTATGCTAACCTATTTATTATATATTGTACTTATAATTTACTAACTATCAATCGCATTGGTGTCTGTAACCGGGTCGAGTCTGTTCCAACTAATAATCCTATCCAATCCTTCGGTTTTGTTATATGTGAACGGGTGTACGGCATGGGCCCGGGAATCCGGGAGATCCTGCTATTATGCTTGGTCGTACACTCATAATCAATCATAAAAGTTTAATTTCGACTTTATTTTGTTATAATGATGTTTTTTATAATACAGTAGAATCCGTTTATACCAAACCATTTATATAACGAACAAACGCTTATAATGATCATATGGTTTTGTCATATAGTTGTGTGCCTTGAATTTGCACGAACACTTATTTCTTCTTATACACTACAAACAAAGAACTACGTTTATAAACGTAAACGAATATTTGATTAAAATGAACAGCCGGCTATAGTGAACAAAATTATGTCCCTTGAGTGTTTGCTATAAGCGAATTCTACTGTAATTATAATTATAATTTTAGCTTAGTAATTTTAGATTTTCTTAAATATTTTATCAGGTAAATTATTGAAGGGCAAACAGGGGAAATTACAACATTAATAATTTTTAATTTAGGTTTACGGAGACCTGAGTATCCGGCCTTGGATTCCAGAGAAATGATCATCCAAAAATGTAGTTAGATTGTGTTTTCTTTTGTGCCGTTAATTTACTAACTATCGATCGCATTGCTGTCTGTAACCGGGTCGAGTCCGTCCCAACTAATAATCCTATCCTATTCTTCGGTTTTGTTGTGTGTAAACGGGTGTACGGTGTGTGCCCGGGAGTCCGGGAGACTTTCTATAATGCTTGGCCGTACACTCACAATCAATCAATCAATCATCAGTCGCCTAAAAGAAAAATGAAATCATTAAATTATTTACAAGTCTGAGAAGAAGAAGCGGAACTTAAGGGATGACTATGTCAATTGACCAATTCTTCGGCATACTGCAAAATATGCAGCGTCAATCTTAAAACCACAGGTGGCTTAACCGACCTTAGAAAGCATGCCAAATCAAAAAAACATATAGTTAAAGCAAATGCCATTCAAATACATGGTAATAGAAAAACTATAATCAAAGGATTTATGAAACGGAATGACCAAGTTGCAAAAGCCGTAATGCAGCTGAGCGCATTTTGCGCAGAGCATAACGTTTCATTTATTACCATGGACCATATAATCCCACTACTTCAAAAAGCCATTACAGATTCCGATATTGTAAAGCAGCTCTCATGCGCCAGAACAAAAACTACATCGATAGTAAAAAATGTAATTGGATATACTCAAATAGATGATCTTTGCAGGTTAATGCAATCAAATTATTGTTCAGTTTGTATCGACGAAACTACCGATATTTCCACAACTAAACTTTTAAGTATCGTTGTTAGAATTCCGTTAAACGATACGATACTCGATTTTTTTCTAACTTTGATGAAAGTTGAGATATGCGACGCTAATCCAATTTATTTAAAAATTATATTTTTTTACTAAAAAAAATATAAATTATAAACGTTATTTAGTTGGATTTGCGGCTGATGGTGCCAATGTTATGACTGGCTGGAGTCATTCGGGTGCCACACTTTTAAGAAAAGATTGTTCATTTTTAGTCATTTTCAAATGTGGATGTCAATACATACTCGTATGTAAATTTTTGCCTAACTACGTTGAATCTTGTACCAGGGATATCTATAATTTTATTCAGAATAGCCCAAAACGAATAGAGCTTGCTAAAATGCTGCATCCCTCACAAACCCGATGGCTATCTTTAGGACAAACAGTTACCCAAATTTTAAGTAGATTTGATGTGCTTCGTTTATTTTTTATTCATGAGGAAATAGAAAAATTTGATGCAGTACGCCGCATCAATGAGTGTTTTGAAAAACGACAACTCGAGCTCTACCTAAAATTTCTCAAATTTATGTTAAATGATGTTAATAATCTCAACAAATTGTTTCAAAGTGAGTCGCCTCAGCTTCACAAATTATACTCGGAAGTTAAACGCCTTTATTCTAAAGTTCTTCAGTATTTTGTGAAGGAACAATATATAACGGACGAAATATTAATAGATGTTGAATTACTCAAGAACGACGATGTTATGTTAGAGATAGAAAATATTTATTTAGGAGCAGATATAATTGCTGCACTAAATTCTAGCCATAGGTTGACCAAAAAAGACGAAATAGAGTTTCGATCCCACTGCCTGAATTTTTATAAAGAGCTCTGTAAACATTTATTTAAAAAATTTGACTTTAGCGATAATTTATTGAAATTGTTTAACGTCATATCACCAGCTAATGTCATCGATAAAAAAATTTGTCATGCATAAATCTTGTTAGACATTTCCCACTAATTATTTCAACTGAAAATTTTCAACAGATTGATGATGAATGGCGGGAAATTAGATTTCTTGATTTTCATATGTTAAATTTAGATTCTCATAGGGAAATAAAAGTTTCCTGGCAAAATATATTTAATTTAACACGTGGAGATGGCAGTGTCTCCTTTCCTAATTTAAAGACATATTCTGGCCATTCTGACTGTCCCGATATCAACGGTTAACGTTGAGCGGGTGTTTTTACAAATTAATTTAAATAAAATAAAAACTCGCAATGACCTTAAGCCGTCTACATTAAGTGGAATCCTATACTATATACAAAAGATTTTATGAAAAAGAATTTCCAAAACTGTACGAATTTTTCTTATATGGTAAACTAATAAAATGATTTATAATTTTGTTTTGTTAATAATTTTGCAAGTTTAAATTAAATAAATGTTTAATCCTGGCCTAAAATTATTGTTTAATTAATTCACTATTATTTTCTCAAGTAGTTCAGTGTTTTGCTATATTGAAAAAAAAAACAGATTTTTTTGTTGAAAAACAGAATTTTTTTAAAAAATTTACAGAAAAAAATAAAAATTACTTGGCAGCACTCCGGGGTAGTGCTTGATCACAATACCGCGAGAGCTGTAAAAAATGTATATAATAAAACATTATAATGCCAAACGAAAACACGCGACATTCAAGGTCGGCTCACAAAAGAAAGCTAGTCAATATACATACATATATATAAGATCAAAATAGCAACGGTATCCAAAAATCGTAACCGGTAAAACATTTTAGTAACAAACAGTAAAATTCAATATTAAATTACGTTAATTATCAAAATAGCATGACAATAAAAAATCCTGATTGTTTTTTTTTTTTTCAATTTTTGGCGCCAATTACGAATGCGTGTCGTGACTGCTCAAAAAAACCAAAAATTACTGGCACCAGATTTCGAGGCATCCAATCCACCGGCACCTGTAAAAAAAATGTTCGTTCTAAAATGTATTACAATTTCTGGAAATATTGCTGAATCGATGGAAATTGTGTCAATCATTTTGGGTGTGTCCGAAATGCAAAGCTAATAACCAAACTGCGATAGATGTAGCGAATGGCAACTCAACAAAACTTGTAACGAAACCCCACAAGGGGATTCCGTTAACAGACATGAGAATAGTGGTCTGGTGCGGTATAGTAGCTGGCTAGAGCTCACGGTGCGGCGTGGCGTTTTCCAGACATATTTCCACGCGTGACGAACCGCATGAAGAATAAAAATGAGAAGGGAAAAGGGAAATTGAAAATATTTTTGCCACGGCTTCAGCAGCTAAGAAAATCATAAACAAGCAGTGGTTGCTCCGGAGTGACAGTTTCAATACTAGGCGATCAATTTCAGTCGCAGCGGTTCCCGATGCCGATGGCCGACCCTCCACACGGTCATGCCCCACATCATCCGATCCAGCAAGCAATTTATTCACACATGGATACAAGGTGAGTCATGAGAGAATACCATAAAGAAATCACACTATCACTCATTGATAACCGGTACAAAAAAAAAACACTAAACTAATCAAAAAAAATGTTTACCGAATTTACGTTATTTAAAATTAATCATCACTAATCATTGTTTCACAAAAAAAAATTTAAACGAAACCGTTAGACACATCGAACCATACATATTATAGCGGAAGAAAAGTAACGGAACCTAAAACTCTGAAATAACAATTTGCGGAAATTTGAAAATGACAATTGAAAGAAAAATCGACGCGGAAAATAGTGCCCTAAATGGGGGTGCAAATTAAACTTGTGCACCACCACAAACCCAAAAGAAAAGGAAATATATACATATAAATATATGTATGTTATCAAATTTGAAACATAAAAAAAAAAGAAATACAAGAAGAAACTGTTACATATTTTATGAAGTATAATAAAGCGAAAAAAAAAAATCGTTAAACTAAAATTAAGGAACAAAATTTTACTTAGTGTAAATTAAAAGGAAAAAGAAATTAACAGTTTGGTCTTGTAAAACTAGAATACCTTATACAACCCGTCCGGCCACACCGCTACCAGCGCCGTCGCAGAAACCTCATCAAAATGGTGACCCTGCCCCCACAAGCGGGAATACTGCTTCGATATATAAAGGTTCATGCCGTGGTTATTAATTTGAGACCAGCAATAAATAAAGATACACATAAATTAATTTATACTAATACATTTTGTCTTTTTAATTTTAATTTATTAACTTCGTATTTATATTTATTTATTTAATATAGTATAACACCATCTAATAATTAGTTTAACACCACCATTCTATGTTAATATGAGCGCGCGTGCGCTCAGCACAAAATCCGAGACGAGACTGAATTTTTATTTTATTTTGTCTTGTCCGTCGTTTTGTCTGGAAGAGACAGTAGTTCAGTTGTACGTTTTTGTATTGATGTTTCCGTTTGCGTTTCTGTCTGTTCGTGTTTTTGTTCTGACGTGTGGCGGCGAACGCATGTGTGAATGCGTGACCGCCACAGATATAACAACTTCGGCAATTTCATGATGATTTTAGAACTTTTTATTTGTTATTTAAAAATAAAAAATTTTTCACGTCAAATGAACGATACAAATATATATATATATATATATATATATATATATATATATATATATATATATATATATATATATATATATATATTGTTACGTTTTTGCCTTGTCACTCAAGGTTCGTATCTCTGGATTGTGAATAATACAAAATCAATTTAATTTATCTCCAACGAATTTATTTATTTCACAAAATTTATTACAACACAGTTTATCAATAAAAATTCACAAAATCACTTTATATAAATTATTCTCAAATTTTACTGTTATTTCGCACTACAACACTTTTTAAATTACTTTTCCATTACTTTTTAATCTACACACTGTCGCTTGCCAAATATTACTGTTCCAATTCGACTTCGTTCTCCTTTTTATATACACAAACCAAACTTCTAGAAAGCTCATGACTTTTCCAGTTAGAATAGCGTAGAAACATTACGTAACAATTTTATCATGGAAAATTCCATTTTAGTACAGTTAAACATTGAGCTATTCATTTAACTTCTTCTATTACACACTAGATGTCACCGTCACACTACCCCCCACCTAAGCCTGTTCGTCCCGAACAGGACCCAAATCACCTCCTCTGTATAGGGCCAGCCTCTCCAAATGCACCACCATTGGTTTACCTCGATGTCCCTTCCGTATCCGATAAACCACGTCTTTCATCCTTGTAATGACAGTGTAAGGTCCTTCCCATACTGGTTGTAGCTTCGGTGACAATCCCTTTTTCCGTTACAGGTTGTGAAGCCATACTAATTGCTCTTCCTGGAAGCCCTGGTTATTTGCTCGTATGTCATATCGAGACTTCATCCGGTCACTTGACATCCGTATTTTCTCCCGTACAAATTGATGAATCTCATTAAGTTCCTCTTTCATTCGGTCTACGTAATCCTGTCCACATAAAGCCGATGATGGTACAGCTCCAAACTTTAGATCTCCAGGTGACCGTAGATTATCTCCAAATAACGTTTTAGCTGGTGTCATTCCGGTTGTGTCATGTATTGTTGATCGATAGGCCATCAGAAACAACGGTATATGTCGATCCCAGTTACGTTGGTTTTTCTCAATGACCTTTGCTAGATATTCCTCCAATGTACCATTGAATCTTTCCACCATACCATCAGACTGTGGATGCAAAGGCGTTTTTCTTGTTTTATTTATACGGAGCATCTGGCATATTTCTTGAAACACCACCGATTCAAAATTCCGTCCTTGATCGGTAAGAATCTCCATCGGCACTCCAAATCTGTTAATCCAGTTGTTTACTACGGTATCAGTCATTGTTATCGTCTCCTGATTGGAAATGTGGTACACCTCCGGCCATTTGCTGAAATAATCCATTATTACTAGCACATATTTGTTGCCGCTCTCAGTGGTGGGAAATGGCTCCGCTACATCCATTGCAATTCTTTCGAATTGTGCACCAACGTTATATTGTTTCATGGTTCCACGACTTTTGCGTGCGGGTCCCTTCACCGCCGCACATTGGTCATATTTTTGACACCATTCTATCACAGACTGCCTACATCCTGCCCAGTAGAATCGTTGACGTATCTTTGCTAGTGTTTTGTTAATTCCTAGGTGGCCCTCACTTGCTCCTCCATGATACTCATTCAGAATTTCCGCAATCCGGCACTTTGGTATCACCAGCAACAATTGCTTCACTTTGCCATCCGTGCTTTCCCACAATCGTTTTAAACAGCCTTTCTCAAGACAGACGCTATCCCATTGAGCACAATAAGCCTTGACAATGGGAGTTTTGTCCGCGATCTCGCTCCAAGGTGGCCGGTGTTCCTTTTCCTTCCATTCCATTATAACTGATAAATCCGTATCATCCAATTGCTCTTTCCTTATCATTTCGTCGGTCCACTCCTCATCAGGCAGCACTTGCGTATGCCTAACGTCGATGATGCCTTCCTTTGCTTCAACAATGCCACAAGATAATTTTTATGTGCCTTTAAATTACAAAAACTTCAATGAACGAAGTTTCAAAAATATTAGAAATGCCGTAAAATTTTATGGAGCTACTTGTACGAAATGCAAAACATGGTTCTAAAACCCAGTAATCTTTAATATCAATTCACATAATGGCTTTGCAATTGTTGACGTGCAGGCAATTGATATTAGGACATATTACAATGTGAAAATTAATGATATTGAATCGGAGTTGAAGTTGGGATCAAACCTGTATTTATTAAGAGGGATAATTCACTTTCAACGACCAGAAAAACTGATGATCCCAGGACACTATATTTCATATATAAAAAGAAACAATGAGTCTTGGGAAATATAAGACGATCTTTTAAGCACAAAACTGGAAACGAACGCGGGGTGCAGAATAAATCCAGTCTCTCTAATATATATATAGAAACGCAGTAATAATAAAACAAAAAGTTCCAAATACAAAACAATATAAATAAAAAAAATATACATATTTTAACAACAGACACTCGGTATTACTTAGACATCTCTACGATGCCTTGTCAATGGCCCATAGAAATCTCAACTACAGAATTTTACCAAGTGACATTTTTGAAACTTGAATAAATTTATGTTGGACGGGTCGCATAAATATGTTGTCTGCTAGAAATCATGCACAGAGGTCAATACAATGAAATGGCACACTCGGTATTACTTAGACATCTCTACGATGCCTTGTCAATGCCCCTAGAAATCCCAACTAAAGAATTTTACCAAGTGACATTTTTGAAACTTGAATAAATTTATGTTGGACGGGTCGCATAAATATGTTGTCTGCTAGAAATCATGCACAGAGGTCAATACAATGAAATGGCACACTCGGTATTACTTAGACATCTCTACGATGCCCTGTCAATGGCCCATAGAAATCCCAACTACAGAATTTTACCAAGTGACATTTTTGAAACTTGAATAAATTTATGTTGGACGGGTCGCATAAATATGTCGCCTGCTACAAATCATGCACAGAGGTCAATACAATGAAATGGCACCCTCGGTATTACTTAGACATCTCTACGATGCCTTGTCAATGGCCCATAGAAATCTCAACTACAGAATTTTACCAAGTGACATTTTTGAAACTTGAATAAATTTATGTTGGACGGGTCACACAAATATGTTCCTAACGAAACAATTTTACCACATGTCATTTTTGTACCAAGACATCTCTGCGATGTCTCGTCAGTCGTTTCAAATAACCGCATAGCAAAAGTGTAGCAGTTTACACTTTTTTTAGCTGTTGTAAGGTTTTTTGTCAATTTGTCAGAAACTTCACACTGCCCACTTTTTAAATCACTTTTCAATTACTTTTTAATCTTCACACTGTCGCTTACCAAATATTACTGTTCCAATTCGACTTCGTTCTCCTTTTTATATACACAAACTAAACTTCGAGAAAGCTCATGACTTTTCCAGTTAGAATAGCGTAGAAACATTACGTAACAATTTTACCATGGAAAATTCGATTTTAGTACAGTTAAATATTGAGCTATTCATTTACCTTCTTTTATTACACACTAGGTGTCCCAATATATTGTGACGGTGACACCTAGTGTGTAATAGAATAAGTAAAACTAATAGCTCAATTTTTTACTGTACTAAATGGAATTTTCCATGATAAAAATTATCACGTAATATTTCTACGCTATTCTAACTAGGAAAATTATGAGCTTGCGAGAAGTTTGGTTTATGTATATAAAAAGGCGAACAAGATCGAATTGGATCATTAGTATTTGGAACGCGATAGAGTAAACTTGTAAGATTATGAGTAATTTTTGGTAAGCGACAGTGTGAAGATTAAAAAGTAATTAAAAAGTGATTTAAAAAGTGTTGTAGTGCGAAATAAAAATTATAAGTGAACAGTAAAATTTGAGAATAATTTATATAAAGTGATTTTGTGAATTTTTATTGATAAACTGTGTTGTAATAAATTTTGTGAAATAAATAAATTCGTTGGAGATAAATTAAATTGATTTTGTATTATTCACAATCCAGAGATACGAACCTTGAGTGACAAGGCAAAAACGTATATATATATATATATATATATATATATATATATATATATATATATATATATATATATATATATATATATATATATATATATATATATATATATATATATATATACACATACATATATATGTATATACTATATATCGTCATGTGAATACTATAGTGTCCTAAAGACCATTTTGTTACAAAATTGACCTATTAATGGATTCTTATATTTTCGACTATGCTCTATCAGATTTTTTAATCTACTTTGTCCTATTCTTATAGTTTCTATAATAATTATTTCTGGTTTGGTCCTATAGACCACAATATTAGCTTTTTTTATAATCATTTTAATTCTTATTTGTCCTACTGGCCAAATTTCTTTGAAGTAGGACATTTATATATGATAATATAGAATAGGTAAACAGTATTTCTATAATGTCCCATATCCAATAAATATGGATATAGGACACAACCAAGGAATTTCAATTTTATTTTACTGAAAGTTGCTGTGACCTATATCCAATAGGAAAATTCATTAGTTTAACAAAAATTTTATACTTTGAACAATGTTTTCGGGAAAAAAATTTAGTCTTCCTTCAATTTTCGTGCGGCTAACATCTCGTTTCGTACAACAATAATGTTGTAAGTAAAATTATAAAATAATATAAATATTTTCAATTAATTTAACTAATACAAATTTATAGGGACACAACAGAATTTTCTTCGCCTGTTCGATCTATGGATCCCAATGTTGAAAGGTAATCAAACTTTAAATTCCAAGTCATGTACTTTCCCTAAATTACTTAATAATCCTATTAATTTACTTATTGTAATTAATTTTGCTTGGTTTTTCTTAAGAATATTAGCTGACGTATTCGATTCAGATGAAAATAATTCCATCGATATTAATTCTGTTTCTGACTGTAACCTAAGCCTATATGGTGACGACTCCTTAGAAGATCCAACTTATGACCCGAATAAAGAAGCAGAAGGAAATATTTCAGAACTTTTATACACGGAATCAAAAATACTATTTCAACCAAGATCGGTAAAAGGAACTAAGGCACCTTCTAGAAAACGACGAAAAGGCACAGAGAATTGGAAACGAGAACTCACTAAACGAAGACGGCAATTAGGTAAACAGTATGTATCTATCACTAATGGGAAAATTATGCCTGCTAAAACACTAAAACCTGCAAAATGTGATAAATCTTACCCATATGAGTGTACCATTTTGTTTACGCAAGCTGCTAAGCTTAAATTTTTGGGTACTAAAGGATGAGGAAAAGAAAGTGTTTTATGCTAAATACGTGAAAATTACACCAATCAAGCGAAAACGTACAGCATCGGAAACTTCCAGAAAACAAAATTCGTTTCAATATTTTTTTCAAAACAGTAAACATGAATTACGAGTGTGTCGAAATTTTTTCTTAGCCACATTGTCTATATCGCAACGAACGATTTACCATTTTTTTAAAAACAATTTCAATAAAGAAACTTGTGTGCCGAAACCGCCAACTAAGGGAAAACATGTAAAAAGGTCGGTGAGTGAAGTTCTTTTACAACAAGTCCGAAAGCACGTAGAGAGTTTTCCTTGTATGGACTCTTATTATTCAAGAGCAGGTACAGAAAAGCAGTTTCTCGAGCCAGGGTTGACAATACAAAAAATGTATAACCTCTACATGGAACGCACAGGTTCTATACCATTAAAAAAGCTTCTATAAAATACGTCACTATGATTATGGTTCTATACTCTAGAAAGCTCTCGTATTACTGGTAAACACGATAAACACAAAAGAAGAAAACAAAAACAAAAAATCAACTTGACAGAAGTAGCATCACGTTTTTAATATTCTCTCCCTGCACATTTTTTGTTTTACACTCTCTCTATTACAGACAGAAAACCTCAATGACATCTTTAGAAAGAGTAGGCCTTAACCACATTTTCTAAGATTGTTTTCAATGATCTTGAATCTGGTTTTTGTTTCATGTTTCCAGCTAGTACGGTTCAAGATGTATTCACATTTTGAAATTGAGTTAAAAATCATGTTGTAAGGTAAGTTAAAAAACTCAGCCACATGAGTAGACAAAGTATACTATTTTGTAGGGTTGTTCAAAATAGTGTGGTTTAAAAGATATTCGCATCAAATTTAATTATAAGCCATATTGTGGGATAAGTAAAAGAACTCAGCCACATGATTAGACAAAGTTGGTGTGGTAAACATTTTCTAAGATTTCTATGAATTACCTAGAATTTGCTTTTTGTTTCATGTTTCCATATAGTGCAGTTCAAGAGGTATTCACATTTGAAAATTGAGTTAAAAATAATGTTGTGGGATAAGTAAAAAACTTAGCCACATGAGTAGACAAAGTATTCTACGATAATATTTTATAAGGTTGTTTTCAATGACCCTGCGCCACCTTTCGCTCAAAGTAGGAATTTTTTCAACTCGAGTATGGAACAAGTCAAAGGGCCTTATATTATTTAGTGATTTGATCGATGGAGAGCTCGTACATAAATACTATGGTATTTTTGTCACATACAAAGCTTTAAGGTCCACTTGATTCCTAAATGTAAACACTTTTTTGAGAATAAATATGCAGTATTATTTCTGTTAACACTTTCTATTTGAATTCAATACCAATAAAAATTGATTTTCATCTTACTCGTATATGTCAGTTTTAAGATGAACAAAAATAAAAAGGAAAACATAAGCAAACGAAAAGAAAATTGAAAATATTTCGTTGTTTTTGATTTAATTTCCATTTTAGTGAAACCTAGTAGCTATGTATATGCTTTGTTGCCCCTTCTCTTATATACTTGAATGTACTACTAAGAAATCCGTATACGTTGTATGTACGTACAATTTTCTTTGAACCAGCTAAATATTACTTTACGTACTCGTACATGACGAGTTTTGGAGTAATATACGAGCATACTTATGTATGTACCATATCGATTCGGCTGGGCTCAAATCGAATACATGTATCTTTTTCGTATGTAGAATGTAGATGTATGTGTACAACACCCGATACAGTCTTATTTTATTGTTATTGTTTTTTTCGGGGTTTTTATTATTCAGGGAGACATACCAGATTATGCTGACAATGAAATGAATAACATTGAATATGTTAATCTTAAGGGTTATGTTGTATAAATTTCATTTCTTTGCTATTTTTATTTTTTATTATTGTCATTCTTAAATGTCTTGGAATTTCCTTCTTATGAAAGTTTCGGTTTTCTTTTTTTTAAGATACTAAAAGGAAAAGACAAGTAGCGTGGCACGAAAAATAGGGAAAAATTGATAATTCCAATTGACAGAGTAGGTGTAGTTACGGGGGGTTATTATTTAAAAAAATAACTGATGATAATTGAACCTGAAAACTGATATGCTTACAATAATTTTAGGAAACACAATATAAGACACCCTCTTTTATTTGGTGAAGAAGTATACACGAAACTAACTTATTGCTTTGAGGAATTGGTTTTAGGTATGTGTATTTTTAATTTTCGTTGTACATGCTTTTTTATGTAACAAGGTTACAGTTAAAATGAAATCATTTGAAATAATTAGATGTTACCCAATAACATAAGATCCTAAACTCCTAAATTAATACTTAAAATTGGTCATTTATACACCGAATTCTGTTTGGAAGGTACATAAAACCTCGGACGGTGTAGAAAATTTCAAACGTCTAAATTTTTCAATAAATAAAATGAAACTCAACCACTTGATTTTATTATTTAGTAACTTTGAAAATATAATTAAATTTCGCCTAAAATACCTTACCAAAAAACTTCGTCACGCTTGAGGAACCTAGCAGAAAGTGATAACTCCGTTTCGACATACTATATGTCAATGGTCGCGAATTAATCATAGACTCGATTTCACTCAGACAGCAACGGAACTGGTCTTCTGATGGAATTCGTTTAGGCATGGTATGGGCCGGTTGTGCCTCCTTGCTGACATTCTGCAGGACCTTTCGCAATTGTGCTTCTGCACCTCGGAAGTTTGTCCCTTTGTCACTGTATATTTCAGCTGGCATTCCTCTTTTTCCTATAAATGCTAGAAGGATCTGAATAAATGCATCCGTAGAAAGGGCTGCAGCTAATTCTAGATGTATAGCTCTTGTAGTCGAACACGTAAAAATTGCACGCCATTTCTTCTCGATACGCCTACCATGTTTGATAAATGGGCGCATCCCAGCTGCCACCCGAGACCTTGCTAGTTCTGCCATTTCTCCATTTTTTTTTTCTTAATCGCGGTATGTGATATCTCTGCTTAATCTTGTTTAAAGCTGTAGCATGAATTTGGTGGTACAATTGGTGGTGGAAACTTGCAATAGTTCCGTAAAATTATTTTTTCTGATTAATTTCTTAAGTTTCGAAAACCGCTCGAAGTCGGGTGTTAGCTTGTCTCATCTCGATCCTTACGTCATTCGCTGCATGGTCTATGAAGAAAGGCAGGCCTCTCGTACCATCTCTGAGGTATGCAATATCGGCTGGTCAGCTTCCACTTGGTTGCTTTGTCCCATCTCCAGTCATGGCAGTTTGTCGTCTCTAAGATTTTCACCAACCCGGTGGTCCACGAAAGGTTAAAATGAACGTGGTGAACGAATCCAACATAATACGTTGCGACTGTCGGACCAATATGTACTATTGGTGACAGTTATCGTGTGTGTTTAGTTACGGAATTTGCGAGTCGGGCTCCAAATACCGCCGCCTGCAAATCCATCCGTAGAATTTAGCTACCTCCTGTACCTCATCTTTTATGTATGTGTATGTAGGTCTCAGGGTTGGAGAAATAGCATCTTGCCAAGCGAATCTTTACGATGACTGACAAGGCGTATACCACTCCTCATCTGATCCCACTAAATCTGCTCATCCGCTCCGGTTGGCCGGATCTCCTTCAAAATTAACTTGCCATCCACAATAAAGAATCCAATCAGGCCAAGTGGATCAAACAACATCATTACGTTACGCAGGACCATCTGCTTTTTCGGTTTCTTTTCTCCTCGTAAATATTCTATCCCTATTCGCTACAGTTTAATTCGAAACCGGAGACTTTGGTACTGCTGCCGCCATCGCCTAACATCCTCTCGGTTTCAGTCTGAATACTGTTTATTAATTCCAATTCCCTCGGCGAATTGAAGATACAACTTCGCAGATCGACACCTTCTTCTCGATGAATATAGATCACTTTGCGCGTGACTTCCACACATTCTTTTATTGTTTTGAAACTATCGAGATAGTCATCGACATAGTGGCGATATTTAATTGCTTCATACGCTCGTGGTTTCTGTTCAAGATACTTCTCTGCATTCAGATTATTCACATATTTGGCTATAGATGGCGAACAGGATGCTCCATATGCACAGGCATCATTGAGCGGCTTAGTCGTCCCGCTTGATCCTAATCTGGTGAAACATTTTCGATATGTCGCGACTATGAGGTTTGACAATAGATCATAACCCGTCAGCAGATTTGAGTTTAATAAGATTCCGTTGGCTGTTGTTGCGGCTTCACACAAGAGCCTGGTCTTGCTCCTTGGGTCTGTGCTTCTTCAACGGATAACTTCTTCAGCCACCCATCTTCTTATACTTGATGATCTGTACATTGACATTTTCGGCCGCTTCTAGAAAGCTGCCTTTCGAAGCTCAGGAATTATGCATAGCCATCTGTCTTTAAAGTGGAAACTTTATGTTATCGTTCCACCACAATAATCCAGTCCCGTACGGACCCTCGTTAGTTCTTCGTACCGTCTCCGCAAGTATTTTTTTTGCTCTGGCGTCTTCGTAGGATTCTACCTCCCGTTCGAGAAGTTTCACTCCTAGGCTTTCCAATGCGAAGAAACTAATTTCTGATAGTTCAATTTCTTTTCTTGTGCTCCGCCCTGTATCATCGTTCCGACCTCGTGGAGCTCATTCCTGTTACTTAAATCTTGCCCAGAAATCTGGAACTTCATTTTGCAGCTGTGCTCCTAGTCCCAAGTATTGTCGTTCGTCCACTTAAGTACTAGTTTTTCAGGCACCTTTTCGAGACCTAATTTGTCTGCTTTCCCCTAGAACACTACCGGCACTGTCTGGTAATATGCTTATAATTTTTTGCGACAGTGAATGTGGATTCGCAATTGAGTAGTAGTCAGAGTTTTGGTTTGCCTTGGCTTCCTGGTGTTTGTAACAACCGCGGCTTTACTCATTCTGAAGAGCTTCGTCTCTGGCTACGAATGTAACAGCATATGGTGCGGTTGTTTGCAACCCTCTGCTTCCAAACAACCTACTACATCAATTGATTTGCATATTCGGCAGCTTCCTTCTCTCGTTGTACTGTTGACGTGCAATTCTTCCGTTTTGTTACCGGATGGATGCCAGATGATGAATTTAATTAATTTAGTTGATTAATTACTTATGCTATAGCATAAGAACTTTAATAATTTTTGTTTATTTTAATAAGTAGTTTTTAGTTTTTACTAAATAGTGGGGTATTTATTGCTGTAGGTCAATGGACAGGATTAACACTCGATTGCCAGCCCGCCATTCTTCATCAAGGACACGGCGAATAGTGTACATATGATCACCTGTAGATCAGTTAGTTAGGAAGGTGGCTTGGTAGGATTGGGACAGACATATTGATCTAGGCGATCTAGTAGTAGTTTGGCGTAGATTTTAAAGCCTACATGGCACAGGCTGATTTTTCGATTGTCTGCAACAGTTTTTGGTTTTTTAATCTTTGTCATAGGGACCTGTATCGTATCGATCCAATCCAGTGCAATTTGATTGGTGATCCACATTTGTTCGATTTAAGTCTGAAGGGATTGGATTAAGTTATCCGGAGCGTATTTGAATAGCTCAATGCGAAGCCCGTCTTTACCTGGGGCTGTTCCCGAGCATGGGAATTGGATTACTGATTTAAATCTCATCTTGAATGGGGGTGGTCCTAGTGCATGGTGATCGGTTTCCTCTATGAGAGCAGGGCAGTCTTTGTTTTGTTTAAAAAGTTGTATGTTTTATGCAATCTGTCGGAGTGTTTAAAATTTACCAGACTAGTGAAAAGGGTATTACTTAAATATCGTCTGGTCTCTCTTAAACGGTAGGCTGCAGCGGTATTTTTTGGATAAATATTTTGAAAATATTTTGAAAATATTTTGCACTTTTAAAGTGAGCTAGGGCTTTTCTTCGTTTAGGAGTCAAGGGTACCTGAGATTTAAGAACTTGCTGAGATGAAACTGTCAAACTATTGAGAATTAACTTCAGTAGCTGGTTATATCCGTCTTTTGAGAGATGTTTATTATGGATATCTGGGAGGGTGGCTTGGTATTGAGCTTCGACTGTTATGTGGCGGGCGTGATGGTTTTTTTTTTTGAGGTAGTTGAGGGTCTGTATCGGGTAATTGGTATTCCTTTTCGGTAGGTACAATCAAGCCAGATAAGGCGGTTATCGCTTTTATGGGGGCGTTAGATGTCAACTCTGGTGAATTTGATATAAATATATTGATATACTAATTGAGAGTAGTTTCGTCCATCATTGGTGGTGTGTACGGATAGTTGTGCAATGAGAAGGCCTAATGATGAGCCGTTCGCATTGGTTTCACTGTGGAATATCTTTTGTTCCAGGAAACTTGGCTTCCAATGTGGGCGTTAAGATCTCCTAGGATGACTACATCGCATGACTTGGGACAACGGTCAATGATTGAGGACAGGGTCGTGAAAATTTTACAGGATTGCCGTCGATTGTATTGTGAGGTGCATGGTGGGACATACACGGAGATGAAAGGGGTTTTCCCTTAAGGGAAATGATCAAGTAAAGTAATTATGGCTCCAAAATAATATTTAATTCCCTTGCGTATTATGTTTGAGTTTTTTCTCATGAGAATTCATATACCCCTCCGAGGAGTTTTTGGGTCTTTGCTGACATGCCAATTTTATAGTTTGCGGTGGAACATGCACCTGTGCTTATGTTGGTCTCTGGGAGGCTGCAAATACTAATATTGTTTGCTTGCAAAATGTCATCGATAGCGTCGCGCTTTTGATCGCTGTTGGTCCCGCATACATTCAAAGCGCCACAACAATATGAGGAGTGTTTTATAGGAAAGGTGGTGGGAGTTAACGGTGTGGAATCAACAATTGTGTAAGGGTTATCTGATACATAAAGAACGCGTAAAGAGTTTGGCTGCGGTAATAGAATGTCTTATGAATTTGGTAGAGTGGATATGGAGTGTGGTAAGGAGTTTGGCTGGGATATTAGACTGTCATAGTGGGACCATTGAAGAATAGGTTAATTTTATTTTGTGAATGAAGGCTGTTTGTCGCTGGGTAACATCGTGATGAACGATTATTTTGATTCCTTTTAATCTGCATATAACCAATAGACATTCGGCACGGCCCCAGAAGCCATCCATCTGAATGTTGGAAAGACATCTGGAAATGGGTGTGTTTACTTATTAGTACAATGATCTTCAATACTGGGTAACATTGAGGTAGAAGCAGAATAATGATTCTTACCTATTTATTAACTGGTTTTGGGCTTGCTCCGAAATTTGGTTAGAGTCTTATATGTGCCAGGAGCCTAATAGTATGGGAATGTAATCACGCAGATTCTCTCTAATGAATTGAACAACCTCGAAACGGAGTTCATGAAATAAATAAACAGGTTGTAGTGGTGTAGTGGTGTTATTGTTCCCGATTGATGTATGACTGCATTAAAAAGACAGTTCCCATCTGGGGAAATGGCCTTTATCGCCTTTATTTAATTAACTTTTTAGCTTGTGACAGAATCAAAGTTTCGATGGAAATGTGAAATTGTCAAAACTTTAGGGGTGAACAAATTTTGATGACAGGTAGTATTCATGAAAGATGATAGATGACATCTTTTGAGATCATAGCGTGCTAGTGGTGAATTGAAATACGTAAAATGTTTAAGTAGATGTCAGTTTTGAAAGTTGGGCGAGAAATAGTTATAGTTAATGTCAGTTATAGAATAATGTGATAATTGGTACCGTGGTAACATTGTGGTATCACAATGGGTTTAAGGGCTAAAGGGAAGACTTATGACTATTTTCTTTATTTGTATTATATTTTTGAATTTTATTTATATATTTTATATTGTTTTGCAATAATTAGGTTTTACAAATCTTATTTAAGTGCAGCTATTTTTAATTTTATTTCGTTGCATTAATAAACTTAATTAATATAGTTACCAGGAGATTTAATGTTTTAACAATTTTTAGTTTGTTTTCAAAAGTAGTATTTAATGATAATTAACTAATTTCAATCTTTATTTTCAGAAATTTTCGGAGAAACCCAATGCAGATTTCCAAAAAACTTTAAGCATCCAGCGGACGGGTAGTTGTAGAAATTGTAGTCTTAACTTTTGTCTTCCTAATTTACAGGAACATCAGATCAGGCTAATAAAAATTGCCTTTCAGAGCGAAGAAATGTTTAAAGTGCCGCAAATATTACTAGAAATAAGAAATTAATTTTACTTGCTAAGTATATTATTTAAGGTGCATCAGGATTCCAGAGATTTACAACAGTAGCTAGATAGTGTTGTCTTTGTGCCGTCTTAAAATTGCTAACTTATCGATCGCTTGGGCGTCTGTAGCCGGTTCGAGTCTGTCACAATTAACAACTGTACCCGAAGGTTCGGGAGTTCCTGCTCAATGCTTGGCCGTACATCAAAATCAATCAATGAATCAATAACCTGGTAATTTTGAAAGGAAATTTATTAAAGGAATTATTTCAGCATAAGTTAAAAAGTTAAGTTTTTTTACAGCAAAAACAGCAAAGATGGTTTTTTGTTCTCTGATTGCGAAACAAAAACGCGAGAAAAAAAACCCTTTCGGTGCTCCCGTCTGAAGAAATTAAAAAAGGCTGCTAGAAGGCTGAAGAGTAAGACCAAAAGAACTCGTCTTTTAGCTGATCGGTCTTGTTTCCTTGATGCTGGAAAATACTATAAAATAACTTGAAGATCCCCTCACAGAACTTCAAGGATTAACTTATGTGATGAACCGTGACTAAAAATGATGCTTATCGACTTGACTTCCTTCGTCTTCCTAAAAAGGGGTTACTCGTTTTCAAAAGAGAGATTGGCTCACCAATTCCATGAAGGTTCTCTTCTCATTCAGAATTAGTTGCTCCAACTCATTTCTGCATTTGTGGAACAGAAGTAGAGTTGTTTGTGTTCCGAAAGCTGGCGTGTCAGATACTATCACACCCCTCAGTAACATGCAGCGTGCTTCCAGAGGGTGTGGATAATGTGAAACTACTCTACATGAATTTATTACAAGGATTAAAAGATCACTTAACATACATCCTTTCATGCGATTACTGATCCTTGCACTATGTTTAGCTTTGATGAAATCCTTGTCATTTTGATCGAATCTGTTCTTAGATCTTGTGGAACAAAATAAATAACTGTACACACTGTTAAATATCATCCAAAATATTCACAACCTAACAAATAAATAAAAACAAAGAATCGTCTAAAATTTCAAAGTGTAACGATTAAAAAGATAAAAAAAGGGAGATTTCAGTCGATAAAACTACTGACACTTCTCAATATCTTATAAGGCGAGTCAATGTGCGATTTGTAAAAAACTAAAAAAAAAAAAAGATTAAAATAAATATACGGTGAAAAGACATAAAGCGTTTTGATAACCTCAAATAATCGAAAAATACGGTGAAGAAAATTATACGAGCGGAGAATCAAAGAAATTGTTGTGAAACAAACACAATATTCAAAATACAGTCCACATCACAAACACTGGACTTTGGCAAGGGATTTTGGTCAGCGAAACTGAAATTGAAGAAACATAAATCACCACCGATTCCAACGATTTAACATTGGTCCTTCGAGCCGGATCTGGCACAACAATTACGGACAAAATCGTGAGTAAAAACACTATTTGTACCATTTATAATAAACATGGCAAGAAATATAAAATAAATAAAAATTATAAGTGTGCTTAAATTTGTGGGGTGATTTTGTGAAAACACGTGTATTTATAAATCCACAAAATGGCGGAATCTAGAGCGATAAAACGTTTGTTAAGGAGCCATTAAAACCAAAGCGTCTATATTTAACGAAGACACTAGAATAAGTGAGATAAAGGCTTTTCTCTCCTTATTACTAGACGAGTGGAGAGAATTCCAAACCCTTGAAAGGTTACAAAAGGACAAATTCGATGATTCGCTTTCAGATTCAGTCGATAAAATCGAGAATATCTATTTCGAACTAAAGCAAAAATTAGTCGAATTAGAAAAGTTACACGAAGAAAATAATTCGAACCATGGTAACCGCACTGTGGATGAACTCTTGTGGTAAATCAAACCAATTTTTTGCAAGAAATCTTTAGCACTGCGTGCTGTTCACAAAAACAGTTTATAATTTTTTTAACTTTAATAATAACTTTTATTTAATATAATTCAATCTTAATCTTAAATTTATTAGATTTAATTTGTTTAATTTTAATTTATTTATTTTTAATTATTAGTTTTTAATTTATTAAATTTCACCACCACTGAATTTATTTTTGTACACGACGCGTACGTTTCGAGAATTTGAAAAAGACTGTTTTATATTAACCAAAACTGGAAAAATTAATAAATAGAAATGAAAGAGACATCATGACGTTTTTCTTGTTGTTCTTGTTCTTGAGTTTTGAGTATGCATATTGTGAACGCTAGGTGTCTGGTTCCAGTTCGCTTTCGGAAGATGTCGTTTGTGAAAAGTTGAGAATAACAACCATATGTGCGGTTTTTTATAATTGGGAAGCAAGCTTAGTATTTAAATGAATGAGTTGAATTGCAGTTGCTTCGATCGATTTCACAAATAAATTAAAAAGTTCAATTTATGTTTTGCGTTGTAAATAATTTATTGTGGTGGATGAGACGCCACAAATCTCTAATTTTAATAAAAGAGAAAGTGATGTGCGACTACCTCGTTTTAATATACAAGTGTTTAATGGGAATTATGCCGAATTCCCTTCATTTTGTGACCTTTTTGAAGCATCAGTACATAATAATAACAGCATCTCAAAGGTTCACAAATTACAGTATTTAAGGGGCCTTCTCAAAGGAGACGCCTACGCATTGATCAGTCATATTACGGTTACCGAAACTCATTATGATGAAGCTTGGGAAAAGGTGAAAAACAGATATAATAAACAAAAGCATGTGATTCATACATTATTAAAACGGATTATGCTACAACCAAGCCTACATCAAAGTTGTTCAAAATCACTTCGTAATTTAACCGATATATCAGATAAAGTTATCCGAGGTTTGAAGGTCCTTGAAGAGAAAGCTGAGACACGTGATCCGTGGTTAATTTACGTTTTAGTAAGTAAACTCGACGACGATTCCAAAGAGACATGGGCACACGAGATGGCGGAAATCGATTTTCCTTCACTAGAACAACTATTCAAGTTTCTTAATAAAAGAAGTGATGCGCTAGAAAGCCTCAGATCGGTTGTGAATTCCAAAGCTGGTATGTCAAAGAGAGTCACTTCTTTAACAACACAGACATTCAAAAATGCGTGTCCATTATGTACGGGTGAGCATTATATAGCAAGATGCGACAAATTCCTGAAACTAGCGATTCCAGAACGTAATCAATTCGCCGCAGAGAAGAAACTATGTTTCAATTGCTTGCCAACGACCCATCAATCAACAGTTTGCAGATCACGATACAATTGCAGATTATGTAAGCGTAGACACCATATAACTTTGCACCCTGTATCAGAAGGCACAAATGGCAAAGCAACAGATCACGGAGATATCAACGCAACTAATAAATTCGAGACCACATCTTACAACACCATAGTGAAATCGAGATCTTCAGAACATAATCAATTACAAGCCATTCTACCAACGAAGTTAACGCCTTAATCATTAATCAGCTGCCCTCCAATATACCTTGCTGCAACATTGACGTCGAACACAACCAAATACTAAAGATCTAGATTTCCAGAAGTCAGCGCCTGTAGGTATATTAATCGGAGCAGACAAATTCTTCGCGATTTTAGAAAACGAAAGGAAACAATTTAATTCAATCATCTTGCAACGGTCTATATTTGGATGGATAGTATCGGGCAACCTAAGTCAGTAAAGGAGATGGGCTTAACAAATTATATGTCATTCAATATCCAATTACATATTGATATAGACCAAATACTGCGAAAATTTTGGGAAATCGAGGAAACGCCGCAAACCAGCATGCAATCGCCGGAAGATATTGAATGTGAAGAGTATTTTGTCCAAACTCACAAAAGACGGGAGATATATAGTTAAACTTCCGTTTAGAAAATTAAAAGAGAAACTAGGCGATTCTGATACAGTGGCAACTCAAGGTTTCTTATCAATGGAACGTAAGTTGGCGAGAGAGAAAAATCTGCGAGATCAGTACGTGAGACAAATAAGAAAATATATACAAATGTGACATCTGGTTGAAATCAATCCAAATCAAAACAAGTGTAACGACGATAAAATTAAAAGGAATCCAGCGATACTACCAAAATTCGAATAGTATTCGACGGTTCAAGTAAAAGTAGTAGCGGTGTATCGTTAAATAATAAATTGATGGTCGGACCGACAATTCAACCTACATTATGGACTACATTACTGCGATTAAGAGGCAATAAAATCGCGTTAACAGCCGATATAGAGAAAATGTATCGCCAAGTTGTAGTTTCCCCTGATGACATAAATTATCAACGAGTAATTTGCCGAGAAAGTCCCGATCAAAAACTCCGACAATACCAATTAACGAGAGTGACTTTCGGTTTAGCTTGTTCCGCCTTTTTGGCAATACGTACACTCCAGCAGTTAGGTTACGATGGTGACGATGAAGATATTAGCAAACACATAATTAATAATTTTTTCGTGGATGATTTTTTATCTGCCGCTCGAAATGTGGACGAAGCGATGAAACTCAAAGAAAATATAATGCGTTTATTAAAACAAGGAGGTTTTTATGGTGGTATGGCCCAGATTGGCTGAAACAATCTTCTTGAATATCATTGGCCTACGTCGTATATTAACTCAACCAGAGATAGAACAGAAATAAGCGAAGAATTAGGTAAAGTAAAATTACCATTACATTCGTTTCAAGTTAATATTAAGGAAGACTGGATGGGTATAATTTTTGAGAGAAAAAGTAATATTTCAACCATATTTCGAACAGTGGCATACATAAGGCGCTTCGTGACAAACTTAAAAACAAAAAATCATGAAAACCGAAGTATAAATGAATTAACGGCGAAAGAAGTTAAAGATGCTAGAACTGAATGCATAAAATGGGTCCAATCGAAAGAATACAATGAAGATATCAACTATTTACGACAAATTAAAACAGTGAAAAGTTATTCCAAGTTCATATCTCTAGCACCGTTCGTAGACGTAGCCGGCGTATTGCGAGTAGGAGGTCGGCTTTCGAATTTAGATGGTGATTTCGACATCAAGCACCCGATAATATTACCTGCCAAACACCTATTTACAGAGAAATTAATCTTAGAAACACACAATAAGAATCTACATGCCGGGCCTACACTTACCAATAACCTCATACGACAAAGTTATTGGATAATCAATGGACGATCGAAAGTAAGATGTTGATTTGTAAAAAAATAAAAATAAAAAAAAAGATTGAAATAAATATTCGGTGAAAAGACATAAAGCGTTTTGATAACCTCAAATAATCGAAAAATACGGTGAAGAAAATTATACGAACGAAGAATCAAAGAAATTGTTGTGAAACAAACACAATATTCAAAATACAGTCCACATCGCAAACACTGGACTCTGGCAAGGGATTTTGGACAGCGAAACTGAAATTGAAGAAACATAAATCACCACCGAGTCCAACGATTTAACACACACCAATTGAAATTAATATTTTCATTTACGTTTATTTATTTTTGAATTAATTTATTATGTATTACAAAGTTTTTTTATATTTTTTTCACCACCATTTTGTCACCAGCTAATATTTTGGCGGCCAACACCACGAGCTATGTGTTGTCGCTTTGGAGATTGAGATGAGACTGATTAATGTAATTTTATTTTGTATTGTCATTTTTTGTTTTGTGTCGTGCGATTGGTATACAAAATAGAATGTAGAATGTGCGCGTTGTTTTGACATGTGGCGGTGAGCGCATGTACAAATGCGTGACCACCACAATCTCAATTATTGAGACTGAGTGGGATAGCCTCTCAATATTCGTCCAAATTGCCAAGAGTTGCCCCAAGTGATTGTGATCTAACCATTTGAGGTTAGCTTATAAATGTCTTGTCTTATCTAAATTAATGATCTATTTATTACAAAGGAATGGTACCGTGAGAAAAATTTGCACATCAATCCATCTAAAACTGATTTGGTTGTCTTTAATAATTGTTGTTGAATTGCCTGTACCCTTTCTTTTCGGTGAGGTTGTAACTTATTTGTGACTCGATTCAGTTTGACCTAAATCAAGTCGTTACAAAAATTACCTTACAAGGGGACACGACTTAATCCCGGTGCTCAAGTCGGGTAGAGGAATCTGGTCGTGGGGGTTGGTAGCTCCCCTTAAGATGTGGTTGAAAACAACCAAAAAGGAAAAATAGGAAAAGGGGAAGAAACGAACCAACCACATAATTAAAATGTGGATTACCATTTGGAAATCATTTTTGATGGGGAAAAAAAGAAGGTGATTTACAGATTCATCTGTAAATCATAAAAAAATAATTAATACAAATAAGTTGGCCATAGGCCCCTAACATGTCAATTTATTTGTTTTTTTAGAAGAAATTATCTTCAAAGATGGGATGCAGTTTTCTTAGTTTATTTTCTTAGGAATTAGGTATATTTTGTAACGAGGATGACAAGCGCCCGTTACAAGGTGATTACAAAATCAACCTAAACTTCTGTGATTTTGTAGACTTTAGTTAATTTAAAATCCTCAATAACTAAATTTTATATTTTACAGGTTATTGGTTGTAGGACTATTCTTTCCCAACCCCAATTACAGTTCTTACTTCTGGTTACTGCTTGTTCTATTGCATTCCATTCGCGGTAGGTTGCGGCATGCTCGATGACCGATTGTGCGTTATACCAGACATCTACATAGCTATTGTTAGAGCGATACCCGCATTTGACTTCACATTTTCTTTCCAGTTCTCGCCAGACGTTCTTAATTGGATGGCTCATTAGTTTATCACCCATACCTTAGTCCAAATTCATTCAGTTTACTAGCTAAAGATGCAGTACACTTATGTCAATTAGATTAGAATCACTGGCTTGCGACATGTGTCCATTGTGGCATTGACTGCGGGACCCCTCTGAGTTCCAGCGAATCGTACTGTTCATTTTTGTAAATTTAAGGAAAGTAATACCTGCAACTAGACTTGCGTCAACCAAATATACCTTAACGCAATCCGAACTCTAACGTAGCGTTATATGCTCTTATGTCTAATCTACAAATAAAATAAATTGATAAATTAAAGAAATATTCGGTACTCTTCTATTTGAAATAAGAAATTAAGAGTATTTGGAATAATAAATTATAATAAAATTCACGCTGATCCACAGGTTACCTGTATGTTGATCTCACAGCTAGTTAAAGTAATTTTTATTCAACTAAAGCCAACAAACCACATACCATATAGTCAGTTGTACATAAAACTTGCTTCGGGACTAAATCTAAGAATTATGCATCTAGGTTGGCTCACGGCAATCAGATTTTTTACTCTGGTTTTTGCAAAAGTCTGTTTTGCAGCAAAACAGCAAAATAAAAACCGAAAATAATTGTCTTTTTACTTTTATCAATTGACATTTAAAATTAAATAAAAGAACAAAAAAAAAATTCAAAATTATTACTAGAATAGCTCCATTACAACAAAAACTTGGTTTGAAACTATTCATTCCGGAATGAAAATATGCGGCATTGTTGTTCTAAAATTCCCAAAGCTAGACTATCTATTTCGTATTGCTTTTCCTTTCCATGTGATAAAGGTTTTTGCTCGCATACACATATATTTTACGAATACTATTACTTTCCGGTTCGCACTTACACATTTTTGGACTGAAATTCGCATCCAGGCGAATTTTCCCTAATCTATTATTCAACTAAGGCATCAGTTTCTAATGTCTTTTTCTAAACTGCCCTCATTACTTGCGAATAGTGAGGACAGCTTAGAAACACACATCGATGACTGATTTTAATTTTATTAATAACATTTCTTCATAGAACAACCTCTCAGACCCACGACAATTTCCTGAAAAATAGTTAGGTCCTTCTTTGACCCTACTTTGTTGAATGGTACCAGTCGCATCGATATTATAAATGCTTAGAATGTAGTTAGGACAGTTTACGAACACTTTGATGGGTTTCATTTTTTTTACAAAAAAGTATTTTAACTATTTTACTTTAATTAAGTTTTATTATCATAAACATTAAAAAGTTTTAACTTTATTTAATTAAAACTAAATAATTAAAAACTGATAGCGTTTCGCCTAAATATTTACTTTTACTACAATAATACAAGACTAATTTGAACTTCACTCCCATAAATTCACGCACAAAACCTGCATGCCAAGTGCCAAAATGAATCTTTTATTATAGAAATTTCATATCCACTTGGTGGTCCTTTCGTCTCTGAATTTAACATTAACGGCGAGAATGAAACGAATCCTATGTGCCTCGACATTTACTCTTCTGGAACATGTAGTACTTTGCCTGGAAATTTTTTTTAAAACAACTTAAAATTTAAAACAGGGCCAATGTGGGACCAATTTTATTTTATTTATTAATTTTATCATACACAATCAAGGCATACCTTTTTTACAATATCCTGTTAAAACAATCACCTTTTAAATAGTAATCTTACCATTTTCCAATCGCCAAACTCCATTTATTTTCTCAGTAATGTTCTTAGGAATTATTGAGGTAAGATAGTGAACTGATGAAATTTTAAATAAAAGTCGAATAACTGTTAATTGCTTAAACCATTAAATTGTTTCATTTTTATTAAAGTGTACGTCAATTACTTATTCAACCGTACATATATACAATAACAATATATTTCTGCTGTTCAAAAATATTCAAACATTTGGAACCTTCGCAACACAAAATATCTAACAAAAAAACACGAAAAAGGCACAACAACCAGACCCGATCGTTGCGATATGAGAACAATGATGCAAAGAAAGCGATGAACAAATTTAAAGAATTTGTTCTGTAATTTTATTCATCAAAATATTTACTTGACAGAGCCTATAAAAATAGAAATAAAAAGTTTCAAAGATAAACAAATAAAATAAACTTAGGCAATGTGCACAGAAGAGAAACGGGAAAAATTTAAATAAAATCCAAGAGTATATGTTTCCCATTTTAGACTTACTTCGGTTGTTGATAATCTCATTTTCGGATTGTATCTTATCAAACCAGCAACTAATGATATTTCTAATTTTGTTGTATTTGTTGGAAACAACCTTTCCCATGGCTCCCCTTTTGATTCAGGAAATCTATAAAAATAAGAAACAGATGAAATTTTAAGCCGAAAAGAACAAAACAATACACCAATAAAAACATTTACATTATTATGGAAAATAGATGGAAATTTAATTTTTGTTTTGCTTTTCTTTATTGGTTTTGTTTATTTATTTACATTTTATTTTCCTCATATGCTCTTGGAAAATTACTTTATTATTCAAATATTGATAAGAAATTTCAGTTTATTTTTATTTTTTTTTATTTTTACGGGCTGGCTGAAAAACATGTCAAGCTTAGTTGAAAATAAATACAATATGTGTATGTAGTAGCTGGTAGCTACTACAAACGATACCACCTATTAATCATTCTATATAAATAAATAAAACAGAATCGGAAAACGAATGGCGCCTATTGAGTATCGAATCAGCGTGCATAATATCGGAGGGTAATTTTCTGTAAACTTTTAATAGTGTAATTTCACTATTTAATGTCAAGGAGGTTGATTTATGGAGGGAACGCGCGTAAATCGTAAATTTTTATTAGTCAGCTGTAAAATAGGTTTGGATATAGGTGTAACTCTAACATAAATACATAATAAAGTCCAGTATAACATAAATACTAAAAAACAAATATACTGGAACCTTATTGTGTATCCAGACCCGACCATTTTACTAAAATGTTTAAACTAAAAACTTAAAGGGATCAATTAAACCGAAAATTGTAATAAAATTAATTGAATAATATACTTATATACAAACTCTGAGAATTTACTAAAGTACTAAACGATTAAATAACCTACCTGATTTTATTATAGTCAGGTAATGTTTTAACGTTAGGCCATATTTTTGTTGTAGGAGTCCCCAAGGTACGCACAACCAATGCTAATTGCTCAATATCTGTATTACCCTATGACATAAAAAAAAAAAAACATAATTAATTAATTTATCTAACTATAGGAAAAATTAAATTCTTAAATATTTTAATCACGAACAGCAAATATTGGTTCACCCCTTAGCATTTCGGCAAATACACAACCGGCCGCCCACATATCTATTGGTGGGCCATACTCTTGACTACCCCATAATATTTCTGGTGGGCGATACCATCTTGATGCTACCTAAAAAACCAAAAAACCAAAATAAAATAATTAGTATTTCAGATTTCCAATTTATTTGTCTGTACACACAATGAAATATTTATAATGACACCCGAATAAATTTAATCAAATATAAACAGAACATACACTTTAGCAAATAAATTAATTTAGTTTTGTGCCGTTGTATCCATATTTTGAGATTGACCACAGTTTAGGTACAGTTTGACTATAAGAATATTTATGTTAAATATTACAAAATTGTTATTTGAATTGAATTAGCAATATTTCGGTTAAGAAAATTTTGTTGAAAATTTGTTTGGTTCCAGGTCGAACTTTCTTTAACAGCCACCAAATAGTCGTCGCTCGTAGCTAATTTGATTTACTTTTGTCCATCCAGTTAATTAACTTCAAATTTTTTTATCAGCATTAAAAATATTTCATTGTGTTTAGCTGTATCAGTGTATACAATTATTAAAGTTATCAATCAAAGAAATTATGAAAGTTCTCATCTTCCCTTCAACCAAAATATAATACAAAATAATAAATAAAAAATAGACAAGCAAAAAGGAAATAAATAAAAATTAATTTAAAAAGCAAATTTCCTTCTCGTGTTAATTCCCCATAATAAAATAAACGAAATTGTTATAATAATTTATATTAATTATGTAACGAACACAATAACAAAAAAACGGAAATATTTATTTCCATAACCGGATGTCAATTTAGACAAAAATTGGGAAAAATATATCGGATTTTTTATTTTTATTTTTTTAAATTTTATGATCTGACGAGTGAGTAACTGTAGGAGGGGGAGGGTTCAACGAAAAAGAAAATCCAAAACACTCATTAATAATTAACTAAAATACGACCATAAATCCTAATTTAACTGATTAGATGATTATCATTGCAAAGCCCTAGTTCATGTAAATAATTTACCAAGAAATATTATTTTAATATGTATCTATGTACATCTCAAAAATATGTGTAATACATACTAATCAATATTTATAAATCTACTGCTATTCATAAATAAAATAATCTAATTATAAGCCTAACCTAAACAGGACGTAAAAATTCTAATTTTAATTAATATTCCGTTAAAATATCGGCAATGAAAAAGAAATTATAATTTTTTTAGCTTAAATATTTCACAAAAATATTACAATAACACAAACCACGGGAGCAACCCTCTTTATCCGTGAAATGAGCCGGCTCATAAAAATAAAATCTAGTTTAGGAAAATCACTTCAATTTATTTAATTAAATTTTAATTCAACTCATAAAACCCGAAGAAAGAATAAAAATTAAACAAATCGTCCTCGAAGAAAGTTCACTTCATCTGCAGCTGTATACTCGTAGGTTGGCATGAAGCAATGCAATGTGCAGGTGGTTTATACAAAACGGGTCTATAGCCGTACGTACTCGATTTGGCTACTAATGCTTAAAACAGGACGGTAAAAGTAAACTGCGAAAGAGTTGGGAATGCCTTGATCCCCAAAACAGATTGCATAGATTAAAACCATGATTAAAAAAATAAAAAAAGTTAGGACTGGTTTTAAACCGTCAATATTTTAATGGAATTTTAATACGGGATCTATTATAAAAATTAATAGATGTCACTAAGTTACAGAGGCATCTCTCGTCTACTAGTTCAATTAATAACAATATTGTTACGTTTTTGCCTTGTCAATCAAGGTTCGTATCACTGGATTGTGAATAAAACAAAATTAATTTAATTTATCACCAACGAATTTATTTAGTTAACACAAGAATTATTACAACACAGTTTATTAATAAAACATCACAAAATCATTTTATATAAATTATTCTCAAATTTTACTATACACATATAAATTTTATTTCCACTAAAACACTTTTTAAATCACTTTTCAATTCCTTTTTAATCTTCACACTATCGCTTACCAAATACTACTCATAATCTTACAAGTTTACACTATCGCGTTCCAAATACTAATAATCCAATTCGAATTCGTTCGCCTTATATACAAACCAAACTTTTCGAAAGTTCATGACTTTTCCAGTTAGAATAGCGTAGAAACATTTAGAACATTTTTATCATGGAAAATCCCATTTTAGTACAGTAAACACATTGAGCTATTAATTTAACTAATTCTATTACACACTAGGCGTCACCGTCACACTACCCCATACCTAAGTCTGTTCGTCCCGAACAGTACCCAAATCACCTCCTCTGTACTGTACAGGGCTAAACCAGAGCACCCTGTATTTTATAGAGCCATAATAAGAAAATCTGAGCTTTTATAAGGGAATTAGAAACGAGGAAAAAACTAAACTTTTCATAGTAAAACACAAAACATATGGGAAATCACTTTTTTTCCTAAGACAAATTTTTAAATGAAAACGTTACAAATTCTTAATTATGATTTCTGAAATACTTTCATAAATGTTTGAATTTCAACATATATGAATATCGTTTAAGTAAATCGTTTTCATTTTCTTGTAATAATTGATTTATTTAAACCAAAATATTAAAAAAATTCATAACAACAGCATTCTGGTCAAATTAAAATAAAAGCTTACTACGATTCGTTTGGTCATTTAAGTCAATACACATTACATAGATGGCAGTGATGGCCGTAAAAATTTGGAAAAATCGTGCCAAAAATTACCACCTGGGCAAATTTCAAGTTCAAAAATTGTAAGAAAAGCAAAACAAATTCACAAAATATAGGAACGTGTGATAATTTTGCGATTAAATAATTTTTTTTCGTATTTTTCTTTTACCATTTTAGACATCTTACGTTCACTAGTAAAACTAAAGATAAATTTAGCAAGTATTATTTTAATTCATCAGAGCCAACTTTGATGTATTTTTCAAAATGAAAGTTTGAAAATATATTTTAGAAATAATTTAATTTTAATATTTCTCCAATTAATATTTACTTAATACCAATATGGCCTTCTTGTATATTGTTCTTAAAGATATGTAGAAAACTTTTATATAAACATTTTATAATATTTTTGCTTTTTTCCTAGAAAAACTTGAAGCTAAAAAACATCATATTTACTATGGATTCCTATGGAAAACAGTGAAAAGTTATACCACTAAAAAAGCTTCTAAAAAATAAGTCATTAAGATTATGGCTCTATACTCTAGAAGGCTCTGGCTAAACCTGTCTAAAAGCACCACCTTCGATTTACCACCTCGTCCATACAGGTTGCAGTTTCGTCGATAAATCCTCCTTCTTTTGTTGCGAGTTGTGAAGCCACACCAATTGCCTTTCGCGTAATCCGTGGATATTTGCCCGTATGGCATATCGAGTTTTCATTCAGTCGCCCGACACTCGCACTCCACTTCGCACAACTCGGCCCTTCTTATCCAATGTCTGCTTAACCTGGTGTACGTACATTGGGTTCCTCAACAATTGTTTCAGATTTCGATGGCAGCTCCTCGCAATGGCTGATTGTTACTCGACTTACTGTCGCATCCGTACTGTTAAATTTAAGTTTCAGCTCGATGTTATCGCTTATCAATATTCCCCGTCAAAAATCCAACACGAAGCAATTTACCCTCATGAAGTCCGTTCCCAAAATGATTTCGTCCACGATATCTGCGACCACAACTTCATGTGTGAAAAGTGTTTCACCGATCCTTATGTTTACGATCTTTTTCCCTTTTATCATTGCACTTTCTCCGTTTGACATTCTTAATTTCAACCCATCAGCCAGCTGCACAGCTCCTGCGATCAAGTCTTTCCGAACAATTGTGTGGGTTGCTCCGGTATCCAGCATAATGATACACTTCCTCCCATCAACATCGCCCTTGATTGTTACGCTGCTTCCGCCTCATGCTACACTCGTAACAGGGATGAACGTGACGGGAAAACTGACTTCTAACCTTTCCACTTTACCAACTGTTGCCATCCGTTCATCGGATTCCTGCTCTCCTCTTAGTGCTCTTTCAAACAATCCGCGAGCTTTCAAACAATCTCGCGAGATGTGGCCAATCCTGTTACATACCCAACATATTAGATCGCTACTTCTAGACGACCTTTGTCCCAATCGTTCAACGTTTGCCCGCATAAAAGGTGGCGACCTTCTCTCTCCCTGTATGACACTCCGACATTACATTAAAATGTGACCCAACTTGCCACATTCCCAACACCTTAGCCTTCCTCTTCCTGCTTTTCCATGCTGCCGTTTTTGTCTGAATTCATTTGGCGCCTAAATAATGACGGTATGGTGTAGTTCTGCACAGCCTCGATCGTTAACGCAAACGCAACGGTTTCCGCGAAGTTTGCTTTAGGTGATAACATCACCGCCTTGCGTGTCTCTGGAACTCGAATGCCGTCAATGAATGCGTCAATTTTTAGCCTTTCCATATAATCGGCCGATGTACTGGTATGCACTAGATGTACTAATCGCTCGATTGCCGATGAAAATTCCTGTAGCGATTCTCTTCCCTTTTGGTAGCGGCTTTTCAGTTCCATGCGATAAATTTTCCGCTTGTGGTCACTGCCGTACTTCCGATCTAACGCCTTCATAATTTCGAGATAACTATTGCGATCCTTTTCAAGAATGGTTTGTAAAGCCTCTGCTGCTTCGCCTTTGAGAGCCACTATTAAAGCTGCGACAAGATATTCATCATTCCAACGGTTTTGATTGGCTGCCGTTTCATATTGAAATTTAAATGTTGGTGGCTTTAACTTGATTGATTGGACGATTTGAACCACTTGCGTCGTTCATCCACTTGTCTTGACATCATTTAGTTCTTTCTCGAGACATTGAACCTCCGCTTTGACAAGTTGGACTTCCGTTTCAAATTTTTGGTCAACCTGTTGAATCTCCGTTTGCAGCTTCTCCACTTCACCGTGTATGTTAGTTGATAATTCGAGAAGTTTGTCGTCGATTCTCCTATGAATTTATCTGTAATTTGGTCTTTAATTTTTCTCCTTGTTTCTCCATCCGATGTTTAAGTTCTTCGTTTGACTAATTTTGTTGTTTCATCTGGTGTTTTATTTCTTTGTTTGACTGATTTATAGTCTCCAACTGCCGCACATTTTATTGTTCCATTTCATTTTTAATTTCTTGGTTTGACTGCACTGCTTGTTGCGCCATTTGATTTTTAATTTCTACTAGCTGTCGTTCGTTTTGTTGTTTCATTAGACTCATCTGTCCCATCATCTGGTTCATAGCAACTATTAACTGCGACAAATCGAAACTTCCACATGGTGATTGTGTTGTTTCGGCTGATGGTTGTTTATCTCCTACTTTCTGCTCTACGGTTGCCGCATCCGTTACTTTTTCTCCAAAATCATGTTGATCCGCGTCTAACCTTCTTTCTCCATGGCGTCACGTAGTCGCGCTTGTAAAGCTGCTTTACTACCGTCAGTGGCTAAACCCCGTTTCTCTAGTTCTCTTTTTAATTCAGGAACTTTTAATACGTTGAGAATCATTTTCTTTATCTTATTATTCACAATCCCACCGCTGTCACCAATTGTTACGTTTTTGCCTTGTCAATCAAGGTTCGTATCACTGGATTGTGAATAAAACAAAATCAATTCAATTTATCACCAACGAATTTATTTATGTCACACAAAAATTATTACAACACAGTTTATTAATGATAATTCACAAAATCACTATTTATAAATTATTCGCACAATTTTACTGATCACTTTTACTTTTTATTTCACACTAAAACACTTTATAAATCACTTTTAAATTCCTTTTTAACCTTCACACTATCGCTTTCCAAATACTACTTATAATCTTACAATTTCACACTATCGCGTTCCAAATACTAATAATCCAATTCGATCTTGTTTGCCTTTTTAAATACACAAACCAAACTTTCCGAAAGTTCATGACTTTTCTAGTTAGAATAGTGTAGAAACCTCTAGAACTGTTTTGTCATGAAAAATTTCATTTAGTATAGTAAAACATTGAGCTATTAATTTAACTTATTCTATCACACGCCAGGTGTCACCGTTACAATATGTTCTACAGAATCTAATGAAAACAATTAAACTAATCTACATATTGTGACAGTGACACCTAGTGTGTAATAGAATAAGGTAAATTAATAGATCAATGTTTAACTGTACTTAAATGAAATTTTCCATGATAAAATTGTTCTAAATGTTTCTGCACTATTCTAACTGGAAAAGTCATGAGCTTTCTAGAAGTTTGGTTTGTGTATATAAAAAGGTGAACGAGATCGAATTAGATTATTAGAATTTGGAACGCGATAGTTTAAATTGATTTAAAAAGTGTTCTACTGGGAAATAAAAATTATAAGTGATAAATAAAATTGTGTAAAAATTGAATAAAGTGATTTTGTGAAATATCATTAGTTAATTGTGTTAAATTAATTTTTGTGATTCGAACCTCGAGTGACAAGGCGAAAACGTAACAATATAAACAAAAATATTAATTTTGTGTTTTCTTTTCAGGTCCGATCATCTTAGGATATGAAGTTAACATTCGGCCGGCCAAGAATCAACAGATTCGTTTGTATGGGTTGGCAATCTGCATAATTTGTTTACTGATCGTTGTATAATTTTGACAATGTTAGCCATCCGTATGTCTACGATCCGTACTTTATCGTCATTTCCCGGATGAGTTTCAACAACTTTACCCAATGCCCAGCAAGTTGATGTTAAACTGTACTCTGCAATTAATACGATGTTTCCAATAGCGAGGTTGTCCGACTCGACATTCCATTTGTATCTCTTCTGAAGTGTAGTAACGTAGTCCCGATGCCACCTTTGTTAGCAGCGTTGAAAATTCTTCTAAGGTGAGTATTGTATCCCCAACTACTTGTACAAGGTGTATTTTCGCTTGTTTCACAGCCGCCTCCCATATCCTACCCATGTGAGGTATTTCAGGTGGGATAAACTTCCACTCAATCTTATATTGTAACAGTGACGCAGTTATATCAAATGACTTTGACTTGAGAAATGGCCACAGCTCACTTAGATTCTTCCTTCTAGTCGGCTGCACCCTAAATGGTCCGCAATAGTCTACACCGACACTGTGAAACGGGTAATTGAATTGCACTCTTTCTGATTTTGTTTGATGCATTTTATACACTTTGTACTACTGCTCTGGATAAGACCTTGGCTTTAATTATCCAGAACATTCTCCTTATTATGCTGGTTAACAAGCTAACTCCCGGATTATTGTGCATAATACGAGCCTCTATTACTAAGCATTTGACCGCATGTTGGCTCATGGATAGAATTATGGGATGCTTTATACTAAACGATGCACACGATGCTTCGATTTCTTCTCTGTACGTCTCTATAGTTCTGAGGGACAATACTTTGGTCATCATAAGGAAACTGGAATACCGGTTTAGGAAATTAATTATGAAACTATATGTGGATGTTATGAATGTGTCCACCTTTGACGGTCGCATTTCTTCTGTGGTTGTCCCTTGTTCTAGCGTAATATTTGATTGAATCATTTTTAATTGCTTTTCGTCTGTTAGCCAATTAGGCGCGTGCCACCACAGCTTATTTCTACTTAATTCTTTCATAATAGTACCTCGGGAGGCAATATCAGCGGGATTATCTTTCGATGCGACTTGACACCAGTATTCTCGCTTGTACATCTGTATTATTTCGCTGACCTATTTGCAACAAATGTAGTCCAATGCCCTGGGTGTGCCGACAACCAATCCAAAACTATCTTTGAGTCTGTAAATAGAATTCTTTTCACTATTGTTAAAGTTAAAAACCCCTCTAAAATTTTCATTAAATTTGCTAACCGTATGATACTCATTATTTTTAGTCTAGGTAGACTAATTTGCTTTAAAGGAGTTACTCGTCACTTGGCTGCAATTATGTTTGATTTTAGCCCCTTATTAGTTTCAACCAAGACATAAACTACCGCGGCATAGGCTTGTTCACTCGCGTCACGAAAACCAATCAGCGTGTCTTGGCTGGTTGTTTGTAACCATCTTGGTATTTTAATATTGGCAGTATTGGTTAAGTAGCTTCTAATTGCTATCAGAATATTTGATGGTAATTCGTCGTCCCAGATTAGATTTTGCATCCAAAGGTTTTGAAACAATTGTTTCACACGTACGATTATGGGATTCAACCAAACGACTGGGTCACGTGCTGCCTTTGGTTTGGTCGATTGTAGTTGAACTCCAACTTCCTTTAAACAATGAGTTGCCAAATTTCCCGCCGATCCTGTTCCATAAGTAAGTGTTTTTAATTGATAAGTAACTGGTTGTTGATTTGGATTAGTTCGCCATACAATATTTTGACATTGATGATCCTCTTTGTCTACCCACACCTGCCTGCACATCTTTTCGATTTCTCCGCATATCACGAATTCATATTATCGAAGTCTTATCAATATCTCCAATAGCGGAGGCTGCGTTATGGGACCAATCAGCAACATATCATTTAACAACAGCCCAGTTGAAGACTTTGCAGAAGCGTCGAAGACAACCCGAAGTTTTGTGGTTGCACTACCTGGCTTTAACACTCCGTGCTGTGGAAGATAGTATTTGTTGGTTTTGTTTCTGATCCAAAGTAGGTTTTGCATGTGTCCAAGCTCTTCGTTTTCACGCATAAATGCTTTGTATAGACTTCCAAATTCCTTGTCCCTTTCAAACATTTTCTCCATAGCTTTCAATCGATTCAAGGCCGCGTTGTGTTGTTTGAATGGCAGCTTTACTATGAATCGATTGTCTTTATTATGCCTCGTAGTTAATTGAAAGATTTCCTTGCATTTCAGCTCTTCTGCGGCTCCTTTGACCATTCTTGGTATTTCTTCCACCTTCCAGAACTTGCGGAGACTCCTGTCAATATCTATTAATAGTCCTCATTGGTTATATTTCCGCCGGCCCAAAACCAACCAAAAGAAGTACTAACGGCTTTTAGTCCACTTGGCAGGTTCAGACTATCGGAATACAATGCTTTGAAAAAAACATCCACTCCCAACAGCACATCAATTTGGTCATGTTTATTAAATGCTGGGTCGGCTAACTGCAGCTTCTTTAGTAGTTGCAGATCTCCTTCTGACAAACTAAATTGGTTATGTATTTTGGAAACCTTTGAGATGAATAACGCCTGCGTCGTAAATGCGGATTTGCTGTCCATAGATGCAATCGTTATTTCAACGGTACCCCTTGTTGTTCCCGTTCTGGTTTCACCGAGTCCTTTGACCGGAATTCTTTTATTGCTGACTGAGTCTTAGTTCGTTCATACATTTTTTAATCAAAAAGGATGCCTGGGATGCGGAGTCCAGTAGCGCTCGGTAAGTATGGAATTGTCCATTAACATCTCGAATTTTTATCAACGCAGTCGGCAGTACGGTTTGAGAGAAAGCAGGCTTTGTGGTAAGTGCCTGCGTTTGAGTAATGCTGTTTACACCAGTTTCCTCGTGCGTTGATATTATGGCTTCATGCAACTCGAACGATGGTCATTCTTGGTTGAGTTTTGCTCTGCTGTACCATGCAACGATGTATGATGTTTTCTGTAACACTGTTGGCATCGTGCTCGTGATCTACAGTTGTGAACTCTATGGTTTCCATTTAAACAATTAAAGCATCTATTGTTACCTTTTATTGCCTCTGACCTTTCATCTGCGGACATTCCTTTAAATAGATCACACTCGATAATCCGGTGTCCATCTTGTTTGCAAATCGGACAAGTTGCTGCTGATGTTCCTGAGGATATATCGACAGAGTATTCTTGTGTTGTTGGTGGTCGACTTGATTGGATCTTTTTGGTATAGCCCTTTAATGAGTCAATCATGTCTATTCGCTTACCAAGGAATGTAAGCAATTCTTCAAAAGTCGGGAATTCCTTCTCTGCTGTCTCTTGTGCCCAAAGAGATCTTGTTTCACTGTCTAATTTATTTATTGCTATGTACATCAGCCAAGGATCCTTTTTTCAGCATTTGAGCCTAGCGCTTTGAGTCCTTGAATTGACTCATCTAATACATCCGTCAGTTTTCTAATATTTGCTGCATTCGGTTGCAATATGCTTAGCTGCTCCATATACGTTTTGATGAAATCATTAATCGTGTGACGCTTCCTATTGCAACAGTTGAGCTGTTATAGGGTTCACTGTTATAGGACAAAACGTTGTATGGCTTCGGTTATCTATGGAATTTATTTTTATCCGTGTTTAAGCTTTAATACAAATTTGGACGACATCGTGTTTATTGACAAAAATGTGCAAATTTTACTTTATTTGTACTTTAACAAAAAACAGTAAAATTTTGTCGAACTATTTTATTGACAAATTTTTGATGAAATAAAGATGAAGTGGTTAATATTTGTCTATATTCCAGACTTATCAATGGAATAGGGCAGAAAATAGAGAGTAATTGCCAGTTATTTGAGTGCAAGGAAAAGAAGTAATTATTATTTTGAATTTTAGATCAAACTTGATCCAAAATTTAATAAAATATAAAAGCACACCAAATTTTTCACATACAACCACCAAATACACTATGTGTGTGCTTGGCAAATTAGCTTCATGTAAAATTAATATAAAATTGCCCGTATTATTTTTCTCGTTATTTGTTTGGTAATAAAGGATTCAGATGGCTGGTTAGTTGCGAAATTTAGAATATTACCATATAAAAAGAAGTAAAGTGCAAACTTAATATACCATATACAAACAAAAATCGTTACCACCAACTAGCTACCATAAAATATTCGGAAATGAAAAAAAAAATTAAAATGCTGATCAAAATTCCCATATTTCTGTTCAACTTTCTCTGTAAATTACTAAAATTAATATTTTTGTTTTTTATTTATTTCCAACCGAACAACTAAAACTAAAATAAAGTTATTTATTTCCACGCTAGAGATAGATTTAGAGTTTTACTGTTCAAATTCATTGTTGTTTAGAATACAAAAACATTTTTTCAACTATAAAATATTAAAACTTAACAATAGAAAAGTTATAGATATAGAAATGAGAGGACAAGAGCTGCAACAGAAAACGACATGTAAATAGGATGTATCAATGCTCTGAGGTAAATACCAGTATATAGCACACATAAATCTAATTTACATTTTCAATTTTATTGGAAACAAAATTTGGCTGATAAAGAAAATAGAAGCTTTAGGCAAAAATTCAAGTTTCACTACCGATATATTTTATTGCTAGAATTGAATTTTAATTTTTAATTTACGTTTATGGTTTTTTTTTTGTTGTTGCAGTGAAAAAATGTATCATAAAAAAGTGGGAAATCCAACCAAAACCAAACCACCCAACCCAACAAACCAAGCTCGCGTTATATACACATTAAAAATGTTTAATGATTTTTACATTTTATTCTTGTCGACTTTGTCGTCGAAATTTAATTACAGAAGTTTTTTATTTTGCATTGCGATACGTTCATTGTATGAGACAATGAGACTAGATCGAGATAATGCGATGTGTATAATATAATCAGGTTAAAATAAAAGGCTAAAAAAAAAGTAAAAACTTACCTGAGGTGAATACAATTTTTCTTCATCGTTGCTGTATAATCGAGATAATCCAAAATCAGCTATTTTGAGTATTCCTGAGTCATTTATTAATAAATTTGATGGTTTGATATCCTGGAATTATAAAAATCGTAAATTTAATAACGTTAAGAGGATTTAAGGATTTAATTAATATGAGGTAAATTAAATAATTTTTGTTTTTTTGCTAAACATAAATTTAAAGGCAATCAAACGCACCGGAGTGAAGTTTCTAACGTTAATTTAAAGTGTAGTTTGCCACTAAAAATAGTCTAAGAAATAAGTGATAGAAAAAGTGTTAAAAAAAGTTACTAACGTTAAAAAATGTAGCTACACAAAAAAGCGTTAAATGAGAAATTAAAAAACATTATTTTCTCGTATTTCGATTTAAAATTTATAATGCAAAAAGGTTATACAAAATTGCCAATATTAACCAAATTTGGAATTAATCAAAACGTTATATGTTATGTCAATTAATTAATTAAACCATTAAAAAGTTTTTAATACTAAACTGAGGGCGAAAGTGCCGCATTAAATCAAATAACACAAATTTAATAGATATGCTTATGTAGGGGCTATATTCCACGGATTGAGAATATAATAAGCTGGCTAGAATATAATGTGTTGGGCTCGAATGATGGTGGAAAATTTTCGCATAAAATAATTTTTGGAATTTTTTAATAAATGAAACAATAAAATATTAACTCATATAATAATTAATTTTAAATGTTTTAATTCACAATATTTCAATTTTTTATAAACTTTTATTTTTTATACAATGTTCGATTTTTTCTTTAATTTTATGAATTTTATAATAATAATTTCAAACAATTTTTTTTAATATAAAGAAATAACCTTACTCGCTTAAATATTCGCCAAAAGTTGTATTCGCATAAATAATTCCTTTTAATGTTTCTCGCTTCGCTGTCGCAGGTAAAAGAGAATGACTTAAGCTATAAAATTCACCAAATCGCCAAAGTTGATCATATTTCCCCTTCACTTTAAGTGGCGATTCGCGGTTTTTAAATATAGAGCAATTTAAATTAAAACCCCGCGCATTGAAATAGATCATTTTGCTGAACATAATCTAGTACTCATTTTATATTAGATACTTCGCCTAAATGTGTGCAATTGTGCTTTTAGTGTTGTTTTTATTATTTTTGACATATTGGCAACAAGAAAGCAAATAACAAAAATAAAAACAAATTCCATTCTTTCTCGAAACTTTATTGTGTGAGCGTCTCTTTTTAGTGAAGTGTTATAAATTTTACAATTTTCTTTTAATTTTAATTAATTTGTATTTCATTTAATTATATCTTAATAGTTTATTTTGATTTGTTTGTTCTTTATCAGTCGGGTAAGTCTTATTATAGTCTTTTCTATCCACAAAATAATAAATCCACATAACACAAGCAAGGAGGGACAAAGTACGCAGTGCTTTGTACCTCCACCATTTACTTTTGCTGATTTCTTTGATTTCGAAGATGAAATAAGTACTAAAAAATCAAGAATTGTTTTTAATAATGAAATAATAGTAAACGGTGAATTTGATAAAAGTCCCAATATGTTAAATAAAAGGAAAATTAATAATAATAATAATAAAATTCACGTCGCAGATTCGAAAAATACAGTAATAGCTCCAACATCATCTTCAACTTTATCTGTTGATTCATCGAATAACTCAAATATGCCGTCAGTTACTGCAGAAAAAATTAATCTATATAACCGATCAGACAATGGCCCATTTACTGTATTTATCAGAGAATTTAAATATTGTTCTTTTAGCTAAAACCCTTAAAATAAATAATTTCAAAAATGTCAAAGATATCTCTAGCGTTAGCAAAAATGTTGCTAAGGTTATCTTTAGTAATTTTGAAGACGCAAATAATTGTGTCAAATCAGATATCTTTAAAAAATTTGATAATTATACGACATACATTCCTAAAAATTTCACATCTTCTATTGGCATAATCAGGAACATGCCTATCGGGCTTTCTAATGAAGAAATACAAGAAAATATTAGATTTAAATACCCTATCTCAAAAGTAGAAAGAATGACTAAATAGAACAATGCCACTAAAACAGCTGAGGAACTTGAATTGGTTAAACTTACTTTTGAGTCTGGAACTATTCCATTCAATGTCATTTTATATGATAATCTCTTATTAAAGGTAGAGTATTTTATACCTAATCCATTATTTTGTAAAAAATGTCTAAATTACGGACATACAATTTCTAAATGTAAATCTAAAACTAATAGATGCCTAACGTGTGCTAATACTATCGAGGACGAACAAGAACACGATTGCGACATGAAAGTTTCTTGTAAATTTTGTGGAATGGGTCATGTTACTAATTTTTTCAGATGTATTGAACGATATAGGCAGAAACAAATTAGGGAACATATGATATTAAATAAAACTAGTTTCAGAGAATTCAAAAGCCACCTTTATGGTAGCCAACAAAAAGTCCCTAAACAAATATATTTCGCTAATGATATCTGTGTTGAAAATCAGGCTTGGAAAAATAACAACCTAATGAATTCTGATGCTAGAAAAATTCAAATCCTATAAATAAATTAGTAAACGAATTAAAAAATCAATTAAATGAAAGAGATTCTATTTTTAATGATGTCAAATCACTTTTAAATAATTCCGATGACTTTAATAAAAATCCAGCTAATTTAGACTCACTTAAAATTAAATTAAATAAATTTATTAAAACATAAACTTTTCTTTTTCCAGTTTTTATTTTCATTTTATTCTTCCATTATGTTACCTTTAAAAATTTTACAAATTAACATTCGTAGTTTAAATAGTAATAAAGATCTATTATATCATTATATACAATCCAATCATATTGATATCGTTATTCTATCTGAAACCTGGACAAATCCAAATAGTAATTTGACTTTTAACAATTATAATCTTATTACTGATGATAGACCAGATGGTTTTGGCGGTGTAGGCTTTTTAATACATAAAAAAATTTCTTAGAGAATTATTGATTTAAATTTTCATTACATCCGTTTTCAAGCTTTCAAAATTAACCTCAAATTTAAAAACATTAATTTTAATATCTTATCTTTTTATAATAATTCTGTTAGTAGACCTCAGGAAATCATTAATGAATTTGAACATCTTATAACTCAGAATCTAGATAACTGTTTAATAGCTGGAGACATAAATATTCATAATAGTCTTTGGGATAGTTCATTGTCCCCTACTTACGACAGGGTGGGTGATAAGATTGCAGATATAATCACTGCTAATAATATCTTTTTATTAAATGACGGATCTCATACAAGGCAAGATTTTTTCAGAAATAATTCTGCAGCATTAGACATTACTTTGTGTTCAATCAATCTAATTGAAAAACTATCATGGAAAGTAGATCCCATTAATTTAGGAAGTGACCATCTCCCAATACTTATTGACTTTAACTAAATTATTATCAAAAAAAACAAATCACAAACTGGTCAAAAGTATTGAAAGACTTTGATCTAAATTCTATTAATGATAAATGCAAGATTGAAGAACACTTAGAAAAATTAATTTCTGAAAATACTTCTATTATTACAAGTAAAAATACTTTTAAACCTAAACCTTGGTGGAACGATCTTATACAAAGACTATGGAACATAAACAAACACAACAACTAATCTACAATTTAAACAAAAACATTTTTACCGCTATTGAACTAAAAAAATCTATACAAAAACTTAAATTAACAATCAGAAGGGAAAAGAAAAAATCTTGGAATATTTTTTTAATAAGCATCAATCACAAAACTAATAATTCTGATCTCTGGAACAACATCAATCAAATTAAAAATAAAAACCAGTCCAGCTACAGAATCCTAGAAGATCCCACACTAGCTACTAATTTTCTAAATTACAATTTTCCTTTCTCCTTTGAATGCCCTCATAATCTCTCTAATAACTTCAATCCTACTATTAATCCTGCGGAATTTAATAACATTGAAATTCTTGATATTATTAAAAATTCAAATAATACTGCTCCGATATATGATAAAGTCTCATATAAAATCACCAAACAATTAGTATCCTCTAATCCTAACCTAATCAATACTATTACAAATTATTTCAACAACATCTGGCAAAATCAAATTTATCCTACAAAATGGAAAACGTCAAACACAATCGCCATTTTGAAAAAGGGGAGAGATGATAGAAATATTATTAACTACCGTCCTATTTGTCTGTTACCTATTTTTTCAAAAATCTTCAATAAACTCATTTTAAAACGAATTAATGATCATCTAATCTCCCATAATATTCTTAATTATTACAATTTTGGTTTTAGAAAAAATAAAAGTATTACTGACTATTTTGTAGAAATGTTTAATTTCATCATCTGCCTCAAACAATAACAAAAAAAAATTGTTTTAGTTAACATTGACATTTCCAAAGCTTTTGATAATGTAGATAAAAATATTTTATTAAACACCTTTAAAAACTTCAATTTCTCTAATAACATTACACATTGGATTTCTCAATTTCTTACAAACAGAATTATATCTATTCAAAATATCAATCAAACTTCCATTCATTACACTAAAAAAGGCATTCCTCAGGGTAGCTGTTTGAGTCCTACCCTTTTTAATATCTATACCACTTCTTTACACGACATCAATAACCCCGATACAAAAATTTTCCAATATGCCGATGATATTTGCATTGTAATTTCTGCCGATAATCATGATAACTTACAATTAATAACAGATTCTACTTTACTCTCATTAACTAATAAATTACAATCTTTAAAACTACAAATTAACACTGATAAATCTCATTTTTTAAGACTATTCACTAATAAAAATAATTACAAATCTCTAAATTTAAAAATCAATAATATCCACATAAAAGAAAGATTAACTACTAAGATACTGCACTGGGTACAACTTTAACAAATAGACTTTGACTTTCATTATCAAATCATTACAAAAACTTAAAAGCAAATATTTCCAACTCCATTAATTTACTTAAAACTCTCACCCATTTTAATGGAGGTGTAAATCCTGAAACAATGATCAATATTTTTAAAGCAATAGTTAAATCAAAACTTGAATACACATATGTTTTTATAGACACTAAATATAAAAAAGATATTAATATCTGTCAATCTATTAAAAATGCTTGTCTGAGAGCTTGTCTAGGCTTCTTAAGAACTACTCCAATTCCGGCTATTTTATCTGAATCCCTAGAAACATCTTCAGATCTAGATTTTATTAAAAAATCACTAATATATATTTCAAACAATCTATACAATAATTCCAAAATCGGTAACGACATTAAAAACAATAGATCTCTTCATAAACTTAATGACTTATATTCTAATTATACTTTTCTTTCCAAAATTAAACCTTTTCATATAAAAAAACTTCTCCCACTAATTTTAGCATCATAACAAATATTGAAGGAATCACAAACAAAAATTTTATAAACCATTCTGAACAATATGCATTATCTATAGCTGAAATTAATAAATATAATAATTTCGCAAAAATTTACACAGATGGCTCTATAATTAACAATAAACCAGGAATTGGAATTTTTGTTGAGGATAAAAATTGGAAATTTGCCATTCAACTAAAAAACCCTACTTCTATTAAAAATATTGAAACCATTGCTATTAAAATTGGAATTACTATATATCTAATCATCAAAAACAATAATATTATCATTATTACTGACTCTCAACGTTCTTGTATTTCATTAAAAACGGCTCTATTACACTTTACAAATAGACACTATGAAAATCAAATTATTGATACTATCGGCCATAACCAAATTAAAATTTTTGTCATTCATTGGTTCCCGGGTCATTGTGGCTTAAAAAGAAATACTATAGCAGATAGTTTAGCAAAAAAAGCAGTTTTTTCTCCTACTCACTTTCTTGATAATGAACCAACTCTCACAGACCTATTTAACGACATCTCCAGATCTATAAATAATAAGTGGAAGGAAAACTACACATTAATGTGTAATTCATCCGGCCACTTGTTACAGGCATTGTTAGTAAGAAATTATACGATCGTTACAAAAAAAAGAAAAAAAAGAAAATGACAGTATATGACAGCCTGTAATCTGAATAAGTATATAACATGAATAATGCAGATTGGATTTGAATTTTTGTTTTTGAGTAAATAGGTCATTGAACCTTTATTTATTTGTTTATGTATTTCGGCCTATTTACCTTTTTCTTTATGATGATGAGTAATGACTCACCGTTTCTTGTAATAAATTAAATGCATTTTGCGTTTTTTTTTTAACGATATCGTGTGCATAATATACTTGTATTTTGTAAATGGTTGGTTTTAAAATATGAGTATCCAAATAAATGCATAGCTATATATGTACATAGATGACTAAATGCGCGTATAAATGTAGGAGATGAAGTACATAATATAAATCGGTGTATAATAAATAATATTTCTAGAATTTGCGATATATTTTTTTGTTGAGATTATTGTGAGATTACCGCCAATGAAGCTTGTGTTTAAGTTTGGCAAAAAAAAAATTTAATTCTTTTTAAATATTTAAACTATCTATATTTAAAGTATCTATTATACATATATGTAAGTGTCGGGATAAAATTTTTTATCGGACTAGGTGATTAGTTTTTAACACATTTATGTAGAGTATTTTGTTTAAAGTTAACAAAAATAATATTAAAACTCATAAATCATAAATAGAAGGATTTATATCTAGTACGAAAGGACCGCTGTGTTAGCGGGTAAGTTTTTTTATAAAAATTGTTTTGTTCGATCCTAAGCACGTTTTCATTTAAATAGTCCTAGTGGAGCCCCACAAAAAAAATTTTGGGCGGATAAATAATTCCATTATGTCATCAGCAAAGAATTCTGGAGCATTTCACACCACTGTAGTAATGTGATTAGCGCGCGGTCAAGGGATCTAAATAGTTCACCATAGTGATCAATAAAAATTTTTATATTTTAAATAATTGTGTAGTTTTAAAATAGTGATAGTTCGAAAAGCATATAAAATAAAAAAAAAAAAGTATATGTTTGCATACATATAAGTATATATATAGAATAAGAAGCTTTCAACTTTCGGAAAAGTTATACCATATAATAAATAGTGCAGTGTGTGAGGAGCATATAATTAAAATTTAAATTTTCAGCTTCCATATAGCGGAGAGATCTCTTGGCGTACATATGGTGAGTTTTTTTAATAGTTATTATATTTTCGGTTTTGTGTGCTCCCAGCATAATCAGGTGCTAATTTGTTGGTTGATTGTTTTTTTCAAATATATTTTTTTTCTTCTAAATTTCGTACCAATATATACATATACATATATGTGTGGATACTACTTTTCGGGTTTTTTTAGTTGTACCAAAATTGTTAAATGATTAGAATTTTAATTGAATGAAATACAGTACTTTAAAATGAAACCATAGAATAACTACAAATAAGTCCTTCCTCAATGATGAAACATTAAATTTTCTTTAATGATGATGATGTTGAACTGGGGAAGATTGAAGGAGTGTAGATGCTGTATGATATTATTTTTATTGGTTTTCTTCAACACGTAATGGTTTGTACGATCTACTAAGTTTATTTGGCGGCAAAGAACCCCCATGCGGCTGTAGTCTATTCTAATATATAAAACGTGTTAGCCGCCAAGAGATCGGTTATACACTTTTATAAACAAATTTGCCCTTCTCCAAGATCATCTTTCCTATTTAAAGACTCTAATTTTACATCCTGCCAAACCAGGTTAATTTACAGATTAATCTCTGGTCATACAGTTAACAAGAAATTTAAATTCCTTTTGGGACTTGAATCCACATCTAAATGTGAGATTTGCAACACCGTTGAAGATAACGAACTTATTATTAACGATTGTGTCATATATAATAATATAAGAAATAATTTCCCACTTTTATACAGAAAATCCTTATTAGATATCTTAAAGGACCAAAAAATGGAAGAATATAAAATATTGTGTGATTTTGTGGATAGAATAAATTATAAACTATGAATTAAGACTACTTTTAATTTTTATTGACTGTTTCACACAATGATTTTTCTTTTGGAATCATTTATTTTATTATAATATTAAGATTTATGAATATTATATAATTTAATTCTAAAATTAAAAAAAAAAAAAAAAAAAAATTATGAATATGAATTATAAATTTATATTTTAATTTCAAAACTTTTATTTTTATATGTATCCTTCATCTTCTTTCTAATATTCTTTATTTATAAACTTTCATTTAATCTAATTTAATTATCAAACTTTGTTTTATATAATTATGCTTTTTGGCGATTATTTAAGAACAATTTGAAGGTAAATTTGAATTTATGTATAAATAAATAATAATAATAAAAATGATTTGTTTGTTTTTGTTTTTTAGGTTATGTTCTTTAACATAGTCCAGCCCGTTGACGAATACGATCATTTCGTCAACCGCAGAATTAATCTATGGGAAGTTTGCAGATTTTAGTAATTGGCCTTTTTAGAACATTTGACGCAGTTTTGACTGTGACGACTCGAATCAGGCTTTTTTCATCTGGATGAACTTCAGTTATTTTGCCCATCGCCCATTTACATGAAGGTAAATTGTCCTCTTTGATTAAGACCAATTCGCCAATTTTAATATTTTCTTCTCTGCTTTTCCATTTACTCCTTTGCTGTACGTTGTTCAAGTAATCCTTATGGAACCGTTTCCAGAAACTTTGAGCCCTCTGTTCCACTTGCTGCCATCTATTTAAACGGGACGATGCTATATCACCTAAATCGTGTTCGGGTACAGACGCGACGGACGATCCCGTCAAAAAATGAGCCGGTGTTAACGCTTCGAAAGACTCGTCATCCTCGGATATTGGACAAAGCGGCCGGGAGTTCAGTATGGCTTCAATTTGGCATAGCAACGTAGCCATTTCTTCAAATGTAAGATGACAGTTGCCGGTAACTCGGTTGAGATGTGTTTTGACGGACTTCACCGCTGATTCCCACAATCCACCGAAATGTGGGGCAGAAGGAGGTATATGATGCCAATTTATTTGATTTTGTGTACAAAACTCTGTAATAATACAATCATTAACTTTTGAATTATTAAATTGATATACCTCTTTCAGCTTCCTGTTGGCACCAATAAAATTAGTTCCATTATCTGAATAAATATCACTCGGAACTTTCCTTCTAGCTGAGAATCGCTTCAACGCTGCTAGGAAGGCGTCGGTAGTTAACTGCTTCGATGTGTATCGCTTTGGTAACCATACATACAAAAATTGCGATATATCCTTTTACCATTTTTGCGCCACGGCCTCTCTTACTTGCTAAAACAATTGGTCCAGCATATCTATGCCACAGTTCGAAAAAGGTCTCGCAGGTGTTATTCGAACCGAAGGTAAGTTTCCCATAAGCTGCTTGGTGGTTCTTGCTGTTTTTAAAACACTGGATGCACTTTCTGATTTCATCCCTTACAGTTGCTCTGTCGTTCACGATCCAATAACTTTGACGGATGAGGTAGGAGGTATGTGATGGGCCAGGATGCAGATATTTTTTATGGAAGAAGGAAATTATCATTCTACTCAGAATATGGGATTTGGGTAGAATGATTGGGTGTTTAAAATCATATGAATTGGTGGAATTGTCTAGTCTACCACCAACACGTAATAAACTATTCGCGTCTAAGAAAGGCGTTAGCGAGGACAACTTATTATTCTTAGACAGTGTTTGACTTTTATTTAACATTTTTATTTCGCTGGAGTACTCTTTATGTTGCAACCATTTAATTAGTTTCTCAGTTGCCCGAGTCATCTCTTTTAGGGTTATTGTTGTGCTTGGACGTGCTTCCTTCATTTTTCTCGCATTTTCAATGAACCGATAAATAAAGCTCAAGATACGAATTGCTTTACTAAAAGAAAATGTTCTGCTTAATATGCGTTCATAAATGTCGGCTTCCTGGCTTTGATTTCGCAGCGCGTGAAACAACTGTAGAGAACTCGGTTTCTTTTTTATTTCGCAAATGGTGTCATCGTAATAAGCTTAGGTAACAGTGGTAAGTTTGTAATGAACTATATGTTGATTTGCCTTTTCTCGCCACAGAATTAGCTGAAATTCTTGATCTTCTTCGGCTACCATAATCTGCCTATACATTTTTTCGATGTCAGCCGTAAATGCTATTTTGTTGTACCGAAATTTTAACAATGTAGTCCATAGTGTTGGCTGAATGGTAGGACCCACCATAAGTAAATCGTTAATGGAATTTCCGTTGGTAGTTTTACTCGAGCCATCGAACACGACACGGAGTTTGGTTGTAGTACTTTCATCTTTAGTTACAGCATGATGTGGCAAATAATAATGTTTCCATTCTGTATCCGTTGCAAGTTCGGTTGGAATTTCGATTAAATGCCCCAATGCTATATATTCACGGATGATGTTGCTGTAATCTAACTTTAATTGAGGTTCACGGTCTAATCTTTTCTCTAAATTTAAAAATTGCCTCTTGGCAATGTTTATTGAATTGCCTAACGGTGGATGTATTTGTTTAAATGGTAATTTCACTATATATTTTCCACTAGCATGTCGCGCACAATTTATTTTGAAGTGTTGCTCACATTCTGTCTCTTTTTTGGAAAATGGATTGCACTTCGGGATTTCTTCTATCTCCCAGAATTCCCTGAGCGTCTCATCTACGTTTATGCCAACATGAACCCCAAGACTGTTGGATTGAGTTTTGGACTCATCAGTTTCGCCCGATAATAGCCAGCCAAATATTGAATTTTGCGCTATTAGATGGTCTTCGAGATTTTCTACACGCCCTTCTCGTAGCACGCTGAAAAATAGATCTGCTCCAATGATCATGTCAACAACACCAGGCCTATTGAAATGTGGATCTGCCAATGGCAATTCCTTAATTTTCATCAAATTCAACGACTTAATTTCAACGGATGGTAGGCAATTCGTTAATTTTGATAAAACTAGAACATCGATATCCATTGCTTCGGTTTCCGTATATAGTGATACAACTTTAACTGACATCATTCCTCTCGTCGTTTCAGTTCCAGGTGTGAGTCCTTTGATTACTACTTTTGCATTTTTTCGCGGCAATCTAATTCGCTGAGCACATGATTCGGTGATAAAAGACGCCTGCGCTCCCGAATCCAATAAAACTCGACATCTCTGATATTGATTTGATGAATCTCGAATCCTAACGATGGCTGTTGGCAATAGTGCGGTGAATCGCTTGGTTGTGGTGGTATGAGCAACGTTCACACAATTGGAATTTGCTTGCGATTCTGTTGCGATGGGGATAACTTCAGTACTTAAAGTCGTATTCGCTGGTACCTTTTGAATATCCTTGTGAAGTGCCGTATGATGTTTAGCTTTACAGATACCACATCTGTATCTAGAGCGGCAATTTTGCGATTGATGATTCTTATACATGCAAATAAAGCACAACTTATTTTCTGCTACGAAACTTCTTCTATCATGTATTGAAAGCGCGAGGAATTCTTCGCAATTACGCAGGTAGTGATTTTTTCCACATTTTATGCAACTTACTGACTGCGTATCCGTATGCATCACTTTTATGGTTGAATTTGGCAACTGCCGACAGAAATTACGCTTTGTAGGCTCACAACTTTCTAGGGTATCGCTTTGTTTATTAAGAAATTCAAAAAAATTCTTAATAGTTGGGAATTCAATCCCAAAGCTATGTTGAGCCCAATCGTGTTTGGTAGTTGGATCCAATTTGCTCACCAATATATGGATCAACCACTGGTCGCGAGCTTCTGCCTGATCACCCAAAACCTTTAGTCCTCGTAGCACCTCGTCTGATACATCGCGCAAACGATGGAGAGCCTTGGCGGTTGCCTGGGTAATTGCTGGTTGACCCATAAATTGTTTTAAAAACATAGTAGTCACATGTTTTTTTTTATCATAACGGTTGTTGATGATTTCCCATGCCTCATCGTAATTTGCTTCAGTTATAGAAATATGGCGAATCAATGCGGCGGCTTCATCTCTCAATAATCGCTTTAAATATTGTAGCTTATGCACCTTCGAAATTCGAAATCTTGGGATTGCTGTTGATTGATGCTTCAAATAAATCGCGGAATGAAGCAAACTCAGAATATATCCCGGAGAAAAAAGGTACATTCACACGCGGTAAATGAACTTCACTATCGCTTTTATGATTTAAATTAGATACCTCATTGAGAAACGATCGCTGGTTAGCCACTAATTCTTGTAAACTGGTATCAAGATTAACGTGCTGCTCCGACGCCATTTCTGCCTGCATAAGTTTCCCCTTGATCGCAAAATATTTGCCTTCGAAAGTCTCTTGCAGTTCAATAATATCTGGTGTTTCCTTGTAATTTTGTTCGGCCGCTCGATAATAGTCCCATTCCTCAGAAAGAAGCTTAATTTGAGCTTTAATTCGTTCTATCGGTTCTTTAGAAAGATCGCCTTTAGCAAAAGCTTCGATTTGCGAGATTCGCTTAAGTTTCCTTTCAAGAGAACAAGCGTCTGCCATTTTGAAGATGAGTGATTTAAAACCGAATTATTGAATCAAAATTAAGAAAAAAAGGCGCGCGAATACAAGTTAATAAAATTTGTTTTATTTTTATTTCAATTTAGGCTTTGAAGCTCGACGCATCAACACAACAACACTATAAATGTAAATATTGTTTCTGGATCACTGGCAACAGCACTATTCAATGTTATTTATATGCACTATTTATTAATACCGTCTCTCTTATTTTTTTTAATAAATATATATTATATTTATAAAATCATCGATTTTTTTTTTGTTAAATTTCTAAAAAGAGAAGCACACAAAAAAAAAATTTTTTTTAAATATTTCTATGTCTGGCGGATGCTAATTTCATCCGGCTCGAAGGACCATGGAAAATTTTCGCATAAAATAATTTTTGGAATTTTTTAATAAATGAAACAATAAAATTTTAACTCATATAATAATTAATTTTAAATGTTTTAATTCACAATATTTCAATTTTTTATAAACTTTTATTTTTCATACAATGTTCGATTTTTTCTTTAATTTTATGAATTTTATAATAATAATTTCAAACAATTTTTTTTAATATAAAGAAATAACCTTACTCGCTTAAATATTCGCCAAAAGTTGTATTCGCATAAATAATTCCTTTTCATGTTTCTCGCTTCGTTGTCGCAGGTAAAAGAGAATGACTTAAGCTATAAAATTCACAAAAACGCCAAAGTTGATCATATTTCCCCTTCACTTTAAGTGGTACCAATCGCGATTCGCGGTTTTTAAATATAGAGCAATTTAAATTAAAACAGATGGGTTGGGCTCGAATGATGGATTAGGCTCAAATGGCAAATTTTCAAAGATGAACTAATTTTCCCAAAATGATTTGGAGGCGGTACTACACTAAGTCAACTACGACTATATACAACGGATCGGGAATATAATGAGCTGGCTAGGAGTGTATATGCCATTCACTTATAATGGATTGGGATCGAATGACAAATTTTCAAAAATTAAGAAAGTTTCGCAAAAATGATTTGAAAGCTGTGCTACATTAAGTCAATTAAAAAAAATCTCAGAGATGTGCTCATGTACTGACTATATACAACGGATCGGTAATATAATAAGCTGGCAGGAGTGCATATGCCATTCACTTATGATCCGTGTGTCATATCTTCCGTGTGCCATATCTTTTGAAACAATTCGTAAATTGGTCAAAAAAGGAAAAGGCTTTACTTTATCCCGTCTCAAACAATTCGAAAAATTGAATCAGAATTACTCAAGACAAATGATTTGATTGATATCTGCCAAATGTCAATGGTGGAGCCAAAAAAAAAAGTATATTTACAACACATCTGTGGATCCACTAAAAATTGTTTGCTTTCGGCAGTCGACGTTACAACTTTTAAACAAGTATTCTGTAAAAAGCATATATTTTGACTCTACTGGAAAGGTAGTGAAACACCCTATTTATCACCCTTACCACAGTTACAAGGGGATTTTGTATTATGCATGTGTGGTTAATATTAATTCCTATCGGTCAATTAATATCTTCTTCGCACAATACTGAAGCCATCAAACGGTTCTTAGATGATCTAAGAATAAATATGCCTCGAGATTTTCTACCGAAATATTTTGTGACAGATTGGTCTTGGGCTTTGATAAAGTCAATGCAGTCACTTCGTGAATATAAATTCAACTCAAGTCACAAACAAATACAATAAAGTGACTTTGGAGGTACGGAATTTTATTTTAGATGTTGTTTGTATGTTACTAAATAGTAAACATTTAGCCGAAATCGATTTAATTGTTGAATCATTTTGTTTTATATTGTGTTTGAGATTTTCAAGCCATTTAGTTTCAGAATCCCTTAATACTTTAAAAAAAGTGTTAAATGGTGCATCGGACAATTTGAAAATAACACCTTCTGAATCTGCAGAATGGAGATCTATCCAAAGGACTTCATTGTTTAGTAAATCAATCTTTAGTAGCAGCCCTTATTTTACCAGATACAATAATATTTATTTAAATGTAAAGCAACAACTTAAAACTGAAAACGATAATAGCCAAATTAATAGTTTTTTAACCGTTGTGTCTATACCCAAAAAATTATACACTATTCTATACCCGACCCACCCGGGTGGCCACATGTATTTTCTTGTTAATATCGAAAATTTTTGTATTTGCCAGTGTATTATTGCCTTTATTTATTTTAATATACTATTTTAAACGTTATAAAACAAAAAAATAAATAAAAAATGGGGAATCCCCGGTTAATGCTAGTAAAACAAAACAGAAAAGAATCGTTTAGGTGAGCTGAGGAAATTAGAGTAGGTGTGGTATTCAAATGGAAAGGTTGATTGCGGAAGTGTTTTTTTTTTGTAAATAAATATATATGTGAGTGATAAAATGGCGGACCACAGAGACATTTCAAATGCTGAGTTTAGACGGTAAGATTTATTATTTGGATGATCCGTTCGGTTTTTTTACATTTATATACACATTTTTGCCCTAGTTTGTCGTATGAAGATCAACAAGCATACCTAAATCGTTATTAGAGGAATGTGACGATGACGAAGAAGTGCTTGATTTTGTTGACGACGGCTCAGAAGATGAGTGGCTTCCTACAGCAGCGGATAGAAACGTGGAAGATTCAGACATAGAGGACGTTTATGAAGATCATGAAGTCCAAATTGAAGTGTCTGATGAAGAAATTTTCAGCGATAGTGAAGTTGAAGACGAAGGAGAAACTGGAAGTGCAAATTGTAATAATTCGCCTTATCTAAAAGGAAAAGATGGATCGATATGGAGACAAAATCCTCCTCAAAGGCAAACATTGAGACACAATATTCTCAGGAGTCAACGAAGTGGGCCATCGCGATCGACCGAAATGTTATCTGTAAGAGATACCTTCAAGTGTATATTTACGGACGTCATGTGTGAAATAATCATTAGACACACAAACAGGAAGGCCAATGAAGTATACACAGAACACAATATTCTAAATCGGGATAAACCGCAGAAAATCTGGAAATTATTGACATTTCAGTATTCAGTATTCTGTATTCTGTATTCAGTATTCAGTATTCAGTATTCAGTATTCAGTATTCTGTATTCTGTATTCTGTATTCTGTATTCTGTATTCTGTATTCAGTATTCAGTATTCAGTATTCAGTATTCAGTATTTAGTATTCTGTATTCTGTATTCTGTATTCAGTATTCAGTATTCAGTATTCAGTATTCTGTATTCTGTATTCTGTATTCTGTATTCTGTATTCTGTATTCTGTATTCTGTATTCTGTATTCAGTATTCAGTATTCAGTATTCAGTATTCTGTATTCTGTATTCTGTATTCAGTATTCAGTATTCAGTATTCTGTATTCTGTATTCAGTATTCAGTATTCAGTATTCAGTATTCTGTATTCTGTATTCAGTATTCAGTATTCAGTATTCTGTATTCTGTATTCTGTATTCTGTATTCGGTATTCAGTATTCAGTATTCAGTATTCAGTATTCAGTATTCAGTATTCAGTATTCTGTATTTAGTATTCTGTATTCTGTATTCTGTATTCTGTATTCTGTATTCTGTATTCAGTATTCTGTATTCAGTATTCAGTATTCAGTATTCAGTATTCAGTATAAAAAAAAATTTTTTGTGTAGGACGAACAAGATTCACCCAGTATATGCCGTCCAAACCGGCAAAATATGGGATCAAAGTATGGTGGGTTTGCGATGCTGCTAACTCTTACCCAATAACGGGGCAGATATATAGGGGTAAGCAACCATCAGGCAGGGAAATCAATCAAGGAGAGCGGGTTGTCAAGGACCTATGCGCCCGTTTCAAAGGGTCTGGGAGAAATATAGTAACTGACAATTTTTTTACAACATTGCCGCTTGCTCGTTTATTGATCTCTTGGGACTTATCAATAGTCGGGACATTAAAAAAAAATAAACCCTATGTTCCAAAAGAAATGTTGCCGTCCAGATCTCGGGAAATTTATTCGTCAATTTTTGGATTCAGCGATGATAATATTACACTTTGTTCGTATGTCCCCAAAAAAAATAAGAGTGTATTATTATTATCTACGCAGCATTATACGGATTCAGTAATTGGAGACAAAAAAAAACCGGAAATCATTCATTATTACAATGGAAAAAAAGGTGGAGTAGATACAACCAAACGAAGGACGAAAAGATGGCCTGTAGCATTTTTTTACAATATAATTGATGTAGCTTGCGTCGCGGCTTACAAAATTTACATAGAAAATAACCCGGCTAGATCAAACAAAACACACAATCGTCGAGAATTCTTGAAAGATCTTGTGCTTCAATTAGCTCTACCGCATGTGTCAGATCGATCAACCATACCAAATGTATATAGAAATTTTAATTCACGTTCAGGGATAGAATGCATACTTGGCAAACCGCTCTATGTACCAATAAACCAGGAATTGACAACGTCTGGAGTACCTAATGTGTTACGCAACAACGATGGCCGAATTCCTCAAGTTGGCAAATGCTGGATTTGTTTGTCTTCCGATCCCAAAAAACGACGAAATTCACGGAAATCCTGTAGTATCTGTAGAAGACCAGTATGTGTAGAACATACGAACACTCAAATAAAGTGTTCTAAGTGTTAATAGTTTTAATTTTTTTTGTAAATTTTTACCAAATTGAATTTCTTATTTTGTAAACATATTTTTAATAACCAACTGAATTATTTATGTGATAATTTTTGATTTTTTCTGTGATGAAATGTTGATTTAAACAATAAAATGTTATACAAATAGCATATTCAGTGTTTTTTTTAAATGGCCACCCGGGTGGCCGGGTATAGACTACAAGAGTAATAATATTGGTAAACGAATAATTTAGTTCAGCAATAATTTTTAGTTAACTTCTGTTCAAAGATCAATAAAAAATAAGTAGTTCTTGGATGTCAAGGAGTAGGGATAGTCTAACTGTGAAATTGAAAAAGTTACGAGCATTTTAAATCGAAATGGCCACCCGGGTGCCCGGGTATAGACACAAGGGTTAAACGAAGAATTTTTAGTTTTTTCTATTAAAAGTTATATGGCGTATTTGCCACTTTGGGGAGTATGCTTTGCATTTAAAATGGGAATTGAGGGAAGACTATCGAACGCTAGTGTTGAGAGTTGGTTTTCAATTGTCAAAAACCACTACACGAAACACGAAATATTACGAATTGGTAGATTTGTTAATATTATGAGGGAGAAAACAAGCAAGCTAATGAATTCTTCAGAATGGTTTCAATTGTGAAGATAAGTCTAAAGTAATAAAAATTACAATACTTGTACTTTTGATTCGACAGCGAAAATTTGTATGTGCCTGTACTTGGATTTTGAATATTACAATGGCTTTTTTCGATCATAAAAAAACAATTTTTTTAAATTCGAATGAAATCGATTCAGTTCATAGCAGCAAATTAAAGTTGATATTAAAGATCTACGAAAACAGTCCAGCATTAGGTCCAACAAAAAATAACATTTCGTTAGATGCTTCTTGTCCTATATATTTCATTATAGAAAAAGTTCTTCCGTCGCCTCTAACTGAAACTCGAAATTGCTCGAAATGTGAACCAACACCTGCCTTGAGACCAACGTTTTATGTTCCTCTTAAAGATGTTTTCAAATTAAACCACCGCTCACTCAGAAATTTGCAATTAACCATAGATTTTGAGAAATCGTGTTGTTCGAAATACCTTGCCGAACGACCGAGACGATTTTTTACTAACTATGGCATTGCAATTGTTGACGGAAAACCAATTAATAACGTTCAATAACGTTTACAATATTAAAATAAATTAAATTAGTCAACAATTATCTCTAAATCATGAAGATCTTCAATTAAAAGGAATAATTCACTTTGAAATGATGAAGCTGAAAAATTTGAATGGCCATTTTCGCGCCTATATTAAGCGACACAATAATAATTGGGAATTACACGACGATATGTTGCAATTTCCCATAGAAGTCAGTGCAGCAACTAAAATTAATCCAGCAATTTTAATTTATTCGAAACATTAATTATAAACAAAATTTTTGAAAATTTGTTCCATAAGATCAACCCATTAAACAAGAATAACAAATATAGAATTAAAAACCATAAAAGGGTGTAGTACCGCTTTCAAATCATTTTTGGGAAAATTGCTTAATTTTTGAAAATTTGTCATTCGAGCCTAACCCATCATAAGTGAATGGCATATGCACTCCTAGCCAGCTAATTATATTCCCGATCCGTTATACACTTGGGTGCAAAAAAATCGCACATTGCTCAATTTTCCACAAAAGTTCAAAAATATCAAAAAAAATCCACTATTTGTTTAATTTTTTTTAATGCAGATTCAAAGTCTATTTCAATACCTATCCAGTGGTATCATTTTTGTACTTGTACCATGCCAACAAAGTGATTTTTTGTCAAATGCAACAGCAGGCTTTCGAATTAAATTCTAAAAATAATTCAACAAGATCAATACAATAGCATGCCATGAAATATCTCGCTCGGAATAGTCATCATTCGCATATCGACGCTTAGTCTGAACGGTCCTCTATTAATTACGTCTTCAACCGGAGCAAAGAAATGTATACTACACCAGAGGTAGCCGCATAAGTGGTTGCACTGATTGATGCGGGGGCAGAACCAAAGTGAAGTGGCTCGATAACTAAATTTGAGCCGATTCTCCGTTCGTCGAGTGTGGCAGAGATATCAAGAAACTGGTGGCTTCAGACGGCGACAAGGATCTGGCCGACCTCGTGCTACAGCACAGCGTGATGACCGTTTTCTTGTAACAATTTCGTTGCGAAATCGTCCTATGAATGCGGTTCAACTAGGACGGCGGCTCCAAGAAGTTCGTGAAGTTGAAGTCAGTCGGTGGACAGTTAGAAGACGACTTCGAGAAGTTACTCTGACTGCACAAGGACCAGCAAACGGGCCGAAATTGACCGCATCCCACCGACGAGCCCGTCGTGAGTTCGCTCGAGAGCATTTGAATTGTACAGAAGAAGAATGGAGTAGAGTCCTGTTTTCTGACGAGTGCAGGATGTGTTTATATGGCACCGATGGACGCGGAAGAGTATACAGAAGACAAGGAGAGCGATATGCACAATGCTGCATCCAAGAACGTGTCTCGTATGGCGGTGGATCGTGCATGTTCTGGGGAGGCATGTCACTAGAGGCGAAGACAGATCTTGTATTCATCATCCGAGCCAATACTGGCGATCGGTCAAGAGGAATGACTTCTCAACGGTATCTTGAGGAAGTACTCGAGGAGTATGTCGTACCTTTGCCGGGTTTATTGGTGAAAATTTTCTGTTCATGCAGGATAATGCGAGCCCGCATACGGCTGGTGTAGTAAACCAGTACCTTCAAGAGGTGGATGTGCCTGTTATGGAGTGGCAAGCTCGAAGCCCGGACCTCAATCCCATCGAACATATGTATATGGGACGAGTTGAAAAGAAGGGGTCGAGCCAGAGATGTTGCTCCAACGAGTCTCCAGGAGCTGCAACAGGCGATCGTAGAGGAATGGGAGGCGATATCTGAAGATTTTGTGAAAATTTTGGTGAAATCAATGCTTTATCGAATGGAAGCTGTCATTCGGGCCAGAGGAGGGAATACTCGTTATTAATAAAAATACTTTTTCTGATTACCATGTTTTAATTCGATTTTTACTACTAATTTTCATGCTGACAAATTCACAAAAACGTATACCTCAGATGTTTACCCCAAAAATCAGTTTGATGGCACGTATAAATACAAAAAAGGTACCACTGGTTAGGTATTGAAATAGACTTAGAATCTGCATTAAAAAAAATTAAACAAATATTGAATTTTTTTGATATTTTTGCACTTTTATGGAAAATTGAGCAATGTGCGATTTTTTTGCACCCAAGTGTATATAGTTAGTACATGACCACATCATTTCAAATCATTTTTGGGAAAATTTCTTAATATTTGAAAATTTGTCATTCGAGCCCAATCCATCATAAGTGAATGGCATATGCACTCCTAGCCAGCTCATTATATTGCCGATCCATTGTATATAGTCAGTACATGAGCACATCTCTGAGATTTTTGTTAATGGACTTAGTGTAGTACCGCTTCTAAATCATTTTTGGGAAAATTTCTTAATATTTGAGAATTTGTCATTCGAGCCCAACCCATCATAAGTGAATGGCATATGCACTCCTAGCCAGCTAATTATATTCCCGATCCGTTTTATATAGTCAGTACATGAGCACATCTCTGAGATTTTTGTTAATTGAGTTAGACTGTGACCGATTAATTCTTTAATAGCTTGAATAATATGTCAGGTGATAGTTGTAGCTCCCACATTTACTCACTAGAACACTACAACATACACTAGACATACACTAGAAGAAAATAATTGTCGGCAAGCTGCTGCAGTTGAAAATGGGAAATTATCATGTTGCTATTATTATGTTGCTGCAAACGATAACATAATCATTGACTAGTTGGCATTTTATTTTGATGATATAAAATGTTAAGGCGAGCATGTTAAATATCGACCGAACAATTATTCTGTTTGTGTCAAAAATTATCATAGCAAAAGACCGTGCTAATTTGAGTGTATGCGGTTTTTTCAAATAAATGTCAAAAATGTGTACTAAAAAATATTTATCATAGGTTTCGGGCACAGTCTTAGTGTAGTACCGCTTTCAAATCATTTTTGGGAAAATTTTTAAATTTTTGAAAATTTGTGATTCGAGCTCCACCCATCATAAGTGAATGGCATATGCACTTCTAGCCAGCTTATTATATTACCGATCAGTTGTATATAGTCAGTACATGAGCACTTCTCTGAGATTTTTGCTAATTGACTTAGTGTAGTACCGCCTCCAAATCATTTTGGGAAAATTAGTTCATCTTTGAAAATTTGCCATTTGAGCCTAACCCATCATATTCTAACCAGCTTATTACATTCTCAATCCGTGGAATATAGCCCCTACATAAGCATATCTATTAAATTTGTGTTATTTGATTTAATGCCGCACTTTCGCCCTCATTTTTAGTATTCAAAACTTTTTAATGGTTTATTTAATTAATTGATATAACATATAACGTTTTTGATTAATTCCAAATTTGATTAGTATTGGCAATTTTGTATAACCTAACCTGAGGTATCAAACGCCAAAAAAAAAAAAAAATTCGCATTGTGGCCATATCTATTTATTTATAGTAGCTGAGACAGGGGTAACCTATTTCAACAATTGAAAATCGAATTACCTTCAACAGGTGAATATAATTCTAACTTTAACATAAGTATTATGTTGAACTTTCATTTAGTTACCGCATAGAAAAGTAAACGAAGCATAATTCTGAAATAATAAGAGAAGGGGGGAAAGAGGGGTAATGAAAAGGCCATGCGGGTTTAAATATTTGTTAGTTGTCAGGCAACAGTTTATTAGTAAAACCTGGTGCTGGAGCATATTATAATACATTTGATGCGGGTGCGATTTTATTTTACGTCATATTTTGGTATAAGGCTCACATCGAAATTATATTTCCTACAATTATTACCCTAATCGATGTAAAGCTGCAACCACTAAATGAGCATGCGCAATTATAGACTTTTTCGTTCATCGAAGCAGTTACGATGCATCTTAAGTCTTCTTTTGGTGGTGTAAGCTGTTTTGTCAAAATAAACTTAGTTCTGATGAAAAATTGTACACCACGAAGTTACCAAAATAGTATAATTTTTGGTTAAAATTGGTTACCCTTGTCAACTTTTTGTTCTAGTTGGAAATAATTCAACTCATACAGCTAACTTCATGGTGTACATTTTTTCACCAGAAATGTATAGCATGTACGCAGCTGCAATGTTGTGAAGCGTAAGATCGTAACGAAATAAAAAACCAAACAAACATAAATTTAATTTTAATAACGTAACGTAACAAAAAATTGAAACGATAAATTTAACACGTTCGCCCCTTAAACACACATATATGTGTCACGCAAGTTTCCCAAAAAACTCATGTTATAAGTATATATGTGTCACAAATTACTGAAACTTTACATATGTAGGTATAACTTTGGAATGGTTTGTGTTATGATTATTTTCTTTTCGCCGTAGGCTTTATGAGTATATCACACACATTTGTGTCACTTGGTTTCAATGAGAAAGTTTTATTTATTGAAATGTTTTCATATTTCGGGAAACCCCCGATATTGGTTCAAAGAAAAGGGAAAACGATTTATTTAACATTTTTATGTTAGTTCGTCGACGATTTTTGTCTAGTAAAGAGGTATTCTGTTTGCATTATAATATTCATACTTAGAATTTTTGGTATTATAGTGAAAATCTAACGATTTTTAATTCAAAACTAAGTTTTATGAAAAAGTTATTTGTGTAGCATATAAAGTTGTAAGGTATAGTAATTTTATTATTTACTCTCCGATTTTCTGATTTGGGTGAGTTTCAAGATAATTGCAGATTTTTTTGTTGTACTGTTATAATAGGTTCTTGGTTTTAAAGGAATTTGTGCGAAAGTGATTAATGGAAAGTCGAGGAAAGCGCATGCAGCTTGCGCGTAAATCTAGCAACAGTGAAATAGGCTTTGAAGATTCGGGCAGCAGCTTTCGCATCTATGACACTGACAGCATGTCATCTGAATGCTCAGTAGCAATGGACTTGCAAGAGGTACCAGTTCAAGAATATGTTGCTGAAAATAACAATGATGAGTGGACTGATGTTGGGCCTGAAACAATTAACATAGTTTTTACTGGAGCAGAATTGATATCCATAGATCTAACATCAACCGCCGAACCAGTAGAATATTTCAGGAAAATATTTCACGATGTATTGCTCGAGAAAATAGTTACTTGGACTAACGCACGTGCTAAATTCATTATTGAGCATAAGCGATTATCAGCAAATTCAAACCTTCGCAGATGGAAAGATGTGACCAGTAGCGAATTGAAACAAATGCTTGGCTTATGTCTACTAATGCCTCTAAATAGAAAACCAAGCCTAAAACACTATTGGGCCAAAACTGGGCTTTATGTTCAAAATGTGTTCGGCCAGACAATGAGTCGAATAAGGTTTGAAAACATCCTTAGGTGTATGTGTTTCTATGACGAGCAACACGACGTCAAAACTAATAGATTGTATAAAATACAAAATGTCACAAATCACGTTCTGGCTAACATAAAAAAATTGTATAGCCCACCTCAAAATCTTTCATTAGATGAAGCTCTCCTGTTATGGCGAGGAAGACTGTCATTCCGGCAGTGTATACAGAATAAGAGGCACAAGTACGAAATCAAATTCGATGAATTATGCAATCCCGAAGGTTTTTTAATAAATATGATTATATATACCGGAAGAGGCACGGTGTCTAACGAGAAAGGGCATGCATTTGGCGTTGTTGTTGAACTAATATTTGGGTAAATGTCATATGTTGTATATGTATAACTACTACTGCAGTATTGACCTGGCAGAGCACTTGGTGAATTATCAAACTAATATATGTGGAACATTACAATCCCTCTCAAGAGCCAAGAAACCGCAAGAGCATTATGGTGTTAAAATGGAAAGACAAGCGAGACGTTTTGATGATTTCTACCAAACATAATGCCGATCTTATTAATTTAATAACAAAACAAAACAAGGACATGATAAAGCCAAAAATAGTGGTAGACTACAACGCTAATATGCCGGGGATCGATAGGACGGATCAAATGATTGCATATTATGCTTGCCCAAGGCGTACAGTGCGATGGTACATGAAAGTGTTTTTTCACATACTGGACATAGCAATACGGAATTCGTGTTGGATATATAACAAACAAACCCAGCAGCGACAATTGCCACATCTAGAATTTAGAGGAAAAATTATAACCTTGTACTTAGGGGAGATTTTAGCGCGGCAAAAGAACCCAAGAACCGCAGGAACTTCAACTTCAAATACAGCACATTTCCCTAGCATGGCTAACAGCGGCAGGGGGTGCCGCATGTCTTACAAAACTGGTAAAAGGGCTGCGAGTAAATACGTTTGTGACACATGCAAAGATGATAAAGGCGAGTTGATCGGGATATGCCCATATCTAGGCTTTCGGCTATGGACTACCCAATAAAAAATTTGATGTTTTTTTTATAAACTGTAACTGATTTACGCTTATATAATTTATATGTAAATCATAATTAACTCTTTAGAAATATAAACCTAATATACTGAATTTTGCAATTTCTTGTACACCTTAAAATAATTTATGTTCCACTTAAACCTCATGTCACACATATGTGTCCTTTTTATTGTAAAAATTAAAGACTCATGTCTCACATATGTGTCGTAAAAGCAATCAAAAACTCATGTCACATATATAGTATGTGAAATGCCAACTTTCCACAAACTCATGACCCATACAGGTGTCATAGAATTGTTAATATGTGAGTTTTTTCCGAACATCAAAAAATCGTTTGCGGGGCGAACGTGTTAATAAAACAAGAAATGAAAAATATTAATTCTAGTTCTTTCTACAAGTCAGTGAAGTTAGCCCGAGCCCGAAATTTTGGTTCATTTCTCGGATAAAATGTAGCCATCCCGAAAAAGTGTAAATTTTGTAAAAAGTGTAGGCTCATCCCGAAACAAATATTATAATTAAAATGTATCTAACAAGGAAAAAAAATCATGTTTAAACCAAATTAAAACTAATAAATTTCTTAAAAAATATTTGTAATCAAAAATATAAATACAAATTCATATACTAATTTATGTTCTGTTGGTAGTGTAGTCATTTACTATGAAGAAACCTTAAATTTCATACATCCAATATCAAAGATATTGCTTAATGGTTTTTATATAGGCGGATAGGCCATGATACTAGATAAGAGCTGGCCAGCACCCCAGGTTCATATGTATGATAGGTATAAAAATATGTTTATGAAAAATTTGTATTTTTAGTGTAGCGTATGTGACATGTGAAAACCTTAAATTATATTCAGCTAATACTAATTTTTTAGGTTTGTGTCTTGACTAAAATGTAGGTTTCCAGAAAAAGTGTATCTATTTCTTACAATGTAGCATCATCCCGAAGAGCAAAAATTTCTTTAAAAATAATAAATAAATTAAAAGAAAACGTTATTCAGAATAATTTAGAAAATAAGGTTTATTAAAAAATAAATTTTGAAAGTTTCTGAATCAATTTTAATTTTATAAATCCCTTAATTATATAGAGCCAATTATACAGATAAATCTAATAAGGATTTTATATGACCAGTTAGGCAATAACCATATCAAGAGGCCATAAGCCCCGCCAGACCCATATCATGGGGATAAAACCATTTTTTTTTTTAATTTTTCTAAATCAATTTCTTATACATAATAAGATAAATTCTTAAATTTTATGGAGCCAATACTAGAGATAAATGTAATAAGGATTTTTCATGGCCAGTTAGGCAATAACAATATCAAGAGGCCGTGAGCCACATCAGACCCATATCATGGGGATAAAACCATTTTTTTTTAATTTTCCTAAATCAATTTCTTATACATAATAAGATAAATTCTTAAATTTTATGGAGCCAATACTAGAGATTAATGTAATAAGGATTTTTCATGGCCACTTAGGCAATAACAATATCAAGAGGCCGTGAGCCCCATCAGACCCATATCATGGGGATAAAACCATTTTTTTTTTAATTTTCCTAAATCAATTTCTTATACATATAAGATAAATTCTTAAATTTTATGGAGCCAATACTAGAGATAAATCTAATAAGGATTTTATATGACCAGTTAGGCAATAACCATATCAAGAGGCCATAAGCCCCGCCAGACCAATATCATGGGGATAAAACCATTTGTTTTTAATTTTCCTAAATCAATTTCTTATACATAATAAGATAAATTCTTAAATTTTATGGAGCCAATACTAGAGATAAATGTAATAAGGATTTTTCATGGCCAGTTAGGCAATAACCATATCAAGAGGCCATAAGCCCCGCCAGACCCATATCATGGGGATAAAACCATTTTTTTTTTTAATTTTCCTAAATCAATTTCTTATACATAATAAGATAAATTCTTAAATTTTATGGAGCCAATACTAGAGATAAATGTAATAAGGATTTTTCATGGCCAGTTAGGCAATAACAATATAAGAGGCCGTGAGCCCCATCAGACCCATATCATGGGGATAAAACCATTGTTTTTTTTTATTTTCCTAAATCAATTTCTTTTACATAATAAGATAAATTCTTAAATTTTATGGAGCCAATACTAGAGATAAATCTAATAAGGATTTTTCATGGCCAGTTAGGCAATAACCATATCAAGAGGCCATAAGCCCCGCCAGACCCATATCATGGGGATAAAACCATTTTTTTTTTAATTTTCCTAAATCAATTTCTTATACATAATAAGATAAATTCTTAAATTTTATGGAGCCAATACTAGAGATAAATGTAATAAGGATTTTTCATGGCCAGTTAGGCAATAACAATATCAAGAGGCCACAAGCCACGCCAGACCCATATCATGGGGATAAAACCATTTTTTTTTAATTTTCCTAAATCAATTTCTTATACATAATAAGATAAATTCTTAAATTTTATGGAGCCAATACTAGAGATAAATTTAATAAGGATTTTTCATGGCCAGTTAGGCAATAACCATATCAAGAGGCCATAAGCCCCGCCAGACCCATATCATGGGGATAAAACCATTTTTTTTTAATTTTCCTAAATCAATTTCTTATACATAATAAGATAAATTCTTAAATTTTATGGAGCCAATACTAGAGATAAATGTAATAAGGATTTTTCATGGCCAGTTAGGCAATAGCAATATCAAGAGGCCGTGAGCCCCATCAGACCCATATCATGGGGATAAAACCATTGTTTTTTTTAATTTTCCTAAATCAATTTCTTTTACATAATAAGATAAATTCTTAAATTTTATGGAGCCAATACTAGAGATAAATCTAATAAGGATTTTATATGGCCAGTTAGGCAATAACCATATCAAGAGGCCATAAGCCCCGCCAGACCAATATCATGGGGATAAAACCATTTTTTTTTAAATTTTCCTAAATCAATTTCTTATACATAATAAGATAAATTCTTAAATTTTATGGAGCCAATACTAGAGATAAATCTAATAAGGATTTTTCATGGCCAGTTAGGCAATAACCATATCAAGAGGCCATAAGCCCCGCCAGACCCATATCATGGGGATAAAACCATTTTTTTTTTTAATTTTTCTAAATCAATTTCTTATACATAATAAGATAAATTCTTAAATTTTATGGAGCCAATACTAGAGATAAATGTAATAAGGATTTTTCATGGCCAGTTAGGCAATAACAATATCAAGAGGCCGTGAGCCACATCAGACCCATATCATGGGGATAAAACCATTTTTTTTTTAATTTTCCTAAATCAATTTCTTATACATAATAAGATAAATTCTTAAATTTTATGGAGCCAATACTAGAGATTAATGTAATAAGGATTTTTCATGGCCACTTAGGCAATAACAATATCAAGAGGCCGTGAGCCCCATCAGACCCATATCATGGGGATAAAACCATTTTTTTTTTTTAATTTTCCTAAATCAATTTCTTATACATATAAGATAAATTCTTAAATTTTATGGAGCCAATACTAGAGATAAATCTAATAAGGATTTTATATGACCAGTTAGGCAATAACCATATCAAGAGGCCATAAGCCCCGCCAGACCAATATCATGGGGATAAAACCATTTGTTTTTAATTTTCCTAAATCAATTTCTTATACATAATAAGATAAATTCTTAAATTTTATGGAGCCAATACTAGAGATAAATGTAATAAGGATTTTTCATGGCCAGTTAGGCAATAACCATATCAAGAGGCCATAAGCCACGCCAGACCCATATCATGGGGATAAAACCATTTTTTTTTTTAATTTTCCTAAATCAATTTCTTATACATAATAAGATAAATTCTTAAATTTTATGGAGCCAATACTAGAGATAAATGTAATAAGGATTTTTCATGGCCAGTTAGGCAATAACAATATCAAGAGGCCACAAGCCACGCCAGACCCATATCATGGGGATAAAACCATTTTTTTTTAATTTTCCTAAATCAATTTCTTATACATAATAAGATAAATTCTTAAATTTTATGGAGCCAATACTAGAGATAAATCTAATAAGGATTTTTCATGGCCAGTTAGGCAATAACAATATCAAGAGGTCATAAGCCCCGCCAGACCCATATCATGGGGATAAATCCATTGTTTTTTTTAATTTTCCTAAATCAATTTCTTTTACATAATAAGATAAATTCTTAAATTTTATGGAGCCAATACTAGAGATAAATCTAATAAGGATTTTTCATGGCCAGTTAGGCAATAACCATATCAAGAGGCCATAAGCCCCGCCAGACCCATATCATGGGGATAAAACCATTTTTTTTTAATTTTCCTAAATCAATTTCTTATACATAATAAGATAAATTCTTAAATTTTATGGAGCCAATACTAGAGATAAATGTAATAAGGATTTTTCATGGCCAGTTAGGCAATAGCCATATCAAGAGGCCGTGAGCCCCATCAGACCCATATCATGGGGATAAAACCATTGTTTTTTTTAATTTTCCTAAATCAATTTCTTTTACATAATAAGATAAATTCTTAAATTTTATGGAGCCAATACTAGAGATAAATCTAATAAGGATTTTTCATGGCCAGTTAGGCAATAACAATATCAAGAGGTCATAAGCCCCGCCAGACCCATATCATGGGGATAAATCCATTGTTTTTTTTAATTTTCCTAAATCAATTTCTTTTACATAATAAGATAAATTCTTAAATTTTATGGAGCCAATACTAGAGATAAATCTAATAAGGATTTTTCATGGCCAGTTAGGCAATAACCATATCAAGAGGCCATAAGCCCCGCCAGACCCATATCATGGGGATAAAACCATTTTTTTTTAATTTTCCTAAATCAATTTCTTATACATAATAAGATAAATTCTTAAATTTTATGGAGCCAATACTAGAGATAAATGTAATAAGGATTTTTCATGGCCAGTTAGGCAATAGCCATATCAAGAGGCCGTGAGCCCCATCAGACCCATATCATGGGGATAAAACCATTGTTTTTTTTAATTTTCCTAAATCAATTTCTTATACATAATAAGATAAATTCTTAAATTTTATGGAGCCAATACTAGAGATTAATGTAATAAGGATTTTTCATGGCCACTTAGGCAATAACAATATCAAGAGGCCGTGAGCCCCATCAGACCCATATCATGGGGATAAAACCATTTTTTTTTTAATTTTCCTAAATCAATTTCTTATACATATAAGATAAATTCTTAAATTTTATGGAGCCAATACTAGAGATAAATCTAATAAGGATTTTATATGACCAGTTAGGCAATAACCATATCAAGAGGCCATAAGCCCCGCCAGACCAATATCATGGGGATAAAACCATTTGTTTTTAATTTTCCTAAATCAATTTCTTATACATAATAAGATAAATTCTTAAATTTTATGGAGCCAATACTAGAGATAAATGTAATAAGGATTTTTCATGGCCAGTTAGGCAATAACCATATCAAGAGGCCATAAGCCCCGCCAGACCCATATCATGGGGATAAAACCATTTTTTTTTTTAATTTTCCTAAATCAATTTCTTATACATAATAAGATAAATTCTTAAATTTTATGGAGCCAATACTAGAGATAAATGTAATAAGGATTTTTCATGGCCAGTTAGGCAATAACAATATAAGAGGCCGTGAGCCCCATCAGACCCATATCATGGGGATAAAACCATTGTTTTTTTTTATTTTCCTAAATCAATTTCTTTTACATAATAAGATAAATTCTTAAATTTTATGGAGCCAATACTAGAGATAAATCTAATAAGGATTTTTCATGGCCAGTTAGGCAATAACCATATCAAGAGGCCATAAGCCCCGCCAGACCCATATCATGGGGATAAAACCATTTTTTTTTTAATTTTCCTAAATCAATTTCTTATACATAATAAGATAAATTCTTAAATTTTATGGAGCCAATACTAGAGATAAATGTAATAAGGATTTTTCATGGCCAGTTAGGCAATAACAATATCAAGAGGCCACAAGCCACGCCAGACCCATATCATGGGGATAAAACCATTTTTTTTTAATTTTCCTAAATCAATTTCTTATACATAATAAGATAAATTCTTAAATTTTATGGAGCCAATACTAGAGATAAATTTAATAAGGATTTTTCATGGCCAGTTAGGCAATAACCATATCAAGAGGCCATAAGCCCCGCCAGACCCATATCATGGGGATAAAACCATTTTTTTTTAATTTTCCTAAATCAATTTCTTATACATAATAAGATAAATTCTTAAATTTTATGGAGCCAATACTAGAGATAAATGTAATAAGGATTTTTCATGGCCAGTTAGGCAATAGCAATATCAAGAGGCCGTGAGCCCCATCAGACCCATATCATGGGGATAAAACCATTGTTTTTTTTAATTTTCCTAAATCAATTTCTTTTACATAATAAGATAAATTCTTAAATTTTATGGAGCCAATACTAGAGATAAATCTAATAAGGATTTTATATGGCCAGTTAGGCAATAACCATATCAAGAGGCCATAAGCCCCGCCAGACCAATATCATGGGGATAAAACCATTTTTTTTTAAATTTTCCTAAATCAATTTCTTATACATAATAAGATAAATTCTTAAATTTTATGGAGCCAATACTAGAGATAAATCTAATAAGGATTTTTCATGGCCAGTTAGGCAATAACCATATCAAGAGGCCATAAGCCCCGCCAGACCCATATCATGGGGATAAAACCATTTTTTTTTTTAATTTTTCTAAATCAATTTCTTATACATAATAAGATAAATTCTTAAATTTTATGGAGCCAATACTAGAGATAAATGTAATAAGGATTTTTCATGGCCAGTTAGGCAATAACAATATCAAGAGGCCGTGAGCCACATCAGACCCATATCATGGGGATAAAACCATTTTTTTTTTAATTTTCCTAAATCAATTTCTTATACATAATAAGATAAATTCTTAAATTTTATGGAGCCAATACTAGAGATTAATGTAATAAGGATTTTTCATGGCCACTTAGGCAATAACAATATCAAGAGGCCGTGAGCCCCATCAGACCCATATCATGGGGATAAAACCATTTTTTTTTTTTAATTTTCCTAAATCAATTTCTTATACATATAAGATAAATTCTTAAATTTTATGGAGCCAATACTAGAGATAAATCTAATAAGGATTTTATATGACCAGTTAGGCAATAACCATATCAAGAGGCCATAAGCCCCGCCAGACCAATATCATGGGGATAAAACCATTTGTTTTTAATTTTCCTAAATCAATTTCTTATACATAATAAGATAAATTCTTAAATTTTATGGAGCCAATACTAGAGATAAATGTAATAAGGATTTTTCATGGCCAGTTAGGCAATAACCATATCAAGAGGCCATAAGCCACGCCAGACCCATATCATGGGGATAAAACCATTTTTTTTTTTAATTTTCCTAAATCAATTTCTTATACATAATAAGATAAATTCTTAAATTTTATGGAGCCAATACTAGAGATAAATGTAATAAGGATTTTTCATGGCCAGTTAGGCAATAACAATATCAAGAGGCCACAAGCCACGCCAGACCCATATCATGGGGATAAAACCATTTTTTTTTAATTTTCCTAAATCAATTTCTTATACATAATAAGATAAATTCTTAAATTTTATGGAGCCAATACTAGAGATAAATCTAATAAGGATTTTTCATGGCCAGTTAGGCAATAACAATATCAAGAGGTCATAAGCCCCGCCAGACCCATATCATGGGGATAAATCCATTGTTTTTTTTAATTTTCCTAAATCAATTTCTTTTACATAATAAGATAAATTCTTAAATTTTATGGAGCCAATACTAGAGATAAATCTAATAAGGATTTTTCATGGCCAGTTAGGCAATAACCATATCAAGAGGCCATAAGCCCCGCCAGACCCATATCATGGGGATAAAACCATTTTTTTTTAATTTTCCTAAATCAATTTCTTATACATAATAAGATAAATTCTTAAATTTTATGGAGCCAATACTAGAGATAAATGTAATAAGGATTTTTCATGGCCAGTTAGGCAATAGCCATATCAAGAGGCCGTGAGCCCCATCAGACCCATATCATGGGGATAAAACCATTGTTTTTTTTAATTTTCCTAAATCAATTTCTTTTACATAATAAGATAAATTCTTAAATTTTATGGAGCCAATACTAGAGATAAATCTAATAAGGATTTTTCATGGCCAGTTAGGCAATAACCATATCAAGAGGCCATAAGCCCCGCCAGACCCATATCATGGGGATAAAACCATTTTTTTTTTAATTTTCCTAAATCAATTTCTTATACATAATAAGATAAATTCTTAAATTTTATGGAGCCAATACTAGAGATAAATCTAATAAGGATTTTTCATGGCCAGTTAGGCAATAACCATATCAAGAGGCCATAAGCCCTGCCAGACCCATATCATGGGGATAAAACCAATTTTTTTTTAATTTTCCTAAATCAATTTCTTATACATAATAAGATAAATTCTTAAATTTTATGGAGCCAATACTAGAGATAAATGTAATAAGGATTTTTCATGGCCAGTTAGGCAATAACAATATCAAGAGGCCGTGAGCCCCATCAGACCCATATCATGGGGATAAAACCATTTTTTTTTAATTTTCCTAAATCAATTTCTTATACATAATAAGATAAATTCTTAAATTTTATGGAGCCAATACTAGAAATAAATCTAATAAGAATTTTATATGGCCAGGCAATAACAATATCAAGAGGCCGTGAGCCCCATCAGACCTATATCATGGGGATAAAACCATTTTTTTTTAAGTTTCGGCTTATGGCCTCTTGATATTGTTATTGCCTACACTAAAAATACAAATTTTTGATAAACATATTTTTATACCTATCATACATATGAACCTGGGGTGCTGGCCAGCTCTTATCTAGTATCATGGCCTATCCGCCTATATAAAAACCATTAAGCAATATCTTTGATATTGGATGTATGAAATTTAAGGTTTCTTCATAGTAAATGACTACACTACCAACAGAACATAAATTAGTATATGAATTTGTATTTATATTTTTGATTACAAATATTTTTTAAGAAATTTATTAGTTTTAATTTGGTTTAAACATGATTTTTTTTCCTTGTTAGATACATTTTAATTATAATATTTGTTTCGGGATGAGCCTACACTTTTTACAAAATTTACACTTTTTCGGGATGGCTACATTTTATCCGAGAAATGAACAAAAATTTCGGGCTCGGGCTAACTTCACTGACTTCTATCTACAGTGGTCGAAAAAATGTGGTGCGCGCGAAGGATTTTTACACAGTAACTTTTAAATGACAAAAGGTTATTCAATTCTTATTGCATATGTTGCCATAATAGGTTTAGAAGCAAGAGGTTATTAGAATATTTTATTATCGCAGCATCCTTTTCCTTCTTGAAGTTGTTGTTTTTCAATAACGTAATATAAATTTAAAAAATATCGTGGATGTTGTTACTAGTTATTATTAATGTTTATTTTTCATATTCCTGGTAAATTATTCTACTCAATTTCATTATACCGTTCTGTTTAGTTTATAAGGTCCCACCATGCTTTTGACGTAAGGCTAAACGTTTCAAATACAACAATTTCTGCATTTCTGCTCTCACAACAATGAATACAAAAATAAGGCGCCTTGCAGAGCACAACTTGCATCCTAGATTACCAGCAACAGGCCCAGCATTAAGACCGGACCATCGAACAGCTCGATTGGCATTCCTCAGAGCGCACATGAATTTGACTCTCGATGATTGAAAAAGCATTTTGTCTATGAATGAGTCGAGACTATCTCTGTATTCTTTCCCTTCCCACGGCCAGATCAATAATGGATCTCTAATGGTACGAGGTGGAATTTAATTGAAGTCCTCCATGGAGCTTTGTATAGTAACGGGTATTTTTGCTCCATATACATATGTATAATATTGGCAACAATTTTCTTCTGATGTATGGTATGCAAGACCACTCACTGTTTTCGTCACGAGGGAGTATTTGGAAAAGGGTGATATGCACGCTCTGACGTGGCCATCCCGTAGTCCAAACCTTAACCCTATCGAGTACCTGTGGGACGTACTTAAATAAAATTAACTGCTAACCAATACCAAATACAATCCTGCCAATGTAGTAGTAAGTTTTTGTTTGATTTTTTTTTTACGTACGGGATTCGAGATGGCGGTGCCATCTTACGAAATTTTAGTAACTACTGCAAGTTTTAGCTGATATATGAACGAAAACCGAAACTTTTGGAACTTAATTGGGTTTTGACTATATTGTATAGGATAGCACAAAATTTTCGGTAGAAAAAATGAGTTTTTCTACTCACCACCAGGAGCAGCACTAAAACAAAACAGAACTTTTTCTGCTGAAATATTTATTAGCCAGCAGAAAAATTATGAATATTCTTAATTTTTTGTTGTTGTTTTTTAACAGTTTATTTTTGTTTTTAATATTGATGTTATTCGTATTTCTCGTTCGGAAAGATCGTCTAACTTATTTACAGCGAAACTCTCTTCAAGCGCAGTATGAATACATTCGATTTTTAGCAACTAAAAATTCAAATAGGATAATAAAATCTCTTGAACGATTTTCCTTTTCTGATCGGCTAATTATAATTTATAAATTAGAAATTCATTATTTACATCTCGAACTTTAAACAAAAAAAAAATTCTGTATTTTTTGTAACTTTTTATAGACCACTGTTAGATTCAAAAATCCAAGATTTATTTTTCGGCCAAATTTAAAATATCGAAAATTTAGACGAAAACTAAATTTTAAATTTTTGAATCTAAATTGATAAACGTGATCTAAAAAAAGTTACAACAAATACAGTAAATTATATTTGTATACGCAATCCTTATTTGGATTATGAAATTGAAATTTTTTAAATTAAATTAAAATCGCGGTGTGAGATTATCACGATAATCTTCCTGTCTGTCATTAGTTTAAATGCAAATCCATCTTTTGTGAGCGAAATGTTTTGTTTTTATTTGACTGATCCAGGGTCACAAAAGAATTTTTCGATTAATTCCCTCGTTCCCTTGAAATATAAAGAAAAAACTCAAACGTACAAAATACAAAAAATTGCGTGAGACAGCGATCAATTGATTTCTCTTTTAAAGAGCAGTAACATTCGGAGAAGAATAGGAGAAATATAGGGGAAGAAACGAAAAATAAAAAAATTAATAATTTGATCACTGGAAAAAACTAGTTTAGTGAATTCCCGATTTGTATTCTCTAATGCATTTCTGACAAAATATTCATTTAAACTCCTTTGTAAAATAATCCAAAAATTCTAAAATCATCTCTCCTAGCAATATTAAGAAAATCGATTGAGTCTAAAGTGCTACAGCATTTTTCAAAAAAATTTGGCCAACTGCGTTTTTCCATTTTTTCACTATTTCGTATGGCCGGACCCCCTTTTAACCAATATGGGACACTGATTTTTGGATACCTGGGACCATAACACATCTGCACAGGCAATCTTAAAAAAATCGATCGAGTCTAAAGAGCTACAGAATTTTTCAAAAAATTTAGCCAAAGTGCATTTTTCAGTTTTTTTATTGTATCGTATGTATCCTTGCAACCAATATGGGATCCTGATTTTTGGATACCTGGAGCCATAACACATCTGCACAGGCAATCTTAAAAAAATCGATCGAGTCTAAAGAGCTACAGAAATTTTCAAAAAAATCTGGTCAAACTGCATTTTTCAGATTTTTCACTGTATCGTATAGACGGACCCCTACGACCATAAAGATATACTATATAGACAGAGCCTAAATAAAAAAACGCAAAGTAATGAGAAAATCAAATGTTCGCCAATACGTCAAAAAGAAAATTATTGTTTGGTTTTGTTTCATTTCAATTTTGTGTTTACAATATTAACGTAAATGCGTTTTGAAAAATTATCAATATAAATAATCAAATGTCTAAAAAATTATATTGTTGTGTCAATAATTGTGTCAATATTTATCGTGAAAGTGCTAGCATAGAAGATATTTTCAGTAAGTATATAGTATAAAAAAAATTTTTTTTAGTAAATTTGAAATCACTCGGGGAATTATGTTTAAAAATTAATTTTTTTTGTGTTCTGTTATAAAAAATTGTAAAGATAATTCCAAAGTTACTTGTTTGTTACGATCAATGTAAGTTTTCATTCAAAGAATTTTTTATTCAGTTTATATACTTCCGTCATTTTTTTTTTCAAAAAAGCCAGTGCCGGGGGAAAATATTTTTTATCTGAAGGGTTTCAAAATATTATTATGAACATCTGATAAAAATTGGAAGCAAATTTTAAAGAAAAATATTGTCAAGAATTGGGAGTGGATTTGCTCCAAGCATTTTGAAAATGAATGTTTACATTCGTGGTAAGTGCAAAAATTTAACTGCAAATGCGGTACTAACTATTTTTGCATCATCAGCCTCGGCCGCAGTAAGTCGCGACCCATTAGAGGAATTGGATGTAAATATGGGGTTGCCACATGTAGCGGTAGACGATGAACATTGTCTCAGTTCTTCATTAGACTCAGCCACTACAATAATTCCCGATACCGAGCAAGAAGAATGTGCCCGTAGCAAAACAGCAATCATCCCACCTATTATCTCACATACATATTATGAGTTCCGGAGAGTCATCAACCGTTTTAGAAGACATGGACCAAACATATGCGGGCGGATATAAGCGTTTTAAAGAGTTAAAGGTATTTGAATAATACATTTTTATTCTTTATCGTTAATTTACTCAAGTTGCATTATGATTTCTAGCCTAATAAAAAAACACGATTAAAACCTCCTTAATTACGTCAACGTCAGGAGACTCTTCTTCAGCTAAAAAAAATTACCGCAGAAAAATGAAGCTAAGATACAACGAAATGAAGCAGAAAGAGCGGCGTTCAAAGGAAATAATTCGTCGAAGAAACCAAAAAATGTTACAATTAGAAAACACGTTAAAAATATCTACGAAGTCAGAATTAGCTGCAAGAAGAACATCTGATTGAATTGTTGTCCATGTCGGAGCCTGTGAAAGAACTTCTGAAAAGGCAGCTTCGTAGATCTAAAGGTATTTCATTAGAAAAAAATATCCCATTGAAATAAGGACATTTGCAATGAATTTAAACTTTTATTCACCGAAGGGTTTCGAATACGTTCGTAAAACATTTAATTATTTGGTTATTTCCGTCAAATAGTAGTAGGCTTTGGCTTTGCTGTCAGACAGTCTTGTTTTTTATTATTTTTCGTCAAAAATAAATAATTTTATATTTTATATTGGCTAATTTGTATGTGCATACTAATCGTGGTTTTTGCTAAAATTCCTTAACTGCCCAGAACCTGTGAGGCCTTTTCGAAGATGACGTAACATGGGCGAATCTCATTACATATTGGAAATTTGGTTAATCGTCCTGTTTGGATCGAATGGATGTTCAAAAATTGTGGTTAATCCTTTGTCTTGTAACAGATACCCTGTTGCAAATGAGCTTTTGCTCAAAACGGGGTGTCCAAAATTTGATGTAAATAAATAAATAAATAAATAAAATAAATAAATTATTTATTGCCTCATCCGAAAACAATAGGAAAGTGGAACACATGTGTGAACGGAAAACCTGGATTTACCGAGGAATCTTTTCACACATTACAACCTTGTTAATAACGAGCGGTTAAATAATCGAAATTCTTTTTGTAATATTGTATTTGATGAAATTTATTTTCGAAGTAAATTAGAATGGGACGGAAAACGATCCGTAGGCTGTGTAGAATTAAGCGATGGGCAAAACGTGAAGAGTTAGCTACTCACATTCTGGTATTTATGGCGGTCGGAATAAACAAAAGATGGAAATTATCATTAGGGTATTTCCCAATTGCTTCTTTAAATGGTGAACAAAAATTGAACAAAAGTAATTTAATGCGTTTATGTCTTCATAACCTTTTTCCTACGGGGGTTAAAATATTCGGTGTTACTTTTGATGGTTGCCCAGTTAATAAGCCTATAGGAAATCTTTTATGGTGTAAAGCAAATGTGGCTAAATACATAGAATTAAATAGATTAAATCCAAAATTCACTTTTAAAGTAGAATCTGTCAACAAACAATTAGTTATATTAACCGATCCTTGCCATATGTTAAAATTGATTCGAAATACATTCGCGGAGAAAGGCCATTTAAATGGACGGAAATGGCGAAGAGGTTTCCTAGCATTATTTAAAAGATTTATTAGAATTATAGGATACTGAACAGCTACATTTGGGGAATAAGTTGCGGTTAGCCCATTTTTACTTTAAACATCAGAAAATGAACGTACGACTTGCTACACAAACTCTAAGCAATTCTGTTGCAGATGCTCTATTTTATAGGGATCAGCTAGGTTTACCACAATTTCTGGGATGTTTACCCACTGTGAAGATTATTCGGACAATTAATGATATATTTGATATTTTGAATTCCAGAAGAATGGCTCAGAGAGGATTAAAACAATTACTTTGTGAAGCAAATATAGAATAGAAACATTTGTTAATTTTGCTGTAAACTATTTAGGTTCATACAAATAAAGACGTTCAATAATTTCCAACCGGTTGTTATGTCCCCCCGTAAAACTGGTTTTATTGGAATGATTTTGTGTTTAAAAAGTATAAATTTATTTTTAATTTTTATATAAGGACCAATCTTCTTAAGATTATTCCATTTTATAAACTGAATCAAGACCACCTTGAGCTTTTCTTCGCTAGCATTAGGTCCCGGTTAGGTTTAAATAACAATCCTACTGTACGACAGGTCACTACAGCTTATAAAATACTACTGGTTCATACACAAATTTCAGACTCAGGATTAATCAGGGTAATTGCTTACCGTTAGAGGAGTTGATAATATTAAACCCATTAACTGCTATAAACTTAACAACTGATAGATCTCTCTTGATTCAACCAAATACAGGTTTGGTTAACAAAATCGCTTCACTGCTCTGAGTGCATTTTATACCTCGGAAGAACTAGTTCAAGCAATTCTCTTATATCTCATAAAAATCGAGGGGTCTTAAAATTTCGAATCTTGATATTGTGCTAATTTGTAAGGTAAATTCGCTTGTCTATTATTCAATATAACAGTAATAAAATCTCCCTTTTAAAGGAATCAGTTTCTTCAAAAATTAATATAAATGTACAAAGTAAATTTAAATCGAAATTTACCTGGGGCCATAACACATCTGCACAGGCAATTAAAGAAAAATCGATCGAGTCTAAAGAGGCTACAGAATTTTTCAAAAAATTTGACCAAACTGAATTTTTTAGTTTTTTCACTGTATCTTATGGACGGACCCCCTTATAAGCAATTATTCGAAATAAATGAAAAAAAAAATAAATTTGATAGGCATTTTTAGACTTTTGCCGTCACTTGAAACATTTGTGGTAGAACTATCAGTAGAAGCGATATGAGCAATACAATTCCTTTGATCTGTGTCTGAAAGGTTGACGAAGCAATTTCCATCATCATAAATATTAAGAACTTTACGGAGAAAATCTAATTTTATAAATTTTAATTTTAACTTAAGCCGCACATTGATAATTGTGTTTCTGGATTTTTTTTTCGGGATTTTCAGTTTCTGTATTATTTTGTTCTATACCTTTTCATTTTCAAATTGGAAATAATCAATATCAAATTGGAAAAAATCATTTTTAATAGGTAATGTGGGGCTTCTTATTCATCACGAAGTAAGAAGAGGAGCATTTAAAACCCCGCAAGCAAATGAGTTCATACTCAATTGTTTACGCAATGCTCTAACCAAATATCAATCACCAGTTGTAATGGTAATTGATAATGCTCTGTGTCATGCGTCTATTGAAGCTGTGTTTCTTGAAAGTGAATTTATCAATCATCGGTTATTAAGATTAGGCCCATACAGTCCAATGTTAAACCCCATAGAATTTGCTTGGTCGGCTTTTAAGGCCTCTATTAAACGAGATTTAACAACTGAAATGCCATAGATTTCAGCAGGTGAAAATAGGATAGATTTGATCCAAACCGAATTTCGTTTACAAAGGCTGGAAAATATTATACAACGGAATTTGCCAAATTTATCTGTTGCAAATTGTGCTAAATTTGTTGCATATATTCAAAAATTCATACCTGATGTTTTAAATTTAGTCAATATGATTTTTTAATTTACTGGGTATATTAATAAAGTTTTGATCATAAATATTGTTGTACCCTGTGAGTTTTTTATTTATAAATTTAAAAATGATTATTTCCAATTTGATATTGATTATTTCCATTTTGGAAATGATTGTTTCAAATTTGATATTGATTATTTCCAATTTGAAAATGAAAAAGTATAGATAAGGTAGCCAACCCTGTATGGTAGTATGGTATCGACTGGTGTTACTATGGTATCGACGAATGTATTGGAATGAATTAAGGATTTAATGCTTCCTTAACGTTTGGTCAACCTTGCAGACACAGATCTTCTACTGATGAATATACCACAAATGTTTCAAGTGAAAGCAGAAGTCGAAAAATGCCTATAAACTTGAATTTTTTTTATTTATTTTAAACAATAGTATATTGTATAATTTGGAGGAAAAGCACTGCATTCCCGGACGATAGTGGAAATTGGCGGACGAGGCGATAGCCGAGTCCGGCAACCACGGGAGTCCGGGAATGCACTTTTCCTCCGAATTGTACATACTATTTTTTCTCCGATCGGACTTTAAAACGAATATAAACCCAAAATAATTTTTAGTATTATTCATTAATTATCATATTAAGAAATCAAAACAGAATAAAAAATCGAAAATAACATAAAATTATTGCTTAGTTAGCCACGACATCATGACATAAATACATTTTTTTTTTTTCAAAAGTTGTCAAGTTTGTGTACCTATTTCATTTATAAAAAACGTGTGAACGAAATTTAAGGGATATGGACAGTGAAAGCGAATTATCCTTATCTTGTACCCCGCCGGATATAGTGGAAGCAGCCAATTCAGCTACATGTGATTTACTCCCGCAAATATCGAAGGAAAAATACGAAAATGCTTTTAAACGCTTTATGGATTATCGTCAATCTAAACACATCAAATCATTTTCGGAAAACGTCATTCTGGCGTATTTCGCTGATTTATCTACAAAATTGAAATCATCTACATTATGGTCAAACTACTCAATGATCAGGTCGATGCTAGTGGTTAAAAATAATGTGGATATTGCAAAATACCAAAAATTACGTGTCTTCTTGAAACGCAAATCCGACGGATATAAAGTGAAGAAATCTAAAATATTAACTATGGAATATGTTCAATAATTCATTTTCGTAGCTTCAGATGATTCGTTCCTAGTTACTAAAGTAAGCATGTAGGTATTTAAAACGATTATTATTTGTATTTACATATTAAATTCAAATATGTTTTCGGATAAAATACAATTCACACTGCAATATTTTTTTGTATGTAATATTATGATTGTTTTTTGTAGGTTGCATTAATTTTTGCAATCGCTGGTGCTTGTCGACGGGATGAACTAGCCCGCATGGAAATTACTGACATTAGTGATTTGGGATCTAAACTTTTAGTTAAAATCCCGAATAACAAGACAAATAAACCACGATCATTTATCGTAAACGAAACTTATTTAGAATATTACAGAAAATATATAGCTTCGCGTCCAAAAGATTTCAATTCTTTGCGTTTTTTTTAAAATACACAAATGGTAAAGGTTTCAAACAAGCAGTTGGCATACATCAGTTTGGTAAAATGCCACAAATTGTTGCTACTTTTTTAAAATTACCAGACGCAAAACAATACACAGGGCACTGTTTCCGCCGATCATCTGCGACAATTTTAGTTGATAATGGCGCAGATTTAACATGCTTAAAAAGATTTGGAGGATGGAAGTCATCGACTGTTGCTGAAGGGTACATCGATGAATCCATTATCAATAAAACTGAAGTTGCTCATAAGATTTTCGATGCAACGGATAATGAAACAGCCGATACAAATAATGTTAATGATTTTAATAGCAATATATCAACAACAATGCTGGGATGCGATACTACTAATCCACCAATGTTCAATAATTGTACTAATTGTACGATAACTGTTAATATTACAAATAAGTAAAATTAAACTCCTATACCTAACACATAATTAGTTTGGCATAGATTTATCAAATAAAAATTGATTATTATGTATACTGTTAAATTAAAATAAATAAATGCGTTTGACGTGTACTTTTATTTCTTCTAAACAATTAAAAATCCATACGGGAATATATTCCCGGCCTAGGCCAGAAAAAATATTCTCGTACTATTATTACTTGTTGCTTAGCAACAAATACAACATACTGGAATCATGAGCTTTCCGTTTCGAAAAAACAACGGAAAGTATTTTTTCCTACGATTGGAGAAAAAATACTTTTCTGAATTGCTTTTCTAATAATTTGTAGATTTTTTTCGGGATTTTTTTCTGGATTTTTACTTTTCAACTTTTCTGGATTTTAAATGTAGTGATCCCTATGATTAAATTCGATTTATATGATGGAAATGTTAATGGAATTCTACAATGATTTTTTTGATGAAGTTCTGGAGTATGGCTATTTAACTAAAGTAGAACTTGTCTGTTTCTTACCTAGGAATAATCCCTTACTTTAAAAAATTTTCCTTCACTTAATTCCCTTCACTATAATTCGATCTTTCCACACATTCGGCCTCTCGATATTCGGCCTTTCACCGTTTCGGCCTTTCGAACCTATCGGCCTTTCGAGACAGACGGATTTTCGACATTCAAACTTTCGACGTTCGACTCCACTGAACCACTCTCTGATGAACAATATACCTGACAATACTCTTGAGAGTAGTATAGTTGTCGCTCGTAGCTCTAAGATAGACTAGAAGACATTGGTTAAAGCTACAAGCAATAATTTTAAACAACTATGTATAGTTCTCACTAATTCGAACGATTTTTACTCGTTCGTGATAAATTTTTTAATCAACAACTTGTATACACTGAATCAAATTGATTTTAATTTAAGTTATAAATCCTGATATAGCAGAAAAAGCAGTTATAAATTATGAGATTTGTTCACCACAAAAATTAAGAAAATATTATTAACAATAAAATAATTTTTCAAATTCCCCAAATGCAAAAAATGAAATACACAAATTAATTCGCTTTAGGAGAAAAACCAAAAAGTTAGAATATTAATTGCTTAGTAATTCTTAACAATTTTTTTGGTAAAAACTTTCAAAAAATATGAACGCGAAAAAAATATCTTTCGTAAGAATTTACAAACAAGAAAAAATCGTTTTTGCTAGAAAGCAAGCAGCTTTTGACCTTTCTATTACATAAATAATAATTATGTTGTAGTGCATAAAAAAAACGTCGGATATTTTTGCCGAGAAATTCTCGTTAACTATTTATAATCAAAACGACAGAAATGTATCGCGGAGCGCGAAACAAAATCTTACGTATTACGAATATGTTAATAAACAAGTACTACACATTGTCTAGCGTGCATATACAAATATATAACATTAATTCAGCATAAATCATTGTCATTAAATCATTAAGGCCGAAAGACATCCACAAATATAAAACATATGTTTAATGTCTTGTCGATATCGCAGTGCAAAGAGGAGACAAATAAAAATATATTGAAACTTTTATTTCGAAAGAAAAAGGAAAATTCCATTTTCCTTTTATTTTTTTAACAGCTTTTCAGATTAATACAAATATTTGCCTTTTCATTTTTTTTTTTCCTAAAGAATTTGCAAAAATTTTATTCTGTAATCTTATATTTCTGTCAGAGTTTTTATCTTTTGAATATTACTTATTTAATGGGAACAATAGTAACAGAAATGGCACGACAAATTATTATAAAGGGTGCAGTGGTGATATTAATGGTTATACAAAGAAGCAGACATTGAAACTAACTTTCTTGTAATAATATGTTGACATTTTATTATCCTTTTCTGTGTTATCTTAATTTTTATGTTGGGAATTTCAAATTCCTGAATTAGGTGATACTTATCACAGGAATTGATGCTCAATCGTCTTAATAGAGAATTTATTATGAAACTTGAATGGAACAATTGTTTTGTTCAACTAGAACCAAAGCTCGTACAGTGTTATGTATTGTCACAACAAAATAAATTCAGTATGTAAGAAGCATGAAAATACAAACTTTTCGTAAAGCATAACATTTCACTGACATACAAATAATTTACCCAGCAATGTACCTAGTTATCGCCTTCACAATCACATAGAGATTAAAGTGTTTTAAGGTTTCTCTCTGCACATATTACAACATAATAATAAAATAAGAACAGAAGAGAGATGAACATAAATAGCCTGTTTGATATTTATTACTTTCAGCCCAAAAAAGGAAAATTAAACCAGTATACTCGTACATGTAACATGGATTTCAAGACACATGTCTCAGAATTTATTATAAGTGCTTGTTCAACTTATATTATGTTTTATGTTGTTACATATTTTCACAAATATAAATTTTCTTTTGTATGTATTATATTAAAATGCCTTGAATTTATTTCCTCTTCCTTAACGTCGTCTTACTCGTTTTCTGCATATTCACTTAATTACAAAAACTTTAGTTAAAATATCGCAAAATAATTTGAAAGGAGCCAACGATTTCGCTTATCGTTAGTACAGACGCTCTATATGGCATGATACGTAATAAAACGAAATTTGTTGGTTAATCAATATATTGGTGCGGTATTCAACAAACACATTGTTGAAAGTTAAATTTAGAAATTACTGATTTCCTAATTAGTGGAGCTCAATGATAATTGGTTTAATGAAGATTTTTATGCATCTACGCCTTTGCCAAGGAGTGGTCTTTATTTAAAAATAATAATTTTGGACGATCATACTTAAAATTCGGGTTGCAAAGAAAATCTTACTTAGTTGAACGTTGAATATAATGTAACAGTGACACCTAGTGTGTAATATAATAAGTTAAATTAATAGCTCAATGTTAAACTGTACTAAAATGGAAATTTCCATGATAAAAATTGTTCTAAATGCTTGTAGACTATTCTAACTGGAAAAGTAATGAGCTTTCTAGAAGTTTGGTTTGTGTATATAAAAAGGCGAATAAAGTCAAATTGGACGAGTAGTATTTGGAAAGCGACAGTGTAAAGATTAAAAAGGAATTAAAAAGTGATTTAAAAAGTGTTGTAGTGTGAAATAAAAATTATAAGTGTACAGTAAAATTGTGTGAAAATTATTTAAAGTGATTTTGTGAAGTATCGTTAGTAAATAGTGTTGTAATAATTTTTGTGTGAAATAGATAAATTCGTTGGAAATAAATTGAATTGATTTTGTTTTATTCACTATCCAGTGATTCGAACCTTGAGTGACAAGGCAAAAACGTAACAATATTAATTTGGGACGTTCAAACTTTAAAATTGAATAGAAAGTCGTTGTTGAAAATTGAATAAAATATAAATAACGCTTTCCCCTAAATGGTTTGATCCTCAATGGCCATCAGTCTAGTGATGATTTTCTTCTGGACTAGGCCATTGTCAATAATACTGGATATTTTCAGAAAAGAAAATTTCTGGCAATCATACTTCAAATTTGAATATAAGTCGTTGCAGAACGTTTTTATTCAACGAACACATAACGTTCCCCTAAGCTCTTTTCAGTTTGAAATAAGCATCGGTTTAGTAATGCCCCAGTACAGTATAGACAGATGATCATTGACTTTACTTATACTGCCATCTTTTGGTAGGAATTTATGATGCATTTATATCATGTGGCAACAAGTACTTTGTATTTTAATGTTTTATCGTATTTTAATGTTTTATCGCTAAGTCATACAGGTTAGAAGCCGAGAAATTATTGTAGTGAATAAAAGTGTAAAATGTGGAAAATAAATTAGTTTTTTCGTGTGAAAACGTTCGCGAACAGTGAGATTAAGTGCACTTGCCACAAGTTGAGAAAAAACATTTTAAAGTTGGAGAGTGCAATAGCAGAAGCACAAACAAAATTGTTAGGATATACAATGTTAGTCGAATTGAGGCGAATTATTGCCGGATTATTTAGGTAATTCTGTGGAAAAATTGAATGATACAGAATTGGAGCTTAGTGCTGCCATTAACGATTTTTTTTAATTATTTCACCAATCAGGGATCTCACTTAGTTATGGGTTACATCCAGTGACGCCTGACTATCAAAAAAAAAAAAAAAAAAAAATGGGCCGTCAATAGGTCCCCAGCAGCACTAGCAACATCATCTGCCATTACGTATTCAGAGCGTGGAAAATGTAGGAAAGTGGATGAGAGGCCAAATGTTAGGAAGGTGCTGGAATGTTAAATGATATGTTGTGTGATAACTGTGCTTCGAAAACAATGAACGTCGTCAAATGTATGGAGTGTTGGACACACATTCTACTATCAAAATTATTCGGCAATATCATATTTATATTCTAATTTTAAACACTTTAATTTTCCTGTTTCTTTTAGGGTTGGTGAAATTTCTCTGATCCACTTCTGTTGCTTACTGGAAAGGGAGTTACATCGGGAATTTCAGGGATTCCAGGGCTTTGTGTTAACCGGTGGAATGGGAACAGGTGAGCTAAAGTTTGAAATTTAATACGGTCGGTGAAAAGGAAACAATCAGGTGAAGGTCGATCAGTTGCGCAGTTCGGATGAGACGATAGATAACGAATTTGATAACATGGAAGGGGTTGATATTTAACGAGTTATTGCGGAATAGTTTTGTCGCTTCAGTGTGTGGATGGGATTTCGATGTACTTAGAGGAGCACCTTGGATTATTTTTAGATCGTCCGGAAGACAAAATTCCGAGTATTCGTCATGAAATGAGAATTAATTTAACTTATTTTACTTGTTTCTGTTATTGGCGTGTTTGTCAAGATCGTAAGATAGTTTATAAAATAGTCGGTGAAATGTTGTAGGAACGGATTATTGGAGAAAGTCGCAGTAGTTTTGCGGATAGAATAGTCTTGGTTAGTAAGAATTACGGAGGAATAGATTAAAGGAATTAAGGATAGATTGCCCTTCTCGAATTGACGGTTGTCAATCGTCGTAAATTCAATTCAGTACTTTCCTTTCGTGACCGCAAACAGTTAATATGAATATCTGAAGACACCATTTGGCTTGTATAATACGTCGTCAGTGTTTCTACTCAGAAATATTTCGTGGTAGTTCGTGGAGCCCCACCAACATTCTACTAGCATAAATGCATCTATATCCACATTGAACGCATTCACTCTTCATATGAACGCATGAAAATTTCAACTCGATCTGCTAAATAGTTCTAAAGATTTAAAGGCAAGGAAATTTATAATGAAATGGTAATGTGTTCTTAGCTGACGCTACTCCTGCAAAATCAATGGGCTTTCGAGTTTCAAGGTGGTCGTACTAGCTTTGAAGATGATCTTCTTTCTGGACGTCCAAAAACTGCTACTACCGTTGAAATTATTGATTCGGTACATGATATGGTTATGGAAGACAGACCGCTAACTAATTCTGAAATTGCTGTGAACGGGTGTTTCATATTTTAACGTACGAATTACGTATGAGAAAGCTGTTGACAAGATGAATTCTGTATTTAATATTTGGATCGTTTTCGGAGCAATAAAAGTGACTTCAACCAACCATTTGTAACTATGGACGACAATAATAATAATTTTAAATTGCGACAACAAGCTGCAAAGTGAACTGAGTCCAGTACTTCTGCTCCGAAACACCCAAAGTGGTCAAAATAGGCTAAGAAGATTATGTCATCAGTTTTTCAAACCGATAAAACAATAATCGGAGAGTATTATTCAAACCTTTTAGATGAACTGGATGAAAAAATTCGTGAGACAAGGCACGCTTTAAAACATACAAAATCATCTTTCCTCAAGACAATTCACCGGTTCATAACGCTGTTTTCGGATATGCTTTTTTCTGAATTCAATCTGTTCCCAAACCTCAAGAGATCTCTGCGTGGAACGTGCTATGAGGTTTTAGTTGCCGTAATGGTGTATTTTGAAGGCATTCCGGAAAATTACTTCAGAGATCGGATAGAATAAAGTTATTTGCAGAATTAAAAGCTTGTTTTTTAATTTCCGTTCCACGAACTTTTTAAATCACCTAAATAACCCCCTTATTTAATAAGGAATTGAATTTGATGTACGAGAATTATTTGAAGTTCAGAGCAGATAAGTGTTCATTTTTACCGGCTCAAATCTTGGAGTCCGTCTCAAATTTTGGGGTAACACCATCGAATTGTCATGTTCAAGCCATTAAAGAATATCCGTTTCGGCGTTCCTAGTTATTTCAGGAAGTGTATTCCCAATTTTGGTGTCATCGCTAAACCATCTACAGAGTTACCCATTCAATGATTTAGAGGAGCGATTGGTTTCAAACCCAATATAACGTTTAATTGGCTCGAAACACGAGGTGGAGGTTCATACAGACGCTAATAAAATAGGTTTCGGTGCTATTCTATTACAGCGGCATCCCTATAGTTATATTTCAGTAAAACAACAACGACGGTTGAAACGAAGAAACATTCATTTGAGCTGGAGGCATTAGCTGCTTGCTACTTATGCAATCGAAAGATTCCAGGTTTTTTTACACGGCAGTCACTTTAATTAGTAAAAAACTGACTGTTTATCATTTAAGCATACTCATGAGGTGGTTAATGTGCGGACTATGATTTTGAGTTAATTCAGCTTCTTGATACTCCAATTTGTCATGTGGACCCTTTAAGTAGGAGCTCAGGTGTAATGGAGTCATTGAGTAATGGAAGACTTACATTAAATCGGACTCATTAAAATACAGTTAAAGATCAATTCAGACAACTCCTTCGATGGCGTTGTATGGAGTAAACTAGTCAAAAAGAAATAACAACTTAATTCGTTTCATTGGAACATTGAATCCGCAAGTGCTCGTGTTACCTCTACATGGTGTCCGCAGGTAACTATATTGATTGGGCTGGGTTAAGGTGTTACTCGTACCGAGCAGATAATCGACCAGACAGGGGGATCAGTATAAAAACTAGCTCAGTCGCTAACAGTGGATCCGGATATCTGGCGTCCTCCGAATTAAGTAGTCTCATCTGTGTACTGCGGATCTCTGTATAGATGGATACATTTTTTCCGCTACTCGCGAGACATAACATAGATTCGAAAAAGCAAAAAACAACAACAAAAAAACCGGCTCTCTAAAACATATGGAAACTGTAGACCAACATCAAGACCAACATATAATAGCAGAGGGAAGGTCTGGAGAGCTCTAGCAAAGATTAACAATATTTGGTCGGCAAACCAAAGTCAGAAGGCTGGTCTGCAGGCTCACGATTGCAAAGAGGACGATCTTCATTTTACCGTAGGCCTTTAAATGAGATCCGCAAGGAACTGCTGGTTGTGGCAGTGATTGACCAGTCATAGTACGATGTCAGTATCACCCCCGTCAATTAAAGGAAGCTTTGCGAGGCCTTGATCCTGACAAAAAATTACGGAGCTGCTTCGACTACGCCAGATGGAGGTTGGCACAGGAATCTGGTTAAAGTGACTGCATGTGCGAGCCAGCCTTGCTCTTATTGCTAGGGAAGAGATTTTCTGTAGACCGAGAGCCCGAGTGTGGGTCCCTTCAAAACCTAGCGATCCCAAGGCTTTCAAGCTTGGGGAGCAAAGGGTGATTAAAGGTCAGATGTTAGGTCAGATGTTATTATCATAAATGGAGAGTCACTAACTGCACCATAAATATCAGCGTATCTAGCATATGATGACGTGGACTTTCCACCTGTCAATCTAGGGAAACTAATTATGGAGGTTCACAAGTGCAAGGTCAGAGTCATCATGGGAAGCGATGAAAATTCTCATCACACAATGTGGGGAAGTTCATTCTAGGTACTAACCTTAATATATGCAACATAGACAATAAGCCGACTTTTGTAACTGAGAACAGACAGGAAGTATTAGCTTGTCTCAAACTTTGTGATGAATAGTCTATTAAATTGGAAAGTGTCGGAAGACCTGTTGTGAACACACATCAGGCAACCCTAATTATTTTCCATTTATCCATGTTTAGTTCTAAAACAAAAGAAAAAAATGAAATGTATAAAAAAACAAAGAGAAGAGCAAGAGACACGATGAAAAAAATGATGAACGAAGTTTAGTTGATCGTCGTCCTTCAATAAGTAACCTAAGTTAAGTGTATACACATATTAATGTAAAATAAAGAACGAATGAAAAATTAAGTAAAAATAAAATTATAAACTGTTTCATTTCCTCACGAAATTAATTACAAGAATAACAAAAAAGTTAAATTATAACAAGTGGTGGCAGCGGAAAAGATTTTGTTGTATGTATACACATTTTGGATATCGTTAAAAAAGAAAAAAAAATTTAATTACGTGATCTACTATGTCGTCCATGTTGAATTTTAAGTGAAACCTGTTTTAAAGAAATGTAGAATTGACGACGATTTTAAGAAAAGAAAATTACATATGCATCCATGTATCTATGTGCGAAAAAAAAATAAAAAAAATAAAAATATATATATAAATATATTTATATAATATTGCGTATTAATATTTATAATAGAAAATACCAACAATACGCATCACCAAATAATTCACTAGCGACATTATACGGCGAGTAGCAAAATCATCAAATAAATTCAGCGTTATCAAGGATCAAAACCACAATACTAATTCAGCATTTATATACCAACTCGTGACATCATGCGGACAATTTGGAGATGATGGAATTATTTTCATAATTTTAAACACATGGTCTGTTTATTTTATATTTGTGCGTAACTTTTGATTTTAATTTATTACAATTTATATATTATATATTTGTTCCTTGGATATATTTTGTGATATTTTTAAAGTTTTGTAATTTTTAAATTTTTTTTGTTAGTCACAATAATAAGTAATTTTGTTATCAAATTGTATTTCGTAGTTTAAATACGAAATTGATTGTAATTTTTGTTCCATTCTTATTGCTATTTTTATTGTGATTTTTGTTTCATTTTACAAGTTAATGAAAATATTAGCTCAATATAAGTACCGTCATTCACATAATACGAGATTACGGAAAAAGACGGAAGGTACTATACCGCTTGATGTGACAGCTGAGAATAAAAAGCTTAACAGTAAAATTCAAATTAAAGTTTCCAAAATGGCCCTTAATATTGATCAAGTGCTAAAAATTGTCCCCGAATTTTCAGGAAATGGTGACGATCTTCATAGGTTTTTATCTGCGTGTGATTTAGTTAGTACTCCATTGAACAACGACGCTGACAAAACGACGCTTTTGAATTTAATTAAAACGCGCCTTAACGGCAAAGCGTATAATTCAATAAAATATAAAACGATCAATACTCTTGATGCTTTGAAAATAGAATTAAAAAGCCAATTTGGGCAAGCGTGTTCAATTGAACAGTTGCAGACCACGTTGTGTCTTATTAAGCAAGGCGCAAACGAAGAAGTTCAAACGTATGCGAATCGAGTTGAGGAAACTCTTTTTAAATTAAACGACGAATGTGTTTCTGAGCAAGGAGAGGCACATCAAGAGGTCATTGTGGCCTTGAATTCCAAGACGGCATTGAAAGCTTTTGTGGATGGATTACGAGATCCCATAAGAATTTTTATTAAGGCGTGTCGATACAATAAACTATCAGACGCCATTGCTAAAGCCGTCGAGGAAGAAGTAGCGTTGAAAGGTAGAAATTCTATTACACGAGCAACAAATTCGGTATCACAATACAATGTCTTCTAACGGACGAAATAATTCAAATAATCAAGGATTCAGTATTAAATGTCAGATTTGCAATAGAACAGGCCATACGTCAAAAACATGTTTCTTTCGTTACAACCAGACTGAGAAAAAATCAGTGAAGCAAATTTCAATTCAGTGCAGTTATTGCAAAAATATCGGGCATCACATTCGTGATTGTCGCAAACGGCAATATAATGAAAAAAAAAAAAAAACATCGAAACATTTTCACAGAATAAATTTCAGAATCGTGATTTTAGACCATCCGCTAAAGATGTAAAGAGCATTACAAAAAACACGTCAGAGCTCGTCGATGCCAATCAACAGGACGCTCTTCGAGTTCTCGATATTTAAAGTGTCCTGATATCATTATAAACCAATTTCGCCAATTATTCTCTAAATTTATGTCAATATTTCTAGTGTTCCACGTTATTCTAAATTTTATTTCACTGTCGATAAACGATATAAAAATTTATGTTACAAATTTTTCAATTTCAAAAAACATTATTTTTAGATACATTGATGATATTTGTTTCCTGCTATATTCTACAATATTCCTATATTCTAAAAAATTACCAATTTTTTATTCATTACTATTTTCTGAAACAAAGCTCTCAATACTTGAACCGAAAACACATTTCCTACATTATAAAACCGATTTGTCGACAAATACTAATAATCATAAGTATATCAAACTAAAATTGAATATTTTAAAAAACGGATCCTCCTATTTTTTAGTTGATACTGGAGCAGATGTTTGCGTTTTGAAGAAGAACCTAGTGATTCCTGAAACAATTTGCTTTCCGGCGCAAAGTTGTGAAATATCTGGAATTACTAACCAAGGATTCAGAACTCTAGCAGCCTGTCCAGCAAACATTTTATTACCGAATTCCGAAATCATTCAACATAAATTTCAGCTTGTCAAAGATATACCCATTCCATGTGGCGGTATTATCGGTAAAGATTTCCTTTCAAAATATCAGTGTAGAATCGACTACCGTAGAAATAATCTTGAAATTCGATCAGAAAAACCAAGTATATTACCATTAGAATCTACAATATCTGAAACGGTCATTCCAGCTCGATCTGAAAAAGTTTGTAAAATTCCAGTAAATAGTTTACGTGACCGAGATTTCATTTGTAAATCGCAAGAAATTTACCCCGGAGTTTTCGTAGCAAATTCAATTTCTAGAGTAGAAGGTGGCTTAGCTAGTTTTAGTATAGTAAATACCAGTGAAATTCCAGCCAATATTAGACATTGTGAAATCAAAATCGAAGATATAGAAAACTATAATATATTTGTCTTATCAAAAAACGAAAATGAACTGTCAAACAGATTACAAACATTAGAATCCATACTAGATGTTTCTACATTAAACGAGGAAGAAAAACAATCAATCATCGCGATTTGTCGTGAATATTCCCGGTGACAAATTATCTTGTACCAATATACTGTCTCATAAAATTCCAGTTTTGCCAAATACACAACCTGTACATATTCGACCTTACAGATTACCTCAAGCGACAAAAACTGAAATGGATAACCAAATTTCAGAAATGATGGTCGATGGAATCATTCAGGAAAGTCGTAGTCCTTGGAACTCACCAGTGTTAATCGTTCCGAAAAAATCAAATTCCGATGAAAAGAAATTTCGCCTCGTCATAGATTATCGAAAGTTGAATGATTTGTCAATCGCTGAAGTGTACCCTCTTCCTAATATTGTCGAAATACTTGACCAACTTGGAAAATCCAATTATTTTAGTACATTGGATCTTGCCAGTGGATATCACCAGGTACCAGTTGACGAAGCAGATAGAGAAAAGACAGCTTTTTCTACATCTAGTGGTCATTTTGAATTTGTAAGAATGCCGTTTGGCTTAAAAGGAGCACCGGCAACATTTCAACGCATTATGAATACCGCATTGTCAGGTCTCACTGGTTTGAAATGTTTTGTATACTTAGATGACATAGTTATCTATGGTTACAACTTGGAAGATCATAATAAAAAACTGAAAGATGTCTTTAACCGACTAAAAACATTTCATCTCAAATTACAGCCGACAAAATGTTTGTTCCTTCGAAAAGAAATTGGTTATTTAGGCCATATTATTACAAAAGACGGTGTAAAGCCTGACCCATCGAAAATATCAGCGATCGCAAATTATCCCACACCGACAAATCAAAAAGAGCTAAAGTCGTTTTTAGGGTTGGCGGGATACTACCGCCGGTTTATTGATAAATTTGCCTGTGTTGCACATCCTCTCAGCAGAATGACAAGTTCAAAAGTAAAATTTTCATGGAACGAGTTCTGCGAAGAAGCGTTCATCAAACTAAAGTATGCATTATGCAACCCCCCAGTCCTAATTTATCCTGATTTTTCTAAACAGTTTGTATTAACAACCGACGCCAGTAACACGGCAATTGGCTCTGTATTATCCCAAATTCAGGAAAATGGTAGTGATCTACCAATCGCTTACGCCAGTCGAATATTGATTGAAGCCGAAGTAAATTATTCAACTACTGAAAAGGAGTTGCTGGCTATCGTCTGGTCTGTTAAGAGGTTTCGCCCCTATTTATATGGTGTTAAATTTAAAATCGTGACAGATCATAAGCCCCTAGTGTGGTTATGCAAGTTATTAAATCCAACATCCCGACTTATTCGATGGCGAATCTTACTGGACGAATATGAGTACGAAGTAGTTTACAAGCCAGGAAGGTTTAACCACAATGCTGATGCCCTAAGCCGAGTGAATATTACCACAGATACCAACATTTTCGCCGTAACTCGGTCTATTTCGAAAAAATCACAATATTTTACAAACGATGCTGATAATCCAGAATTTAATTCAGTACCAAAAAATTCACAAACAATAACTACAACTTCAGTTTCCGAACCAATATCTCAATCACAAATTTCGCATTCTCCTACTTCCTCACCATCAAACAAATTTCATACATTAAAACAACCGATTCAGATTATTCAGGATAATATGGAAATTACCAGAATTATTCGCGAATTCCATGATAGCCCAATCGGTGCTCATCAGGGAATTGCTAGGACGTTGAAACGCATGTCGCAATACTATAAATTCGATGGTATGTTGAATAAAGTAAAAAAATACATTAAAAATTGCGAGCTGTGTCAGAAAAACAAGTGTGGTCGTTCAACCAAAATGCCAATGACGTTAACTACAACATCGTCTCATCCGTTTGAAAAAATCTTTCTAGATATTGTAGTTCTCCCAACCTCGTATCAAAATAACAAATATATCTTAACATGTCAGGACGATTTGACAAAATATTCATTAGCCATGCCCATGCCAAACCAAGAAGCAGAAACAATCGCTAAAGTTTTATGTGAACAATTTATCTGTAGATTTGGCACCCCTGGAATTATTCTGACGGATCAAGGAGCGAATTTAATAGGAGAAGTGTTTAAACAAATGTGCCAAATACTGAAAATCAAAAAGATAAAAACAACTGCGTATCATCCGCAGTCGAACGGAGCGCTAGAAAGGTCGCACCGAACTTTAGGTGAATACCTGAGAAATTTTACGAATAGCGATCCTAATAACTGGGATTCGTGGCTTCCATACGCAATGTTCGCATATAACTCGACTCCGCACTCGTCAACGGACTTAATGCCGTTCGAATTGTTACATGGTTTCAAACCACAATTACCAACCTCGATTTTATCAAACACGCCAATTTACGATTTTGATGATTATCTATCGCAATTGAAGCATAAATTAAGAACATCATATGAAATAGCTCGAGAAAACCTCCTCAAACAAAAGCTAAAATCGAAATCAAACTATGATAAAACTCTAAATCCGACTACTTTCAATATTGGGGATTTGGTTCTTTTGAAAAATTCAAAGTCAAAAAACAAATTGGAGCATTTATTCACGGGTCCATTCAGAGTGGTAGAAATTATTTCCAACGTAAATACCCGTATTAAGATTGACAAAGGTACTCGAGTTGTACATAATAACCGTTTGAAGCAATTCAATGATTCTTGATTGTGAAATGAAACAAAATAAAAATTAACTAAATAACATAATATTATTAAATAAACTAAGTACATATATAAAAAAAAAAAAAAAAAAAATATTATAAAATTAAATTTAAATTTTGAAAAATACTATTATTTAATTATAAACAAAAAAAAAAAAAAAAATTATGTATAATTCATATACATAATTCATTAATTCATTAGTATCCAAAATATCTGGAAATGAATTTTATAAATTTAAATAATTTTTTGAAATTGACTTATTAAATTAAATTAAACAAAAAAAAAAAAAAAACTTTAAAAAAAAAATTTTTGAATAGAAAAAAAACTCATTTTTAGCATAGAGTTTAAATTCAAGAAGGGAGGTGTTGTGAACACACATCAGGCAACCCTAATTCTTTTCCATTTATCCATGTTTAGTTCTAAAACAAAAGAAAAAAATGAAATGTATAAAAAAACAAAGAGAAGAGCAAGAGACACGATGGAAAAAATGATGAACGAAGTTCAGTTGATCGTCGTCCTTCAATAAGTAACCTAAGTTAAGTGTATACACATATTAATGTAAAATAAAGAACGAATGAAAAATTAAGTAAAAATAAAATTATAAACTGTTTCATTTCCTCACGAAATTAATTACAAGAATAACAAAAAAGTTAAATTATAACAGACCTGTCAATTTCTGATCATTCTTATCTTGAATTAGAAATGGACATAGAATCTCCTAAAAGTACAATCTACAACAACAGAAAGGAAACGGACTGGGATACCTTTAGAACTATTCTGGGTAATTCACTTCCAAATCCGGTGCCAAAATGTCCAGAAAATACGCAAGAACCTGATGCCTTAAGGGAAAATATGTTCAACGCTTCTAATGATGCGATGGTTGGCCCTGGACCTCTTAGCAGGCCTAAGGGTCAATCTTGGCCACCTTGTTGATCCAAGGAGATTTAACAAACCCGTCAAAAATGCAAGAGGGTCTTTAAAAAAGCAAGAAAAACAAGAGCTGCTGTAGACTGGGACTCTTATAAGGAAGGCCTCTAAACACATAAATACGAACTAAGAAGTGTCAAGAACAGAGCTTGGTGACTATACGTCGGTAAATTCCAGGAGCTGGAAACTCAATTTCGGGGTTGTTCCGAATTTGTGCCTGCTACGTCAAAGGGTAACGGGACGAGTAGCCTTGTAGATCAAATTATTAGTAGAAGGAACATTTTGTGGGCGATAAATAGTTTTAAACCATATAAATCGCCAGGATATGATGGTATTTTCCGAAGGATATCCAACAGAATATTGACTTAACCTTTTCCTGTTTTCCTGATTAGGTGTAATTTTCAAAAATAGCTGGAGTCACACATTGTATACTTGGTCTACACCGCAGTAGTCAAACACAATTTTTGTATTGGGTGACTATCTGGTGGCCTTCTCTGGACAAAACTGCCTACAAAAAGTTCAGAACTGTCTCCCTGTACATTAGGGGTGCACTGAGGGCAACATCCACATAACCACTGGAGACTCTACTACATCTGAATCCTTTAGACATCTTGGGCAGATAGTTGACGGTACTGCCATACTACTGAAATTCATCTCAATATGGAGCTGTAACCGACTTTACTATTCTATCACTATGTTTTAACGTAAAGTTTCTGAGTGTGATGGCCCCAGAGAAGACGAGTTGATGGATGCAGTTCTGAAACCATGAGTTATAAATGTCTTAAACGGTTCGAAAAGGAATGGGAAAGTCGGTACTAGGTCGTTCTGTGAGGAACTTCTGATAAAACTCTCCTTTCGTCTCCCCGACTATTATAGCGTTTTTCAAGCTGAAGTAACTGCCGTAAGGAAAGTCGTAGTCTGCTTGAGGTATAATGTAACATCAGCCAGTGATATTTGTGTTTTTACGGATAGTCAGGCTGTCATTAGCACGCTTCAATCACATATCCTCACGCCAGTAGACTTGGATTCTGCTCGCATAACTAGTGTCGCAGTTGCGAAGATACGAAGAGACAGGAAGAGACAGTAATCCATCTCCTTTGCACATGTCATCGTCTGGCCCGAAACCGGGGGTGTTTCCAGCGGTATCCCTTTTAAATGAGCTGACGAACCTCAGTAGAATGGAGTCAGGACTATCCAGCGCTTTGTTTATAATGATTTCAATAAGTAGGTGGATAAATAATAAACTGTTGTATGGCTAAGAACCAGCTTGTATCTACTACGCTGGTCTTCTTGGACTGTGACCTTAGCCTAATTTAACCTAAGTTGGACGAAATTAATTCCGCCGAAAATTTATTATGGGGAAATTAATTCATCGTCATGAACATTTTAAAAGCTGAATTAAATATGAGTGTAACCTCGCATATTTAAGTTAGTAATTTATTATTTTTTATCCGAATAAAATACGAATACAGCCAAGCCATTTTTTTGATCATGAGTTGCTCAAGAAGTCAAGAACATCTGAAGGTTATCTTTGATCATGTTTTTTTTAAGTTAATATTGAAAATTACATTGGATGTCGTACATTGGATGTTTTTATTTGAAAAAGTATTTACTTGTTTTTATTTATTTCACCCATGTTTGTCATTGTCAACTGTTGCAATGATAATGTCATAATACAAGACATGATTCCAGTCGCGGACTTATTTATCATAAATCTCAATTACCTCCATAAAATGTTGTTTTCGTTTTATATTCTTAAGGACATAAATATGAATTCATATTATATTAACATGTAAACTTAAAAAAAGTAAACATGTGTGTATAAAGTATAATAGCACATACATCAACAAACACAAATGTACTTACCCTGTGCATTATATTTAATCCATGAAGATATTCTAAACCTCTTAACATCATTCTTGTATACGATTTCACATCGTTTCTTTCAATTGCCTGTGTTTCATCCTTTAATTTTGAATACAATGTAAATGGAATAAATTCACATACAATAGACAATCCAGAAATATCAGGGAAAATGTCAAGTAGTGATACAATCTGAAATATACAAAAAAGAAGAAGAAGAAGTTCATAAAATATTTAATTTCAAGATTGATGATTGAATTTTATTATAAATACGCCCTGAATATCACCATCCTTGACAATTAAATGCATAGAAAACACCAACGCGAAAATGAGGGAAAAACCAATTGTGATTATTTAAAAACCTTAGCATAAAATCAATCAATCAAACGTTGGTATACATCAAATTGAAAGAAGAATCAACGCCAAACTAGTTCAATGTTTATTTGGCCTACAAACAGAATTCGATTTTTGATTTTTGGTTTTATTATCATTTTAATGGTATACAATAGTAATTGATTAAACAACATAAAATCAGTGACTAAGTTTTGATAAAAAATATGAAAATAGAATAAAAACTGCGAAACTATAACAAGCCAACTTTGTCTTAGGTTTTCATTTAGTGTCAAATTGCTTAACCCTTACAAGATCCGTGAACATAAAAAAAAGTTTAGCGCCCAATCTTTGTTAAGGCTCTTCCGGCAGGCTGTTAAAGATGGAAAAATGTTTCTTTAACTATTACTAAAAATCTAAAATATCATTCAATAAAGTTGAAGGCTTATAAAAGTTGTAGCTAAAGAAATTACAAACATTTTGGTTGGATGTTTATTTTTCTATGATTAAGAGAATGATTTTTTTAAGCTTCTGCCTTTCATACTTACTCGTGATAAAAGGGTTTGGTAAAAAGATCTGATATACAGGATTTTCGACAATAACATATTAAACCCGACAAACAATTGTTAACCGCAATAGGATTCACGGTTTCAAAACCGTAAAATGTCGGTTGAAAAATTAAAGCGAAACAGAAAATATCTACACGAAGGCTATCCGATTTTAAAAAACATGGAGAAAGGAAATATTGAGCGAACAAAAGTAGATTATTTAGAAAAATGTACTAATCGACAAAAACCGATTCAAACACGAAAACAAAACGCTACCTAAATCATTGATCATTATTCCGACTGGCAAAAAAAATGTAACTGCATTGATCACAGATTTACATAGTTTATTAATGAAAGCTTATTAAAGGCAGTGATTTTCAAAAATATTATCCATATAAAATTCGATTTTTACTAAAAAAATTGAGGTGTGGCCAACACACGACTTTCTTTTACGAACAGAGAATTTTGAGAAATTTTATTTTTTTCTTAATTTTTTTTTTTAATTTTTAAATTTTTTAATTTTTTTTTTTTAATTTTTTTTTTTTATGTTCATTTGTTTTTAATTTTTGGAAACATTTTGTTTTTTGTAGTTTTTTGTAAACCTTATACTTTTTAAGATATTTGCAAAATAAATTTTCTGGACCAAGGGAGTGGCCACTTCCGGTTAGCCGATTTGGAGCAAAATTCACTGGGACCTCCCAATTTATCAAAAAAGCTTAAATCTGAAGTTTCAGTTCGATTGGTTAAACCATCTGGGCTGTAGAGAGGACACAGACAGACTGACAGACTGACAGACTGACAGACAGACAGACAGACACCATTTCGAAACCCACTTTTTCGGACTCAGGGGACCTCAAAACAAATAAATCTCTAAAAATCTCAAGGTCCAAAATTTTCATGATTACTATACTTTATTTTACTAGAGTAAAAGAAAGTAATAAAAATTGGATGAGCACGTACAATTAAACCCCGTTTAAATGGTTATTAATCAATCCCTAAGGTATTCCCAAATACGGTTCATTTAGATGGTTTGAAGCAAGAAGAGTGTGTCAAAAATCTTAGGATATTATTGTCTTATGTCACTTATAAATCAAAACATAAATATTTAATTAATTCGTACCGGAAATAAGGTTTAAGTCCGGTAAAATTACCTTCATTTTACGGTCATCTGGGCTGTAAAATATACCGTCAAACAGCGCAACAAACTCCATAGATTTAAGCCGTAAAAAGCCGGTTGAAAAACTAAATCTAAACAAGTATCTACCCGAAAGGTATCCGATTGTAAAATGAAAAAAAGGATAAAATAACGAACACGACTAGATTAACAAAACGTTCACGTACTAAATAATTTGATGGCATGAAATGGTATAATTTAAAGACGGTTTAAGCACGGAAAATTGTACGTACAAATTTCCGACAATTGCATGGTGTTTATACGAAAATTTTACATATATATAAGCGGCGAGAGGACTGCAACATTTTATCTAGTACACACACAAAAAAGACTGTCTGTAATCAATTGAATTTTTCGGCTTTTTTATAGATAAATATTCATGTGGGCATAATACACACACAAATGAGGTTTCTCCATGGATTTTTTGATATTTGATGTAGTGAATAATAATTCGCTATGTCAGTACGTTCTGGCCAGATACTTAATCTAAGTGGCTAGAGTGGAATTTTTTGTAGTTTGGTCGTAGCTACCTGATGAGTAGACCAACTTTTCAGTACGAAACCAAACTACCAACATAAAGAACTCATGGAGGGTTGGGTTCTCATTTTTGCAGAGTAATACATTGATATAACTCTTGGGGCCTTGGGCTAAAATTACGGGGAGGGGAGAATGATATTTCTACTTTTTTTCAGTAGATATGTTATGAGGGCCTCTTAATTTTTGTGATTTACCAAATCGAAAATATTGGGATTGCCATGAACAATTAATATATTTGTTTACAAAAAATTCCGAAAAATTCAATTGGGATATTTTACTTGCGAATGTTCGTCAATTGGCAAAGGGACTGTAGAATGTTACCTGATTTCCAGAGAGGAATGGCTCATTTACGGCAAATTTCACATATAAATTTTCGACAATTGGACTGAGGAGACTGCATAACGTTACCTGATACCCACAAAATAACGGTTTATTTACAGAGAATGTCACTTACAAATTGTTGGCAATTTGACTGTTAAGTACACTACGGTCCTCGTTCAGACATTAGAGCCCGCCCAAGGTGTTCCAAAAACGGTTTTTTTACAGTACTTGAGGAAAGTGAAGTCTGCCAAAATACAGTTCGGTCCTCCAGTCCCCCATCAGTTATTTTTCAGTACTAAATATTGAGATTGTTTGTCGGGAAAGGTGGTAATAGATGACAAGATCTTAAGTGAAAAAAAGTTACTACGGGTTTTCGTACTACAAAATCATCACATCAAAATCATCGATACTAAATTTGACCGAAAACAAGAACAAGAAATATTAAAAAATGAAGTCCATCCTAATTTGTCTCAGAAATCTGATCATTGACGGACGGATTTTTCTCACCAGGCTTAGGATTTTCACAAAAAAACAGTAGTAAGATTTATAGCTGATACGCTTACTTTCAGAATTTGGTAAAACTTCTAATCTTCAAAAGTTGAATTAATTTTAAAATATGATGACTCCGGCCAAATTGCACAGTGCTTAAAGCTGCGACGTTTGGATCGGGAGGTATCGGGTTCGAATGCCGATTGGGCGGGATGCAAAAGAGATTTTCATTACAATGAACACAACTATGGTTACTTTTGAGAGAGCAGAATTTATGGGCCGACCCACCTTTCATGTCAGCACTCTAGGCTGGCTTAAACAAAAACAGGACGTACACGTAAACAAGGGACGTAAACAAGAAGTATTCAAATCTTAAGCAAAAATTATTACATATTTTAAGCCTTAACCAATCGCGACCTAAGAATGAAATAGTTCTGCGACGATTATTTAAAATACAGTTTATAAAAATATAATAAACATTAAACAAAATAAAAATTATTATAACATTTCGTTTTGTAGTAATTCAGGTACATAAACAAATATGTACTTCATTTTTAAATCTACATAATTTCTAATTCAGTTTTAATTCAACACAGCATCGGTTCTTAATTTTTGTTCACGGTGATTTATTATACTTGCTGACCTCGGAGTCTCACAAATGGGTTTGTCATCTGAAATTAAAAAAATTTATCAAAATTCGATCACAACTAATAAACAAAAATCTTACCAGTAATATTGAGAACCACTTTGTAATAATCAATATCTTGCGGCGTCATGAAGCAAAATGCGGCCTGCGAGTCGATTTTTTTTTTTAGGTCGATCTTTGGTTTCTTTTTTATAATGTTGACACCTAAAATATTTGGCTGCATTACAAATGAGCGATACATTCGGTTTTTTTGTTTTCTTAAATTACTGGTTTTGAATTCCTCGCTGTAATCCAGCTTGAATTTAACAGCGTACGGCTCATTACTGAATTGAAGTATTTTAACTTTGTTGAACGGCACTTCTTTAAAGTTATAGATCATTTTTGAATACTCCTCGTAGTCTTTAAAATCCGATGGCTTCATTTGGATAATGCAGAACGGTTTTCTTAAATTTATGGTTTTTAAAATTCATATGGGGCCTAAATGCAACATAAACTCGTTTTTCTAAACACGTTTTATATTTGAGAATGTGCATTATCTACTTGCTATATAGCGGAATGGCCAGCGATGGAATATTTCATCGTCGAGTTTTTATTTGTGGTACGAACGAATCGCTCCAGGTGACAAGTTTGGTAAACCCTGTGTTTTAGTAAACTTGCTCTAAAATTTTTACTAGCGCTGATGCAAGATCATTGCCAGTGCGCCCAGCTGTGTATTCGGCCCATAAACAATAGTACATTTTTTTAGTTGTAGAATAGTGCGCCGTAAGATTGTAGATGTTTAGTTTTGCATTATAAAATAAGGAACCAATAGTGGATCTGGGACAATTTATTACGTTTTGTAAATCAAAGCATAATACTGGAATTTTTCTTTCAGCACGCATATCGTCTTTAAGCCGTTGGTGCTCTTCAAAATCAGCGGTAGATTTCGGTGTGCATTCATTTCCTTTCTGGGCGACTAGATAGGCTTCATATTTACCACAGAGGTCGGATTTTGGTTTGTGAACTTGGTTTAACTGAATTTTCTCCATCTTGGCTACATTGAATTTTATATAATTCATACAAGCGCATGACAACCAGCCTCGAGATATTTTTTCGATGTTTTGGCTCGACAATAATGGCTTTCCATTGTTGGAAAAGATCTGATGTGTTGTTTTACTATGTTGGTTACTTCTTCCTTAGTTTTTCGGTTGCCAATTCTGATTGCGTTTTCTTTATACTGGATGACTCCAGTAGAAGCCTTTTTTTTGTGCACGTCATAAACAAGTTTTTGTGAAACATCCAATGTTCCTAAAAAAAATAGAGTTTGCATACCTTAATTTCCAAATAGTAACTGAACGCTTTTTTCTTTGACTTGAACGTAAAATTTCCCTTTCGCCTGTGTATTTTAAAATAAAGTCATATTTGCGGTAACGATCTAACGTATAATAATGCTTGAAAATTATTTCCCGCTCAACTTCACTAATTTTTTCGGAGCACTTAAATTTACAATTTTGACAGGTTTTTTTTTGGTTTTAATTTTTTTTTTTTTCTGTATAAGTTTTACCTTTGAATTAATATATTCCTCTCCTCTTTGCCTTTTCGATTGCTGCTGACGTACTTTCCAATTTTCATAATTCCGTTTTCTTCTGCGTTTCGACCTTCATCTTCATAGATTTGACTATTAGGCACTATAATTTCATTTTCGTTATTGGTATTTCTGTAGGATTTCTTCATTAACTATTTCGATCATTCCGTCGCTAGCACATTGACCCAAAACAACATACTCTGAATCCAATATGCTAAAAGCAATTATATAAATAACATTAATATTTCAAATTAATTAGGATATTATGTAGGAGTATATTATAGTAATTTATTATTGTCCTACTTACACAAAACACAACCTTATTCCACAAGTTTTAACCAATAACTGATTCATTGCACATTAAAAATAAAGGGGAAACCCCTATTTCAAAACGTTTTTTTGATAAAAAAAAAGTTCTATTTGCAAAGCCAGAATATTTTTTTGAACATGTGTTCAAATAAAATTCCATTTGTTGGAAAAAGGTTCTATTTGTACAGTTAAAACTTTCTTGAATTAATTAATGTTCATAATGAATTTAAATAGAACTTGTCCATCCTGTTATCTCTGAAACTATAGGAAAAATCAAAATTTGAGCAACAGTTTTGAATTCTACTACTACGGAAAAGTCAAAATTGATATCAACCTCAAAAATTACAAAAATGTCACATAGAACCTTTTCATTCTTAGGTCGCGCAATGTTAATACTTATTGTTAGTGCTCACAATTTAATTAGTTTAGAGCTTATACTTAAATGATTAACATTAAACATTTAATAAATTTACAGGTTTCACAGGTTCATAAGTCCGAGTGGATCTGTTCTTCTCAGTCGCCTAAATCACAGCTGTTTTAGTATGTACCTGGCCAATTCGTTGGGATGTGATTCTAGTTTTGAGTAATATTTCGAACTGAATTCTTTACTTTTTACTTTAATGGTTTGAATCCCATGGTCTTCATGTATATTACTATTTCGTATCTACCACGGAGCATTGGTGCTCTTGGTAATACTGGGAAATATTTTTGCTTGAGTTCGTTGCAGGAGTTTTCTGTTTGAAGTCCTGGTGGATTCCCGTAACTGAATACAATATGTCCATATTGGTTTGATAATCGCTTTGTACAGTAAAACCTTACATTTATTCTGAAAAATGAATTAAATTTTATACCAGCAAAAAAAAAAAAATTTAAAGGTGGTTATATAATCGTATAATTGTATTGACCACTTGTTCAGAAAATAAGTGATACAAAATTTTGCCCTTGGTGGTGGGCAATTACTCATCAGCTATAAGCATTACCTTTAATTTAAATATATGATTGCTTAGGTTGGTCCTTAGGCTTCATGCCTCACATATAATATTATCGCAATGACGTCATCTGGCGACAAGGAAAGCCATGCCGCGAATCTTTGATTTCGAGCGATTTAAATGCTTGAACTACAGTGGTTGAGAAGAAAATGGCGAGAGAATGGATTATCCAATCGGAGATCTGATGGTGTCAATTTCTACGTAAAGAAACAGTGGCAGTTATCTAATTTTTAATTAAAATAATAAATACATACAGTCCTAACCAAAATTATTTGTACCTGCTAAACTTTTGATGCAACGTAACGGAAACATCTTTAAAAATTATATAAATAATAAACTTTTTGAAAACATTAATTTTAATTCAATAAATTTAATTACCCTGCTTTACATTTATATCAAAATTTTTTTTAAATTTTAGTTCTAGGAGAAGTTACAGTTAATTTTGTTTTTGCCAAAATTATTTGTACCCACGAATTTGTTCTCAATATTATTTGTACAGTAAGGAAAAAATCAAAATAAAATAGTAAATCAAATAAATTTAAAATTATTTTTTGCTAATTAAATAATGATATAGTTACTCATGTTTTGTATGCAGATAGTCAGTTTTTGTTTAGCTTCTATAACATCTGGCAAGTTGTTCAAAAATTTGTTGTTAACAACACCTAGAATCTCATCCCACTCGGTTTTCTTAGCACCCTGCTACAAATTTTTGGTCTTGTTAGATCGTGAATAGCTTCCACTTTAACTTAAGCCTCCGCAAGTTTAAATCGCAACCCTGCCCTGGCTAAGACAAATAATTATATTCAAGATTTTTGTATAATTTCGTGGCAATGACTCTTCTTATGTATGGGAGCATTATTGTGCTGAAGAGCAAATTGAAGATTGACTAGTTTATAATCAACCAGGAATGTTACTTCATGAAATACATTGAAATTGAACTATGGCCTTGAACAGTTGTAGTTTATAGGGCATACAGACAAACGGAATATGATCTACCGGCAGGAAATGAAACGTAAATTGCACCATAAGATAAGCCTTTTGATCTACGGAGAACTGTTTTATGTCCAAATTAGTACACTTTTATCCTAATTTGATAATATTTGAAATATTTTTATTATTACATAAACATCGAGCATCAATTAGTGTGGGTACTGCCTCGCTTAGTTTTCCCTGGACAGCAAATAAAAGGTTACACAGCTTTACAAACTTAACTATTCAAGGTGTAGATGTTCACGGTTTGGCAATGAGACAATGACAATGAGAAAATATCTGCACATTGGGCAGCCAACTCTTATAAATCAAACAACTAAGTTTAAAGGAGCGGGTTCTAGAAATGTTTCGACACTGGGACTATTCCATACTAATGTGGAAATTGACGGAGAAGTATATAATACAGTCTTTCATGTCGTTTCAGATGAGGTTTTTGCCGTGCGAGGTAATAATCGGTAAGGAGCTTTTGAATCAAACAATAACAATTCTTACTCCAAATAACATTACTATGAAGAGGTTTGTACCCGAACAGTTTTGTATGATAGTTGAGTATGGTAACTTAGACCTAAATTTAAGCCATATTAGAAACCACAGTCACGCTGAGCTGATAAAAGACATGATTGTTAACTATACTACGCATAGATTGGGATTGAAAGATGACATTAAATTGAAAATCGTTTTGGTCGACGAGAAACCTATTTTCCAAAATCCTAGACGCCTTTCCTTATTGGAAAAAGATATTGTGGACAAACAAATACGGAAATAGCTAGACGGAAGCATAATAAGGCATAGTACTTCAGATTTCGCGAGCCCAATAGTATTGGCAAATAAAAAAGACGGCTCAAAGCGAATCTGCATTGATTACAGGAGAATTAACGAAAAAATTATCAAAGACCGATTTCCGATGAATTTAATGAAGGATCAAATTGACCAGCTCCAAGATGCTAAAATATTTTATAGTTTGGGTCTTAAGAATGGATTTGTCCATGTTCAAGTGGAAGAGAACTCGAAAAAGTACACTGACTTCATCACGCCAAACGGCCACTACGAGTTCGTCCGTGTACCATTTGGTCTGTGCAATTCTCCAGCTATCTTTCAGCGATTCATCTATCTCATATATACGCGAAACCCTTGTCCGATCTTCTAAGGAAAGATATGATTTTTCAATTCGGCCCGGCACAGAAACATGCATTTGAGAAACTAAAAGAAGTATTGGTGCAAGAACTAGTTTTAAGAATTTATAGTACGAGTGCGGAGACACAATTACACACGGACGCGTGCAAAATCGGGTTAGGAGCCATTCTTCTCCAGAAGTTTGAGGGTGATAAACTCTATCATCCTGTTTTCTACTATAGCAGGAAAACATCAGGGTGCGAAGAGCGGTATAGCAGTTATGAGTTGGAGGTGCTAGCAATTGAAAGAGCGCTAAAAAAAATTCGAGAGAATCTGTTAGGCTTGAAATTTGTCATCGTCACAGACTGTGCTGCTCTTAAATATACGATGAAGAAGAAAGAGTTGACTTCACGAATCGCAGGTTGGGCCCTGCAGTTACAGGAGTTCGATTATATACTGGAGCACCGTCCATCACATCGCATGCAACACGTAGATGCCTTAAGCAGGAGTCCTGTAGTCTTAACAATTGAAGAAACGGTCACAGGAAGAATAAAAGCTGCTCAGAAGGACGATGAACACATAAAAGCGATACTCGAACTATTAAACTCTGGTCCATACAAAGATTATGTATCTATGTATTAATGGTATTTTGTTCAAATCAATTTTAGGTAGCCCATTGATAGTTGTCCCTAGAAAAATGCAAGCAGAAGTTATTCGTGTTTATCATGAACAAGTCCATTTTTCTGTTAAGAAAACGTAGGAACTAGTGGAAAGGCAATTTTTTATTACGAAACTGCGCAAAAAGATCCAGATTTGCGTAAAAAATTGTATCCCTTGCATTCTAGCAGAAAGGAAGACAGGCAAACAAGATGGACTGCTGAACCCAATTCCAAAAGGTGATGTGCCTTTAAATACCTACCACGTGGATCATTTGGGTTGCTTGGTTGCTACGAAAAAACAGTATAAATACATCCTTTGTGTAATTGACGGTTTCACCAAGTTTGTTTGGTTGTATCCGACCAAAAGCGCCACTACGAAAGAGACTATTACTAAATTGGAGCTACAGAAGGCGATATTTGCCAACCCAGATACCATAATATCTGATCGAGGTCCTGCATTTCGGAAGGAGTTCGACGAGTATTGCGATAAAGAAGGTATTAAGCATTTCTCTGTCACGGTGGGAATGCCTTCAGGGAATGGACAGGAGCGCATTAACAGAATCATAATACCAGCTTTAACAAAATTAGCAATGTCAAATCCAGAAGAGTGGTATAAATATGTGGATAAGTTTCAGAGGTACTTAAATAATTCGTACCAAAGAAGCATTGATACAACTTCGTTTCAGCTGTTAACGGGTGTAAAGATGAGGTGTCCGGAAGATGTCAGGATACAAGAAATCTTAGAGTAGGAGGCAGCTGAAAAACGGAAAATAAACGCTATATACGAGAATAAATAAATTTATGTTCACTTAACAAAAATGACATACAATTAAAACAACAACAAACATTATAGTAAACCAAACTGGTATATAGAAAATAACAATTTATAAAACAAGACCAAAAAATCATGGACTCTAATTAATATTATTGATGAGAAATATTGTACTGATTAACGAACTTTATGTATAGTTTGTTTTTAATATAAGTTTTGAATTTTGAAATTTTAATGTCCTTTTGCCTGGTGGTTCTATCAGTCACAGACAAATTTGTGGGAAGATGTACGTTACACTTCAATAGATTATGCCTGATTTTATAGACTGTCATTTTATACTCATAGTCAATCAAGTAAGTTACTGGAAGAATACTATCATCATATAGAACTTTAGTAGGAGTTAACACGGGAAGACGTTTGATAGCTTTCAGAGCTTTATTTTGTGTTATTTACAAGTCCTTAATATGCTCAGAGCTTACAGCACCCCAAAGGATCAAATATATTAAGTTAGAGTGGATATAGCTATAGTAAAAATTCATACTCAGATTTTGAGGTAATATATGTGCTACTCTTCTTAAGACACCTATAAATGGTAAGATTTTACATTTAATTTCAGTTATGTGATCCTTCCATGATAAGTTAATATTAATATTTAGCCCTAGATATCGCGTTGATACGAACCGCTTTATAACATTATCATTACACATAATTTCATTACAAATTTCATTTGGCATATGCTTTAAGAAAAAAATTAGGAAATTAGATTTAACTAAATTAAGTCAAAGGCTATTATTTAAAAAATATTCATTTAATTTTATTATGTCTTGTTCCATGTCATTTTTTAATTCTAAATATGAAGAGGCTTTATAAATTAGAGCCGCGTCATCAGCAAATAATTGAATTTTTCCTTTCAGATCTAAGTCAAAAACGTCATTAATGTAAATTAAAAATAAGGTTGGGCCTAGAAGATTTGCTCTCACTTTCTCTTCAAATTATTTTGTACTAGAATTGAAAAAATCTATATACAAGTCAGTCGAATATAAACTATTGTAAAGTGCAGTCAATAAAATAAAACACAATTTAAATTACGGTGTGCAGTTTTATTTCTGTGGTTTTATTTCTTGTGTCACTAAAATATTGTGACGGTGATACCTAGGGTGTGATAGAATAATTTAAATTAATAGCTCATGTTTTACTGAACTAAATGGAATTTTCCATGATAAAACAGTTCTAAATGTTTCTACACTATTAGTACTGGAAAAGTCATGAACTTAATAACCTTCAGACAATCCCATACCAGTCTTGACTCAACGGTACAAGTCCTAAGAGCCTTTAAGGCCGATTGTAGTCAGCCAAATAAGACTACATCGATCCAAATAAACAATGCGCACAAACTTCTCAGTCCAAGTTGAACAACACTTCCCGGGTTGCTTTTGCTTTGTTTGAATCGGGGTTGTTATGAAGCAACATAACAGATTGCGTTCCTTGGCACGTGAATGGTCTTTTTTCATCTATTACATCAGGTTTTGGTTTTATGTATGTACATATATAGACGTTTTCATTGGTTTCCCAAAGATTTTAGCCATATTTTTTTTTACCTGGTCAATGTCTGTTAGTCTGTCTTTGTTTCATGAAAATCGATTCAGTACTTTTCGAATTACTATTTAATAGACAGGCAAATATGTATAAGCGGCGGGGCATAAGGCATCTCTCTCGCTCTAGCTTTTTATCAACAATTTCGATTCTACTTTTTAATCGATCAGTAAGTAAAAATTTTTATTCTGCTATCCATTCGAACGATCAAATCGTAACCTATATATTCTAGTTTTTAACAATCATGGCTGTTCGACGTGCAGAAGAGCTCGCTTCGAAATCGTGCTTTTGTTGTATTTTGGCGAAGAGGCATCAGAAGAAGATAATGTTCTCGAAGAAGTGGAGGACAATGCCAGTAGCGAGCAAGATTTCGAAGAGTACACTGACATCAGTGACTGTGACGTAGGCACAACAGAGCCAGAGCAACAAGAAAGTAATGATGTTCGATACAAGTAGGTTTAGGTGGAGGCCAGGCATAGACACAAAATGGTGGACCAGGCATAGACACCAACTGCTGCAGAAATGTACGTAATTACCCCACTCGACGCCTGGAATTTATTTTTCATGGATGCAATTCTTGAGATTATTGTAAATCATTCGAATGAAGAAAGCGATCGAAGATTATTGAATATGAGTGAAGATTTTCCAGAAAGAAGTACGTTTAGTGCTTTAACTGTAACTGAGTTGCGAGCATTTTTAGGCCTTGCAAAGGTAAGCAAAGGTTTGAATTTATGTAGTCAATTTTGCGCTTCGACGACCATAGCACTCGTACAGAGAGATGTACGGTAGACATTGTTGCTCCCATCCGCAAGATATGGGACTTATTAATTATTCAGTGCAAAAACAAATACATACAGTCTCTCAGATGGTGTAACCATTTATGAAACCTTGTTAGGATTTCGAGGTAAATTTCTGGCGAAGGTTTACTTACAGTGAAAACCAGCACGCTACGGCAACGGCATAAAAAACGTTTGCATGAACGATACTAAAACTTTTTATGTGTACAACGCTATTGCTTATACCGGAAAGGTGTCTTGCAATTGTGGCGAAAAAGTTCGACAGTACTACGTCAGAGTTCTGACAGAGCCGATTCACCATACGAATCGTACAGTTACATTTGATAATTGGTTTACTACCATAAATATTTGTAATTTGATGAAAAACGGGTGGGGCTTGGATGTGATTGTCACTATAAGGAAGAATAAACGGGAAACTCTCGCAATATATTCGCGGCCAGCGGTGCTTACTTTTTTACACTAAGCTTACTATCATACAAAATCGATTACACTATTATCTTTTACTCATAAAAACAAAGTAGTGTTTGTTGTTGGTCTCTACTATTCATAAGAAAGGCATCTCAGGTATATCAGGGAAACCAGAAATGATCGAGTCTTACAATTCTACGGCGGATGGCGTGAACAATTTCGAAATACACTGGAGCCCATAAAATGAACGGATGGGCTATGAGACATGAAAAATACAACTTGTCTACACGTAATGAGTATTTGACACGACTGAATTTCCTCAAACAGTTGTCCCGTCAGTTAGTTAAGCATCACATGAAAACTAGACTCGAAGTTATAGGTCTCCACAGGTCCATACGAATGAATATACAACAAATTCTAGGGTGCTGTGAGGTACAAATTAAACACGAAAATAAAATGCCAAAAAGAAAGCGATGCTTCTTTTGTCCATATTCAGAAGATCGCAAAACAAATCAGTGCTGCGGCCGATGCGGTTAATCCGTATGTGAATAATATCGCATGAATATGTGTCACAACTGCCAATAATTAATAAATTTATAAATTTGTCTATATTATTTTATGTATTTTTATTGTATTTTCAAATAATTTTTTAATTAAATACGAATATTATTTAATTAATTAAATAATTTGAAATTATAAATATCGAATTGCTGGTTGTACACAATTTTATTTGAAATTAATAAAATTTTAATACACAATTTTGCATTTTATGGCATGAATCATAAAAGAGCATTCGAACACACACACACACACAATAAGTAATACTATCACGATCCGGTAAATCTCGCCTCACTGACTCATGAGGCGACCAAAATGTATGCCCTGATTGTTCATCGGGTTCATATTGAGTGGGTGTATTTTTTTATTCATTCCAAATATTCCGGACGCACCGAAAATTAAATAAAATGTTTTTTTATTCATTCCATTCTTTTTATTCCTTTTTCGTACTTTTTTTTAAATTCATTCTAGATATTCCGAACGTATTCTTTTCGTACTAGATGAAAAGGTAGATTGAATGGAATATTTTTAGTGCGCCCTAATTATTCGTCATTGTGTATTGCCTGCCTTATGGCATAAATAATTGCTCGTATAAAATTAAAAAATAAATTACATATAATAACAATAATATTAATTAATAAAATAATATTCCATTCTTTCCTTTTGTCGTTTTTCATTACATTCCGTTTGGAATATTCCAAAGTCACGTGACCAATATTCCATTCCTTCTATTCCTTTCTTCGGATTGTGATCAGAGTGATAATTTCTTATATTTGTTCTTTCTTGATTTCGCTTTTTGTAACGGTTCCTTTGCTATTTGAATTGTTTACTTGAGTTGGTATTTGTATATTTTTGCTGAGGCAGAAATTAATTTCTTGACCAACTTTGTATAGGTTTAAGTCAACTTTTTCGTAATATGTTAAATAATACATAACAGTTGTTAATCTTGTTACTGATCGTCTTGTGATATTTGTTCGTTGGGTTTTCAGGAGTTCAACTATGTTATTGTTGTCGATATAGACATCAGTATTTGAGTTATAGTCATTATGAAGAGTGTATTTCCTTTTTCGGCTTTTGTTATGAGTGGATCATTCTATATTAACTTGCTATTTAACATTTTCACTGAATGTCTTTCGATTTAGTGGATGGTTTTACCTTGTCCTTTCGTAAATCCATTGATGAAGCATCCGTATATCATTCTGATATTGTTCGTTGGTTCGTCTTATTGCGTTTTCAATATCTAGTAGTTCTCGTGTAGTTTGCGTAGATTTGTTCGGAGCAATATTAAACTTTAGTCCTTTCTCCAGAAATTTTTGATCCTGATAATTAAACGTGTTGTACCCAATATTGTGTATGTACATACTCTGTGGTAAAGTTTGTGATTTATTGTATTTGTATTTATTTTTGAACCTTAATTTTTTCTGTTGATCTCTGTTGAACAATCAGCCATTGGGCGCATTCAGGTAAGCCAACTGTTAGCAACATGTTGAGTAAAATCAACAAGTTAAGATTAGAGCGCACATGATACATTCAAAATTTCATGGCAATATGATAATTTAAATGTCATTTTTCCCATCGATAAATTTTTCATGACAAAATGTTGGGAGACCTGCCTATTGTATTTTTTTTTTGATAGTTCGACAGCTTTTTGTTGGTACTTTCTCAATCATGTTTTCAATATTCTATTTAACGTTTTCGTATTCTAGTCTATGTAGGGTCTTTGATATTAAAAATTGAGATTTCTTTCAAACATCCATGATATTTACATTAAGAAATAAGTATAATTTTCCAAATATGAATATTTGGATGGAAGTTTCAAGTGATTCTTAAAAATGCACAGATCTTCACAAATTGTACGTAATTTTGGGAACTACGCTTTGTAAGCCATTACCAGCAATTAATGGATGAAACATCTAGTACTAATTCAAAATATTAAACTAGAATTTGTAAATGTTCCTTGATGTATTCACTTCAGTGGGGGGACTTATTTAGTTAAAGAGAGAACCAGGCACAGAAGATTTGATTTTTATACATAATGAAATATTTCGCCAAGTTCAAAAAATGAAATAACTCCGAAAAAAATGAAATAGGTCAAATTTTTTGTATTTAAAACAATCATATTTCGCACACATTCAACAAAACTAGTCAATTTTATTACAATAGTGTCCTTCGTCACTAAATCTATGTTCTCATTCTTAATCAAAGCACGGCTTATAATGCTTTGGTTCTATTAGTTTAATGCTACGAGTGTATAGTATTAACAAAAGCGAATTCACAAAACAGAATAAAAGGTTCTAACCGCAAATAGAAACCAAAAATAATAATTTATATACATATGTAATTCTACAACGTATCCATCACATTTAAATCAGTTAGTAAATAGTCCCACGTATGTAAATTGTGTGAATATATAGAGAAAACAAAGCTCTTCACTTTTGTGTTTCCCTCATTTTCATAAAAAAAAAAATGTAGACATGTTAGGAATACTGTCTTTTAACCTCCCTGTCTCAGAACATGAAAAATTAGTATGTGAAATATAAACTGTAGAAAAATCCAATTATGTTGTAACGTATAACATAAGCCTCAAAAGCACACACATACAATGTAAGAATTACTCAGAAAACATAAAAAACACACGGTAAGTTAAGTACAGATTTGGTTTTTGCTCTATTACCTAAATTGTGACTTCTCTCTTCCATTCAGTTTTTCTTTTATTTTTAATTAAAAGAAATAAAAATTGTGGAAAACTTCACGATTCTTCAATGTTCTCTATGTGTAATGTACCAAAGCATTCTTAGTTATACAAGCCGTCAGGATAAAATTCGAACTTAATATAAGGAGGATAGAAAGACAAAAAAAAATGGATTAATTGAGAATAATTGATAAATATATGATTTGAAAATAAATTAATAAAATCTTGTTTATGTTTTACTAAAACCCCTTTATTTATAAACATATCTTTACAACTGATGACGTCTCATCTTTCGTTCTGGTTTTTTTTATAATAGAAAAATGGCCATAAATAGCAAAGAGGTTAAACTAAAGAGATTAATCAAATTACTAAATTTAAGTTATTGGTCTTAAAATATGTTATACTCAAAGGTTTGATTTAAATATAAACCTAAACATATTTTCTTGTACGAGTATTCTTCATTCATAAAATTTTAATGAAAAATGTTCAATCTGCATCGGTTATTATGGGAAATCGTAAAATGTATCCCCCTTAAATTGAGTTTTTTAAAATTGGTCTGAAGCTGACGGCTTGTATATCTAGGAATGCTTTGAACGTACTATACTAAAGTTTTTTTTTTTTTTTTTTTCAACAAATTTTAATTTCTACAGAGCATGGAACTTTTTCTACTGTTTTACGCTCGGGAAAATTTTATTTTAGTTTTACGTATTGTGTTTGCCATTTTAAATGTTACTTCAGTTTTAACTTTAACCGTTTTTGATGTTTTATTCTTAGTCTTCTTAATACTTTTAATATTTGCAGAACAAGTTTTATTGTTTCATAAAAAGCAGGAAATGTTTATGTCTCATATTATACGATTGTACATTAGTCATACATTATAGAATTGTTATCAAAATTTGTTTTTGTTTTTTTATTAGCTTGGATAGATTTTTAATTATTTGGGCTAATCCAGGAATGTGAACTTCAAGTGGATTTTTTTTTTTTGTTTTGAATTTTTCAAGAATAAACTTTATCGGAATATATTTGAGAATCGTTAGTTCGGTCCCGTATCCAGGAAACGTTCTGAGATAGAGCGAATATTTACAAAAAATATTTTTTCCCATCTTTGTTTCAATGGAAATTCCATTCTTATATATTTGAACGCCTTGAACGATGATATCCAATGGCTCAGTTGCTCGTGTAAGAAGAATGTGAATGACAGCTAATCCAATCAATCGAAGCTTTTTCAACTACCTACTGTATTTATTTATTGAACTTTGCAACACTAAGTGAAAATTTTGCTAAAATATTTAAAATAGATTGAACCGCAGGAAAAGCTCTTTATCACTATGGTGAACTAATGTATTGCGCATCTGTTGATCTTTGTTCGATATTTAAAATTGGCGGGGCGACCTTTATCTCATCATGCCAGTTTATTCGTAGTTTGAGTACCAACAAAAAACGATTTTAAGCTAGCAAATTAAATGGATGCAAAAATTAGAGACTTCGTCTTTTTTTAATGAAAATTTTTTGAAATGTAAAGTGGATACTCACAAAAACAAAGTTAACTGGAGAAACATTAAATGGTTTCGTTTCACTAAGGATCTTCGAAAAATGATTTTTAAAAATACATTGCGGATAGATCAACCGTTCAAGGAAATAAACATTTAAAAAAGGGTATAAGCACAGTGAATGTCAAAAACGTGCCTCTTCTTAAAGGACCAAACTTAATCACATGCACGAAAAAGAAGGATTTGGTAGATTTGTTAAATTTAATTTAATTGATTTAGATAACTAGAGACAGCTAGCAACTCGTATGTTAATACCGTAGAGGTAAACTTCATTGAGGATGACTTCGACGATGATTAACCTTGTTTGGAAAACGCGTCAAATTTTATTTTATAGCGAAATATTTTTATTTATTTTGTATATTATAATTAAGCTTTTAAAAATATTGCTAAAGAAATTATCCAAACAGTAAATGAAAGTTCAGATTGAATTTTTAATTTAGTAGTGGTTGAGCAACAAAATAAATCGCTCCGTCTGTCCATAGAACCTGAAGAATTAAATTTTGCGATTAAAAGCGAAAATTATCTAATCCCGTTCTTAGCAAACAAAAATTTTTTTTTCAGTATTAGATTTAAAGAACGGTTACTGGCAGATAATTTTAGTGATCAATGATCTAAACTAGGTACTTTTAACACACCTTTCGGTTGTTAAAGGTTTTAGAGGCTTCCCTTTGGAATAAAAATCGCTGTTGAAGTCTTTCCGAAGTAGAATGAGAAAAATGTGGTCGATAATTCCGGTACAGTTATAAAGAGCGGTCGCAAAATTAACGCAAGATTTGAATTAAATAGAAAACACAGTCTTTGTTCTTTCGATTGTTATTTTTTTATTGAATCATAAAGTACATAGGACAGGGTTATTTATGGAATAACACATCGGGCAAATGGCATCCACGGCTTTGCTGGAAAATACGCACTCTTTTGAAATTTTCTATGACCATTCTGCATAAATGTGACTGAATTTCATTGATGCAGCGTTTAATTTCTTCCTGTAATGCACGGGTGATTGTGGGCTGGTTGACATTAGACCTTTGACTTCAAATAACCCCATAAAAAGAAATCTAATGGTGTTAAATCACACGATGTAGGGGGCCAATTCTGATCACCGAAACGAGAGAGTACACGACTAGGAAATGTCTCATGCAGTAATTGAATTGTTTCACGGGCTATATGTCATGTGGCACTGTCTTCGGCAGAAAGAACTGTGTTATCATGTCGCAATATCGAGCACCGGTAACAGTCACCGCTTCACCAGCCTCATTTTCAAAAAAGTATGGTCCAATGATGCCTCCAGCCCAAAATTCATACCAAACAGTGACACGTTGTGGATGCATTTGTTTTTCGACAGTCACATGTGGGTTCTCCGAACTCCAAACACGAAAATTTTAGCGATTAACAAAGTCATCGAGGTGAAAATGTGCAACTTCTATTATTTTTGAGATATTGTTCAATAATGAAAACACGTTGTTACATCGTGTAACGCTCCACTTTTATTAAGCATAAACTCTCAGCTGTCAAATTATTATTTTTTTCAGGGTTCTCATAAATTCTATCATCAAGGTTGCAGAGGATGCGAATAAGATTATTGCGATACCTATATATTGTTGACATTTTGTCACGTATTTATGATAAAAGGCAATCTTCGCCAGAAATTCCGGATTTGAATCAGGGAACATTCCATAAATGTAAGCGAAGAAAAAGAGAGCTAACTAAATCAAATGTGGCAAAAGACATAGTGCTATCAAAACTAATAAAAGTTTACTAAATGGATGGCCTAACAACAAGTCTAAACTTCACGAAGAAATTAAACCATTTCGAAAATCCAGAGATCACCTTGTTTTGGAAGATGGTGTTGCGTTTTAGTAGTCTAACTTTTTAGTGTCTCAGATTATTATTTAAATATTTTAAAATTTTACCCCTACAACGAAAGAACGCCAATGAAATTATTAGCATTATGGAATTCCCCTAGAAATAGTATCTGATAAAAATCCCTACAATTCATTTGAATTTTGTGCAGATAACGACATTATTTTAAAAACTAGTAGTCCACGCTAATACCGCTCTACTGGCCAAGAAAAATCAAATGAACGTATACATCCTCTATTGATGAGTACAAAGATGAAGCCTAAGGTCGTATTGTATAGATCTGGAAAATGATAAAATTTGTTCAATTAAGTCCCATTAATTTTGTTTGGCGTCTATTGGAGGAGAGGGGGGAGGGGTCCAAAGTTGAGCAGTAATCTACCAGCTCCGTAACCTTCCAATAGGGGGCTCATCACGTGAGCTGTTCTCGTGGCAACGACTTGTAACTGAGGCCATTTGCCATAGTTTGGACATTTGGCACAGACTAAAGTACGGCGCTAAAGGATATCTATCCTTTAGGAGAAATAGAGAATCCTTGACAACCACTTTGTTGTTTTTTTGTAGAATTTTTTTATATTGCTAGTTAGGAGAACTCTACCACAGACGAGCCGACCCGGAAATAAGCGTACCGAGGACAAGTAAAAGCGGTGGCGATTATGGGGGGCAAATGGGTTGAGGAACGAGTCTTGATAAATTCCGGCAGTAACCTGAGTATTATAAAATAAAGATCGCTTAGAAATTTAAAAGTAGGCCAAATAAATAATGAAAATGTTTTCGGAATTAGCGGTAGTAAGTTAATAGTTTTAGGCAGTTGGACGAGTAATTTTATAACAGAAAATAATGTTGCCTGTTTAACTGCCGAGTGGTACCCAATAAGGCAATGGATATAAAAATAATTCTGGGAAGGGATTTTTTAAAATTAAATGGAATCAATGTTGTAAAAATTAAGGATGGAAATTGGAAAAGTAGCTTCGATATAGACATAATAAAGGAAGAGGCTAACACAGATAGGGAAGTATTAGTTATAAATTGAGTGATATTAGGCGTGGAAGACACTAATGAGACAGTTGGTTATAGCGATATTATCAACGGGATGCATAAAAAATATTATTTGGGAAAGGGTGTAGATTCGGGAGAATAAAATAGTAACCGGATTTGCAGAATGTGTTTTACCACGTAAATTTAAAAGGAGGCTTCAAAAAATATACTGTCTTTATGAAGGATCAAGGGCAGTGTGAATTCAATAAATTATCATTTGGTTATTCCAGCTCACCAGCCCATTTTTATAATATTTGCAGCTTGTTTTAAAACCCTTAACAAATGATAGTAGGATAGACGATATTCTCATCGCGATAGAAAATCTGGGCGATCACTTAACCATATTGAAGCAATTATTTAGCATCTTGGCGAAAATGTAAAGAAGTTTTGAAAGTATAACCAAATTTCCAGTTCCTTCGGATGCAAAAGCATTACAACGTATCATTGGTCTGGTTAGTTATTTTCTAAAATTTATAAAAGGTTTTAGTAGAATTGATGCTTCTTTATATGAGTTGTTAAAACCAAATGTTGAGTTTAGTTTTTTGAAGAAACATATTAAGGCGTTTAGACGGTTGAAGAAGCTGTTGTTAGGTAGGTCCGGGCTGAGTACATATTCACTAGGACGCGAGACACAATTGCATACAGATGTCCCAATTTTGGGATACGGTGCGATACTTATGCAGAAACAAGAGGATGGTTAATTTCCTCTTTTTATGTTGACGCTGATACATGCGGAGTTTATTGTTAAATCGATACTTGTTAACTTCTTATCGATTCTTATCGATACTTGTTAACTTTTATAGTTAATTTTCTGCTTACATCACTACAACACCAATAAAAGCAACTATAGCTAGTCGGGTAATACGCTGCCCATAGATGTTTTTACATTGAGGATGAAACTTCTTTTGGCAACGGTTATATTGAAAAAATCCTTGTTGTAGTGTAACCACTTCACGACATTTTGGACAAGGTAAATTAGCAGCCATTTTTTGGTGTGATTCCATACTAACAAAAGGCATTTCAAGTTTTAGAGTTTTATAAAATAGTTCCATACAAAATGTCAAACTATACTATATTTTAAACACTTATCCAAAAAACTATTATTCACCACCTTAACATACAATTTAATTAATATGGTTGCTTTATTTGTGAAAATGCATGTTCTCTACCAAACCCTTAAATATTACGGCGCTTTAGGTAAATAGCTAAATTAGAATATTTGTATTTCCACATGAGCGTACGGATGACTGACGTCCTAAGCTGAAAACGGGAAAATATCAGCAAAACGCTCATTTTTGTTTTAAAAAATTTGTAACTTTTCAACCGTTCAACCGATCTTAAAGCTAGCTCATGACTGGGGCTCGTTTACACCCCAGACACGATTTCTTAACACACTGCGTGACAGCCAGCGATCAACTTAAGCTGCAACCGACCTGGCACCATTCATAGACTTTTGAATTGAATTATGGTTCAGATCTTGAGTCGATAATATTTCTCTTTAGCTCAAATGCTTGGAAATTCGTAATTTCAGCTGAAATTTACTTAAAAATGGGTATATGAGCAAGAAAATTTTTAAAAATACAAATTTGAAATTTCATTTTAATAGATTATTATCAAGCGAATACCATATGTCATTGATTGTTAGGTTAAGACATGTCATATCGCACATCATATAGAATAGTAACAACTCAAAAACTCAAATTTCCAGGATAGCAAAAGAAAAAATAACAATTCCGATTTTACTACATTATTCCTAATATGCGTCCAAAAATGGAAGAAAAATGAAAAAAAAAAAATATGAAATACCATTTTTCCAGGAAATGAAAACGATTTTAGCACATCTTTGACTGTATATGTGTCATGCTTGAATGTCACTGATGAGTCATTACCGTATCTCGAACGACTTTCTTACTAAGAAGCCATAAATTCAAAAACTTTCCTACTTTGTAAGTAACCTACAGTCACAAATCACCCATAAAAGCCAACCCTCATAAATTAGATTCAATATCCATGTTATAACAAACAAATAAATAATCCACCCTTAAATAATAACAAAAGCATAAACAATTTTTTCATCAAACGCATTGAACCAAACCTGAAAATATTTATTCAAATGAATATTGCCAATGACCTCAAAAAAAAAAAAAGGATAACAAAAAAAAATGCTAAACAATCATATGTTTATTATATTTATGTAAATGAACATAACCTACAAAAGGAAAAATTACAAACAAATCCTACCCCACACCACAACACAAATAAATATGTAAATAAAAATAAACAAACACATACATATTCCGAATCACAATGCTGTAAAATTTTTATTTCACGTATAGCATATGGTGATATGCCCCCATATTTTGTCCTTAACGATATCCTTTTTATTGCCACATACTGATTACTTTTCAAATCGATCGCTTTCAACACGATTCCGTGCACACCTTCACCAATTCGATTGATTATTTTATATTGATTTTGCTTTTGACAGTTTTCCTCGTCCATTATTTCACACAATGAGCGTTTTTCACTGATAGTTTTCACTAATTTTATTGTATTTTCGTACGTTTACAAGCTTGATAGTTTATTAAATATTTCTAAAAAATGAAATACCGAAAGACACTCCATTGAAAATTATTTTTTTTTGGTTTTCCGAATAATTACAAAAAAAATGTCAAGGAAAGTTGTGCTACTGATTTTAGAATTGTTTAGTGTTTTGTTTGTTTCTAGTTTGGAATGTTTTTTCACAGTATCCATGGAAATGCAAAGCATATACGAATTGTAGAGAACAAAATACTCTTGTACATTTGTATATTGAAATTATTCCCGTTTCTCTTTGGCCTCGCGTTCACACAAAAACAAATTTTATTATTTTGCAGTTGGTTAGTGATGTGCGGGTTAATTTTGAATTAAAGGAAAATGGACATTTTTTAAAAGTTTTCTTGCATTGAAAATAAATCTGATGTGGGAAAAATTATTTTCCTTTCCATGCAGCAAGTATCAACATTGCTATGTCTTGACGCTATCACTAATTGGAGCATAAAATCTATATTTAGTTATTCTATAGGACAAATTATTTTGGCTAAAACATAATAAATTGGCCTAATTTTCACATTACATATAATTGTCAAATTAGACTAATTAGACAGAAAATTTAGGTTATGATTCTATGTTGTGTTCGCATTCTTCTATTTTTTGTTGTTATACGGATTGAACGACCATTAAATAGAAAATAATGTGGTATTTAACAAAAACGGACACTAAAAATTACATTTACCGTAAAAAATCATTCTCCCAATAATTCAACCGCAGTTCTAACCGCTTTGCCCGTACTTTAAGCGAGGATAAATTGACGGATTAAACCACAGTTTTCCGTGACGTATTTGTAGAACGAAACTTAATTGCTTGCTGAGACATGTGTTAAATTTTTGTGTTTTCTCCCAATATTTTTGTTTTAGTCTTTTTAGTGAATCCCGTGTCTTGTGACATTTCTGTGCAAGAAAATCCACCCGAAGGCTAAAAGAAATTGAGAGAGTCAGAGATTCAGTCTCTCACAAAACTTAACGCTATTAAAATGGAATGTTAAAAGAAAAACTATAATTATTTACATAAACTAAGGGCTACGCCCTACCAGAGGCTGTTTTGCAGCCCGTTTACTGCTGCTTTGCAGCAGCAATAGCAATCAAAATAGAATACATTTTCGACATCTGAACATTATTACAGTCCACTCTTTCTCGAAACTTTATTGTGTGAGCGTCTCTTTTTATTTTAGTGAAGTGATTTAAAAATTTAACAATTTTACTTTTAACTTTTGACTTTAATTAATTTTTATTTCTTTTAAATTAATATTTTAATAATTTAATTTTGATTTTTTTTGTTTTGTATCAGTCGGGTAAATCTTTTCACAGTTCTATTTATCCACAAAAATAATAAATTTATCTAACACAAGCAATGAGGGGCAAAGTACGCAGTACTTTGAACCTCCACCATTTGCTTTTGCTTTCTCTGATTCTGACGATGACGAAATAAATACAAAAAAATGCAAAATCCTTTTTAATAATAATATAATTGTAAACGGTGAATATGATAATAATTCTAATAAGGAATTTAAAAGGAAAGATAAAAAAAATTACGTCGCAAATTTGTCAAATAAAGAAGTAGTTCCTTCATTATCTTCTTGATTCTTTTAACACTAGATTTACCGACAATTTTACTATACCTACTTATAGCAAAACCAGCCATTTTGACTGGTATAAAATACGTTAAGTTTAAGTGTATATAAGTCTGTTCTTTGTATACTTTTTAATAGTACAAATAAAGAGTATAGACACCCTATCAAATAAATACAAATTTATAAGTTTTATTTAGATTTTATTACTACTTCTCACAATTTTTACACATAAGAATTTTTTTTCTTGTGCATTTTCCGCACACATATTTTTTACAGAATTCGCATTTTGTTGTAGTCTTGTTGTTATTACACAGTTCTATTTGACACCATTTACGTACTGAGTGAGGAAGCACACTACTAGTACTTGGTTTTGGTTGTTCAACTGCTGTCCCTTGCCCCGGTGGCTGATATTCAGATGCAAATTCTTCAGCTAAACCAAATAAAAAATCTTTTATTGAAATATTTTCTCCTGTTATACTTTTATATAAAATCCATGAATTTATTCCAGCCAAACATTGAAAAAAACTTGCAGTGACCACCTTCTGGATCCGGACTTTACGGAATATTTTCGTGCCATTTGATCCGTCACATCAATACCAAATTTGGTTTTATTATAAAAAGACACAGTTTCTGGTAATTTTTTGTAATTTGTGTCACTTTTGATACCCTTGTGCTTAGTACTCAGAATTATAACTTTTTTTCGGCTTACTTTTATAAGCTGTAAGAGTACATCTACTTGACTCAAAAAGGACAGTTGAAAAACGAGCCTTATCATCTCTCTTTTGTTTACAAATTTGTGGAAGTTCCCGTTTGTTGCTGCGTATTGTACCAACCAGTGTAGTATTTTTGGCTAATAATTTAGAAGCCAGAGAAAAACTCATAAAAAAATTGTGTGTTGTTACAGTTCTATTTTTCATATTGTACGGTTCTAAAAGCTTTAGTACAACAAAGTCACTTAGTTTCAAGTTTCCCATGGGAAATCTCGGAAAATTCAAAAAAGTTTCCAGCTGAAAATAAGAAATGGATGAATAAAATCAGCCTCTAGAGTGTTATGTCTGGAGAGGGATTGCATTGGTGTGACTTGTCAATCTATCGCAGGAAAAAAATTCAATTCAAGTTTCCCGTGGGAAATCTCGGAAAATTCGATTTTCCAAAAATCATTAGAAAATTTGTATAAAATTTTCCCTTGAGATTTCCCAAGAAAAAGTTGAACTGAACTTTTTTCCTGCGATAGCTATTGGCAAATCACATCACTGGAATCCATCTCCAGACATAATACTCTAGAGGCCGATTTTATACAAATTTTCTAATAAATTTTGGAAAATCGAATTTTCCGAAATTTTCCACCGGAAACTTGAACTGAATTTTTTTCCTGCGATAGCTTTTGGCAAGTCACATCAACGCAATCCATCTCCAGACATAACACCCTAGAGGCAGATTTCATACAAATTTTCTAATGATTTTTGGAAAACCGAACTTTGCGAGATTTCCCACGGGAAACTTGAACTGAATTTTTTTGCTGCGATAGCTATTGACAAGTTACATCAATACAATCCATCTCCAGATATAACACTCTAGAGGCTGATTTTATACAAATTTTCTAATTTTTGGAAAACCGAATTTTCCGAGATTTCCCACGGAAAACTTGAACTGAATTTTTTCATTCGATAGCTATTGACAAATCATATAGAAACGATTCAACTTCCGATATACACTCTAGAGGCTGATTTTATTCCAATTTTGTGGATTCTTCTGATTTTCCGATATTTTCCAGGACTAGGTTAAACAAAGTTTTCCACGTAAAACTATTTTCAAAAAATTTTATTTAAATCCATGTATCCTATTTACTTTCGGCTGATAACTACAAAATTTTTTATTTTCGGCTGGAATGTTAATATAATAATCTGCATTATCGACTTTTTTACTTTCGGCTGTTATTGCACAATCTGCATTACGATTTATTTACTTCCCGGTGGACTAACACAATCTGCATTATCGATTTTTCACTTTCGGCTAACTGTAAAAGTATCAATTTTGTTAGGCTATTTCCTAAAAAAAAGAATTAACATCCATTTTCCAAGAAAATATGTGAAATTTAAATAGTTTATTTTCTCCATGTCGTGGTGACTTTTTATAATTAAGGTTCTTCATTAGCCTGAGGCTCTTAAATCAGGAGCTTTCTAACGGCACTCATTCTTATTTTCTATGATACCTGTAAGTGAGCAAACATTAAATTTTCAAACAATTATACAGCGCCATAACAGTGAATTTTCAAGACATGCTAGATTTTGTCTTTAAAACAATATACATTACTAAAAAATTCAACTGGGCAAATGGGCTTTGCACCACACAATGGTAAATTTGACAACTAACTTGCTATAACTAAAATCGCTGCATTATTTCCTTATTGGTAAATCTGCTACTTGGGCTATAATAGTGAGCTTTATATTTAACATACAACTAAAATTGTTGCACTTTTACAACGATATACATACAGCACAGCACGGTTACGTTCTATTGCAAACATTTTTTTCACCCCGCCGTTTAGGACTTTTTTACTTCTCTTGATCACGAAGTTATCAACAGCATTCTTTCTAGTATGGTTACATTTGACTAAAAACAAATGATTTTCACATAAACAAGGTGAATTTCTGTTAGAGTGGTAAAAGCAAATTACGATTTTCTTACGCTTCCATACCAAGGCATAAACATTGATATCTAAAGCCTTTACCTTGACACTCTGGTGATTACCTTGGAAAATTTGTTTAGGAATGGTAAAATTTTTTTTTAAGTTTTCCAAGTCCACACCAATTTCACAAGCGTTCAAACCCAACCAGTGCTGGTCAGGATAGGGTCAAGTCGACTTGTATGGCTTAAAGCTGATAATTACCTACATTATTTTCCTCCCGCTTATTATTTGATTTGCAACACCTGAACCAAAATAGCACTAGGTGCAAGTTCCGAGCACTAAGGAAAATGGGCTATCAATAGCAACTCCACAGACTCCGCATTATTTGTGGTGAAAAAACCATCCGGTTATTGGAGATGACTCAGAAAGGAAGGAGTTGAAGCCAGTACCTCTCGTACCCTCGCAGCCTCCGAGGGCTCCTATATTTTACCACATTAGAACCTACAGGGACTTATTTTGACTTCCCTTATTTTATACTTATACTATATGTTTTAAGGAGTTCCTTATAGCAGTCCCAATCTGCCTCAGTTCTTGCTCTCTTGGCTTATTCGAAAAACCTTTTTTGCATTTTTGAGATGAGAATTTTGGAGCTGTTTCGACCACCAAGGTGGCCGTGGCTTGCCTAAAGGCCTACTTAGAGGAGACGCTCCTAGCATAGCTACATAAAAGGCATCAGATAGGTTTCCTACTAAGTCATCCAGCTCCTGCATTGATATAGGGGCTTGGAACCCATACTGTTACTCAATTACCTAGAATTGTTCTGAAGGAATCCCAGTCGGGTTTTCTCCTGTTTCTAAAGAAAGCTTTTTATGGTGTCTGTAACCAATTCATACTGAAGATAGCAGTGATCAGAAAAGGAATGGTCATGGTAGTTTTAAAAGTTGGCTTACAGTCAATATTATATATTTGTAGGTAAGTATTTAGAATAAAATCAAGGCGTAACTCACCTTGCACGCTTGTTTCCATGCTACCCCATAATATGTGGTGTGTGTTTACATCCCTTCCCAAGATAACCAAAACTTTCCGCTTCTGAGTATCTATTAAAACACCTTTAAGAATTGCTTTTGGTATGTCATATTCTCCAAATGGTAGATAGGCTGATATAAGCCAGAGATTTAAACCCGGTCTCCACTAATCCATGCCTCTTGGATCAGGACAACAGAGCAGCCGGGCCTGCCTTCCAGCGGTGTAGATTGATCTGCAGCAGCCTTGAGACTGATTTACCCTGGAGTCCACACTGTATGTGAGTGAATAATGTTAAATCTTTTTGACTACTAATACAACGTAAAGCTGTCAGCGTGGAAACACTTAATTTCTCAAATCTACTCTCACACAAGAAAGTGTTCGTCCTTAGGATTTCTTGAAGATATTAATCTTTCTATTCAGTACCAATTTCAAATGAAAACTTTACAGATAAAACTTGTAATTGCCACACGAAAATTTACCAGAAAAAAATATATGGAAAGCTACCTGTAAGGTTGAGTAAGCACGTAAGAAAATAGACAAAATGTATCTTTTTATCTTGTATCAACTCATTCATTGCAACCGCGACTTTCTCCAACTTCCAAAGTCTGGTTCATTTAAAATATTTATTTAGGAACTAAGACGTCCGAACCTTTGAAATATTTGCCTCACGAATAAAATAGCAAATTTGTTTTTTACGTTTCGACACTAAAAAAAAAATAAAATAAATTTTATTGTAGCCCTATATCCTAGACCTTCCATTTCGAGGTCAACACGTTCGTACATTAACGTGGAATTTGATAACTTAAGTAACAGAAATAAAATTGCTGCATTTTTCAAGGCCTTTACAATCATACACTACACCGTCACATTCAACTGGAGATAAACCCCTATTTGGTGAATATTTATATAATATTTATATAAATGGTCAACACTTTCTTGTACTGTATATCGAGACCTTTCCAGTTATACCGCGTTTAAGTTTCTACAATATCTGCAAGAAACAAACAGCAGCACCAACAACTAAATGTGTTTAATTCTTCAAGATCTTTAAATCGACATACGACATGGGTAAAATCGACGGAAAATTTTGTTTTTCATGTCATCGTCTTGAATATTAATTAGAAAAGTAAAATAATTTAAGATTTTTGTGCGTCTCTCGATTAAAACAATTATTCCAAAGTACCACATCTAAATTTATACGACATATGGGGAATTGATAACTAAAGTAGTAGAACTAAAATGGTTATATTCTTTAAGACCTTTAAAACGACTTACCATTTGACTGGAAAAAATTGTCTTCACTTCAACGCGGTCAATATTTTTAGAAGTGACAAAAACAGTTTAGAATTTTTTTGTGTATCTCGATCAAGACGTTTACAACAGTACCACTTCCGTGTCAGTAAGACGTCTGTAAATAAAAGTAACCAAAGACGAATATCTACAAACAGCACCATAATGTTTACCATTATGTTTGGTAACTTACGTACCAAAACTAAAATATTTGTATTCTGCAAGACTTTAATGAGCACGTTAATTATCGACTGAAAATAATTGATTTTCACCCCACGTGAATTATTATATGGATGAATATAATATTTAAACCTATTTGGCCTCTCTAGAACCAGCCACGTTCCAACGACAATTTTTTCAATTTTCTGCGTCAACTGCAGGTATCAAGCACACATTTCACTACAAGCGACATAACGGAAATTTTTACAATCTTTGTGTCAGAGCAGAAGAAGTTTATTTGCCCTAAATGTTTCACCGTTAAAAAACCAAACATAATAAAAAAGTGTACCATCAAAAAAGCCAAGCCTCCGCTATACGGATGTCAGATTTAGGATCGGAACGAATAGACATTCCGAAAACCAAGGGCAGCTGCAAGCCCTGTTACATGAATGAAAGAGTATCGGCTCAAACTCGTTGCTCTCTAAGGAACTCTATGGCATTAAACTAAAAACTGTAATATGTCTCAAAGGCTTTCAGTTCATTTTGTACAGTGGCAATGATCCAGCAATCATCGAGCTGAATTTGTTTTTGGGCCACATGAAAATTGTCTTTGTTGGATTTCGTTCATAACTGGTACTGACCGATTCAGTAAATCAATAAACTTGATGCCGTGTTGGTTATTACAATAGGTTCTTTCCATTGATACCTAATTACGTGCTTTCAACACAAGAATATTCATTTAGAAACAAAGACTGACTCACTAACCAAGTGTTAATTTCAAAAGCAGAACTGCGATGATAGTTGTCTTAAGAGACAAAAGAATATTAGAAAAAATCCAAAGCTGTTGCTAGAAGAAGACTAAGCGGATTTGTGAACGAGAAATGCAGTACAACAAGGCAAGAATGAATGTAATTTGTGTACAGGAACAGCAGGGCACCTGTTTTTTAGGAAGATTTCCAAATCTTCGAGTTAACATCGAAGCGATGCTTATTATAGAAAAATGATAATATTTACTTAATGTTCAACCTGTATTGCAGAAATACACACTAAAGATTTAGCTTCTTAAACATAGCTAGTAGCCTTTGCCGAGACTAAGAAAAACCGTTTACTTAGGGATGTTTCAGAAGCGAATCCAAGGAATATTTATGGAAGGAACGGAAGAGCATAATAGGCAAAAATTAATCAAATAAATTAAGACTTTAGCAGTGTAACCGTTATTTAGCAGTGCTTGGAAAAAACTACTCCGGTAATTTTTTCAAAACTCAACATTTCTATTTCAATATTAATATTTGAAGATTGATGACGAAGCGTGACTGTGATATTTGCAGTGGCTTAACTACGAATTACGGGCCCCACCCCCGCAAAATTTTTCTTGGGCCCCTAAAATGCTTCTTGTGCCTATGAACAACTAAAGCTTTTAGTTAAAAACTTATTTTTTGGTTTTGTCCAGCCTCGCATTAATTAAAAGTATCTCATTTCGAAAGAATATACGATAAGAAGTTTAAGACAAGTAATGTCTGTTTATCAAATGATTTTTTTTTTTTTTACTTTTTATAGACACAAATATATTAGTGAAAATCTCATTCACAAGATTTTCGATTGATTTTTCAGAAAAAAATCAAGAGGCCAATTATTCATAATATACCTACTCAAAAAAAGTAGAAATATCAATCCCTCCGTAAAAATCATTTGATCAACAGACATTCTTCTCTAAACTTCTTAATATTGTATGGACATTAAATACACAGAAATGACGGGTTTCCTTGTGTTTTTTGGTTTAATGTATATAATTCGCTAAGTCAGTACGTTCCTACTTGACACTATCTGCATTAAGTAGGAACTGTATTTTTGTAGTTTGGTCATAGCTACCTGATGAGTAGACCAACTTTTTCAGTACGAAACCAAACAACCAACACAATGAGCTCAAGGAAAGTTCTTATTTTTTGTTCAGGGTTGTAGAAGTTGTTTACCTCTTGGGGTAAAGTAGAGGGGATAGATATTTCTACTTTTTTGAGTAGGTATATTATGAATAATTGGGCTCGTGATTTTTTTTTTCTGATTAACCAATCGAAAATATTGTGAATGCCATTTTCACTAATATATTTGTGTCTATAAAAAGCCGAAAAATCATTAGAATTTACGATACAGAACGTGATTCAGTTCAATAAATATTCGAAATTTGTGATGCTTTGTTTATATATTTAGAAATCATCAAAGTATTGAGTTGATTGCATGAAATTTCGTTTTATTTGAAGTCATAAAACGAAATTCCTACAATTAACTCAATACCTTGACGATTTCTAAATATATCAACAAAACATCACAAATTTCGAGTATAATTTGAAAAATATCAAAAATTTCGAAATAATCTCCAAATTGACGAATTTTCAAAGTGACTTAAATATTCTAGAAATTTCTCAAATATCGATTATTCGTAAGTAAGTAAAACCAACGGAATTCCTATATGCGCTAATCACCACCATGTAAAACGTAAATAACCTGGACATTCTTGAATAATTTCGAATAATCTCGAAAAATCTACTATCACGATTCAGATTTATATGTGTAACTATGCAAATTCCCATAATTCAAAGCTAAGCGCAGAACATTGGCTAACAAAATTCGAATAAATTTGAAAATCTTTAAAATTTTCGATTAATCCTAGGAATGTAGAAAATCTTAAGAAATTTCTATATTATGTGAATCTCGATTGATCTCGATCAATTTTAATATTGCTGAAAAATTTGAATATTAATAAGTAATTTTGAAAAGCCTGTAAAAATCTAGAAAACCCACAAAAAATTCGAAAATTCGTTTAAATATCGAATTATGTGTCAAGTAATTTAATGTTACTAATATTAATAAGCAAGCTGAGACTAAGGGCAACAAAATAATATACAATAAGAATGGGACCCTCTAATAGTGCCGGATAATATCTTAAATATCGAATATGCTGCAAGACTCTCGAGTAACATCGAACCATCAAATACATCAAATTTTAAAAAATGATTAAAACACGAAATCCCAAACAAGGGGATATGAAACAGGAGAACTCGACAAAAAGTAGCAAACAAAAACATCATAACTAATTGCCAAATTAATTTGGAATTTCAAAATAAACCGCTTTTACTTGGATACCCGGTAAATTTAGATTTTATTAACCGTTTACCGGTAGTAAAAAAGATTCGGTAAATGAAAAACTATAAATCGAACGAATTCATTATAGAGATTGACTGGTTAGGCTCAAATATTTGTTGAGTCCCCTTTCTAAAGACAAAGGCGCTCCTAACGAGGGAAACAAGAAATTGTTTTCCGTCGTGGTTAGGTATTTTTCTAGGAAGAAATTTTCAACAATTTCTTGTTTTTCAAATTAGTATTAGGTCACTCACTCATTAGCTCACAACATTCACTCTTTTGCAAATCAAATTCAACCTTTTCTAATCAAAACTTGATTTGTAAAAGGTTGAATTTGATGTGCAAAAAAAGAAATAAATTTGGAGTGGAAAATGCGTGTTACAAATAAATCAATCCAGCAAAATGAGTGTAATAACAAAAAATTACACTGTTAAATTAGCTATTTTTCCAATTGAAATTTAAATTATATGAAAATTCAAATTTTTTGTAATTTTAGGTTTTTCGTACCACCAAACAGGTTCTTTTATCTCGTTAATCAAAAGCATCCAATTGTTTTGAACATTACTACATATATTTCAGATAATTTAAAAGTTGACTGATTTTTGATGGTTTAAATAATTATTTAGCGCCGATCCTGGAAATGTCCCGAAGGCCCCGCACATTTCTTAGAATAGCTATGTCCTTGTGGAAATCCGTATGATCGGAGATACAACAATTTTTAAAACCATCAATAATTACTAAAAATTCTAAATTCGGCGAAATATAGGAGAGTTCATCACAATTGGATCAGGTTGGCCACTTAGACTGGCATATGGCCAAGTTATCCGACAATATTCTCTACCCGAGAATATGTGCAAGACCTTGTCGACATCTCTGCGGTCGGCGATATAAAACTTTTAAAATAATCCAAAATTATTACAAATTCCAAAAACTGTGATTGATCGGCTTGGTGACATTGACCGCTATATGGCTTAGCTATTCTAAGAAATGTGCGGAGCCTTCGGCAGATTTCCAAGACCAACGCTGAATAATTATTTAAACCATCAAAAATCAGTCAACTTTTAAATTATCTGAAATATAGTAATGTTCAAAACAATTGGATGCTTTTGGTTAACGAGATAAATAGATGGTTCAGCTATCTGAAAATGATGAAAAGAACCTGTTTCCTGATGAAAAGAACCTGTTTGGTGGTACGAAAAATCTAAAATTACAAAAAATTTGAATTTTCATATAATTTAAATTCCAATTGGCAAAATAGCTAATTTAACAGTGTAATTTTTTGTTATTTTTTTTTAGCAAAAACTTCAAACTCATCCAGCAAACACTAAAATCGTTATCATTTAAAATATCTGTCAAAACCTAAACCGATTTTTATTTGCATGGGGACCTTCAGCAACCGAGAAGAAATTTTTGGGGCTATCTCTAAAAATAACAGACCACCCACCACCTTTTCTTAAAAATTGTCTAGAAATGTTCTGCAAATTTGAAAGGGTGCTCTACTTCAAGCTTAATCTGAGCTACCATCTATCTAATCTTGCCTTTGAATTAATATTCGAAAGCCTCGATATTTGTAATGAGCTTCATCTTGCTCGGCTTTCCCCTCATTATTTTTGGATAAATCGGGCTTTTATAGGGAAACAAAAAGTTGGAATACCATTGGGATAAGTGAATTAAGCTAAAAAGAAGGAATTACAAAATTAAATCGAAATTATCTCCAGAAGAAATTGTGTTTTCTTTTTTTTTGCCAGACTTTTCAGACTGCCCTCGTCTCGACCGGAAATCTAAATTTCGTATTTACACTTAAAAAAATGACTTTAATTTTTAAGGCAAGCCTTGCATTATGACTTATGTAATACAAGTTATTATTAAAGTAATGATTGCATTAAAATGAATTTTAACGCAATTATGAAAATTTCTAAAGCAGTATTTGCATTAAAAAATATTTTTAATAAAACTATTAAATATTTTAAAGCAACCTGCTCAAATTGAAACATTATATCAACATAAAATTGCTAAAATAAGCGGACTTAAATGTACATATGAATAATAAATTCATGTACGTGTTTTGCTTTACTGATATAAAATTCGCTAAGTCAAACCGACTAAATGACAAATAAAATAATTGGGTTTTCTGAATTCGAAAATGACTATTATGTTAAAGGTAAGCTTTTCAGGTCTTAATTTATAATTTATTACCTTAGACAACTATAAAGTGAAGGAGCCCGCCACTGGAAAGATGAATGTTTGGTTTTTTAAAGTAAACAGCTCTCTGAGATTTCGACCATCAAGGAAACAAAGACCAAATGACCAAACCCCAGAAAAAAGGGTTAAACTTACGCAACTTTTAATGCAACTTGCTTTAAAATTTAATTCTTATAAAATATTTTATTAGTACATTTACAAATATATTTTACGTGAAAATCAAATATTTTTCATATATATATATTTCCTAATTGAAACATGGCACTTTCCATGTTGAATGGCTGAACATACAAAGGGCTGAATGTCGAAGAGCCGAAATTTATTTTTTTTTTGTTATTTTTCATTAGACTCATTAGACATACAAACCATTCTAAATTTCCTGTTAAGAGTTGGTTTCACTAATTTTACTTCTGCTTGGTCCCCCGCCAATTTTAAACCATTCAGAATTTCTACAAAAATAATTAAAAATGAAATACAAACCGAGTTATGGATCATCATAGAAACGCACAATTTGCTCGAATTTTATCAGGAAACGAAAACAATTATTACTTCCCGCACTACAACTTAATCCAGTTTTATAAATGTACTTAATAACAATTCCAACATAACAATTAGTTTTAATTAATAATTCTGCACGAAAACAAACATGCTAATAACCCCCCCCCCCCACCCCGCGCCCCTTTCATACCAAAATTTCACACAATTCATAATCCAATTTCGATTTTGTTTTTGTAACGAAAATAACAAAATTACTTAATTAGCTTCTAATTATTTCCCATCACAATATCTCAATGTCCTCTTCCTCTATAATACTTACATCTGTATATAGCCCCAAACAATTAAAAGGGAAATTATTTTGTTTTAATTGAACTTCATTTTATAAAACGTTAGTCTAACTATATCCACTCTACTAGTTATGTGTAGTACTACCAACAAAAACTACTTTCCCAAAACTTTGCCAAAACAAAAATTTTAAGAAAAAATTTGTTTTATCTCTTATACTTTCGAATATACAGTTCAATAAAAGTTCGATAACTACTAATGTAATTATAAAAAATTACCAAATAAAAACTGACACTCATGGTGTTATAATTAATTGAGAATCCGTGTGTATTGTATAGATCAGAAAAAATGGATTTATAGGAGCATCAAAATGTTTGTCTTACGTATCATATTGATTTTGATGTCAGATCAACCAATCAGATATATGATGTCATTGTTATCTCACGTGTTACACGCTTGATTAGAAAATATGAAATATAGCAAGAAAGAATCAAAAAAAAATTTGTCTGGTACGAGTTACCGGCCGTTTTTTATAGCGGTTACAAATACATATCGATAAAAATTTATTACCGATCAATTTTTCTTTCAATTCGCACATATGGACCCATACGATTATAATAGAATATTGATTGGGTTTAATATAAATCGAATTACAATAATAAATTTTTCTCCATTGTATTCATTTGTATGTGCACATATGTTCATGTACGTTGCTCCCGGTTTAGGTGTTTTAATGAATTTACGTAATTTATGGTTTGGTCATAAATTTCTAAGAAAATTGTGGTAGGTACTATGGGTACTTTAATACCGTTACTCTTCGTTCATTTGTTTCCTGGATTTATAGCCAAAGTACTTCACCATAAATCATTGTTAGCAGTAGAATCTAAAATGGGAAAATATACTTGAGCGAAAAATACAAACAAATTCCAATTTTTTTTTTTTTTTAACTTCGAATAATAGTTTCAACAATACTGAATTATATTTGATTAACTAGACTTAATTGAGCGAAATTCAGTTACTTCAATATTTGTTGAAATGATATATAACTATTACTATGGATTGGTACATGAAAACTAGGACATTTCAAAAAATATTGAGTTACAATTCTTTCATCCATATAATCTGAAGCTTTTGTAAGAAAAGTGTTTAATCTTCGGTTTAGCAGGGCTTTTTGACTACGTCGTTTACCAATACCCACCATGGTGACCACCGTATATTTTGTATGGAAACCGTTCAAATATCGCAAAAAGGTGGTAAGGATAAAACGAAAACGAGTTCGGTCGTGTCTGGAAAGGACAAAAATGCATAATTATGAGTTTGAGACTTAATATGAACATAAAAAAAATTTTTTTTTTTATCAATTTTAATATTTTACACTTTTATGTAAAATTAGACTAAAATTAACTTTTAGTTAACTAACTAAAAATTATTACTTCGGTCTAAAGAGACCAAAGTATTGAAATCCTGTCAAAAATGATCAAAAATTTGGTTGGTTCAAAACCACTTTTCTCTACGTTTTGAAAGTCTCCGAGTCTAAAAACGCAAAAAAAAAAAATGTCCGTCCGTCTGTCTGGATGTCTGTGTGTCTGGTCTAGTACCTATAGTATCTAGAGAACGGCTTGTTCGATTTACAATTTTTTTTGCCAATCTGTTTCTATGGTCAAGGCCGAGATCTGAAAAGCCTTTGGAACCTGTGCGTCAAGAGGGTTGGGTACCTGCCATACGAATTGACCAAAAATACCTCGTTATAGAAATATTTACCGATCTTTTATATATGCTGGTTTGAGAATTGAGTTGGGTATTGAGGTTGGGGTTGAGTTGAAGGTTAAGTTAGGGGTCAATTTGCGGGTTGAGTTCAAGTTGAGTTAGAGTTGAATTGGGGTGGCGTTAATATATAGTGAGCAGTTGAAAAATGTTGACCAATTGAGTTGAAAAAGAGTTTGCGGTTGGGTTGAGGGTTGAGTTGGGGGCCGTTTGCTGATTGAATTGGGGTTGAGATCGTTTTGGACCAGTGTCTAGTAAGCAATTGAGCAATCTATAAAATAAAGTGAGGGTTTGTATGTATGTACAGCATATGTTTATGATATTTAAATAAATCCACACGACTTGATCTATTCTGACCAAACCTTACACAAATATTGTTTAAGACTTAAGAAAGGTCACTGTTAATATCTCAAACCTCAAATCGAACCTTTTACAACTTAACTTTTACATCGGAACTTATCTATTTCTTAACTGATTTTAGTGAAATTTGACATCCGCGATGGAAATAGGATTCTAAAATGAGTTTTGGATGAAATTCTGGAATATGGCCAAGTATAAAAGAACTTGCCTATTTCTCAACCAATTTTGATGAAATTTGACATATTCTTGGAAATGCGATTGTAAAATGATTTTTGGATGAAGTTCTGGAATATGGCCAAGTGTGATGGAACTTGCCTATTTCACAACCGATTAAGGTACAATTTGATATATGCGTTGGAAATGGGATTCTACATTTCCATTCTATGGAACTTGCCTATTTTTGAATCAATTATGATGAAATTCAGCTTTCACATTGGAAATGGGATTCTAAAATGAGTTTTGGATAAAGTTCTACAATATGGAATAGTATGAGAGAGCTTGTCTATTTATCAACCAATTATGATGAAATTTAACATGTGCGTTGGAAATGGGATTCTAAAATGATATTTGGATGAAGTTCTGGAATATGGCCAAGTATAACGTGCAAAAATAGTATTCATCTTGAGTGCACCAACCCGATTGTAACGAATGCCATTTTTAGTCAAATTGATGGTGGAACAATTAATTGAAATTGCAGTGAATGCAAAGCTGAAAATGCTAATCTGAAAACTCAGCAAGACAGTTTCACCGCATCACTAAATTCTTTAAACTCAAACTTTGACGAACTGTTAAGGTCGTCTGCAATTCTGTCTGATCATGAAAGTCGTATCAACATTTTAGAAAGTTCTAATGCAAAACTAAATAGTGAATTGAAGTTAATACGTGATCAACTTGGTTTTGCTGACGATGTGAACCGCTTGAGGAATTTTCTGCTTCATAGAATACCAGTCAGTAAAGATGAAAATCGACCAACTATATTGAAACAATTTTTGACATTTTTGGAAGTGCCATCATGTGAAAAGCAAATTTTACGAATTTCGAGAATGCGAATAAAAAATTCTGAATCCAATATACCACTTTTAATCGTTGAATGTGATGTAGTTTCGACCAAATTAAAAATTTTTGATGCATTTAAAGTTAAAAAACTTCAACTAAATCGCAGCATAACACTATCTGACATAGGTTTGAGCAACGGTAATGGTAGTACCGCGATTTTTTCAACTGATCATCTTTCTGCTGCTAATCAAATAATCATGAAGAAAGCAAGAGAATTGAAAACAACCCGGAACTATAAGTTTGTATGGTCACAACGTGGCAACGTATTATGCAGATGATAAATGAAAAGATGATAAATCTAAAATAATTAAATTGAACTCAATTGAAATCTCAATTGAAAGTTGAACCACAATCAGTAGGATCCTAATTTTTATTCTTTTTTTTTTATATACACTACAGGCCAAAAGTATTTGGTCGATATGGTTTTTATAACTAAAACAATTTTTTATATAGTTTTAACAAATATATTAATTTATTTCAATTAATTTAATTAATTAGTTCATATGAGCTAATTTATTACAAAACAAAGAAAAACACTAGTGAAATATTTTAATTGCACGCTCATCGATGTGGCCTCCCTTTCCTTTAATTACTGCGCGACATAGCCTTGGCGTTCTATCCAATAATTTATTTAATTGTTCGGATGAATTCTTGCTCCAGGCATCTTGCAAATTTTTGTAGCAAATCTCTCGCCGATGTTGGGCATGTTTTCCGAAGCTCCCGATCTAACTGATCCCGTGTTTTATTGTAGGAATATTACAGTCTGGGAATATTTTTTCACCGGGACGACGTCGAACGAAAACTCTCCTTTTGGATCCAAATATTTCGAATTTTGATTCGTCTGACCAAAGGACTTTTCTACATTGTGACATTTGCCAATTTTGGTGGTACTTTGCCCAATTAAGTCTTTTTCTACGGTTTGTAATCGAAAGAAGTGGTTTCTTAACAGCAATTCTGCAATTTAACCCCTGATCTGTTAGGCTCCTTTTTATCGTAGTCAACGAAAATTTTTTTCTCGAGCGTTGTTCACTTGCGCTAATATTTGAGGTGTCGTCAACTTTCTATTACGCTTGGATAACATTCCTATACATTCATCCTCCTTCGCAGTGGTAATCCGAGTTCGCCCCTGCCGATATTGGGATGAGTTTTGCCCAGTTTATTTAAATCGCTTCAGTGTGTATTGCACGGTAGACTTCGGAATTTGAAGTTTTCGACCAATTTCAGCATGCGAATGGCCCTCTCTGTGTAGCGTGACAACTGCTGCTTTTAATTCTATCGCCAGTTCGAACTTTCTGCCCATTTTTTTATACCTTTGAAAGGTTTTTTTTTATTAAATCAATATAATAATAAAATTATTAACATTTAATCCCAGAATTAATTTTTAAAAAATTGTAAATTTAATTTAAATACTCACAATTCACAGTAAAAGGTAAAAAATTATTTACTTTAATATTCACTCACAGATATTTATTTAATAACTAAAATAAATCAGTTTTTTACGCAATGATGATGCGCATGTTGATGATTTCTCGAATAATAAACGTTGAAACAAAACAAAAAAATGGAGGTGTGGCCAACACACGACTTTCTTTTATGAACAGATAATTTTGAGCAATTTTATTTTTTTCTTAATTTTTTTTTTTTAATTTTTAAATTTTTAAATTTTTTTTTAAATTTTTTATTTTTTATTTTTATTTGTTTTTAATTTTTGGAAACATTTTGTATTAAGTATAAATTTTCTGGACCAAGGGAGTGGCCACTTCCGGTTAGCCGATTTGGAATAAAATTCACTGGGACCTCCCAATTTATCAAAAAAGCTTAAATCTGAAGTTTCAGCTCGATTGGTTAAACCACCTGGGCTGTAGAGAGGACACAGACAGACTGACAGACTGACAGACTGACAGACTGACAGACTGACAGACTGACAGACTGACAGACTGACAGACTGACAGACTGACAGACTGACAGACTGACAGACTGACAGACTGACAGACTGACAGACTGACAGACTGACAAACTGACAGACTGACAGACTGACAGACTGACAGACTGACAGACTGACAGACTGACAGACTGACAGACTGACAGACTGACAGACTGACAGACTGACAGACTGACAGACTGACAGACTGACAGACTGACAGACTGACAGACTGACAGACTGACAGACTGACAGACTGACAGGTTGACAGACTGACAGACTGATAGACTGACAGACTGATAGACTGACAGACTGATAGACTGACAGACTGACAGACTGACAGACTGACAGACTGACAGACTGACAGACTGACAGACTGACAGACTGACAGACTGACAGACTGACAGACTGACAGACTGACAGACTGACAGACTGACAGACTGACAGACTGACAGACTGACAGACTGACAGACTGACAGACTGACAGACTGACAGACTGACAGACTGACAGACTGACAGACTGACAGACTGACAGACTGACAGACTGACAGACTGACAGACTGACAGACTGACAGACTGACAGACTGACAGACTGACAGACTGACAGACACCATTTCGAAACCCACTTTTTCGGACTCAGGGGACCTCAAAACAAACAAATCTCTAAAAATCTCAAGGTCCAAGATTTTCATGATTACTATACTTTATTTTACTAGAGTAAAAGAAAGTAAAAATATGCATAGATATAAATGCATTTTGACAGGGTGTGTAAGAAAAATATTCATTGAAAATAGCATTGCAAGTCCTTTGTTTTAATTGAAAAAGACTCATCGACCAAAAACTTTTGGTCTGTAGTGTATATATGTAAATATTTTTTACGCTATTTATTACTTTTATAATTTTTAGTTTTTCAAATCTTAGATTGTAATCATAACAATGAAATTATCGGTATATTATCAAAATGTAAGAGGTCTCCGAACAAAAACTAATATTCTTCGTAAAAATATTTTGGCGTGTAGTTACGATATTATCTGTTTGAGTGAGACATTGCTGAATGTTGACATTTTTGATGGTGAGTTGTTCTCAAGTGTCTTTATTGTATACAGAAGAGATCGCGATTTAAATTTATTTCCAAATAAAAAAGATGGTGGTGGTTACCTTATTGCAATCCATAAAAAATTTAACTCTTTTAAGAAACTTTGAATGGGAAGTGTTTAAAGAGGAAGTATGGGTTGGCAATCGAAGTGATAATGGGAAGTTGCTTTATATTAATGTTCCCTACATATCTAATGCCAAAACTGGCGACTATTATCGTTATTTTGATAATATTTTTTCTATTATTAATTTAAATCGTAACTCTGACTTTATTATAGCTGGTGACTTTAACCTTCCTATGGTTCCTTGGAGTAACTTAAATAATTCAACCACGGTATCTCTTTCCGGTACTGCTGAGTCTCTCATTAATATGCTAGATTTCACGGGCACTAAACAGCATAATTAAATAAAAAATGTTAATGATACAATGTTAGACTTAGTTATTTCAAATATTCAGAATTATATGCATGTGTCCATTGGCTTCAGACGTTTTGTCTAAAATTGATTCCCATCATCCACCGTTAGAAATTAATGCAATTATTAAACATATCAAAACATCGAACGGTTCAACACGATTAATTAGGATATGGAAAAAAGAAAATTATGATCGCATAAATTCCATAATAAGTTCGATTGACTGGTCAAATTTATTTGATTCTTTAAGCATTAATGATTCAATCAGAATATTTTATAACGAACTGAATAATAATATTGAATCTTATATTCCATGCATGACACCAAAACGAAAGGACTATCCAAGTTGGTATTCAAGAAACCTAATTAAATTAATTGAACATAAACATTTAATTTATAAAAAATCCAAAAGAATCAATGATTCCGAGTATTGAAGTTTATTCAAATCTTTACGTGCAACAGTGAGGAAGAAAATAAAATCGTGTTACGCTAGCTACCTCTCTTCCATCGAATCGAACATCCAATTCAATTCAAAACGGTTTTGGTCTTATACTAAATCGTTAAAAAACACAAGTATTTTCCCCCAAAGCATCCGAGATAACACTAGCATCGCGAACAACAATACTGATATCTGTAATATGTTCGCCTCTGATTTTAAGTCAGTTTATACATTTGATAACCGTACCCCTTTGAATCCCAATTCACTTTTAGTCGAGAACACTTTGTCTTTGAACACTTTGTATTTGATTGATACACTTGATAATTCTTTTATTTCCCCTTCCATAGTTACTGCCCAGTTGAGACATTTGGATCTAGGCAAGGGTGGTGGACCTGACGACATTTCACCTTACTTCTTATATCACACAGCTGAAACATTAAGTTTCCCACTCTCTTTATTGTTCAATAAGTCGCTAAATGAATGCGTATTTCCCGATGTTTGGAAGAGGGCAATTATTGTACCTATTTTCAAATCTGGTGATAAATCACTTGTTTCAAACTACAGACCTATTGCCTTGCTAGGTACTATCGCCAAAACATTTGAATGACTTGTGTTTAATGAATTAATAGAAAAAACGGGTCATTTAATTTCTAATCATCAGCATGGTTTCTACAAATCTAGGTCTACCTTGACTAATTTATTAAACTTTACAAAATTTGTTTATGATTCAATGAACTCAGGGCGCAGCGTTGATGTAATTTACACTGACTTTGCGAAAGCTTTTGATAAAGTTAATCACAGAATTATTTTATCGAAAGTTTCTAACTTTGGAATCAATAACAAAACCATCCAATGGACCAAGTCATATCCAACCAATAGATCACATTATGTTCAAATAGTAGATTCGAAATCAGAAGTTTTCATTCCATCGTCGGGATTTCCACAAGGCTCAATCCTTGGCCCACTATTGTTCTTGTATTTTATTACAATATTTTGTTTGGTATTGGTAGTGAGGTACTAATGTTCGCGGATGATTTAAAATTATTTCGCGCAATTTGTTCTTTACAAGATTGCATTGTTCTGCAGTCAGATGTTGATAAATTAGTGCGATGGTGTAATAGAAATTGCATGGAACTAAACATTAATAAATGCTGTGTGCTCAGAATAAAATGTAAAGATTTGTTTAGTGAATTTTGCTAAAAAGTTGGTAATAGTTGTCTATCGATGAGGGTCTTTCGTCTTTATAGATGAGGGTTTTTCGTTTAAGGTTCATATACTATATATCAAATCAGCAATGCTTATAAAATGCTTGGCTTCGTGATGAGGACTGGCTGAAATTTTAAATCTTCCAGCACTTTCATAAGCATTTATAATGCGATTGTACGGAGCAACCTCGAATACTTAACCGTCATTTGGAATCCTAACTTCAGCACACATTCACATAATATTGAACGTGTACAAAAGAAGTTTACTCATTTCCTTTACCACAAAAAAATATTTTCTATGAAAGATATGATTTGCGTTTGTCTCGGTTTGATGATTCACAGAAACCTAAATAGACAACATTACAGAAGGCTTATTGACATATTTCTCACCACCTCGTCTAAAAATTATTTTTGGGTCACATTACCTTCTATTCATTGGAAACGTTAAAATTCATCATAATCGTTTAAAAGCTAAGTTATTCTTGTTGGCCGTATTACAGAATTTGGAAAAATATTTATTTTTCGTAATCGTTGGATTTAAAACTATTGAAGAATTTTTGATTTCAATTCGCTAGCCTAAATCGTTTTGTAGAAAAAGCTGCTCATAGCAGACCGTACTGCGAAAATATGTGCTCGGCAAATTCGGCTTAGCTCCGAAACTAGACCGAATATTTATAAGCTGTTTGCAGCATATGATTGTAAACAGTTTTATCAGTTAAATAGTAGTAGTATTTTATAGAGAATTTAAAACAAAAAGGTTAGAGCTATACTGATGCCTTCCTTTTAGACTATCTGCATTACTGTGCACTTTACCTTTCCTGTGTTCGATGTTGAAAGTGTAGCTGTCCGTTTGGTTCTTTAAACTGCAATAGCCATTTTAAAGCAACGTGGTCAGTTCGAATTAGAAATTGTTGTCCAAACAAGTAGCAAATCACTCGTTTTTCCGCTCCATGTTGTTGAGACAAACCACCTCCGATTTCCACGTTTCTGGCATCCGTGTCCAAAATGAATCTTTGGCTTAGCCCAGAATATGCCAATATCGGTGTTTGGCATAATGCTCCTTTTAGCCGCTCGAATGCCGTTTGGCAGGCTTCAGTTCACTGGAAAAGCTGGCTTATCTCGGTTAGTTTGTGCAGGCTGGCAGCAATATACGAGAAGTTTTCGACAAATTTCCGGTAGTATATGCAGAGCCTCAGGAAGCTTCTAACCTCATGCACATTCCTGCTCGTCGAAACTTTTTCCGATTACAATGATGTCGTATAGGTAAACGAGATATGTCTTCCAGTGCAGCCCTCTCAAAATTTGCTCCATCAGTCTCTCGAACATAGCTGGTGCATTGCACAGGCCAAATGGCATAATGGTGAGTTGACATAGACCGATGCCCGTAGAAAATGCTGTTTTCTCTCGGTTTTCTTCTTGAATCGCAACTTGCCAGTATCCACTCTTCAAGTCCAGGGTGATGAATAACTTTGATTCTGACAATGTGTCTAATGTATCCTGGGTAATGGGTAGCTGTCCTTCTTCGTGACATCTCGTTTAGTTTTCAAAAATCTACGCAAATCCCCAGACTTTAGATGTTTAGCTTTTTTCGTTATGTTCATTATTCGGACAGGAATGCTTGCTCCGAGTGATGCTAGTGTTTTTCCTTACAGTAATCCTGTTCGGTATATCCCTGTTGTTGGCTCTAATATTCCCACTTTCATACTCCCAGGATCCTCATCCACGCATGCATAAGCTAGGGCTTAACACATTGGTCCAATATCCAGAGAATCCCATAGAATAACTCTGACTTCGTTGAATCCAATCCCATGATGCATTCGTCTATAATGTTATAGCAACAATGAACTGATGACGAAAATTGAGGCTTCCTATCTTTACGGCAATATCGCACTCTTCTTGGACGGGTACGCTCTCTCCGTTAGCAGCTTTCAGTCGATATCGAATGTCTGGATTAATGGCTTCTCTCGTTACTATGACCGGTCTTATCACAGGCCTGCTGTTTATTGTTCCTTCAACGACGAGACTGTGGTTGTTTCGCATTAGCTGTGCAACTATGATGATGATCCTGGGCTCTTTGTTTCTCTGGCTAACTTTTGTCCCTCACAGCTGACGGAATTTAGTTTAACGGTTCCATGTCGTCGGCGGTTCTTTGCTCGACTGGTATGATGATCCATAACAGCTTCACTTGGCGTCCAATGCATCCACAGTCAAACTGTTTATGTTATTTGGTAGTCTGGCAAGCCGTGTGACTTTTGCTTACAGTTGTTGTAGCCTTTCACCTTTAGCTTACCTATAGTTTTGTTGCTGTATCTTGGGAAGTTCCTGCATATGGAAGTCTCCGTATCGTAACTCCAACGCGTCCAGCAGCTGCTCGTAGTTCCTTTGCGATTCCGGCACACTCTGGATGGTATCTGATGCTTTACTTCTTAACGCCAAAATTAACCCACTTTATAACTGCTCCGCGTTCCATTTATTAGTTTTGGCCGCTGCCGTGAATTGCACTTTGAAATTTGGCCAAGAAGACTCGCCTTCGAATACTGGTGGTTTCATGTGGCTGGAGCTGCCGTTTCTCGTATATCCTAAAAATTCTGCTAATACTCTATTCACAGCAAATCAAAGCCGCGGTCGAACAGTTAAGGTTGGCGCTGAGAAATGCCGAGTAACTTGTCAGAATTGTCAATACTTCAGAAAAGAATTTGTTTTGAAGCAAAACTCTAAAAGACTCTATTTTAGTTTGCACCACAAATATTAAGAATAAATAAAATAGGAAAATCAGTTCACCAGCCCTGCTTGTTCTATTCTTCTGCTGCCTCCCTTTAAAGGATGAGATGGTGTACCTGATTGGTATGAAACATATAAGTAGTTCATTTATTCTTTATAATTCCTACTTAATAGACGTCCTTATTCATTAGATATGGTTGGTTTCTAAATTAACTAAGCTCCTCACAACAATTTCCCTCTTTGGAGACGAATTCAAAATCACATTTGACCACAATCTCACAACGGAAACCTGAACACTAAGCAGTAACGATTCCAAACTTCAAAAAGGAATCATTAAGTATGTAAACACTGCAATTTTCTCAAGTTATATATTTCCTTTGCGTTGTATTATTTATTATTCTGTGATGGGAAAGATCTGAAGAAGTTGCTGATATAATTGATAATAATAAATCAAAATTATGAAGGGAATAGCCGTAGTGGAATTAATGGTAAGAGATATGAACGGGCTGATATAAGGCAGTTTCTAAATAATTGACTGGTAATGAATTAAGGCTAATGTCGCATTCACAGGTACCTGAGGAGTAGAACAGCATTACAGAAATTCAACCATATGAGCCCAGAGTGAGGAACTTGATGGCTTACGCAAACTAATATGTTTCAATCCAATAATAACATGTTTCAGAGTTTAAATTTAAATTTAAATAATTTCAGTTTGGGGTATTAACATTACTAACAATAATTGAATTTGATATGTATTTTAGAGATACCTGCGTAACCGGACAAGGCTTCCAGAGAAACAAAAATCCAAGCTACAAGAAGAACATTGCGTTGTCTTGTGCTAACTAATTTACCATAAATTATACTAACAATGTTACTAACTATTGACTACATAAGGGTCTGTAACCGGGTCAAGTCTACTCCGATTCATATACAAACTATCCCGTAACTGTATAATATTCTATTTATTTGCTTACAATTTATTATACTTAATTTTTCAAATTTATTTTTATAAATGTAAAATTCATTTTGTATTCATCAAAACTGAATAGGAAAAGTTAACATTAAGTACAGTTCTTGTGGTAAAATTGTTGTCTTCAAATGTTATAAAAATTAAATCTAATAAATGAGATAAAAAACTAGATAGAATCATATTTCACTTGACGCTATGGAATGATAATATTTCTTTTCTAAAAATGTTTCATTTTATTTAATAAAATGAAAAAATAAACAGAATAATCAAAATAATGTAATTTTTAGCAAACGTTGATGGTTATGAGCAGAATTCTATTTACAAGAATGTACTATATAGTACCATGTACATCATAGCTAAAAGATTTTTTGATTTAAATTATCTTTCTCATCCTTGCCGGTATACTATTCTTACATTCTAAAAGTAGACGAAAGCAAAATTTTCACGTCCCTTCAAATGATTTTGGTACAAAGCTTGCCTACACACATTTTCTTTTTACTTTCTTAACCATTGCTGTAATAAGATACAATTGAATGTATGGGAAACAAAATTCAGTGAAACTTCTTTAAAATGACCACTTAAGGGACTCACAAATGTTGGTCACTTTATAGAGGTGGTCAATATTTCAGCACAAGCTTTTGTGCTGATGTAAATTGAAAAAAAAAAAAAAGGAAATGTGGCGCATAAAAAATGGTTGCCTCCAAAAATATTACATCTATTTATTAATTTATATATGTACTCTTCACAAAATCAAAACTGACACTAAAAAAGAGAAGACAACAAAATTAATTAAAAAAAGATCCTAGACTCGATTGATAATTATTGTTACGTTTTTGCCTTATCAATCAAGGTTCGAATCACTTGATGAAACCATCTCAATTAATCAAAAACAAATTTATTTATTGAGCACAAAAATTAATACAAGACAATTTACTAACGATAGTTCATAAAATCACTTTATATAATTTCCACACAATTTTTCTGTACACTTATAATTTTTATTTCGCACTACAACAACTTTTAAATTACTTTTTAATTCCTTTTTAATCTTTACACTATCGCTTTCTAAATACTAATAATCCAATTCGACTTGGTTGGCCTTTTTAAATACACAAACCAAACTTCTAGAACGACCATTACTTTTCCAGTTAGAATAGCGTAGGAACATTTAGAAAAGTTTTAAAACATTGAGCTATTAATTTAAATTATTCTGTTACAGCCTAGGTGTCACCAAGTTCGAATAATATCAGAGCCTTCTAGAGTACAGAGCCCTAATCTTAATGACATATTTTTTAGAAGCTTTTTTAGTGGTATAACTTTTCAGTGATTTCCATAGGAATCCATAGTAAAAATGGTGTTTTTTAGCTTCAAGTTTTTCAATGAAAAAAGCAAAAATATTATAAAATGTTTATATAAAAGTTTTCTACATATCTTTAAGAACAATATACAAGAAGGCCATATTGGTATTAAGTAAATATTAATTGCAGAAATATTAAAATTAAATTGTTTCTAAAATATATTTTTTCGAACTTTCATTTTGAAAAATACATCAAAGTTGGCTCTGACGAATTAAAATAATACTTGCTAAATGTATCTTTAGTTTTACTAGTGTACGTAAGATGTCTAAAAAGTTAACAGAAAAATACGAAAAAAAATTATTTAATCGCAAAATTATCCCACGTTCCTATATTTTGTGAATTTGTTTTGCTTTTCCTACAATTTTTGAACTTGAAATTTCCCCAGGTGGTAATTTTTGGTACGATTTTTCCAAATTTTTACGGCCATCACTGCCATCTATATAATGTATATTGACTTAATGACCAAACAAATCGTAGTAAGCTTTAATTTCAATTTGACCAGAATGTTATTGTTATGAATTTTTTTTAATATTTTGGTTTAAATAAATCAATTATTACAAGAAAATGAAAACGATTTACTTAAACGATATTCATATATGTTGAAATTCCAACATTTATGAAAGTTTTTCAGAAATCATAATTAAGAATTTGTAACGTTTTCATTTAAAAATTTGTCTTAGGAAAAAAAGTGATTTCCCATATGTTTTGTGTGTTTTACTATGAAAAGTTTCGTTTTTTTCTCGTTTCTAATTCCCTTATAAAAGCTCTGATTTTTTGATTATGGCTCTATAAAATACAGGGTGCTCTGATAATATACAAAATTGTTTGTAAAGATTTTGAATCGTGCTTTATTGGAGAAACAAGCAAAACTAAATAAGAGAGAGAGAGAAAGAGTAAATCAACATAAAAGGGACGTACTCAATATAAATAAATTTGATTTTGATAATGCGGTTACGTTAAATTTGCAAAAAAATAAAAATTAAAGACTATTCAAAGGAGCGTGCCATATTTGGAAGAATAATGCAGTTAATTACAAAACTGATACATAGTAACAGATTACATAATCATACATAAATATTGTTACGGTGACACCTAGGGTGTAATAGAATAAGTTAAATTAATAGTTCAATGTTTTACTGTACTAAAATGGAATTTTCCATGATAAAACTGTTCTAAATGTTTCCACAGTATTCTAACTGGTAAAGTCATGAGCTTTCTAGAAGTTTGGTTTGTGTATACTATAAAAAGGCGAACGAGATCGAATTGAAATTATTAGTTTTTGGTAAGCGAAAGTATAATATTCGAACATTGACAGTGCATAGAACAGATACTCAATTTGCTGGAATCGTGTATCACTGCCAAGTATTCGATTTTGGTAGTAGTCTAGCGGTGTGATGTAAACTGGTCGTTGTTCCTTTAGTCCATTAATGCCGTATGGGAAGGCTGATACCATGCTAATTCTTCAGCCTTTAACTCATGTGCCTCATTCACAATATTGTCCCGTGTCTTTCGTACAATCTCATTCAAGTTATCAGACACCTCAAGTACTTCCTCAACATCTGGCTGGGCACAATCTATTGGTGCCATCACCGATGTATGGATAGCTATTTCTGGTTGTTTTGATTCCTCTACTGGTACTGCTATCGATGCTTGCACATGTATCGAGTCTTCGTCGCACTCAAAGTTCATTTTCTGGTGTACATCAATGTAATCAAGGGTATACGGTTCATTTCTTGAAGATGTTGCACGTTTGCATACCCGTACGAGTTCCTCAATGGTATCACATTCTATTACGCAAGCTCTACCATTTTCCGCAGCTCCAGCTCCTCTAGCTCCGCATGAGTGTGAGTCTGTAAAGTAGTATTTGTCATCATAGTGCATGACGCCTAATGAGAGCGACCGGGAAATCAGTATACCCGCACTATGACTTTCGAACAATGCTTCAAGGCTCTGTCTCAGTGTCTTTGCAAGATCTCCCTGGTTTATGTTGTCTTGTAAGCTTCCAAAGAATGGTGAGTCATCTGCATAGCTGATACTAAAGTTATTGTTGTACATGAGGAAGTCTCGTTTGATCACATCGAAGTGGTGAACTTCTAAGAAACCACTACCATCAATTCTTAGTGCTCTTAGGCGTTCTTCGAAGTATATTCTAATTCTCTCATAAATACCATCACTCTCTACCATATTTCGATCCAATGTCAAAGTATTCCATCGGCTTGGTAGAAAAATCGCAGCTCTCACAATATTGGCAAGAACCATAGCGGCATATTGCACTCCTGCATAGCCAGATGTGAATATAGAATCATTTCCTTGATGCCATGAAGCACGTACAATTCGTGATACTTCGCTAATGGACATATAAGCATTACTTTCTTGGACATCTTCATTTACAGAAGCTGCTACTGCAACACGAACCAAATCTCGTTCATTGATGTGAACGTTATTGTCAGTAGCCACATCACTGTAAAGTGGATTGTTCTGTTTCAGCCATTCTAGAGCTTCGTAGACTCGTGATCGAGATATTGAGAACTCTCTTGTTTTGTCAAGATCCTCTAATCGCTCCACCACGAAAACGATGCCAGAGTTATTTGTTGATCTTGGCAGCATATAAGGTAGCTTCTCAGTGACTTCAAATATATCCTGTCCGAAGAGTACAGCTTGTCCACGATATTCAAGTTGACCGAAATCTCTAATTAGTTTTACTGTCTTAATGAATGGTATTACTCTTGACAGCAACCGTTGCTCAGATTTTGTGAGTCGTTGAATCACATCTGGTATAGCACATGGATCAAGACTATTCCAGTATGCTTTCGGTGGGTGAGTGACTTTGTTCCTGGTCAAATGAGTCTTACATCTGTGACAAACGCGAAGGGTTGTAGATCTCACAAGCTCGGGTGGAAGGTAATTAGCAGCTTGGATACTTGGGCAACACGATGTGATCTGATTTGGATAGCATCTTTTCGTGCAGATTTCACAAATTTGATCGCAGTAAGTATTAATGGCTGACTTGAAGGTCTCAGTGTCCGATCGTAACCGTTCTCATATTTGAGACATATTTTGTCTGTTTCGAGCTACACGTGCTCGCTGCTGTTCAATTGTTTCTGCGGCTCTCGCATGTGTGTGCCGTTCACGATCAGTCTGCAATGTTATTTGATGCTCCTCAGGTGTTTCTGAAGCTTTTAATTGTGACATATGCATGCGAACGCTTTCCAATCGATTTTGCCTTTCTTCGGCTGTTTATGCTGCTCTAGCTTGATAGATATGCTTGCGAACTCTATCTAAAAGCGCTGTACGTTGTTCACTGGATTCTCATTCTCTTTGCCTGTCTAATCTGGCACGCTTACACTCTGCTGTCTCTGTAACGCGGATTTCTTTATATTTTTGTTTAGCTTTTTCCAATCGTCTTTTTCGCTGTGTAGCAGTTCCCGTCGTCTTTGATTTTGAGGGTTTTTTGGGTTTTGGAGGATACATTTTTTGGTCCCACGAGTATGGCGGCAATAAACGGTCCATCCTCCCAGCGGCCCCATAGGAGGATAAGGCACTTATACAACAGGGTGTGCCAGGTGTCTTGAGGTTGTTCGCTAGCGGCATGACATCTTTTACATCCACCTTCATACCATTCAGCCCTCGTCACGTAACTCAACATATATTAGCTTAGGTGGCTGTACGTTAGCGACATAGCATGTTTATGACCACCCCTATGCCATTCAGTTCTCAGCACGTACTCACTATTAACTTGGGTGGTAGAGACTACAACAGAAATATGAGATCAACAGGATTCGAACCTTAGCCCGATGATTCTTAGTAAGTTCTGATCTTACAAACAGCTTACAGCTGCTGTAGCTCTAAATTCCAACTGACTAAAACCTAAATATAAGTTTCATATTCTCCCCAAAAATTTTGAAACATTTTTATTTTCCCCTGCACCTTACTGTTTGATCCACTGAGAATTGAAACCAATTTTATTTCATGTGACAAAACTTATATTTAAGTCATACAATAGCGCACTTTTTATTTATCACATAAAAGAGCTTTTTTAAATTCATAATAGTGCATTTTTCAGTAAATAAAAAAGCGCATGAAATCCTGTTGTAACGGGTTTTTCAAATTTGAAACAATACCATTCGCAGCCAACTTCACTCCGTACATTGCCCATACAAAAGAAAACATGAATAAATATACTATGCCAAAGCATATTTAATGTCCAAAAATGTTAGAGTCTTGTATTGTCATCGGAGTTAAGCCTGCATGCAAAATTTCAGCTCAATTGGACTATCGCAAGTGGTTGAAAAATTGATTACAAAATTTGACGATACAAACAGACACAAAGAGTGATCTAATATAAGCGTGGTAAAAACCAAGACCCTCCATCGTCAGTACTTTGTGAATAGAGATAGAGACAGGGAAGATGGTATACATTTGAAATCCCCCATTAAAATTTCATTTAGTATATTATACGAAAAATTGAACAAAACATTTTAAATAAAACGTATTTCGTCGAATTCATTACAAAAATTTACGAATAAAATTTTCATTCAAAAATTCCCAAATTCCAATAACAAATTTGGTGAGTTTACAAATAATGTGGACGATACAAATTTAAAATAAAAACGCAACCAAATCAAAATGTTTCGTATACCTACACACATATTTTATGATAAAACGCACACATACAAAAAAAAATGCTTAAAAATATTTTCACAAATTGATCGATTCAATTTGGTATCATAATAGATGTGGTTTTGCGTTTATTTTTCCAACAATATTAGGTACAAGTACGTAGGTAAATGCAATAATTTTCTCGGGAAATGTATTCATCAGAGATTTATTTATAGTAAAAATTATTTGTGGTCTTTAAATTATTTCATTTGAATTTGATCGATTTAGGAAATGATTTATGCTTGAATACTAATGTGTTCAACTCATTTAACATTTCCATGTGCTTATTAATTCTTTACAATTTTTACTTCATATGTACAGCTAAATTCATTGAAATAGGACTTAAGCCGAATAATAACCTAAACGAATAAAAATAACGTGCATCCTCTTAACTTACTTGAAATTGGTGCATCATGTCGGTATTACACATACTGTTATAGTACACACTTAAAAATCTTACTATGTTTTTCGATGGAAAGCTCGCATCAAGCCATAAAAGATACAACATACGTCATAATTTGATTAATAGCTTACATCGAACTCTAATTTGACGGAAGTGCATCATATTATAGACTCAGCCTAGCATCAGAAACAAATAATGTAAATTAGAATCGAAATGAGGAAAATCCATCTAAATATTTTAATTAAGTCTAATCTGATCTATAGATCAAATCATATTTCATGAAAATACAAGCAATGCAAACAACTACTCGAGATCAAAATTTTCATTTAAAACGAAAATTTGTTATTTTTTTTTTTTTTTGTTTCAAACTTTGGTCTGATCCGGGCCACTTGGTGTGTTAAAATTTGACTATTAATTGTTTGTAGCATATACTCGCTTTTTTATCATATTTCAAAAATTAAAGATGGTTTATTTGTATAAAAACCGTCCATTATATGTGAACCCATTCATTTATGGATTTGAAACGTAAACGAACTTACGGATGTTTAATATGTAAAGCAATTGACGAATCTCGATATACAATGGAAAACCTATTCGAAAAGGCAAAAATTGTTTTTTTCAATTTTTTTTAGGTAATTCTGATTATTAATTATTAGAAAAAATTAACAAAAAATTGAACAGTTAAGGTAAACGTTACTGAAAAGCATGCTCACATTATAAGTCAATCGAATATATCATTAAAACAATTTTTGAGTTTTTTTTTTTTTTAGATTAATTGTTGTATACCTAATTTAATTAAAATTACTGACCAACCACTTTATACTTTTACATCATATAATTTTACAACTACACATCTTGCTCCATATCTGCGAGTATTTTCCATTTAATGTTAAAGTGCCAAATTATAAACTGGTTCAACCAAAAAAATTCAAAAATTGTTGAAACGTTTATTTTCGTTTTATGCTTCCTGAAGGTTTTACTAAAAAATTAAAAAGAAAAGTTGTATGTTGTTTGTAAAATTTGTACATAAAATTAAAATATAAAAATACAAACATAATATAAATTTGGTGAAATAATTTGCATGCAATTTAAGTACTTTGAGTGTCAACACAAAGATGCTACATGTGTCCTTTAATATTAGAAACATATTTATTTCCCTAAAGCCGTGTGCACGAGTACAGCGAAAAATGCGCCACTCACTATTTGTGTTTTAAACCAATCAAATCAAATCAAAAAAGGAAAACAAAATTTTGTTGCTTTACTTTTTTCTTTGATTGATTTAAAACACAAATGTGGTGGCGCATTTTTATCACTTTATTCATGAATTCGGCTAGCATAACTGGCAGGGTTGCCAATTCAGCACTTTAAGTGCTAGATTTAGCACTATTAATTTTGTTTTAGCCCTATATAAATCGAGTTTGCCCCTAAGTGCAATTTAGCACTATTTAAATATTTTTGGCACCAAATCTAGCACTGCATTTAAAAAATATAAAATGCTCAATACCGACTGTCTGACTGCGTTATCAAATTATCTATTACCTTATTTTTGTACCGCGCCAATAAATCATTAAAACGAGCTCATTGTATTCTACTACTATATCTGTGGTGAAAAGGTAAAGTATCTTATCTCGAGATAAGACATTTTTGAGATTTTAACAAAATCATATTCTATTAAAAATTAGCTATTTTTACAGCTAATCGGTTTGCCTGTAGCTATTACAAAATTCGAGTTATTACTATGTCCAAATAACTTATTTGAAAAAAAAACTATAAAATCAAAAGGAAAAACATCTTATTTAAAAATTAAAATAAAATTATCAAAAAATTCGGAAGCAAAACATTTTAGTTACATATAAGTCAACAAAAAAATTTTAGTAAAACACCTTGTTTCTACATAATTTTCAGTGTTTCAAAAAAAATATATATTTAAAACAACTTATCTACAAACAAGGGATTTTTCCCTTTTATTTTTGTTGAAATTATATGCTTATTCAATATCTTATGTCCTATTAAGATTTATTGGAATATGCATAAAAATTTGGTAAAATAGCTTAAGTGAAATAAGATAAGTTATTTTAACAAAATTGTAAACGTAAAATAACCTGTTTTCATTTTTCTTAATTTTCTTAATTACTCTAATAAAATTTAAAGTAACTAATACTTTAAAAAAAAATGCGTTGCATCATCTTACGAAAACCCTGGAAAAACTAGCTTATATGGTCATATCTTTTTTCACAGATTTATTTTAACCGTTTTTTTGCTCTCCTGAAAATTGTACAAAATCGAGATAAGATACTTTACCTTTTCACCACAGATATATTTTCTATATTTCTACAAGTATAGAGTAGTACAGCTGTAGAAGAAACTTGAAACAAAACAAATAGACGAAATAATAAAAAGCAAAAAAATCAACAAATTCCCATATTCTCTTACTCTTTCCTTTTCCTTCCACCCTCACCCTCATCACAATTGAAAATAAATTTATTGTGTTGTGTCGAATGTCGATGAATTGAATTCAAAAAACAAAATAAAATTTAACCCTTTTTTAGCGAAATCGCTACTAAATTAATAAAAAATTAAAAAGTTTGTTGTGTTTTACATACATATGTATTTTAGTAGTTTATTTAAAAAATAAAACTGTAGTGAAATATAAAAATATTAGATAAAGCTAAGAAACACCGAATTAAGACATTTTCGCGGCCCGCGTGCCGAATAGCTTAACAAAAACAAAATTTAACTCTAAATCTATTACACGCAGTAAGTTTAATTTTTCAATTTATTTGTAGATTATTAAACTACATAATTATAATTTTGTATTTTGTTTAATTGTGTTGGTCAAACCGTTGAATTTTACCAGATTTACAGGCGGAATCTAATATTCTAATTGTACCGAATATAAAGTTGTTCGATGCCATATTCCAATAAGAACTAATTCAAATAAGTAAGGTGAATTTCCAATTTATTTGTTTCTTAGAACATTTTAAACTTAAATTTTGTTACTGTGTAGGTCAAGGTTCTGAAATTTTCCAAATTTATATCAGAAATCCGCTATGGATGTAGATTCCAATTATATTGAATACTCAGATATGTCCGATAGCAATGAGTAAGTTCAATTTTCCATTGATTTTGGTTATAAAAATAATTCTAATGTTCGGTTTTTTTTTTGTTATTTTGTAGGTCTAGGTCCCAAGCTATACAAGAGCCGCTCTCAAAAAAAAAAATAAAAATATATACACAAAAAGTTAGGGAAGATTGGTTTAACAATGAAAAATACAAAAACTGGATTGTTCGACTAGAGAACGAAAAAAATAAAATATTTTGCAAATACTGCAAAATTTCACTTTTTGCAAAGAAATATATTATGGATCGCCACGCAAATACCAAAGCACATATTGAGGCAACCAAACCTTTTAGTGATCTTCGACAACGTAACATAAGTTATCACAAAGATAAACAAAACCGAAGTGTTAACAACGATTTAGAAATATATATATATATATATATATATATATATATATATATATATATATATATATATATGCATGTATGTGGCTTGCCATCAATCCATCCTACCAACAGGACACCTATGTGATGTGCTAAATGCGAAATACCATTTAAAATCTGAAATTAAAGTCCGACGGACTAAATGCACTAATATAATTCAGAATATACTAGTAGCACATTTTCGACGTGATTTGAAAAATGACATCGGGAATTCTACATTTAGCATTTTAATCGACGAATCTAATGATATAGGTGTAACAAAATATTTGGGGATGGCAATTATTTACGTTTCTAAGATCCACGGAAAGATAATTTCAACGTATTTGGAATTATGCGAACTATCATCGTGCAATGCACAATCAATTATAAACGCAATCAAAGATGTTTTGCAAAAATTCAATTTAAATTTAAAAAATCTTTTGGGGTTAGGAACAGACAACGCTGCAAAGAAAAAGAGAAGTACCATCTCTAGTACTAATTCGTTGTGCTTGTCATTAATTGTTTTGGCCGTACAACATGCTAGTAATTGTCTTCCGACAGAACTCGAATTTATGCTGCGGGAAACACATAATTGGTTTGCTCACTCAAGCATTAGGAAGTACAAATACAAAGAACTTTTTCGTTTAATTAATGAGAATGCAACTCCAATAAACATTCCTAGAATTTCCGACACGCGTTCGCTTTCTATTGAAAAGGCTGTTAAAACGATTTTGTCATCTTGGTTGGAACTATCGACTATGTTTAATATTGAGAAATCAGAATGCAAAATTGCCGACATACTAAGTAACATGTTTTCTAACAAAACTTATAAAGTGTATTTTATTTTTTTGGCACCTATTTTAAAAGAGGTAGCAAATGTAAATTTAGCTTTTCAATTAAAATCTGCAGATCCATCTAAATTATTAAATGATATAGTTAATTTACTCAAATCATTAGCTGGCAAAATAGTTTATAACCATACATTTGATGTTATTCAAAAAAACATAACGGATTTCATTGATTGGTCTTCACTGTTGGGATATCATTTCGAAAATGAAATAAAAACCTTATCTACGGAAGAACAATATGTTGTTAGAAGAAATTGTATAACTTTTATACAAAATTTAGTAATCGAATTAAAAAACAGATTGCCTGATAATATTCTACGGTTGAAACAAATGTATGTGTTAAGTATTGATAAAGTCCTACGCAAACACAAAGAATCTATACTTCCAATTTTGACCAGTTTTGAATCCGATCCAGCCCTCATTACCGAAATTGAATTCCAATATAAAAAGATGGATACAATACAATGGCAGTCAACAACAACTACGGAGTTATGGGTTGAAGTTGCTAAATATCGTGATGCAGCTGGAGAAAATCCTTTTACAGATATTTCTAATTTTGCATTGAAACTGTTGGCACTTCCACATTCGAATGGAGACATTGAAAGAGTATTTAGTCAAATGAATTTAATTAAAAACAAGACCCGGAATAGAATGCAATTCGACACTTTAAATGCTATTCTTAATGTAAGATTTGTGCTGCAAAGATACGGGCAGTGTTGCAATAAGTATATCTTGCCTTCTGATGTTATACAAAAAGTTGGTACTATGGCCGCCTATAACAAGCGAGACGAGGAATTGCCTATTACCGAATTACTTTATAACTTGGAGTAGGATTTTATACCTTAGACTGGTGTTTGATAATTTTCCGAGCACTTTTTTATACACAACGATGCCTTTTTCGTGTTCTAGGTATTCTAGAACCTAAGTAAATACCTTAAACTTAAATTTGTATTATTTGTCTTAATATTATTTTTATTTTATTTTTAATGAAGGATATAAAGAAACTTTTATAAATATTTCATTTATAAATATTGAAATTATAAAGCAATAAGTACAATTTTGGCTGAATTTTAATAATCTGTGATTATTTGTTATAAAATATTAATTTCTTAAGTAAGTTAAAATTAATTTTGTATTTTTTTATTTATGATATTTTTATGTTACTGAACTGATAAAAATTATAAACTTGTATTAAAGATTGAAGGCTAATCAAATAAAATATAATATGTATTGAATTCATGTAGGTATTTTATATCATAAATTCTGAAGTTTCAAAGCACCCAAAATAAAATTGAGTTCAAAATTTGTTAAACGGTTTTGTATTATTTTGTTTTATATGTTTTAATTATTTTTTGGAATTACCAAAAAAATACAACTAATATGTATACATATACATATTGTTACGTATTTGCCTTGTCAAATAAGGTTCGTATCACTGGATTGTGAATAATACAAAATCAATTTAATTTATCTCCAACGAATTTATTTATTTCACAAAATTTATTACAACACAGTTTATCAATAAAAATTCACAAAATCATTTTATATAAATTATTCTTAAATTTTACTGTTCACTTATAATTTTTATTTCCATAAAAACACTTTTTAATTCACTTTTTAATTCCTTTTTAATCTTTACTCTATCGCTTACCAAATATTACTAATAATCTTACAAGTTTACTTTTGTAGTGTTTTTTTATTCGCTCCGGATAGCTGCTATCGAGAGCCGTCATATGAAAAGTGGCTCCGGATAGCGCTCCGTATAAATAGGTAGAGCCAAATATTTTTTATATCAAGTTTTCGCTAAACAATTGAATTAAAAATGATAGTTTAATGTTAAATAAGTTTAGATTACCAATAAATAGCTCGTCAAATTTAAATTTAGGCGTATAAAAATGACGGCTTTCCATAGCAGCTATCCGGAGCGAATAAAAAAACACTACATCTGTCGCGTTCCAAATACTATACTACTCATAATCTTACAAGTTTACACTATCGCGTTCCAAATATGTACTAATAATCCAAATCGATCTTGTTCGCCTTTTTATATACACAAACCAAACTTCTCGAAAGCTCATGATTTTTTTAGTTAGAATAGCGTAACAATTTTTATCATGGAAAATTCCATTTAGTACAGTAAAACATTGAGCTATTAGTTTTACTTATTCTATCACACACTAGGTGTCACCGTCACAATATGTTACATACACGAATATATCTGTACCCTAAGTTAAGAATAACCAATGTGGATTTTTCATATGAATTGATAAATTTGAGTTGATTTTGTAATGTTAAAGTTGCTTTTATAATAACATTAAAAAAAAAAATTAGCCCTATTTACCGGCAAACTAGCACTATTTTGACTTCGATCTGGCTCTGATCAAAATTAATTGTTGGCAACACTGAAACTGGAACTATCAACGGTTTCCTTTTACGACTTGCTAACGATACGATACGGTTGATGATTTTTCGTTCATTGTTCACATTTTAAATGTGGATCATGGTGTTCACACGTTTTGGTTCATTTTATTTAATTTAAAAATAAAAATAATTAAATTAATACTTAGTTCAAATAATTCTAGTGTTTTAATAAATAAGTTAACTGAGTGTAATTGTAGTATACATAATATTGTAGTGCTAATTGAATAATAAAAAAATATACATACATTTGTAGTTATATTTAAAACAAAATATTTTATTGTGATTATTGTAATGTAACTTAAAATGGAACCAACCGAGTATGTAAAAATTCGTTTTTCTGGACAAATGAACTATGTGAAAATCACGAAGCACGAGGATACTTTACAATACCAAGATTTTTTATTATCAGGTAAGTTATTGTGTCCGTAATAAATCTGTAAATACATAATGCCACAACGTTTAATTTTTTCTTATGCGATACAAAATTGCATCATGATTTTTTTTTTGTTATGAGAAAACCAGAAAAGGACCAGTGGACACCATTCCATTTTTTAAAACTTCGAAAATTATTTAAAAAACGTTTCGTTTTCACTAGTTACGCACAGTTAAGCCGTACTATAATTATAAGTTTAGTAAAATTTAGAAATAAGATTTAATAGATATCAATTTAATAGATTAAATTGAAAAAATTGTATCGTGTTAAATGAATTCAACACATCTAAATTTTCCTTATTGGTCAGTTAAGCCAATTTTTATATTCTATATTATTAAATTTCTGCATTGCAGCATTTATGTACGCCAACATTTCCTGTCTGGATATAGATTACTTCACAGACCCACAGGACGTACGAATTTTTGAAGAACAATTCATGGATATTTTTGATCGTTTTAAAAACAATCCAGAATTTTATTTAAAAATTGTTATGAAAAATAACAAATCTGGCTAGATTATTTTTTAAAACAGTCACATAAAAATTATCGAAATATTAATACCAATTTTCTTATTAGAAGAAAATGAAACACAGACACTGGGTCGCCAGAACTGTCGGATGGGACATGATATGTTCATAAGTACACAAGTAATTTAAAATTAATTCAGTAAATAAAAATATTAAGTTTAAACAAAATTTATTTAAGGACTTGGAAGACTACATAATTAAAAATAAAAATGATTTTTTACTATGTAAAAAGTACAAAGAAAACGAAAGGAGCAAACCTCCATCGGACATGGAAAACGGGCAGTAGTTAGGGATTGTGTCGATTTTTTAACAGAAAAACATTCACATCATTCTGATTCGAATCAGCTAAACGCATTAGCATTGTCGGCTGTAAAACTTTTTCCACAACTAAAAACCAGCAATGTGTAAACTGGCGGAATAGTGAGCAGATAATATATCATTCTATCATTTAAATTAATCATAACATTTTTTTCTCAATTACAGAATGCACTTTGCGATCGTAAAAGCGACAGGGGCTTTTTAATTTCACGCCTTAACAAAGTACGGCAGAAACTTTATTCAGTTGAAAAAGGATCCGGAAAGTTAAGCAGAAAAAGGAATACGCACGAGGAACCAAATTTGCCTGCTAGTACTGCTGAACTTGGTGTCTACTAGCGGTTTGCTAGCGGGTACTTGCGGTTGGTCGATTGGAAAGCAACTACCCGTCAAACATTTTTGGGTACGTACCCAACTTAATACGTTTTTGCACGGAATTCCATACTTTATTAATAATGAAAAATGTATGTATTTTGTGAATTACATATACATATATAGCAAACCATGAAAAAACAAAATTCTATTTTGTGTAATTTTTTATTAAGACGCCGCCATACTCTAGTATGGCGTCGTACTCGTAGTATGTATACATACTACGAGTACGACGCCATACTTTATTTAATGTTTTTTAAGGTAAATATTTTTTTTAAATTATAAGTGTAATAAGTGAAAATTATAAGTGTTTGTATTTTTAAAATTAAATTATAAGTGTTTTTATTTGATTGGTGGATTAGTATAATTATTATAATTATTTATTTATGATAATAATATAATTGTATTGTGTTAACTAAATATGTCCGAAAGAAAAAAATACAGAAAAATGAATGAAGAACTAGAAATTTTGGAATCGTTTGCCTTTGCACACAAAGAAAAAAAAATTAATTTTGAATCACATTCAGAAAATGAAAATTTAATTTGTAATGTTAGTGGCATAAACACAAATGCATGTTCTAGTGATAATATCGAAATTGATAAGCAAAGCCAATGTGAAAGAGACTCTGATATCGATCTAAATTTAAGCGTATCTGAGTCGGAATTCAGTAACAGTAATCATAAAGTTGATGATGAATTAGTAATTAATTTGGAAAATGAATTAACTGAATGTATAGTCAAATATAATATAAAGAATGAATCAGCAAACGCATTACTAACAATTTTACGAAAATTTCATCCTACCTTACCAAAGATTCTCGAACATTGAGAAAAACATCAAACAAAATAAGTGACATAATTAGTATGGGATTTGGATCATAAGTGCATTTCGGTCTCAAAAACTATTTAAAACAGTACATTCAGAAACCCGAGAATAAGCAGAAAACGGCAGTTGCTATAGACATTGGTATAGATGGAATACCATTATCCAAAAGTTTATCAAGTCAGTTGTGGCCTATACTAGGCAACGTTATGGGTAAAAAAGAAGTTTTTGTAATTGGAGCTTACTACGGCTACACAAAACGTTTTTGTTCGAATGCATTTTAAGAACAATTTGTTAGCGAAATGGAAAATATAACATCAGAGGGTTTTGTGTTTAATGAAAAAAAAAAAAAAATTATGTTGAAATAAGAGCAATTGTTTGTGACGCACCAGCAAAATCAATGGTCCTGGGTGTTAAAGGGCATACAGGTTACTACGGCTGTACTAAATGTGAAGTAAAAGGTGAATATTTAAACAGAAGGATGGCCTATTTAGAAATAAATTCACCTTTGAGAGATGATGAAAAATTTTCTAATAGAAATCAGTTGATGAACCACAAACTACTAGATCCCATCGCATTAGAACACATCAACATTGGTTGTGTCTCTCAAATACCCGTAGACTACATGCACTGCGTTTTACTTGGAGTAACACGACAAACCATCAAGGCCTGGACAAAAAACAAGAAAACGCCGTATTCTTTAACAAAAGATGACTTATCAACCATTGATAAAAGAACTAAGATGGTTAAAACTGGAATAATAAAGGAATTTTCGCGTAAACCAAGAAATTTTTCAGAGATAGACCGGTGGAAGGCTACAGAACTACGCCTCTTCTTATGTTACACTGGACCAGTTATATTAAAATATATATTACCAACCGAATATTATGATCATTTTATGTTGCTAGCGTGTTCAATCAGAATATTATGTGATTCCGAAGAATGTCGCAATAATAATTTTTGTGTTTCCGAAATGCTTCGCAAATATGTGACAGATTTTTCTACATTATACGAACCATGTTTTGTTGTATATAACATTCATAATCTAATACATCTAGCTGCCGATGTTTCTAAGTTTGGGAATCTTGACGAATATAGCGCGCTTAAATTTTAAAATCATTTACAACATTTAAAGAAAAACATAAAAAAGCATAATCAACCGCTACAACAACTTAGGAATAGATTAATTAAAATTGAAACTCATTTAAGAGTAGATCATAATGATGAAACAATTCCATACGCAACTGTGAAAGTTAACTTGGGTGGTTGTTTATATCAAGATTTATTTTTTACGAAATGCAAATATTCAGTAAGAGCACCCAATAATTACTGTTTTATAGATGAAAAAAAATTTGTAATAAAACAAATATTACAAAAAAATTTAGAAATTATAATTACAGGGAATTTTATTGAAAATATTGAAGAGTATTTTAATAAACTCTTTTCTTCGAGAAATTTAAATATTTTATGTTCACATAATGAATTGCTTGACCCAGAGATGAAATCATTCAATATATCAGCCATAAAGTTTAAAGTTATGGCATTAAAAACAAAGTCACTAACAGTTTATTTGCCTTTATTATAGATTTTTATTGATTGAAACACTTTAACAATATGGAAGCCAGTCAATCTATTTTTCAATTTAAAAGAAAAGGTATATTTTATAATTTGAGTATAAACAATAAGTTTTATGATTTTATATTTTAATTATTCCAGTTGAATTTGATCACCAAAGAAATACATCTGAAGGCGTCACTTCCGAATCAGTTTTAGGCGATACAAATTCAGAGTTGGGGTATCAAAATTTTCTAAAAATTTTCTCTCTAAGTAACAAAATGCCAACTACTTCCACTGAGCTACTGAGTGATGATTCCGAAATGACTAAATTACATACAGAAAATTGTAAGTTATTATTTTGATTACACTATTATGAAATACTAATGGAAATTTTTTGTTTAAGACTCAGACCAAACAAATGTGATAAAGGAACTAGAAAAACAACGAACGCCTAAAAATACTTGAATTACAGATTGAACTAATAATTAAAAATCAAAGGACTATAATGCGTCAACTAATAGTTATTCGTTTTAATTCGAATCGAGCCAAATTATCTACAGAAGACACAAATGAAGAAAGTTTATCAGAACTTAATATTCCTGCAAATTCCGTAGCAGAGTTCCAGAACCTGGAGGCAAAATGCAAAGATGATTTAAAAATAGAAAAATATTTAGTACGTATAACCAATAAAACATTTGCATTAACGAATCATTTTGCCATTTACCAATGAAATTTATTATTGGTGTTAATATTTTCAGGAAAAGATATTCAGCAATGTGGCCGTAAATGATCTATCAAAATATATCAGCATGTGCTTATTAAAAGTGATCACGGATGAAGCAGCAACCAAATTTTCGTGGTTTGGCCTACAAAATAATATCCCTATCAAAAAATTTCTGATAGTTAAATTATTGAAAGGTATTATAATAATGTAACAAAATAATGAATTATTTTCAATATTTTTACACTAACACGAAACACTTAACTTCTTATTTTTTCTAATTAGATTCTGGATGTCAATTCACAAATTAAAATTGGTTCCAACGAGCAAAAGATAGAGTGAGGAAACAACAAAATCAAGCCAGTCGCCACGACTAAAATTCTAATAAATAAACATTAAATTTTTTGTTTAATTTTTTTATATTTAAATTACAACTAAATCGAATTCTATAATGAAAAGGATTAATTTTATTTATTTTTATAATTTAATTTAAATAATCACCTAGTATAAGTAAACTAAATTGAATTAAATATAAATGTGATGAAATAATTATATGTGATTATTAAATATGTATGTACCTAATTAAAAATAACAAACTGTGATGAAATAAATGAGAAAGACTTAATATTATATATGAATTTATAATATAAAATTAAATTTTTGTTTTTTATTGATGAAAATATAAGGTCGAAATACTGTACGTATTAACAAAGAATTAGGTTGGTTTTAGGTAGTGAAAAGGTAACGAATATTGTGCTAAATTGGTAATATAAGAGGACGGAATTCAGTCGGAAAATTCGTACGCACCAACACAAATATATATATATATATATATATATATATATATATATATATATATATATATATATATATATATATATATATATATATATATATATATATATAGGTATATATATATATATATATATATATATATATATATATATATATATATATATATATATATATATATATGTATATATATATATGTATATATATATATATATATATATATATATATATATATATATATATATATATATATATATAATTTTAAAAAAAGGGGAAGGCTGGAAAAAGTGACATTTTTCTTCAGTGAAGGGTACTGAATTCCGTGTACTGGGAGAATACTTTTCCGAGTACGCCGTTCGATTTCGTAGTCGAAAGGGTACCGCTTTCCGTACGCTTTGTTTGATGGGTAATGACTTTATTTTTTATTTCGTCAGCCGGTTGCATTTTCATTTGGAGTAGGCGAAATAAAAAATCAACTAATTTCTCATTCTCGTTTGTCGTGGTTTTTAATTATTCTTAATATTTATGAAACAGTATGTTTTTATTTTATAGCCTAACTTAACAAAAGATGAGTTACTCGAAGGTGGATCAATACAACCTTATATAATAACCGAAGGCCGTAATAAACTGGCAATTTCTACATATTACCTATGTATCGAACACGAACTAATTATTTTGCCTACTGATACTTCATTCATAGAATGCATGGATGTATTGTTTAAGTCCAATTATGTATTTGGGCAGCATTTTGAGGCCAATTTAAAAACATTTTGGACACTTATATCTCACTACTTTTACGGACTAGAGGAGTAAAAACTAACAAGCAGAATACGGGAAATTGCCAGTAAGTTGGATCAGAAATTAGCAATGCAGTCAAATCAGTTATTTTCAGTTAAATAATTAAAGTTATTTAAGTAAAAAGACATATTATATAAGATTTTTGAACTACCATTATAAATTTGATTTTTTTTTATTATTTTATTGTTTAGTTATTTTTTATTTTAAGTTTAAGGTATAATTTAATTATATAAACGAAATGTTTTGTTGTTATATTTGCAATTGCGCATATGAACAACATTTTTGTAGTCAGAATAACTATTTTTATTGTATATTAGGCTATAAAGTATAACCTTTGTAAATTAACATACCATATCAATATAACTAAATAATTATAAGATTTGATTTTACTTGAATTACCTAAGAAAAATAAAATTGAATTATAAGAAATTGCGTGAATTTATTTTTTGTCTCGTAGATAAACAGCCGTAACTCAAAAACATCAACATCAAAAAAAAATTAGTAATGGACGGTAGTGGACTTACTACTTCTTCAAAAAGGTTTATTCAACACATGAATAAATGTATATTTTTCGATACTATTAGGATCATACATATATCAATTACGAGTAACTTATTTGTTAAATAATGATTCAATTTGCATAACATATTATTTGGAATAATTAGTGCAAGAAAATATTACTGTTGATGTAAGTTGCATTGTATACAAATCAGAAACAACTACCGTTTAATTTTGATAAGAGTGGTATCGAATTGGATCGATGAAATCATCTAAAAAATTCGATGTAAGATGCGTTACTATTAAATTAGATGTTTGTTGTGTTGCTTTTCAACGCCTTTTACATCAAAAAAGCAGTAAAGGAAGTTACGTTTAATTCAGATACATGATGCATCATTTTTGATTTAAATACTAGTAGCATCGGTTTTTGATGCATCTTAAACTTTATTATTTTTGATGCAAAGGTAGTATCGAAAAACGATGCACAGTTGATTGGAAGTCATATGCGATACTATTTGCTTCACATATGGTTAATTTTTTTAACTGTGTAGGTTTTTCTTTATGGGCGACACATCTTCTCTTTTTAATAAGAGATTTGTATAAGATATTGAACCGATTTTTATTTCATATGAAACTACAAAAATACCATTACTTGTGGAGCATAAAATAATTCAAATGTCAAGATAATCAAGTGACGTTCAACAAAATCAAGTGAATACGCTGAACCGAATTTTCCATAAATTTTGCTTGGATTCACAAATATTCCAGCAATTTCGCGTTCGATGTTGGCCCTGAGATTTATCGGAATAGACTTGATATAGCACCAAAGAAAAAAGTCTAAAGGCGTTAAAGCACATGTGCGAGGCGGCCAATTAACTGGTCCATTTCCAGAGATAACGCCGTCACCAACTGTGTGGCATGTGGCGCCATCCTGCTGAAAATTCAGCATTTCCATTAACTGTCACGGATTGTTTATTTTCGTTTAAAAACAAATATCGACCAATGACGTCTCCAGAATGAAATTCACAACAAACAGTCAATTTGTGCAGAAGTAGTGGCGTTTCGTGAATGGCTTCGGGTGGCTTGAAAATTGTTGTTTATAAACAAAGCCGTTGGGCCAAAAATGACCGTCATCGCTCACAATGATTTTGGGATGAAAGAACTATCTTCGTGGAATTTGTTTAGGGCCCAATCAGAAAAGTTACTTCATAGTAGATGGTCATGTGGCTACAGTTCTTTCTTCTCAAATCCTTGCGCGAAATTCGCCATAGTGCCGTTTAGGAAATGCCCAATTCCACGAACGGTGCAGAATTGACAGTTTGGGTTCTCATTCCCACTTGCATTTCTTTGTCTTATTGGCACGGCAACATTATAAAATGAATATGTTGAACGGAACTTGGATTTAGTTGGACGATTATAGCGACCGTAAATTTCGACTAGCGCTCATAAAGTTTTGCTAACCGAACGCGAACTTTAATAAAACATTTGGATAATTTGACGACGTTGTAAAGCGTGTAATGTTCTACGATTAAATAGTAGAAGACACTAACGAGTTAAAACATCAAAACAAAGCCGGAGTAAAATTCCCGATAAACACAAAAAAATCTAGTACAAAAATGCGGCGCTCTTAATGAAAAACTCTATAATTATAAAATCTAGTAATCACAATCAGTTTGCATGGTAAAACCAAAAATTAAATCGAGAATGGATAATTGAATACTATTGTTACGTTTTTGCCTTGTCAATCAAGGTTCGTATCACTGGATTGTGAATAATACAAACTCAATTCAATTTATCACCAACGAATTTATTTATTTCACAAAATTTATTACAACACAGTTTATCAATCAAAATTCACAAAATCACTTTATATAAATTATTCTCAAATTTTACTTTTTATTTCGCACAAAAACACTTTTTAAATCACTTTTTAATTCCTTTTTAATCTTTATACTATCGCTTTCCAAATATTACTTATTCTTACAACTTTACACTATCGCGTTCCAAATACTAATAATCCAATTCGATCTTGTTCGCCTTTTTATATACACAAACCAAGCTTCTCGAAAGTTCACGACTTTTCCAGTTGGAATAGCGTAGAAACATTACATAACAATTTTTATCATGGAAAATTCCATTTAGTACAGTAAACATTGAGCTATTAGTTTTACTTATTCTATTACACACTAGGTGTCACCGTCACACTACCCCTCACCTAAGCCTGTTCGTCCCGAACAGGACCCAAATCACCTCCTCTGTATAGGGCCAGCCTCTCCAAATGCACCACCTTTGGTTTACCTCGATGTCCCTTCCGTATCCGATAAACCACGTCGTTCATCCTTGTGATGACAATATAAGGTCCTTCCCATGCTGGTTGCAGCTTCGGTGATAATCCCTTTTTCCGTTGCGGGTTGTGAAGCCATACTAATTGCCCTTCCTGGAAGCCCTGGTTATTTGCTCGTATGTCATATCGAGCCTTCATCCGGTCACTTGACATCCGTATTTTCTCCCGTACAAATTGATGAATCTCATTAAGTTCCCCTTTCATTCGGTCTACGTAATCTTGCCCACATAAAGCTGATGATGGTACAGCCCCAAACTTTAGATCTCCAGGTAACCGTAAATTATCTCCAAATAACGTTTTAGCTGGTGTCATTCCGGTTGTGTCATGTATAGCTGATCGATAGGCCATCAGAAACATCGGTATATGTCGATCCCAGTTGCGTTGGTTTTTCTCAACGACCTTTGCTAGATATTCCTCCAATGTACCATTGAATCTTTCCACCATACCGTCAGACTGTGGATGCAAAGGCGTTGTTCTCGTTTTATTTATACCGAGCATCTGGCATATTTCTTGAAACACCACCGATTCAAAATTCCGTCCTTGATCGGTATGAATCTCCATCGGCACTCCAAATCTGCTAATCCAATTGTTTACCACGGCATCAGCTATTGTTGTCGTCTCCTGATTGGGAATGGGGTACACCTCCGGCCATTTGCTGAAATAATCCATGATTACTAGCACATATTTGTTGCCGCTCTCAGTGGTGGGAAATGGGCCCGCTACATCCATTGCAATTCTTTCGAATGGTGCTCCAACGTTATATTGCTTCATGGTTCCACGACTTTTGCGTGCGGGTCCCTTCACCGCCGCACATTGGTCACATTTTTGGCACCATTCTATCACAGACTGCCTACATCCTGCCCAGTAGAATCGTTGACGTATCTTTGCTAGAGTTTTATTAATTCCAAGGTGGCCCCCACTTGCTCCTCCATGATACTCATTCAGAATTTCTACAATCCGGCACTTTGGTATCACCAGCAACAATTGCTTCACTTTGCCATCCGTGCTTTCCCACAATCGTTTTAAACAGCCATTCTCAAGACGGAGGCTATCCCATTGAGCCCAATAAGCCTTGACAATGGGAGTTTTGTCCAATCCAATTGCTCTTTCCTGATCATTTCGTCGGTCCACTCCTCATCAGGCAGCACTTGCGTAAGCCTAACGTCGATGGTGCCTTCCTTTGCTTCAACATGGCCACAATGTTTACATTCTACTGGACACGGCCGTCTTGATAATGCGTCGGCATTTCTGTGTGCACTTCCCTTCCGATGTTCAATTTGGAAATCGTAGCTTTGAAGACGTTCGATCCAGCGTGCTACTTGTCCCTCTGGATTCTTAAATTGTAACAGCCACCGTAAAGCGCCGTGATCTGTCCGTAAATGGAATTTTTGGCCATAAAGATACTTATGGAAATGCTTGACACACTCCACTATAGCCAACAATTCTTTCCGTGTCACGCAGTAATTACGCTCCGGTTTTGATAATGTTTTGGAGAAGTACGCAATAACTCTTTCTTGACCATTAATTTTCTGTGATAACACACCTCCTATACCGTCATTACTTGCATCGGTGTCCAAAATAAATTTCACGTTGGGTATAGGGTACGCGAGGATTGGCGCGGCGCACAACCGTCTCCTTAGTTCCACGAATGCTTCTTCCTGGTCATTCTTCCATTCGAATGCTTTGTTCTTCCTGGTCAACTCGTGTAAACTCTTGGCGATGTTGGCGAATCCTGGCACGAAGCGTCTATAATAGGTGCACAATCCGAGAAAGCTTCGTAATTCGTGTAAATTTTTAGGTCTTGGCCAGTTCTTAACCGCGGCGATCTTTTCTTCGTCGGTGTGAATTCCATTAATCGTTACGAGATGACCCAAATATTTGACTTCAGTTCTGAACAGCTTACACTTCTTTGGACTTAACTTCAATCCGGCAGCCTGTATCCGATCCAAAACTTCCGCCAAGTTCTTTAGATGCTCGTCAAAATCCTTCCCCATAACGATGATGTCGTCCAGATATATTAGGCAAGTCTTCCAATGTAATCCCTTTAACACGCGCTCCATTAATCGTTCAAAAGTCGCAGGGGCATTACATAATCCGAACGGCATAACATTAAATTGCCAAAGTCCGTTACCCACACTGAACGCTGTTTTCTCGCGATCTTCCTCATGGACTTCCACCTGCCAATAGCCGCTTTGTAGATCTAATGTCGAAAATATTTGAGCACCCGATAATGTGTCTAACGTGTCATCGATCCTTGGCAGTGGGTAGCTATCTTTTTTTGTCACAGCATTGAGTTTTCGGTAATCAACGCAAAATCTCATGCTACCGTCCTTCTTCTCGACCAATACTACCGGTGAGCTCCATGGGCTATTAGATGGTTCAATTACTCCTGCTGCCTGCATATCTGTTACCATTCGATTGACTTCTTGTTGTTTTGCCAAAGGTAGTCTCCTGGGTGGTTGACGAATTGGCATCTCTTCTCCCGTATCAATGCGGTGCTTTACCATTGAGGTCCTTCCGTTATTATCCGATGTACTGCAGAATATGGACGTGTACCGTTTGAGTAGTTGATGTGCAGAATTTTTCTGTGCCTCGGTAAGATCTTCGGTCCATTTCTGCATAAGTTGTTCTACCATTTCTTTCTGCCCTTGCATGTCGGCTTTTTCAACCGGACTTCTCTGTTCACACTTTACTATAGTTGAAACCTCGTTACATTTTCCGATGACTGTCCCTTTCTTGATGGTTTTCGTCTTATCCGAGAGATTTAGAGTCCTAATTGGTACTCTATAGTCGTTGTTTGGTTTAACTAGGGCTTTCCCGATTATAATTTCCTTGGCTCCGTTCTCCTCTTCGTTAGCTTCCACAACCCACAACCTGGGTGACCCAGAACCTCCCTCCAATTTTCCCCATAGGATCGTCTCCGAATTCGGTGGCAGCTTCTCCCGATGATCAATAATAATTCGCCTGATAGTTGCTCCAGCACTGCTAGATTGAAGTGGCAACTCGATGTTATCGTAACTTAAAACTCCTCGTCCAACATCCACCATGAAGCCATTTGCCCTCATGAAGTCCATCCCCATTATAACTTCATCCACAATATCTGCAATCAGCACTTCGTGTTGGAAAAGAGTTCTCCCGATTTTTATTTTCACGATCTTTTTGCCTTTTATTATTGAACTATCTCCAGTTGCTGTTTGTAACTTCAATCCATTAGCTGGTTGTACATCTCCATCGATCAGATCTTTACGGACAATCGTGCGATTTGCTCCCGTATCCAGAGTGATGATGCAATCCGTGCCATCAATGTCGCCTTTGATTGTTAAGCTGTCACCGCCCCTTGCTACTTTCGAAACGCGGATGGAGGTTATGGGGCAATCGGTTGTGGGAGTCAGCTTCTGCCCCTTTAAGCTGACTCGTTGTAGTTTAACGGCTCCGCCGTCATTTGGCCTTCTTGCCTAGCCAACGCCTGCTCCCCGCTTGGTCGTCGCTGCATAGGAGATGGTGATCTTCCCCTTTTTCTTCTTAATTCCCAGCAGTCGCGAGAGATGTGACCGACCTTATCACATGCCCAACATTTGATTTTGCCGCTTCCATCTCGGTATCTTGGTGTTGACCGCTCGTTGTTTATGCTTGTATCGATTTCTACTCGGCGTATTTTCATTGACGGTTTGGTGATGGCTTGTGCAGTTTCATTTGTTAACGCACAAGCGATGGTTTCCGCAAAGGTTGCTTTAGGTGACAACATCACCGCCCTGCGTGTCTCTGGATCTCGAATGCCGTCAATGAATGCGTCAATTTTTAGCCTTTCCATATAATCGGCCGATGTACTGGTATGTGCTAGATGTACTAATCGCTCGATTGCCGATGAAAATTCCTGTAGCGATTCTCCTCCCTTTTGATAGCGGCTTTTCAATTCCATACGAAAGATTTCCCGCTTGTGGTCACTGCCGTACTTCCGATCCAGCGCCTTCATAATTTCGAGATAACTGTTGCGATCTTTTTCCGGGATTGTTTGTAAGGCCTCCGCTGCTTCACCTTTAAGGGCTACTATTAACGCTGCGACAAGATGTTCATCATTCCAACGGTTTTGATTGGCTGCCGTTTCAAATTGAAATTTGAAAATGCCGAAAGATGTTGTACCGTCGAAGTTTGGTGGTTTTAACTTAACTGATTGAACGGTTTGTACCACTTGCGTCGTTGTTTCACTTGCTCTGACATCAATCAGCTCTTTCTCTAGACGTTGAAACTTTTCTTCAACCTGTTGAATCTCCGTCTTAAATTCAGTTCTAACATGTTGAATTTCTGATTGTAAATCCGTCTGCAATTTCTCTATTTCACCATGAACATTTTTAGATAGTTCTAAAATTTTCTCGTCCATTTTCTTTTGACCTTCGGCAATTTCCCCATCTGACGCTCTATAATTTGGTTTGACTCCTTAATTTCGCCCAACTGTTGTTTCATTTCGTGTTTTATTTCCTGGTTAGACTGATTTCGTTGTTCCAACTGTCGTTTTATTTCTTCGTTTGACTGGTTTATAGTCTCCAACTGCCGCACATTTTGTTGTTCCATTTTATTCTTAATTTCTTGATTTGACTGCACTGCTTGTTGCGCCATTTGATTTTTAATTTCTCCTAGCTGTCGTTCGTTTTGTTGTTTCATTAGACTCATCTGTCCCATCATCTGGTTCATAGCACCTATTAACTGCGACAAATCGAAACTTCCAGATGGTAATTGTGTTGTTTCGACTGACGGCTGTTTATCTGCTGTATTCTGCTCTACGCTTTCCGCGGCCGTTATTTCCTTTTCAAACTCATGATAATCCGCGTCTAACCCTTCTTTCTCCATGGCGTCACGTAGTCGCGCTTGTAAAGCTGCTTTACCACCATCAGTAGCCAAACCTCGTTTCTCAAGTTCCCTCTTTAATTCTGGCACTTTTAATTCGTTGAGAATCATTTTCTTTATCTTTTTATTCACAATCCCACCGCTGTCACCAATTTGTTACGTTTTTGCCTTGTCAATCAAGGTTCGTATCACTGGATTGTGAATAATACAAACTCAATTCAATTTATCACCAACGAATTTATTTATTTCACAAAATTTATTACAACACAGTTTATCAATCAAAATTCACAAAATCACTTTATATAAATTATTCTCAAATTTTACTAATCACTTTTACTTTTTATTTCGCACAAAAACACTTTTTAAATCACTTTTTAATTCCTTTTTAATCTTTATACTATCGCTTTCCAAATATTACTTATTCTTACAACTTTACACTATCGCGTTCCAAATACTAATAATCCAATTCGATCTTGTTCGCCTTTTTATATACACAAACCAAGCTTCTCGAAAGTTCACGACTTTTCCAGTTGGAATAGCGTAGAAACATTACATAACAATTTTTATCATGGAAAATTCCATTTAGTACAGTAAACATTGAGCTATTAGTTTTACTTATTCTATTACACACTAGGTGTCACCGTCACACTATCATATTCTGACGGTGACACCTAGCGTGTGATAGAATAAGTAAAATTAATAGCTCAATGTTAAACTGTACTAAAAGGGAATTTTCCATGATAAAATTGTTCTACACTATTCTAACTGGAAAAGTAATGAACTTTCGAGAAGCTTGGTTTTGATCGAATTGGATTATTAGTATTTGGAACGCGATACAGTAAACTTGTAAGATTATAAGTAATATTTGCTAAGCGATAGAGTAAAGATTAAAAATGAATTAAAAAAGTGATTAAAAAGTGTTTTTGTGGAAATAAAAATTATAAGTGTACACTAAAAATTTGAGAATAATTTATATAAAGTGATTTTGTGAATTTTTATTAATAAACTGTGTTGTAATAATTTTTGTGTGAAATAAATAAATTCGTTGGTGATAAATTAAATTGATTTTGTATTATTCACAATCCAGTGATACGAACCTTAATTGACAAGGCAAAAACGTAACAATATATTACAAAGCGTTGTACTTGGGTTTTAACTAACTGTTATTGGAACGTTTGGGTAAAAGCAAATTTATACTTCAATTGTGGTATAATTTGGAGTTGATATTAAATGTATTAATCTTGATCACAATGACTGTTGTTTTTTATACAAAAATAGGCTTATCAGTCCAACATACCATCTTGATCAAAAAGTTCCCGGAATAACCACCGTGTGGCGCTCCCATCGTTCCGATTTGAGTTCTGTTTTTCTTGTTAAGTTGGTACATATGTTGTTGATATTCCCTCTAAATCTTAGCTTGACATTTGCAAAAGTTACGTAGTACATCTATCTCTGTGTGTTGGCGATTATTTACAATTTTAGAAATGGATTTAAATTTGCAACAACGAACTCGTATTAAATTTTGCGTAAAACACGGATTTAATGGTGCGCGAACGTTGGAAATGTTGGAAAAGTGTTTCGGCTACGATTCTCTAAAGAAAACGGTCGTTTACCAGTGGCACGAGCGGTTTAAAAGTGGTCGTGAGTCAATCGAAGATGATGAACGCAGTGGAAGACCATCGACATCGAAAACCGACGAAAACATTGATAAAGTAAAAGAAATGTTGGTCAATAACCGCAAATTAACCATCAGAGAGATAGCGGAGGACTTGAACATTGCCTATGGATCCGTCCAAGACATTTTGGTTAATGATTTGGGTTTCCGTCATGTAGCAGCAAAGTTGGTGCCAAGAGACCTCAATTTCATGCAAAAAAGAGACTGTGTTGACGTCGCAAAAGACATGATTTGCGAGGCTGAATCCGATCCCACATTCATCAAAAGGATCATTACTGGAGACGAGACGTGGGTTTATGAGTACGACACGCAATCCAGACATCAGGCAAGTGAATGGCGTTCACCAAATAATCCGAGACCAAAAAAACCACGTCGTTTTCAGTCAAAAAAGAAGGCAATGCTCACGGTTTTCATGGATTACAACGGTGTAGTGCATCATGAATTTTTGCCAGAAGGCCAGACCGTACACAAAGAGTATTATTTGGGCGTTATGAGACGTTTGCGTGAAGCAATTCGTCGAAAGAGACCAGAATTGTGGGCAGAAAACTCGTGGATTTTGCACCATGATAACGCACTGTCGCACAGTGCCATCATTATTTGTAATTTTTTGACGAAAAATGCAACAAATACCATCCAACAGCCACCGAATTCACCTGATTTGGCTGCCTGTGGCTTCTTTCTGTTCAATCGAGTTAAAAAACCATTACGGGGAACGCGTTTCAGCAGCCGAGAGGAAATAATGGAAAAATCGCAAGAAGCACTGATGGACATACCGAAAACCGAATATAAAAAATGTTTCGAGGATTGGATCAAGCGCTGGCATAAGTATGTTGTAGTCGATGGGGATTACTTTGAAGGGGACAATATAGATTTAGATTAATAAACTTGTATTTTTAATTTTCTGAATAAATTCCGGGAACTTTTTTATCAAAAGTCAAGTTTTCATGTCTTTATTTCACCCAACAAGATGTTTTTACAAAAAGTAAAAAACTACTTACAAGGAATGCCCGATTTAGATGAAGAAAAATGTTTGCCTTGCAAAAAAAGAAAAGATTAGTATATTACAATTTTCGTTTGACTGACAAGAACAAAACATAAACATGCAAAATTATGTTAGCGTTTCTTTTTGTTTTTTTTTACCAATTGTTACTATAAAAACATTAAAAATAAATATGATGCTATAAAATATACTCGACCCGACTATATTTTTTGATATTTTATAGTAACAAACAAACACAAACACAATAAAAGTATATTATGAAAACCTATACGATGACCAGAAGTCAAATGTTATAGCAGAAAAAATCAAATCAAAATCAGTTTTCCCAATTTTATTTTTAGCACTACCAATTTTATTTATTGTTATAAATTTTATTTTGGCACACTACTGATAAATGTCAAAAAATATAATATCCAATTATGTAGAAGCCGCCAAAAAATTATAGCATCGCCATTTTGGTTTACATAGTCTTTCTCATTTTAACTAATAGATATTTTTTTATTGCGTGCAGCTCTATGCAAGGCAAACATTTTTTGCAAGGCAAACATTTTTCTTCATCTAAATCGGGCAGAACCCAGAAAATAAAACAAATTAAAATTGGAAAATATTAAGAGCAAATTATAAACTATTATACAGCAAACCATGTGCATTTCTTTTTTTTTTATAAATTTAGTTAAAACTGTCAAAAATGGACGCACTGAAGTTCGAAGACTTTACAAACAGTAGTGACGAAGTAAACAATTTTTTTATTTATTTGCTGGTTTTCATCATAAGTTATGACAAACGTCTACGTTTATGTGGAATGGGAGAAAAGACCATTTCATGGTGTATGTGGTTGTATGTACAATCACGTTTTCTCTTTCTATTTATTACAGCTTCATCCACTATTGCACAAAAAATTGGGGAAATATCTTCAACGTCACGCCTTTTGTTGTAAGTGTTTTGATTATAGATATGCAATGCTTCGGATGTCAATCGTTTACCGTAGTGATTTTGTGTACCCAGTATTCTGGTATTTTGAAAGTCCGGGTAATGGCCAAGTTGGTAGTAATGTTGGACGACCGCAGTCTTATGTTCCGATAGCAAGACAGGTTTTTTTAAATCATTTTTATGATTATTAATTCTCTTGCTTAAAAATTGACTAGTTTGTCCTACATATGTTAGTCTGCACGTATCATCAGGTTCACTATTCCCAAGGCATGGGATTTGATACATGACATTTGTTCGCTTATTCAAAGGAATTTTTTCTTTTAATTTTGTGAAGATGTTGCGTAGGCACATACTACTCCTATGTGCAATATGAACTTTGTCAGAGTATGTTTGTGTAATCTTACTAATTTTTTCTGAAAGCCCTTCAATGTATGTTAAATTTTTATAAGTTTTATTATGTGTATGTGAATGAGTTGTGTCAGTGTTATGAATATTTGTAAAGCGAAACGTTTTTTGTAAAAATGAATTAACCGCACGTTTAATAAACCAAACAGGGTAGTTATTCATTCTCAAAATATGGAAAAAATTTTGTATATTCTTCCTATGGTAACAAACCGAACTCATCATAAGTACACGATGTGTCAAATTGTATGTAGTGCCATGTTTATGACTAATTGGATGATTAGAATAATAATTTAACCAACGGCCAGATGAAAGAAGAAAAAAATTCTGGTACCAATCTGTAGTGACCACACCATCAACCCCACGCTTAACCAAGACATCCAAAAAAGGCAGCTCATTATTGTCCTCATATTCGACCGCGAATTTTAACTTGTAATGAAAAGAGTTCAACGCATTCAATGTTGTTTCAATCAAATTTACCGGTAAAACAGAAAAAAAATCATCAACATACTTGACCAATAATTTAGGTTCCGAAGGTAAAATACTCAATGCCGAATTGAGCAAGCTTTGTGTTATAATATTTTCGATCACACTGGACAGTTTGTTACCCATTGGCATACCATAGATTTGCCTATAGTAAACTGAGTTATACACAAAATAATTAGCATCAACCAGACAGAATTTCAATATTTTAAAAAACATCTCTCTGCCAACTACTGTGTGCAGGCACAGTAAATCCCATTTATCACTAATAATATTCATAGCTAATGCTGTGTGCCTCAGAAGACTTTTCCAACTAAACTTTTCAAATTTTGAAGCTTTTGCTATTCCCTCATAGATGCTAGATGAAAAGTCAATTTACGAGGTTACTTTTCGACAAATTTTCAATTTGTATGACGTACTGTTTAAAACATGTAGTATGCGTAGTATGTAAATGTAATTGAAAAACAAAAAATTTTCAGTTCCAGTGATTTTAAAAAAATCGTCCGTCATCGATTTTCAATATTCCAAATGCATTTCCCACAATGCTTCGTGCTTTGCTATGCATAACGTTAAAGTTTCGTTTTACTGTGGTTAGGTTGCCTTTTCTTACGGACGGTGTGATAATAGCTACCAATTCTAATGAACATTTCTATTCACTGTCACCTAATAGAAAAATCCATGAGGTGGGAATGGTTGGTTGCGATATAATTGTCTATTCGAGTATCCACAACAAATATTAATAAATTTACCAGAACTGTCGCATACTGCCATTAAATTAATGCTCTAATCAAGTTTAAGATTCATATATTGACTGTGTATTGCAGTAGGTACAACAATTTTTATGTGGTATCGATCGATAGTACTTAACGCTTTCGAAAATATTGAAGGGGCCGAAGACTATATGAATTTAACTTGGCAATTTGACTAACTTTAGTGCGAGCTTTACAAACATCAAGAATTTTGTGAACAATTGTTCTCACAGAATATCTTGATATATTGAAAATTATACCAGTGACCCTCTCCACTGGCCATCCAATATAGAAACACAGAAACTCGGAATTTTATTTAAAATTTGAAACCTTTAAAAGTTTGATGATGAGCGAAGACACCGCAAATTTTATTAAGCGAATTAGCAGACACTCAAGTGTTTGCAGATATAAGCATTATCATTAGCAAATACTTATATGCTTGTAAATTTCAGTTTTATTATAGTTTCTTGTTACCGACAAATAAAATAAAAATTTTCAAATTCACAAATTAAATATGAATATAAAAAGTTTAGTTTGATATAAGGCACAGTTGAATACTTTTAACCTAGTGACATCTATTTAAATATTGCATGAATTACTGGGTCTTACAAAAGTTTAGTTTGAAAAGTCTTCTGAGGCACACAGCATAAGTCCACTGGTATATTTGTAAAAAGTGACACCACATCGAAACTAACCATCTGGTCAGCACTATCCAGAGTAATCATAGATACTTTTTCTTTGAGCGCGTATGAGTTGGTGATATTAAATTCATCATTAATCAAAAGAACTTTGAGGATATTGGCCAGATATTTGGACACACGTGAAATGAATATAATATAATAAATTTGTTTGTTAATGTTATTTATTTCTGCATTATAGCCCCTGATGATGACAAAAAAAATGTTTGTCGAAACGTTGGGCGAAATAAAGACATGAAAACTCGACTAAAGTAGTTTTCTTTGTATATATAGTATGTTGGACTGATAAGCCTATTTTTGTATTTTTTTTATTGAGTGTATTGCTTTTATTGATTTCAACCAAAATGAGTTAGGTATTTTATTTAGTTAACGGCTGGTCAAAGCAACAGCAAAAATTAACCAAATTTTGATCTAATTTTTTTCGTGTATTTCCTTGTAAATTCGACTCTTGTGCCAGGTATTGAAACTAAAAATTTGACAATTTGAAAATGACGAAATGTGCCGTCGAAACATCGGATTTTTTTTATTAAAAAGCTAAAAAACCAACAAAATCATTTTATTATTTGTTTAACCATAAATTTTTTTTGGGTAAAGGGCTAGCCAGCGAATCAGCAAGAATCCTTAAAAAATTTGACGAAATTATTTGCTTACAGAATATTTGACATATCGGCCACCGATTCCGTAACAACTGACAAATACAGTAATAAAATTGTAATGTGAATAGGACAATTTATTATTTTTAAGAAAAGTGTGCTGTGAAAATTTTGATGTATTCTGATATATCCTTCGGGTGGCGCGTTAATTTTCGCCCTGTTAAGTGACGGCTGAACTGAACGAAACATTCTTAAAGATTCGCTGATCAGTAACTCGCTGGTTCCCCCATTAGCTAAGCTATTTTTTGGTCTATCTAGTACGATTGTTGTTGTAATTTTTTTATTTTTCGTGAAAGCAATACAACTATTGACTAAAAAAAAAATTCCATTTGGTAATTTTTTTTTATTGCAATTTTATATATGCAATTAACGGTAGACTTGTAATCGCCGCAAATCTGGATGGATCCATCAGGTTTCAGAACAGGTACAATTGGTGTAGCCCATTCGCTGTAACATACGCGCTCCAATATCTTCTGTAACATCAACTTCTCCAGTTCTTCCTCGACGGGTACTCGAAGAACAATTGGAATTCGTCAAGCTGATAGATGAATAGGCTTGACGCATGGATCCAATTTTAATGAATCAGGAAATAAATGCTGAAACTACTCCCTCACTTCGGTATACTATGACGATTCGACAGCATGTACTCCCTGAAGTCCCGTTTAGGCAAATTGTACATCTCGGATGATTTTATTCACAACTCTCATAATGGACGGGTGTACCTTGTTGTTTATTTACCGATAGTCGGTTGTTGATAACGGTCGTCTGACGTGGCTGTTGAATGCAATTTACAAGCGCATGCGTATCGCCGATCGCTTTGTAGTTCGTCCTAGCCGTTTCTGCAGCAACGGTTCTTTCAATAACTGTCTCCAATAAAAGAGTTTTTTCAGTTAAAAATTGTTGTTGTAAATTTGGGTCCCGTATACCACAAACAATTTTATTTCCGCATCTACAATAAAAAATAGGGGTTCCTATTTAACATTTGGAAGTTATGCTTGCCCCACTTACAAGGAGGGGAGGGGACTAATTTTAGCACTAATAAATTTTCCCCGCGGAATGATTAAATTTTTTGATTTTTGAATGTTTTTTCCGAGTATATTTTTCGAGATATTTGAAAGTTTCATTTCAAAAAATTCACCCGGTATATCCACACTTAGTAAGAGCACACGTCTAGACTGGACACTGGACTTACAAAATATCAAATCATTTACATATTCTTCTTACATATCACTGTATATCGTGTTTTAACCAAAAAAAATGTCCATCGCTTATATAAATACAATATTTTCCTTTAAATTTTTTTAAATTTTCCCCATTTAAACAAATTTATTCGAAAACTGTAAACATTGTCATGTTTCTTCGGTAAAACGGTCTCATATTCTAGGTTATTCCTCTTTTAGAAGAAGGTATAAAAATATATAAGGTAATTTCATATAAAGAAGAACAGTTAATCGAGAATTAGATTGTACCCTTATTATTATTTTCTAATTAAATTAAGGAATAAACATGAAAGAGGACACTACGAAAGCAGAAACATCTCAGAAATTAACCCTATTCACGAAGAAAAACCAACACCGTTATTCTTATATTATATATCGTTTGTAAATGTATCTATCAAGTATCATGTTTACTGTTATTCTTCACGGTAATCAGAAATAGTAGGAAAATAGAACTACGAACTGAGAAGAAACAGGAAAACACGAAATAGGGAAAGACTGTATGATTAAATTCTTGATTTGATTTTTCTTCACTGAACTATACCCCTTTTTATGTTTGAGTGAGCAAAATATTGAAAAAAAAAAAAAACTTAATGGTGATTTTCTATTTTCCTTAAGTAGTTGTATTTTATTTATTTATTTATTATATAGGTACAATACAATTTTTAAGAACAACACGGTACATTTTGAGCATACCAGCTCATTATAATGGACTGTGCCGTCCATTGGTACATCCAATTTTTTTTTTCTCTAATCGTCATGACTTGCAGTAGGAGGCCCTTTGCATTTTGCCACTTTTCAATCCGTGCGACGATTCAGCTAGTTGCGGTACTCGTACTACGGCCTTTTGCTATTCATTCTTATTCGTCTTCTTTCAATTTAACTGTTTTTGTTAGACACTTTAGTCGATGCGTATAATAATCATTCAATAAAAATAGACAAAGGTTTTCCTTACGGTTCTTCTTTAATATTTTTTACTGTTCCCACTAAAACGAAGTTATATTGGGTAAGTATTGAAATCGAGAAAAAAGGTTGTTCCAGATTTTGACATTTCTCGACAAATTGGGCTACCAGGACTCCAAAATATCGATTAGAAAAATGTCGTCTCCGTTCTTCCGTCCGTCCCGTCCTTCCAGTCATAAATTTTTGTTATTTTTGGTCGAAATTTTGTGAAAAGATGGATTTTTTTTGTTCGCAAAATTTGAAGTCGATTGAAGCATTCCCTGATTACTATTTTAATAAAAATAGTGAAAAAAATTTTTTTGAACTGTTTTCCGAGGTAATATCAAATTTTTCGAAGAAATATGTTTCTACTGTTAACACATCTTCCAAATAGCAACAATTTTTCCATAGGCTGGTGGCCGGTTGAAGAGATAGGCGGTAGGATAAACAGTAAATGTTTGTAAAATATAAATGATTGATTTGGTAATCTATAACGGATGCTTTGTGGAAAAAGTGTCGTTCGAGGAGTCGGAAAGACCGATATTTCTTTATTTTACAAAGTCAAAGGAGAAAATTCTCTAATAAGGAAATGCTTTATTTGATTTTTGTTGTTGTTGTTGTCATATAACGTATTTTTGTGTATCGTTCTTATAAACGAGAGGTACAATTGGGATCGCTTTACTTAGATGATTAAACTGGATGGCTGAATGGATACATAGTATGTTTAATATTTTTATTCAACGGATGAATACGGGGAAAATCAGATATCTATCTATACAAGGTATACACCGGTGAATATTATTACGTAAGGTGTCCGTATTATGAATTTCAAATCAATTTTTTTGATTTTCGTTTTTGTGATATTTTTTATCATAAAGGATAAAATATGCGTATATTAAAATTTTTATTTTTCGTACTTTGATTGAGTTTAACACTTTTTCATAAGAAAATTGTGAAAGATTTAAATCTTGTCATTGTTTGTAAAAAAGAAAAAAATTGTCGCATTTGGATATCTTTCTAAATTGAATCAATATTTTTTTAAGCCATTACTTATTCCACACTTACCGACCACCAAAGATTGCGTACACTTTTAATGTACGTAGAATCATGGTACAGGTATAGACTTTTAAGTCTGGATGTGTTTCCAATAGTGTACCAATAACTGGCGACTTAAGATCTGTTTAGCATATCATATCCCAATGTAATTTATATGGGTTTGTAACGAAATCCCGGTTTTCAAAATCCCGGTTCTGCAAAAATAAAAAACCCGGTTTTCAGAAAATCCCGATTTTTATTTTTATTTTACGGGTGTACTATGAAATCCAAAAATTTAAATTTTTTACTTAAGAAGCCTTCACTTATTTGATCTGTCCATGTGAAAGTGCCACTACGCTCTATTTCACAGTATTTTCAAATTATAGTAGGAGTTTTGTATTTTAGTCGGTGAATAATATATCCGGCTAAATATTCTAGACCGTCGTATTCTAAATCAATCAAGCCGTGCGTCGACTCAGCCGATGTTATTAAACTATCTTCTGTGAGGTATGAAAATAAATTCGATGTTAGGACGTTTTCAGTTAATTCTCCCGGCTCATCTTGGTAATCGATTTTATTAGTAGATTGCCTTAGTGACTCATCTAGCTCCATTTCAATAAGGTTAGTATTATCATGCCCTGCATTGGACGAAGTTGAAACGATGCTTTCATTTTTCCTAGACCGCCTTTAGCTCTCATAACCCCAAAAAATATTTCTAATGGATCCTGTTTTATACGGTAAGTTAATAAATATTTAATTTCATATTCGTTTTGTAGGTCATTGAACAATAATTTTAATGCATTAATGCTACCGATTATCCCTTTTTGAAATGGTTTTTACCAATTCGTATGTTTTTGACTAAATGTTCCTTATCATTTAATATCGTATCATGTTCATTTCTTGCCAAACCAAAAGCTGCCATTCTTGGAGGAGAATCAATTCGAGGTACTTTAGAATTAAAAAGATCAAACCAGTCGTTAACCTAATTAAAAATAAATCATCATTATAAATATAAATAAGTACAAATAAGTAAACTCAATCTGTTTAATGCTGATGAGTTAGTGCGAGAAAATAATTGAGTTGCTAATTTTACTTTTTGTCTTTTACCGCCCTTAACGTTCAAATAAGTATATGTTAATCGGCTCAGCAATTTTTAAGGCTAATTTAGATTGATGCTTTAATAACTCTACTAGAGGATCTTTCGTTAAAAACTTGTCGTTGAGTAAAATACCAGATTCTAAAAAATGATTTCGGTGAGTTTAATTAAATGTGGGGTGTCACTAAATATATAAATTTTCTTCTGGTCATTGCAAGGGTTCACAAAGTATGGTTTGTTTTCTGTTACTCCCCGTTTTATTCCATAATCCCCTGTTGCCCCCTCCTAAATCAGTAACTGTACTCATAACATGATAATCAATAGAATTCAGCTTTGTAATCATTTTTTCAATCATAATTTTAGTTAGTTTACTATCAAAACCGTAGTAAACAGGTTGCTTCCAGTTTTCGAAAATTCCACGAGCCAATATCAGTTGTGCATAATTTGCAGGAGGGAGTAACGTATCACTTTGTTGATTATATTCATAGGATTTTTGTGTTTTCATCTCGTCCGCCATTAATACGCAAACTCTTTGGTACTTAGTTAGATTGGCATTTTGCATTCTAAAAACTACACCTAAGTATCCAGGATTTATATCAATTTTTCCGGCCCATGTTCTGAGAGTTGATACGGCTGGAAATGGATTTTTTTTTTTTTTCAATAACATACGGTACGCCTTTGGGCCACTAGCATATACAGCAATGGCTTGTGATATGTCATTAACTTCCCATTTTACTCGTTTGCCTTTATTTTGAATTTTTCTTCTTTGGCCATGAGTAAATATTTATTTTATAAATTCATTTTCTTGTTTCAGAACGTTACACTCTTGCTTCAATCGATACACTCTTTCATCAGTTTAACATTTTCGTCAATCCGATCATTAATCACTTCCTTTAAATTTCGGCCGCTTAAATAAAATTATATAATTATTATATTATTACCACAACTACGATTTTTGATATATTTACCTATCTTCTGACAAATTTGACGTACTCGTGGCTTTTTCTAGGTTTCGAGGAACGGTTTCATATATTATAGGCAATATTGCGCTATCCTTCAATTCCGGAATCGTTGAGGTGACATTTTAAATGTCTGTGACTATTCGTTTTGATACCCGACGTTCTTACCGCTTTTGGCGCTTTGATTTTGACTCTTTATTTCTTGTTGAACTGGAAAGATTTTCTGTTGGAAAGGCATCTAATTTTAAATTTCGGCTATATTTCGGTGAATAATTTAGAAACTCATGCTTCAAAGTTTACATTTTTGTATTGCACATATATATGAAGTTTTAATATTAAAATTGTCTTTACGACACATTTTTGTCGCCAAATTTCTTTATAGGTAGGATTTTTTTGGAAATCCAAAAAATTTAATTTTTTCACGAGTGGATTCATTTGAATTGCGTTTTAATCTTTTGTCGTTGTTGCTGTTGTTAAAAAGGCTTATTTTTAACAGACTTAAAGTTGAACACTATTGTTCCGATTCCTTAGGCAATATAAAGCAGTTTCATTGAATTTTTGAAAACGTTATAATTTTATTATTTTTTATTTTTTATGTCTGGTTGCAATGACAGCTCGAACAAGAAGACTTTTTTTAGTATTGACAAATTTTCATTGCACAAAATAATTTTGATTTTAATGTTATAGTGCCATCTAACTTTGGCCATCTTAAACAATTATTCTACCATAATAATTTAGTACAAGTATTTATAATAATAATATTTTACAATTTAAATAATGGTATTTATCACATAATTAAATTATTCCTATTTATAACCATCAACAATAAATATTTCGTAATTACAATACTTATTTGCTATAATATTTCAGTACAAATATTTTCCTTTAGAACTATAAATCTATTACATAATTTTTCTCTATTTTAGATGTGTCAAAAGATCTTTATGTAAACAAAGATTTTAAGACAAAAATATTGATTCGTAATGGTAAGTTTTATACAATACAAGTTTATATTTAATAAATTTAAATACATTCCATATTTTCAGATAAGTAAAACGGAAGTTACATGAGGATAATCAGTTAAGCTAGGATACAATTGTGCTCAGATAAGTGTAAATTGTATTTATTTAATAAAGAAATGATCCTTTGTTTCCTCTTTTTTCTTTCAGGAATCGTCAAACTTATCAACCAGAACATACTCCCCTTCGTTAAAACTACGTTTTAACGTTTATTCTCACTGATTGTTGAATCGCTCTTATCAATCTCGTCTTCAATCGGTAATCGAATTAATTTGCTGATTGGGCGTTTAAACGTGGAATATTTTGTTCTGACCGTAGCTACCCTAACATGTCCATCCTTGCCTGGGTAAACTTCAACTATTCTACCGAGTGGCCAGTATCCTGGTGGGTTGCTGTCATCTTTAATTAATACCAAATTATTTACTTCGAGATTGCGCTGTTTTAATTTGGATGTTGTTCGCTGTTGTAGCGTATGAAGATAGTCCCTCGAATAGCGCTTCCAATATGATTGCACGATCTGTTGGACTTGCTGCCATCGAGTTAATCTGGATTGTGGAGTATTTAAATGGTTTTCGTCCGGCATGTATGCGTTTGGCCCTATGATTAGAAAATGTGCAGGTGTGAGTGCATCTATGCATCCTGGATCTTCATTGCTAATCGAGCAGAGAGGGCGGGAATTCAGGATCGATTCGATTTGCGCTAATACGGTACTCATCTCCTCAAAGGTTAAATGTGAATTGCCAATAACCTTTATTAGATGCATCTTAACAGACCTAACAGCTCGCTCCCAGATTCCGCCAAAATTAGGTGCATGTGGTGGAATGAATGTCCACTTAATTCGGTTGTCAGCTGCGTACTTGCTCACTTCTGCTTGACATTCGTCGGACTCGAGTAAACTGTAAATATCAGAAATTAAACCTTTAGCACCGCGAAAATTAGAACCGTTATCGGAGAATATTTCAATTGGTACTCCCCTTCGTGACACGAAACGTCTTAAAACCCCTATGAACGTTGCAGTTGACAAATCGCTGGCTACCTCAATATGTACTGCCTTAGTACATAAGCAGACGAAAATTACAATGTATCCTTTTACGAGCTTAGAGCCTCTGCCTCGTTTGGACGCCAACATAATTGGCCCAGCATAGTCCACACCTATGTTGCTAAACGGTCTTGCAGGAACTACTCGTTGGTATGGTAAATTGCCCATTAACTGTGATGATTTGAGATTCGCAAACCGAAAACATCTTATGCACCTATGACAAAGACTACGGGCAGTATGACATACACCAATTATCCAATATTTCATTCGTGAAAGTGATGTGAGCAGCGATGGCCCTGGATGAAAATGTTTCGTATGTAGGTAATTCAAAATTGCGATGCTGATCTTATGATTCTTCGGTAAAATAATTGGGTGTTTGGTTTCGTAAGAACAGGTTGAATTCTCCAAACGACCTCCAACTCTTAACAATCCTTGCTCATCTATGAATGGAGAGAGTGCTAATAAACGCGAATTAGGTTTTAACCCCTTAGCACTTCTTAACAATTTGATTTCGGTATGGAATTCGGTTTGTTGTACATGCTTAATCGTTGCCATTTCAGCATCATTGAGTTCAGCTCCAGTAAGCCAACCAGCTTGATGTTTCTTCGGATTTCGAGCGTTATATATAAATCTTCGAATGTAAGCTATTATTCGTATTATCTTAGACCATTTTGATACAGCATTGACGACATTATCAATCACATTGTCATCTTCGTAAATATTTACTTGTAGACCAATAACCTTCGTACGTCGCTCTTCATCTGTTTCCTGGACCGTAGTTATCTTTGGCCATGGCGAATTGTTTGTATATATCCATTTCGGACCCATCCACCATAGTTTGTTGAATATTAGTTTTGATGATTTTATACCCCTAGTCGCCAAATCTGCTGGATTGTCTGTACCGTTCACATGTCTCCAAACTGCGGTTGGTATAAGATTTTGAATTTCTGCGGTGCGGTTGGTAACGTATGCTTTCCATTTTTTAGGAGGTGCAGAGTGTAGCCACGATAAGACTACTGTGGAATCCGTCCACAGAAAAATTGGAACATTTTCAAATTCGTACGCTTCACACACACTGGAAATTAACTTAGCTAACAAATGTGCACCACACAGTTCCAAACGTGGAAGACTTACAGGTTGTATTGGTGCCACCTTAGATTTGCTGGTTAACAAATTCGACACGACATTCTTATTTGAAGTGACACGCACGTAAACGCACGCAGCATAAGCGAGTTCACTGGCGTCGCTGAAACCATGTAATTCAATCTTAATATCATTGGCAGATATATATACATGTCTTGGAATTTTGATGAGCTTAATCTCATCAAATTGCGATTTAATGCTTCGCCATCGATCTTGTAGTGAATCAGGCAATTGCTCATCCCATGTTACTTTAGATAGCCATAATTCTTGCATTAACAATTTCATATTGATTACAAAAGGTGATAACCAACCCAGCGGGTCGAAGAGGCGCGACATTATTGACAAAATACTTCTTTTTGTGCAGGCATCTTCGTCGGGAATGTTGACCTTGAACCGGAAAAAATCTTCTTTTGGATCCCATAGTAAACCTAGTGTTTGTGACGTACTATTTCCTTCATCTGAAATTCTGACAGATTCGTTGTGATCAGTCAATGTTTCAAGGTTAGATCTCCATTTTCTTAATGGCAGTCCCCCACTTTGCAATACTGCTGTTAAATCATGCTTTAGTTGTGCTGCTTCTGCTTCGTTTGAAGCCCCGGTTAGTACATCATCAACGTAAAAATTTTGCCTAATAGCTCGAGCCACCTTTGGGAATTGTGCTTCATTTTCGTCAGCAATTTGAAGTAGTACGCGCGTGGAAAGAAATGATGCAGGCGATGTACCGTATGTCACGGTTCTTAATTCGTAGTGATCGATTGGTTTGTCTGTTGACTCTCTCCATAGAATCCTTTGGTATTGGGTTTGATTTGGTTCGACTAAAATTTGCCTGTACATTTTTTCTACATCGGCACTTACAGCTACAGAAAATGTTCTAAACCGAAGTAGTATTGTCCACAATGTAGGCTGAACCGTTGGACCGATTCGTAATTTATCATTAAGTGATATGCCGCTAGAAGATACACACGACCCGTCGAATACAACTCGTAATTTTGTTGTTTCGCTACTGTGTTTCCACACACCATGGTGGGGTAGATAATTAACTTCGTCTTGATATGTTCTTAGCTCATTTGGTGATAGTTTTATCATGTGTCCCATGTTGGAGTATTCCTGCATAAAGTCGTGATGCATTTTTCCGAAAATAGGGTTTAGTCTTATCTTACGCTCTATCGTAAACAATCGACATTGAGCTGCCATGTATGTGTCTCCAAGTTTTTGCATATCACGTTTGAATGGAAGTTGTACGATGAATCTTCCCGTGTTATCGCGTCGTGTTGTTTTCGTAAAAAGCTCTTCACATTCTCGTTCATCTTCGGACTGTATTTTGACCGTTGGAATCTCCTCTTGTTCCCAAAATTTCTTAAGTGCGTTCTCCAAGCTTGTGTTGTCCATTATATTGACATTCAAACTAACTAATTTCGGATATGTTTCATCACGACTAGCTCTTGGTTGACCAGAAATTACCCATCCAAATGTAGTTTCATATGCGGTTAATGAATTATTTGAAATCGATTTTCTATTATTTTTCAATATATTAAAAAATTGATCTGCACCAATTAGAATATCGATGTTTTTCTTCTGAAGAAAATTAGGATCAGCTAAGTGTAACTCATCAAATTTCTCGATGTTCTGAATTCCATTGCGCTTATATTCTGACGTTGTAGTGATGTTAGTCAAAATGAATACTTCGAGCTTAAGTTTGACTGAATCATCATACCTCGAATGGATCTCAATATTTGTTTTGCCATTGGTTGACACGTTAGATGTTGCGAGTCCACCAACGATAATAGATGCTCTCTGTCGCCGTAACTGCAATCTTCTTACGCATGATTCTGTAATAAAAGAGATCTGAGATCCAGAATCTAATAACACGTTGCATTTGTGCAGACGCCCAATACAATCTGCTATGTCTACTACGGCTGTTGGCAATATTGCGTAATCCGTGCATGCCATGTTGGTTTTCGCAATGGAGGTTGGTTGCGAATTAGCTTGACCTGCTGTCGACTGATTAGCTTCACTGACTTTATGGTTTGATGCTACATTAGTTACAGATGGTGTGCTGTACGAAGAATTTACATTGCTTATGATACCATCATGTAACATACTGTGATGTCTACGCCCACATTTTCTGCACGACCCACGTGCTCGACACCTATTGACTCTATGTGTTATTGATAAACAATTAAAACACACATTTAGCTTACGTACTTCGCTTGTTCTTAAATTGGCATCTAAATCCAAAAACTTCTTGCATTCGTATAATTGATGCGGATCATTACATAATGGACATCGTGTTGGCTCTACAGTTGGATTCGGCCTTTCAGAGACAACGTTATGTGACCTTGGTAGCGAGGGTTTTACAGCATATGGCTTAATGGTTTCACAAGGTTCTAACCCATCACATCGATTATTAATAAACTTCAAAAACTCTTCAAAGGTTGGATTATCTTTATTCACAGAAGAGAATGCCCAGGCTTGTTGTGTATCCACGTCTGTTTTCCTCAATAAAATATGCAACAGCCAATGATCACGTGACTCTGCTTCCGATCCAAGTGCCTGAAGTCCACGAACCACTTGATCAGCAACGTTATGTAAATTTCTCAATTTCTTAACAGATTTCTCCCTTAATGGCTGCATGTCGAGAAAGGTTTGAATAAAATCACTAATGGCGATTTTCCGTTTGTCGTATCGGTCACAAATTTTAGACCAAGCCGCTCTATAATTGGCGTCAGATATTGGGAAGTGCTTGATAAGCTCCGCAGATTCGCCTTTAAGACATCCTCTCAAGTATTGGAATTTCTCAGCGTCTGATAAGTAACTCTTGTTATGAACGGAGGCAGTAAATAAATCCTTAAAGCTTTGAAACTCTTTGTAGCTTCCATCGAACGTTGGCACTTGTATCCTTGGAAGCCTAGCAGTGAAATGCGGCTCTTCCGATGACTGATTTAAAAATGATTGGTTTAATGATGCACTGAGCGTGTTCGTGAAGTTTGCCAGAAATTCGTTTTGTTGTGCTGTTGTTTTTGACATGATTTGGTTGAATTGTTCCAAAACTGATAAGTTTGTAGTACGACTGGATATATATTCGTTTAGTTTGACCTTTAAACTCAGATATTTTGCTTCAATATCCACCATTTCCGATGCACAATCTAAAGCAGTCAATCTTGAGTCGGCTTCTTTAAAATCATTGAATGCACGCTCCAATAATTCCAACCGAGAGGACGCTTCATCTGTTTTGGTATCTTTACTTAAATTTTCCACAAATGATGCAATCCTTGTGATGCTACCTTTAGCTTGACCACGCCGAGCAGTCCAGTCCTTAATCTTTTCTGACATCCTTATTTTAGTTGAATAATGTGGTAATTACGTAGAGGTACCAATCAAATAAACTTCAATATATTTTTTTTTATTTTTAGGTTATGTCACCACGTGTCGCTCGCGTTTATATGTTTTCTTCACAACTCGTATAATCACAAACACGTTATACAAAAAAATTGTATACTTTTGTCTCACAAATCGTATGATCACAAACACTGTTATATTTAAAATTGTATACGCCTTACTTAATTTTCTAGAATTATTGTTCACAAAACTTACGGTATAAATATTGAATAGATACGCGGACCAGTAATAAACACAGCTTAGTTACCATCCGGCTCGAAGGACCATATGTTAAAAAGGCTTATTTTTAACAGACTTAAAGTTGAACACTATTGTTCCGATTCCTTAGGCAATATAAAGCAGTTTCATTGAATTTTTGAAAACGTTATAATTTTATTATTTTTTATTTTTTATGTCTGGTTGCAATGACAGCTCGAACAAGAAGACTTTTTTTAGTATTGACAAATTTTCATTGCACAAAATAATTTTGATTTTAATGTTATAGTGCCATCTAACTTTGGCCATCTTAAACAATTATTCTACCATAATAATTTAGTACAAGTATTTATAATAATAATATTTTACAATTTAAATAATGGTATTTATCACATAATTAAATTATTCCTATTTATAACCATCAACAATAAATATTTCGTAATTACAATACTTATTTGCTATAATATTTCAGTACAAATATTTTCCTTTAGAACTATAAATCTATTACATAATTTTTCTCTATTTTAGATGTGTCAAAAGATCTTTATGTAAACAAAGATTTTAAGACAAAAATATTGATTCGTAATGGTAAGTTTTATACAATACAAGTTTATATTTAATAAATTTAAATACATTCCATATTTTCAGATAAGTAAAACGGAAGTTACATGAGGATAATCAGTTAAGCTAGGATACAATTGTGCTCAGATAAGTGTAAATTGTATTTATTTAATAAAGAAATGATCCTTTGTTTCCTCTTTTTTCTTTCAGGAATCGTCAAACTTATCAACCAGAACAGCTGTTGCACTTAAACACTGCACAAACCACCATTTTACCTACTTTTGTTTATTATTACTTAAAAAGAAAATTTTTTTCATCCACTTGTTGAAGCAGCACTAACGAAATAAAATATTTTTACGATGTGAGTGACGTATTAAATTGAGGGAGAGACAGGATGCGACATGCGCAATGTAATACCATTATTTGTATATACCTTGGCAACGACCAAACTACAAAAATCCAACTCTCGCCATTAAGATTAATTATCTGGCCAGAACATACTGACATAGCGAATTATATTCACTACATCAAATATCAAAAATCCATGGAGAAACCTCATTTGTGTGTGTATTATGCTCACACGAATATTTATTAAGAATTAAATTTGTCTGTTTATAGACAAATATATTAATTGTTCATGACAATCGAAATCTACCTTTTATTACCCCAAAGCAGCGTTCGAAAAATAATTTCGGTTTTAGTCTATGAACAACGTATTTTTTGACAAAATCTAGAAGTTTTATTTAAATTGAGGTAATGTTTTACTACATCACAAAAATTCGCGTTCCATTGAGTAGATACTCACAAGTACTTGGCAGTAGCAAATTGTTTTCAATGGAACATAGTGATTCACACAAGCAAAATTGGTATAGAGCCACCTATTGGAATTTTTTAAACAAAAATCCCTTTGCCGTTAATTTTATGAGTAACTGCTCCTAACAACTACACCATCATTTGAGCATGAGTAGTTATGAGCTATTAGATACAAGGACCTGTGAGTAGTTTGCTCACGCCATTTTAACACGCTTATTGTGTCAAACATTAAACATTCATTTTAGTGTCTAGCGCTGTCATCTGTCAGAATATTTAAAAACTATAATAATTATTTAGTAAAGTAAATCTGAGTTTGCGTTGTATTTTTCTATTGTCGAATTCTTTTCGATTTGAAAAAATCAATGTAAATTTTGGGATGTGAAAAGTACATGAAACAAAAATTGATGTTGTTTTGTGTTTGTATTGATAATATAAGCCGGTTTGGTATTACTTTATTGACGTTTAAAAAATTTCGGATCGATTTCTGTAGTGTTAAGTCGAGTGCTTTATTCAATTAAAATAATTAAACACAACAATTGAAATGATTAAAAATCGAAAAAACATTGATGTTTTTTGGGGAAAAGAACATGGTTTTCGATGGGATCTGCTCGAAACGCGATATTTCTACGCGCTATGACGAAACGAGATAAAGTACAAAACACGTTATTTCAAAACGCGATATTCCAAAACGCGATATGGTATAAAATGCGATATTTCAAAACGCGATATTTTAGAATTATTTATGTTCTACGTTTTGTCTATCTTTCTCTCTTCTACCAATTGTCAACTCAATTTGATTTACATTTTGTTCAGTTTGTATTTAAACATTGCACAAATCAGTTAGAGATAAATAATTTTTCATCAACTATTCAGCAAATAAATTAATTATATTTAATAAATAATCCCGTCCGCGTTCTCACCTTCCATTTTATTACAGATTATAAAATGTTTGGTACTTTAACGATGATTGTACAAATAGATTGCCTTTTGGGTCTCCTGCGAAATTCCTTACTATTTTACAGCACACTTTCTATACAAAGCAAATAAGAATTACAATCGAAATGGTAAGCTTCAAGAGAGGGTTGTCCAGCAGCTGAAAAAAGAATTAAACATAATTATTTATAAGATAGAAAACACTTATGTATTTTTACTTAGCTTAAGTTGAAGAATCCATCGGCCGAGTTGGGAATGCCAATACTAATTCTGTTAATCAGCACTGAAATTAGTTAGATAATATAGTATCACTTAAATAATAGTTTTGATTGGCACTCTTACCTGGTATTTTTAATTTAATTTATAATAATAATTATTGTTGTTTATTGCAGTTTATTGCAGTCATTGTTGTGTATTGCAGTATACAGTAAAATAATTCAAATCAACCTTGTTTGTATAATTAGTACAGTTTACTTTAATTTTATAGCAACTTAAGCTATGTTTACATGACAAAATTCATGTTAGAAAAACCCATTATTAAGCCATAATTTTGAATAAGGCAATCATAATGGTTTTTTCGAGGTTGACATTTTTAATTTTAATTAGAATAATAATTTTATTTTCTGAATTCAATCTTTTGCCACATTTCAAAATATTAGCATCAAAGCTTAAAAACTCAAAATTATTGTAAAGCCAAATTATAAAAGCAAATATAATATTGTGAATTATAAGTCGAGTGTTTGGGAAACGAGTTTTTTATTTATTCTAACTCCTAACAAAAGTTGGGATTAAAGTGCAAGCTGTTTATTGGAACAAATTAGAAATTAAATATTTTCTATTGTTCACGGCTGTACCCAACATACTGGTCCTTCGAGCCGGATCACATCTGAGAACCATATCCACACAACATCATCAAAACCAATTCGTCATTCAACCGAGTGCTGTAATAAAAACAAGTCAACCGGAAATCAACGCTGATTACATAGCAGCCATTGTTGAGATCAGGAGACATTGCCGCATGTCGAAACGAGTTTACACACGCATGCTCAGATAAGTAGCCATTTTAGATTAATTCACATTTAAAATAAAGCAAGTAAAATTAAAAGAACATTTATTGAACATTTTATTGAATTTACAATTTACTTGTTGAAATTAAATTAGATCCTTTTGCCTAACATTTTTTGTTTTTGAATTCATATTAAAAATCAGTGTTAAAGTGAAGGTGTAGCGTTCCTCATTTTAAAGCTCTCAGCAAAGAGCAACAAACATTATTTCGCAACCGTTTATTAGTGCAAGTGAAACTATTCGATATGGCTGAGCCAATTCTCGCAGCGCTTAAAAAACAACGTAGTACTTATAAGGTAAAATTGACGAATCTAGTGAAGTTCACTAAACAAGATCACGCTCACACCGTGTTAAGTGAACTGACCACGCGTTTACACTGCATGGAAAAACTAATGCAAGAATTTACTGAACTTGAGCTACGCATTTTTACTCCGATCCAAATAAGGAAGAGATCTGACATACGAGGAGAATTATTACACGACCATTGCTTCGTTAAATAAATGGTTTCGAGCTAGAAGCCTTAACCAAGGAGTGATTAATTTGGATACCTCTAACAACGACACACAAATGAGTGAACACTCACAAGTCAAGTTGCCAAAAATTCATATACCGTCGTTTTCTGGAGATTACTCAGATTGGTAATCTTTTTTTGATATGTATACTACCACCATACAAGAGTCACCTAGTTTGAATGCAGTCCAGAAGTTCCAATATCTAAAGGGGCTTGTTCGAGGTGAAGCTGCAATATTGCTATGCCACATTACAGTGACTGAGGGAAATTATATCGGAGCGCTCAACAAGTTAAAGAAGCGTTATGATAGGAAGAAACGCATCATCAGCCCTCAATTCACCATCTAACTGCAGCGACCATTAAACGTCTAATGGACACTTCTGATGAAGTAATACGAGGGCTAAAAGCACTCGGAGAAGTAGGTGAAACACGAGATCCTTGGCTAATCTATCTGTTACTCCAGAAGCTAGATGTCAAATCAAAGGCAGTATGGGCAGAACATTCAGCAGACACAGTAAATCCGGAATTTTTTGAATTTCTCAAATTTCTGAGTCGACGTATCGATACTCTGGAATCATTGATTTCAACATCCAAGCGATCCAATCCAAAGACGGAAATTAAAGATCATTTTGCTTCTGAAAATGCTGATGGAGAAGTTAGTGGTTATGCTGCAGCTAAATCAACCAGCTATCAACGTGTCATGTGTCAAGAAAAAAACCATTTCATATTTCAATGTAGCGAGTTTCAGGCGATGAACGCAAATACACGAAAACAGTTTGCTAAGCGTACCAATCGGTGTTTCAATTGCCTAAGCAGTAGCCATCCCATATTTAGATGCACCTCCAAATATAGATGTCAATGATGCGGTAAAAAACATAACACATTGCTACATCAAGAGGAATCAAAAGTTTTCAATGGTCATTCATAAAATACAGGCATATTTACAATACTTCCAACTGCATTAGTAGACGCTGTCGATTATTTAGGAAATACAATGCCACGCAGAGCGCTATTAGATTACGGATCACAAGCCAGTTTTATAACTGAATCCTGTGCCCAACGCCTTCGTCTAGTAAGAAGAAACGCACGGATTTCAGGTAGTGAATTGGGGCAAGCAAGCTCTGGAACTTCGGAAGGCTTAGTCACAATAACACTTAAGCCTAAACTTTTCCCCCAAAATTTCCATTGAAGCTCTTGTGATGTCCAAAATTGCAGGCAAGATTCCCACAGAAAGCTTAGATGTCGACGTCAAATGGTATGCCGGACTAAAGTTAGCCGATCCGCACTTTCACAAAACAGGAAATATTGATATCCTTATTGGAGCTGATCATTTTTTCAATCTCCTTCAAAATGGGCAAGTCAAGTCAGGCCCCAATGAACCTATTCTTCAGGATACTGTTTTCGGTTGGATAGTTTCAGGGCAACCCGCGCATTCCAGCAACAACAACTTGGCGTCAATGTTTGCTATATCGAACCAACAAAATGAAGTAGTGGACATCGATTGAAGCCTACGAAGATTTGAATCATTAAACAACCAAGAAGAAATACTCTCGCCAGAAGAAGCCATTTGCGAGAGTCATTTTATAGAAAATACAACGAGTTCTCAAGGGCGATTCATCGTAAAACTCCCATTTAGGAGAGTCGTTGTCATCTGCAGTTCAGAGGCTCAGGGGTGTTGAGCGCTGCTTTACTCGGATCCTACGTTTACAAAGATGTATCGTAATTTTATTGCAGAGTATCAACATCAGAGTAGAAGTATCTCCACCCAAGTCAAATGAAAGTCATTTTTACTTACCTCATCATGGGGTACTTAAAACTTCAAACACCACAACTAAAATGAGAGTTGTATTCGACGGCTCATCAAAATCCAGCACGGGTGCTTCGTTAAATGCAACTGCTTTTGAACTTGTTGCCTTAAATGTTTCGAGAAAGATAGTTTTATTCAATGCAAGTTGAGCCATTGTTTGGTTTAATCGATGATCACTATCAGATATTTCTAAATCCTTGCGTGCATTGATTTGGCGTTGAAGAATAGCTTTAGCTTCAAAAAATTGCGTTTCAAAATCAATGATTTCTGATATTTGATCAGGATAATACATGATTTGACATTAAATCATTAAGAGCTTCTAACTGTACCACGATTCTTTCAATAGTAGTTTCTTATTTAATAGCCTTAGCAAATATTACTACACGTTTTAATGATTCAACCAATAGCTTGCGTTTCTCTATTGCACGATCACATGCTTTTTTGTCATCTGCATCCTTTTTAAATTGTTAAACACAAATACACTTTTCACAACACGTTTATTGTGTATTCCCGACACAACTTATAGAAATCTCGGTCGAACCTCCAAAAAATGTTTGTACCACAAAATAATAATTGAAACACTTACTTACCATTTCAATTTATGTTGTCTTTATTTAAATTGATGATGCACCTTGTATGTATTTTATGTGAGATGTACTGTTGACCAAAGCCGGAACAAGAAGAAAGTTTTTAAAACAAATTTAATCATTACAAAAATGAGATGAACAATACTAATATACATTGATGGTGGTCTGGGCGTCTGGTGAAGGGGGGAACAAAGCTGTGTAGTAATCACCAGCTCCGTAACCTTCAGTAGAGTGAGCTCCAGCAAGCTGTTATGGTCATGTTTTAGGCAGTCCTGTCTTGGGCTCACGACCGCGTGAGGGGTAACCTAATCGTGGTTCGAAAGTGTACGTGCTACCTCCCCGTGGTGACCACCGGTAACTGATTGTTTCTTTACCGAACGACGGGCTAAAGTACGACGCTAAAGGAAGGAATAACCTTGACAAAAAAAAACAAATCCAAGGTGAGACATGTGCGCCGAGGGATGAATGGCCATGGGTTATTTGGTCTCTAGCACGAAACTCCGAATACCTGGTGACCTCCGGTTTCAATTAGTCTTACCACAGTAAAAGGCGCTGCTGTGGTGGACCTTCTTTTCCTCTCAACAAATCCGAAACTGCATGGATATTTCAGAAATAAAAAAATATGAGGGAGGTGCTCTCTAAACGCACCAATCTCAGAGGATGACAAGGTCCAACAAGAACCTACCTCTGAGAATGTTAATATGGAAACCACGCTATCTGACGATAGCAGTGAACACTCAAGCGCGGATACCATTATCGGTGACCGAGTACAAGACGCACAAGTGCCATCATTCTCGGACACCGCATCAGTGTCTACAACCGCCGAAATTAAAAGCAGCCTAGTGGACTTGGAACTCGAGGATAGCAAGAGAAAGAGAAAGAGACTCAGTGGAGCTGCGAAGAAGCGCCTTGCCCATCTTAAATTGGCGGGCATTCCCCACGAGGTAGCTCTGGCACAGTGCCAAATTAAAATAAAAGATGGAACGGTCACTACCGCTAAACGGAGCCGGTCAGACGACACGACCTCAAAGAACACCCCAGCAACCTTTGCCAACCGACGGAAAGGGTAGCTCACAAGATATGACAGGTCCGAAGCTAAGAGATGGTGGCCGCTCGAACGAGGTGAAGCTAACCTAAAAGGACGCAGTGAAGGCCATCAGGTTGGAAATAACCGACCAAGGCTTCCCAGAAGTCAAACTAGGTATCAGCCAGATCCTGGCTGTAAAAGATAGCATCATGGATGCAGTAGTGCAACTACCAATGGACGGCATTAGCCCGACATTTTTAGGATGCCGCACGAGGAATGGATGGTTGATCGTCAACTATGCTGACAAGGACACGGCGTAGTGGCTTATTACTGCCACTGTGCCGACTCTAAACCCATGGGAAAACGCCAACCTGAGAGCAGTCGGGAAGGACGAACTACCGCGCCCCAAAATATTCTTCGTATATCTTTCTCGTTGCAAAAACGAGGTAAACGAGAATATACTTCACCGCTTGGGAGTTCAGAATAAGGATCTCAGGAACGCGGAGTGGAAAATTCTTGCAAGGAAAGACAGAGAGAATGATCTCCTCCAACTAACCTTGTCGGTGTCGCTTAAGACGGCGGAGATTTTAAAGGCCTCCAACTATAAAGTTAACTGGCTGTTTGGAGCCGTTTACTTTCGCCCCAAAAAGGACGGTGAGAGTAGTAACAGGGCTGAGAGGACACAGGTACCATCAGCAGGTAAAGCAGGGCTAAATCGTTTCGTGGAAAGAGCCGCTGGTTACTTTAGCCAGAAAGATCCCGGGAACAAAGACGCCCCAAACAAGCCAGGAAGCTCAGGCACTGCACGTAGAGGACGCAGATCTGGAAAGAGGAACAAGCCTGATAAAAAACATGGGTTGAACTCACAGAGTTTCACCAAACCACGTGCTAGTAGTACCAGCATGCAGGGCGGCTCATTGGAGGGCCCGAAAACATAAAGATCTATGCACGCGTCTGTAAGATGCGTACAAATCAACCTACATAGATCCAAGGCCGCCACATCTATTCGTGGACCAACAATGGAAGAATTAAAGGTTTGCCAAGTAAGACAGTTAAGCTAATTTACAACACAGAAGTAGAAAGAACTAGGACAGCGATTCTCTATCGTTCGTCGTACAATATCTTCTCAATTAACCAATTTATTTCCAGAGACATAACTGTAACATAACAATTAATATGGCATCAGCCTATTTTTCCGGGGACGGTAACGACCCACTTCCGGAAGAAGTATAGAGCTTTATCAATTACTGTACAGCTCATGGGCAGAAGTTCATCATTGGTTGTGATGCTAATTCACACCACACAGTCTGGGGTAGCACCAACACCAATATAAGAGGTGAGCAACTTTTTGAATACTGTTCATCAAATAATATTGCTATAAATAATACAGGGAACGAGCCGACCTTTGTGAATGCCATTAGAAGGGAGGTGCTGGACCTTACTATGTCTGACATGGGTACCTCCAGCACAGTCCAGAATTGGCTAGTATCGGGGGAAGCATCTTTGTCGGATCATAGGTATATAAGATTTGATATTAGAACCCCCCAAATAACAGAAACTACGGTAAGACTACTTAAAGGTACGGACTGGGCTGTCTTTACCAATAAACTACAAGAAAATGTAGTGGGTTTACAGAACTCTATCGGATCTGTTGCAGAGCTGAGTTATCTCGCTGATAATCTCACCAGGGCAATAATTGATGCCTATCACTCAAGTTCTTCTGAGGTGCGTGTTAGAGGAACTAGGGATGTTCTTTGGTGGACCTCCGCCCTGGAGACTAAAAGAAAAACAGTGCGTAAGCTCTTTAACAGAGCAATAACAGATGACTGGGCAGCGTATCGAACTGCCCTCAACCAGTATAATGAGACTCTGAGGAAGAGCAAAAGAGAGAGCTGGAGAACTTTTTGCGGGAAGATAGACGAGATTCCGACAGCTTACCGACTCCAAAAAGCTCCCGCATTAGATCATAAAAACCCTCTGGGCTCAGTAAGAAGGCTGGACAGGACCTTAACCACATCAAGGGAAGAGAGTCTTGAATGTGTGGTGAAGGGACACTTTCCGGAGTGCCCAATCATTGCGGGTCGTGAGGACCCTGATATGAGCGTAGTGCATCCATATCTAGTGCCAAGGGGGGCCTACAAGCGAGCGATGGAAATCTTCACCCCTGGAGAGTTGCGCTGGGCTATCAATTGATTTGGTCCCTTTAAGTCTCCAGGAGGGGATGGAATCTATCCTATTTTTCTTCAACGAGGCCTGGATGTACTGGAGCCCCACCTAGTCAAATTATATAGAGCCAGCTTTAGTCTGGAATATATCCCCAGATGCTGGAGGAAGGTAAGAGTCATATTCATACCAAAAAATGGGAATAAATCCACCGAGGACATTAGGTCCTACAGACCTATTAGCCTTACAGCATTTATACTTAAAACCAAGGAAAAAATATTGGGCGTGTATATCAGACTCAATACAATCCAAAGATGTCCTCTAAATCCTAGCCAACATGCTTGTCAGGTGGGCAAATCTACGGAGACAGCCCTGCATGAAATAACATCGGAAATCGAGGATACACTTCGCAACAAGGAGGCACTATTATGCTCCTTCATTGACATCCAGGTTGCCTTCGATAATACTAATTTCGAGGTGATTCGGGAACAAGCTATAGCGATTGATATCGACTCCTCAACCATCGGGTGGATAATAAACATGCTCAGAAGCAGGAGAATTAAAGCCTCAATTACTTTATTAATTTTTTGTTGAATGTTAATTAATTCATGTAATTTCTAATATGCTACCGGTGATTAGACCTTTTTAAATGTGTTTTTATTAACACTAGAAGTATTTTAGTATTTACGAACAGTAATTCAACGAAACTTACTAATATACAGAATTCTATTTATTTAATTATATGATTTTAATATGTTCCGATGATTGTAAGAGAATTCAATCCACTTTCCAACTGATGAACTTATTATTATGAAAAAATCAATCTTCTCATCAGGCCGCGGCGACTGGACTGATTATACCACAATTTACATTCTATATATACAGAATGTGCTGTGCGTTAAGTACTAGCGAATCATACTAATACAGATGAACTCGCTTACAATTTTTCTTAATTCATGTAATTTCTAATATGCTACCGGTTATTAGACATTTTTAAATGTGTTTTTATTAACATGTTCAACAAAAAATTAATAAAGTAAAAATTAGCGTACACAGAAATAGAGCTGTGTGAATATTGTGAAGAAGAAAAATAGTAAGAGAGTTCATCTGTATTAGTATGATTCGCTAGTACTTAACGCACAGCACATTCTATATATATATAGAATGTAAATTGTGGTATGCGGCATTTATATGGCTGCCCTCAGGGCGGAGTACTGTCGCCGTTGCTGTGGCTCTTGGTAATGGACCACTTGCTCGCTATTTTGAGGAACTCTCGAATATCAATCATTGCCTACGCTGATGATCTGGTGCTGATGATCTGGTGCTGATTTTCAGGGGCAAATTTGAAAGCACAATAGCTGAGCGTATGCAATATGCTCTAAGATTGGTAAACGAGTGGTGTGTTGAAGTGGGCCTTAGCGTCAATCTTAATAAAATAACATGTACTCTCTTTACAAATCGGAGAAGAATTTCCTTTCCTCCAATAACTATGAACTATGAACGGGATACTCAAGATGACGTCTGAGGTTAAATATCTAGGGATCATTTTTGACCAAAAATTAACCTGGAACCCCCACTTGAAATACATCGCAAATAAGGCAAACAAAGCATTCTTTGGGTGCCAACGTAGGTTTGGTAAAACATGGGGCCTAAACCCACAAATGATAATCTGGCTTTACCAAACCATCATAAGACCAATGATTTCTTGGTGGCCAAAGATAGAGCAAATAAATGCTCGTTCAGCTTTGGACTAAATTCAAAGATTAATATGTTTGGGCGCAACGGGAACAATTAGGACCTGCCCTACTGCTGCCCTTGAAAGACTGGTGGGACTCTCACCACTCCACATACATGTCAAAAGTGTGGCAGGTTTGATAGCCATAAAACTGAAGGTAACAAGTCAGGTTAGACTGACTAGTTCGGGACACAATAGCATCCTGGATAAACTAAACTTGGCAGACGATATTGCCCAGCTATCAGATATGAGGGTAAAGACTACTGACTGCCGAAGGAACTTCATGATCCGGATACCCGAAAGGGACATGGTGGGGAACATCATTTCCTCCTTACCGGTCAAAAACAAACGAGAGCACGGGTGCGGGGGTTGTGGGGCCCGGTTTCAGGCTATGTATACCGTTGGAAAAGACCTCTACGGTTTTCCAGGCAGAAACCGTGGCCATCGAGACTAGCGTGCTTCAGTACCTCAAAAAGAAGTATATAAGAAAGGAGATCTACATAATCTCGGATAGCTAGGCTATTTATTAGCCCTGGCAGCTCCGGTGTTCAGCTCTAAACTGGCATGGAGCTGCTACAGCAACCTTAGAAGGCTGAGTAGGGACAACAAGGTTATCCTCTTGTGGTCCCCCGGCCACTCTAATATACCAGGAATTTAGGCCGCAGACACCTGTGCAAAAGAGGGTGCGGGTGGCATCTTCTGCGGCCAAGAGCCTAGCGTTGCCAATTCCAAAGGCCATGTAGCGAGGAGAGTCCTCTTCTGGAAGCAGAGATGTTCTGCTTCACTCTGGGAGTCATCTCGGGGAATGAGACAGACACAGAAGCTCCTAAATTACAAGATTACACACTTACAGGATAAAATCAGAATGGATCGATCATCTCTGAAATCCCTCATATGGTACTTGACAGGACATGGTCCTTTTAACTACCATCTATTCAAGATAGGGAAAACCTCATCAGAGAACTGGAGGTTCTGTAATCTGGGAAGAGAAACATCCGAACACTTGCTGTTCGAGTGCAGGGCGATCGCCCTAAGAAGAATTAAAACACTCAATGCTCACTCTGTTCAGTGGCCTCACGCCGACCCTGTGGATGTGCATGACCTTGTGGCGTTTATCAAGGACCTGGACCTATATTTCACATAGATTGATTTCTCTACTCTTACACGGAGATGCACAATAGATCTTGCTGGTCGTAGTGCACGGGGTTCCTCTTACCAACCCACCCTCTTTAAAAAAAAAAAAATACATTGATACATATTATAATAATGTTTTGTGAGTTTGTGAGAACATAAAGCAAAATTGGTAAGTTAGATATTATACAATACTTGCAAGTAAGTACATACAAATTACCATGTTACATAAATTTAAAAGAGAGTAAGTAAATAAATTTATTTTAAATAGGGGGAAATTATATGATTATTACAACTAATCCATTCAATATTATAGATTCAAATTGATAATGATTGATGATTGATTGATGATCATTACAATTTGGTCAAAAAGGAAGTACAACTTTATTAATAATTTAAATTTAATTACATAATTGATAATTTTTCTTTTTTCAGGAACTTGGACACCTTAACAACGACCCTATACCAGCAGAGAGAAATAGCACTAAAGAAGAAGAACAAAGCTCAGATGACAGATACACAGTAAGAATTCCTTTTAAGGATAACCAAGCCGCACTAGGGGAATCTAGAAAAAGGCCGCTGTCAGACTAATACAATTAGAAAAACGATTAAAAAAATATGCTCCGTCAAACAATTATATCATCAATTCGTGCTAGAATATATAAATTTTAAGCACATGAAACCAGCACCACAACAAACCTAAGAGTAGTGTTTGATGCCTCATCCAAATCAACAACGGGAGCATCTCTAAACGAATACCAACCACCAATTTATAACACCATAACTAAACAAAATCAATTCGAATTAGCTATCTTACAACGAACAGTTGTAATTTGTAACAGTTTCATATTTATTTTTAAATTTAATTAATTTAATTTGATTTATTTTCACTAATATTTATTTTAATCATTTTTATTAATATTTTTTCATTTTATTTAAATATTCTTAGTATTGTTTATAATTTAATTTTGTTACTTTTATTGTTGTTTTACAATTGTAATTTGTTTCTGACTGTGTGTTGCATAAGCCTAAGCGCTTCCTATACAAATTATTCAATAAATATAATAATAATAAAAAACAGTAAATCTCAATCTGGCATGTACCATTAAGTTAGTTAAGATGTCTAAGTGGATACATTCCATTCCAAATGAAACAACATTCGATGTAATATGCGACCATAACATTAAAACATTCAGTCTCCAAGGATCAGTGGCATTAGAAATCGAGGCTGCGGGTGAGGGCTGCGAGACGCAAATTGATATATCGTCGCCATCGGTTCAGCTTCCAACCACATCAACGAGTCTTTCCGCAGACTACCCGACAAATTAAACGGAGCCAACAACTTAAGGACATTCAACACACGGGTTCGAAATAAAAGGATCTAATACGATGAGCCTAAGTTCGTAACTCTTCATTGTTCTCTCAGCTGAAACAAGAGATACAAGCCGGTTAGGGAAAAGGAGAGACGACTACATGAGGGGAATTTTCATTATGTCCATCACTATAACATGGTACATATAATTTTTTGGATTGCTTTAAACTAATCTTAATATTTGTTAATAAAAAAGATTTCAATAACATAAAAATAATTTATCAAATGAACTTTGCAAATTCGATTTTCTGATATTAGTTATCAAACAATTTGGCAATTGTTCATCAAAACCAAAAAAAAAGCTTACCAAGCATTGCCAACATACCCATTTCAGATCTTAAATTACACAAACAAACAAACTCACACCGACAAATGAACCAATTCAATTTTACCAGATATCAAAACTTGTACATCCTTTATCGTAATATAACAAATTCAATATATTTACTAGCACATGATTTCTAATCAGAAGATGTACTATTATATAACTCTTTGCTATTATTTATATCTTTTTGTTTCTGAAGAACCCTCATTAAAATTTACTACCCGAATAAGCCTAAAGAATTTACTGGAGGATACAAATAAAATTAATTTCATCCTAAAGTAAAAATCTGAAAAAGATATAAAATTCTTCATAACACACACCTTAACAAGATGAGGAGCGATCCATCTATGGAAGTGAAAAGAAGGGAAACCAATAAAGAATTGAAAAACTTTTTGTCTAATATAAAACTAAAACTCACATATGTAACTATTACATCGTACTTTACGATTTTCACATAAAATAGTTTCACTGTTTTTTGTTTGTTTTGTTTTTGGTTACGACCATACGAAATGCGTCTAAATCCCGAGGAAAATCCTAAAATTGAAAATAAATTACAAGGGCGGATAATTGTTATAGTCGGTCATTATTTCATTTCAAGATTTTGGTACAAATCGAAAAACAAAAAAAAAAAAGAATTTTGTGAAATAATTATCCAATATACATTTTAATTTATTATTGTATGATCACTGGGCTAAACGACCCAAATTTTCTATAATACATGTTTGCCATTTTTCTTTATGTAATTAATATTTTGTTGGTAAAATTATTTTAATTTACCTTTTAACAACATTGAGAATTTTTTTGCGTTTGGCTTGATACACCGCACAAAGCGCAATAAGAGCAGTACACCAAATCTAATAAGTTAAGAGGTAAAACCACGGAGACGTAAAAAAACGAAATTGGAATGATAATGAATTAATTTTGGAAGGAATTTGCATAATAAAAGTTCTCGGGACTAATAAAAATTCATGAAACTCAAATAATTTTTTTGTTTTTTTTTGTTTTTTTTTTTAGGCTAAATGGAATTACATATTATCTCTTCCTATGATAACCGCATCCTAAATGATAGGTATTTGAATTAGAAACAAAAAAAATTCGAGAATAATTTTATGGGTATTTGAATGGGAAGGTGAATAAATTTTCCTGGCAAGGATAAAATCCCTAATTTGAATTTAATTCATCATAACGGAAATTAAATTGTTTGTTGGCAGGTTTTTGTTTTGATTTGGGAGTTATTTTTAAAAAGTTTATTGCATACATAAGTTTTGGGTCTTTTTTTGTTCAAAAGGCATTTAAAAACAAAAATTAAATTGGAAGAAAAACCATTCCAAAGACCTCAACAAAAAAGTAAGGATCCAAAAGCATTAAAGTTTGGTTTGAAGATAATAATTAAAACTAAATAATTAAATTAAACAATCAACAACAAATAAAATTAAATTTAAACTTAAACTTCTGTCGTCAGATTGGGTGTCAATCATACTGATGATCAGTATTTTATCTCTGTGCGTTTAAAAGAGTTGGCTCTAGTCTTTAAATAGTCCATTGTAAAGGCAAAGTACAATAATCTCGATATAACAGGCTAATTCGGCCCATTGGGACATGTTTTGTCCATTATATCATAAAGTTTTAATTTTGAAGTCGTTTTCTCTCAGAAGTGATGATGAGTTACAGTAAACCTATGCCGTCCGATTAAATTAGGCAGAGGATTTATTTTTCATTATCCTTAAAAAGTATTTTAATAAATAATTTATGCCCAAAATGCATCAGAATCGCATACTGATTTTCTGAAACATATTCCTTCGAATGTTAATGCAGTTCCTTCTTAGGACATTGAAATTCCATTTGAAATTCCGTTTGAAATTTCTTTTCAACTCATTGAACTTCTGAATTAACATTTTGAATTTCTCTTTCGTGATGCCCTTTTTTCGAGATTTCCCACGGGAAACTTGAATTAATATTTTTTCCAGCTCTAGAGGCTGATTTTATTCCAATTTTTTGAATTCTTCTGATTTTTCGATGTTTTCGACGAGTAGATGGAACAAAGTTTTCCATGTAAGACTATTTATTGCAATTCATATATTCTATTTTCTTTCGGAACGTTAATAACGCAGTCTGCATTATCTACATTTTACTTTCGGTTGCGAGCTTTCGGCTAACTTCAACAGGGTACACTGTAGCGGCTGTATTTATATCAATTTTAAGGAATTTTTTTGGTTTCACGAATTTCCCACAATTTTCCACGAGGAACTGGTGACAGGTTATGCCTCTAAAGATTGTTAACAAAAGTCTTCAATGCGCAATATCGACTGATTCCGACTTAATTTTTTTTTCGACCGGGATAACGCAATCTGCATTACCGATTTTTTACTTTTGGCTGGCAACTTTCGGCTAACTTTAACAGTATATGTTTATACTGTTCGGCTAACTTTAACATAATATAATCAATGGGTTCAATGAACTTTTCTACCAACGGTGTCCTGCCTGGATCGAAATATTGGGTTGGGAAAAAAGTATTGAGAGACATTTTTTCATTTTTGATTAAATTTTCATAATTCCACCGGTGGATAATCAGAGGTGCAAGGTTCGGGATGTACGGTGGACGCATCAAGACGAAAAGCTCTCTCAGCTCGTAGTCATTATAGAAGGCAACACTCTTGGAATCGAAATGGGCAAACCTTCTGCATGCTGTTGCATTCGATTAAGCATCTTGACCGTAAACACCACAAATTTTTACCCGGGATTGAGTAGCGTTTTTGCCCTTTTCGCAGTAAAATTGCCAATTTTTGCGAATTTCTCTTACTTTCACAGTAATATAACTTTTGACAAGCATTTGTAACATCTGCATTGTTACAAGGCAAAATTGTCTGATTATGATACGCCACTGAATATTACTGATCAATGAATCGATCGACTGTGATTGTTTTGTATAGGTATTGTGTATGGATAGTCTTCGGATGGTATTTTTTTTACTTCCCCTCTTATTATTGTTTTTGTTTTGCAATTTTACTGTTGCGAACATGGACCATCATACGATAAGCCTTATACAATTTCATATTGTCATTCCAATTTGTGCATCGATCTAATAAGATCCAAGCAAGTGAAAAAAATACAGAATAATTTACAATTTAAATTACCTTAAAAGTTAATATAAGTAATTTTATTTGCATAAATTAAGTGTAGTTGTCGGGATAAATTATAATCAAACGGGATTTTACATCTTTTTATTGGCGGAAAAAGGTAAACTATAACTTAATTAATAACTTTTTTCAAAGCTTTTACGGTTCTTAAATTTACAAATTTTCATTTTTTTGTTTTTATATAAAGTCGTGGTAAAGTTTTACAAACCCACCCGCAAGCAGCAAAACGTTAAAAAAAATGAAAAAATAAGAAAAACTCGAAGCGGATAAATCGTGCGGTCACGAATTCGAGAAAAGCTTTCGCGACTTTTCCGCCATTATATTAAAGAAATAATTTAATTAATTAAATTAAACTTTAACTGCCGTTGCGAAACATTTGGTACCATTTACCAAACAACCGGTTAATTCGTGGAACAGCTTAAGAGGGAAAAAGATAAAATCATCCGATCTACATCGCGCGGTTAAATTGAAAATGCGCGCTACCTAGTCAGGGTACTACTACTTAGTGAACTTGTGCAAAAATATTAAAAATCAAAATAAAATCATAAAAAAAAAAAAAACCTAAAAGAAATGATTTATTGTTTGTAGTGTTAAGAATGTGCCATTGTGTAATTCATTAATAATTATAATTAAATGATGAATCCCTTCTGGATATAGTTCTGTTAGTTTTAAGATCATTTTTTTTTTGTACAATATCTCTGTACAATTATAAACGGTATTAATCTGCCAACGTCAAAGCCATGGTTTTGGATTCAAAGCAGCTGATGTAAGTGTTTAAACATGATATCTTTTTCGTATTAATTAATTTATTAATTATTTTTATTTTTAAATAATTAAAACATTTCTTTTATCTAATTTTGATTGATTAATTAATATTTGATGTTTATACATTTCGTACATATATAAATTAATTCAGAGTATCTATACAAAACAATTTCAGTGTTTATTTAAGTTACAGTACGTCTTAGTATTACGTATAGATTTCTGTGTCTCAATTATTATGATACGTTTAATAAATTATATTCAGTGTCCAGTATAAATCCACATATTTTTTTTTATTTATTTTCCATATTATGTTGTAAAGAATAGTGACAAAATGTGCTAAACAAACAACCTAAGTTTTGGGTGATGAAGACAAATGACGCTGGGCGTGCAATAACATATACTGAAGCACGGGGTGGGAATATGTACTAATGCAATGGCATTAAAGTGCAAAAGTGAACTGTGATCTGTGATAAACAAAGTGTAGACCAAAGATGTGATATTCTTTTATTCCGTTCGTTAAAATTTTTCGTTTCCGTAATTATTTATTTTTATTTGTCGCTTTACTTAAGGGTTGATACTAGGGTACCGCCCTGCAGCACTATCTAGCTCTAAGCAGTTTTGATGACAAGAACCACCTCCACTTCTCACTGTAGTCATAGCCGGCAAATGTGCTGCGTCATCAACATTCAGCTGCTAGAGATTCTGTTAACGGCTTTTTAATGATAACTCTCGCGTGTTTTTCATAGCGTAACCCAAAATTAAAAGCGAGCCGTTACACATTTATTTCATTTATTTATTTATTTATTTATTTACTTATTTACAACAAATTTATAAAGATAAACCAACCCCACTTACACAATATACTTTGAGCTAAAGCTCATTCATAGCAGATTATGCAAGATGAGGTGGGAATTAACATAAACATCAAATCTTTGTAACCGAAGTTGTCTATTTCTTAAAGTGGTATATTTGCCGCTTGGAATATTAGATTTTGGATTTTTCAAGTAACGGATGAATGTATGACATCATTTACACAAAAAGCTTCGTTCCGCGAATTTTGATTCGCTTTAAATGGTACGACAGGACACCCGACCCACTGTTGACACATGTTCGCATTTTATGCTAAATTCTTGATGCAATGGAATTTTTTCGTACAGCGCGCACAGTACATGAATCGCCCGATCATTCCGCTTATATTAATTTTGACATTATAACAATTATAACATACGATTACATAATAATAAAATTAAAAAAATTTAAAAAATAAATATTTTAGGAAAAAAAAAATAAATGCGACTATATGACTTGAAAGTCAAAGCCATCATGACAAATAAAACTAAAGTTACAAGCGTATGTCTTTGGCGTGAAATATTGCCATTATATTACTTAATTCATCTTTAACCTCATAATTCATAGTGCCAATTTTCTTCGAGATTATCCCATCAACGAACTGAGCACAGAATTTCTTTACAGCATCACTTTGAAAATGGTGCGAATATATATATTGCCTACCCAATATGACCTTCTATTGAACGAGTTCTTAAATTATATCGGTTCGCACTTTTCTCATAGGCCCTTTCAATGTTGGTTCTAGGTTCGTTATGGATTATTCCAAGTCTTTCTGGGAGAGGCAATAGTATTCCTCCTTCTGAAAAATTTCCTATTTCCCTGAGCTATCTTTAGATGTTCTCGTGGTTAATTTTATGATAACTTTTTGTAGTATCATCAGGTTCGATTGCGACGAATATGTTGCCGTTTTTGAGTTAATTACATCATTTTCTTTGAGGAGTTCACGATATGCTTTACTTTTAAATTGTACAACGTTGTCTGAGTGAACAGTTTCGGGAATTCCAAAAACTGCAAACAAATGGTTATTTAGAAAATCAACAATGTTTTCGCGTGGTCCTATAGCTAATGCTTTTAGTAAAACGAATTTAGTCAGATGGTAAAGGGAGTAAACCTAGGGTAAGGCCCAAGCTGATCGACATAAACTCTTTCGCATAGTCGTTCTATATAAAATACTAGACGTAAGCGCGTGCGACGCACGTGAGGTATCAGTCGATAAGCGCTTATCTACTACGTCACAGGTCAGTAATATCGGATGATTAACATGCTAGTACTCAGTAAACACCCTAAAAAGATGTTTACTGAGTGCTAGCATGTTAATCGTCCGATATTACTGACCTGTGAGGTAGTAGATAAGCGCTTCTCGACTGATATCTGACGTGTGTAGCACGCACTTACCTCTAGTCCACTATATACTGTTGGGTTAATTTCCCGGCCATTAATAGTGGATTGAATGTGTCATCTCGAACCTGCAGTCAGTAGGAGAAGTACTGGATCTGGGATATCCGAAAATGGGACCCACCTGGTGGAATGTTTGGATGCCATCCTAACCCACCATACGGAAAGAGCAATGGATAGGTCATTGAATCAAGGCCAACATGATCAAATGCAAGAATTGAAGATCATCTTGCATTTGGATTGTTGGCATCTGGTCTTCAATAGATCAACAGATCCCTCTCCATTGGAGGATCGCCATCATTATTTCTAAAAACCACAGCAACTTCGTTTGCAGCTACTGGGTTATTATATCATCTCTGATCTGATGTTGGATCTTGACGAATAGCCATCATTATGTTGGGAAAACCCCCAACCCCAAGCTCCTCATCTTGCTCTTGTTCAACCTCATAAAGCATTTTGTGGGCTATTGCATACTGGTTGTTGTCTTTCAACCAAGCACCAAGGCCCAACATTAAATCTTTTGAACGATTAGTGTTTCCAAGATTTTCCATCCTAGTCCTAGTAGCTTCCTGAGCATCTAAAACATAGAGCTGAGCATACTGTCGTTGTTCACCTATAGCAGGGTGCAACGTTCGGGCTTTATGGTAAATTTGCCCCTGTATGCGAAAGCAGAAAGGAAGGGCCATGTCCAACTGAAGCTCCCATTGACACAAATCAAAGCGCACTGTTGAAAGGGCGTATATTTGCCATAAAGTTTTTAGATTCATCAGAATTTCCTGTAGTTCCAGTTAAAAGCTCTTGAAAGCGTACAGGGTACTCTCTCAGAGGTGGCAGTACTACTTTGCATTTAGCGCAACAGTTAAACTTTTTATCTGTTGGGCGTTCTCCATGAAAATGCTTGGAGTTCCAAAACTCACAAACAGCATCCATGGGCCCACAATAGTGCTCAGGGACTAATAACTCTTCATCAAAACAATTGATGGAAATTTCTTGGGCAGTCAATGCCCCATGTCTCATTCTGTTTTATTTATATTGAGACACTCTCATAAGGCGGCGAGTTCTTGCCTCAGAGCTTTCATAAGCTCTCATTGCTGCCTGTCTTGAACTTTCTGCCTGCTTGTGAGAATTGTTAGAAATTTGTTCACCAAGAAGGCAACTTTGGGTGAATCTCGTGCAGATGCATCGCGTCTTCTTTTTCGAGCCACCTCGGCTGTATCAGCCTAAATGTTGATTACCAGTTTTACAAAATTTATTACATACTTATTGTTTTACAATACAAAATATTATGTTTTTCAATTCGTATTATAACAATAATATGCCGTTATGAAAGAAAATGTGATTAAAATTAATACGGACTTTGATGAGCATCGAACCCGAAACGTTTTCAGTAAGAAACGAAGTTTTTTGTTACTATGTCATTGTCAAATCATGAAGATGTAAATTGAAAATATAAGAAAAGCACTAAAAAGTGTTTTTATGACCTTTAACCCTAAAGGAGGTCATAATTTCAAAATGAAAGAAGAATGGGGCCGCCTAGATTTGTGATTTTTTAGAGCTATAGCATGAGGCTCTAGGACATTGGGAAGTAATTTTCCATAATAATATTAGGTATTATTGAAAATTTAGTACAACTTAAGGAGCTTATATAATAGATTTTCCCCATTGACGGTTTCATTAATTTATTTGGGCTCTTAGTTACCTTCGCTTTCTCACATTTACCAATATATTCCTGAACATGCTGCGTCAAGTATAACGCCTATGAAGGGTTTTAGCTACACCTCCGTGTGATGCTAATGAGTGATCATGTTTGGATTGAATAATGCTACGTCGCACACCGGTTGGTACCCAAAGCTTCCATACTGAAATATCCATGCGGAACGTAGGATATTTTCTAGGATCATTTTTTTCATTGTTTAGCAGCTCTTTGTAGTCTGGTTCACAAAATTCGGGTGCTTCCAAATTCACCTCTGAAATGAATTTTCCTGGACTTAAAATAAATTCCATACTACTCTGCCAGTTACTTATGCCAGTATTTAGTGCTAAAAAGATTTATTCGGAGAGCCCCGAAGCCTTACAATGTGGAGTGTTACCATGGCTCTAGTTTGGGTGGATGGTTGATCATGAACGGTGAAACTGCACACTTATTTTTAATTTTTAACATATTAAACCACTTCATCTTATACAATCCGTTATGAACGAGCTCCTGCTCAGATAGGCAAATAAATAAATAAAAATAAAATAAATGATAGAGCATCTTTCCGCTTTGGTGTTTTATATGGAATGTGTAGCCTTGAAGCTTTAGATTCTACCTGGCAAGTCTACCGGTCAAATCTTTCTGTCCAATGAGTCATTTAAGACTACCATGATCGGTTATAATTGTGAACTCATGACCCTCAACGTAAGCTCTAAATTTTATTACCGCAAGGATTGCAGCTGAACATTCCAGCTCGGCTGCACAATAATTCTTCTGGGCTTTGTTAAGTTTTTGCGACATGAACGCTGTTGGGTGTTCACATCCATCTGCATTTTCTTAGTTAGGCACTGCCCCATGCCCTCGGTACTGGCATCACACCGTATGATAAACGGGTTTTCATACGTCGGGTTTATCAATACCGTTTATTTTCTAGTTTATTAATACAAACCTCCGTTACTAGCCAGTAATATCAAGGAGACGTCTAGAGAAGTCAATTTTCTATGGGTCAGGTGTTAGTCCGTGCTCTCCAATCAAGTATCCTAAATATCGTATTTCTCTCGTTAGAAACTTGTTTTTTTCTACATTTATCTTCAATCCTGCCGTCCGTAATAAATCCCTACCCTAATCACGTAAAGTGATCTGCCAATGTGCTGGTTATGATTAATAAGTCATCCAGATATACGAAAACACTATCATGGAGCTCAACCGACGCTAATATGTATAGCAGCCGCTCTAGTACAGTTAAGCCTATCTTGTCTCTGGAAGCGAAATTGCAGTAATGTGTAATGAATTTCTGCTCTTATGTTTTGTAGAGTGGTTCGATTATTTTGTTTGTGAAAATGTGTGTTTCTAATTCTATTCATCTAAATTTCGATCGATCGGAATTATATATTCCCGGTCGACTTTTCTCAAGTGTTTCTTGTATAGTTTTAGCATTCTCTTTTCCCATGTGATCCAATCTGGGTTAACGAAATTAAATCTTCTTTAAATTCCTTCATTTGGAATAATATTTTCGAAAATTCCAATGTCACAGCAATTAATTTCAATGGTTTTGTGATCACTATCGTAAAACTGCGAAGTTCACGGTGATTCGCTTATCAATTATTTCTAAATCTAGGTAATTTCCGGATCGTAAAAATGTTGAGGCACCTGAACTATATAATTTTCTCCTGTACGTTATTGCTTTTTTAGACATTCACTGATTGAGTCTAATTCCTCTGGTGATATTCAGTTTGTTACTCAAACAAGGTCTAACATTTCAAATAACTGTGTCCAGTTCTTTTCAAATTGAGCATGTATTGTGGTGTTGTTGCTGCTTGAGCAATATATTGAAATAATATAAAGCTGATCGTGATGTTCTAAATCTAATTTTACGATGGTCGATTATATTCCGGTGCTGTTTTGTAATTTGTCTTTTTCTATGTGTTTGTAGTTTAATTTTGTATCTTTTAATATAGCGCTACCTCCGCCGTTTTTTTCAATTTCGCCGATCTTGCCTTAATATATTGTACTTTTGGAATTTAAGTTATCTTTAAAATTTAGTTTGGTTCCATTAAGTAAGACGATTTTTTAAAACGGCCAATAAATGTAATCTTCTCTGTATACTAACTATGGAATTTACATTTAACGCTATGATTTTAAGATTTTTCATAATAATTGGTTGATTAGATTTAGTATTTGTGCTAGTTGCTCACTGTCGGAAATGTTTGATGGTGATTTATTTTGGATCAATAAATACACACCGGAATCCGTGTAGATCAAATAAAATATTAATTATTTTATTTTGGATAAATAATCCGGTTTCACTGGATCAAACACAATGTTGAAAATTTTGTAAATGTGATGATGAATTCCTTAGGGTAAGAAATTCACGCTGGCTTCACTCTTACGATTAAATAGAAACAATATTTTTACGGAAAATACTTCGAGTACATATGGTGAATTTAATAACAATTTTTTATTTAATAAATTATAATTTTCTTTTAGGTTAATGTTCACTCTACACGGTTTCTTTGACACGACTGTCACTTTGAAAGGTAAATTATACAATGCAATATTTTACGGAAAATTTCCAATTTATATACAAAGTGTCATCTGTTGATAGACATTATAAACTTATTTGAGCAATTACAATTTTAGTACAAATTTTGTATACAGTTTGTATACAAATTATTCTAAAAATTATTATAAAGTTAAATGATTTAATATTTATGTTTTAGCGGCTGCTTTATGATGTTCAGGTGTGGATTAAATCCGCCCAGCAAATGAGATGTATGTAGGTGGTTTATTTTCAGGTTCGTTTTTAAATTTCAGGTTGCATTTCTGAACATATCGCCGCGGTTGACTCCTTAGAGTCAAAACTTGGTAGAAGACTAATTTTGGTTATTGGTCGTTTCAGTAGTTTGCCATTTAGAAGTTTGACGGTAATAACCCGAATTAGGTTATCCTTTCCAGGATGTACATCATAAATCCGTGCTAATGGCCATTTTGATGGGGTTACGTGTTGATCACGGAGAAGCACTAGATTTCCAATTTTTATTTGGTGGTTCGGTGTGTGCCATTTATTTAATTTGTTTAACGAAGTCATATATTCCAATGACCATCGGTTCCAAAAGCCCTGTAATAGGGACTGAAGTAATTGCCATCTGCTTAACCGATTGATTTTTATTGTTGAGACATCTGGTTCTGGTAATAGAGTCATTGGTTGACCAATTAGGAAGTGGCTGGGAGTTAAAGGGTTGTAATCGCCATCATGAAGATCCTCTAGAGGCCGGGAATTAAGAAGGGCCTCAATCTGCTTAAGAAAAGTAATGTACTCTTCGTAGGTGAGTATGGATTCTCCAATCACGCGACGTAGATGGAACTTGGTAGCTTTTACTGCGGCTTCCCACAATCCACCAAATGTAGGAGCCGCTGGGGGAATAAAATGCCATTGTATTTTTTGATCGGTGCACCAACTGAGTATGGTTGATTTTGCTGCTTGGGTTAGGTACTCCGTATAGAATCTGGTTAATTCCCTTTTTGCTCCAACTAGGTTTGTGCCGTTGTCACAATACAAATCGGTAGGTATTCCACGAACGGCACAAAATCGTCTTAAGGCTGCCAGGAAACTGTCAGTGCTCATGTCTGTTACTAAATCTAGAGTTGTGGCCTTAGTTGCCATACAAACGAAGATAACTACGTATGACTTGTACGTTTTACTTCCTCGGGAACGATGTGTTTTTAGGGTGAAGGGGCCAGCCAAATCGATGCCAGTTTGCACGAACGCTCTTGCGGTAGGATTTACTCTGCAAGATGGCAGTTGACCCATGAGTTGCTGTTGAATTTCAGCCCGATGTCGCCGACAAATTATGCATTGGTGGATTATGCGCCTTATTAGATTCCTGGCGCGGGGAATCATGAATCTTTGGGCAATGCTGCTCATAAGTAACTTCGGTCCGCTATGCAGATGCTTGATGTGTAATTCCCTTACCATTTGCTCGACTATTGCATGACATGCTGGTAATATCACAGGGTGTTTCATATCATATGATACATTTGAGTGATCCAATCTGCCGCCAACTCGTAGCAGCCCGTGGCCGTCCAAAAATGGAAAAAAAGAAATCAGATTAGAATTAATTGGTAATGGTTTTGACGTTTTTAAGGATCGGATTTCGTTAGTATAAATCCCTTCCTGGATATCGCGAAATATTGTAAACTCTGCCTCGCGTATCTCGGATACTCTCAATGAATCTAATGCGCGGCGATGAGGGCTTAGTTTTAAGTTTCTGCTGAATCTTAACAGTAATGATATTATTCTTGTTAGTTTTCGATAGTTTGCTCTCCCTTCCATTATCTCCTCAATAATGGATTCACGTTTCGGTGTCGCGGAGAGCTTGCAGCTGAATTCTCGATTGTTGTAAGAAGGTAGTTGAAGCCTTATCTTTTCACCCGGAGGACTAAAGGAGTGATTAAGTAGGAATTCGGGACCCTTAAACCAGGACTTCTGGTGACGGAATTCTTTCGGTAACATACCTCTCGTCGCGCAATCCGCAGGATTTTCCTTGGACGAGACATGATGCCATTGGTTTCGGTTCGTACATGTAAGAATTTTGGATGTGCGATTTGCTATGAATGTTTTCCATGTGTTAGGAGGCTTAGATAACCAATCCAGCGTGATTGTGGAATCTGTGTACAAATAGATTTTGGGATGATTGGACAAGCGCAATGATTTTTGGACAGATTCTAAAAGACGAACTAATAAAGCAGCAGCGTTTAGCTCCAGACGTGGGATCGAAACAACCTTAACTGGGGCTACCTTAGTTTTGGCTGCAATTAAATTGGTGTGCACAGTCGTACCCTCTATTACTCGTGCGTATATTAACGCTGCATATGCCTCCTTCGAGGCGTCCGCGAATCCATGGAGTTCTAGCCCTTTAGTTGCATGTATGTATCGTGGAAACTTTAAATTGGTTAATTCGGTAAGTTGATCTCGAATGAAACACCATTCCTCTGAAATATCTCGAGGGAGCTCATCGTCCCAGCCAATGCCCTTCACCCACAGCGACTGGAACATAATCTTTAACCGGATTGTTACAGGTGATAATAGACCTAACGGGTCAAAGATTCGAGCGGTCTCCGATAAAAATGACCTCTTGGTGAATTTGATTGTATTTGGTAAAGACAATCGGAAAAAGAAATTATCGTGGATAGGGTCATAATTTATGCCGAGTACTGATATGGTTTTGCATTCATCGGATATTTCCCAAGAGGTAAGTTCTCGGTTTTCAATTGGAATGGATTCCAATAAGGTGGGATGGTTTGCGGACCACTTTCGTAATTTAAAGCCTCCTTGATTGAGCAAGTTTATTATTTCCCCTTGCAGTTGTAATGTTGCTTCTAAAGTTTCTCCGCCAGACATTAGGTCGTCCATGTAAAAGTCTTGCTTTAGAATATCGGAGCCAATTGGATATTCGGCACTGAATTTATCTGCAAGATAATGGAGTGTTTGAGTGGCCAGAAACGGCGCGGGACTAGTACCATAAGTGACTGTGGATAAGCGGTAGTGTTGGATTGCTGACTGCGGATTTTCACGCCAAATGATTCTCTGGTAATCTCGATCATTTGGATGGATACGAATTTGCCTGAACATCTTTTCGATGTCAGCTGACACAACAAATTTATGCTTACGGAATCGGATGAGTAAGTCAGATAGATTATCCTGGATAGTAGGGCCTACTATTAGATTATTGTTCAATGACTCGCCGGAGGTGGACTTGGCGGACGCATCGAACACTACTCGGACCTTGGTAGTGCTGCTAGTGGTTCTGATTACTGCATGGTGTGGAAGGTAGAATAGTTGGTGAGATTTTTTCGCGATTTCATTATCTGGTATAACTTCCATATGTCCCAAAGCTAGGTATTCTTTCATAAAGCTAACGTAGGCTTCTCTGAGCGGCGGATCCGAATTCAATTTTTTCTCAAGCAAGTAGAATCTTCGTTGTGCTTGCATAAGACTGTCACCAAGGTTTGGTGGTCGTTGAATGAACGGCAGCGGTAATGATACACGATTTCCCTCAAATTTGACATGCTCATTAAAAAATTTCACAGATTTAAACTCTTCTTCGGTTAAGCTTGGCTTGGTGTTGACCTCCTCCGTTTCCCAAAACCTTTGAAGTAATTTCTCTATACCGGACCATTCCAAGGAGTCGTCCTTTAACTGAATATGCAATACACTTAACTGACCCTTATTCGGGGTAGTTGGCTCATCTGACCTAAAACTTCCGCCAATAATCCAGCCAAATCGGCTGTTTCGTGCTATCAAAGTGTCCTTATGGGCTACTCTGCCGTCAGTCAATGCGTGGAACAAGTGTTCACAGCCAAGCAAAATATCGATGTGAGTCGGCGCAGTAAAATTGGGGTCAGCTAATGGTTTGAGATGTCTGAAATGGGACTTAATTTCGTCGATATACTCTACTGGCACCCTAGGGCAAATTGAAGGAAGGATATATGCTCTGGTACTGACAATGTAGTCGTGATCTACGCATGAACGGATTTTCAAAATTGATACTCCCTTTGATGATCCAGCCTGTGAATTATTTAATGTATCAATTGACACGTTCGCCTTTGATCTTGGCACCTTTAAATGGTTAACACACGATTCCGTCACAAATGAATGGGTTGACCCCGAATCAAGCAAGGCTCTAAATTTCGTCCAATTCCCGAAACTATCTTCAATTTCGATTTCGGCTGTCGGAAGAATGGGTACTACGCGTCGGTTTTGCTCAACGTAATTGGCTACCATGGTTTGGGAATTGGTCGGCTCAACCGAAATTTCTGGTAACGACAATTTAGTTCGGTGTGGGGTGCCCGATTCGGAATAGGCGGGTTGCGAAACCATACATGATGTAGTACTGGTTTGAGGAGTACTGGCTTGAGGAATGTGTAATAGCGAATTATGCCTCTTATTACATTTTTGGCAGCTTTTAGTGTTCTTGCATTGGGATACGATATGTTCATCGCTCAGGCAATTAAAGCACCGATTCAACCTTTTAATCAGTTCTCGTCGGGCGTCAATGTCTTGGTTGCGGAATTTAGAGCAAGTAAATAATTTATGGTGTTCGTTAGTGCATAACGGACAACGTGGTTGCGGATTTACATAGAATGATCTGGACGTGCTGGGTAAGCTCGGCGGATTGTAGCTACGTTTCGCACCAGATTCTCCTATTGCATCACTTCTTTTGGATAAGAATGCTAACAGTTCGTCAGTGGTAGGAAATTCGTTTTCTGATGTCTCGTATTTCCAGATCCGTTTTGATTCTTCGTCGAGTTTCTCTGTAGCCAAATAAATGATCCAAGGATCCCGTTCAACTGCCTTCGGGCCAAGCGACTTCAATCCTCGGACGGTCTCATCTATTTTGTCAAAAAGTTTCAATACGTTTGCAGAAGAAGGATTCGTACCGATTTTGGGTTGCGACAAAAATTCTCGTATATAGGTTTCGACAATTGCTTTCTTTCTGTCGTATTTCTTTATGAGACGTTTCAACGCTTCGACGTAGTTCGCATCATCTATACGGAAATGACAGACAGACTCGTACGCTGGTCCCCGTAACTGACCCAACAGATATTTAAACTTTTGCGCGGGTGACAACGATGTGTTTTCATGGACCGTTGAAATGAAAATGTCATGGAATGATTGCCAATACTTATAATTGCCGTCAAATATCGGGAGCGATAGTCTTGGTAATTTGAAATCGGATTTAAAATTGTTGCCGTGCACAGAATGGTCGACGCTATCATCCAATTTGGGAACTGGCTGAAGGTTAATTGAACGGATCAATGATTGGATTTTCGAAACAAGCGGAAAGAACTGGTCATCCAACTCCTCCATTTCTGATTCCGTCTCGGGCTTTAATTGGAATAATATTTCTTCGACCGAAATAAATTGGTTGTATAATTCGTTTACCTTGGACAAGCGGGTATTTAATTCGTCATAACTGCAATTCACACCCTTACTATCAACGAAATTAAAGATTTTAGTTAATTGGCCTTTAATCACGGACTTACGTTTTATTAGCGCACTACGACGATCTAAACCGTCATCGAGAGGCATTTTATCGAAAAAAAATTAAAAAAGAAAACTTCACTCAAATCACGAAAAGCCTGGATTAAATTCGGAAGGAATGGAAAAAAAAATAAATGGATGTAAAACGGTTACCTGAATATTGGTAGATGCTTTCTTCTTTGGATGGTGAATCGATAAAACTCCCACAATCTTCTTGGTTGATAATCACGTGTCTCTCTTCTTTTTAGGTTAGATTCGCCTCGTGTCGCATCCGGCTCGAAGGACCATTAAAAAATGTCGGAAATGTATGATGGTGATTTATTTTGGATCAATAAATACACACCGGAATCCGTGTAGATCAAATAAAATATTAATTATTTTATTTTGGATAAATAAATCCGGTTTCACTGGATCAAACACAATGTTGAAAATTTTGTAAATGTGATGATGAATTCCTTAGGGTAAGAAATTCACGCTGGCTTCACTCTTACGATTAAATAGAAACAATATTTTTACGGAAAATACTTCGAGTAAATATGGTGAATTTAATAACAATTTTTTATTTAATAAATTATAATTTTCTTGTAGGTTAATGTTCACTCTACACGGTTTCTTTGACACGACTGTCACTTTGAAAGGTAAATTATACAATGCAATATTTTACGGAAAATTTCCAATTTATATACAAAGTGTCATCTGTTGATAGACATTATAAACTTATTTGAGCAATTACAATTTTAGTACAAATTTTGAACGTGTAACATCATACCTAATATAATATTCCACGGCTTGTACCCAAATTGGAACTGTCAAATCAAAGGTAAACAATTAAATTGGTAAGTTAAATGATTCTATATAAAACTAAAGTTAAACTAAATATTATTTTAACAATTTCAGCCAACAAATTATAGGAACAAGAGAAGCGTCTGATGGACAAATAATTCAGATAAGTATAAATGGTAATTATTTTAGTGATCAAATGATTCTCTGTGTTCTCTTTTGTTTTTAGGTTATAATACTGGATGTCAAGTTACGTGATGGAAAAATTATGGATTACAATACAAACTGTATGGGAAAAATTATGGATTATAATTGGGATTCAATATGAGTTTGTATACAAATTATTCTAAAAATTATTATAAAGTTAAATGATTTAATATTTATGTTTTAGCGGCTGCTTTATGATGTTCAGGTGTGGATTAAATCCGCCCAGCAAATGAGATGTATGTAGGTGGTTTATTTTCAGGTTCGTTTTTAAATTTCAGGTTGCATTTCTGAACACTCACTGTGCTGTTTAATTGTTTGCTCGGGTTTGTCGTTCTTTTTCAACACGTTGGTAAAAGTTCCATTCTCTGGACTGACAAATGTAGCTTTTGATACTGGAATTAATCAAGGTTTGTTTGATCTTTTCTCGGCATTTTTTTGTTTCACTTTTGTTTTGATATAACGGACATCCTTCGAAAGATGCTGGATGACCTTTTTTTTATAATTTGCACAGTAGATTTTATCGATTTCTATTTTATAATTAATACATACTACATTCACCGGGGTTATGTTATTGAGAACATTTCACACATCTATAGAATAGGTTACAAGTAGCCGCTGCATGGCCAAATCGTTGGCATTTTCTGTATTGCATTAAGTGGTCACGTTTTTAAACGGTTCCCATTTTATCCATTGATAATTTATTGTTTTGATTTTAAATAAATTTGCCATATTTGAGTTGAGCCCTTGGTACACTATATATATTGGTAGTTTGATTTCGTTTTTAATTGACATTTGTGTTTTGAGTTGTGTAATTTTATTTATTTTGACCTCATTTTGCTCTTCAGTTTCCGTTTTTAACTCAATCACTATCATAACACTATAATTTTCGGTTTCATGCCGTTAGGCGTTAGTTGTTCTTTCACCTTGTTGAACTCTTTCAGGCTCTTCAATCTAACGCAACGTTTTTCTTTGGTCACTCGGGTTTTTTCAAGTTTATTGTTGAACTTTATTTGTTGTACCAACCTTATGGTTTCTTTAACCACTTGCTCATCTATGTGGATAGGTGGAGGTTTTCCGTTTTTTTGACACCTTGCGTTACTGATGCTCTTTATTACCATTTGTTTGCTTTGGTAAGATTGGTTGTTTAACATTAATGGTGTTTTTGGGTAAGTTATTACTTGTGTTATGCACATTGTTTTCCTTGTCTGACTGCTTCTCGAACTTCAGTGATGGTAACCTATTATTTTGAGTTAAAACCGATTCTTCAAGTTCGTTGTTATTTGAATTTTTGGAATTCCGAGATTTACCAAGGTTTTATTGGGTGTTGCAGTTTATTTTATTTGTTAAATAAAAACGCCACTTGTAGTTTTAAAACTGACTCCATAATATTTGTATTATTTGAAAATTTCGTTACATGTAATCTTGCGACCGTTCACTGCGATTAAAACGCGCACCTTAAGTTTTTTTTTATAATGACAAATAAACTTTATTCATTCACGAGTGTTTATAACGAAAATAGGAATTATCCTTTTATTTAATTAATTCAACTTAGTTAATACAAAAGCACACACTAGTTAGTTATTAAATAAATTATAGTTATTAATAAAAACGTTCTTTTTTTATTTTATGTCGGATTTTACTACTAAAAACAAAATGGCAACAAACTCAAATATTTGTATTTTAATATAGACTCTCATGTGTAGCAAGAGATGAAAAACGATTTGTATCGCAGTGAGATTGAAACGAGAATGTAGAATGTATTTTTAATATTGACTGTACCAAGAAAGAAAAATGACATTTGAGAGTTTGCGTTAAAAGAACATCGACTAAAGAGTTTGCGTACAAAAGACTGGAGTTAATCTTTTTGAAAATGATTGTGGTGATGAACGAGTAATTAGTATTTTGCGAATATTTGAATATTAATTGTGAGCGAGTCGCTACAGTTTCTTCCATTTTCGCTATCCTTGCTATTAAATTATTATTATTATTCTGCCTTGATTCCTCTTATTTGCTTAAATTAGATTAGGCGGCACTCTTAGCTGTCTTCGTGACATATTGAGATTTGAGGAGCAATCGTCCTCTGATAAATTAGTTTTTTTTGCCCTTGCATCGATGTGAGTATTTTGTGAATTTGTTTCACTTGCTGTATTCACCTTTGTGAAAATCCCGTTAATTCTGTTTATGGTAATGTCATCGTAATTTTTATGATTACTACTAATACCAATAATGTTTTCACTGTTATTTGAAAACTGGTTTAGCACCAGCCTGGCCGCTAACTCAGTATTTTTAATACTATAAATCACTCAAATTCTTATGTTTTACTTTCTAATTTCACTATAGAGAATTATTATTGACAAAAAACTTTCAATATACTGATTGTTTATATATCACAAAACATTTATACAGTCTATAATTAGTTGAATATATTTAATATAACACTACATTTAATATTTGAATTTAAATTAATATTTGCATTTGAATTCGGAACACTATACACGAAGTGAACTCTACCGCTCCTACTAATCGTCTACCCTCTTACTACCGCTCCACCTTTGTGAATGTTACAAATGTTTTTATATTTACTTAAGATCTCATTCGCATAATATCTGTATTTACTTAGTGTACAAGAAGAGATTTTAGGGGCCAAGAAAAATTCATCAGAATTATTTTCGGTCCCATCAAAGAGGGAACCACGTTTTGAATACAATCTATTTACAACAATAAAAACAAATTTAATTTGCATTTGTATTTTCAGCCAAAAAAAAAACGCATCAACTACCACAACTGAAAAAGCTTTCGGTTGGGGTCTTTGCTGTACCCACTGTTTCACAGACCTGTTTCACCCAAAAACCAGTTTATAAAAAGGTGAATTCGTATTGCTTAAAAGGGGAAATTTCGTAACGAATGATGTATACACGAATTTATTCATATCATAGAATTACACGCATTCGTATCCAAAAGTACCAGTGACACGAATTCGTACATATTTTGTTCGTATTCGTAATCAGAAACAAGAAGCAAGGAATGATTTCATTAAATTGACCTGTAAGATTAGTACAGCGTCATTCTACGTTCGCTAAGCCGTACCAGTAGATAGTTGCTATAGAATAGAATCGACACCAATGAAAGTAGGTACTCGCGGGACAGCCTCTGGTTGACGCCCAGGGTACACCGTTTTTTACATTTACTTGGAAAGATTGAATAGGATTGTTAGTATAGGAGTTAGTGCGATCGACCCTTTTATAACCCCCTTGACGGTCAATTGTTAGTAGTTACATTCCCAAGTAACAATTTGATAGGTAAATTGTCCTAGACATGAAAAACAAAGCTGTTACAACGTCGTGAAATCCGAAAAATTACACAAATTAGTTATAAATGTTAAATAGATAGTAAAGGCAGTTAAAAAAAAGCTAATTAGCTTAAGTTGGTATGAAGCTAATTAGCTTAAGACATTCCAGCAGCGATTTTGTTATACGCCATAAAGCAAAATAGTCGGGAGAAAAGCAATTTTGCTGTGGTGATCAACTAAACAAGTATGACAGCTATAATACTTTATTTATTTTTTTATGTAATTTTCAAACATATTTGCATTTAATCAAAATTACTGTTAAAATAACAAAATAGTTAGAAAACAAGTTTAAAAGAAATGTATAAGTAATTTTGGAGGTGGAAAAGGGTTTTTTCGGCAATGATTATTTACGGATACAAAAATCCAATGTGCTATGCGGTCTAATTATGCGCTTTATGACAAAAAATCAAATAACTCGAATATAATGGCGAACAAAGATTTATATCATTATTTATAATTTTATTTATTTATTATTTATAATAATTGTAAATAGTCATGTGGTATCTTCTCAATTGACTAGTACCAGTTGATAAGGATGGGTGTAACGAAGAAATATTTGATATATCTTAATTTAAAAAAAATTCATTAAAAAATTAACAAAATACTTGAAACTTACTACGTAATGTATTTACTTTTCTGAATTCCTTTTCATCCCAGCGGCCTTCTTCGGAAGTGAAGTGACTCCTTCTTCTAACCTTTGCATACTCTATACTGCCGGTTCTGAGCACCATAAATTATCGACTTTTTGCTTTGTAACCCTTGATATTTGAGGAATTGTTTGGTGTCCGATTGATAGTGAACGACAGCATTATCTTCGTCTCCTTCAAACCAGCACGCCGGACACAACACAAATTCCTTCTTGCTTACAGTTTCGAGAACACAGAAAACCTAATAATCATAACAAACCTATTAAATAATACTCTTATAATATTAAATAAACTTAAAATCACTAGAAAAATGATTTCATAGCAAACACTTATCTTTATTAAAGATAAAATGTACTGTTTCAGTAATTACCGCGTTAATCTGACAATAATGTTGAATAACAAATTACAATTGGTTGCCAATTGGTTTGGAAAAGAAAAAACGCTTAACTCAAAGCAAAATTGTTTGACTCTCAAAGCGAAATTGTTGACACACAGCAAAACTGCTTAACACACCGCAGAATCTGTATGTAGTATAACTAACAATGTTATGTTAACCCTCTAGCAGGTATTTCCGCTTTTAGACGGAGCACAGAAAACATGAATAATAAATAGAAAATTATTATTTGCTCTTGTACTATTTGCGCAGAATTACGTTTCTATAAGTTGTTTATAATATTATAGGTGTATGTGCCTTAACGGTTATTATTTGTGTAATTCAAACATCTCAGTTAAATATTTATGTGAACAAAATTGGGCAGACAAATATTTAATTGGCCCACCAAAATGTCCAAATGTACGCGAAATATTATTAGTGTCTTGTTTTTCTTGTGGTAGAAATCAGAGAGTGTGCTTGAGAAGCACCCTTCGAGTATCACGCCAAAGGTTGACAGTATTTGGGAGGAGTACTTCGAGTGCAAAGAGCTAATAGTGTAAAATGTAGAAAACATCGATACGTCGTGTGAGCGATGTTAGCTGACATAACGAGGCAATAGTAAAATAGTTTGCATTGCCCAAAACAGGAAAACGTATTTCGCTTGATCTAACGCAAGTATGCTAGTAAGTTTTAAACTTTCGTTTACAATTGAGAGACATATAAACAAAAGAGATATAAACAAAATTATCTTACATCGAATAGCTTAGCTTTGCTGAAAGGCGCAACGGGCCCTTGTGTTTCTGAAATATTAGTATGCATTCGTGAGACCAAATATTATTTGGCTGGCGGTTGGTGCTTTCGCAGTTTAACGGGGAATTAGAATTTCAATTAGTGATGTTTTTGGATGTTAATGTAGTAATGTAGTAATATGTTAGTAATTTTAACGTGAGACAATTTTAGACCTAATTTTCGATTTTTTTCACATTAAAATTACCCTACCATGATTTTCCCGGTCAGAAAAAATTGCCTGCTAGAGAGTTAAAGTAAATAATAGTCCATGCAAAGTCCAACAGCTAAAACGCTTAACACCAAACAATAATGTTTTATGATCAGTGATTTTCTCATTCAACAGCTAATTAGTTACTTAAAACATTTAAAATATTTTGGTTACTTTTTCGTAAGTTCATAAGACAATTTAGCTGTAATAATATTTAATTTAGGACAAATGGTCAAAATGGTTATCTATTATGCTATTTAGCTGTTAAATATATTAAAGCCATCTTTTAATTTAGTTTTTCTTCTCATAAAAATGGCTGCATCATTTATGTGGTTAAAAAACTTGGACAAAAACAACTTTATCACATGCACTTATTAAAAATACGCCAATCTTCAGCTTTTGGTTGATTATCAGAAGCTTTTTAACAGATTTGGATTTATTTTTCAGGAAAAATAAATTTTTCGGAAAAAATGTTGATTTTAATTTTATTATTAATATCAAATATTTTTAAGTCGCGTTTTTCTTTTCTGACCTACTTTTTCAAACTGGTCGATGAAATTTGTTTCCCGTGTATTTTTACGATTAAAAATCACAAGCAAAGTTATATTTTCCCTGTCAATATTTCATAAAATATTTATGACATTTATTATTTAAGTATAGATAACATAATTAGAAATAAGTGTTTCTACCAATTATTTAGCAACAAATTGTTATTGATACAATAATTTCCAAAATAATAGCTCTTTAGTTATTTCTGACTGTTTTGCTATTTTGGAACCGATTCCTTTAATTACGTGTTTGCTGTTATAACATTAATTTTTCTTATGTAACTATTTTGCGTTAAGCACACCGAAACTGCAAATATAATTTTTTTGCTATATGGGAACCCATATTTTTAAATAAATCAAACTGCTTTCTCAAAAGTAATTTACCATTTATTGCGAGTTTGCTTTATGACGTTGATATAACATATCGGCAAGCAAACTACGATTACCATTTTTGCTGCTATTACCTCGATAAACCAACAAACTCACGTTTTTGGTTGTTTTTTTAGAAGTTATTATAACTAAACTGCTGTGAATTTTAGATGGCACAACGTTTTGACAACTCCAAATTGTTACTTGGGTTTTTGCTAAAGAATACTTTCAATATACTTGGTATCCTAAAGTAAATATTAATTAGTTATCAATAACCCCTTATATATTTCCCACCACCTTACTTTCTCCGGCCGTTTTTAATTGATTGAATGATTTTTAAATAACTAATTATACTCTCAACTAATTAAGTTTAAATTTAAGTTTAATTTAATTTCTATAAGCCTGTTAAGATTAATCTTTAAGTACTACAAAACCTTAATGTTAATATTAGTGTCTGTTTCCCTTGGCTGCTCCAGATTACCTCCAAAAATTTGTTGTTACAGAATGATTAAGAGCTGTCTAAATCTAATTTGGTAGTTTATTAGTCTAACAACTGCATTCTGAAATAACGTTTATTATTTTGCTGGGTCAGATTTCTGTACACTGCTTAGTTTGTAATCATTATTAATTTAAATTTCACTTAGAACTTATCAACAGTAGTTCGGAGATGATCTAACCTAATAAATATAATTAGTATCAGCTACTTATTTAAATGATTTCCTCCATACTGGTCACTATAGCAACTTAAACTATGGTTTAGCACAACTGCTACTAAGTGTGCTGGATGCTGTCCTGTAATGATTTACAATTAACGCCACCAGTAACCTAAATCAAAATGATAAGACTCTAATCAGTTTCTAAAGTACGAAGTCCGACCTGGAGTTCCTGTGAACTAAGATGACAAAAATCAAGACAACACAATTTCTTAACTACCTGTCCGCTGGGTGCATGAATTTTCTGGAAATATGCATTAGGTTCCTCCGATACTCTGAAAATCAACATCAAAATTTGTTAATTATCACTAGGTATTACTTTAAATTAAACTAAAAGTTATTAAACTCTGAAATCCTCATGATTTAGTTGGTTTTAAATCATCTACATACCCAACTTAATTAAAAAATGAATAAACAAAATAAATAAAAATTAAATTAAATAACCTATAATAAATTAAATTAATAATCCTATAATAATCCGGACACTATTGCTGAAAAAAATTTTGGAAACAAAAATACTTGGCATTTGCCAGCGATGTACTAATATTTATCGAATTCATCTAACATTTGTAAAGTGTATGAAGTTATCCCAGGATCCCATCCCAGGAAAAACAAAATTGTACATCAGGCAATACTATTTCCATCCCAGCCCAGTTCCCTTTTCCAATTACAGAAAAACTGATTTGATCAAAGAAAACATTTTCAAACAAGAGACTCGAACTAGACGGAAACCACATGTTGAGACCCACAGTATAGGTCCATATCTATATAGTCGAAAATTAATACCTCCGATAATTCTTTCATTTGATATTCCAACCAATGGCACTTAGGAACATTGAGTGCCCGTAGCTGGTCTTCAAATGTTAACCACATTAAGTGGACATCATGTCGAGTCGAATTAACAAGAGTCACCCGCAGGCACAAAATGTTCTTAAGTACTAATCAAAATATCAAATGAAAAAACTATCAGAAATATTAAAATTCGGTTATTTACGGCTGGTCTTTAAATGTTAACCACAATAAGTGGGCATCATGTCGAGTCGAAATCATAAGAAACATTTACAGGCACTCAACGTTCCTCCAAAAATTATCAGAAATGTTCATTTTCGGCTATTTACATTTGGGCCTTTACCGCAAATCTCAACACGTGGCTTCCATCCAATTTGAACCCCTTGCTCAGAAACACCTTCCTTGATCAAATGACTCCCTTCCACATGTCACAAAAAAAAACTGAGATAGGATGGAACTAGTATTGCCTGATGTATATTTTCACCCTTTCTGGGATGGAATCCTGGGATAATCTCACACGCTTACATTTGTACTAGAATAACATCGCAAAAAATTACAAATTGCGGCCAGCTTCATTCTAGCTATATTAGCATTTCGCAAAAAATCACCCATCATGCCAAAGTAAGCAACTTTGTATCCAAACAAAGTCAAATTCACAAAAATACCAGCATAAGCAAGATTATCCTGCTTTGGACCAGCAGTAATCGATATTGCTGCAACCCTCCATTGGGAACACATCACTGTATACAGCAGACCTCCCGTTCACGACACATTCCTCACTAAATCTAAATAGCATTGTTTCAATCCGACTACAAATTAACCAGCATTATGTGAATCTTTTTAAAATGTGAATAAAGAAGCCCGATTGGGGATCCGGTTCACAATTTGTCCAAATGATTGTTCAATCAATGAGAAATTCATCAAAGATGGTTGTAGATTGCAAAAATGAAATTCAGAAGTAATAGAGCCTTTAAAAACTTGATTGGTGCTATAGATGGAACATATGTTCCGCTTTCTGTTGCGAAAAAGAGTACACGTCTATGAGTTTGAGATGGCCAAGTTCAGTTCCTGATATACAATTTTTTTAAAAATTTCTTCTTTTCCATTAAATAGATCGAAATAAGTCGTCATTTCGGCTTCGATGCACAATCACTAACAAAATTTACAATTCACCACTCACTTGTAATTTAATTTAAATTGCAAGTGTACATAAAAATAAATTCTTCAGGAAAATTAAAATTAACCGCGTGACTTGAAAGTCTTGGCCTATAATAATATTGTTTTTGGCTTGACAGTAAATAGTATATCGTATAACAAGGGAAGAAAACGAGTCATTGCAATACGAAAGTGAAATTTGCAGCCTGAATCAAAGTGGAATTTGAGTATTGCAATTATACTTTTTAACACGAGTTATACACGCTATTTTTTCTACGATACAATAAATAGTCCTGTAATATTTACCATATAAATAATTAGCAACATAAAAAAACAAACTTGTACGGATCAACAAAACTAATAACTGGAACGTTCACAATATAATCGAAACATTTGGTTTTCACAAATCGTGTGGCAATTGACGATTGGAACCGTGATTTTAGACAAAATATTTGTCGGCTTCACAACTTCAAAAAATTGCCACTATACAATCAATTGACGTTTGGAAATAGAGAGAAAGCACTACCTATCGGAATCAAATAAAGCTGTAACACCGTACACAAATTAGCTTCAACGCTCGCAGAACGACTGGAATATGGTATACTGGAAATTTTTTGAAGTTGTGAAGTCGACAAATATTTTGTCTAAAATCACGGTTCCAATCGTCAATGAAATTGCAACACAATTTGCGCAAAGCATCCTTTTCTTATATAATTTAAATTCAAAAATTATCATCGATAGCATAGGTTACTAGACTATCGTAGAAAAATATATTTATGTAATAGACAGAAAACATATAATTCCATCCATATAATGTTATAACTTTTAGCGCCTACTGTAACTATGTGTATTTCTTTTTACTTGACCAATTTCAATTCGAAACAAAAGTTTCAGGGACATTCAAAACTTTGTCATCTTCTCGTTTATTTTTAGAAGAAAAGTGAATTAATTTTTTTGTATTTTTCTTGGTCAAACTTTTTTGTTTTCGAAAGATAAAGACGTCGTAAATTATACTTATAATACAAATTTAGTTCCGTATATGTATCACTTATACATACTTATTATGCTGTTATGTAGTAATACATATACGAGGTTACAGTTCGCTCTATATAAACATAGATTATACCTATATGTAGTTTTAATCAAACTAAAAACAATAACTTGAACTATAGATAGAACAAAAAATAATATTAAATAAATAAATTTTTATTTTAGATAGTTTGGCGCCATAAATACTGGCAAAATAAATTCGTACATTTGGACGAACGAAACCGTAAATAGAATTTTTATTTTTATAAAAATAAATTTTGAAATACTTTTTATTAATTTTATTTCTTTCACATTTATGACAAATTTTATTTTATTTATCCAAAATATAGAAATTATACATACAAGTATAAGGACCAAAGCATTTTTACGTATTGGAGGACTTTTATTTTCTTTTTTTGTAAAGGCGATAACATTTTTTTGTTTGTAATAAATCAAAAGTTTGATTAATTTTTTGCTGATCGCCCCCACATCTATAAATCATATAAGAGAAAGTTCATTGGGTACATTAATTATGTTGTCACGAAAAAATCGTTATTATGAACATTGAAATATCACTGTAAATTCTAAACAGATAAACCGCAAAAGCCGGCCAAATTACTTAGGTATTTTAATAATTTTTTGCTCAAACAATCTTATCGATACCTTAGACAAGTGCTAAGTCCAATTTTTCTTAATATCTACTTTTTTATATCTCTAAATTTGCGATAAGGAGCTGCATCAATTGCACGGTTGTGTTGTTTCTTAATCTTAATGGAATATTCGAAAAAATTAAGAAATGTAAAAAGGTTATGTCCTCTATAATTTTTTTTTCAAGCACGCAAAAGTGCTATGTCCATAATTTTTGGATTACTTGTGCTCAATTCTGCAGCTATCGGGGGGAGGGGGGATGGGGGGAGGGGGTTACAGGTGGTGGATAGTGGACGGCCTATCGATAGGTAGGTTAGCGGTGAATTAAATAAGCCGCCCCCAACCGCAATCCAGCTGGTGGGAGAGTCTCAGGGAACTGGGGAGTGGTTAACCTCAGTTCATTAAATTCTGAGTGCCTATAATGCCCAGCAAGGAATGGCGAACAGATGGCGCCAGAAAACCATCGACCAATAACCACGGCGGACTGTGCGACACGTCCTCTCTGCACCTCCGGAGTCTCCGCGGGTGATGAGTGGGGTACCCTATAAATGGGTGACCCTGGGAATGGAATGGATCCCATTGGATTGGGCTCTCCATGTGAATAGGTGAATGAGAGAGAGAATGTGGGCGGAGGAAAGGGGTGCTGGGAGGCCGGGGTGCTGGCGAGCCGAATGGGCTGGATTAAGATGTTAAGCGACCCGTGCTGAGGATCAGCTAGGCTGGGGCCCATTTAACAAAGCCCAGTCGCTAACGCAGGAGGACCTTTATTTCTCCGATACTCTTGGGAATCAAAATGAAAGGATCTAAACACAAAAAAACCAAGGGCACCAGCTCTCCTCAAAAGCCTGTATCAGCGAAGGGAGGTACCTCGAACCAGACGGGTGGGGCCTCTAAGGTTGCAAAGGTGGCTGACTCTAGAGTACCAGTCCCGGGAGTTATCGGTACCAACGCAGCACAGGGGAGTGGAACGAGAGACATTCCTCCGGCGAGAAGGCGGTACAGAAATCGCCGCTCGGCATTCGGAATTATCGAGAAGTGGGCTTCTACCCCCGAGGGGCAGCTCACGGAAGAGCAAAGAACATCAGTAGCTTGGGCAAGGAGCACTGTGGGCTGCGGAAGCTCGGAAAGGGACCATGTGTCGAAAAGACAGCGGTCCCAGGACGAGGTGGAAGCAGTTGACAGCAAGCGGGCCAAGTTACTGACTGACACAAAGCCGAGCTCCAACTCAGGGACAAAGCTGTTCAGCGATGTCCTGATGGAGCATGTGTTGATGCTAGCCGTAATTGACGAAAGTCAAGAAGATGGGAGCATCACGGCGGATAAATGGAGGTTGGTGTATAATGCACTCAACCTCGTCTTTTTAAAGGTTCTGGGAGAAAATCCGGGACCACCCCCATCCTGCAGAGATGCGGGATGGTATCAAGGGCGTGTGAAGATGACTACATGCTCGGACTCTAGATCTGTGGATCTATATAAAAAGGCTATAGCCAAAGTAGGGGAGGTGTGGGCAGGCATAAAGCTTGCGGCAGTTAACCGGGGGGAAATTCCCAGCAGGCCGAGGGGACGTGTCTGGTTGCCATCCGAACCGGCTAGCCCTGATGAGGCTTTGAAAATCATTCAGGCCAGTAACCGGAATCTTCCGACCGGAAATTGGAAGATCGTCAAGCAGGAGGAGGCGAAGGAGTGCTCGAAATTATCAATTATGGTAATAAATAAGGAGTCCCTTGCCCTCCTTCACAAAACGAAGGGGGTAATTGACTTCGGTTTCGGGTCAATTACTCTCAAAGTTTATAAAAAGGATGGGGCGAAAGCGCGTACGGGAGGCCAACCGGAGGATGGTGGCTACCCGCCCAGGTTTGATGGAGGTACCAGTAGCATGGGGGGAGAAGCTGAGGGTAGGGGCAGAATGAATCCGGCGACCTCGATCTAGCAAGGATTCACTTGGAAGATGAGGAGAAGCACAAAAGCGAAGGAGCTGGTGTACCAATGGAGGAGGATGTCGGCAGCTCGGCCCGACGGGGAGGGCACTGACAAGTCCTCTACAGAGGGTAGGAGGGTTAGCGAGACGGGCGAATCCGGCGCATCCCAAAATACCGAGAGTTAATATTATTGCGGTAGCAGGAATATACCATAGAGGTAGGTAAAGGTTATGGTAAAGATAATTCAAACTAACTTTCACCATTCCAAGGCTGCTTCGGCAGCTCTACTCTTTAGGCTGGCTAGTTCGGGTAAGGATGTGATACTATTCCAAGAACCTTGGATTAACACCAACAGGATCTGTGGCCTCAGAACCAAGGGGTACAAAATTATATCCTCTAGTAAGTCTGGGAAGATCAGATCTTGTATTCTTGGGAAAAATAATATTAATCTTTTCCTTCTCTCTCAATACAGCAATGGTGACACTACTGCAGTTAGCCTGGAAGTAGGCACTTGTAGATTCTGGCTAGTTTCAGCCTACATGGACCGGGAGAAGGAGGTTCCTCCGGATAACCTGGAGGAGCTGATCCGTGAAGCGGAACAATCAAAGGTAGGTGTGGTACTGGGAGTTGATGCTAATGCGCATCACACTGTCTGGCGAAGCACGGACATTAATGAAAGAGGTGAGTCAATTTTTGATTATTTGATGAGTAGTAACCTTTCAGTGTGTAATATTGGGCGGGAACCTACATTTATTACCAATAACAGGCAGGAGATTCTAGACGTGACCCTTGCCTCAAATAATATTCTTTATATGGTTAAAAATTGGAGGGTGGATAAGGAACACTCCTTTTCTGATCATCGATATTTAACCTATAGCCTCGATATTCACCCTGCTACTCGGGAAGCCTTCAGGAATCCTAGAAGGACCAACTGGAGCATATATGGGGAATTACTGGAAGATTTGTTGCCGTCGAGGGCTCGAGAGCCCCCGATGACCGTTGGGGAGTTGGAGGACATGGCGGCTAGCGTTACTAGCGTATGCAACTGGTCCTTTCAGAGGTAGGCAAAAAACCAGTATGGTGGTCCAGGGAACTGGGAACCTATCGTAAGGCTTGTAGGACAGCTTTTAATAGAGCCAAAAATACAAGGGAGGCTCAGGATTGGGACTCCCATAAAGAGAAACTCGAAATTTATAAGAAAGAATTAAGAAAGGCACAAAGGAGGTCTTGGAGAATCTTCTGTGATAAAATGGAAAAGGTATCCGAAACCTCCCGCCTTAGAAAGATTCTTTCCAAAAGTACAGCTAGTTCCAGTTTTTTGATAAAACCGGACGGATCTTGGACAGCTTCTAGTGGAGAATCTCTGGATCATCACTTCGAGACACACTTCCCAGGAAGCTTTGAGGACCTGTTGGTGCATAGCAATCATCAGGATGCACTGTCAGTGTTCTCAGAGGATATCGTAACCAGAAAACGGATCCTATGGGTACTGAGTAGGGCATGTAAATACCCGGAAAATTTCAAAAACCGGTTTTCGGGTTTTTCGTGAATTGAAAAACCGGTTAACCGGGTTTGGTCGGTTTTTCATCGACTTAAAATAAACAATAAAAAAAACGGATTTTTTTAACTATATCGGAGCTATTAACCTAGAAAAATAAACAAAACTATAAAACAAAACGTTTGTTCTGCTTTAAAATTGTTTTATGTAAGATAAAACTGAAAAATAACGTATTATAATTCATTATATGAAAACTTGTAAAGAAACAAATCCTATAAATCTTGTTTTTTAATAAAATAGTCATTTAAAAAAAATTAATGCGTCCAACAGGTCAAATTTCATAGATGAACATAACGAGGTTCAGAAATTACCGGCGATCGAAAAGACTCTCTCACTGTCTGTTGACGTGGTTTGAATTGATGCCAGAGCATTAAACAACTTGGTGACCTTTATTGATTTTTCCTTAGTAACCCCAAACATTTTGAACTCTTGGTAAAGTCAGAACGATCGGCAAAAAGGTCATGGCATCAGCTTTTTGGGATGCAAAAGGGATTTTGTTGATTGATTATCTTAAAAAAGGTGAAACAATTAATTCTGAATATTACTGCAACCTTTCGGACCAGTTGGATAAAAAAATTCATGAAAAAGACCCGCTTTACAGAAGAAAAAAATAATTTTTCATCAGGACAATGCACGTGTTCACACGAGTCATTTGACAATGGCTAAATTGACCGAATTAAAGTATGAATTGCTTGAACATCCACCGTATTCACCAGGTTTGGGTCCCAGCGATTACTATCTCTTCAGAAACCTGAAATTGCAGCCGTGGAACAGTATTTTGCAGAGCTTCCGGAAAATCATTACAGAGATGGTATAAAATTATTGGAGGATCATTGGAATAAGTGTATTGAAGTTGAGGGAGATTATATTGAATAAAAAAACTAATTTCATTAAAAAATTCACATTCTTTCATTTTTGCTTTCAATACTTTTCAATCAACCTGTATCTCATTTCTGACTGGCGATTTTCTGAAAAATCTAACAATCTTTCGAAAGCTTTGCAGTATTTCAATAATCTTTGCGTCTTCTAAATTGTACCAAATATTATTAATATCACCAACTATATTAAAATTATGATCGCCAGTAAAACAATCAAACTGATTTTCGGCTTCCTCAGCAGTATTTTCATAATCCGAAACTTCATTGAATAGTATTTTTGTTGTAAAAAGTGTCTACAACAGCCCAAATGAATTGCATGGTTCAGGCAAAATCGATTTTCTATTTCATTTAATTGAGCGTATTTCTTTATAACGCTGGCTCCATCTTGTGTTGATGCCAAAATAGGTCGAAATTTAATACCGTACTCCTCCAATTTCTGTTCAACTAATGACTGAACCTGGTACGCATCACATGAACCTTGTATGGCAATAAAGCCTAACTTATAACTGTCCCCTTGATAATGTAATGTTACATTTAAATATCTCAGCTAGTCCATTCATCTATTGTTATTGAGAAACGCATACTAGATTCAGCCATTTTTATAAACTTAGCAAAATCCACAGTTAATTTTTTTACTGTTTTCTCGCTTTTTGGCATTTCATAGCCCCGTTTTGCTATAAATTCTTTTATAGCACTTGAATGTGTCATAGCATGAATCGAAAACCCGTCATACGCCGCGCATTTGGCCAATAATTCTCTAATAGATTCCCTTTCAATATACGTATTTAGAGTTGATTTCGAAGATGATTTGCTAAGCCGTATTTTCCTTTCCTTTTTGGAATATTTTCCATACTCCTGATTCCTTGCTGGTCTTTCTGGGCCTAAACTAAAATATAATTAACGGTTGGGCGAAGCTATTGAGGTACGTATAAATAACTATAAAATATTTTTCAAAGTTATGCACATAAATTCTTTATATACCGTATATCTTTGATTCTAAGACGCACATTTTTTCATATTTAAGGATTTCTAAAAACCGAGTGCGTCTTAGAATCGAGGGCGTCTAACATTCGCAGTTTTTCGTAGAATTTGTATTTTATTTTATTTTTGAAAGAGGAAAGTTTGTCTGTATTAAATCAATAAGATTCTTCTGGTTTTTTATAGACAAAATATATTAAAATAATGGCATTCACAACATTTTCGACTTGTTAATCAGAAAAAATGAAGAGGCCAATCATTTTTTAATATATCTACCAGAAAAAGTAGAAATATCAAAATTTTCCCCGTACTTTAACCCGAGGTCAATATAAAGTGTATCGACTGCAAAAAATGAAAACTTTCCTTGAGCTTTCTTTGTGGTAGTTTGGTTTCGTACTGACAAGTTCGTACAAACAAAAAGTTCGGTCTACTCATCAGGTAGCTACGACCAAACTACAAATATACAATTCTAACTTCATAGATTACGTATGAGGCAAGAACGCATTGACTTAGCGAATTATAAAATTCACCAAATCAAAAAACTCAAGGCAAACTGTCATTTTTGTGTGTTTTATGCCCACACAAATAATAGAAAGAGAAAGTTTGTCTATATTAAATCAATAAGATTCTTTCGGCCTTTTATAGTCAAAATATATTAAAATAAAATGATTGGCCTCTTCATTTTTTCTGATTAACAAGTCGAAAATGTTGTGAATGCCATTATCTTTAATATATTTTGTCTATAAAAAGCCGAAAGAATCTTATTTATTTTATTTTTATATTTTATTGTATTCATATTTGTACTTCTTTTTGTGTACTGTTGGAAAAAACCTAAAACAATCAAAATATACAAATTCACAGAAGAAATAAAAAAAATATTTACACAGTAATTGCAGGCGTTTATAAAAAACCTGACAACTGTCCAAAATTCTTCATAGGGTGCAGTGCAGATAGGTAGATCTTTTGGTAGATGTTTTAAGCAACACATTAGCGAAATTACGAAAACCGATACCAACATAATAACGCCCATCACATAAAATCTGCAAAACAATTCATAAAATTAGAAAAAGGGGAAATCTTAGACCGAACTTGGGTTTTACCAAAATGATAAAATTACACTAGAACAATTAAAATCTAAGAAATAATATTACAAAGTAAACTTTTTTTTAATTTATATTAGTAAGTATTATTAAAATAAATTTTAATAATATTTAATGCTACAAAATCATAAAAAAAGAAATTTATTTACTGGAAGAAACAAAAAAAATGAGTTACGGTTTTCCCTAAAACCCGGTTTTTACAGGTTTCGTAAAAATGAACAAAAACCCGGTTAACCGGGTTCGGTTTTAATCGGTTTACAAGCTCTAGTATTGAAGGGTTTTAAGCCATTTAAATCGGCTGGTCTGGATCAAATTATACCAGCGGAACTTCAAAATAACTCAGTAATTATTCTTCCGTACCTAGAAGCTATATTCAAAGGGTGTTTGAAGCTGGGCTATATTCCTAGGTACTGGACGGAGGTCAATGTGGTGTTCATACCGAAAGCGGGGAAAAGCTCACATGTCTATCCTAAGAACCTAATACCAATAACTCTATCATCCTTTCTTTTGAAAACCTTGGAAAGGCTGCTGGATGTATACATCAGAGATAAAATAGGTGCCAGGAAGTGGGCACCGTCTCAGCATGCGTACACAAAGGGTAGATCTGTGGACACTGCTCTGCACGCCGTGGTGTGTACGATTGAGAAATCGATTAATTCGAAGGAATTCTGTTTGGTGGCCTTCCTGGATATAGAGGGCGCCTTTAGTAATGTGAAAGCGGAGGCAATCAAGGAGGGATTGTCATTTTTGGAGGTGGACGTTCCTCTGAGAAGGTTAATTAATTATATGCTGGGAAGCAGGATTGTTAATTCGAAGTTGGGGGACACCACAATCAAGAGGCGAGTAACTAGGGGAACCTCGCAGGAGGGGGGAGGCTTCTGTCCCCTCTTCTCTGGAACATAGTGGTAAACGGGTTACTACTAGAATTGGAGAGAGAGGGTATTGAAGTTATCGCTTACGCAGACGGCGTAGCTTTAGCTGTTACCGGGAAATTCCTGGGCACGATTGTAGACGTAATGCAGAATGCGCTTACCATCGTTACGAAATGGGCTGGCAAATGTGGACTTGGTATTAACCCGTCCAAGACAGAGCTGGTACTCTTAGCTAAGAAATACAAAATCCCGGTAGTTGTCCCTCCTACCTTAAATGGCACGAGACTTGCTTTTACTGATAGTGCTAGATATCTGGGCATTATCTTGGACAATAAGCTTAGTTGGAGGCCCAATATCTTGGAGAGAATAAACAAAGCTACTATAGCTTTGTACTCCTGTAGGAACGCCATTGGTCGTAGATGGGGTCTGAAGCCGGAGCTGGTACACTGGCTCTACACCGCTGTAGTGAGACCTGGGCCTGAATTCCGCTTCGGTGACAAATGATAATGAGAAATGACTTGATTTTTTATTTCAACTAGTCGGTTGCATTTTTATTTAGAGTAGGCGAAATAAAACATAAAGTCATTTCTCATTCTCATTTGTCATTGATCCGGAATTCGGGCCCTGTACTCATGTACGGTGTAGGTGTTTGGTGGCCAGCTCTGGACAAGGTAACTTATAAAAGTAGGATTGAGAGGGTGCAAAGAATGACCTGTATGCTGGTTAACGGGGCCTTGAGGTCGACACCGACAAGTGCCTTAGAGGTTATGTTGCACCTTCTTCCGGTCGACATTTTTGGTAAACAGATGGCGGCAAATACGGTTGTACGACTTGCAGCCGTCTCTCTGTGGAGGTGTCTTAGTACAGGACACTCTATCGTTAGATCGTTGAAGGACGAGCTGGCGAATCTTGACTGCATTAAACTTACTCTACGCTTCGAGAAGCGATTTCGGACCTCTTTCCCTTCAAGGGAATCCTCAAGGGATAGACCGTTATCGGAAATCGAAGCGTTACAATTCTTCACAGGTGGCTCCAAGCTAGACGGAAAAGTGGGAGCTGGAGTATTCTGTGACAAATTAAATGTAAACATTTCTATTCGTCTCCCTGATTATTGCAGCGTGCACCCAGCTGAAGTCGTAGAGATTGAGGAGGTCATGACGTGGTTGGAGCATAATGTGGTATCCTCAGATGATATCGCAATCTATGTGGACAGTCAAGCGGCTATCCGGTCGTTGGAATCGGTCTTTTTGGCGTCACGGGTGGCGTTGAGTTGTCACTCATCTCTAAATGAGATGGGTGAGCATTTCAATATCTAGGTAATCTTGGGCCCGGGTCACTCGGGCGTCATGGGGAACTGCAGGGCGGATGAACTTGCTAGGCATGATACGACTCTCCAGCTGCAACCGAAAAGGGCAAGTCTGGGGAGGCCTATCACAGCGCTGAGACAAGCACTTGGGAAGCAGGCTCTATTCTCAGCTGGGGGAAAGGTGGTCTAACACCCTCACCTGTAGAGTTGCAAGACAAGTTTGGCCAAAGTTGGACTTGGGGCGCACTAGGGCATTAATATCCCTACGCAGACGTGAATTAAGAACGGTCGTAGGAATTCTCACGGGACACTGCCTTTTGGAGAACATACAAGAAGGTTGGGTCTGGAGGCAAATGACTTCTGCAGAAGCTGCTTGGACGAAGAGGAGGAAGAGACATTGGTCCACTTCCTCTGCTCGTGTCCAGCATTGGCACTCAGAAGGTACAAACACTTGGGTAAGTTCAGGATGGACTGCCTCTCGGATCTCGAAAACATTAAAGTGCGGGACGTCTTACACTACATAAGTATCTCGAAATGGTTCCAATAGGGGTAAAGGGGATATATTCGGTGGTATCACAATGAACCGTCACCGGTCTAAGTGTGCGTAAGCAGCCACTCCAACCTAACCTAACCTAACCTGTACTCAATTCTCAATTCTCTCTCTATTATTTTTATGTGTAAACAGTGGACATAGCACTTGTGTGCTCTAAAGTATGTTACATGAAAAAAATATCTCTAAATTCGAAATAAATTGGAAGTTTTACTCAAGGTCCTTGGAGTAGAGTTCTAAAAGATTATATTAATTAAAAAAATCAATAGTACCAAAACACAATACCATTAATGATAAAGAATAGCATTCTAAAAACTTAATTTTTTATTTAAAAAGTGGAGATAGCATTTGTGTGCTCTAAGGTATCATTATGAATTATCGGGGTCTCCCGGATCATAGCCGAACCTTTTAGAATATAGAGCAATAATCATAATGACGTATTTTTTGGAAGCTTTTTAGTGGTATAACTTTTCACTGATTTCCATAGGAAAGAAATGTTTATATAAAAGTTTTCTACATATCTTTAACAACAGTATACAAGAAGGTTAACTGCCGTCCTAGAACCAAACGCGGTATCTACAAAAAATTGTAAATTCAATTTATCGTTTTCTTCGTAACCTGGAATACTATTCTAGTGCTCAGGCGAAATCGAAATAAAACGCGACACTATCAACTTAATTTTCCATAATTTTCGAAATAATTATTATTATAAACAAAAGTAGAAACAATAAGTCTTAACAAAAAAAAAAAAAATCTGTTTAATGATGGAAACAGTAAATCGATTATCAATAATAATTATGTATAGTAATAATAATAATAGTAATTTAAATAATAAAAAAAAACTTAAAGTTTATGATTAGAATGTACCCACCACCATTATGATAGTTTAATAAAAATGTAATTAATAAACAATGGTTTATGCCTTTCCCAAAAATAATAACGCAGCGAAGGTTAACCTAATGAACTTCAAAAAAAAATCTGGTACTCGTTTTACGAAGCGCGGAAAACCGTAGCTTAGGTAATTCCTATTCAATAATTTAACGCCAAACATCATTTACAGCACCAATTTAACCATTTTGATTTACTCATGTTTTCGTGAGTAATAAGATATGGCACGATTATTATTATTGACCAAATAACACTATTTTTATTTATTGTCTAATGATTCTGCACTACTGTCCATTATGGATCAATCTTCGTTACACACACTTGGGTCTTTATTTTGATTTTAAATAATGATTTTATTTTGTTTATTATTATTTCAATTACCGCTAATGATTAAAATTTGTATTATCCCGTATTATGATTATTTTAGTGTTAATTCATAAATTTGTTTTCCTTTTTTTTTTTTTTCTAAACGAACTGTCTTAATGTGATTAACTGTTTTACGTTTTTCACTTCGAATAATTATCTAGTTATTTACACTATAATGTTCACTATTCTAATTAAAACTAGGTATTTATTATTATATAATTTATTGTGTCTTATTTATACATTTCACCAGACAATCTAATCACGTTCTTCAACATAATTGTCCACTGTTGAATTTAGATTTTCTTTAACAAACTAAAAAAACTTAGATTCACGTTTGTTATTGTTATTTTCCTTATTATTATTATTAGTTTGTTATATAAACTATTTATATTTTAAAATGCTATTTTAAGTTAACCAGCATTTTATCTGGCATTTAATTTTTAACATAAAAAAAATTTTAATTTTTATTAGTGGACGTCTGCCTACCGCCTCTGTTTTTCGCCAACTCTCGACTGTCCTACTTTTTTTTTTTTTGTTTTTTTTTTTTTTTTCGATCATGTTATACCGAACATGCATCACCTCATCCAGTACCACCAATCAAGAAACGGCAGCTCAATTCGTGTCACGTTGAACTCATACACTCTCAACAATTGATGGTAAATGACGTTAGTATACCAATTTTCGTGATAGACGAGAATCCCTCCACGGTATTTATCAGTGCATTTCTCTGTCGTTCATTCGTATTAGGAGATTTTCATTCAATTAGAGTTTGTTTTGTTTTGTTTTGGTAATGATAACCCCTTACAGACTAATGTACAATTTCAAGAATTTTTATTCCTAATAAAATAAACTTAGATTAATATCCGTATTAGACAGATTTTTTTATGTTATTTTTTTCCATTTGGGGTTTATTAATTTACAGCCCTCAACCGTCGATAATTATGGAACGATACAACAGCGATTCGTTACAACACGCATCATTTTATCGTATCTTTTGAAAATGTCTACCTTTTCTAAGCACGAATGAGGTATCTACATAATACTAGCTAAAAACGCAGTAACTGCTTGTGCGAATATGTACAAACCGCATTTGTTTTTAGTATTTAGTATACTGCATTTACTGTTACTTTGACTAGAAATCAACTTTATTAGACAGCAAACATTCCAATTTACAGAGGGCTATTACCAAAACTTCAAAGCCTAATATCTCAATTTCATATCACCAGTAGATACCACTTTTGGTTCTAGGACGACAGTATATTGGTATTAAGTAAATATTATTTGCAGAAATATTAAAATTAAATTATTTCTAAAATATATTTTTCGAAGTTTCATTTTGAAAAATACATCAAAGTTGGCTCTGACGAGTTAAAATAATACTTACTTCTGATTAACTATTTTTACTATTTTTACAGATGGTTATAATCAAGTACTCCTATTTAAATATTCGCAAAATATAAAATTTGAATTTACCGTTTTCCTTTGTTTCATTTTAACTTTTTTGTTATCAGCCAGCATACAATAAGAGAAAAGAACAACCACATGAAGAATTAGATCAAAATTTTAAGTGGTTAAAATCAAATGCTCGGGAGTGTATATATTATAGTATTTTGGCTGCATGTAAACACAGAATAATTATTGGTAAAAATAGTATTGTACCTAAGTTCATTACGATGCTCAAAAAAAGAAAAGAGTAGAAAAAAAACAACATACCGAGAGGTCGATAAATTCAGAGTTGCGTAAAATAAACAAAACAGAAAAATAGATCATCGTGTTTATTAAATTAAGGCAAAGCCATCTAATAATAATAATAAAGTTCAGAAGTGGGATTATATCCAAATAAGAGATATCCGATAAGATTGCGGGAAAAAAAATAAATAAAACGCGTTCGAGACTATTAATAGACGACAATGGGGAGAAGTAAGGTTAACAAACAGAGTGAAGATGAGGAGGAATGTACGAAATCAGGGAAATCGTATCAAAATCTTATGCATCCGGAGAATATTAGAAGCTTAATACCAGTGTTCGACAATAACACGAGACAACGAGACAACGGTGGAAAGATGGGTGCAAAAAGTGGAAAAATATCGCAATTTATATAAGTGGTCAGAAGAAGCCACGTTGCTATACGCGATCACGAGGTTGGAGGGGGCACCTAAATTGTTTCACGAGGCAATAGATAAAGACATCAATTCTTTTGAAAGCTTGAAAAGTGCATTGATCAAACAATACGGAAATATAGAAGATGAAGCGGACGTGTTTTTAAATTAACTAAAAATATTTATGATAAGGAGCAAGCGTATGAAATGTACGTGATGAAAATGTTTGCAATAGGAGCATCAGGCGGTTTGAGTGAACCGGCTATAGTTAAGTATATCTTAAGAGGATTATCCAGAGATAGAATTTACAACTGGATAAACAAACCAATATGTAGTACAATTCAGGAGTTGACCGAAAGAATAAAGTGGGCTGAGTCAAATATGGAAATGATGCTGCCGAATATTAGTGTGAAAGAGCCAAATATGAATGGAAGTAAAAAGAGAATAGATCTAAACAAAAATACCAACGAATTCAAAAGGGAGTTAAAGTGTTATAATTGTAAGGGCTATAGACACAAAGCTGAACATTGTTCTAGATCAATACAATGTTACAATTGCAAACAAATGGGACATCGCTCATTAGAATGAAAACAACCGATAACAGCAGAGAGATGTAATAGATGCAAAAAATTGGGTCACAATGAGACCAAATGTAAAGTCAATATGGAGGCGGAGAATAAACGTATATATACAGTGGACACATCACAAGGTGACAAGAAAGAAGAAGTAAAGATCAGCGAGGAAGGAATGCTGACGTCACGGGTAGTTATAGGTAATTACATTATTAAGGTAAATTTATTGTTAGATCTAGGAAGTAGTGTAAGCATATTAAAAGAAACCATTGTAAAAAATAAAATGGAATTAGTAAATAAGGATACCGTAGAGTCAATCAAAGTTAATGGAATAAATGATTCTGAGTTGATCATAAGGGGACAATTAAAAGCATTGGTAGAAGTTGAGAAAAAGTTGTATCCGGTAGATTTTTTAATCGTACCTGACGGTACAATGAAGGTAGATGCGATAATAGGTAGAGACTTTATAAATAATAATCATTTTGGGAGTGTTACGATAGTGAGAGAAAAGTTGAAGAAGACAGAGAATGGTGAGAGGAAAACGTCAGACAATAGAGTAGAGTTTGATGTAAATTTGATGCAGTCTGTAGTAAATGTAGAAGAGGAGTATTTTAATGAGAAGGAGATATTGCAATTAGATGTAGGGGATAGCCCTGAAACTAAACAGTTAGAACAGAAAATACTAGGGATATATTTAGAATGTAAGGACACCAAAGAAGATTCAAACGGGGTAAAACAGGAGGTAGAGATAAAATTGAAAGAAGAGAAAAAATACAGTGTAAGTCCAAAACGATATAGTCAATTTGAAAGGGGAGAATTGAACAAAGTAATAGAAGATTTATTAAAGCAGGGTATTATAAGGGAAAGCGAATCATCATATTCAAGCAGGGTTGTGCTTTTGAGGAAAAAAAATGGCACATATAGATTGTGCATAAATTATAGACCATTGAACAGATTAGTAGAGAGGGATCGGTTTCCGTTGCCAGTTATTGAGACGCAAATCGAAAAATTGCACGGGAAAAAATATTTTACTAGTCTAGATCTAAAAAACGGATTTTACCATATTGATCTGGAAGAAAGATCAAAAAAATATACAGCATTTGTGACTGAAGATGGTTTATACGAATTTAACAAACTACCATTTGGGTTTGTTAATTCCCCAGCTGTATTCGTTAGATATATTAATAGAATTCTAAGCGATTTTATTAAGGAAAGATTAATAATTGTCTTTATCGACGATATACTAATAGCAACAGAGACTATTACAGAACATATAGAAATATTAAAGAGTTTGTTAGTTAGGTTATCGGAACACAAAATACAATTGCAGTTAGGAAAGTGCAAGTTTATCAAGACAAACATCGAATATTTAGGGTACGAGATAACTTATAATAAAATATCATTAACAAATAAACATGTGTGTACGATTAATGAGTATCCAGAACCATTAGACAAGAAGTCATTGCACAGGTTCATAGGATTAGCGAGTTATTCTAGAAAATGTATCAAAAACTTTAGCTATATCATAACGCCATTATTAGAAACATTGAAAAGTAATGACGATTATCAATTTGGTGATGAACAAGTAAATGCATTTCATATTTTGAAAGAGAAACTAATTTCCAAGCCGATTTTAAGAATTTACTCGCCTCACTTAGAGACAGAGTTGCATACAGATGCATCTGCAGGGGGATTTGGGGGTATTTTATTACAAAGACAAAAATACGACGGTAATTTTCACCCCATAATGTTTTACAGTAAAAAGACAACATCAAGTGAAGCTAAACTTCATAGTTTTGAACTCGAGACATTGGCAATCGTATATAGTTTGAAGAGATTCAGAACCTATTTATACGGAATGAAATTTACAATTGTGACGGACTGTAATGCGCTTAAATTAACAATTGAAAAGGTAGACATAAACCCAAAAATAGCTAGATGGTTCATGTATCTTGAGCAGTTCGATTACAGCATAGTGTAAAGACGAGCAGAAAGCATGCGGCATGTAGATGCATTAAGTAGAGCCAATATATATATATATGATAGAACAGGAATCAACCTCAATATTTGAGGAAAGTTTAAGGATAGGACAATCATTAGATGAACATATCAAGAGGATAAAAGAAAACATATTAGAGCAAGGTGAGATTAAAGATTATGAAATTAGAAGCGGATTGATTTATAAAAAACTGAAAGATAAGTCATTACTAGTTGTACCATTATTGAGCAAGTTAGTGGACGAGAGTGGAAAGGATTGGGACACATGTTTAGTAAACGCAGAGTTCATGTTAAATAATACACTAAATAGATCCGTGAATGATATACCAGCAAGATTATTATTTGGAGTGATTCAGAAAAGAAAGATAGAGGGAGGAGTAACAGAATTGTTAGAAGAATTAAGCGGAAAAGAGGAACGAAATTTAAATGAGTTAAGGCAAAAAGCTAGTCAGAATATCATAAAACTACAGGATTATAATAAGCGGAAACATGACGAGAAATGCGGTAGGGTACCAAACTACAAAGAGGGAGATCTGGTAGTTGTTAAAAATAGTACAGTTATAGGAGAAAGAAATAAATTAAAGAGAAAATTCAAAAGTCCTTATATAATCAAGAAAGTGCTTGAGAACGATAGATATATTATAGGAGAAATAGAAAATGAGGGGAAGAAAGGCAGAGGTGATAGAATTTTAGATCCTAGATATATCAAACGATGGAGAGGCCAGTTAACAGAATTAACGGACCGAGCAGAACAAGAGGAGTCAGTAGAAGGAAAATCAGAGGATGAGTATGAAGAGGTAGAATTCTTAGATATGGTAGAGAGTGATTTAGGTGAAGGGAGTGAAGAGGATGAAGATGCTTGAGAAAGTACTTGTGAGATGATTGAATCATTTACGCCAAAAGATTTGAAGTAATATTAAGAAAAATAAAATGAATTAAATTTAGTAATAAGAATAAACAATGTACACAATAATTATTTTGTGCAGATACTATCGAGACGATAGATGTCAGGACGGCCGAACTATAGTATTTCGGCTGCATGTAAACACAGAATAATTATTGGTAAAAATAGTATTGTACCTAAGTTCATTACGATGCTCAAAAAAAGAAAAGAGTAGAAAAAAAACAACATACCGAGAGGTCGATAAATTCAGAGTTGCGTAAAATAAACAAAACAGAAAAATAGATCATCGTGTTTTATTAAATTAAGGCAAAGCCATCTAATAATAATACTAAAATATATACAAACAAAACCATTTTCATTTATTCATTTCATAAGCAAAATAAAATTTTGAAAGTATCTAGTATTCTATGACTTTTATTGTTTTAGTTTTTGACGTGGATGTGTTATGAGGGGAATCTTTACACATCTACAACTTTGGAATCCGACCACCTAGAAATCTTAGACATACCTTGTTTTTCTTATATGATCAAGGTCTTGCGTCCTCCAGCGAGGATATAATGCATCTCTCTCGCTCTAGCGCTTTGCTTGAGTGGATATGCCTAAAACAGCAAGCCTGGAATTTGATCGTATAAACGATGACCGCAGTTTAGACGTACATTTAAGGCGGATACGAGTAAGATCGAAGGTTGGGACATCAGCAATAGTAATCGTACCTGCTGTTCGTGGTAGAAATGTTATGCTAATTCTAGTAATAAGTGTGGAAGGAGTCATATGTTCCATAAGTTGTTTGTTTTACTTAGTACACATATTCGAAACCTAAAATTCAAACTTGACTTCCGGTCCCATATAAAGAAGGATAAGCGATTATAGAATTTCGAATTGCATATGTATTTTCATTCAACGCCGTTTCACAGTTTTTAAAATTTTTGGCTACAAAACAACGAGAGAGACTAAAATCAAAACAAACACAAAATAACAAAACAAAAAAAGTATGAAAATAAAATGATTTTGTTTACGGTACGGTTATATCCCAGTGCCTGGGACCTACAATGCCAAGAATATAGAGATAAAACGGTTCGAGCTCGGAGTTGGGACGAAATTGTACTTTCAATAAATAAGTTATAATTCAGAAAAGTATCAAATTTTTTAATAATATCATAATCTATTCTTATACAGATATGACAGCGGCAGATGTCCCGGACATAAAAAAAATGGGAATCCATTAGAGGGTGTTACGCTCATTCCAAAAAGGGCATTCCGAGCGGAAGTTCACGGGCACAAAAGCCTTACAAGTTTAGCAAGGCCCTCTCCTTCTTGGACGATAAATTTGAGCCGAGAACGTAAGTGAAAAAATTAAACCCTTTAAAGGCTCATTAAAATTTAAAATTTTAAACTAATTTAATGAATTTTTTGTTTTTTTAGAACATCATCCTTCTCAAATTTGAGTGAGCCAAACAACTGCAGTACTCCAAATGCCAGCCCTGCACCACCTCAAAAAAGTAAACATTATGTATATCAGCATATATATTATGTATAATATTTTGTAGGAAAAAATGCAACTGACCTGGGCCGGAAAAATTTAGAGGTAAAACGAAAAGCCCTAGAAATTTATTCTAACAAGCAAATTACAACGCCACAACCACCGAAAGAACGGACGGCGGAACATATTTTCGGCGAATACATTGCTAGCGAATTAAAAGAAATTTCTCCTGCCTTATTCTGGAAGAATAAAAAAAACAGTTATAAAATAAAATAAATTATTTGTTATTTCATTAGTTTTATTGGAGGATAAAAGCTCATATGGAAGCATCGAACGCGAAATTAATACAAAAAAAAACGACTAAATTCATTGTTTCCATTAGGCACAAAATCTCAACTGGAATTGCTAAACATTACAAATTAAAGTTTCTCCATTTGCCAAGATACAGCTCCATCGGAACTAAAATATTCTGCAAATTTATCGCGGCTTTCCTTAGCCAATTTGGTAGCATTAAAATATTTTGTATTTATGCTCCTTATATTTGCCGTAATATCGCTGCGCCAAGTTCCTTTAGTAAAGCTACCATCGCCATTTTCTATATCAACTAAATTATCAGAAATATATGGTGTGGGACTGGTTTTTTGTCTCCTAGCCAGTTGTGGAGACAGACACAAGCGCCAACTATTTGTTCTGCAATATCAATCTATAAAATTAAATTTTAATAAAATAACTTAAATAAAAAACTGAACATAGAATACTTGCTATTATGGGCTGTCTGAATACTCTCCATCGAGATACCAATATTCCAAATGAATTTTCGACTATGCGACGGGCCCTTGACAGCCTGTAATTATAAATTTTCTGAGCTATGGTAAGAGAAGCTTTTGAATACAGTTTTAAAATATTCTCATACAGACCAAATGCGTCATCCGCAACAAAAGCATAGGTACATTTTTTATTGTGGTTGATAAATCCGCTGACCGTGGTATCCTAAACGAAATGATATAAACTTATCAATTATTTCTTTTACCGGCTGAAATATATTTCTTACTTACGGTAAAGAATTCGAAAAAAATTGTTTTCCAAAGTTGCTACTTCGGAAAATGCCCCCATCACTCTGTCTTCCCGCGGCTCCTACATCACACATTATAAACCTGTAATTGTGATCGCATATCGCCAACAATACGATTGAATGGAACTTTTTATAATTAAAAAAAAGTTGATCCACTATACGACGGGGCCTATATAGTTAAACAAAAATTTAGCTTGTTGCTTGTTTCAATCTATAAGCGCGAATTTAGATTAATACCTTTATTGCAATGTGTTTCCCATCTATAGCAACTATGTAATGTGGAAAATTCCACCATACTATAAAATTGTCTTCGTTTATTTTTGGAAACACTTTGAATTTCAAAGAATTTATAATGGCGTGAATGGTTTCCTTAATTATAAAATGAATGCTGGCCGGTGAACATTTGTAAGCGGTTGACAAACTTTTTTTGTGATTCGCCTGATGCTAGATATCTAAAATAAAATATTAATTGAATTAATTAAAATGTTATGTACACAATATATTGATTCTTATTCTCACCTGAGGGTTATAGCCAAACTTGCACTCGGTTCAATGCTTTTTCGAACTAAATTTTCTTTGGAAATAGCTGGTCCTATTAGATTTAAAAGTTCGTCGAATTGAGCTGACGACATTCGCATGTAGCTATGAAACAACTTTGTGTGTGCTCCAGATTGGTCTCGATCTAAATAATATGACCGAACCCAGTATTTTTTTTTTTTTTTCATGCTTACATCATCCCAACCCTGGTTTCAATTTCGTTAGTAACATTTTTCGAAACAGCTAAATTGTAAATTGTTTGTTTTTATTTAATTTAATCAATTTCATAATTTGTACATTTATTTGTTAATTATTAATTTTTAATAAAATGTTTTAAAAATAAATTAATTTAAATTATTTATTTTTTACAATCGATTATATTTTATTAATCACCACCGTTTTATTATTTTTACCGTGCGATGTGGGCGGCATGCCGTTGTGTTGAAGATCGAGAGCAGACTGATTTTAAAAATAATTTTATTTTGTTTTGTGCTTTTGAATTGGTATTTCTCGCGCCGTCAATCCGTGATTAATTAGTCCAGCAGATATAGGAGAAATATGCCTAATCCACCCGAAATATTGTATATACAAATAGTTAATGTTCGTGATGTACAATAGATGATGTAGATGGCGACAAGAGTGTGGAATGGGGTGTATTGCCTTTTTCTTCATCACTTCTCGGCCATTTTTTAGTTGGTATAGTCTAATCGGTGAATTCGAGTTTGTTGGTCTTGCTACCGTATCAATATCTGCTGGTGTGATAAGGGGAATATAGACAAGCCTCCTATATTGACACCAATTAGTTCGCTTGCTTGTAAGACGGTTCGGCGTTTCTGCCCTTAGGACGTTAGTACTTAATATTCATCAGAAGATAGATCATAGCAATCGGTGGCCTTTGTATATTAAATGCCCTTTGTTAAACAAAAGGCAATTATAAGATCATTTTTCAATAGAAACTTAGGCATCGAGCTGCTGTTGAATTATACTCATATATTTCATTTCATTATATAAAGGTGCACAGCAAAATAAATTACCTTAGTCCGTAACAATTTTTGGCACAATAACAAATTATTAAAAATTATCATAAGCCAAACCAGAAAAAACAGACGACAAATTTATTTATCACCCGTAAATTTAATTTCAGTTAAATCGAGCAACGTTTTTGTGCGGTTTGGTTTTGTTCCCATTTCAGTCGGTGGTTTATGAAAATTTTAACAATATTACCGCCATCCTTATTACAATAAACATGTAAATCTTTGGGAATACATATTATAGAAAGAGTGTAGAACAAAGTTATTTTTGTGAAATCTCTGAGAAAAAAAAAAACCGATTAATAAATCATTCGAATACATTTTGTTTGTATCAGATATAATTTAGAGGCCAATTTATATCAATTTTTCATCATTTAGTGTGGGTGTATGTATCTTATACGCCACGGCATGAAAACAAAAACGGGATGAGGTGAACAGGAAACGAAATTCCAAGAAGTAACATTATACATATTCATTTATATGTACACAATTTTTAAAGCACTGTGGGATTGTCTTTATACGTACGAGGTAGATAGGTAGATGATATACATACACATTTTATCGATTATTGCATTTGCGACAACCAAATCGAATCACACGATTCATTTTTCATAATAGGCCTCCAGATCTCCATGAAGAGAAAATTCTTGTCCGAGTTTGTAAAATTTGTTGAAGAGTGCTTTTATTAATGGCTGTTCTTCTGTTAAAATAAAACAGCGTTTCCTCAATATTTAAAACTTTATAAATTTTAAGAATTTTATGAATTACTGCGGAACCCGGCGAACATTGTTTCGCCCTAACCTACATTCGTAAATAAATAAATTACAAAATTTTATTTTTATTTATATCTTTTCAGTCTTTTCAATTTTAATTTTTTTTGCTTTGAAAAAGTGCTTATTCTAATGCTTTTTGGTAAACAATAATTTTGTTTTTCCCGATGCCGATGGTTTGCCTGGATGCATGGATACTTCAAATTTACACCATAGACTTCCAAAAAATGAGGTTGTGCCTTATTGATTGTGATTGCAAAAGCAAGACGAACAGGAAAATTAAGTCGTTTAAAATCAAACGGCAGGTCGGGTGGAATGATTGAAATTCGGGGAATCAATACGTCTTCGCCCTTGTATTTTCCTTTCAAAATAGTTGCTTCGATGGCGTTGTACATTAGCTTTTTAACTATAAGGCTGGTACCATTATAAGGTCGTGGTTGATTTATATTTTAAAACATTCCAATTTTTAATTGTAGATTGTATGGTGCCATTCCTGGCAAATTAAGTGAATTCAGAAATTCGGTAGAATAATTTCCTACGTCATATTGATTTACAACAGTGTCCACTGACTTGTATATCATTAATTGCCCTTCTATGTCATTTTGAATAGTCGTGTTAAGATCATTGACATTTTGCTTCTTTGCTGCAAATATTGCTCTTTCGTTCAACCAAAAATGATTTTTGTGTTGCTGTGGTATGTTTGAAAATACGCTTTGAATCAGTTCTTCATTAGATTGTGTAATACTTCGGAAGCAAATTAACAGTTCTTAATTTCCAGGTAGATCCTGCAATGATTTGCGTCTAATGCTTCCAATGATTTCTTCTGGACCAAATTTTTACCATTCCAGATGTCTTAGGGATGTTGCATGTAGGGTTTTCGGTCAACTGCATGCTCAATGGCAGCTTTTGTGCATAGTGTGCTGTTCGACCGCCATCAAATAAAGTGGCAATAATTCGAAAAGAAGCGAGTGCCAATGCTATTATATTTTGTGGCTGTCTGTGTCTAATCTTATGGCTGCTAAAAGCACTGAAACCAAAAATGTTTTTCCCGTGCCTCCAGGCGCACCCAAAAAATACATTCCACCACTTTCGTCGTTAACATTGGTCATTTGATCATTCAATTTTGGAGTATTTGATGAAATATGTCGAAATACGTCGTTCATTGGACGAATCAATGCTTCATTATTCATTTCCGGTGTGATGAGAAATTTTGGATTTGATGGTGCGACGCATTCGATGTAAAATCTCATGTTATATAATATCGTAATTTTGTCCATAATTCAATTGAAAGAGAAACAATGCGTCAAGCCAAACATGTTCATATTATTATTGGAAATAATGTCCGTATTTGGTGCGGATGAGCTGAAATTGGTCCGTCGTCAAGTGTAACTTCCCAATGCGTGACATCCTCAAGTAAAAGCAATGGCTGACATGCTTCACGAAACGTCGCACACAATCGGCCATAAATTGTTCTCAAATTTTGAAGAACAAACGCAACTAAAAACAAACAGCATCGTTGGGGTGAACTGTGTAAATTCGTCCCAAAGCATCTGATGAAAACACATTTGGATGACCTTCAAGTGGTTTTCCTTGCTTGCGTCGTTGAAAAACTTTCGACGATTGATTTCAAGTGTAATATTGCGGTTTTTCGGAGTATAGCAATGTACAATTGTATCAGCTATAGACACAACGTAAAAAAGGCAGTCAATGTTATAGATGATGGTTGCGCTGCTCTTTACAATACATTTTCAGTTGTAAAATAAATACAAAGAACTGTTGGATGTCGTTCAGGTATTAGGAACGAAAAAACCCGTCATTTTCATTACTGCTGATGAAACGCCCAATTTTATATTTGGTGATTTCATCGTTTATATTTTCAGCAGCTAGTTTGTTGACGTATTTGCAAATTTTACTGAATTATTGTACAATACTCAACGTCTTTGTTGATTTTGTAAGTTTTTGATAATAATTGTGAATATGGCACGATCCAACTATTATCAACTTCAACATTTTATTTCGAATTTTGACAGTTATCGATCTGCCGTTGTCCTCAGTTGATCGACGATGATATAATGGATATTCATCGTTGCCTGCAACAGTGTCTAAAACCAATGCTATTGGGTAAGGTTTTGAACATTTTCTATCAATCATGCATGGTGGATGGATGTTAAATGCAACACATGGGCCGTGGATCATATTCTTTGTGACAACTTCCACTTTTCTGCCATTCAACAGAATACATCCCGCAACGTGCCTCTCCAAATACACGATGTTTAACTATGAAATCCATAAGTGATTTAATTTTTTGTTTGAATACACGTGCCGTTATGTGTCGCGACTATCTGTCGGCGATTGACCGGTCAATAAATGAGCTCTGATTTCACTTCATTGTGGATTACATATGAAAGCGACAAACAAATCTGTCCGACTGTAATGACGAACATATGACATTGCATACCGAGCATACTCATGCTTATGCCGTACTCTTCCAGTATATGTTACTGGTAATATTGTTATTTTCCCAATGTCATTTACATTGCCATCATTATTAATCGCATCGAGAAGATGTATGTACTGCTCAGAACGTAATTTTGTCTGACTGAATCTAATAAAATTCAAACATTCCGTTTCAATCTTCGCATACATATCGACAGCATATTGATGGTAAAGTCTTCGAAATTTCAAAATGTGGTTGTCTTAGTTCATCGCACTGACCTTTTTGTTTGTTTCCTCACCTGCGAGTAAAACAAATTAAAATTTGAATCGTTGTATTAAATGTGTTTTCTATTTGTGAGAAATGTTTCGGGTTTATCATTTTGATGTTAAAATGATAGCCGTATATTTATTGCTATAGAACAAAACCTAATTATGTATCGTATAGTTGAAGAAAATATCGGCATTCAACCTTCAATAAAAATAGCCAAATTAAAGTGGCCAATTCCTGCCAACATGAAGCTGGCATACCCACAATTTTTCGAGTCACGATCGATTGATCTTCTTCCAAGAGCCGAACTTTATGCTGAAGTATAGTTAGTAGGACAGATTAAGATAGGGGAAAAGTTGCCATTAATAGAGAACACAGTGCTCTAGGATTGGTTGTGCTTGTGGCTACAACATACACCAATTATAGCAGTTTCTGTAATCTGATAACAACCGAAAGCGAGATCGATTCTCATCGAGCAACATTTTAAAGAAATGTTCTCAAAAAATGATTCAGAAAAATTCGCAGTCAGACTACCTTTATGCAATTCTCCATCCTTGCTAGGAGACTCAGCAATGCGAGTGAAGAAACGGTTTCTAAATATGGAATCCAAGTAAGATCAAAATGCTGGACTTCGGTCAATGTACAATCAATTTATGGTCGAGTACGAACAATTAAATCATATGGAATTGGTGAAAACCCTTGAAAGTTTGCCTTGTTATTTGCCTCATCATTCCCTCCGATTTTTCATATATGCGATTGCGAATCGGCTTTGACTGCATACGAAAAACGTCCACTGAATATTCCCTAAATGACATTTTGGTAACAGGCCACATGGTACAAAATGAACTATTTTCCGTATTAATTCGGGTTAGGTGACATAAGCATTCATTTAGTGCAGATATCTGAAAGATATATCGTCAGATGCTACTTCATCCTGACGACTAAAAATATCATTACATTTATTGATTTTATAATTCTGTAGAGCAGCTACTCACTTACCAATTAAAGTCTTAGCTGACATCCCATTAGAGGATCGAGAAACTTTATTGGACGATTGTGTAAAAACATTGGGGTTATACTGATTATTTTTTGTGACACCACTCGATATGCAATCAGTGTAATGACACGAATTAATTACCGCACAGCTCTCACTTGTTATTAAAAATAAATAAAACCGCTCGATTTTGTTATACGTTATTTATTTTTATTATGGATTATTGTATGGTTTTATTTTGTTCACAACCCAAAAATGATCACCACCGATGTTTACTGTGTGACGATCGAACGAGAAGAGACCTTTTTTTATTATTTTTTAATTACATAAATTTTCTTACAACTAATCTGACATCTGGTTTTAAACATTTGAAATTATGATTTTATTACAATATTAGTACAACATTTATTCGTCGTTATAGTCTTAATCTAGTACGTAAGTTTATATATTTTTCGATCTGTCAAAAATTCTTAAACGTAAACACGTCACGAATATTTCGACGGCAAATTAATTAGTAAAGGTAAGATTTATGTAAATTGAGAATTATTCAATCGTAATAAATTTAAACAATTATATCCTTTCAGGTACACAAGTAATAATTACAGCTGCGAAAGTTATGTAGTGCGGTGGATCAGCTGATATTTCAGATAAGTACATTCCTTGGTTGAGTTATTTGATAAACCTGATTCTTTGTGTATTTTCTTTTAATTTTAGGTACTTGGCTTGAGTAAGTTAAGTCTAAATTGTTACAATAAGGGCAATGGTTTAGTGCGTAAGACAATTGGCAATGAACATACTCCCCTCCAAAAACCAATTAATTGGTTTTTACATGTTAGTCGTCTAGTGGCAACTTGTACAATCTAGTGATGTGACGTTTAAATACGGAAGATTTGGTTTGAACGGTGGCAACCCTGACCATTCCATCGTTTCCTTCATGAACTTCGATAATCCGACCTAAAGGCCAAACGCATGGGTGGGAGTTGACGTCATGCATTAATACTATATCATCAACCTTGAGATTATTCTCCTTATTTTGCCATTTAGTTCTTTGTTGCAATGTATTAAGATAGCTGATGGAATATTGACGCCAGAACGTCTGTACCAATTTTTGAATTCGCTCCCATCGATTCAAACGGGACATATTTATATCGTCGTAGTTCGGGCAGGGTAAGGCGGTGAATGGCCCTAGTGCTAAAAAATGTGCTGGAGTCAGAGCATCAATGTTGCAAATATCTTCGTTCTTGATGGCGCATAGTGGCCTGGAATTTAAAATCCCTTCGATTTTGGTTGTAACAGTGACCAGTTCCTCGAACGTGAGATGAGCATTACCAGTAACCTTAATTAGATGTGTCTTGACTGATCTCACAGCTCTCTCCCATAACCCACCAAAATGAGGTGAAATTGGCGGAATGAGGTGCCATTTGATGTTTTGTTTAGGCGCATATTCATTGATCTTCGTGTTGAATTCAACGGATGATATTAGCTTGTAGTGATCGTATAGTCGCCGTTTTGCTCCTAAAAAGTTAGAGCCATTATCCGAGTATATCTCTGCCGGAGCTCCCCTCCGTGCTACCAACCGGTCTAGTGCTGCCAAAAACGCATCTGTAGTTAGGTCCGATGCAACCTCAATATGCAGCGCCTTCGTAGCAAAGCAAACAAAAATGACTATGAATCCCTTGATGAATTTCGCTCCTCTTCCTTTCTTTGAGGCTAGTGAGATTGGGCCTGCATAATCAACTCCGACTATCGAAAATGGCCGGCTTGGTGTTACTCTAGATTCAGGTAGATGCCCCATTTGTTGCGATGATCGTAATGTCGAATGACGGTAGCAGACTAAACATTTTCGGCAAATTCTGCGACTTGCTAATCGAACACCTAATATCCAGTATTTTTGACGTGACAGTGCGGTTAGTAGTGATGGGCCTGGGTGCAAATACCTCTTATGTAAGTACTCTAGGATTAGATGAACAATAGCATGTCCCTTGGGCAATATAACTGGATGTTTAACGTTGTAGGAACATGTTGCATTTTGCAAACGCCCACCAACGCGAAGTATTCCACTCGAATCGATGAATGGCGCTAGTGATATTAACGTAGAATTTGAGGTTACTTGTTTGTACTTGATGATTGATTTAATGTCAACTGCAAATTCCTCTGCTTGAACAAACTGAATCACCTTTATTTCGGCCAGCTCTAACTCCTTCGTTGACACATAACCTGAGGCTTTGCAGCGGTTCCTTGCAACCTTGATGAATCTCAACACGTACGCCATCACTCGTATTAACCGTGTCCAACTCGATATACCTTCGAATAACTTTGTTATTACGTGAGAATCTGAAGTGCTGACGGTAGAGTGTAACAGTTTCGTTTTTCTTCCAAACTGACGCTCTTGTGTCGTGTCTCCAACTGTTGGCCTGGTTGGCCATTTATCTGCGGTGGTTGACAACCAGATTGGCCCCTTCCACCACAGATCATTCTCAATCAGTTTCTCCACCATGATTCCTCGCGTTGCTAAGTCAGCGGGATTGTCTTTACTCTTGACGTGACTCCAATTGGCTTCTGGGAGTAGTTGATGGATCAATGACACGCGGTTGGCTACATACGTTTTCCACTTGCGTGGGTGATTGGATACCCATGACAGCACTACGATCGAGTCAGTCCATAAATAAATTTGACTGGTTGAAAGCTTTAATGATTTTAATACTTGCGACACCAACTTCGCCAACAGATGTGCTCCGCATAACTCTAATCGGGGCAAACTAACTTGCTGGATTGGGGCGACCTTATTTTTCGATGTTAACAAGGTTGTCGTAATGTGGTCATTTGTTTGCCTAGGTATGTATATTGCCGCTGAATATGCCAGTTCACTTGCGTCACTAAACCCATGAATTTGGTAGTCACCTTTGAAATTATCAACGTATCTTGGAATGCGTATGTCACTTATGGAGTGAAATTGGTTCTGGATGCTGTTCCAAGCATCTTGCAAGTCCGGTGAAAGTTTCTCGTCCCATAACATCTTTTTTAGCCATAAACTTTGCATAAAAATTGTGACTGACACGGTAAATGGTGTTAACCACCCTATCGGATCGAAGATTCGTGATGCGATGGATAGAACACTTCTCTTCGTATATTTGTTGTCTGTTATGTTGACATCCTTGAACGAAAATACGTCGGTTGCAGCATCCCAATATAGACCTAAAACTTGTTCTACTCTATCTTCTTCAGTTATTTGAGCGAAATCGTTGCTATCACGTAGGTTGCAACTATTGGAGCGCCATTTTCTCAGTATGCACCCGCGAGCCTTCAACCTTTCCATCAATTGATTTTTTATGTTGGCTGCTTCTTCCTCATTATCTGCTCCAGTTAGCACATCGTCCACATAGAAATTCTCTCGTATTACTTTCGACACTTCGGGATGAGTTCGTTGACAGTCATCAGCGATTTTAAATAACGCTCTGATCGCCAAAAATGGGGCTGATGAAGTGCCATATGTTACGGTCAACAATTCATATTGGCTAATTGGATCAGAAGGTGACGTACGCCAAAGGATGCGCTGCAATGATGTTTGAGTAGGATCGATTAATATCTGGCGATACATTTTCTCGATATCGGCACACATAGCAATCTTGAACGACCGGAACCGTAGCAAAATTGCCCATAATGTATCTTGCAACCTTGAACCGATCATTAGAGTGTCGTTTAAACTTACACCATTTGAAGACGCAGCCGATCCATCAAACACGACTCGTAATTTTGTCGAACAAGTATTTTGTCGCAATACCCCATGATGGGGTAAGTAATATATTTCTCTCTCTGTCCCTCGAAGTTCAGTCGGTGATAATCGTTTCATGTGCCCAAGATTTTCATATTCGGCCATAAATGCCACATACATTCGCCCAAATTCAGAATTTCGATTTATTTTCCGCTCCATCGATAACAACCGTTGTAATGCTAGTTGATAAGAGTCGCCTAGCAGAAGTCGATCTGCCTTAAAAGGTAACTGAACAACAAATCTCCCATTATCGTTTATTCGTGTGGTGGATTGAAAATTTTGTTCACATAATTCTTGCTCTGGTGTTCGGGGTATATCTTCCAGGATTGCCTCTTGTTCCCAAAACCTACGAAGTAATTTCTCTAAGCTGGAATCATCTGCAATAGCTGCACTGAAATTGGTTAAATGTGTCCACGTGTTTTCATGGTTTGGTTTATAGTCTGGCCTTCCGGCAATCACGTAGCCGAATACGGTATCCTGCGCCACAACATGATCTGTTAAGTGAATTTGCCTTGATGCTAATATGTAGAAGAAATAATCTGCCCCCAACAGAATATCAATTTCCTGTTTTCTACTGAATGCCGGGTCCGCTAAATATAGGCTCTTAAGCGTCTGCTCGTGTGCTTTATGAAAATTCTCATTTCCTCTTAATGTGGTTATTGCTGGTAATATATATGCATTCACACTTAACTGTTTAGATGGGTCAAATCTAGAATGAATTGTAATCGTTGTGCGCCCGGTTGTTGACACCGACGACGTGGCGAGTCCTTCTACAAGTATCCTTCCTTGTTGCCTTGCAATACCAAGTCTCCGCACACATTTCTCGGAAATGAATGATGTTTGGGAACCCGAGTCCATCAGTAATTTAGCATAGGAGAATTGTCCGAATTGATTTCCTAGTTTCACCACTGCGGTTGGTAAGAACGTGCTTCCATCAGCTGATAGAGTTAAAGTAGTGGTTTGACTTGATGACGTTTCTCCTGAACTTGGTGTACATTCAACCAATGCAGCTCCTTGTGTCGTTGATGCATTGGACGACGCCCGTGGAATCTTTATATCCGTATCGTGTAGCAGCGTATGGTGTCTTCGTTTGCACTTTAAACAGCTCGATCGGCTTAGGCAGTCCTTTGCTCGATGATATGAAGACAAGCAATTGAAACACATGTACAGGTTGGCTGCTTGCTCTCGTCGTTGCATGATATCTAACTTCTTGAACTGTGGACACTCATATACTCGGTGTTCATCTCCACAATACGCACACTTGGATGGTCGTAATGATTCGCTCGATTCATCACTCGATGTAAGGTGATGTACCTTGGTCGAGCTTGATTTTGTCCCACTTCCGCCTGCTGCATCGCATGCTTCCAGGGCATCGGCTCGCTCGCTAATAAATTTGAGAAGTTCGTCAAAAGACGGAAATTCCTTTGAAACCGTACGATGTGCCCACGCCTGTTGCGTATCGGCATCAGTTTTACGCAACAATATGTAAATTAGCCAGGCATCTGACTGAGTGGCCTCGTTCCCCAATGCAGAAATTCCTCTCATCACTTCATCGGATACATTATAGAGACGACGCAATCCCTTTGCTGAGTTCTGATGGTTATTTGGCTGCTCGATGAACAATTTTATTAAATTGTTTAGCACGTACCGTTTTTTATCGTATCTCTCGCACAATTTTTCCCACGCCTGAGCATAGTTGGCGTCTGAGACGCTAATGTGTTTGATTAAATCCGCCGCTTCACCGCGTAAATACCCCTTTAAATATTGAAATTTTTCAACATCGCTAAGTCCAAGTTTACTATGCACGGAGGCAGTGAACAAATGTGGGAATGTTTAAGCGTGGAAGTCTTGCTGAACAGTGTGGCTCTTCCAATGACTGACTTACCGTTTGGTTAAGCTGACTCGTGAAAGTAGTTGAAAGGCTAGTTAGAAATTCGTTTTGCTCTTTTAACAGTCGAGACATCATCCTTTCGACCTGAGTAGCTTCTTCGTGCTCCTTTGGTACATCGAGAAATTGGACAAACTTTGACTTAACGTTGAGATATTTGGTTTCATAGTCTGCCATTTCGGAAGGAATATCAGCAGCTGCGAGCCGCATTTCGCATTCTATGAATTCACTAAATGACCGCTCTAACATTTCTAATCTCGATTTAATATCTATCAACGACGTTCTTTCAGTTATGCTGTCGGCGTATTTTACTAACCGGGTGATGCTCCCCTTCGCAATTCCGTGGCGTCCTGTATATTCCTTCACTGTGTCTGACATGATAACTGATTGTACTAATGTCCCCCAATTCACCGACCTGCGTTCCCTTCGCGTCCAACCACACTTGATTGATTATGCGTTTGTATGACCAATGATTGTGAATTACCGTACCGGATTTTACCTTGCGTTCTGCCTCTAGTTCAATGACAAGAGTTCCTTGAAAATGAATTGCGATTCCAAAACCGAGTTTTAGTTCCGTCGGATACGAAACTGATCACTATCGTAACACACACGTGCTAAGACTACCACTGATACAGGGACAAGAGAATGCCAATGTGCGTAGAGTACCAAACCAACTTACTATTGCCCTTATAACCTTATTGTAACAACTTAAAAACTCACTTACCATGAATGTGCTTGAACAATTTTATACGTCACCAAGCAGTAGTTTTATTCTGGATTTCCCAACCTTTGTCACTCCCTCGATGCAACCAATTACTGAAGTTACCCTCAGTAATTGCGTTGATAATTGTGCCAATTCAATTCTTCTTCTCTCTGTTCAATTATGTCTTATTTATTTACGTAAATCACTGTTTTACTGTTTTGTGCGCACTAATCCACCAAATTAATTGCGATTCCAAAAGCGAGTTTTAGTTCCGTCGGATACGAAACTGATTACTATTGTAACACCCGCGTGTTAACTACCACGTTAAAAAACTACCACATGAATGTGCTGGAACAATTGTATGCGTCACCAAGCAGCAGTCTTATTCTGGATTTTCCGACCTTTGTCACTCCCTCGGTGCAACCAATTACTGAAGTTACCCTCAGTAATTGCGTTGATAATTGTATCAATAAATATCGTATTTATTTACGTAAATCACTGTTTTGTGCGCACTAATCCTGGTTTATGCAACGCGGTTTCACTGGATTGTACGCACTATCCGGCTCGAAGGACCAATATTTTTTGTGACACCACTCGATATGCAATCAGTGTAATGACACGAATTAATTACCGCACAGCTCTCACTTGTTATTAAAAATAAATAAAACCGCTCGATTTTGTTATACGTTATTTATTTTTATTATGGATTATTGTATGGTTTTATTTTGTTCACAACCCAAAAATGATCACCACCGATGTTTACTGTGTGACGATCGAACGAGAAGAGACCTTTTTTTATTATTTTTTAATTACATAAATTTTCTTACAACTAATCTGACATCTGGTTTTAAACATTTGAAATTATGATTTTATTACAATATTAGTACAACATTTATTCGTCGTTATAGTCTTAATCTAGTACGTAAGTTTATATATTTTTCGATCTGTCAAAAATTCTTAAACGTAAACACGTCACGAATATTTCGACGGCAAATTAATTAGTAAAGGTAAGATTTATGTAAATTGAGAATTATTCAATCGTAATAAATTTAAACAATTATATCCTTTCAGGTACACAAGTAATAATTACAGCTGCGAAAGTTATGTAGTGCGGTGGATCAGCTGATATTTCAGATAAGTACATTCCTTGGTTGAGTTATTTGATAAACCTGATTCTTTGTGTATTTTCTTTTAATTTTAGGTACTTGGCTTGAGTAAGTTAAGTCTAAATTGTTACAATAAGGGCAATGGTTTAGTGCGTAAGACAATTGGCAATGAACACTGATAACCTCCACTATATCATGTTAACACTTGGTTTACGAACATTTCTTATACACCTATCTCTACGAACACGCGTCAATTTGACTCGTGATCGAATAAATATATTTAAAGAAGAAACAACCACTTATAAAGCAATAAGTTTTTATTATTCAATAATATGTAAGCCCATTACTTCAATATTCTACATTCATTCCGCGCATCTTTTACACAAATACTCAATTTGGTTTGTACACTTTCCGCAAACAATCTTTTCACATTTTTACAAATTTTATTGCTCCTGTTCCTTTTACAAAATCCAATTTGGCAAGTCTTGTGTTCTTGCGAAGTACTACGTGACGGTTGATTATAATCTAAGTTTTTGTGCTCTTTCTTTTCTTTGCCTGCAGTACACCCTTTGTATTAGATCCATGCGTTTATTGCCGCTAAATCTAAGAACACCTGGAGAAGCGATCGAAAAGATGCTGCTTTAGAGGTATATTTGCGCGCCATTTGGTGTACTACGTCGACTCCAAACTTTGTCTGATTGTAATAAGTTATTGTCTTTTAATTTTATAAACGTATGCTTAGTACTTAGTAACAGTACCTTTAGATTTGGCTTACTTTTATATATAGTGAGTATGCATTTTCCTGATTTATAATGTTCTGAAGAATACAACTTCATTTTATCTTTCTTGATTTTTGCTGGCTTTAGAAGTTCTCTCTTGTTGACTCGAATAGTTCCAATGGTTCTTTTTGCAACCAATTTTTTAGCTAGAGGAATGCTGGTGAAAAAATTATCCGTTGTTATAATTCTGCCTTGATGAAGATATGGTTCGGCTAAATTTGAAACTACAAATTCGCCAAAGGGTGTTGAAGTTCGCGTTTCATCCTTACCTAAGTAAGGGAACCCATTTATAACGTATTTAGATTGAACATCTTCTGTTAACCAAAACTTTATGCCAAATTTATGCGGCTTTCTTGGCATATATTGTGTGAATTTGCAACGGGTTTTGGTAGGGAACAGTTGCTCGTCAATTGAAATATTCTCGTGAGGTTTATAACAGCATTGGCTATTGTATATAAATTGATTCCATATTTCGGATATCATTGCAAATTTGTCGGTACATAAACGTTTAGATCGTTCGGTTTTTTTATCAAATCGGACGAATCGAAGAATTTGCATGAATTCATCTCTGGGCATTGTATTAGAAAGAAAAGGCGGGTCCCCATTCCTTGGACTACACATAAAAAGCATTTAGCGAATTTGCTTCATACGCTCCCCGAGCGTACAAAATCCCAATAAACGCAAGTAACTTGCTGGTTGAAATGTTCCAATCCCCTTTCAAAACACGACGTGCTTCTTCTTCGGTACAACATTTTATATGTTCTGTCATGTTTTTGTTTATAATCAAATGAAAAGCACTGCTTACGTTACCTTCCATCACATTCCGTTTAGCGTAACCAGTAGGCCCAGCGATATCTTTGAAGATTTTGTCGGCAGGTGATCGACAACAAGATCCGCCCACTTCCAATTTTGTCCAAATTGTTCCGTCGACCGCTATTTCTATTCCACAGAATGCATCCGAATTTTGGTACGATCTTGGAATACTTGTCTCATTCCCAGACTCGGAATTGGATAGGATACGCATCCTTTTTCTGCGAAGACCTAAATTCTGTTAATTTCTTTTTCACTGTCTGAGGATTCCCCTGCTTGCATACTTTCATCAGATTCCAAATTCTCAATTTCATCCTCGTTTTGAATCACTTCGTTTTCATCCTCTTCAGAACCAAAAAAATCCTCACTAACACTGACTATGTTTTTCAATATTTTATTTCCTCTTCTATTCATATTTAGATGATAAAGAAGGGCTTTTTGTCAAAATAGTATAAAATTGAGTTTCATAATAATATTACTAATTCAAAAAATTATATTGCTTATTTCATTTGAGATAACGGTATCAAGGTATTGCCAGTGCATTCATATTTATTATTCTTATAATTTTTGCATCGGTAAAACTAATTTACTAAAAATGTTATTTACATTACGATCGCGTCAAATTGACGCATATCCGTAGAGATAGGTATACCACACAGAGAATTTCAATATTTCAAAACTTTTGAAGAAAATAGAGTTCAATATATGTATACATATTTTCCTCGTTCAACGGATAAAAGTCAGCAAAAGAGATAAAATAAAAATGCGGACGGTTTTTGTAATTTTCCTAATAAAAATCGAAATGCGTCAAAATGACGCGTCCAGTAAACCTAATGTTAATATTCTAATTGCTACGAAAGTTCTGAAACATAAAGAATTACAAAAATAATAATCATTTCTCAGCTTCTTTCATATTGTTAGGAAAAATATTTCTGCAAAAAGTTTGGTCTTCAACAGTTCATTGGGAAGAGAGCTGAATCAATTGAAAATTCCACGACATCTTTGTAATGAGTGTCAATTTCCACAAGACATGCAGCATAGTATAAATATATATAGTACTTCCATGTGAATTTCATCGGTGAAGTATTAGATGGTGATACTGATATCATTTTCAATTTTTCAAAATATTTTTATATTTAAATTCGCCCAAATACATGAACGAATAAATTCGCCTAAATGTCATATTTAATTTTACTCCCGATCATTGCATAGCTATTAGACATAGATATTTTTTTATTTTGTTTTAATCAATAAACACTATTGTTGTTATTATTGAAAGGCCATGTAGGCGTTCAGCAACTTCGCACTGCGACCTAAAAGATCTTTTGTGTTGAACCCTGCTTATCCGTCCTTATTATTCAGGCTCTTAATAAACCTGATAATACTGCCAGCCGGTACGTAGTGATACATACTATCTGGGCGTATTGCTCTCCCTCCTAGATGTTTACTACAGCATGTAGTCTTGGTAGAAAGACGATAGCATTGGAACCCAAGGACTTCGAGAGGGCTATCACACTCCATTATATTCCTACCGCTGACCCGTGTTCCGTTTGATTTTACTCTTACGAGTTGCTGGGAATGGAAAGTCGCCTCTGGGTCAACCAGCTTTACTACAGGAAGTCTAAATAAAACTGGAGGGTGCCTGGTATCCGCATACTTCTCCGGACTGATTAACCTATCAACCAATCATCCATCGGCCCCCAGTGCTTTCCACGAGGAGGCAGCACGTACACTTTTGAATTGTGACCAGGTTACCCCTTACACAATTGTACCCTTCACGCAGCTGCCTAATTGTGCACCCTACTGGAAGGTTACGGAGCTGGTAGATTAATCTACTCAACTTTGCCCTTCTCCCGCCCCACACATTTTGATCTGGTTTACTATCAAGGAGAACTGATGATTCATATATGATGATATTCCTCTGTGCAAGGCTACCTAATTGGTGTTCTAATTTTCGAAGACCCCTCTTCGATAGGCATTTTTTTTGTATCTCTCTCTCGTTTGGCGAGGTTTCTTACTCAGTTCCACTACTTCTGTGGAACACCCTGTTAAAGTTAGCCGAAAGTTTTCAGTCGAAAATAAAATGTGGGTAATGCAGATTGCATTATTAACATTCCAGCCGGAAGCAAAAATATTAGTGGTTATCGGCCGAAAGTAAATAGGATACATGAATTACAATACAACTTTTGTAAATAGTCCTACGTGAAAAATTGTGTTCCACCTAATCGGGAAAAATATCGGAATATCAGAAGAATCCACAAATGTTGAATAAAATCAGCCTCTAGAGTATATGTCTGAAGAATCAAATAAAAACGATTTCTTTGATTTGTCAATAGATATCGCTGAAAAAATATCAATTCACGTTTCCGTTGGGAAATCTGGGAAAATTCGATTTTCCAAAAATCATTAGAAAATTTGTATAAAATCAGCCTCTAAACCGTTTGACTTGTCAATGGCTATCGCACAAAAAATATTCAGTTTAAGTTTCACGTGGGAAATTTCGGAAAATTCGATTTTCCAAAAATGTGTTTAAAAAAATTTTCCACAATTTTCCACGAGAAAACTGGGTGTACCGAATTTTTAACTTTCGGCTGGAATAACACCAACTGCATTACCGGTTTCTTTACTTTCGGCTAACATTAACAGCGTTCTGCATTATCGACTTTTCACTTTCGGCTAACTTTAACAGTATCAGTGGAACATCGTTGGTTTTTGCGGCTATGTTTTTGTGTGTGTATAACGTTTAAATCTATTCTTTTGATTTACAAAAACGGTTATGTCCTCGTGGGTAAAAAAAAATGTCCTAAGCCAAATTCTGCCGTTCTTTAATATTAGTTACTTCTCAACTGGGTTTTGTTGATTTTCTCCCTCACTAATTTTGTTGACTTTTTTGTTACTTGCACTTATTTTTGTTGTTTTTAACACCTAGGGGTCAATTCTCGTTTTATGAAAAAACCTAATGAAAAAAATGTTTCCATTTTGTTTTCATCAAGTCTTTTTCATTTATACCATTTCTCACAATGCCAATAAGCGATTCTCGATGTCCAAATGAAAAAGAATCTTGAAAAAAACGCTGAATAAGTTATTTTCATAGTAAGCTACACTGTAAAAAGACATTTTATCGAGTTTCATATGGATTTCCGTTAGATGATACAGCAACTGGTTTAAATATTAGCTAAATAAATGATAAAGTAGATTTAGTTAATCAGTTTTCGTCATTGCCTGTCAAAATAAAAAATAAATTATAAAATGACCAAATTATTTTTAAAACTTAACTAAATTAATTATTTTGAGGCTTTTCTTAAACAAACGGAATATTTTTTAATAGATTTACTTATTAATTAAGTTTAAAGTTAATCATATTATAGTTTCAATGCAAATTAATGCTAAAAATACAAATTCAGTTTGTATAGAATTTTATTTCCATATTTATGATGTTCTCACCCCAAGGCATATGAAACAAAATATTTGTCAATTATACGAGTAGAACAATTTTATTAATAAAAGTTTACTTACTTTCAAATTTTATGCATAAACACCCCATCCCCCACGACTCCAATAAATCTGTAAATTCATTTTGCTGATTTTCTAAATTATTAGAATGATAGTCGGATATGTTCGATGTCTGTTGGTGTATTATTATTAATGTGGTAAGACTCTTCAAGCCGCTGGATGAGCATTTTGTAAAATATTTCCTAATACGTTTGATGCATTATCGATATTTGCATAGTTCTGGTCGAGTACAACATTTTCCAATATTATAAAATTAGATGAGTTTAATTCCTGCGTCCAAACGTCACAATGGTCCATATTTTAAAATGTTTGACTTTCGGGATTTGTCAAATTTTATTCAGGTTATTTGTTTCTAAAGGTAATTTAAATGTAAAGGGCTAGTTATTGGTGTGCAAAAATGGGAATTTCGTTCGGTTCATAAACAAAATGGTTGATTTTTGACATTAAGAGAAATTTCATTTTTAAGATATTACGTTAATCCTTCCTCCTTATATATATATATATTTATATATATAAAAATCAATAGAACGTTTATTTGTGAGGGGTGAACTCTTGAATGCCCCAACCGATTTTCGACTTCCAGCCCACAAAATATTTGTAAAAGACCGGCGCGTGTTTTTATATATATTCTACCCCGCTATGTGGCGCTGGTGTCGATGTACGGCAATTTATGTTTTTAGGCGCTATATTCTGTGTATATATCAGTACATTAAGTGGCGCAAACATACTTCTTACGTATATGTATGGCCAAAAGATGGCGCTGCACTCTTAGTAAATTTAAAATATACTGTTTTCTATGCATACATATATGAAATTTCGATAAATTAATGCATTTTTTCTTCACATATATGCACTTAAAATACAAAATTCTGTCTTGCATCATTTTTTAAAAATGCATTTTCGTTATTATTTTCTATATCAATAAAAATTTCAAAATCAAATTAATAAAATTTTAAAATATTTTAGGCGACAAAACAACTACACTACAGATGGCGCCTCTATCTTTGCATTCGGTATGGCACCCATTTTCATTAAAGGAACGTGTATTATTTGACAATGATAATCGTTTGTGTTTTTGTTTAACGAATATTCATTAAAAAAGTGATTTTAATAATATATAAATGTAAAATAAATGTAAAATTATTCTTTTGATCGCATAAAAAACCAATAATAAAGAAGTGACTTAACGAATGCAATGTATTTGATCGTATAAATAAGTGATTTATAGAGGAAAACTGATTGTTAACTGTGTTTCGCATACAAAAACAAACATTCAACAAGAGTGAAAAGTGAATTATCATTTATTTGATCGCATAAATTAGTGAAAAACAATATATTTTCAGATAAAATTTCAGAAAAGTGAAAAACTCAACAGATAAAAAGAGAAAACGATAATTGTTTATTAGATTTCTTGCACGAAAAGTGACTTTTGAAGAAAAACAAAATTTTAACTGCGTTTGGTATACAAAAAAAAATCAGTTTTCCTGCAAGAAGAATGAAAATTATCGTTTATTGATGGCATAAAGAAGTGAATTACAGAAGAAAACAAAATATATTTCTAAAACAGTGAAAAATTGATCAGACATAGATTAGATATTGATCAGATAAGAACAAAAAACAGAAACATTTTTTTTGCACGAAAACTGACTTTTGAATAAAAACAAATTTTTTTAACTGTGTTCCGCATACAGAAAAGTGAGTAATTGAAGGAAAAATTTTTATTTTCACTATTTTTGATGGCTAATATGTAGAATAAAAAATAAAAAATTAATTTGTATTGTTGTTTTTGCCAAAAAAACTATTGATTAAAAGAATGAATGAAATGATCAAAAACATTTTTTAAACGATTATTTTCGTCGATTTTCGTTTCTTTTCCAGATACATCTGCCAACTCAAGAAATTTTGTTCTCAATTTTGGACATTTAGTGTTAGCCAGTCCCAAATAAAGTAATTTTAACTACTAATTCCGTTTATAGCCAACTTTCGCCAACTATTTTAATGAAATTAAATTATTAACAGAATGCCAAAAGCAAAGTCTAATATTGGTCGTCACACACGACAAGCACAATTTGTTCGGACAGCAAGAGAACAAAGAACAGAGGATCAGCGCCTGCAAGACAACAACGACTCTACTAGAGCTCATATGGCACAATTTTTCCAAAATGAAACTCCGCAGCATCGTAGTGAACGTCTACATGCAGCTGCATTAAGACAGAGAGAATTGCGCCAACGAGCAACTGATGCAAACAGAGAATCAGAACGACAGCGTAATTGGAGAAATCGTCAATTAATGCGATCAACTTTAAATCGTCTGGCATTTGAATATGATCCAGAAATAGACTACTCATCGCACACCAAAGTAGTTATTGGTGATATGGACATAATGTGCCAATATTGCGATGCATTAAAATTTAATAACGAAACAAATGGCATGTGCTGCGCGTCTGGAAAAGTTGTATTGCCTGCACTCAATCCACCACCTGAGCCATTAAAATCGCTGATATCCGGTGTTTCAACTCAGTCTAAATTATTCTTAAGCAAAATAAGAAAATTCAATTCCTGTTTTCAAATGACATCGTTCGGGGCTACTGTAAGGGAAAACACAGGTTTCGAGTCAACTTTCAAAATTCAAGGCCAAGTCTATCATCGAATCGAATCTATGCTGCCAATGCCCAATGCTGACCCAAAATTCCTGCAGATTTTTTTTATGGGCGAAGAAGAAGAACAAGTGGGTATTAGATGCCATTATAATCACATTGCAGCGGCGAATGAGCGAGAAATTGTTGCATTATTACAAACATTTCTCCATGAGAATAATTTATTAGTAAGACTATTCAAAGAAGTATCGCCAAGATTGGCTAATGATAATTATATGGTAGTCATAAGACCAGAGAAAGCACCCGCCGACCAACATTCCAGACGATTTAATACACCGACCATCAATGACGTAGCCATCGTTATGGTCGGAGAGCAATTTGAACAGAGAGACATAAGAATTATGCGCCGATACAATACTGTTCAAACAATTCAAAATAGCCATCGCTCATACGACGCATTACAATACCCCATAATCTTCTGGGAAGGAGAAGATGGCTATCAAATTAACATCAAGCAACGCGATCCAACGACCAGACAAGAAACAAATAAAAATGTGAGTGCCATGAACTATTACGCCTATCGGCTAATGATGAGACACAATGAAGATAATCACATTTTAAAATGCAGACAACTGTTTCATCAATATGTTGTTGATATGTATGCCAAAATCGAAAGTGAACGTCTGCGATATATCCGATTTAATCAGGCAAAATTACATTTACGCGACGCTATAAATAACAACATAGATAGCAATTTAGACATCAACAACATTGGTCAGGCATATATACTACCATCATCGTATACAGGCAGCCCAAGACATAGGCAGGAATACGTTCAAGATGCAATGACTTTCGTACGAGCTTATGGACGGCCAGAATTGTTTATTACATTCACTTGCAATCCGAAATGGGAAGAAATAAAAAAATTATTGTTACCAGGGCAATCAGCGTTACATCGCCATGATATAACAGCACGTGTATTCAGACAAAAATTAAAATCATTAATTGATTTTATAGTAAAACACCATGTATTTGGTGAAACACGTTGCTGGATATATTCTGTGGAGTGGCAAAAACGTGGATTACCACATGCCCATGTTTTGATCTGGTTAGTCGAAAAAATAAGACCGGAACAAATCGACAATATAATATCAGCAGAAATACCAGATCAAAACACCGACCCTGAGTTATTCGAAATAGTGAAATCGAATATGATTCACGGTCCATGCGGTGATTTAAATCCGTCATCACCCTGCATGGATAATGGAAAATGCACGAAACGTTTCCCAAAAGACCTCCTGTCTGATACCATAACTGGAGTTGATGGATATCCGTTATATCGTCGTAGATCACAAGAAAATGGTGGTAATACATTTATGTTGGAGAGAACTGATTGTGAAATTGAAATAGACAATAGATGGGTTGTGCCATATTCACCTTTGTTGTCAAAAACATATAAGGCCCACATAAATGTAGAATTTTGCAGTTCTGTGAAATCCATTAAATACATATGCAAATATGTGCACAAAGGCAGCGACATGGTCGTATTTGAAGTCCAGAACTTGCAAAATCAATACGACGAAATATCAAGGTATCAGATGGGACGGTATATAAGCTCAAATGAGGCAGTTTGGCGAATTCTCAGCTTTCCCATTCATGAACGAGACCCAGCTGTCATTCATTTAGCCATCCATCTGGAAAATGGCCAACGCGTTTACTTCAATGCGCAAAACGCAATAGAAAGAGCACTAACTGCGCCAAAAACAACTTTAACACAATATTTTGAGCTTTGCAAGCAAAATAATATTTTTGGCCAGTTTGCACAAACTTTGCTCTATTCTGAAGTGCCATCCTATTTCACATGGAATAAGCTATTAAAAAAATGGAAACCACGGAAAAGAGGTTCCCCAGTAGACGGTTATCAAGGAATCTTCAAAGTAAATTCTTTAGGTAGACTATACACAGTGCACCCACGACAACGGGAGTGCTTTTATTTGCGACTGTTGTTAGTCACCGTACTAGGGCCAACGTCGTTTGAACATTTAAGAACAGTTAATGGGCAATTGTGCGCCACAAATCACGACGCTTGCTTACAACTAAAATTGCTTGAAGATGATAACCATTGGGATACGACTCTAGCAGAAGCAGCGCTTGGATCTTCAGCAAATCAAATCCGGCAATTATTCGCAATTTTGTTGACGACATGCTTCCCATCAAATCCAATTGGATTATGGGAAAAATATAAAGATTCAATGAGTGAAGATATTCTACATGAACAACGTAGAAGATACCAAGATACCACTCTTGAATTTATAGAAGAAATTTACAACCAAGCGCTAATTCTAATAGAAGATACGTGCATGTTGATTGCAAGTGAATCACTGGCGCAATTAAAAATGATCTCACCAAATCGACCGGCACTCGACCTTGCCAATAATGAAATAATGCGTGAACAAAATTATGATCCAGATGATTTGTTGCAATTTGTTTTGTCAAATGAAGAAAAATTGACAAACGAACAAAAAATAATATATGAGAGGATAATGCTAACGATTGCGGCAAAAGAAGGAAGCTTTTTCTTTTTGGATGCACCTGGTGGAACAGGAAAAACCTTCTTAATATCCCTCATTCTTGCTAAAATACGATCGCAAGGCAACATCGCATTGGCGATCGCTTCCTCCGGAATTGCGGCTACTTTATTAGAAGGAGGAAGAACGGCGCATTCAGCACTAAAATTGCCACTAAACATACAGCACATTAAAAATGCAGTCTGCAATGTGAAAAAGCAATCAGGAATGGCAAAACTGTTCAAAAAATGCAACATAATTATTTGAGATGAGTGTACAATGGCGCACAAACACTCATTAGAGGCCTTAAACAGAACACTGAAGGACCTCAATGGCAATGATAGACTGTTCGGTGGAGCATTAGTTCTGTTGTCAGGAGATTTCAGGCAAACATTACCTGTTATCCCACGTTCGACTTATGCGGACGAAATAAATGCATGTCTCAAATCATCATCTTTATGGCGGAGCGTTCATACACTGAAGCTCACCATAAACATGCGTGTCAGACTGAACGATAATCCATCCGCAGAAATGTTTGCACAACAACTGTTAGACATTGGAAACGGAAAATTGGCCCCCGATCGCAATACACAATTTGTAAGTTTTCCGGAAAATTTCTGCAACAGAATTTTACAACAGAATTTTTAAATTCATTGGATATTCCCAATCTTCCTCCACATAAGCTAGAATTAAAAATTGGATCGACCATAATATTGCTGCGAAATTTGAATGCGGCAAGACTATGCAATGGGACGAGATTGGCAATAAAGAAAATAATGGAAAATGTAATTGAAGGAACAATCATTAGTGGAAGATATAAAGGCGAAGAAGTATTAATACCAAGAATACCAATGATACCCACTGATGTACCCTTCAAATTCAAAAGGCTACAATTTCCAATACGTCTTGCCTTTGCAATGACGATAAATAAAGCCCAAGGACAAACAATGTCCGTCTGCGGCATCAATCTCGAAAATCCATGCTTTTCACATGGTCAATTGTACGTCGCATGTTCACGCGTTGGCAATCCATCAAATTTATTTATTCATGCACCCGATGGCACAACAAGAAATATTGTGCATGAATTAGCATTAAGATAAAAATTAAGTATCCAAATAGTTAAGATAGTTTAAGAATTAAAAAAAAATGAACAAAAAAAAATGATTTAGAAGTAAGAAAAAAAATTGAAATTAAGAATAAATACAAAAATAAATATAAAAATTAAAAAAAAAATGAAAAAATTTAGAATTAAGAAAATACAAAATAAAATAAAAAAAAAAAATGTACAGATTTAGGTTTAAGAAAATCCAAGTGCATATCTAAGTGTTCATAATAAAAAAACATGTTAATAGAAAAATTCATTTGTTTAAATTATATTTTTGAAATAATTCTTTAGGGTTTCATTTTTAATTTTTCAATATAGCTAAGTATTCAATAAAAGTCTAGTGTGTACTAAAATCTTTAAATTGACAGGTTTAAAAATTGGTAATTATTGTAGTATATAAGTAAATACAAAAATAGTCTTTAAAAGAAATTTTTAATGCGAATCATACTCCCTTGCTTAGTTTCAGGAACAGTTAAAGGAGGACTATTAAAATATGTAAGTGGAAATATCATATAATTTAAACCTCTGGACAAAAGTTTGTATGAAACATATTGCTTCACATAAATTGCAGAATACTTATATAACTCAGATAAGGCACATTTTCTTGTTTAGGAAGAAATATTCCATGAATTTTGTAGAATTCAACTAGTGATCTATTAGATCTGATAATGAAATAATCAAATTTTAAGTTAGTTCCTTTATAAATAATTGACAACTAAAAAGTTTAACATTTTATATTTATGCTGCAAATTCGTTTACCACGGATTTGGTTTCATCGACTTGTGTTCATCACGTGGAAAAATTAATAAATTTGCGAATTTTAACTGACACTTAATGGCTAAACTCAATGTTATATTCTTTCTGCTTGTAATACTCCTAGCATACGATTTCAGTTCGGAATGTTTCGCTTCATACCGGAAGCAATAAATATTTTTTAAGGGACCCGATTTTCCAATTATTCTGGGGTAGTGAATTAGGAAATGTAATTTTGGCTTCAGATAGATGGTCATTGAAAATTGTCACATAATTTTGATTATGTTTCTAAATTCTTGAATTTATTATTATTATTTAAGGGCCATGTGGAAGATAAACTACCTCGCACTGCGTCCTAAAAGATATATTGTGCTGGACCCTGCTTAATTATCCGCCAAGTCAATATTCAGGTTTTAAATGAACTTGATAATACTGCCGGCCGGTACGTGATACATACTATCTGGGCTTATTGCTCTGCCTCCTAGATGTTTACTACAGCATGTAGTTCCGCTAGAAAGACGGTAGCATTGGAACCCAAGGACTTGGAAAGGGTTGTCCCACTCCCGTATATTCCTACCCTGCCCCGTCTTCCGTTTGATTTTACTCTTACGAGTTGCTGGGAATTGCAAATCGCCTGTAAGTCACCCAGCTTTACTAGAGGAAGGCTAAATAAAACTGGAGGGTGCCTGGTATCCAGAGTCCGCATACTTTGGACCGATTCACCTATCAGCCATTCATCCATCGGCAAAGGCTGTTCCACCTTAGATTAGGGTTTTTTGTTAAGGTTTTCTCCTTTATTGCCGTACTTTAGCCTGTGCCAAATGGCCAAAAATGTGCTAAATGGCCTTAGTTACCAGTGGTTTCCACGAGGAGGCAGTACGTACACTTGCGAATTGTGAATAGGTTACCACGTATATAATTGTACCCATCACGCAGCTGCCTAATACATGACCAGAACAGCTCACGTGATGCGCACCCTACTGTAAGGTTACGGAGCTGCTAGATTAATCCACTCCAATAGACGCCAAACCGCCATGGTTAGGTTAGGTTTGGATGGCGGTCCACTAGGGCCAGGCATAGACACAAAAATGGTCCGTAGCAATAACCACCAAACCATTCTTGAACTTAAATTTTTTATTAAATCATCAATGAAGTTAACTGAAACTAAAATACTCGTATCAATTAATTCTACAAATTCACAGAAAAATATCCAAGTTTTTTCGGTTTTTGGAATGAGATCACTAATTATTAGAGGTAAAAAGTGTATAAAAGACCACATTTCTCTGGCTGAAAATTGAAATTTTCTGTTTTTATTATGATTTTCCTTAATATCCTTTGATAAATTTCCTATTTCGGTTGGCCCGTAAGGAAAAGAATTTTTTTAATTTATTGGTAAACACAAATTTTTTGAAAATATTACTCGTAAGTGACTTAAAATATTAGATAAATTATAATGGCAAACGCGAATGTTGAGCGAATGTTATTAAAAACTTGAATTACTCTGGATTCCATAGTTACCAAAGGATTATTTATTGCAACATCTTCATTATAATTTTCTAATGTACGAATCAATTTAACTTCTTCAACATAATGAATTGAAGCTTGGTGTTTATTAGCTATGCAAAATCGACAATAATGGTTTGCGGAAAATCCAAGTAAGGTATTGAACCCTATATTATCACCTAAAATCAAACCTAACATAAAATTAATTCGAAATAAATTATTTACAATATTTATAACGACACCTTCAATCTCTAATGATTTTATCTCTTCTATGATAGTAAATAACGAAATGTCGTTACCAAATTCTTTAATAAATGATGCTCTTATTAATGCAGCAATATGTATGTCTTTCAATTTTGACATTGAATTAAGTACTGGAAAATTGTAATAAATGCCAGTAATGGCATGAATCATTGCGTGCGATCCTAATGGATTATTTATTTCGAAGTCATCCATTTATAGAAAAAATGGAATCAATATTTTATCAGGGTACAATCTACGTTCTTCTTTTCAGAGGTCTCCTTGAACAAAATGGGATATTGATGATTTTTAGTTTTCTAGGCTATTTATATATTTGGTTGCAAAATCGAATACACCATCCATTTCAAATTTTTTTTTAAACTGTAACTTAAGGTGAAATAATATCCCTTGGAATTCCTTTCATCTACATATAATAGGTGTGCCCCTTTGATTTACTTCGGTTACTCGATTATATATGAAAAATTGTATAACGTTGTGCAAAAGGCCGTTTTCTTTTAAATACTTCAGCAATTTATACTCGGTATCCATTGTTTCAAAAATAGCTAAAAATTTTAATATATCTTTGAAACTATCAATTCGATTCATCGGTGGTACATTTGTTTCAGCTGTTAGGTTTTCAATTAATTTTTCTAACTAAAATTTAAATGGATCAATTAAAAATTCTTTAATTTCTTTCTGAATAGTAGTAACGTCTTTTCTATTAAAATTGTTTGTGTTGTGTAAGTGTACATTTCGACAGAAAACTTCGACGGGTGTGAAGTTTGTCCTAAAATTAAACATTTGTCCTAAAAATTGATTTTCCTGTGAATGTATTAGTAAGAATAATAAAACTCTCGTTATTATGAATTTTTAAGTAAAAAATTATTTTACTTATGTAATTTAAATTTTAAAAAAACTTCTAAATGAACTGAAGTCTTAATTTAGATTGTCCAAAAAAACAATTTAAAAAATCAAAGTTCATTAGAAAAGTGATATATAAAAATTACTCAATCTGGTCCGAAAGATCGTAACTAAGTGGACACAAGTTTTACAGACAGTCGGAGAACCCCTCTATCCTAAAACAATGATAAAGACGTCATTCAGGATAGTGGGCGATGTCCCTACCTAAAAAAAACACATTCAAAAATCTAGAAGATAAATGACTTAGGCAGACATTTTGCTTCACTATATGTAAATTCGAATAAAAAAATTAAGTAGTATGTATATTAGCATTAAGTTGGATATTAGAAAATGCCTCCGTCTGAGCCAAAGATGCCCAAGTGAACATATTAGTATAAGTTTAGGCGGCAGTCTTCCCTAACAAAAAAAAATAACAACTTTCAAAAATCTAGCAGATAAGTGTCTTAGGATAGACGTGTTGCGTTCCTTTATGTAAGTTTTTACAAAGTTGGATATTAAAAATATTTTCAATCTGGCCCCAAGATCGTACCCAAGTGGACATACATTAATAAGGGTAGAGAGCAATCTCCTCTATCTTAGAAATGTTACAACTTTCAAAAATCTAGAAGATAAGTTACTTAGAACAGGTGTGTTGCGTTGCTATATGTAAGTTCGTATAAGGTTGGATATAAAAAATTCTCAATCTGGCCCCAAGATCGTACCCAAGTGGATATACATTAATAAGGGTAGAGGACAATCCCCTCTATTTTAGAAATGTTACAACTTTCAAAAATCTAGAAGATAAGTGGCTTAGGGCAGACGTGTTGCGTCCCTATATGTAAGTTTGTATTATCGTACCCAAGTGGACATACATCAATAAGGATAGAGGGCAATCCCCGCTATCTTAGAAATGTTACAACTTTCAAAAATCTAGAAGATAAGTGACTTAGGACAGATGTGTTGCGTCCCTATATGTATGTTCGTATAAGGTTGGATATTAAAAAAATTCTCAATCTGACCAAAAGATCGTACCCAAGTGGACATACATTAATTAGGGTAGAGGGCAATCCCCTCTATTTTAGAAATGTTACAACTTTCAAAAATTTAGAAGATAAGTGGCTTAGGGCAGACGTGTTGCGTCCCTATATGTAAGTTTGTATTAGGTTGAATATTAAAAAAATTCTCAATCTGGCCCCAAGATCGTACCCAAGTGGACATATATTAATAAGGGTAGAAGGCAAACCCCTCTATCTTAGAAATATTACAACTTTCAAAAATCTAGCAGATAAGTAGCTTAGGGCAGACGTGTTGCGTCCCTATATGTAAGTTTGTATTAGGTTGGATAATAAAAAAATTCTCAATATGGCCCTAAGATCGTACCCAAGTGGACATACATCAATAAGGATAGAGGGCAATCCCCGCTATCTTAGAAATGTTACAACTTTCAAAAATCTAGAAGATAAGTGGCTTAGGACAGATGTGTTGCGTCCGTATAAGGTTGGATATTAAAAAAATTCTCAATCTGGCCCCAAGATCGTACCCAAGTGGACATAAATTAATAAGGGTAGAGGGCAATCCCTTCTATTTTAGAAATGTTACAACTTTCAAAAATCTAGAAGATAAGTGGCTTAGGGCAGACGTGTTGCGTCCCTATATGTAAGTTTGTATTAGGTTGGATATTAAAAAAAATTCTCAATCTGGCCCCAAGATCGTACCCAAGTGGACATATATTAATAAGGGTAGAAGGCAAACCCCTCTATCTTAGAAATGTTACAACTTTCAAAAATCTAGAAGATAAGTGGCTTAGGGCAGACGTGTTGCGTCCCTATATGTAAGTTTGTATTAGGTTGGATAATAAAAAAATTCTCAATCTGGCCCCAAGATCGTACGCAAGTGAACATACATTAATAAGGGTAGAGGGCAATCCCCCTATCTTAGAAATGTTACACCTTTCAAAAATGTATAAGACAAGTGACTTAGGGCAGACGTGTTGCGTCCCTATTTGTAAGATACGGAAAAACCTATTACGGCAACGTTATTAGGCCAGCGGCATGAATTTTAGAGTGGGGTTTTGGGTTAAGTATTTGAACGCCCACCGCTCTTTGATTATACCCTCCCGATCAAAGGGCGGTCACCCGGAATAATTAATCGACTTTGGGAGAAAGTCTATGAAGCCATTAAAAATATTTTTTTCGACATAGAAGTCGATACAAAATTTACTAAGGACATCTACAAGAATCTCCGGAACAGTTACACCAGATTCAAAAACTTTCGGGATAAAGCGCAAACTAGTGGAAATAGCTACAAAACGGTCCCAGAACCCAAACATGTTAATAAATTGTGGCGCTTGGATAGTGTTTTAGTTAAACGAGCGTAAGTAAAAAGTAAACCAGCTTCAAAGATTATTTGTAAACTAAGATTTCATTTTTAGGCACAAAAGTAGTTTAGATCTTGTAACTCCAACAAAGTATGATGTCAATTCGAGCTCCCCTGTTCGTTCTGTCACTCCTACAGGTAATAAACATTATAATGCACGTTTGCATATTTTATTTCTCATGTATTTTCTAGAATCAACAACCACGGGTTTCCCTCCTACAAAAAGGTTTCGTTCTTCAAGTTTCCGATCATCCATTTCATCAACCTCGGCCATTGATTTATTAGAGCCATTAAATAAACTAGTGGACAGTGTAAATGCAAGCAAGCCAGTGGAAAATGACGTTGAGCAGATGTTTGGTGACCAGGTGGCTGTATTCTTAAGAGGTTTAAACCGGAAAGCTAAATATACATCCCAATTATATATAATGCAACATATGAATGACGTAGTGTAAAATAAAATAGAGAATTAAATTTAAAATAATTTTCATTTAATTATAAAAAAACAATTTATTTATTCAAAGTCCCATTGCCACGGAACCGAGCCATCCGTCATAAAGTGCTCCGCAAGGACATTTCGAACCTCGAATGCAGTTGTAGATGCATTATAGCTACCCTGTCTAGAGATTTAAGGTAACCCTCCAAGTTTCCTCCAGTCACCAGGTCTGGTTTCATCTTCGAATTTTTCTTGGTCGACCAGAGTAGTAGGGCAATATTTTCTTTAGTGGAGAAGGGATCCCTCCTCTTCAGTGAGGCAAAAGTTATGCAGGCATGTGGCTACTTGGATTATCCGATCCACTGACTCCGTAGAAGTTTCTAAGCATGTCCTAAAAATTCGCCAGCGAGCAGTTAATATTCCAATTGCATTTTCAATTACTCGCCTGGCCCTCGACTGACGGTAAGTGAAAATGCATGTTTCATAGCTTAGTTTTCCTGACGATTTTCCGGAAAATGGTGTTAGCAAGTAAGGTTTTAAGCCAAAAGCTTTATCGCCCAAAATATAATAGGGCAAAATAGGACCGTATTGCGGTCCAATAATTTTCCTAGTTCTGAATCTTTGAACACTCCTCCATCGCTCTGAGGCCCTTGGGAACCAACGTCCACAAAAATAAATCGGTATCTATAATCACATACAGCTAACTGTATAATGGAAAAAAACTGTTTGTAATTATAGTATTCCGATCCGGAAGCTGGAGGAGCCTGCAATATAAATTAAAATATGAAAGTTTGTAAGTATGCACAACATACCTTTATTTCGATGTGCTTTTCATCAATTGCTCCAATACAATTTGAAAAGTTCCACCGCATCTTAAATCCTTCTGCGACTGACATCCAAGCTTCTTCCGTGGGGAATGGCATCACTTCGTTCCGAAGGCATTCGTGAATTGCTGTTAAAGTGTCTTTTATGATTGTGCATGCGGTGGTCTTACCAACTCTAAAAGCGTAAGATAATGATATCTGACTATTACCACTAGCTAAATACCTAGAAGTACAAGTAAATAAGTGTTTATTTCTTATATAACACAATTTTTTAAATTATATACCTTAAAGTGAGCGCCAATCTGGTTGAAGGATTAATTGAGGTGCGATAGTTGGTATTCTTTTTTGAGATGATATGTCCAACCATTCTAAGCAGCTTGTCAAATGCCGCTGGAGACATCCTTGTGTAATTAAAAAATGATTCATGATCATTTAGCCTCATTTCGGCAATCAAGTTATGATCATCGTAATTTTTCCTTGCTCCTTCCGTAAAGATAGGGCGAACCCACCACCTGGGACTCTTCCGCTTCTTTCTTTCTAACGATTCGGTACAAGTTTCAACGCTAACTAATGCAATATCAGCCGTACAAATACTTCTGGCATAGTGTTCACCCATATTTAATTTTATATTTACACAAAATAATTAAAAATTTTGAACACAAAATATCTACCTACTTAGCTTTCAATTTTTAGAAAACGTCAAACTAATTCTAATACACGGGAATATCTTACTTATACAATCAAACAAAAAAAAAATTCCCTTTGTAAAATGTACAACGAAGTTCTCTGTCGAAAAGTACACTAAGACTGTGACCGAAACCTGTCATAAATGTTTTTTTAGTCCAAATTTTTGACATTTATTTGAAAAATATTCCCCTACATTCACAAATTTTTATTACGCTGCCCGAATTGTGTAATAATTTTTTGAAGTATTCCCCTTCTGTCATGTTGTTGTTTGATGTTAATGGCAAGCAACCTTTTTTTTATACGTATCGAATTGGCTTTCGTCTAATATTATATATTGTAGCGTATGGTGCAATAATTCTCGCCAAACATTTGGAAAATATAATACGATAGCTAAGTTTTTATACAGGAAATGGGAAGGTCATGGGTATTCTCAAATCAGAATTATAACGCAAAATAAAAAATGTTGGAGGCAACTCTATTACGGATTAAAATAAATACTTAATGATGTGGTGCATAAAATTCAAAGTTTTAATTCAATCGATCAATTAATTCTATAATAGCTTCAATAATCTGTCAGGCGATAGTGGTAGCTCTCACATTTACTCATTAGATCAATATACCATATAAATAAGAACCTTTAGTTGACCTAAACTAGAAGAAAATAATTGTCGGCAAGCTGCTGCAGTTGAAAATGGGAAATTAGTATGTTGCTGCAAACGATAGATTATGCTATCGTATTGACTAGTTGACATTTTATTTTGATGATATAAAATGGTAAGGCGACCATGTTAAAGGTCGACCGAACAATTATTCTGTTTGTGTCAAAAATTATCATAGCAAAAGACCGTGATAATTTGGGTGTATGCGGTTTTTTCAAATAAATGTCAAAAGTGTGTACTAAAAAATATTTACCACAGGTTTCGGTCACAGTCTAAGTGTGCGTTTCAACAGAAGAGTTCGTTGTTATTTTTACAAAGGGTTTTTTGTTTGGTTGTGTGGATGTTTCGTTTAAATATGTATTTCTGCTCTTTGACATTTGATACGATTTTCAAACCGTTGGAACTAAATAACAAATTTACGGACGAATATGAAGAACGTCCATCAAGGTCGTGAATTGCGAACATATCCCTAATTTATTAATTCAAGCTTATAACAGTGGGTATTGGCCGATAAGGTGTAATACGTTCCTTTTTTTTTTTTAATTAATAAAATAAACTCAACAACTTTTTTTTTTATTTAATTTTTTTTATTACATTACAAACATGTCAGACTTCCTCTTCTTTCTCTCTTCTTTTTTTTTTTACAAGATTTCAGGGTTTTCTAACACACGACTCTCGCTATTCACCTTTATTCGAATGTATCGGTTTATACGATAGATGGCATTGATAATTATAATATATTGTGACGGTGACACCTAGTGTGTAATAGAATAAGTTAAAATTAATAGCTCAATGTTAAACTGTTCTAAATGGAATTTTCCATGATACAATTGTTATACACTATTCTAACTAGAAAAATCATGAGCTTTCTAGAAGTTTGGTTTGTGTATATAAAAAGGCGAACGAAGTCGAATTGGATTATTAGTATTTGGAACGCGATAGAGTAAACTTGTAAGATTATGAGTATTATTTGGTAAGCGATAGTATAAAGATTAAAAGGAATTAAAAAGTGGTTTGAAAAAGTGTTATAGTGCGATAAATAAAGTAAAAGTGATCAGTAAAATTTAAGAATAATTTATATAAAGTGATTTTGTGAATTTTTATTGATAAACTGTGTTGTAATAAATTTTGTGAAATAAATAAATTCGTTGGTGGAATTGAGTTTGTATTATTCACAATCCAGTGATACGAACCTTGATTGACAAGGCAAAAACGTAACAAATTGGTGACAGGGGTGGCGGGATTGTGAATAAAAAGATCAAGAAAATGATTTTCAACGAATTAAAAGTTCCAGAATTAAAGAGGTGTGGCGGTTCACGCATTCACACATGCGTTCGCCGCCACTCGGTCAGAACAAAAACGAACAACGCAAACGAAAACACACAACACCCAAAACGACAACTGAACTACTGTCTCTTCCAGACAGTACAACCAACAAGAACAAGACAAAAAAATGTATAATAAAAATTCAGTCTCGTCACGGAATTCAACGCGGCAACACGTCGCTCTTGGTGTTGGCCGCCAACCAATAATTTTGAGGGTACCAAAAATGGTGGTAACAATAAAAAATTATTAATAAATTAAAAATAAAATAATTTATATTAAACTAAAAATAATTAAATAAATAAATTAATTTATATTAAAAAAATTAATTTATATAAATTATAATAAATAATTAATAATAAAATAAATTATAATAAACTAAAATATTATGTATTAAATTATAAATTAAAAAGTGATGTGTTTTATTAATATTGTTTACGGAATATTACAGAGGGAACTTGAGAAACGGGGTTTGGCCACTGATGGTGCTAAAGCAGCTTTACAAGCGCGACTACGTGAGGCCATGCAGAACGAAGGGCTGAACGCTGACCATTATGATTTTGGCGTGGAAGTAACGGATGCGGCAACTGTAGAGAAAGCAGAAGATAAACAACCGTTGGTCGAAAAGACACAAGAACATTCTGGAAGTTTCGATTTGTCGCAGTTAATAGCTGCTATGAACCAGATGACAGGACAGATGAGTCTAATGAAACAACAAAATGAGCGACAGTTGGAGACTATAAACCAGTCAAACCTAAAAATGGAACAACAAATAGAGAAAATTGAACAACCAATCCAGGAAATTGCAGATGGGCAAAAGAGAATGGACGAGAAACTTCTCGAATTATCTACTAACATACACGGCGAAGTAGAGAAGCTACAAATGGAGATTCAAAAGGTTGACGAAAAATTAGAAACGAAGGTTCAACATGTTGAAGAGAAATTGCAAACGGAGATTCAACAAATTGTGGAAAAATGTCAACGTCTCGAGAAAGATCTAACTGATGTCAAGGCAAGTGGAACAACGACGCAAGTGGTACAGACCGTTCAAACAGTTAAGTTAAAACCACCAAACTTCGACGGTACAACATCTTTCGGCATTTTCAAATTTCAATTTGAAACGGCAGCCAATCAAAATCGTTGGAATGATGAACATCTTGTCGCAGCGTTAATAGTGGCCCTTTAAGGTGAAGCAGCGGAGGCGTTACAAACAATTCCGGAAAAAGATCGCAACAGTTATCTCGAAATTATGAAGGCGCTGGATCGGAAGTACGGCAGTGACCACAAGCGGGAAATCTTTCGTATGGAGTTGAAAAGCCGCTATCAAAAGGGAGGAGAATCGCTACAGGAATTTTCATCGGCAATCGAGCGATTAGTACATCTAGCACATACCAGTACATCGGCCGATTATATGGAAAGACTAAAAATTGACGCATTCATTGACGGCATTCGAGATCCAGAGACACGCAAAGCGGTAATGTTGTCACCTAAATTAACCTTTGCGGAAACCGTTGCGTTTGCGTTAACCATCGAGGCTGTGCAGAACTTCACCAGACCATCAGTATTTAGGCGTCAAATGAACGAAGGCAGCAGGAGTAATCGAACTATCTAACAGCACATGGAGTTCACCGGTAGTATTGGTCGAGAAGAAGGACGGTAGCATGAGATTCTGCGTTGATTACCGAAAACTCAATGCTGTAACTAAAAAAGATAGCTACCCATTGCCAAGGATCGACGATACATTAGACACATTATCGGGTGCTCGAATATTTTCGACATTAGATCTACAAAGCGGCTATTGGCAGGTGGAAGTCCACGAGGAAGATCGCGAGAAAACGGCTTTCAGTGTGGGTAACGGACTTTGGCAATTTAATGTTATGCCGTTCGGATTATGTAATGCCCCTGCGACTTTTGAACGATTAATGGAGCGCGTGTTAAAGGGATTACATTGGAAGACTTGCCTAATATATCTGGACGACATCATCGTTATGGGGAAGGATTTTGACGAGCATCTAAAGAACTTGGCGGAAGTTTTAGATCGGATACAGGCCGCCGGATTGAAGTTAAGTCCAAAGAAGTGTAAGTTGTTCAGAACTGAAGTTAAATATTTGGGTCATCTCGTAACGATTAATGGAATTCACACTGACGAAGAAAAGATCGCAGCGGTAAAGAACTGGCCGAGACCTAAAAATTTACACGAATTACGAAGCTTTCTGGGATTGTGCACCTATTATAGACGCTTCGTGCCAGGATTCGCCAACATCGCCAAGAGTTTACACGAGTTGACCAGGAAGAACAAGGCATTCGAATGGAAGAATGACCAGGAAGAAGCATTCGTGGAACTAAGGAGACGGTTGTGTGTCGCGCCAATCCTCGCATACCCTATACCCAACGTGAAATTTATTTTGGACACCGATGCAAGTAATGACGGTATAGGAGGTGTGTTATCACAGGAAACCAATGGCCAAGAACGAGTTTTTGCGTACTTCTCCAAAACATTATCAAAACCGAAGCGTAATTACTGCGTGACACGGAAAGAATTGTTGGCTATAGTGGAGTGTGTCAAGCATTTCCATAAGTATCTATATGGCCAAAAATTCCATTTACGGACAGATCACGGCGCTTTACGGTGGCTGTTACAATTCAAGAATCCAGAGGGACAAGTAGCACGCTGGATCGAACGTCTTCAAAGCTACGATTTCCAAATTGAACATCGGAAGGGAAGTGCACACAGAAATGCCGACGCATTATCAAGACGGCCGTGTCCAGTAGAATGTAAACATTGTGGCCATGTTGAAGCAAAGGAAGGCATCATCGACGTTCGGCTTACGCAAGTGCTGCCTGATGAGGAGTGGACCGATGAAATGGTCAGGAAAGAGCAATTGGATGATACGGATTTATCAGTTATAATGGAATGGAAGGAAAAGGAAAACCGGCCAACTTGGAGCGAGATCGCGGACAAAACTCCCATTGTCAAGGCTTATTGGGCTCAATGGGATAGCCTCCGTCTTGAGAATGGCTGTTTAAAACGATTGTGGGAAAGCACGGATGGCAAAGTGAAGCAATTGTTGCTGGTGATACCAAAGTGCCGGATTGCAGAAATCCTGAATGAGTATCATGGAGGAGCAAGTGGGGGCCACCTAGGAATTAACAAAACTCTAGCAAAGATACGTCAACGATTCTACTGGGCAGGATGTAGGCAGTCAGTGATAGAATGGTGCCAAAAATGTGACCAATGTGCGGCGGTGAAGGGACCCGCACGCAAAAGTCGTGGAATCATGAAACAATATAACGTCGGAGCACCATTCGAAAGAATTGCAATGGATGTAGCGGGCCCATTTCCCACCACTGAGAGCGGCAACAAATATGTGCTGGTAATCATGGATTATTTCAGCAAATGGCCGGAGGTGTACCCCATTCCCAATCAGGAGACGACAACAATAGCTGATGCCATGGTAAACAATTGGATTAGCAGATTTGGAGTGCCGATGGAGATTCATACCGATCAAGGACGGAATTTTGAATCGGTGGTGTTTCAAGAAATATGCCAGATGCTCGGTATAAATAAAACGAGAACAACGCCTTTGCATCCACAGTCGGTATGGTGGAAAGATTCAATGGTACATTGGAGGAATATCTAGCAAAGGTCGTTGAGAAAAACCAACGTAACTGGGATCGACATATACCGATGTTTCTGATGGCCTATCGATCAGCAATACATGACACAACCGGAATGACACCAGCTAAAACGTTATTTGGAGATAATCTACGGTTACCTGGAGATCTAAAGTTTGGGGCTGTACCATCATCGGCTTAATGTGGACAAGATTACGTAGACCGAATGAAAGAGGAACTTAATGAGGTTCATCAATTTGTACGGGAGAAAATACGGATGTCAAGTGACCGGATGAAGGCTCGATATGACATACGAGCAAATAACCAGGGTTTCCAGGAAGGGCAATTAGTATGGCTTCACAACCCGCAACGGAAAAAGGGATTATCACCGAAGCTGCAACCAGCATGGGAAGGGCCTTATACTGTCATCACAAGGATGAACGACGTGGTTTATCGGATACGGAAGGGACATCGAGGTAAACCAAAGGTGATGCATTTGGAGAGGCTAGCCCTATACAGAGGAGGTGATTTGGGTCCTGTTCGGGACGAACAGGCTTAGGTGGGGGGTAGTGTGACGGTGACACCTAGTGTGTAATAGAATAAGTTAAAATTAATAGCTCAATGTTAAACTGTTCTAAATGGAATTTTCCATGATACAATTGTTATACACTATTCTAACTAGAAAAATCATGAGCTTTCTAGAAGTTTGGTTTGTGTATATAAAAAGGCGAACGAAGTCGAATTGGATTATTAGTATTTGGAACGCGATAGAGTAAACTTGTAAGATTATGAGTATTATTTGGTAAGCGATAGTATAAAGATTAAAAGGAATTAAAAAGTGGTTTAAAAAAGTGTTATAGTGCGATAAATAAAGTAAAAGTGATCAGTAAAATTTAAGAATAATTTATATAAAGTGATTTTGTGAATTTTTATTGATAAACTGTGTTGTAATAAATTTTGTGAAATAAATAAATTCGTTGGTGGAATTGAGTTTGTATTATTCACAATCCAGTGATACGAACCTTGATTGACAAGGCAAAAACGTAACAATATTCTCCATATAATAATTCAAACTACGTTAAATAAAATGCGTTAATCTTAAATAATATTGGTTATAACTTATAAGCTTTATTAGATTATGTTTTTGTATCTAGTAATAAGAATAAAAAAAATTAACTTTGAGCCGCCATGTTGGCATATACGCCATTTTATAATATTTTCGCACACAATTTAGGAGTTTGTTCGGATAATGATTACGAATCACTTTTTCATTATTATTGATGGTCGTTATGGCAAGCCTCATTCGTAAAATTCTTCAAACCTATACATTATAGACAAATAATAATAGAAATGATAATCCGCATGTCGAATTAATCAAAACAATACTACAAATGTCAAAAAAATATGTATACAATATAGGGTGGTTCAATAATTTCAAAGAGGAAATTTTATATTTTAGTACTAATGTAAGAAATACAAAGGAAAAAGTTCAAGGCATTAGTACTTTTTGGTTGTAATTTTGAATGTTTTTTTTTTTATTTGTATAGGTTACAAATTTTGTGTCGATATACATTTTTTTTGTGTATGTATGTATACTATCCATGTGAAATTCGTTGTAAAAAAAACAACGGTTTTCTGTCGAAACGTACACTTAAAGGTAGAGACAATCTCGATGGAAAGGAGACGGAATTACGCACGGAACGCACAAAATAATTTAGTATATAGATACGTTTGTTGTTGTAACCATAAATAGTTATTTGTGTATCAAGAGCGCAAAGTGCCAGTTTGTCACGCGAGAAAGGAAATTGCTGGCCGACGGGACGGAGGCCAGCAACCTTTCGAGCGTGACAAACAACTTTGCGGACGTGTTTTACACTTTATTTTTCCTACAATCATTTTAAAAAATATAATAAAAAGATAATTTTGTAGTAAAATTTACTATACTGACAATACGATTTTATTTTAGGACCGACATTTTGTTCAATCGAGTAGTCAAAGATTTTTTTTATTTTTCATAAAGAAAAACAAAAATTTGGTTTTACTCTTACTCTTCTTTTCATATGTTCAAATTTAGCGTGCGGTTTCAAGTTTTGTCACACGTTTCTAAGAGAAACGTGTGACAAAGTAATTTGTTTATTAACTGTCAAAAAAACAGACACTTTGGGCTTTGAAAACAGAGAAAAAAAAGCCTGCTTTTCACGGCGATTGTAGGAAAAATATATTTAGATATTGCGTGATGTCCAGGAGTCTGTTGCCATACGTTTTCCGATCGTTAATTTAAAGATTGTGATATTCGTTTAAATTAATTTTATTTTATATAAATTTTTTATACAATTATTGATGTTTAGATGTACATGTTTTTTTTTATTTAATCAGCCGTTTGTCATCTTGTTCATGCTGATAATTGGGGTAATATGTACACAGCTGAGTCCTTCCTACTATTTTGGTTTTATCTTGCGGTAGCTTTATTTTATCGGCTTCCATCCTTCACAAGTTATAAGTTGTAACTAACCATATTATTTCTGCCCAGACAAATGTTTTATTTTATATAATGCAATTTTGCCTTTTCGTGTGCACTGTGTTTAAGGAAAAAAATAATTCGCGTCTCCACAATTTTTATTGAGCTTACTGATAATTCGCCAATAATAAGTTAGATCAAATCTACTACTTTTGTGTTTATTTGCTCAACCTACTGATTGACGTTTATCACAAATTCACACCTACACAACTTACATTCGTGATGGTAAATTCGCCACAATACTCCCCTTCCAGTGAATTTTGCCAACAATTCACGTGATGTGTCATGTGTAAGTGATACCTGTCGAGGTTATGTGTTGTGTGTGTGTGTGTCATTCTCTGTGTATACCAATATGTTTGTTTGTGTTGTAATGTTCCTTTGGACTGTGATGGTATTATGTGTTAATTTAATTAAATCTGACTGGCGTCTTAATGATTCTTCCCGTCCTAGTGATTGTTGTTTGTCCTAAAGGAGGAATTTGGTGTCGATATCAAAAGAGACTTTTTGAGTTGAGCTTGTTTTGCTGTCGTCTGTTGTGTCAATTCCGCGTCCGGGTTCCTGAATGTCTGTTGAAGTATCATCGAAACTTTGTGAATGGCAGGGTTTTACTCGGTCAATTGAGACTTTAACCCTTCTGCCTTTAATTTTTATGTCGAATGTTTTGGTGTCTCTTTTGATTACTTTAAAAGGACCTGTGTACGGGGGTTCCAACGCCTTTCTGATTGCATCTGTTCTCAAAAACACATGTGTGGTGGAACTTAGATCTTTGGACACGAAATTTATTCGTTGTATGTCTTGAAGCTGGTATTGGCCGAATTTCGTCGAAATGTTTTTTTAAATTCTTAACGAAATCATTTAGCGTAATTTTGCTATCGAGAGTTTGGTTTATGAATTGTCCCGGTACAAGTAGTGATCCCCCATATATGAGTTCTGCTGGTGTGGCGTTGAGTTCCTCGCTGAATGACGTCCGCAGCCCGAGCATAATCAATGGTAACATGTTGTCCCAGTCTGGTCGGTTATGACTCATGATGGCCGCTTTGATGGTGCGATATCATCTTTCGATCATGCCGTTGCTTTTCGGGTTGTAACTCATGGTGCGTCGGTGTTGGAAACCCAGTAATTTAGCTAATTCTGAAAATAGTTGTGATTCGAATTGTGCTCCCTGGTCCGTAACAATAAACTCTGGTACGCCGAATCTAGCTATCCACGTTGATAACACTGCAAATGCGGCTGTGGCCGCAGTCATATCTGGCACCGAAACTGCCTCAGCCCATCGCGAAAATAGATCAATTAACGTCACGCAATAACGGTTGTTACCGGAAATTGGAAGTGGACCAATGATGTCAAGATGTATTTCAGCGAAACGTTGCGATGCAACTTTAAAAGTGCCGAGGGGTGATTTTGTGTGCCTTGAAATCTTGGATTTTTGACATGGTATACAATTTTGAGCCATAATTCTTGAATCTTTACCAATAGAAGGCCAAATGACATTTTTAGTCAAAAGTTTGACGGAGGCTTTAACACCTGGGTGTGACAAATTGTGAAAAGATTCAAAAACAGATTTCCGAAATGTTGTTGGAATAAACGGTCTTGGTATACCAGTTGATGCATCACAACATATAGTTTTGTTTGTGTTGAACGCTATGGGAATTTGCACCAATTGAAGATTTGTATTTAGGTTGTTACTTAGAATTTCTCGTAGTTCATCATCATTGGTTTGGGCATCTGCTATTTTTGCATAATCAATACTTTCATGGATCGAAATTTGATTAATGCGCGAGAGGGTATCTGCGACGACATTATTTATGCCGGAGATGTGTTGAATATCGGTAGTGAATTGACCGATGAAGTCTAGATGCCTGAATTGGCGCGGAGATGCTTTTTCCGGGTTTTGTTGGAATGCGTAGATCAAGGGTTTATGATCGGTGAACAAGGTGAACTCACGACCCTCCAACAAGTATTTGAAGTGCTTAATGCCAGAATAAGCTGCAAGCAGCTCTCTGTCATAGGCACTATACCGTTGTTGCGTTTCGTTGAGACGTACCGAGAAGAAACTGAGTGGTTGCCAGACGCCGGAGACATACTGCTGAACCACAGCCCCAAGTGCAGCATCGGAGGCATCAACCATGATGGCGAGCCGTGCGGATGACGAAGGGTGTACTAGCAACGTAGCGTCGCAAAGTTTTTGTTTGCAGGTTTCGAAAGCCAGTCTGGATTCCTCTGTCCAATCAATTTTTGTTTTAGAGTTTTTTTTTGTAGCCTTTCAGAAGATCGTTGAGGACCATCTGATCAGCTGCCGCGTGAGGAATAAATCTTCTGTAAAAATTGATTGTGCCGAGAAATCTTTTGATGCCGCCAATTGTTTCCGGGCGTTTGAACTTTTTGATAATTTGGATGCGGTCTTGATTTGAAAGTATGCCCTAAAAATAGAATTTCCTTCGTTGCGAATACGCATTTGTCCGCGTTAATTATAAGTCCGTGTTCTGAAAATTTTTGAAAAATAATTTTGAGGTGTTCTAAATGTTCGTCCATTGATTTTTAGGCAATCAACACGTCATCCAGGTAAACAAAACAAAATTTTAGTCCTACAAGTACTGAGTGCATTAGTCGTTGAAATGTCTGTGCTGCGTTCCGTAGTCCAAATGTCATTTTAGTAAACTCGAAAAGTCCGAAAGGAATAGTGATTGCTGTTTTAGGTATGTCCGTCGGTTCAATGGGAATTTGGTGGTACGCCTGGACAAGGTCTAAGGTCGAAACAATAATGCAACCTTCCAGCTGAAACGAAAAGTCCTGAAGGTGTGGAATTGGATATCTGTCTGGAATTGTTCTGTTATTCAATGCTCTGAAATCACCGCAAGGTCTCCAGGTTCCGTTTTTCTTCATTACCAAAAGCAACGGACTGGATCAAGCGCTACTACTGGGCCTACAAATTCCCTGAGCCATCATATGTTCGAATTCGTCTTTAGCTATGCGTAGTTTGTCGGGTGCTAAACGACGTATTTTACATGATACCGGCTGTCCGCTTGTTTCCAAACGATGGGTGACGGTGTGTTTAATAATTTTCGAACTGAGGCCCTTATTTGTAATTTCAGAGAATTTTACCAGTATATTTTGAATTTGGGGATACAGTAGTGACTTGTCGAGATATAATACGGCAGGATCTGATTCATTCGAAATTGTACCTTTTACGAACAAGGAGGTTACCGGATCTATAATCCTCTGTCCTTGTATATCAACTAGAATACCTGAATGTTTTAAAAAATCTGCACCTATCATAGAGATTGACACGTCTGCTACCACGAATTCCCATCTAAATTCTCGTCGCAGTCCGACACCCAATTTTAATATTTTTGTGCCGGAAGCTTGCACCGGCGAACACTGCGAACAATCTGCATGTCACTGCTGTTGGTGCGCCCTGCAAAAACTTCACTGGAATGACTGACACGTCGGCTCCCGTGTCGATTAAAAATTTAAACTTTGATCCCGCATCAAAAATGAGTAAACGACTAGTAGTATACCCCAATGGCAGCCGTGGTTCTTTGATGTTTATCTCAAAATCCGTTTTGTCTTCAATGTTACGCTCATTGTAAAATTTGCACCCCGCCACGCATTTCCGAGCGTTCGTGCCAAATTTAAAATGGTAGTAACATTGTTCGTACTTTGGGTTGATTTTCGCTCTTGTCGACGACCGTGTGCGATTTCTGTTGTAGGTGGCTGGTGATTGTGAACTTGATCGGGAGCGTGATTTTTTGAATGCTCCGCACAGCTCTGCAATCATGCCCGTCAATCTCTCTAGTTGTTCTTCCATCCCTGATTTGTTTGGTATGGATTCGTTGCCTTTGGACGTCTTTATTGTGCTGGATGCTGATGCCACGCTGGCTACTGCGTGGATATTGGACTGTGTCATTGTCTCCATTATGTTATCCGCATGAGCCGCCAACGTAACCAATGGCACGTCGTTCTCAAAAGATGTTAGGATCATTTGTACTTGCGCCGGCATCTCTTCAACCACAATTGTCACAGTGCGTTTTCGTCAAATGCCCGTCCTGCGTTCAGCCTGAATTTGTTCAGTAGTTGCGATGGTCTTTGATCCCCTAGAGTTAATCCATGTAGTATATTATTTAATTTACATCTTTCCGATTCGCCTAACACCCGAGTCACTTCCTCTTTGAAAGTGGTATACGACACAGTGCCTTTGTCTCTTAATATCAGATCGGCGAACGCGTCGTGATGCCGTGCGTCTAATGCGGCTAGAGCATGGGCATATTTTGTCTGTTATGTTCTCAGGTTGGCCAATTGGAAAGACTCTTCGAGTATATTGAACCACACCATTGGGTTTTGATTATACAACGGCTGCGGCGCCTTGAAAGCCACTGCCGCGATGTTGTGTGTCTGCAGATTTATGTTTGGAGTAGTAGCACCATTTTGGCTGGAGCTAGCGGTTCCCGTACCGTTCTGACCCATCCTGGACGCTTGCCTTAACCGCATTTGTTCGTCCACATATTCTTGTAATTGTTGTATGGTCAATGTCACCGTTGTTCCTTGTTGGCGATCATCTGAAGTCTCCGTTGGCACGGGTGTACCGTCCACATTGAAACTCATTTGTCAACACTCGAATTAGAGCTCTTAACCAAAACAATACATATATATATTCAGCTCTAAATGCTGAATTTGTGAAAAGAGTTGTTAACAAACCGAAAAACTATATTCAGCCTTAAATTCTGAATCCGTGAGAATATTTGTTAACAAAACCAAAAACGAAACAAAACAAAACAAAAAAAAAATTTTCGCGCAACGGAAAAATGTGATTAGGTTGAGCAAATGAACACAATAGGAATGAAATAAAACGCAATATGCGATAATAACATATAAATTTTAATAATATTTAAATTTTTTCAGCTCTTTAAAAATGTTGGAATTTAACTTACGGTTTCTTTCCCGGCCCACAGTATACACGATTGGTTAGGATGTTGCTGCTGCTGAATAGTCATCGGGTGGCTTTTCGCCGATCTTTTGACTGTTCGCTTGTTTTTCGCACACCAAATAAACTGAAACTTACCACGGGTGGGGGCTGTACTGAGTTATTTGAATGCCCGCGTTCGTTTATAGTTTAATTTCGCTTCAGCTTACCACTGGTGGGGGCTGTACTGAGCTAATTTCACTATTATTTGCTTGTCGTTTGTCATCTTACTCATGCTGATAATTGGGGTAATATGTACACGATTGGGTCCTTCCTACTATTTTGGTTTTATCTTGCGGTAGCTTTATTTTATCGGCTTCCGTCCTTCACAAGTTATAAGTTGTAACTAACCATATTTTTTTCTGCCCAGACAAATGTTTTATTTTATATAATGCAATTTTGTCTTTTCGTGTGCACTGTGTTTAAGGACAAAAATAATTCGCGTCTCCACAATTTTTATTGAGCTTACTGATAATTCGCCAATAATAAGTTAGACCAAATCTACTACTTTTGTGTTCATTTGCTCAACCTACTGATTGACGTTTATCACAAATTCACATCTACACAACTTACATGCGTGATGGTAAATTCGCCACAAGTACTGTAAAAAAAAAATTTGCTGTCAATCTCGACGTACGTTTTTGACATTAACATAATAAAAGTAAATTAAATAAGCATACTGTATTTTGTATTATTTATTTTAAAACTAATATTGTTTAGTCAAAGATAGAGGGTGCTTTTTCCCGGATTTTTTTTGTTCCCGGGAAACGGGAAATTTGAAACCAATTTTCCCGGAATTGGTTTCAAATTTCCCGTTTCCCGGGAACAAAAAAAATCCGGGAAAAAGCACCCTCTAGATTCCAGTATGACCTGGCACCCATAGAAGTGTTACATTATTTGAGCCTGACAGATGTTTAATAACCTTCAGTCCCGAGAAATTAAAAAAAAAAGAAATAATACATTAAATTTATTTCAAAATATAAAAATAAAATAAAATCATATATTACGAATATACTGGGTACTATACCTACTATACACATATGGTATTAACACAACACAAAATGTATATTAGTTTTATATCAAGGATGTTCATTTCTTTCTTTCTTTCAAAATACCCTTTCACTTTCAATTGAAGTAGGTTGTATGGTTATTACAGCATCCATGCATATTTGACGAACGGCACAAGATCTTGGTTTCTTCGTTCTTTAATGCGACGTGATAAAACTTCCAATAACTCTGTTGAAATTTTATCTTCATTTGCACGTAAAGATGCAAACAAACACTTTAAAATCGCATCAGCTGTAACCAAATTTGTATCACATTTTCCCAAAGCTTTCACAAAATATTCAATAATATTGGGATATACTTTTCATTCAGTAATATTAGTGATCCCAAATCATTTAATGCCTCTCGAGCTGAGTCAAGAATTTTTATAAATCTTTCAATCATGATCACAATGCTATTCGATCTGGTCTTACAATCCAAAAGCAAACTTAATTCCATTCCATAATTTTGCTTCACATACTCTTGAAGAATTGAATTTGTTTTCGGTGACATTTCAAAAAATTTTACAATTTTTCATATCATTTTCAATGCACCATTAATATCGTCACGTTCACAGCTCGGGGCTTTATCATCGTTTGATTGATCATCATTATCACATTCAGAATATTATTTTCTTCGGTACTGGAGCTATATTTATTTTCATCATTATTTTAACATAATTGCTGGGCATATATTCAGACAATGCTCGAAATTTTAACATTACGGCAGCACCATCTGTGCTTGATGCGACTACATCTGTTGAATTTATACCAAAATCAAATACATAATTTTAAATTAATCAGTTCAAGTGTTTTATCAGCTGTACAAGCTCCTTCAATTTTTACTAATCCTAAGTTTTATATTGTTTGTCAAAATGGATATTTATATTTAAGTAGCGCCGATTCCGTAAACTCGTCCATTCATCTAATGTCAGGCTGAATTTATCATATTTATTTTTATGAAATTTAATTTTTGTTACAATATCAGATTTTGCAATTACATAGAATTCGTAGTTTTTCATTTTGGTAATCGCTTTTGTTTATACCGTGGATTGAACACCCATCAAGTGCCGCAAATCTTGACACTATTTCTGCCATAGATTGCCTTTTAGTAAAAAATGAAATTATAGTTTGTTTCGTAGAATTTGATAAAACTTGCAAAAGCCTTATCAACCCTCTTGTTGACGAACCCTTGCCACTATAGTGTGCTAATTAATAGAAAAAGGCCGTATATCAATTGATTAAAAAATAGAGAATAGACGAAAAATCCCGGGAATTTTCAGTTTTTTGCCCGGGAAACGGGAAATAAAAAATTCGAAAATTTCCCGGGAATTCCCGCCCGAGTATTCCCGGGGAGAAACCTCTAGTCAAAGACATCTATTAGCTATTGCAATTACCTAAATCGATATATAGTATGCAAGTACAATGAGTTTAGAAGAAAAATTAATAAGTTTAGTGAGAGAAAATAAAATTTTATATGATAAACGTAGTGGCGGTTACAAAAATGTCGACAAGAAACGCGAAATATGGAGAAAAATTTGAGAAGATTTAGGCGAAACTGGTATGGAGTGAACAATTATTTGCGTTATTTGTGTTGTTTAATTCTTAATATTTTCAGATAATTTTATTAAGACGAAATGGAGAACTTTACGCGACAAATTCGTGCGAGAGTTGAAGTTAGAAAAAAAATCATCAGGTAGCCACATCAATTTAAGAGGCACTTGGGAATTCCGTGATCAAATGTCGTTCCTTATAGACCATTTGCAACCAAGAAGGTTAGTGTAATTAAGCCATTCAAATAGATTAGAAATCGATTAACGACTAACCGTTTTAGTAAAACCCAAGGCAATTACCACGACTTGCTAGATGAAAGTAGCGTGGATGCAGATATAATTGAAATTGATGACAGGTTAGATTTCGTAACCGAAAATTATTCGTCACAGTATAAAGATGATGGATGCAATTTCTAATTTATTTAGGGTGGATGCTTCATCGTCGTCTTCGTCAACAAGATTAGTATCGAAAAGAATCAACTCTGTCTCAGATGAGAGGTCGACATCATCAAAAAAGACAAAAAATAATAATGATGCTGAGGTTGCAAATGCGATCATTTCCACAATGGAAAGCATAAAAAAAATATATCAGCGACTAACATCATCCAACCAGAGTGTAATCCGAAAAGTTGAAACCATTTGGATAATTTAAACACAAATAGGCGGAAAGTTGCGGAAAATAAAATAATTAATTATCTTATCCAGTGCGAAATGGAAGAACTTGAAGACAATAGCATAGAATACGTCGACGTATAATTCGTAAATTTAAAGGTCGATATTCTCTAGGGCTGTAATATTTACAAACAATTAAACAGTATTACTGAAATATATGTTGTCTAATTGAAATTATTATTTTTTTATAAAAAAAATTGAATTTTGAGATAATAATTAAATTTATTGCAAAAAATATTATAAATTTTATTTTAATAAATATTTATTTATATATATTTAATATATTTTATTTTGCCGATCAATGGCACCCTCGATCCACAACATTTGCGTCAAAGTATGGATTATCGACACACTGGGCCTTTTTTAAAAAATTATGCAACGTTATTGTCGCCAATACATCGCCAATACAAATCATTAATTCCGGAGTACAACACATAGTGGTTCTTAAAACACGCCACCTTGCCATTAAGATTCCAAAGGCATTTTCGATGACTACCCTGCCTCTTGAAATTCTATAATTATAAATTTTTTTATCTAATGTCAGATTTTGTCGTGGATAGGGCCTCATTAGATTTTCCTTAAGAGGAAAGGCCGGATCCCCAACAAAAAACAGTGAAAATGTTGTGGTTCAATTCTGAATTAGGAGGGAGTGGTAGTTCCCCATTCAATAGTTCTTTGCCAAATGGCGATTCTGCCAATATCCCTGTATTAAGTGAAATTGTTTAAATTAAAATACAAAAATATGTATGTACATTTAAAAAATTAAACTTCCATTGCTTTGGCTTCCATAAGCACGTACATCAGCCATCGTGAAATTATAGAAATCCCAGAAATTGGAAGCTTACGCCTTGAGAGAGGTGCCTAATAAATTGAAACATATAAATAAACTAATTTCTGACCAAAACAAATTTTATAATTTACGTTAAGGTTAACGCCAGTCATGCCTCTGGATTTATAGTGTAACACGTATTCCTCCTTATCAACTGGTCTTTTATTAGAGACAATAATTCGTGAAATACAGGAACTGCCATTCTCGTTTGTTTCACAAGTTGTTCTTTGTTCCGTTTGATGGCCATAAAACCTACTTCGTAAAAACCTTTTTTACCCCGATTTAAGTTTTTCGGTCTAGCATAAAATCGCCTGTTTCGTATTTTATCACGAATTAGGCAAATATATGCCATTTGACACGCAAGTAATATCACTTTAATTTTTTTTAATTTAGCGGTAGCAATATGTTTCATTTTTTTATTTACATCACAACTGACACTTCAATCCGTTCTTGCGTGCTTATTGAAAATATTTTAATTATAGTACTTGGTCTAATGCGCTACGTCCGCCGACTTTGTCAATTTGCATATATTTTCAAGTACTTTAACTTTTGCACTATTGCGTTTGTGCATTACTGCGTCGAGACTATCTGGGAGGTAAGATAGAATAAATTTAATAAACGGGTTACTTGAGTAATCCAGATTCGCGGATTTTCAATTACGCGCAGTTGTTTGAATATGTAATTCTTCAATATTTGCTTGAATCTTGTGCTCCGGAGAATCGGTTATTATAGAACATTGGTTGTGTGACCCGGAAAGATTATTATCTAAGAATTCAGGATTATCAAGCATAAAGAATTGTTTTTATTAGACACAGCTGTTTTATTATATGATGGCTTAAAATTATCTTGGGTATTGTTTCCGCTGAAGCAACACCCTTCAGAATATTCAGTTACATTTATAGAATCATAATTTGGCGATTGATTTATATTCTCTAAATTATAAATGATATCTGCTTTAAAATGAAGTACATGTTGACGAGACAAATGTCTCTTAACTGAAATGATATTTTGAAAATTTTTAAAAAAAATTTCTTTTTTACATAAAAACGCGCCATTTGGTTTACATTTGTGGTATAATTTTTAATGTGCTATTAATCTACTTATCTTATTATCGAAAAATTTGTAAAGGAAACAATGATACATACCGATTATGCTCTTGATTATTCTAAATAGAAAAATAACTATGTTCTCTAACTATGTATGTGTAATAAAGGGTCCTCTGCTTAAATTTACATTAATTTGTTTCAGAATAAAATTGCTGAAATCGTCAACCCATTTGTGTAAATTTTCAGAAATGGATAGTTTAATCGTTGTACTTGTTTCGAATATCAAATCCTAAAATATTATTATGATTAGGCATTAAAATTTGAAATATCTACCGATTATTGGAAAATAGTGCGCTCACTTTCTTTTGATGTTTTATGTTCCTGTGTAGTTCTGCTCAACTGGTTGATTTTTCCGAAACAATTTAATTTTATGATCTCGTGAAAGGTTTAATATAAACTTGTAAAAGCAACTTTACCTAAAATAAACAAGAAACAAAATTAAATTACAGTTTTTATTACACTAATGATCTACACGTGCATATTTGCCGTTAGCAATTTTTTTCCAGTGCAGGGCGTTCTTTCAATAATTCGGACCTCTGATATGTGATAATCGGAGGGGAACTTATTCATAGTTAGAACATAATTAGTTATAAGATATTCTTTGCCCCATTACCGCCATTTACAGTCAACAAAACAGATTTCCTTATTGTCAAATACAACAATATCTGATTTAAGTTTAGAATTTACGAGGAAAACATTTTGTTTTGATATTTTTTTAATTGAGGAGAGTTCCTGGAAATAGGTACCTAATATTTATTAAGCACATATTAGTCGTGTGGTTATTATAAAAGATTGCTTACCAATAACGATGAAACTCCATTTTCCCATTAAAGATAAGATAACCAAGTTTTCGGAATATTCAAAAATATTTTCATATTTTCTTTTGTAAATATTCAAAATAATAATTTTCTTTTATTCCTATAAAATAAATATTATATTTTAATTTTTTTTTTAAATTATTTTAAAGAAAATAAATTGAATTCTAGGAAAAATAAATTATTTTCTTTCAAAAATAACTTTATTTTGTTTTTTTATTTTTTCTTATGTTAAAATAAAGTTTACTCCTCTTCGTCTTACTTTTTTAGTCTTCTTCGCTTCTTTCTTGCCTTTTTGTGCTGAATAAATTAATAATCAAAAAGTTGAAACTTTTTTTGTCAAATAATTGAGATGAATCGGTTTCTTGATTTTTTTTTTTTTTTTTTTTTTTTTTTAATTTTGCTGGAAGGTGATTATTATCTATACTGTTACATAATATAACTACTTCATATTCGTAAAATGTCACAACAGTTTTAATTTTGGAGAATTAAAATTGTATCTTAATTAATTTGGTAGTTTACTTACAATTTATTTCCTCCTTAAACCATTTCGTAAACACATTATTTTATAGGACTGTTTACGTAGAAGTAGATTATCAAAACATTGTTTTTTACGTTTTATTTCCGTTTCCATTTCGAACGATTATTTATTATCCGTAAATGTATTTCTTTACTATGGTAACGTAAAGGATTTTCCAATAAAAACGATATAACTAGGAATTTGTTATTTTTATTTATTTTTTTATTTATTTATTTATTTCAATTAATGATGTACAACACGTAATATAATAATATTATAATAAAAAAAAATACATAATGTTAACAAGTTTCTAAATTTAATAAGAACTAAGCAATAAAAAATATAATTTAATTGAAAATAATTAGAAAATGCCTTTTGGACAAGAAGCCAGTGATAGGCATTCCTTCGGTTAAGAAATTAAATATGGTTGGGGGTGATTAAAAAACAGTACAAAATAATATATAAATCTACATAATTTTTACAAAAGTGAATATAAACACTTAAAGAATGTAATATAAAAATAATGAATATTATACAAAATAAAAAAAAAATAAAAAAATGTGAGAGAACTAAATAGGATATTATACTTAAACAATCAAATCAAACAAGAAATCTAATGATTCGTTGTGCAATAACCAGGTTTTAAGTGAAGCAACAAATATTTTTTTTTGAAGTTGATTCACCGATAAATTTAGGAAGATTATTAAAAATTCTAGGTGCTGTTACTAAAAAGTAATTGAGGAAATGAGTTTTAAAAAATTTAGGAATAGCTTTCAAACACATAGAGTTCCTGCGCAGATCATAGTGACAACTTAAATTCTGATTTCCACTAATTACAAAATAAATCTTCATAACTTTGAATACGTATAGATGCTTTAATGGAAGAATTGAACACGTTACAAACAATGGCCACGAGTGAAAACGTTTATTTTTAAAGAACATCAACCAAATTGCATGTTTCTGAGCGGTAATCAGTGGTTTAACCGTCTCATAATAAGTTCCACCCCAACAGCAGATACCGTAACGTGAACGCGAATCAATTAACGCATTATAATAACTTTTTAAAAACCCAAAAGGACAATATGAACGTAATAGATACAACATCCTGATATTGGAATGGAGGGAACGCTTCAAAGCAGCTACATGAGATTTCCAATATAAATGACAATCAACATTTAATCCTAGGTATTTAATAGAGCTGACTGATTCAATTACCATGCAATTAACGGTACAAGCACCACTTCTAGAGCAGATAACGTCGTGGAACATAATATCACGGTTAAACGACGGATTACTCGTGCTTAAATTAAGCAATACAACTTTAGTCTTTGCACTAAGTACAAGTTTGTGAACAGCAAACCATTCACTCAAAATATTAAGATTTGTATTAATACGAGAGATAGCCGTTGAGTAGTTGCAGCAATCATAAGCAAATGCCATATCATCCGCATAATCAACAACTTTGCCAAAAAAAATTTGTTTAAAAATAGGATTGACATAAACAAGAAATAATATGGGCCCCAGAACGGAACCTTGAGGCACACCTACACTAACTTCAACAGTGCGACTCAGGCAACCACTAATACTAACTCGTTGCAAACGACCTTCCAAAAACGACTTAAGCCACTCATACAAGCAACCTCTAAATCCAATGTGCCAAAGTTTATCCAAAAGTATCCGGTGGTCCACCATATCAAAGGCTTTACTTATATCGACAAATAGAGCAGCTAATGTATGAGAATTATTAAGACCTTCGTGTAGCGGATTCATTAAATTAAGAAGAAAGACCTTCTGAACCCAAATTGACAAGAACTAAGATAATTAAAAGAGTTTATGAAGTCAATAAAACGGGATTTTACCGATTTCTCAAAGGTTTTTCAGATAACCGGCAGAAGCGAAATCGGCCGATAATTGCATAATAATAAGCGATCACCTTTTTTGAAGAGCGGAATGACCGTCGCGGTTTTTAATGCTTGCGGAAAAATACCTTCAGTAATACTACGATTAAATAGTTCGCACAAAATATCAACAATGTTTTAATTAATTTCTTTTAAGATGGCACTGCTTAGTCCAATACTATCGGTCGTAAATTTGGATTCCAAAGAATTTATAATAAAAAATAATTCGGTCGACGTTTCTTGCGAAGTTGGTTTTCCTTTATTACCTTAAAAACCAAAACATCTGTAATCCAAGGTTTGCGTTTTAAAGTTTTTTTTACGCGTTGCAAATACATATTTACATTTAGTGATATAATTATTTAAAATGTAGAGGAACAAATCAAACGCTTCTGAAATATTAACTAGAGCCAATACAGAGGACCACGATTCTTGAACTAACAAATTATTTAATAATTTAAAATCTATTTTAAAATTAGCAATTGTAACTTTCGGAACAGATTGAACAATAGGGCTGTCTTCCAATAATAGAGTTACGAATATAGCACAATGATCATTTATTCTCATATCTAAGACAGATGATCTCACATCAACATGAGAGCATCTGAAATAAACATGGTCAATACAAGTAGAAGACAAATTAACGATCCTAGTTGAAGCATTGACATCAGAAGTTAAACCATTACTTGACATCAAAAATTTGTATGTCATCTATTTGCGTGGAATTATCTAGTAAATTAATGTTTAGATCACCAACGACTAAAAGATTTTTGGGTTTAAGTCTACACATAAAAGGGCCAAATTCAATCAAAAAAGCAACTATATTAAAAGATTGCAACCTATAGACACATACTATACAGTAATTTTAAAACGATTCAAATAAATATCTACCATTAAGACATCGGCAGTATTCAAAACAAAATCGGTTGTAATTTTCACGTTTAAATCATCAGCTATGTAAACTGCAGCACCACCAGAGCGATATTTATTATTACAATTAGCATAAAATTTGTAGCCTGGTATTGCATAACTGTCAACCTCATTATCATTTATCCAAAATTCAGTTAAAGCTATTAATTTAGGCATTACACAAAAAGATTGCAGATGGCAAACTAAACAATCATAATTTTTACGCAAGCTACGTATATTTTGGTGCATGACACAAAAATTGTGACCTGTAGGATGAGAAGTCATGGAAGGATGGGAAGATAAAGACAAGTTAGGACCTAAAGATTCGTTAAATAAATTACTCATAAATAACAATTATTAAAAAAATAAATATACCAATTAGAGTTTGTTTAGGTCCTCCATTAAATTAACCAACTTGATTGGTTTACCATTCTCCTTCCTAATATACGTATCGTAGAATTCCTAATCCAAAGGTACTTATACTACCTTGATCAACAAGTTCCCGGAATAACCACCGTATGGCGCTTCCCCAAAAGTTACGTAGTCAAGAGTACATCTACTCTGTGTGTGTTGGCGATTTTTCCATTATTTCCTCTCGGCTGCTGAAACGCGTTCCCCGTAATGGTTTTTTTACTCGATTGAACAGAAAGAAGTCACAGGGAGACAAATCAGGTGAATTCGGTGGCTGTTGGATGGTATTTGTTGCATTTTTCGTCAAAAAATTACGAATAATGATGGCACTGTGCAACGGTGCGTTATCATGGTGCAAAATCCACGAGTTTTATGCTCTCAATTCTGGTCTCTTTCGGCGAATTGCTTCACGCAAACGTCTCTAAACGCCCAAATAATACTCTTTGTTTACGGTCTGGCCTTCTGGCAAAAATTAATGATGCACTACACCGTTGTACTTCTTTTTTGACTGAAAACGACGTGGTTTTTTTTGGTGCCTCGCAAATCATGTCTAAAATTGTAAATAATCGCCAACACACACAGAGATAGATGTACTCTTGAGTACGTAACTTTTGCAAATGTCAAGCTATGACGCTAAGATTTAGAGGGAATATCAACAACAGATGTACCAACTTAACAAAAAAAACAGAACTCAAATCGGAACGATGGGAGCGCCACACGGTGGTTATTCCGGGAATTTGTTGATCAAGGTAGTAACTGCGATCAATTTTAGCCTTTCTAGCTGCCATAAATAACTGCCTTTTCTTGTATGTCAAACATTCGTTAATGAAAATTGGAGTTGCATTTTGAACATCAGCAGCAAATGGAGTTGTGTTTAGTTTTTCCTTGTATTTCGTATCCATAATCAAATCCTTGGTTTTTCTTGATAGAAACTTTACAAACACTACATCCTGC